>JAMRXY010000023.1:2743787-4115680 GCA_024447195.1 Panagrolaimus sp. LJ2414
TTAGTAGGGATATTTATGGGGTAAATATTAGCTGCCGAGGTCCAACCGTTTTTGTTAAGCATCAGTTTGAAAATACCCCTTTAACTATCCCTACTCACGGCCATTATATGGGCAAAATTTGGGATCTTATCTCCGGCATCCTCAGAAGTGGTCTACGGTAAGGTAAATGGCACACATTTTTATTCTCAATGTATTCTTTGAGTTATATTTTTGCTGTTCAAACAAAAAAGTAATGTTTAAAAAGTATATAAAGGTGTCCATTGTACGGATTTTTGTAATACTTATGCATAATACTGCGATATAAAGCTGCAATTTTTGAAATTGACATCATTTGTTGAAGCATTTTTACATGATTGCTTATGAATTTTTATACAAAAAAAAGTCTCTCTGAAACCATTTCGAAGATTATGAATTTTTTTCACCTAAAAGCATTTTTTACTTTTTCAAATGCCAGAAACATTTAAAAACTTTTTTATTTTCCTTATACAAAAGCAAAAAAACAAACACAAATTAAAAAACTAAAGCTTTTGTCGAACAAAAACGTCATTGTTTGTTTTTTTTTCCTTTTCTTTCATTCTTTTGGAGAAAAAAAAGGAAAACAATTTTTTAAAACTAGCAAAAGATCGACGATCCAAAAAACCTTCCTTTCGTTTAATATTTTTTAAAATCTTTTCTGTGTTTTACACCATCAAAAGCAGCCCTTTGAATATTTTATATTTTTTTTGCAAAAAATCACAAAATATATTATGTAAGAAATTAACGAATATTTCTATAAAGCATTGACTTTTCAAAATGATAACAAACAACGAGAAGCATACCCAGATCTCGAACCAATAATAATTTTGATAAAATTTTTGCTTTGTCGCTATCCTTAAATACATGAAAAAAAAACCGTGTGAAAAAAATGAAAATAATATTTTATTTCTTTTTCAATTCTTGGACATTGATCCTTTCCTTTCTCATATTTTTCATTTTTCAATAAAAAAAGCGATGACACGGTTTTTCAATAGTTTTCAAAATTGGTGTTTCTTTCTTTGATTTGAGAGAACGCATTTCTAACAAATGTACAATTTTAATAGAAATCAATTATCATTTGAATTTTTAATAAATTTCTTGCAAATAAAAAGATTCTAAAAATAATCAGCAACAAAGTTCATTTTTATATATTTTTATCTTGGCAGTTTCATGTTTTAGTGGTATTGCTGAAAACAGTGCTATATACACATATGTTACAATATAAATGTAAAATATTGTAAAATTTTGCTCAAGCTAAAATAACTTCTTTTTATTACAGTAAGAAAGTTTGTAATTAATTTAACTTCATTCATAGCTGACACTTCTGTGAAGCCTTTTCTTTGTTTTACATTTTTAATGGGATATAATGACCGGATGTCAGCTAAACAATCCTCACTTTTATAGCTCTGTTTTTATTTATGACAAAATTGATCGTTTTTTTCTTAAAAGCTGATAATTATTCTTTAGATTTCTGATTGCGTAAATATAGAAAAAAAATATTCAAAACTGCTGTTTTTTCTTTGGCTGAAAAAATAAAATGAAATTTTCTGGTTAAAAAAATGCGCGTTTTCCCGATTTTTATTGATTTTTTTATGTATTTTTTTAAATAAAAGAGAGAATTCGTTACATTTCAGCAACTGCATTTGGTGACCTCAGAATTATAATTTTATATTTCAGTCACGGACATTTTTTTACACTGCTGTAATGTTGAAAAAGTCTTCGTTTCTTTCCTTTGTAAATCCTTTTAAAATAAAACAAGTTGCAAAGCTACTTCTATAATTACATTGAAAACTATGTTATGTTCAACAATTTTTTGTTTTGTTTATAGTTCAACTTTATTTTCTACTTTCATTAATTATTGGTTGATAAAACAAGCTATTTGTGATACTGTTAAGAGTTCATCTGCAGTAAACATCGTTTTTCCGATTCATCTATAAAATCTTTTCTTCATTAAAAATTTTTAAATAAAAATGTAGATGTGCTGCTATACTCATTTCTTTACTGATTAAAATGACAACAAATAAAGAAATGAGTATATTGTTATAACTAAAATATAAACATATATTTTAGATATTACAATGGCATTAATTTTTTTAAATATTTATAAAAAATTCAAAAACTGACGGAATTTTTTTGACGTAAAATAATAGAAAATGATTCATTTTTGTGACCATTTTTTTCTTTTCAACTGCAAAAACTAAAATCGATGACCTTTTTTAAAAATTACTTCCCCGTTTTTTGTTGTGTGCTACGAAATATTGTTGACATTACCCGTTTCTTTTTTCACCTTTGAGCAAAATCAATTTTTTAAAGTGGTTGTTTTTGTACACAATTAAATAGTTTTCTCACACTATTTGTGAAGATTTTTCTTCGTTTAACATTTCAAATGGGATAAAGAGTCACTATGTCTTTATACATAGAAATCCCAGTAATTAATTATAGCTTGGTTGCTTTTTTTTTCTTTGAAGCTAATGATTTTGCTTCAGATGTTTCGTTTTGCAAATAAAGGAATAAAATATTCAAAAATGCTGTTTTCTTCTGTTGAAAAAAAGTAAAATAAAATTTCTTTCCTTTCCTGGATCAAAGTGGAAAAACAACTTTCTGTGTGCGTATTTCTACGCTCAAAAATACGCACATACGCAGTTTTTTCCAGTTAAAATTGATCTTTTCTTTTTTCTTTTTATATTGTCGCACTATTGAAAAATTTTCATGAAAAAAGAAGCAAAAAAACATAAATGTTGCATTGTTTGTATTTTTTAAATAAAAAAGTGTGAAATTAAAAAAGTTTTAAATGAATAACTTTCCCTTGCAGATTCTTTTTTTTTAAAGCATCTTTTTCCACTTTCATTAATTAATGGGTAAAAAATAAAGTTACCTTTAATTGGATAATTAAACCGTTAAATATTTGTGATACTGATAAACATTGTTCAACTGTGAACAAAAAAATTTATTATTAAATTTATTAAAACTAATATAAAGCAACATTTTTTATAAGTAAAAATTATAAAAATTTTTTTACGGTAAACACAAACAAAATTTGATGATTCTGGTTTAACAGTTCACTGGTAATAATGGAATGTAACTATGATTCTCACAAGTATGCCATTTTCTTTAATGAATTATTGAAATGTAACAAATAACAAAAAAGTATGCAAAAATAAATGTAAATTATTGAAAGATAGTTTTACAGGGTTTTTTTTAAAATTAATTAAGCGGCATTAGTCTGTGTTTTTGGTTTTGAAGGTTACTTTTTGAATCCACTGGTAGTGGTTGTGTTTTAAAAAGTTGTGTAAAAATTTTATTTCACTTTCAAATTTAAAGAAAGAATGGTACTGTTATGCTTTCATATTTATTTTTCAAAAAAGTATCAAAAATTCAAATACAAGTCATTGATTTTATCAAACAATCACTGAAAAAAAGCGGGTAAAATATCTTTTGGGGGGCAATATACAGTCCCCATTTATGGACTTATTTGGTCCCTCATACAGTGCTCCACAAAACTATAAAAACACCCTAAAATAGCATGAATCCGCAGAATTAGAAGGCGAAATCGATCCAATTGTTTTAGATTCGGATTCAGCATGTTCGAAAACCTATATATACGGGAAATAATGTCAAACCGTTGAAACCTGTCGAAATTTTCCCACAAAATGCCGAAAATGACTTCCACAAAACTATAGGAAAAATTTGCATACGATAAGTTTTAAAGAAACCAACTATCAGGGGTTGTTGAGTATGCTTATTTAAGCTAATTTGTGAAGAAATTATCAAAAAATATTCATTGGCACCGATTTGCCACCGTATTGAAAATGCCATTTTTGCCGTTTTTGGCGATTCTCATGTGTCTATAAAATGGCTGACAGTAATGTTTAGAAGATGCCACATATGCCATTTTGTAGCCCTTATTATACGTAACGTCCCCACAAAGTTTAATAGCTCAATCTTAAACACGCACCTCAAGTCATAATTTCAAAACTCGTGTTTTTGAGCCTTTTTTAACATTTTTCTGGAAAAACGAAAAATTTTGCATTTTTTGGATTTTTTGAAATTCTGAAAAATCCATAAATGGGGACTGTATATTGCCCCCAAAAAAATATTTTGCCCGCTTTTTTTTAGTGATGACTAAAATCGTTACAGCAACAAAAATTTGACTTTATTGTATTGAAAGAAGAAAGAATTATATAAAAAATCTTTTTTTCCTAAAGAGGCACTTAAGATTCAATGACAGCGTTTAACAGTGCTTTAAAATATTAAGAATGTGTTGACTTACAAAACAACAGTGATCCTTTCTTTTCTCCTTTTTTATTTTTCAATAATAAAAAAGCGATGACAAGGTCATTCAATAGTTTTCAACATTGGTTTTTCTTTCTTTCTTTGATTTCAGAGAACGCATTTTTGACAATTGTACAATTTTAATAGAAATCAATTGTCATTTGAATTTTTAATAAATTTCTTGCAAATAAAAAAGTTTGTAAAAACTAGTGAAAACAATCTATAGACTATTGTTTTTACTACCATTGCTCAAAACAGTGTTATATACACACATGCAGCAATAATAATCAAAAATATTGTAAAATTTTGCTCAACTTTTATCTACAGAAAAGAGAAGCTCTTCAAACAAGTGTTGCACTTTTTGGTGTTACAGATTCGACATTTAAAAAAATATAAGTTTCTGAAACATGTTTCACAGAAGCTTTTTAATTTTTGGAATTCACTTACCCCTGCTCTCAAATTTGTATATTTACTACATAACAAAAAAATATGCAGAAGTACTTTTAAAAAACCTTCATACTTGGTCGTTATTGAATTAACTGGCAAAATTCCTTTTTTAAAGTTCGACAGTCACAAGGTTAATGACAATGATAATAATTCCCTACTCAGAATTCACATAAACAAAATGAAAAAATAAATTAAATTTTAATGTTTTTGTGGAAATAATGACCGTGAAAGAAGTGCTTATTTTTAACTTTATAGTGTTAGTGTTGAAATACCCGTGGAGTAGCGGTGTCGGTGTTATGAAAGAGCGGTCTCAGGATAGCTTTATTCAAATCATACATTATCACAAACATCATACGTAAACGAAAAGGGAAATGCATGTGAGCAAAAGGGAAAAAGGGAAGGGGGACAAGCCCGGAGGCTTTAGCCACAACGGCCTCTGCTGGAAGATTTCTACCGGCTACTTCTGCTGGATCGAAGAGAAGACTGAAAGGATAAGCTGGAGAATGGGTGATATTTATACTGTTTTCCTCCTGGATCGGCATGTCGGATGGACTCATCTTGGGGCGGAGTTGAAGATAGTTTTGTCCGGAAGAAGTATGATAAAGCATTGCCTTGAGGCGGAGTTGAAGCTTGTTTTTGCCAGAAGGTAAAAGCTTAAGCGTTGTATGTCCTTTCACTAATGAAGCTGATCAAGCCGGAACTTTATCAGCTTAAAGCCAATCGATATGCACTTTTCGATTAACTTTAGTTACAACATCAATGATCAGTTCTTCCTTGGAAGATAAAATAAGAGGCAACAGAGTGAACAATACATAATATTATGCAAATTAATTCCTTGATCATTACAGTGTTTTTGCCATGGCATAGAACAAGTAATAATTAAATTTTAAATATATATTAAATAAAATTAGAAAACATTTAAAAGGCATTAAATATGATTACTGTACTTTAAATGTAATTGTATTTTAAAGAAAATGGTAACATTTTCAATAACAAACTTTTGTTTTTCTAAAAAAATTGTCAGATTTTTGAAAAATTGTTAAAAGTAAAAAATGGACCCAAATTTTACTTGTAAATATAATCGAACAATTTCGTTTAAAGACAACTTTGTCAAAGAAGACCTTGCCAAATTTCGATGTGGACTTGCAACGATTGCTTTGATTATGTATAACATAAATTTTGGGCATATTTGTGTTACTTTATTGCTTTTAATTGCATTTATTTCAATTTTTGGTGGTATAAAAGAGAATTATCGATGGTTTATTTTGAATCAAGTTTTTTGGGATTTATTACTTTCTACATTAAAAAATCATTAAATAAAAACATACCATTTTTGGAGAATAAAAATTTACAAAGAACATCATCGCTTTTATGTCTAATTATTGTACGTTTTATCTCTTTCTTCCTAGTCAATAACCTTCTAAAAAAATAAAAATTTGCTGATATTATCATAACCTTTGAACAAAACACACTTCAAATTTTTGTCTGGAAAAAGTGAAGTCCTGAAATACTTGTTTTTTTTGTTTTTGTTTGAAGTACAAATCTGGGCTTTATGTTTTTAAGAAATAATCAATATTTTTATCAGATTTATTCTAGAATCAAACCTCGATTTTACGTCCCTCGATTTTACGTCTTTTTTTACGGTCCATTGAAAGACGTAAAATTGAGGTTCGACTGTACCATAAAAGAGTGGTTCGTTTGTTGATTGGAAAATGGCAAAATGCCAATGCACATTTTTGCATTTTCTGGACCTTTATTAAGAAGAGTAAAAAAGAGAAAAGAAATAGAAAAATAAGAATAAAAGAAACGAAAAAAATTTGTTTCTTTTTAATTTTTAAATGTTGTAGGGCGTGCCGGAAGCCCGCTTGAGATCTAGTTTTTGGAAAAACAGAAATAATAAGATTTTAGCCAAACTTCATACAAATGTAAGATGATATAAATTATTGCTTGAATTTACAAAAGTTACAACAACGACAAAAATTCCAAATGTTTGACTTTTTCAATATCATACACAAAAGGCCATCCACGAAAGAATCCATACATTGATACGGCCCATACAAGAATACCGAGTAACATGCCTTTTCTTCCCCGCAAAAAGATGGATTCACGAAATATAATTAAATGTAAAATTATGATGAATAAGACGAAACTTTGAATAATAATAATATTTAATAAACAGCTTTCAAGTTTGTAAAAGTCCACGATTAATGAAGCTTTATTCTTTTCAAAACATGGCTTCCAAAGTGATATTTTTGTTTCAAGTTCTTTTTGGAGTTTTTTCATTTCTTGTTCGTACAGATTTTTGATGTTTTCGAATAAATTTGTTGCATTTGTAAAAAAACCACGATTTTTTTGATCGTATGTTGTTTTCATTTCCTAAAACAAATATTTGAGAAAGGGGGCAGAAATAAGAATAAAGAGTAGAGGTGATAAAGTATCGCAAGAAAGACAAAAACATCGGATAATTTAAATAAAAATAAGTACAAAGTTTTGAAAAATAAAAGCTCATATTCTTATTTTTTGACAACATATTCGAAAAATACCAACACTTTTACATGGACTTAAAAGTTAAGGGAGTATTACGGTAAATACCCATGATGAACGTATTTAGTATCTAAATACCTAATGACATTGCATTTTTGGAAATGGAATGATGATACTAATCGACAAACTTAAAAAAGCCTTAAAATTAATCGACAAAACTTTTCGTGGTGGGATCAAAACACATTCACCGTGTGATTTTACCATAATATTACTGTAACTTTAAGTCTATGGTAAAGTTACAGATTTCGGATTCGGTAGCTAATTCTTTGTCATAAGTACTCCTTATACTAGACAAGTAGTTTATGGGTAAAATATGGGGCCTCAATTCCATCATCAGTTGAGGATGTAATTTAACTGATAAAAAGTTTTCCACAGTGATCCCAAAAACAGGAAAAAAAGGAACTAGAAATGGCCGCAACGAAAAAAAGGACAAACAATAGAAATTTTTGCTCTCTCGCGCTTTTTTAAAAAAAAAAGAAATATCACGATTAGGGTTGTTCATTTCCGGGGAAATCGAAAAAAGGCGGGAAATTTCCCGGGAAATTCCCGGGAAATTCCCGGGAAATGGCGGGAAATTTCCCGGAGCTACAGTATTCCAAGCTACAGTAATATTTTACCAAAGTTAACCTTATAACCTATAAAAGGACTGTAAAATACTCAAATTAATCATTTTTGACTATTTACAGTGTTTTTATTGCGTATTTATCCCGTTTTTAAATGTTTTATGTAAAAACATAAAATATTACTGTAGGTTTCCCGGGAAATCAGAACCATTTCCCGCAAAAAATCGGGAAATCTCCCGGGAAATTTCCCGGGAAATTTCCCGGGAATTTCCCGGGAGAGGGAAATGAACAACCCTAATCACGATTCAGCTTCTTCTTTTTTTTGCGAATCTGTTTCTGTTAAAGTAATCGCTTAGAATTTACAAACTTAGATAAAGGACATCCTAAGGATTATGGGGATACCTTTAGTTAAGCCATATCATCAAAATTAAAAATAGGGCTAGCAAAAGTATGACGGATTTTTGGTGCAAAAACAGGCGTTTTTTGCACCAAAAAAGCGAGAGAGCGTTCGTCCGTGTGTGTTCTTTTTTGTGCCGTTTCTATTTACAAAAAAAATCACTGTGTTTCTGTATTTACCCAAAAGATAAAACTAAATTTTTTGGTTAAATTATTTTCTGTTTAGAAAATCTCATTTTTTGCTTAATTTTTTGGACGCATTTGTATTTCCCTCTGTTTATCACTTTTTTACTACAAGCCAAAAAAAGTGATGTGCAGAATTCCGCCGGAGAACACTTTTAAAAAAACATACATATGCTAATTATTGAGATATCATCTAAGGAAAAGTTTTTTCTGTCGGAATTCCGCACATTCTTGGCCGCATTATTTATAGTTGATTTTTGACAAATTTTAGTGCTTTTAACTTTTCCCAAAAGTTAATACGTGATAAAAAAAAAACTCACACGTTTAATTTCAACAAAGTTTTTATACAAATCATTTATATCTTGAAAAGACAAGTTTTTCATCGATAAATTAGTTCCACAATCACATGATAATTTTAAAGTTTCGTGTTGTTGATGAGATAATAAATTTAAATAAGAGCTCATACCCAGCGTAAGCAGAAAATTTAAATTGAAACACATAAAAGTTCCATACAAAAATAATGTAAATGATAATAAATTAAGTGAAACGCGATTTCGGGATTCATGTTGGCAAAGGCTTTTAAAAGGATTTATTTTCATATTTTAATTAAGTAAGCACCCTGATTAATAATAAATGGATTTTGGAAAAATCAAATTGGTTGAGAAAAAAATATTCAAAAATAAGAATATCCTTAAAGGTACTACTTCTGCTAAATATATTCCTTTAAAGCATAACCTGTCAGTTTTGAAGTGTTTTCTTTCCATTGAAAGGCATGAGAAAGCGGTAGAATTAAAAAACATTTATCGATGGAAATTCTGCAAAAAAACTTTCGAGAGTGGTTGAGGACTATTTAATTTATATGTTAGTTGTAAATAGAAAATAGACATTTTTTGCTTAAAGAAAAAAAAACAACTTTTTATTCAAATTTTTTTCAAATAATAAAATCAAAGGAGGAGATTGAACAAATTTTTTCCAACATAGAAATGTTCTCGACACGAAAATGCATTGTCTTCCTTACATTTTCTTTGCTGACAAAACAGAACAATGCCTTTTTGCCTGATTATCAATCCCGGTCGCAAGAAAAATTTGTATTAAGTGGAACTCGCAATTTAGAATACATATAAAATTTTTTTTAAAATTTGAATAATGAATTTTATTCAGCAGGTTTTTTACAAACAAAATTTTTTTTGCCGCGACATGTCGTATTTACAAATTCTCCAGAGGTTAACAAGAGACCACATTTTGACTTTGGCAGCAAGCCATAGCCGAAAGATTCGGACACTTTTGGATATCCAGCCGCCCAATTTTCGTAATCAAAAGGGGTATCATCATTCCATTTCCAACTTAATCCCTTGAGGCCAATGTAAGCCTCATTAGGATAAGCCAGACCTGAAAACACAAAAATGTGTTTTTAAAAAATTATTAGCTTTGAAAAACAAACGTGTGACAAATAAATTTTCATCAACTCCATGAATAGATGCTAAATGACCACCATAATTTTTACAGACGTTTTCGGCATTATCAAATGATTCCCCTCCAAGTAGAAGGTAACAATATCCTGTTAAATTGTAAAATATCCATGGCTCAATACATGCTTTTTGTCTTACAGTTGTAGTTTGAACTGTTGTAGTTGTTGTAGTAGTAGTTGGCATAGTTGTGGTATCAACAGCATTGACCAAACAAACAAAAGGTTTTGTTTTGTAACAATCACCAGAAATCCATTTTCCGTTATTCATAATTATTGCCCCACAAATGGTGTCAGAAGTATTTTTTGGTTCATTATTGTTCCAATTAATGAATTCAAAAGGCATGCCATCCATCCAATTCCATTCATCTGGATTATCTAATGAATTTGCACCAAACCAAAATTCTGCGGTGGAGCTATCAGTAAAACTTGAAAGGGCATGTTCTGAAAAATGTTTAAGAAAAAGTTTCTTTAAAGAAATAAACTTACGACTCAGAAATATATTTTTCGCCATGCTGTTTACAGACGCTAAATGCCCGCCTAATTCTGCACAAACTGTTTCAGCATTGAGATACTGTGTTTTTGTGGCGTTAAAGTACAAACACTGTGTTCTATCTTTAAAGAAGGCAATACTGCCTGAAGGGCATGATGTGACAGCACAAAGAATTGAAAGTAAAATAAATTCGGCAAGATACATTTTTACCATTTTTAGATCCAAGAAGAAAAAATTGAAATCGTCTCTTTTTAATAAACGTTTTATAGGACGTTTTTTGTAACATTTGAGAATTTTTGGCGATATTTGGCATTAGGAAAAATTTTTTGTCTCAGAATCGGCTAAAAATGTGTTCCTAGGGTAATTTTGGTCCAGGAATCCGAATTTCGTCATAATATTTGACATTTTTCTGGTGGATTCTGAGATTCAGAATCTGTGACCCAGAATCTGGATTCAGAAGCCATATTTTCAAAAAATCTCAAAAATGATACTATTCGAAAGCCCTGGACGTATTTAGTCAGGAAAATGCAAAAGTATTCAAATTTGACCCTTTTTAATGGTTTTATGCCCCTGAGAAGTTCAAAAATGGCCTAAAATTACGGTAATTGGGCTCCAAAATTCACTTTTACAGTTTACGCAACGGCCGTTCATATTTTTTTATAAACTTTAACTAGTTGGGCATCGAAAAATACCATAATCTTGAAAAATTAGGTGGATCCGAAAAAATTTTTCCTGTGCTACTTTTGTCGATTTCAACAAATTCAATATCTCCAACATAAACAAAAAATCAGAACTTTGGAAAACGACAATCAATCACCTTCCGGTGACTTTTATGATGAAATATGATATATTTGTAGCATTTTTGGAAAGTTTCAGCTCATCAACATCAAGTATGTACATTTGGGACCACCTTAAAATATCTGTTTTTTACCTAAATTAACACCAAAATACAAAAAATCGCAAAACTGATTTTTTGGCCTAAAATATTTTTTCTTGTGGTTTATATATTTAAAGTACATGTTTCTGCAATAGACAAACGCATTAACAACGATATTTGGACCAATTTGAATTTTTTAGGAATTTTTTAAAATACCTCATTTTTGGTCATTTTTCATGATTTTCGAATTTCATGAAAAACGTAAGATACGAAGTTTTTTGAGTGTTTACCATGAAATATATGCTAAATAAAAATTTTGGGCAAAGTTTCAATACATTAACACCTATATTGTATATTTGGGATCAAATTTTATTTTAGCAATGTTATCACAAATTTGTAATTATCCCTATGTAGTCCGTTCTGGATTTTAATGTATTGAAACTTTGCCCAAAATTTTTATTTAGCATATATTTCATGGTAAACACTCAAAAAACTTCGTATCTTACGTTTTTCATGAAATTCGAAAATCATGAAAAATGACCAAAAATGAGGTATTTTAAAAAATTCCTAAAAAATTCAAATTGGTCCAAATATCGTTGTTAATGCGTTTGTCTATTGCAGAAACATGTACTTTAAATATATAAACCACAAGAAAAAATATTTTAGGCCAAAAAATCAGTTTTGCGATTTTTTGTATTTTGGTGTTAATTTAGGTAAAAAACAGATATTTTAAGGTGGTCCCAAATGTACATACTTGATGTTGATGAGCTGAAACTTTCCAAAAATGCTACAAATATATCATATTTCATCATAAAAGTCACCGGAAGGTGATTGATTGTCGTTTTCCAAAGTTCTGATTTTTTGTTTATGTTGGAGATATTGAATTTGTTGAAATCGACAAAAGTAGCACAGGAAAAATTTTTTCGGATCCACCTAATTTTTCAAGATTATGGTATTTTTCGATGCCCAACTAGTTAAAGTTTATAAAAAAATATGAACGGCCGTTGCGTAAACTGTAAAAGTGAATTTTGGAGCCCAATTACCGTAATTTTAGGCCATTTTTGAACTTCTCAGGGGCATAAAACCATTAAAAAGGGTCAAATTTGAATACTTTTGCATTTTCCTGACTAAATACGTCCAGGGCTTTCGAATAGTATCATTTTTGAGATTTTTTGAAAATATGGCTTCTGAATCCAGATTCTGGGTCACAGATTCTGAATCTCAGAATCCACCAGAAAAATGTCAAATATTATGACGAAATTCGGATTCCTGGACCAAAATTACCCTAGGAACACATTTTTAGCCGATTCTGAGGCAAAAAATTTTTCCTAATGCCAAGAAATTCTCGATTGTTACAGAAAACGTCCTTTATACCAGCGAAAATTGTTTTTCATTTTTTGTCATACTCTTATCAGTTTTAAAAATAAGCTTCTTAAATTTATTTAAAAACTTCTATTTTTAGAAAAAATGAAGAAACATTATTTTTCTAAACAATTCTATTTTAGTCGTTACCAAATTAAGAATCTGTTTATTTATTTTTGTTTTTTTTGAAAGAGAACTTTGATTTGATAGTATAAGGCCTGATACTGTGATTGTGACATTTTGTAACTGATTTTCATCAGTGCAAATTTTATTTTTTCTCTCAAAATATTTGATTATAAAAATCCTTAGAGCTTTGTGTATATCTTTTGTTTCCGATCTGAAGAACTGGCCAATCTTAGGAATGGACGTCCATTCTTCAGATTGGAGACAATATATCAATGTATACGGAGAAATAAAATATTCAAAGATAGTCAAAAAAAGAAAGAATGAATTTCAATCAACGGAAAGGGTTAAGAAAAAAGCAACCTATTTTAAGACGATTATTGACTAGATAAAAATTGCAGCGGTTCTCTCCAAAATGGAACATCTTTTATTTTTAGAGAAATGAAGAAACGTAAAATTTTTCAAAACAAACAATTCTTTTATGGTCTTTATCAAATTTTAAATAGCCCAAATCGAGGGCTATCCTCCAAAATCAAATTTGTTTGATCTTTTGCCGATCGCAGTAAAAAAAGGATTATTTAAAAAATTTGAAATATAACAATGCAAAAAACAAATATGCTTCGTAGTTGCGATTCAATTAGTATGGTAACAATGAAGATAAATATGATAAACATTGTATGCACAATAAGTAATTGATAAAAATTCATCATTTATGCTCTTCATAAACATGTTAAAAATATGATTCCATTTAGGTTTTAAAATGTTTTAAATGTGCAAATCACGTTATTCTTATAAATGTCTTTTTCATGAAATAAAATCTTTTAAATTATGAACATATGCAGAAAATTCAATTTCTTACAGCTGATTTTCATCACTCAAAATTTTATGGTATTTTTTGAAGTAATGAAATTCATTATTTTTATGTGTGTTTCAGTTTTTAGCCAAAAATGAAATATTCAAAGATATTCGAGAAAAAAAAAGAGAGAATAAATATCTATCAATGAAAAAATGTTAAGAGAAAAAATGGGGCACCTTTTAAGACGGTTATTAACGATTAATGACGAGATTAACACGATATCAGCTGATATCGATATATCAGTTGTTTCCTCTTAAAACTGACAACAGCAACATTTTAAGCATGCTCTAGTTAAATTTAAACATTCATTGGTGATCAGGGCTGAGCGGAATTCCGTTCCGGATTCCGTTTTGACCGGAATTCCGCTACTTTTTTGCATTGCGTTCCATTCCGGAGATTCCGGAATGAACTTTTGAAAAAGATGCCACAGGTAGTATCATGTTAAAAATTGGAATTTTGTTAATTCCGTTCCGGTGCTCCGGAATAAAGTTTGTTCCGTTCCGGAGCAAAAATTTTGATTCCGCTCAGCCCTGTTGGTGATGCAGCCCGTAACGGGCTGCATCACCAAAAAAGTACACACAAAAGATGATATCAGTTAAGTGCAAAGGTCTTTGTTTTTGGTTTTTTTTAACTTTTTAACTTCCATAAAACTCCTTATACAATGTGTGCAAAACAATTAATTAAATTCAAATGTGTTAAATCAATTTGGAAAAACTGGATATTTTTTGTAGTCATACTGGATGAGCATCTGTATTTTCTTTGTCCTTATAAGAATGGCGTTAGACTGTCTCGGATATATCATTCCTAGTCCAGCAATTGGAAAAAAGTTTTGAAAAAATGAAACTAAATTCTTTAAAGCTATGACCCATTACAATATTGACGGATTAAAACAAGCTTATTTTTTATCAATTGTGAGTGTAAAAAATTGTTGTTGACCATTTTTATAAAATTATATTAATTTATGGAAAATTGTTAATAAAGCTCTTTGTTAACAGCAACATATTGATGGACCAAAAACAGCAACTGAATTAGAATGAAAGAAGATTTTAAAACTTTTTTTTATGCCATATTCAAATATGTGTTCATTGAGATAATATTTTAAAAGCCCCGGGCAGTTTTTGATTGTTGATGAAGATATTCCAAGAATTTTGTTTCTTCAAATACCATTTCAGCTTTTTCAGTTCGAATCATGGCATACATGGATTTCGCGGAGACAAAGAAACATTCAATTGTACTTAATTCTGGAGCATGTTTTTCAACTTCTCGATTAAATTGTGATCGTACTAAAAATTTAAAGAATTTAAAAAAACAATGTATTCCAAATATTCAAGAAAAGGTATCATCATGTCTCGCGGTTTTTTGAACGAGACCTCCTATCCCATGAAATAGCCCCAGGGCAGTTATGCATGATCCCAAAATATTTCCGGTTAATGACCTTTTATTATGCAAATTTATAGAAATGAAGTTTGAAAAATGTGCGTGAAAAATATTCAAACTTCTTTTTACATAAATTTGCATAATAAAATGCCATTCACCGGTAATATTTTGGGGTTATACATAACTGCCCTGGGGCTATCTCAGTAGATAGGTGTCGTTCAAAAAACGGTGTCATATGTTAAGATTGTCCCTTGTTAGTGATTGATAATCCACTTATATACCATTAAAAATATATGCATTAAAATATTCACTTACAATCTTCGATATGATTTTGTACGTCTTCAGCAGATGGAAGTGAATCTAAATTTATGCCACCTTCGTTGGTTAAATGAAAATCGAGATCACATTTTGAGCGAACAAAAACAACTTTTTGATCATATTTTAATGCAGCTTTTGCAAATTTAATTTCTTCTTCCATGAGAGCCTGTTGAACAAGGATTATCAAACAATCAAATCCACAAAGAGCTTTGTCTTCATAATAAGTTTTCGATCGATGCGTCATTGAACCGGCACCCGGAATATCATAAAATCGAACATTTGGCATTGCTTTGTATGAATAAAATTTGATGTTTTGAGTTGTCTCAAAAATGCTTACAGCAGCTGAACCTTTATCATTCATTTTTAGCCCCAATATTGCATTTATTAATCTTGATTTACCATTATTTGTATGACCAACAAATGCAAAATTGTAAAAATTGATCTAAAAATGACAGTGTTTTTTTGATTTTAATTTTTTTTTCATTTTGAGACCATAAAAGTACGGGTTACGGTAGGAATTGAGCTCTAATATTTTTGTTCCAGGCTTGTTAAGCATGTCGAAAACATGGGTTCACTTCTTGGAAGCACTTTTTTCCGATGCCAGAATAGTTCATATTTTTTTGGAAAATTCAGAGAATGTGTTTTAAAGTTTTGAGAAGTTACGCATCCCAATTTTTTTTGCCTTTATTTCGATTGGAGGTCTTGACACGAAAAATTTAAAAATTCTGAATCAATAAATTCTGATGACATTTTCTTTTATAACTATTTTTTCTGATTCCAAAATGGTATGAATTTAAAAAAATGGTTGAATACAAAGCTGAGATTCAGCTTTTTTGTAACAAAACACGGATTTTAGAGAATTAATACAAAAAAGCTGAATCTCAGCTTATATCCAACCTATTTTTTTCGTCAATATCAATTTGGAATCAGAAAAAAACGTTATGTAATAAAATGCCACCAGGTTTATTGATTCAGAGTATTTAAAATTTTCGTGTCAAGACCTCCAATCGAAGTGAAGGCAAAAAATTTATTTGCGATGGTCACACTTGGGCACTGTGTATGGCCGTGTATGGATTCCATACACAGGGTCGCGAGTCGCGGAAGGGTTGAGAAGAGGGTCGCGGTTGCGGCGACAGAAATCCAAAGAGGGGACCCTTTGGATTAAAAAATCGAAACAATTTTCGGAAAAATAACCCACGTACTCCCCCCTTTGCGTTTTTAGGGTCGCGGATTTTTCAAAATTTTTCCATACGCATCTGCCTAAGTGTGGCGATGCTTCTTCTCTTTTAAAACAGTTTTTTAACCGCTGATTGGGACATTTTTGAAACTTTAAAGGGGCATGTCGAAGATCAAAGGATGCCGTTGCCGGCGGTGTTATCTTAATAATAAAAACTAATATCTTAAATTTTCCTACCCTATCCACATTATTCTTTTCTGCTTCCAAGATAGCTTTGTTTTTGTATTCTTCAGGCATTTTAACTTCTGTATTTGGTGTAGCTCGAAAATATTTTTCAATTTCCAAATTTTGTTGTAATTGTTGATCTGATTCACGTTTAACGGCATTATAAGCTTCCCGATATTGAGAGCTAAGCCTTTGCTCCAACTGTAATGCTGTTTCCAATTCATTAATTCGATCAATAAAATTTTCTTGTCCTGGCATAATTGCTTTCATATGTGAAGAATCATAACCTAATTCATTTAATTTTTGAAGTAAAAGTTGTTCACCAATAACTTTTTCTCGAATTGATGGCAATGATGAAATCCAATTGATAAGGATTTGAATTGCAGTACCTGTTAAAGGATGGGCTAAAAGGGTACTAATATTTTGTCCCATTTGCTAAAATTAGATAATTAAGTATTACAGTAATATAATAGTATTTAAAATATTAGGGATTTAACCAGATTATAAAATACAGTAATCAAAAGAAATAAATTTATTTATTAGTCTTTTTAAATATTTTCCCTAACAAAATTTAAAAAATCTTCTTCTTCGATTTTCCATGTTTCCTCTTCAACAGAACTGATAAGACCGCTGCAAACACAAAATATTGGAATTTTAGTCACACCAAATTGTTCAAGCTTTTCACGTGCACAGTGTTTACCTTTAAAAAAGTTTGTTAGTTTTTATCTTGTAAGAAATAAAAAATTTATACTTTGTTCTATGCTATTGTCAATAAAGCCTTTTTCCATTTCAAGATGATTATCAGCAGTTTCATCGTTTTTATTCTGAATAAAAATGACTACTTTCTTGCTTTTATCGAAATGCTGAATCAGCTTTGCATCAATGCTGTCAACAGGATGTTGAAGAACAAAGATAAACAATTTTGCAGATGTTTCATTAAACTTTCTAAAAATAGTTTTGTATAATTTTAAAAATTTGTTAAATTTATTAAATCTTAAACGTACTCCGCAAACTCATTTATATCTACCGTATCATCATAGTCGAAGCAAGCAAAACTTTTTTGTGATGACTGTATTTTTTGCAGATTTCTCTTCAACAAATTATTGCTTGTAGGACAACGTCCAATAATTACAACATCAACTGTAAGATAAGTTATTGGTGGTTGTTCACAAATGATTTCATCATTCTCATCTCCAAACGGATTTTGCCATTTTATACCATGCTTCGCTAAAAATACTTGCAACAACATTTCATCCTGTTTATATTTGGCCATTTCACAATTTAATCCGCCTTTTGCAACATGAATATTAGCAAAAGCACTGATATGAAAAATTTTGTCTTCCATGTTTTCAATTTTTACTTCGTTTAATTTTAAACAGAAGTATGTTTTCTCATTTTCCACATATTCTTTTTGAGATTTGACACTATTATCTAGCCATTCATCAAGTTTTGTAACAACAATTACAACAGGGATTTTTAGCTTTTGAGCTGTCATAATTGCATAATAATCACTATCAGAAAGTGTTCCGTAAACGGCTATCAACAAAACTGACAAATTTTGAAGTTTTGTGATTTCAAAGAATTCTTCAAAAATAGCTAAATTTTTTTCTCGTGTCGACTCAACAATGCCATTATTTGGATAACACAATTTGTATAAATCAAAGTAAGAGGTCTCGATTGGATTCTGTGATAACTGATGAGGCCTAATTCCACCAGCTAGGGCACCAATCAAAGATGATCTCCCTGATTTTGGTAACCCAAGAACGGCAATGTTTTTGGAATTTTGTTTTTCTTCTATGCGAATGTTTTCATTGGCGAGTTCATCAACCACAATTTCATCATCAACTATTTCGTCATCTAATGTTTCATCATCCAATATTTCAACATCCAGTATTTCATCATCCACTATTTCATCATTTTCTAATGCACGTGCTGAGTTTCGTAATTGTAAATTTAAATTCGCTTGTTTTATCACTTTTATATGTTCTTCTATAATTTTTTGCATTTGTTTTGCATGTTCTTCTCTCATTTTTTGAATCCTTTTTTCATGGTCTTCTTCTTCTTCCAGGTGTGGTAAAAAATCGATCTGGAAATAAATAATACATTCGAAAAATTTCTACATAGAGAACATTACCATCAAATTATTTGTTTCATTATCCGGCCTTATACTGGTGAACGCTCTCACTTCTTCTTCGATCGGTTGTCTTGGTTGCTCAATATCAAGTGCATCACCTGCGAGGATTATTTCATTCTGCTAAAATCATTCTTCAATTAGTTAGATGGGTTATTGAAATTTACTTCAATATTTGTATTCTCGAATTCCAAAATCTGATTTCTTTTTTCGTAGCTCTTTTTAAGCTGGTCCTAAAATTAAATGCTTGATTTTTTTAATATGGGTTAAGCATGGAGCGGGGCCTTCGACTTTTCCATGAAAGCCAAGACATCTTATAATTCATTTTTATTGGCTTTCTAGGGCCCACAGGTCATGCAAAGCACCAAGCCATGCCTAATATGGGAACATACATTCAGAGCAGATAAATTTTTACTTCTGGAAAGTGTTTCTTCTTTCATTTCCATAATTTTGATATGTTTATCTATATTATGAATGATAGGGGTTGGCGTCGTTTCTATCTTCACCAAGAATGGTTTTACAACAGTTTGCACTGCTTTGTATTTTGTCAAATTGTAGCCTTCCAGAATGTTAAGTATACCCGTGACGATAGTGCTCAAAAGATCCACAGTTATAATATGATGATTCAGTCCAAATTCTTTTAAAATGTTGACCGTCGTCTCCGAATAACTATGCTTTTCATTTGGAATAATACAAAACGATAATTGCAAATTTAATGCGGCTTGAACAGCATAGCAATCATCTTTTGATAGAACTTCAGAAATAACAATAATAAAAATATCTATTCCATCATCGGATTTCATTTTTTCGAAATAATCCTGATAAATGATTTTTATTTGTTCTTTGTTTTCTGATTCACAAGAAGGATATTGCTTTTCCAATATGTTAGTCTCAAAAAAGGCATCCACTTCAATTTTTTGTTGAACCTTTAGTTGTTTTTGAACTTCATTTTTAAACCAAACTTTTTTCGATTCATTTAAACTATTGCTAATTAAGCCAATTTTTGTTTGTTGTTGGTGTTGTAAGTTTAAGAAACATTTCAAATAATTCCAGTTGACTGTAATTTATAAAATTAAACGCTTGCTTTTATATCGAAACATTTACCAGAATTTGAGCAACTCATTTTATGAATATATTTACAAATAATTTCCAATACTGAAAAAAGAAGAATAAAAGGATAAAAAAATGGTAAAACACTTCTAAGAATAAATAAAATAATAATAAAAAGCATGTGATTTTGTGATAGGGATTGTTGAAACAGAAAGCTTTTTCCTGTTGCTGCTTAATTTTTTGATAAAAAGGACCGCCTTCAACATTTAATCTTAAAAGAAAAAAACTACACTTATTTAATTTTATGATAATAAAAAAGGACCGCCTTCAAAATCTAAAATGATATAGAGCTACCATTAAAATCGTTCATTTGTTTAACATTCTCCTGAAGCTTGTGGCTCTCATAAACAATTGAACAATGAGTTGGCTTGGTTATGCAGATGCTAAGGAATTAGAGAAATCAAAAAAGGTAGGTTAGAAAAACATATGGTAACATTAATAATTGTGAAGATAAAAATTAACATATGAAAAGTTTTTTAGGACCTTGCCACATTAAAAGCAGAGTCAGAGCTTCAAGTTGCTAAATTGAATGAAGAAATCGCTTTAATTAAATTAGCTGAACAAACCACTCAAAATAAATATGAAAGATTAGAAAATCAGCTACAAAAAGAACGGAATGAAGCAAAAAGTAAGCAAGAACAATTGCAGAAACAAATTAATGATCTTAATGTTGAAATAAGAAAAGTTATGTAAGTGTGTGTTCGGATTCAATTTGAAGTAACCTGTTAAAATTATTTAGGACTGCATCAATGGTTCGTGAAGCAGAGAGTTTGACGCGATGTAATGAAGTAAGCGAAAAGAAATTCATCATTTTTGAATAAATTTTTTTTTCAGAAATGGCAAAGTGAAATGAAACTTATGATGGATCAACATCGTGAACAAATAGATTTGATAAAAGAAGTCAAAGATGCACAGAATGAACAGGTTGCTGAGCTATATAAAAATCATCTTTTGATCAGAAATCAAGAGATCGAAAACCTCCACAAAGATCTAAAAGATTTGCATCAACAATTTAATTCTTCTAAAGATACCTTCGTAACATATTTCAAAGAAAAGCCTCAAAATGATATCCAACTTCCTGAGCATTTAAGAACTGCAATGGAAAATGCAAAACTGTATTTAAAACTAGATACCAAAAATTACTACAATATCGCTTTTGTTGGACACATGAAAACGGGAAAAAGTAGTCTTATAAATGCCATTCGAGGCATTAATGATGGTGAGACAGGTTCCGCTATGGTCGGCACTACAGAAACTACACACTTTGTTGAACCTTATGATTTTGACAAATCATCTGGCCTACAGCATATCAAAATTTATGATGTTCCAGGTTCGGGGACCTTAACGCATAATGCAGAAAGTTATTACAAGTAATTATAAAGTGTTTGTTGTTGAAAGTTGAAAAATCTTTGTGATCTTTAGCGACAAACATCTCTGCGCATTTGACTGTTTGTTAATCGTAACGCAAGACGCATTGGGCAAGGAGGAAATTGATTTTGCTCTTCAATCTCTCAAATACAATCAGCCCCTTGCATTTGTTCGTTCTAAATTTGATGTAACTATGAATAATCAATTATTATCCGGAAAAATTTCGGCTATTAATCAATATACAATTAGAGAAGAAGTCCGAAAAAGTAAGTAAAAATGTAATCAAAAATTATTATAGATATTCAGGCTTTATTACAATACGCCGCGTTACTTTGGTTCCAGCGCATGCGTTTTTCGTGTGCGCGCAACATGCAAAACAACTGAAAACATTGAAAAAAGAAAACCTTTTTTCTGCCAATGTTTTTTTGCTTTCTTTGCTTTTTTTTAAACTAGGGGTTAAGCGGGCCTTCGGCCCACCAGTAATTGTTTAATGTAAAACAACAGTAAACAATTGCTGTTGGCCCTTAATCAAAAAATAATATTAAATTTAAAAATAATGCAGAAGTTTGCTTTGTTGTTTTTTCCCCAACACAAAAAGTCATCAAAAAAGTTGCATCGAAGATTGTGGTTGCGATTGTCACCCTTTGCCAAATAAACCGGTTGCTTCAAAATAAAAACGCATTCACAAACCAACCAACCAACAAACGAATAGTGGCTGTTTTATGAGAGGATAAATAAATAAAGTTATATATATTTTTTAATCAATTTTTATCAAAACTTAATAAGAATTTTATATTTTTGACCACAATATAAAAAAAATATAAAATTTTATTTATTTATTTCAAAAAAAGCAAAGAAAGAAGAAAAAACACTGGTAGAAAAAAGGTTTTCTTTTTTCAATGTTTTCAGTTGTTTTGCATGTTGCGCGCACATGAAAAACGCATGCGCTGGAAACTAAATAACGCGGTGTATTGTATCATAACTTTATTCTACTTTAGAGACTTTTACCTAAAATTTTCAAAAAACGTTCCTAAACTTCGGCATTTGAAAAGCAACCTAAAAATCCATTTTTTTATAGGCGCAAAGGCTTTTGCTGAACAATTGAAAAAAACTGGTAAAAAAGAATTGAAGCAAATTCCAGTATTGTTTGTCAGCTGTCATAGCCTTCGCAAACTTATGCAGGGCATTCAACCCGAACAAATGTATCATGAAAAACTTCTGTTGGAGTTTATCGAATCAACATCCAAATTTTCTCGTAATATTGTTGATGGATAAATTAACGTTTTTTTAAATTTTGTGGTTTTATTATTTTTGTTTATCTAATTTATCCTTAAATATGTTAAACACCTTTTTGTGTTTATTAATCTTATCTTATTCTCTGTTTTAATAAAAGTTATAATCATTACAATGAATGTTCCAAAATTATAAATTTATGCTGATTGATTCCTTGATGAATACTTTTGTATACGTTATTATCACCTTCATGTGAATAAACCTCCCGGTTACAGGCATGAGAAATACGGCCGAAAAAACGGCCGGCCGCGGCCGCGGCCGAAAATTCGACGGCCGGGCCGGCCTCACGGCCTAAAATTTTTGGCCGGCCGGCCGCGGCCGGCCGTGTTTTTCCAATACTAATTTTTTTGTTTAAAATTTTAGCCATTTTATTTTTTTCCCACTTTTTCCAACATGAAATTTAACAATATATTTACATTTTGGCATTAGACATCAAAGAAAAACGATTTAAAGTAAAAAACCTTTAGATTTTTAACTTTTAAAATCTTTAAGCAATCATCAAAACATTAGTTTTTGTACCTGTATTTTTTTGCGGCCGGCCGCACGGCCGATCATGGCGGCCCGGCCGGCCTCGCGGCCTGAAAAAGTAAGCCGGCCGGGCCGCGGCCGGCCGGCCGTATTTCTCATCCATGCCCGGTTAGAGTAACCTGTCAAAAAAAATCTAGTAAAATTTATTTTTTCTTACAAGCACCAAACCAAAGTATATTACAGTTTGACTCCTTTGATGGGGGTTTTTTGCCATTTATCATGTGATTTTTTTTACTTTCATGATATTTATTTTGTTTTTATCAATGGTTTTTTGGATGATTCTTTATACTCATAAAATAGAAAATTTTTCCAAAAAGGTGTGCCAAAAGTTGGACATTGGACCCAATTAAAAAAATTAATAAATATTTCATAAAATTTTTTTAGAAGGATGCTTAATAGAGTGCCAACATTTTTCGTAGTCGTTGATACCATCTGATCAGAAAATGTTATTTTTAACTAAAATTAAAATTCAATATTTTTCCAAAAAGTTTGAATCAAATCATTTGATGAAATTTTAAAAAAACAATTAGGTTTGGTGTGTGTTGTGTTTTTCAATGATCAGAATTTAAGTAAATTAAAATGCTATCACGAAAAACATGCTTTTTGATTATTTTAATAAGGTAATTGTCAATTGGAATTTGATTGTTGTTCAGCATCTGTGCTATCGTTATCGTTATCTTTATCTTTCTTTTTTTTGTTTATTTCAATAAAATTGGTGAACTTCGATTATAGAAAATTTATTTTTCTAGTTTCATTAAAGGGAATGTATCGAAAAATTCAACTGTAGTACATTTTTAGTTAAAGAAAAAAAATGTATTTTTATTAAATTTATTAAAAGAACAAAAAATATTTATTCTCCAAACGCAAAAAAACCAACAATGGCATAATTTATTAAACAAAGAAAACAGAAAATTTAATGCTTTTACATTTTAACTAAAACTATCACTTCATTTTTCTTCCAAAATCCAAAAGTATACAATTTAAGGACACCATCTCTAAAAGCTGGATATGTCACCAAAACATATATCTCAATGACATGTAAAGTAAGATAACAAAATATAGCAAAATCTTCAAGAGGTTTATAAAAATCCCAATTACGGTATCCCCATTGCCAAACATATGTCCATATTGTCATGCAAATTTGATAAATTGTTAACAGGATCAGACCAATCACAGATTCAATAATAAAAGCTCGATCGATATCATTAATTTCTTTGCCTTGATTTCTTTGATGAAAAAGTTTCCAAACGATTACGGACATGACGAAAGCGGCAACAAAGGTGAATGAAATGAAAATTAGTGCAATTACTTTAATTTGTTCTTCACATCCAGTATAATAGTAAACACATTCCGGTTGGAAAATTATATATCCTCCAACAATTAATGGTAATAACAAATTTATGACAAGGATTAAGAAGGTCCCCCAAATGTTCCAAATTCGATGATATAAATGTTTGTACCAAATTTCTGTGACTCTTTCAAAAATAAATGTAACATTCATTGTAACCATGAAAGTTGCACCGTGATAGATTAGAAATTCCATATAGTATGTTAAGGCTTCGTATCCTTCTTGACCAACTGGAAAAATATATTTTATTATATCAGTCCTTATTAACAATGTACAGTAACCAAGGATGTCAGCAGCAATTTATTTTTGGAGGACAAAAATTATTTTAAGGGACCGCCTTTGATCTTTTGTCAATGGCGGAAAAAGATCAAAGGATTATTTAGGAATAATTTTCTGAGGGAAAATCTTTGGTCTTTTGCCGATGGAGGTAAAAGATCAAAAGATTTTTTACAAATTTGGCCTGCCGTTGATCTTTTGCATATGGCGGTAAAAGATCAAAGGATTTTTAAAAATTATTTCGAAGGACCAAGTCTTTGATCTTGTGCCGACGACGATAAAAGATCACAGAATTTTTTGATTTGCGAGAGGGCACACGTCCTTTCCACAACACCCAATTTCGAAATCCTATATTTTTTAACAATTAAAATTACTTACCAACAGTTGGAAAATAGTAATATTGAACAAGTTCAGAGGTATGTCCCAAAATATCAGTTAACATGCCAACCGTTAACATAACATAATAAGAAGCTTTAAATTCACTTTCTCTTAGAGTAAATTGATTAAAGAAAAATCCAACAGTAAAAACTTGAAAAATTATAATAATCGCAAACATTATTCGTTGAACCAAATCAATCCATTCATAAGCAATTGACCATTCAAGTTCAGGAATCTCTTCTTCAGGCTCAGGTTCAGATGAATTAGAAGTGGCATTATTATCGATTGATGTAACATTTTCAACAGTTGAAGTCTCAGGTGTTGTGCCATTGAAATCAGAGATGCCATCATTGTCCAATGTTTGATTTTGTTGATTTAAATCATTATAATATGGCTCATATTTAGAAGGGATTTCAACAAAATGATGAAAAATTTCAAAAATTTTCTTCTTGGTAATATTATTATTACTACATAAAAGATCATTTTCACAATCATTAGCTTTTAAAAATGATAGCTTAAAAGCTATTATCAAAAATACAGCAAAAAATTTGAAATCCGCCATCAAAATCCCAACAAAACTTTTTTGAAGAAATGAATGTAAAAATGAGAAATTAGATATGTATTAATACTGTGGTAAAACATATTCAAATTTAATTTAAAAATATTTTATTAATTTAATATTTGTCATGGCATTTTTTGAAAAAAAAAATTAAATTTAAGCTAAAATAGTAGTTGATGTTTGAATAAGATTTTCTAAGTACTAAATGTTTTATTTGATTAATGTTTTAGAAGGGTAAAAATGGTATATTTTAGATAGGAAGTAACAACTTTTATTTAATTTTGGTTTTGTTACAGTATCAAAAAAAGCAAAACACAATCTGCAAAAATAATTTGTAGCCTGTTTTTGAACAGTGAATGTTTATTTGTTGATATTCTGTATGAGTAGGGGGCGCAGCGTGAAAAATGAATTTTAGATTTGATTAATAATTTTTATATATTCTGATAGCTCCAGATCTTAGAATTTTAATGGCGTATTCAGATTTTTTTTAACTTCAGAAGTCGAAATATAATAGCGATTCTGCGCCGCGCACTTCAAGAAAAAAATGCGGCGACAAAAAAAGAGGGGAGTGACAGGCTGCCAGGAAGACAAGTGGTGTTACGCGCGCGTTTTCCAGCCAAAGAGAAAAAAGAGGAATGGTTCGAGTTCCGCTGAGCGCAAAAAAAATTGCGTTCATGAAAACAAAATAAAGTAAAGTTTTATTTATTAACCGTTAATAAAAAAAATAAAAAATACTATATTTAAATTAAAATAAAAAAACAAAATTAAGAGATTTTGTTTTTTTACTGCTGTAAAATATGATAAATAATTGTTGAAAATTTATGATTTTTTTCAAGACATGGAAACATTTTGTTCACTTTTTGGATTTACTTCTCTCATAAATTACAAACCGACAGCAAACTCTGTCTTATGTATTTTTTCACACTTTATTGAACAAAATTTTCGGCATTGAAAAGTCCACTTTTAAATAATTAGTTTTAACAATGCATTTTATAAAAAAATTAGTTCTTAATAACAGATGTTATGAAATTCACATGTTCAAATATACCAAGAATGAATTATGAAATTTTTAACCTCCAACAATTTATTGCGTATTTCTAAATTGCAGTTGTTTGAGGAAAGAAACAAAGCAAGAAGATTATAGCTTTGTAGTATAACATCCGGCAAAAAAGTAATGTTAATAACCATGGTTATAACCAATGCAAAAAACCTTAAAAAAGAAGAAAAAAAAGATATAAAAAATGATACTTTTTTTTAATGCAGAGATAACAAATTTTTATTTATTAATTATTTTTTATTTTTGTTGCTAAAATTGGTAAATAAAACTTTACTTTATTTTTTTCCATGAACGCAAATTTTTTTTGCGCTCAGCGGAACTCGAACCATTCCTCTTTTTTCTCTTTGGCTGGAAAACGCGCGCGTAACACCACTTGTCTTCCTGGCAGCCTGTCACTCCCCTCTTTTTTTGCGGCCGCAGATTTTTTTGCTTCTTTTTTGTAAAAAAAATGATCGCTGCGCCCCCTATGTATGAGTCGCAACTTTGTGAAATCGAAATTTGTAAAATCAAAGTTTCCACATTGTTCCTAGCCGAAATCGAAACTTTCCTCACATGAATATTATTATTGATTCACTTTTATTTTGGAAATGGTTAAAAAATTTTGTTGCCGGTAACAACAAATGTATACTTTTTTGAGGTAACTTAAAGATCGGTTGATTTGAAAAAAAATAAAATTGAAATTCGATGGACTTGTAATAGTTTACTGTCACGGTAATCTATAAAACTAACAACTTTTAGTTTCCAAATTTTATATAAATTTGATTATTCAATCATAATTTTTAAAGCTGTAACTGTTTGGTGCCGCAAATTGTCAAAAAGACACAAAACATTACGGTTTTTTGATGTAGTTGTTTGTGATAAAAACAACCTTAAATTTGCATATTATAAAAACCATTAATGAAAAATCATAAGAATTTTCTCATCATTTAAAATCTATGTAAAAATGACAGTTTCAATTTTCGGGAAAAATGTTGAAATTCAAAGTTATTTTTTTATTAATTTGGTGTAATTCATATTGATATAAAAAAACAACTATTATTGTTTTTGTACCGGAAGTGACATCAACATACTTTTTTGTTACTCATGATTAACCTTTTTTTAGATTCGGTTAGAGGAATATCACAAAATTTGTCTAATGGAATCATACTTCTTTTTTTTCTAATTTGTTGCATTTTCTTAATAGAATTTTGTAATTTTGCAAAAAATCTGTAATCATTTCCGGCGCAGCTGTTTTTTGAACATGATAATCAAATTTTAAAAATGTTTAAATTCTGCAAAAGGGTTAATTTAGAAATATCACTTAAAAATCATATTTTAACAATTACTTTTACAGTAATGAAAAAATATCTCATACGGTTCTATAATTGTTGCTAGGGTGCAAAACAGTGTTATGCTTTTGTTTTTTTCCCGCGGGCGCCCGCGCCCGCGTACTTTAAAAAAAAATCGCCCGCGCCTGCTCGCAAATCTTATATTTGAGTTTTTATTCAACATTTTAAAAGTTTTTTCATTATTTATTAACAAAAAGATTATTAATATTATATATTAAGAAAAGAATCATAAAAGTTTAAGATTAACAAGTTGATTTTGTTTGGAGAATCAATATCATCAAATGAAAAAAATAAATGAACAGAGATTGCTAAATAACTGGATAACATCCCTTTTGTTGTTCCACAATCAGCACCAATTGCATAATGGCTTTCTGCACAATTTTTTGCAACATATGAAATTTTCTCATAGAAAAAGCTAAACATCAAATGCAATAAAATCGGTTAAAATCCAAGTGAAGTTAATAACGATGTAAAATTTTTCATAGCAGTTTATTCTTTCTTTTTCGGCAAAAAGATTGACACCAATATGAAAGCAAATTTTCTCATAGGGCATTTAGGTCGTTGCGGTGATAAACTTTTTTCTTTTGTCATTAGATGATTTGTCCTTCCGTGTGATTTTTA
Source organism: Panagrolaimus sp. LJ2414 (assembly GCA_024447195.1). Lineage (NCBI taxonomy): Eukaryota > Metazoa > Nematoda > Chromadorea > Rhabditida > Panagrolaimidae > Panagrolaimus > Panagrolaimus sp. LJ2414. The sequence goes on from JAMRXY010000023.1 coordinate 2,772,478, forward strand.
TGCCAAAAAAATATTCTTTCGTAGATTTTCGTTGAGAAACATTGTCAAAAAAGCATTGAGAAAAAAAAACAAAATGCCTTAACTTTTTTACTCGCGGGCGCCCGCGCCCGCGCCCGCTGTCTTAGAAAAAATTCGCCCGCGCCCGCCCGCCGCCCGCTTACTTTTGAAAAAACTGCCCGCGCCCGCCAACGGGCGCCCGCGGGCGCCCGCGGGCGGGCGCGGGCGCGGGCAAAGCATAACACTGGTGCAAAAGTCAAATTAAATTTTGTTCCTTCTTTATTTCCTTTTTTGTTTCAACTTTTTTTAGCAAACGGAATTTTCGAATAAAAAAGTAAACAGTAAAAAAAACTCAAACATTAAATTAATGAAAAAAAATATTTGAAGAAAATTTACACAGAAAGTAACAGTATCAAAAAAATTAACGATATTTTGAAGCTTCTTTTCGTTGAATTTCTTTCATTTTATCAAGCATTTCTACACTACTTCCCTGATGGGCAATACTTGGTGGAACAAAGTCGAAATTTTTCGTTTGTAGAATTTCATCAATAACTTCGTCAATACGATTAGTATTAGTTGAAGAGTATATTTCGATCAAGGCACGATTTTTGCTCCCCTAAAATGCATTGATTCAACTTACAAAGGGGACCGTTTTCAAGTGCTATCCCCATATTTTTTAGCAAATGTGTGGAATCGATAGTACCCTTTGAGCAATGAAAAATCTCTAATAATGAATAATAATTAAAAAATTTACCTTCAACTGTTGATAGAATTCAAGTACATTAAACTCATCGGGAATACGATATAAAGTAACTTGTTCAATGGTATTACAAGCTTCAATTAATTTATTATAGCTTTTACAAGCAGTATTTCGAGACAATGAAGAAAAATGCCTAAAAAATGTAGGATTCAACCAAGGGACTGTCTAGACGTTACGTAACGGGTTTTATGGATGAGTGGGGGTAAGCCACATGTTACGCGTCTTTGATGTTGTCGGTCAAACGCTTTGATGTTTTGTTACCTAATGGGGGAGGGTTCGAGATTTGGGATTTTACCGTTACTTAACGTCTGAACAATCCCCAAGAAAAAATTCTAATTTATGCGGTATCTCAATTTAGTACTTTAATACCAAAAATGTTTCATTTTAGTATCAACTCATTTTAGTGCCACTTTGCCAAAAAGCTTATTTTTCAAGCGGATGCGAGTTATTTTGTGATGATGAGGTTTGATCACAAATCAGTAATATTTTACTATCAAAAATTACTTTTTAGGAAAATGGAACTAAAATGAGATACTGCCCTAATTTTCTTACATGAAAACGATTTTTCCACCAGGAAAACATTTGATAATTTCTTCCAATTCGACTTCTTTCCCACTATCATATTTGATAAGATTCCATAGTAGATAACATTTTTTAACCCCAAATGAAAGAAACTTAAATTCACCGAAAGAAATACTTTGATTCCAAAGTTCAAGGATTTTAATGTCAAGTCGAAAAATTTTTGGAATAACAGCAGCAAGAATATGATTTGACAAAACATCAGTGGAGACACGAAATGTTCCAGTTAACCATATCTTATCATTTATTTTATCCATATCAATTTTGTTTTCGCTACAAAAAGAGAAGCATTCATTCTTGGCGCAACCTGTCCATTCTTTATCGTGAAAATAATTTAAACTTGTCAAAACCAAATTAGGATTCTTTATCAAAAATAATTTGCAGCATTTGATAAATTTTTCGTAAACTTTTGGAGACAATGGATTTTCCCAAACATGTTTCATTATTGGCTTTGGAAGTGAAAAACCTTGAGCAATTGCTGTTTCACGAAATTGTTTTGTTTTTGATGAAAGCAGCTTTGGCTCTTTTGATTTTACCATTTTCAGTTCATTTGTATCTGAATTTGTTGAATTCATTTTGTGTTTACAAAAGTAAAAATACGGATTGGTATTTTATAAAATAAATATATCAGTGCCAAAAAAATTTCGTTTCACAAAATATCAGCACTTAAATGAATGAAAATACAAGAAACAAATTGGAACAATTCAAAAGAAGCCAGTTTTGCTGTTGATAAGATTTTTTTATTTTCCATAAATTGTCTTTCTTCTAACAAAATACTAGAAGATGCGAGAAAGGGCCTTAAAAACATTTTCCCATAAAACTTGTGCACCAGTCTCTTCGGGGGCGTGGGTTCGAATCCCACTCTCGTCACCAATGCAAAGAATGAATCTTGCCCGATTCTTCTTTAGGATGTTGTGCGGTCGAAGACAGTTAGTAAAAAGTTAGTGTATTAATTTATCACAGCAGAGTTAACGCACCTGCTTGCAAAGGTGGTTAGAATTACACACTGAAAAATACAAAGGTAAAACGATGACAAGACAAAAAGAGAGAGAGACAGAAAAAGGAGGAAGAGAGAAGAGCAACGAGAGAACCATTTAAGTTGCATTTCGCCAAAGAGGCAATCTTTCAAATATTCTTAACAACTTGTCAAGTGTTTGTATTTTAATAAAAAGAGAACAACATGCACCAAAAAACAAGAAATCATACAGTATTTAAATAAATAAAATTTAAAATTAAACTTATCTTTATTACTTATCCAATTTTAGTGTTTCGGCCACATTATACTCCAGCGTGCAAAAAAAAAGTTCATTCTCTTTTCTTTCCTTTGTTTTTTAGCTATTTTTGAGGGAATTCTAGCTCTGCGATCGCTGTATCTTTTTTAGGGTCATTTTGGGAGCATGGAAAAAAATATATGTTAATCAGAATTAAATTCTCTATCGAATGGTGCAAAATTTAGATTGATACCGCTTGATACGCAGGTTTTTTCCTTATAACGATACAGTAATTTTGCATTTTCGGCACTTTGCTCTAGAAAAAACTTTTACAAAAATAGCATATTCGGAATCAGCGTAAAAAACTACGTTTGGTAGGATAAATAGTTATTTTGTAAAAAAAGTGTGCGCAAATTCGTTTTTTCGTTACGGTAACCAAAAAAAGTCAAAGAAAGAAAAGGAAAAAGTGTTCCCTGCCCGTCTCTATTTATATCTTTTTTCCGCTAATTTGATGCATTATTAATAGAGTTTTGTAATTTTGCAGAAGAATCTGTAATCATTTCCTGCGCAGCTGTTTTTTATGTTTCGTAATCAAATTGTAAGCATGATTAAATTCTGTAAAAAAAGAAAACGTTAAAAATATTAATTTGGAATCACATTTGATTAGTTAGTTACCTTTTCGTTAATAAAACAGTATTTTTTATAGTTCTTTAGTTGTTGCTGCTGTGCAAAAGTTAAATTAAATTTTGCTTCCTTTTTTATTTCATTTTTTTTCAACTTTTTGTAGTAAATTTGAATAAAAAGCAAACAGTAAAAAACTCAAAAATATGATAAATGAATAAACGTCACTTTTTGCAATAATTGGAAGAATTTCACCATTTTTATATAAAAAAATATTTCCTTTTATTTGGCTGTTTCAATGTATGTTTTTTAACAAACGAAAAATTATTCGTCAAATGAAAAAAACAACGATTTATTTCTTTTCGACACTCCAATTTTTTAGTGACAAACAAAATGTTTTTCCATTGCATTTTTTTAAAACAGGAACTAATAAGCTTTGAATATTTGAGAAAAAATTAAACAACAAAAAAATATTCTGTCTGAGATATTTATACAACGTTTTCATCACATTTTGATAATAATAATGTTATGACATACAAACTTTATGCCCATCTCCTTCCAGCTGGAGTCTCAATTTTTAGTTTTTTAAAAGAGAAGACCCATCGTGAATAAACTTTTTACTTGCAATTTCGATTGCATTTCTTGACACGAAAACATTTTGGGGTTTTATTGTTCACTGTTGCTGGATTTTCGGTGCAGTTTTTTAAAATCAGCTTTATACCTTATTAAATTCTGCAATAGGAAACAAATATAACAAACATTATTATGGAATCTAATTTGCAAAAATTAGCTTTTTAGAATAGTATCTTGTACGGTTCTTTAGTTGTTGCTAGGTGCAAAAGTTAAATTAAATTATGCTCCTTTTTTATTTCATTTTTATGTTTCAACTTTTGGGAACAAACATAGTTTATAAATAAAAAGGGAGCAATGCATTTTAAGATGCCATTTTGGGGTCTGGAAAATTTGCATATTCATATCTTGCCGAATATCTCGAAAACCATATTGCGGTATAGAAAAATGGAATAGTCCAGTAAATATCCCATAAAAAGGGGTACATTTTAGTACTATAACGACATTTTCAAAGTGAGGGGAAAATATCGAAAATGCCAAAAAACGTCTTTCCCTGTGTTAGTACATTGTCAAACTTTTTGCTGCGACTATGGCTCAGCTTGGTAACACGCTCTTTTTGAGATCCGAAGGTCTGGGGTTCGGATCCCAACTGTTGTATTTTGTTTTTTTTGGTCGTCCGAAACATAAATATTGTATTCAATAGTGTGTTTTTTGATATCAAAAATAAATGATTCATCAAATTAAAATAACAACGATTCATTTCTTTTCGACACTCCAATTTTTTAGTGACAAGCAAAATGTTTTTTCATTGCACGTTTTTTTTAAACAGAACTAATAAGTTTTGAATATTTGAGAAAAAAATAAAAACCAAAAAACTATTTTCACTCAAACATTTTTACAAACCTATCATCCCATATCAGTGGATCTTGTTACAATTGATTCATTTTAGCAGAATTAATTTCAGCATGCACAAGTAAACAACGCAAACATTATTTTAAAAAATTAATATTTTGTTTTGCTGCATTAATTCCTATAACCAGAACTTACTCGTATCAAGATGGTATGCCCACAAGTGATCAATAAAAGTTTCTATTTTGGTTAATACTTTATGAAGGATAAATCCCTTCCGAATACAAATCACAATATCATAATCACGAATAAATTTTTGTAATATTTATTTCAAGGCTTTTTACGAAAGAAAATATTTCATTTATTCAAGACTGTTTTGATGCATGTTTTTTTAACAAATTATTCATCAAATGAAGAAAAATACGATTCATTTTTTTGATGCTTAATTTTTTTTTATAGCAAAATGTTTCTTCACTACACTTTTTTTTAAACAAAAATAACCAAGTTTTGAATATTTGAGAAAAAATTAAACAACGAAAAAATATTCCATCTCGAATATTTATACAACGCTGTTATTACAATTTAGATGTGATAACATTTGCACTTGTCCAAATTTAATTCAACAGAATTAATTTCAGCATGCAACTGCAAAAAAACACTAAATTTTAGTAAGTTAATTAATTTCATTTTTAAAGCATTAATTCTATTAACCAAAGATTACTCTTATCAAGATGGTATGCCCTGCAGTCATAAAAAATAGCTTCTTTTTGTTACATTTTTATGCCCTTAAACCTTATATATGTTTATGCCCTTAAACCTTATATATGTTTAAGGGCATATTCATCAAAGGAAAACAAAAACGATTCATGTCTTTTCGACACTTTAATTTTTTATTGAAGGAAAATGTTTTTTCATTGCATTTTTTTAAAACAGGAACTAATAAACTTTGAATATTTGAGAAAAAATTAAACAACAATATACTGTTCAATCTTGATTATTTATAAATTTTAAATAATTGCATTTCAAGCAGTTAACGCCAAAACACAACCGATTTTTGCGCTTCTCAATATCTAAATCTTTGAGTGTTACAAAAGAAACATTTATTTTCTTACTGTTAGCGATCATTATTGATATCAGGTTGTTCGATAAGTGCTTTCAGGTGTTTGACCCGCTGGCATTTTTTTAGTTCGTGATGAAATTTCGTAATTTCTTTTTTAAATGATGCCCAAGGATGTTAGAAATGATGCCTGAAAAGGGTTTTTGGCGGTTTTCATTTTTGGCGGATTTTGAGCGGATTTACGAGGATCCTCTCGGATTTGTAGGTATTTCGCACAGAAATGTTGCAAAAAAGTGCACAAATTATGTAAATTTTTTTACAGAATTGAAGGATGGGATGTTGGCAACCTGTCGGAAACCATTTTGCCGAAGTTTAATGTGCCGGTTTTCATTTATGCAAATTTTTCCTTTAGTACTCAAACTTTCCTGTTTTTTACACATTTTTTAGTTATTTTTTGAATAAGATGTGCCAAAAATGATAGAAAATGATAGTTACAGGTCTTGTGAATCCAGTAGTATGCTTTGGGATCATCAAAAAATATTGTTTTTAGTTTTTAACCTTCTTGAAAGAGATACGGTAGGTTCACTTACTTCAAATGCTTTCAAATTGCCAAATTTGCATTTTTTTGCAAATATCTTTTAGAGGTGACCTCAACACATTCCCTGACATCCATTCCTAGCAAAATAATAAAAAATAAATTTTTTGACTTTTTTCGATTTTTCCACGTGGTCCCCCACATGAAGATTTTTCGAAACACAGGGGGGACCACGTGAAAAAGTCGAAAAAAATCATATTTTATTTTTTAATTTTTTAGATCAAAATAGGTACCTAGTAGTCTGTTGAGATGTCCTGTTAAAGATTTTAGTTAAAAAATTACTTAATAACACTTTTTTAACTCGTTGAAGTGATGCGCCTACAGTATCACTTTTGCCTAAGGTTAAAAAATTTAAAAAAATTTTTTGATGGTACTAAAGCATTCCAATAGAGTCTCAAGACATTAGTCTATCATTTTCTATCATTTTTGGCACATCTTATTCAAAAAATAACTAAAAAATGTGTAAAAAACAGGAAAATTTGAGTACTAAAGGAAAAATTTGCATAAATGAAATCCGGCACATTAAACTTCGGCAAAATGGTTTCCGACAGGTTGCCAACATCCTATCCTTCAATTCTGTAAAAAAATTTACATAATTTGTGCACTTTTTTGCAACATTTCTGTGCGAAATACCTACAAATCCGAGAGGATCCTCGTAAATCCGCTCAAAATCCACCAAAAATGAAAACCGCCAAAAACCCTTTTCAGGCATCATTTCTAACATCCTTGGGCATCATTTAAAAAAGAAATTACGAAATTTCATCACGAACTAAAAAAATGCCAGCGGGTCAAACACCTGAAAGCACTTATCGAACAACCTGATAAATGTTGGAAATTTTCGATACATTCGTGGGGGGGGGGGGGGGGGGGGGGTAAAAATTGATTAAAATTGAGATACTAATATGTTCAATTGGTTACTTTTAAATTGAAATTATTTAACTTAAAGTTTAACAAAATTTCGTTTCTTTAATTTACGGATTTTTATACGATTCTATTTAAAATTTTGTTTTTTTCCGTCATGGCAGAAAAGTTTGTAATATTTATTTTTCAAGAATTCATACGAAAGAAAATATTTTGTTTTTACAAAAATGTTTTAATGTATGTTTTTTAACAGCCAAAAAATCAAATGAAAATAATAACGATTCATTTTTTTGATGCTTCATTTTATATCGAAACAAAATGTTTCTTTTTTGCACATTTTTGTAACAAAAACTAACAAGTTTTGAATATTTGAGAAAACATTAAACAACAAAAAAACCGTTGCATCTCAGATATCAGACATTATTTATTTATACAACCATGCCATCACATTTCAGCTACTGAAAAACTTGTTCGCTTCTCAATGTTTTAATCTTTGAGTTTTACCAGAGAAATGAATACGTTGTTTATGTTATTGATCAACACTATTAATAATTGTAGTAATTCTTTAATACATTTTGATGGATAAAGCTAGATAATGTTAACAATTTGTTCAATTTGTTGTTTACAATATTCTATCTTTTTTATATGTTAATTAAAAAAATATTGTTTTAAATACAAAAACATGATAAACATTAAAAAATTAATCAAAGAAAACACGCATATATAAAATCAGCCCTAAATTTTACCACCATTCTTTATACAAAAATTACTGATTTAATAATAAATTGGATATGCAAGTGCTTCACCCCATTGATTTCTTCTAATTTGAAAACGTTTAATAATATACGTTCTTGTTCCATATGGAAAATAATTAAGATTTTCGCCATAATATCCACCTTGATCTACACCACCACCATTGTATCCACCATATCCAGGATTACTGTATCCGCCTCCTCCGTAGTTAGAACTACCGTATCCACCTCCTCCGTAGTTAGAATTACCGTATCCGCCACCGTAACTGGGATTGCCGTAACCGCCTCCCATATTGGAACTTCCAAAATCTATTGTTCTTTTGTCACGTGGACTTTCACTAAAATGCAAATTTTCAAATTTTAGGTTTCTTAAATGGTGTTTTTTCTTTCTACAGTAATCTGATTAACAGTTTAAAGGAGATGTTTTATTTGCTGTTTTTTTTTGATTTCGCAAGAAAGTTCGCGAAGCTGAAAGTTATTGAAAATCAGGGTTTTTCGCTTTTTTCTAACTTTTTTAACATTAGAAAAAAGCGAAAGTCCCTGATTTTCAATAACTTTTAGCTTCGAGAACTTTCTTGCAAAATCAAAAAAAGCAGCAAATGAAACAAATCATTTATAAAGTTTTTAAAAAGCAATATTCAAATTAAAGATCAACAAAATCCTAAAATATCCTCCCAGAGAAAAAATACCTACCTTAACTGTCCATTTTCTTGTCCTTGTTCTTCCACTAAAGCTCCTTTATCTTCTGCAAATATTTCTTGACGCTGTTGTTGTTGCTGCAAAGAAAAGACCACACCAAAAAATGTCACACCAAAAATAATTAAATAATGGCCAAGTTTCATCTCTCGCCCTTTTTTTCTAATATTAATTAATGAACAAAATGACGTGAAAAAAGAATTTCTTTTATACAGTTTTTTTATCGGTAACAAAAGTTTAGGTTGCTCTAATTCATTAACAGAAAAAAAACCGGTTTCGTTACGGAAATTAAAGAACAAAAACAAAAAAACGACATCATTTTTTTGATAAAAATCTTTTTTAGCAAAGAAAAAAATGCAAGAGTTTGACCGTTTTGCTTGTTTATGATCTTTATTTGGTTTTTTAAAAAAGTAGTTTTATTTATGATATAAATAACAAAAGTACAAACATTGCAAAAAATATAAAGAAAAGTTTTTCATTAAGTTTATGCAAATTAATATTATCATAGAAGAATCCGTTTCCGTAAAGGAATAATATTATTTTCTACCCATAATTCGTCTTAAATTTACCCCAAAAATTTTAAGTGCCCAAAAATCGTCTTAAATTTACCCCAAAAATTTTAAGTGCCCAAAAATCGTCTTAAATTTACCCCAAAAATTTTAAGTGCCCATAATTCATCTTAAATTTACCCATAATTATATCAGTTAGTCGTTAAAAATGACAAACTTAGTTATGAAATGACCTTTTAAGTAATTAAATTTATCACAAACTTGGATTACTTTCATTCCGCTTAGCGTGTGACTTAATATACTCAGCCTATGGAACCTTACACAAGCCATGTTTTTAGGCTTAGACAGCCCCATCAAAACGAGGGTTCATTTCAGTTATTTACAACATGGCCCGAAATTTGTGATTTAATATTTAAAGATTTGTCTTTAAACTTACTCGCATGCTTGGTTTAAATCAGTGTTGCATTTATTGGCAGCATCAGTGTAGATATTGTCGCAGGAGTCTGCTTCTGTAAAAAAATTTTTATTCAAATTTACTTTTTGTTGTTTTTTAATAATTATAAGCGAATTTATTTTCGGAAAAAAACGACTGATAGAGGAAAAATTAGATCAAAAATTATTTAAATTTTGTGCTTTTGATTTTGATTTTGCAGATTTCTGCTCTTAGAGCCAATATAAAAAACTTACTTAAAGGTGTAATTTTTCCATCCTTTAAGCCAGATGAAAGTGCCTGTTTAAAAGCTTCAAAATTAGCATTCTTTTCTCCAAAAGCAGCAGACACTGAAATCAACACAAGTAAAGTAATGAAAAATCCACGCATTTTTGTTAAAAAATTCTGCTGGCGAAGAAGTTACTGCAATAAACGATAAATTTACAAAGCACAAAGCACAATAGCTTTTTTAAAAAAAAATTTGAGGTGCTAAAGTTAAAAAATTAAATTATTTATATCTATTATTTTTTCCTGTAAAAACAATATAAAAAAGGGTGAAACCTTTGAGGTGGAGTTTTTTTATCAGTGAATACAGTTTTTTATGTTTTGGACAACTCTGGAGACACAAAAGAATTAAAAAAAGCTTAAAAATTATGATTGTACCGCACCCCTTTTTTCCACAAAAAAACACCTAATTTCATCATAAAAGTAAGATAATCGTTATTGTCAATTTGTGTATGCTTTTTGAACAATTTTAAGCTTTTATTTATGCCTGTTGAAATTGAAATGCTGCAATGCATTTTTATCAGACACTTTCTTCATGTCTGTTTTTCAGGTAAATTAGACGCTAAAAACACCATTTCTGAATATTGTCAAATTTTAGAAAGTTTTTAAGTAATATTGCATTTTTATGTTACGGTTAGGGTTGTTCATTTCCCGGGAAATCGAAAAAAGGCGGGAAATTTCCCGGGAAATTCCCGGGAAATGGCGGGAAATTTCCCGGAGCTACAGTATTCCAAGCTACAGTAATATTTTACCAAAATTAACCTTATAACCTATAAAAGGACTGTAAAATACTCAAATTAATCATTTTTGATTGTTTATAGTGTTTTTATTGCATATTTATCACGTTTTTAAATGTTTAATGTAATAACATAAAATATTACTGTAGATTTCCCGGGAAATCAGAACCATTTCCCGCAAAAAATCGGGAATTTCCCGGGAGAGGGAAATGAACAACCCTAGTTACGGTTATACCTTAACTTCAAAATTTGAATTGCCTAAAACTTATTAAATTTAGCTTTTTATTACTGCTATTAATGAAATTACAAACACAAAAGTCTTATCAAAAAAAATTAACAGTACTTATTTATGTTCTATTTTCCATTGGAGTAATCTTTAAAGTGTTTCCACGCCATTGAATTGAAGCTGCAATTTCGTATTTTCTTTTGAAATAATTCCGGTAAGGTTTTATGATTATAAAAGCTGCTAAAGGATTTGTAATAGGTATCCATGGAAAAAATAGTGACAAAATTAAAGAAATTTCAATACTATGTAGTTGTAAAAAAGTTTTTAGCAGAATTATCATTACAGGAAAACTGCCAATTAAAGCTGGAACTAATGCCTAAAAAATGAAAAATTTGCATATTGGTGATAAAATTTGCATAAAATTAAAATTTGCATATTCATATTAATTTGCATAAAATTTAAATTTGCATTTTGATATTAATTTGGATAAAATTAAAATTTGCATAAAATTGAAATTTGCATATTAATTTGCGTAAAATTAAATTTGCATATTAATATGCATATGAATATGAATAAAATATACCTGAATAAACAATGTTCGTTGAATTTGTTTATGAAGTAATTTTTGGCCCGTATTATTTTGGTCAATGTAAATATTAAATGTATTTGAAATTTTTCTACTGTAATAAAACATTAAAGCATAGGCAGAATTAAACATGACCAAAGTGAATACGGTAATACATAAAAATGGCAGGGAAACCTGTAAAATTAAAATCATACTGTTACTTTTTTAAAAAAACCAAATTACAATTTTATTTGCAACAAATAATGGCAGTCTACCGTATTCTTGTATCCAAAAAGTTGTTAAAATACTTGTATCAAAATATCCCATATCTGATAAATTGAACCATAAAAATAGAATATAAAAAATGATAAAAGCAAAAAACAACAAAAAATATGGAAGAAACATGGTTCGAATAAAAAGTGTTTGATGCCTAAAAAATTTAAATAATGAAAAATTTGCATAATTTAGAGATTTCTTGCCAACCACATCGAATCGTTTTCAAAGAAAAATGGAAGTTTTGTGAGACGCTTGGCTAAGTGTTTCACCTCGAGGAATCAGCTTTTTTTGTCGAGAGAATTTCAAAAAACGAATGCCAAAATGTCTCAAAAAAATTCCACTTCGTTTCGATGTGCAACAGAAAATTTTGTGACAAATGCCAAAAAATGGTTTTGGCACTTTTCAACATTACGGAATTTTGCCAAAATTGATTCAACAATTTTATGTTTGGTATATTTAGATACCTTAGGGTTACAGTTCAAACTTTAGAAAAAAATAATATTATGCAAATTTAGGGAACTTTAAATTTCCGTAAGGTAAATTTCACTTACTTGTAAATAACTAAATATTGAATATAAAATGATGTTATCACAGATATTGAATTTACCAATGTTAATGCTCCTAATATTGCTGAAATATGACAACCAATATCTGGATTAATGGATCCAAATAGATTTCCAAAAACAACATAAAGACATTCATTTATATGAAAAATGTGCTTAAATTACGATATTGTTTTAAAATTAAAAAAGCATAAAACTTACTGGTGCAACAATAAAATTTAAAATTGACATAATTATATCAATTATGCTATTTGGAACCAAAGAATAATTAATATGAATTAAATTTTTTGTTTTTACAGTTTTTATTAACCATAAAAGTAAAACATTACAAAAAATTGCAACAATTGGAACAATAATATCATTAATAAAAAGTATTTTAAAAAACACGGACATTTTAAAAAACGACAAAAAAATTGCAAATAAAAATTTTTTCGAGAAGACCAACTACGAAATTTTTAATTTGAAATACATTTGTAAAAAATTTCCTGAGAAAAAAACAAAGACCATTCCATTTATTTCAGTTTTTCTGTACTTTTTTAAAATTTAAAGTAACTACGTTTTTAATTAACGGCATAACTTTGTGTTTTAGGATGAAATGAAAAGTGTGTGTGAAAGCATAATTCATTTGTAGTGGCGATTACATAATGCAAGTGCGATGTACTTTACAGAATTGGTGAGGTAACTAATTTAAAGAAAATGGTGGAAGAAATTAAATGGATCTCCTTATCCTTAATCCCCTCAAAGGATGATGAAGGATGATTATGCAAATTTTTTTTAAATAATTTTTTCTCTTTTCTGTCAATGCGCGAGCTTGAATTAAACACGAGCTTTTTAGAGCCGAAATATCTTAAACCCCTTGGGGGCTTAAGATGAAATAGTGATATGATATTAATCTATTTGTACCCCATATACCTGTTAAGTGGCCGTGCTCACTTGTTTTGGATTATAAATACATTCAGTATTTGGCAGGCGTGCAAAGTTCAAAGATTTTTTATGAATGGAAAACATCAAATGGTGAAATGACATATTCTTTGACACTTTCAACAATAGATCTATATGCATATGATATCATTATCACTTCATCAACAGATTTACCTAATGAATTTCAGAATAATACAGATCGATGCAAATCTTCATTTAGTTCGGATTCAAAGAAACGATTTATAAGATATTTTTGCCTTTGTGATAATCCTGCCTGCACTTTGAATATTACATCAAAATTTTTGTCCATCCTAACTAGCTCTACAAATCGATACTACTAAAGAACAATATGAAGTCATTAAAACTACTTATTTTGTTAAACCTGATGAATTGGTTTTTGAGAATGGTGATAATCATGTAAGTTATTGCTTACTAAAAGCTACACTTATATATACTGTATTTTAGAACTATTGTTTCTTTGCTTGGCGAACTTATGAAACATTATATGCTAGTTTATGCTGTTTCATGCAAAACAGCAAAGTAGCCGCAGTTGTTTTATAGCGGCAGCTATAGCTGTTTCTTTTTGTTGTATTTTCCACACTCTTTTTCTTTCTTTTTTGTTCGTTAGCGAACAAATATTTCGAAATCGAAAGTTTTTTCAAAAAAAACAAAGGAAAAGAAAAAAGGAGCGGCTGAAAAACGGCTACAGCTGCGGCTAAAAAAATGTAGCCGTTAGATAGATAGCTGCGGCAATTTAGCCGAATGGTTGTTGCATGCAAACGGCTAGCCGTAGCTGAAGCAAAAACGGCTAGGCTAATGTCCAGCTCTGATTACAACAACACTGCAAATGATCTTTAATATGTTTTATATGGTTGGAAGAATACATTAATTACGATATTTACCCTTCAATAATTGAACTCTCTAATACTTAAATATATATGTTGTACTGTAATTTCATAAATGAGTAACGGGTGTTATTTTGTTTTTCTACATCATTACGCTGAATCTTTTTTTACTCTAATTAAAGGCCCTGTAACATTCGGTATCTTTTCTACTTAGCCTAAGCCAACTTACTTATGAAGACTGTAATATGACATGCAAAAACTAAATATAAACCTTGCGCGTGCTTAACATAGGCAAGGTGACATTGACGAAGCTAAACTAATTTTGAAAATATCTTTTACATCTTCGAAATAAAAAGCTAAACTAAAATTGTCCCCCCCCCCCAACCAGGTCAAGAACCGTTTTCTATTCCCCAACCCAATATACGACAAATCCAAACAAATTCAAGAAACAAAATCTTTATTTTTTCAACAAAGAAAACAAAACATTAAAAAAATTGACATTGGGAAAAAAAGAGACAGCTCAAATATTTGCAAAGATTAAGGCATTTCAGCATGTTCACCACGGATACGACGAATGAGTTGAAAATCTTTTTGCATGATGGTAACACGTTTGGCATGAATGGCACAAAGATTTGTATCCATGAAAAGACCAACAAGGTAGGCTTCAGCAGCTTCTTGAATGGCCAAATAGGCCGAATCAGTGATTTTCAAATCAGCTTTGAAATCTAAAAAAGAGAAAGGATATTAGTAGAGAAAAATAAATGTAAAGAAGAGAAATACCTTGAGCAATTTCACGAACAAGTCGCTGAAATGGAGCTTGACGAAGGAGAAGTTCAGTTGACTTTTGGTAACGACGGATTTCTCGCAAAGCGAGGGTTCCAGGCCGATAACGTTGTGGTTTCATGACTCCACCAGTTATATATGATTTTATATGGCTGGAAGAATGCATTTATATGATTTTTACCCTTCAGTAATCGAACTCTCTAATACTTAAATATATATGTTGTGCTGTAATTTCATAAATGAGTAACGGGTGTTATTTTGTTTTTTTACATCGTTACGCTGAATCTTTTTTTACTCTAATTAAAAACACTGTTTTAGCTTTTTTACGTAGTTAAATTAATAACTCAACTATTTATTAGTTGAAGTAAAACTGAGAATATTGAATGTTATGAAAAAAATTGATTTTGTATTGAATGTAATGAGTTCCATTAATTTACATATTTTAGCTTTGTCAAAGTCAAGTAATTCTAGAGAAATTGAATGAATCTACTGCAATGTTTGTTCAACCTATGTTTTATGTTTCTTCACAAGATGATGCATATTACAAAAAAGGAGCGATGGTTGCAGCTCTCAGCAAACACTCTTCGACTAAAAATTCGAAAATTAACTGATGGTAATTCTGATGGAGGGTACGATAAATTTTTGATTTATGGCTCAATTTGTCTTTTCAAAGCATACAATTCTTTCCATGGCTTGCCTTCTCGCCGGCTTGTAAAAGCTGATATTTGTTAAAGCTTTAAAATTTGTTATATTTTTATTCATTTTATGTGTGTTTTTATTAAAAGAAAAAATAAAAACTTAACAAGGGAACCGCACGCGATGATAATCGAGTTTTGCAACCAAATATGGTTTAACGGTGTCTAATAAGGTCAAAAATGAACATTAAAAAATTTTACGTGCCACTTTTTACTTTAAGGCACTTTTTCGGCACTTTGAAGTTGCACAATTTGCCTTACTCTCCCCTTTGGGTTCAAAAATGAAAAAAAAAATAATTTTTTTTAAAAATCTCAAATTTTGCTCAAAAATGTTCCTCAGGATCATTAAAAAACGTATGTAAACAATTTTGGTCATTAGAGTTCCAAAAATTCAGTTTTTACCCCCCTTCAAAGTTCCTCTACTATATCAAGGTACATGCTTGTATCGCTTTAAAAAGTATGTTAATGAAAGTTTTAAGCAAAAATATTTCATAGGCATCATTAATATACTTATTACTAACGTTTTCATCAATTTTTAACGATCCTAAAATTTTTAATTTTTTTCACTATTTTGAGCACGTATCCCCCCTTTGGAAAAGAAGGGTGCCAAACTTCAAAGTGCCGAAAAAGTGCCTTAAAGTTAAAAGTGGCACGTAAAACTTTTTTATGTTCGTTTTTGACCTTATTAAACACCGTTAAACCATATTTGGTTGCAAAACTCGATTATCATCGCGTGCGGTTCCCTTGTAAGTCCGTTTCAATATTTTTTACAACAGAATGTTTTTTCGCTTTTTTTTATTCTGAGAAGGTTCAGAAAAGATTCTGTGGAAGAAGCCATTCGAACAATTTGGTTCTATTTAGTGATCCTCTTCTGACTTTATTCTTATGTAAATTAAAAATAAGTTGAATTCTAAATTGTTTGGGTTTTCTGATTGTATTTTGTTGTTTGCGATTTAAAGGCGCTGTCGCAGTCAGTGTAGAAAAGTGTTGCCTGATTTAGCCAAAAGTGGTTTTAACACGAAAGAAAGCAATGATGGAGAATACGTCGTTTGTTGTTATAGTCGTCGTCAAAAAACACACCATTTATTCTCCATCATTATCCGTCATTTTTACACTGCCTGCGACTATAAGAACATCAAATTTCTTTGAAAAACTGAGTTGATTCATTTCTTTAAGAGTTTCATTTGAGCAATTTTCACGTTCAATTTTAAAACTCAATTTTAAGCAAAATGGAAGATTTTGAAGAATAACATTTAAGGGAACAATTGAACCATTTGAAAAAATGATTTGTGATTTTCCAATGGCAAAATCTTCAATTGATGGGGTGTTAATAATTTGTTGAAATTTTTCATAAGTAATTTTTGAACGGTAGAAATATAAACTTTTCAGATTGCTGCAGCAATAAATTCTTTTTTGCAAATATTGACAAATATTACTCAAATATAATTCACTACAAAACCAAAATACAACGGTTTTGTTAAAATTATGTTCTGCATCTGTACGAACGAGCGAACACCAACCTGCACTTTTTCCAACCTGCACCTTTTCATGACATAGTCAACCTGCACCCGAGGTCAACCTGCACTTTCCATCCTGCACTCATGGTCAACCTGCACTGACCAACCTGCATTAAATAAAAAGTGTGAAATTTTATAAAGTCATTCGATAGCTATAAAAAAGCTTAATTCATTAAATTATTTCATTTTAAAATTTTTGATATTTCATTTATCAAATTTTGTCAATATCTTCAATATGCCACCTGTTCGGCGCTCTGGTTTTGTTAATTTTGGTAATTCAGATATTATCAAAGTTCACTCTCAACGTGTTAAAGGAAATACTCATGCAGTTTATCGTGCTATGGCAAAAGTAACAATTTTTTGATTGATATATATATATATATAATTTTGTATTTTTCAGTTAAAGAAATTGTTGGTGGTGAAGATGGTATTGCTGCTACAAAAATTCACTTTGATTATGAAGTTGGATGCATTAATGCTTTTAAAGAAATATTTCCAAATGTTCAACCTAAACTTTGCACATTCCATGCTCAACAAGGAATAATGAAATATGTTAATTCAAATGGTTTAAAACCTTTATACAAGAAATATCAATTTGTTAAAACTTGGATCAAAAGAATGGGAGCTTTGCAGCATGTTAACCCTGAATTATTGGATTTTGTAGTCAATCCGAATGTTTCATACAGATCCTCCAGTTATTGATGCTGCTACTAAAGAAATTGATGAAAATATTAAATATTTCAAAGAAAAACTTGATGGAGAGCTTCTCGGAAAAGAAGATGAATTATCAGCTGAAGAAATTGCTTTGATTGTAAAGAAATATCTTCGACAAATTGGTGGATATCTCAAATGGATTGATACATTGGAAGATGAAGAAGAACAAGAAATTCAAGAAGAAGAATTAACTGCTTTTGAAGCAACTGATGATGAAGAATAAATGTTTTTTTTTCTTTTGTTGTTTTAATCTTTTTTTTGTATAAATGTTGATTTGTAAATTTTTTGGTCTATAATATAGTGCAGGTTGGTCATAAGTGCAGGTTGGTTAGTGCAGGTTGGTCATGGGTGCAGGTTGGTTAGTGCAGGTTGGTCAGTCGGTGCAGGTTGGTAAGGTGCAGGTTGGAAAAAGTGCAGGTTAGTAAAGTACCTGTACGAACGGATCTTTCTGTATAATTGGCTCGCTTATGAATCGGTAAAATTGAGAGTTTTTTGAAAAAATATTTACAAGTTTGATACAATTTTATTAAAATCCAAATTGAATCTTTTTGATAACAAATTTTTAAAATAATTGAAGCTGGAAAAGAAAAATATTGGCTTCGAGGTTGTTGAAACGTGAACGGTGAAGTTGAAAGTAATGACACAATATTTGAATAAGCCATTTTTGCACGTGCACTTTTATTTACTAACATGGCAGAAATTTTTCAGTTTCAGCAAAATAAAGAAAAAAACTCAAAATTATAATCACACTGAAGTACAGATTGGCAGAAAGAGAATGCCATGATTGGAGAAAATTTAAAAATAGTTAATAAAGACACTTGAATATCACCTAGAAGAATGAGAGTGACCTTTGTTTCTCTAAACCTATAATTTACACTAAATCAAGAATATATGTTTTTGTTTTTACCTTTTTATTAGATAGAATTTTTAGTTTCTTTGTCCCCAATAAAAAGTGCCGCAACAAATTTTTCAAAGGAAAAAAAACAAAAGCAGGCATTCGCATTCAAAAAATCAACAACCAAGCGATCTCTTTTTTTGACATTGCGTCCTTTCTTTTGCAAAGACAGAAAATATAAATGCCCAAAAACTTATCTATTGCTTGGCCGTTCCGATGGCGCAGTGGTTCGTTTCAAGGAATCACGACCAAAGGACGGCCAAGGTCAAGGTCAGGTCAAGGTCAGGTCAAGGTCAGGTCAAGGTCAGGTCAAGGTCAGGTCAAGGTCAGGTCCAGGTCCAGAAAAATCCCGGATGCGCACAAATGTGCAACTGATATTTAATATCGGTAGTCGTCCAAGGGGTAGTTTTTTATAGTTAATTTACATATCTTTAAAACTTAAATAAAAAAGTTATATTTGCACTGTTTTTAATGATTCTTGGTTCAAAAAATACAGTAATTTAGTTGAAAATATAAATAGAAAATAAAAACAGTAATACAAATTTAATTACTATTTTGTTTTACAATAAATGTTGATTTTAATTAATTTTGATAAAGCATCAAAGCTTTTTTTCAATCATGAATCATGACATTATTATGAAAAACGTTAATTTTTTTCTATTTTTAATATCAATAAAATTTTACAATACCTTTGTTAATTTTTATTTTTTAATTAACGCATTTTAACCCTTCAAAATAAAAAGAAGGTTAATATTTTGCTTTCCTTTTGTTGCAATTTTTCTAGTTTCTTTGTCCCCAAACAAACCAACGCAACAAATTTTTGCAAAGAAAAAACTAAAAAACCAACGCAAACAAAAAAATAGAAAAATCAATGACTTGAAAAAAAAACACGTTTCTCTCTTTTCTTCTTTTTTTCAACGCTGACAGCTTTTTTTTATATCTCTCTTTTTTCCCATAAAAAAGGCTCGTCTCTTTTTCTCTCAAAAAAATTTTCCCAATTTTTTGGTCATTGATTGTTTTTTTTTTGAAAAAAGTATTAACTTTTTCAATACGTTGTTAATTTTTTTGATTAATATTTGCTGGAAATTAAAGGTGTTAAAATTTGAGTATTTTATAAAATTTAATTGTTAATTAAAAAAAATTAAAAATGGATATGGAGTAAGTTTCTGAGCATTTTTTTCGTTGTTTTTGAGAAAGGTTGTTTATTTTAGTGAAGGATGGGATTTTTCTGGAATGGAAATTGATTCCAGTTTAGCAGATGATAATTTTTATTAAAGATG
Source organism: Panagrolaimus sp. LJ2414 (assembly GCA_024447195.1). Classification (NCBI taxonomy): domain Eukaryota; kingdom Metazoa; phylum Nematoda; class Chromadorea; order Rhabditida; family Panagrolaimidae; genus Panagrolaimus; species Panagrolaimus sp. LJ2414. Next base: position 2,792,267 of record JAMRXY010000023.1, read on the forward strand.
AATTAAATACCGAATATTACAGTAATATTGAAAGGTATTTATTATTATGTAAATTTTTGGTTAAATGTAACATTATTTTAGCGGATATGATGTTCAATCTTCATCATTTTCGAGTATTCAAGACTTACAGTAATTTTTTTATTAATTATTGTTAAAAGAGATGTTTTATTAGATGCTTTTTTTATTTCGCAAGAAAGTTCTCGAAGCTGAAAGAAATTGATATTTGGGAACTTTCGCTTTTTTCTAATGTTAGAAAAGTTAGAAAAAAGCAAAAGTCCCTGATTTTCAATAATTTTTAGCTTCGCGAACTTTCTTGCGAAATAAAAACAAAGCAGCAAATAAAACATTTCCTTTAAAATATTCAAATTTTTTATATTTTTAGACATTCCCCTCCTCCTCCAACTCCTTCCACATCGACAAAATCTCGAAAATTATTAAATAAAACAAAAAATCGAAATCGCCGCTTTCGATTAGTCCCACTTGAATATATCCAAATTGGATGTAACAGTCGTGGAAAACAAAATACCCAATATATTGTTCCTGAAGAAAATGACCCAAATCTTGTAAAAGAATACACGAAAACCCGTGCAAAATATGATTGTATTCGATGTCGAAGTAATCAAAAAAGAATTCAAGGAAAAATTATTGGAAGCATTTTTTATGCTCCAGAATTTCATCTTGAAAGCTGTTTTCCGATTTCAAGAGCTGAAGCAGAAGAAAGGCTTCAAAATAACAATGATAAAATTTTTAAGAAAAATTTTGAGAAACAATTTTCTACTTCGACTTTATCGAAAAAAAATCAACGAAGAAATGAAGAATATTCTCCCGAAGAAAAACAGCAATCGTAAGTTTTTTAGTTTTCAGGAATTCGTTGATTCTTCAGTTACAGTACTCTTTAACATTTTTGAGATTATTTCAAAACTTTAATTTCGCAAAATTCGGTTACGCAAATTTTTAATAGGGATCTGTGTTGTTGCGACTCTGACTCCGGAGTCGGAGTCGATTTTTCCAAAACATCAGAGGTAAGAATGCCGCCGGAGTCAATTAATCTTTAAAAAAAGTAAAAAGCACAAAAATCCAAAATTCTCTGACCCCCCCCCCCCCCCCCCTCCCCACTCTTTCCTTCATGTTTTTTTTCCTTTGATCTTTGCCGCTTTTTATATGGACCATCACATTTTGCGTACCCTCACCCAACCATAGTTATTTCACGTCTGGACAATGCCTTAAAAGCCGACATCCTTAATTTTCAGGAACTGATACATTGAGTATGAGCTCTCAAAAAATTTAGGGTTAATACTTGAGTTTAAAAAAATTTTCCTAAAATAAATCATTCAAAATATTTTTTTTCTGTTTTTTGAAACAACATTTTTTAGACCAATAGAAATTATCACGATTGATGATTCTGATGATGAGGAGGAATTTATCAATGATCGAAAATTTGAAGAAGAATGTTCCATTACAGAATATTCTCCAGACAATGATCAAAGGATTTATGCAAATCAAATAAAAGTTGAGGACAATCTGTACCTTGAAGAAAACAATGATCATCAATTATCTCCAATCTTGCAAAGAATAAAAGCTCAAAATGAATATTTGGCAATTCTTGGAAGAATTATTAATGAATCCAGAAGCTCTGATATTAATGATGAAATATTTGAAATACTTCAAGTGTGAGCGATAAACTTGTTTATTAAAAGTACAGTAATATACCTAAAATTTTAGAAACAATTCTACAGTAACCTCTGACCATGACAGTAATTTTTCAACAAATATCCGCCCATTTTTCCATCATTTTAATCATCCATCAAATATTTGGCTAAAAAATGCATGCCAAAAACTACAATTAATTTATCATCAAAATGCATATCGATTTTGGGCAAAAATTGATATCACCCAAATCAGTGAAAGTTCAAAACCAAATAAAATTCAAATGATGAAAGAAGGAAAAAATTCAGGTTTTCGAGCTTTATCATTTTTAATATCTGGACAAGAAAATGAAAATATCAAAACTGTCATTTATGCATATTTTTTACAAAATTTTAAATCTTTGGGTAGGTATTAATAATTGTATTTTTGTAACCAATTTCAACTTTTTAGGATTCTTTGGTGGAATTGATTTTTCAAAATTGACCAATCAATCTGAAATAATAAAGCAATCAATTTCGGCAGAATTTTTAAGCCCAGAATTGTGGGAAATGATTGCAAAAATGCTTGAATGTCGGATTGGAATTTTTATTGAAGATAAACTTGTAAAATACGGATATTGGAATTTTCAAAGGAAAGAAAATAACAAAAATGACAATTACGAAATTATTACTTTACTTTTTCAAATTATTGGTGAAAGTTACTGTATTGTTAAAAGTTTAGTAAACAATGTTTGAATAAAATTCATTGATTTTTTTAAATGTGTTGTTTACTAAAACTTTCAATAGACAAAACATGATTTATTTTTTAATTATTGCTAAATAAATAACAATACAAATGCCTACTGAAACTAATAAGAACCCTACAATACCAATAAGAATCCCCCACCATGGAAATGAACCAGTTTCAGATTCTGGGGTTGTAGCATAAGCATCAATAAATGTTGTATTTTCAATTGTTTGAGTTGTTCCATTTCCACCATCATCAATTATCTTTGTTCGATCAATCAGAACTTCAATTCCATGTGCAACATCTTCAGTTGATAGAGTTACTTCAGCCTTATTACATTGACCAACACTAGTATTCAATGGAGCAATTTGAAGCACAAACTGATCAAGAGGAACATCAGCAAAATTGGTAAAATCGCAAGTTTCAAAAGACTTTAGTGCAATTGGCGCATCAAATTTGACAAAGACATAACGTTCTCCAAATACCAAAGTTGGAGACCAAGAGAATTTAACAGGATTATCCAAAGCTTTTGCAGAAAGTTTGAATCCGCCTTCTTCCAGTTTGATACAAATAGAACAATCTTGTTTTAGATTAACGAAGAGATCAAAGATAGCACCCATACATTTATCACCAAAACGGAACTTTAAGGATGGAAGAGGTTGCTTTTCACCAACTCGAAAGAAATACGGTACTTCTTTGGTGGACTTCAAAATATCAATTCGAACATCCTTGTCTGGCAAAAAAGAGATTTGATCAGGTAGTAGAGGATCAGCTTTATTCTTCCACCAAAATCCAGAATCATGTCCAGCAAAAGAGTCATTGAGTGGAGTAGCTTTATATGCAGGTAATGAATCATCTTTCAGTTCAACATAAGAAGGCTAAAATTGGGTGATGTAGGCATGAATAACAAATAATGCTTACCAGGATCATAAAAGCTTGACAATTAAAGCTAGAAGAGACAGATAACTTCATAACATTTCTTTTGCCATCAGATGCATGAAAAGGATCACCAGTTGTAAAACATGTTCGGCCATCAACGAAAAATGAGACAGGATTCTTATCAACTGGCCGAGATAAAACACTAAGACTTTCATCGCCTAAAATGAATTAACGTTGTAGAGATGTCAATAAAGGTCATTTAATATGATTAATATGTTTTTACTACTTACTTTCACATTTTTCATACAAATAAGCTGTTACAATGTATTTACCACCATAAAGTACAACTTTAATATCACCACGTATATAGTTTCCACTGTTAACAAAATCAAGCTTGAACTTCAATGTATTCGATCTATCTCGGCACTTTCCATTTGATGTAGAGAATAACTTGATGTCAGAAGATACTTGAGCAAATGATTTATCTTTAGGAAAGAAAAGTTCCACGGGATCAGCAAGAGAGTCTTTCAAGACTGGAAGAGCAATGTATCTATAGAAAAGTATATTATAATTTAATAATGTTGACCAATGATAAATAAATATAAACATACGTTTGACGATTTGTGCCATCAAAAGTCCAATATCGTAGTTTACCATGATACTTCACAGTTCCAACAGCTTCGACGAAGATAAACAAGAAGAGAAGAAATAAAAACAGTTGCTTCATTTTTTCGTCGATTGAAAGAAGTGATGGCAAGAGAAAAAGGAATGAAATGAAACGATTGTCATTACAGTAATCCGATTGCATTAAAAAATCAAATCCAACTGATAAATGATAGAATGAATATGTTAATTTTTAAACATAATTGCTTATTTTTAAAATTGTAATAAAATCCATTAATATATATGGCATTTTATTGATTGTCCAGATCATCTACAATTTACCGAAAATCTGATGCTTATCTAAATATTGGCAAAGATCTAAAAAAATCTGTCGAAAGGGTCCGTTTTGGTAAAATCGGTAACACTGGTGTTTGGGTTCCAATAATTTGGGTTACTTTTTGGTAATATTTGTTTTAATTTGGACAATCGATTTTGAAAATAAATAGAAATTTATCACGCAGATCTGAAAATGTATTATTAATTTTTTAGATCAACATTTATCAACTAATAAAAAAATACTGTAGCAAAAATTTGCATAAACAACAAAATATTTTTTTTTCATTTTTTATCTGGCACTAGGAGAAAAAAATAAAAGAGAAAAAAATAATGGAGAAAAATATAAAAATAAAAAATAACGGATAAAAAAATAACCGGAGGAAAAAATAATCGGTGAAATAAATAAAGGAGAATAAAATAATTTTATTTTTTAATAAAATTATTATATAGTAAGGGCGAGGCTCGGCAGGGCTGGGAGGATGGCTCCCTAAAGGGAGCCATCCTCCCAGCCCTGCCGAACTTACCTCGATGTGCTGGTCATCCAAAGCTGCATTCGCCACGGGGTACCAGATTGATATCACCAGGATGAACAGAAGAGAAGAGAGAGAAACAGAAACGGAGAGATTCGATGAGTTGATGAATGGCGAAATGCGATGTTTGAGGTGGACAAATCGAGTATTTATCCATTTTTGAAGGGTTGCACTTTTAAACTTATTTGCATAAAAAATTTTGCATAATCACACTCTTCGTTTATCCTCAAATACATGGTGGGTTGTTGGTTATTTTTTTCTCCGATTATTTTTTTCGCTATTTATTTTATTCTCCGGTTATTTTATTCTCCATTATTTTTATCTCCGTTATTTTTTTCTCCGCTGTTTAAAATAATTATTTTTTTCTCCGCTTATTTTTTTCTCCATTATTTTTTTCTCCGTTCACCTTTTATCTTTGCTGAGTTTTTTTTTTTTTTCTTCGTGTGCAGTGATGAAGCTCTTTCTATATTTGTTTTGTATTGCTGCAACAATTGTTGCAAGTATTTCACGTTCAAGAAAATCTCTTGTTAAATGTCCATGTTTGCATGAATTTGAAAATGAATGTATTCTAAGAGAATATTGTGTTTATGGAATCAATGATGCAGGAGAAATATATTTCAATGGAAAAAATGATGAAATGAATCTTACAAATGTGGCACTGAAAAGGAAAGAAGAGATAAAACGTACAACAATTGGACATGAAAATGATGATGTTCTTGTAAATCTTTATTCTCCAAAAATGGTATGTTTTTATTTATTGATTTTTTTTCTATGAAGACATGGTTATTTTTTGTCCGTGTATTTTTTGAGAAGAACAATGAGGAAAAGTTGGTTACTGTAGGACATCCGATGTTGTACATTTTTGAATTTAGATTTAAACCTACAGATTCTTACAATATCCTCTTAGTCAAACCATGTTTTTCCTAAAAATTTATCCTCAAACATGGCTACAGTAATCCATTTTATTACTTTTTTTACAGAAACCAGAAATAATATTTTATTATGGATGTCGAAATTGTGAAGATTTGAAAGTCCTTGGAAGCAATATTACTGTATCAAAGATGAGAGTATTTTTACTCAGTTTGTATAATCAAAGAATGAAATTAAATATCAAATATTCTCAATCTGATTTTCAATATTATTCTGATCCATCCGAAGATGTACAATTAATGCCAGAAATTTCAGTTCGGCCATTTTGGAGGAATCGATTAATGTTTAATCAAAGCTGTGCCAATAAACATCAAGAATTTGTGAGTTTTTTATTTGTTTTTTTATAACAATGGGCAAGTTCCACGTGTTTACGGTAGTGAAAATATTAACGTTTTGGCAATGTGTTCTTTAACACCCATGTTTTTAGAAGCTTTATCAAAATTCTAACATTGAATAATTTAACTTTTTTTTAGACACAAAAACATTTTATTCCTGCATTTTTAACTCAAGATTTATGTATTTTGGATTACAAATATGTTCAGTATTTACCAGGCATGCAAGGTTCTGCAGAATTTACTGAATGGCAAACAACAAATGGTGAAATTACATATTCCCTGACACTATCAACAATAGATCTATATGCATATGATATAATTATTACTTCATCAACAGATTTACCTCCTGAATTCCAAAGTACTACAGATCGATGCAAATCTTCATTTAGTTTGGATGCCAAGAAACGATTTATAAGATATTTTTGTCTTTGTGATAATCCTGCCTGCACTTTGAATATTACCTTATGAAATCCAGAAAATTTTTGTCCATCCCAATTAGCTCTACAAATCGATACTACTATACAACTGCCTAAAGTACTTAAAACTACTTATTTTGTTAAACCTGATGAATTGTTTTTTGAGAATGGTGATCATGTAAGTTATTGCTTTTTTAAAACTGTACTTGTATATACTGTATTTTAGAACTATTGTTTCTTTGCTTGGCGAACTCATGAAACTTCATATGATATTTATATTCGCAATACCAGTTCTTCGATGACTTTTGGCATTCAAAATGATTATATGCTTTCTAGACCGAAAGGATTTGGATATTGTCCATTAATAAATTATACAAAAGAAGAAGTTGATCCCCTCCGGACACGATATTACAACAACACTGCAAATGATCTTCAATATGTTTGTGTAAGTTTTTTTTTCTAATGAGCTGTAAGGGGTTGTCCAGATATGGCGTCAGGTTTCTTCCTTTGATCTTTACCGCTTTTAAGAGAAGCTTAAGATTTTGTATGATCACTTCTTAATGCGATATATGATGATTTATACTTAGAGCTTACCCAATGGTATATGTTATATTCTATAAATATATTATAGTGTAATTTTAGCTAAATGTAACAAGTGATCACACAAAAATTATCAATGATAAAAATTCTCCAGTTGGTGCAAATTGCTCTTTTGAAGGTACATTATCTGATCCATTCTTCTCATCTGCTTATGCTGCAAATTCATCGTCATTTCCATGCTATCAATTTTTTAATATATTAACTGGTACACCTATCTATCCAATGATGGGAATAAATCTTATGCCGATTACAGTACTCAAAGGAAAAGAATGTTATTATTATACGGTAAAAGTGGAACAAAATCATTTATTTTCTTGTGCAGTACAACCTCCACAACCGTTGGGCCTTTCTGATGTTGCTGAAATGCCTCCGATTTTTGTACTTTCGGCATGTCCAGAAAATTATGTCATTGATCAAAAAGAATTACATCTGATGAATCGACTTTCAACTGCATGCCCAACAATGAAGCCTGGTGAATCAAAATGGCGATATCAAAGTTCAGGTGGAATACTTTGTGGACAAATTTTACGTGGTTTAAAATTTGAAAATGGAAAATATGTTCCAGATAAAGTTGAATTTCGTGAAATTACTACTCATGATTTGATTATGGTTGGAATGAGAGATCTTGAACGAGGTAAGTTGGTAAAAATTATTGTTTCATATTACTAACACTCATATTTTTAGATATTAATATTAGACATGGATGTGGTTTTAATGCTTCCCACCAACTTACAATTTGTACATGTTTCGCAGCTCTTGGTGGATGTGATAATCTTTATATGGTTGGAAGAATACATTTATTACGATATTTACCCTTCAATAGTTAAACTCTATTATATTTTAATGTATATGTTGTACTGTAATTTTATAAATGAATAAAGGGTGTTGTTCGGTTTTTCTACATTGTTACGTTGAATTTTTTTGCATTTGAAGAACATTTATTTCCTTGTTCAAAACAGTTTTTTATTTAAAAAGATAAATAAGCAAACTTTGAGAAATATATAAGCTTAAGATATTAAACTCAAACATGGAGACAATTGCAGCTGATGGTATTTTTTGTGTGCAAAAAAAGAATGACTTGTTTCTCTTACCTGAAAGGATAATCCAATGGGTTTCAAATCATCTTTGGAGAAAAAATTATCAGTTAAAAATTTTAAGAAAAATCTTCTATCATCTTTTTGTTGAGAAATTTTGTCATCAAATTCAAGAAATACAATAAAGACAGGTCTATAATATTTTAAAGTTGGCAATTTTGTATATTTATTACTTTTTTTAATTTCAAAATCATAATATTTTCCACGGATCCTAATTTATTTCACCACTAAATATTTTCTGTAAAAAACCAAGTAAAAAGAGTTCGCAAAAAAAGTTTCTTTTTTTTGAAAAAAGTTTGTTCGTTCAATTTTCAAAATTTCCTACCACGAACAAACTACGGTAAAACCCTAACATACTTTTTTTACTTTCATCGCCTAACTTTTTACTTTTTTAATTTGCGTTAAAGTTTGTGACGAATGTTGCTGTCATTTTTTTCTTATCCTTTAAAATCGCATAAATTAATCGTGTTGCATCTTTTTCTTTTCATTTCACTTTTCATCACATCTTTTAGACACGTTGTTGCTGTTGAACAAGTGAAAAAATGAAGCAACTGTTTTTGTTCCTTCTCTTCTTGTTTATCTTCGTCGAAGCTGTTGGAACTCTTAAGTATCATGGTAAACTACGATATTGGACTTATGATGGCACAAATGGTCAAACGTATGTTTTTTGTTTATCCTGGGCTTACATTATTAAATACTTTTCTTTAGATACATTGCTCTTCCTGTCTTGAAAGACTCTGTCGCTGATCCTGTGGAACTTTTCTTTCCTGTTGATAAATCATTCACTCAACTTTTCTCTGATATAAAATTACTATCTACTTCTGGTGGAAAGTGCCAAGATACATCGAATACATTGAAGTTCAAGCTTGATTTTGTTAACAATGGAAATTATATTCGTGGTGATGCTAAAGTTGTAGTTTTTAATGGTCAATTCTCAGTGAAGGCATATTTGTATGAAAAATGCGGTAAAATCTTTAATTTTCTTTTTTTGTGCGATTACAACATTTCTCACACTGTTTAGGTCAGGAAAATCCAGATGCTTATGCTAATGGTCCGATAGACGCAAGTCCACTATCTTTATACCAAGACGTACGAATGTGTTTTACAACTGGTGATCCTTTTCATGCATCTGATGGCAAAAGAAATGTTATGAAGTTATCTGTCTCTTCTAGCTTTAATTGTCAAGCTTTTATGATCCTGGTAAGCTTTGTTTGTTTTTAATTATGCCTACATGACCCAATTTTAGCCTTCTTATGTTGAATTGAAAGATGATTCATTGCCTGCATATAAAGCTACTCCACTCAATGACACTTTTGCTGGACATGATTCTGGATTTTGGTGGAAGAATAAAGCTGATCCTCTGCTACCTGATCAAATCTCTTTTTTGCCAAACAATGATGTCCGAATTGATATTTTGAAGTCCACCAAAGAAGTACCGTATTTCTTTCGAGTTGGTGAAAAGCAACCTCTTCCATCCTTAAAGTTCCGCTTCGGTGATAAATGTATGGGTGCTATCTTTGATCTCTTCATTAATCTAAAACAAGATTGTTCTATTCGTATCAAACTGGAAGAAGGCGGATTCAAACTTTCAGCAAAAGCTTTGGATAATCCTGTCAAATTCTCTTGGTCCCCAACATTGATCATTGGAGAACGTCGTGTCTTTGTCAAATTTGATGCGCCAATTGCACTAAAGTCTTTTGAAACTTGCGATTTTACCAATTTTGCTGATGTTCCTCTTGATCAGTTTGTGCTTCAAATTGCTCCATTGAATACTAGTCTTGGTCAATGTGATAAGGCTGAAATAACTCTATCAAGTGAAGATGTTGCACATGGCATCCAAGTTCTGATTGATCGACGAAAGCTTATTGTTGATGCTGGAAACGGAACAACTCAAACAATTGGAAGTACAACTTTTATTGCTGCTTCTGCTACAACTCCAGTATCTGAAACTGGTTCATTGCCATGGTGGGGGATTCTTATTATTTGTCTTGCAGTGTAAGTTTATTTTCCTAATCTTGACATATATTTCTGTTGTAATTAAATTTTTTACAGGTTTGTGGTTTTAATGGGTATCGCTTTTTTTTCCCTCTACAAATACTGTCTTCGACGTCGGTTGCTCAAACATAAGCAAAGCAAAATTCCAAAGGCTCCGGTTGAATCAATTCAAGATGAAGATGATGATGGTCGAAGAAGAACAACCGAAGTTCAAACTGCAATGTCTCAAGATTCAGTCCTGAAAAAGGAGAAGACAAAAGAAGATGTGAAACCAAAGAATGAAAAGAAGATAGGAAAAGGACAACCTCAGCTTGCACCATCAAAGAATGAAAAGCCTTCTGGACCTGCAGAACCAAAAAAAGAAAAATCACCAAAAGCTAAAGCTGTTCAACCTCCACCAAAAGCTGTTCAACCTCCACCTGAAGCAACTACGGTTCCAAAACCAACTCCAAAAGCAGATTCAAAGCCAGCTCCACCACCGAAAGAAGTTTCAGCACAAACGGCAGTTTCAACTCCAGCACCAAAATTTCCACCTCACAATCTCAAATATCGATGCATGTATTTGGATGATGGCTTCTCAAAAATGGATGAACGCTTTGATTTTCATGCTGGTGAATCTGATGAATTTAAACCAACGAAAGTTCCTCCCGTCTTCGTTCCACCAGCAGATTATTCTCAAAAGTTTGATAATTTTTGGGATTGCCTTGAAAAATTAGGAGACATTGGACGATATTGCCGTGTTTATGATGATGAAAATAACTTGAGTTCTGATGTTTATTTCTGGGTTCGGGATCTGGTTTCTCGGGATTATGGTGAACTTCGAACTTCTCTTTCCAATCGGATGCTTGAAGTTGTTGGTGATGATAAAGAAATTGCAAAGAAGACTCCTAGATATCGTCCTGAATTTAATGAAGAAGGTAAAAAAATAAGAGTACCCATGGTGAGAACTGGTTGGGTATATTCTTTACGGGTCTTCTATATCTCATATGACCCCCTTACCATTGAAATCCATTGTGTAAGTTTATTCTTTTTGATTACTGTATTTCTTTTTATATTTCATTTTTAGCGTGGCCCATGGCCTTACTTCATCTTTGAAGTGTTGGAATGTCGACAATGCTCTGAACTTTTTGGTACCCTTCATGAAAATGATTGGAAAAGATGTAAGCGTTTTATCTTTTATTAAATGACTGATATATATCCTGTACTCTTTTTTAGCACCTGTAACATGTGGTGAATGCTGGAGAACTTTTGTATGCCGGGTCAAGAGAACGCCAATTAATTCTCATCAATTCTTATCTTATTATGGTAATTTTGGAGATGAAGAGCCTGCTGATCCGTATGTTTTTATTTATTATTATTGTCAGTAATTGATAAGACAATTTTTTTAGAAATGAAATTAATAATATTTTGGTTATTCGTGGTAATTGTGAAGTTACCAAAATTCGTGAATGCTGTGAAGGATGTATCTTCGAAGATAAGTCTCATCCAACCAGCTTTGAAATTTATGGTCCAAGTCGTCAATCTCCAACAAAGAAATCAAAGGAATGAAGTGTTTATTTTTTTCTTTTTATTTGGATCGATCTGCTTCTCATTTATATTAGTTTATTGTCTTTGTTGAATAAAGTTTTGTTTGATAATTTTTTGTTGGATACTGTAATTGTAATAGAAAGTTTATTTATTGATCTTACTGTTGAAAACTTTTCATATTTGTTTTGTGAAAGTTCACCTCAGTTTTGATAGGAATCTACTTTTTTTGTTCTAGTTATAAAGGTACTTTACAGAAAATAGGTTGTTCTCCATTGCATTCAGAATTGAGTAAACCACTATGGGCCAAAGCTACACACGGCCCAGAACCTGAGGGATACCCGGGCTGCCAGGGAAGATAATCAACGGGACTTCGATCAGACCATTGCCAACTTCGTCCTCCATCATTTGAAAAAAGACCGGACCATGGAGCATATTTACCGTAGGCAGCAAAGGCTAAAATATTAATTATGAAGATGGAAAAAAAATTGAATAATGTTCTGAAAAATTCATAGCCAAAGGCGGCATTTCAAAAAAGGATTTTATCTAAGATCAAAAAGTGCCGCTGGCGATATTTTAAATGCACAAATTTTGTAGTTTATCTAGTTTTCTTTTGATGGCACAAAAATGCCATCAACTATTGTACTGATGCAATAATTGATTTTTACCTGCAATAAGCCTAAATTCAGCATATGAATGAACAGATGCCAAATGTCCTTTGAAAGATTCACAATAACTTTCAGCATCAGACCATCTTTGATCTTCTTGATGGGTATAAACACCATAACAAGAATTTGTTGGTTCAAAATAGACAAATCCTCCATCACATGGATAAGTTGTTGGTGGAGGGGTTGTTGCAGCATTACTTCTGGCACATACATATGGCTTTGAAGTAAAACAATTTTCATTTACCCATCTTCCATCTGTCATTATTATTGCCACACAATTTTGGGTCTTTAAATTTTCTGGCATTCCAGAACTCCAATCAAAAAAGTCAAAGTTTCCACCATCTGTCCAATACCAATTATTTGCCATTGTTTGAAGATTATTTAATCCAATCCAAAAATCTGTGCTTCCATTGAAGAAGTTTAAAGCTTGTTCTTAAAGATTATGCAAATTTTTAGATTTTTTAGTTACAGTAAACACCTACGAGTGAGCAAAGAATTTGTAAAGCCATCATGAATTGAAGCTAAATGTCCCCCAAGGGCAATACAATTCGTTTCAGCTGTTGAATATCCAGCTGGTGCCGATTGGAAGAAGAAACATGTCGTCTGCCATTCATAACTACCCTGAGGGCAAGATCCAAAAACGGATGTTGTTGAAAATAAAAAAAGAACAAAAAGTGTTAAACAACGCATTTTTTTGTTCAAGTTTTAAAACAATAAATTCAAATGAATTTTGGCAAATTTTTATACTGATCAGTTCAAAGTCCACTCCAACTGATAAACTGATAAGAGAATAAATTCTTGTATAAAAAGGTGCATTTTTTGAGGTAAAAAAGAAACGGAAAAAAGGTGTTCCTCTTCCACTCCTTTAGTTGTTGGTTAATCTACTTTAAAGAAAATCATAGGTTGGAAAAGGTGTGTTTTTTTCAATTGTCTAAGCTTTGTTGAAAGTGTTTTTGTGTAAAAATTCAACTTTTTTGTGTTTCTTTAACCTTAAAGTAGATGTTTCATTCGCTGAATTTTCTTACGAAATTTTTTGATTTTGCAAGAAAGTTCGCGAAGCTGAAAAAAATTGAAATTCAGGAACTTTCTAATTTTACAAAAGTTAGAAAAAAAGCGAAAGTTCCTGATCTTCAATAACTTTCAGCTTCGAATACTTTCTTGCAAAATTCAAAAAAGCAGCAAATGAAACATTTCCTTTGATTATGGTATATGCAAATTTGCAAGACTTACTTCATTAAAATTGTGTCCTTGATAAAATTTTCGGCCAAATTGAGAATATTCAAGAGAACTTTTTAGCCCCAAGGTTTTTTAATTAAAATTTTTATCATGGACAAAAGCTTCAAAGTTCTGCAAATTTGCATATTTTCACGACGTCTTAATTTCTTAATAGAATTTAATTTACTATTTTTTGGCATGCATTTATTATTTAAGAACATATTGTATAATTTATTAATCTCAAAAAATTCTAGGATTCGAGATAATTGGCTAATTTTTATGAAAAAATGTTCATTACCAAATCAAAGATGTCATCTGAAGTTATTGCATCATCTCCATTCAAACAAGAAGGATTAACATTTCCTACTCCACAACAGTTTTATGATTCCTGTCAACCCCAACGATTGTTACCTTATCGAAAACCAATTATTGATTATATTTTGACAACAGTAAAATCTCAAAAACTTTATCAAAATTTAATTAAATCTTGCAAACTTTTTTTCCTCAAAAATCCAGTCCTGCTTATTACTGAATTAAATTATACCGTTGCAACATCTGGAGAAAAATGGTATTATTCCACTGGCAAAGGATTATTTTGTGATTTTGAAGAATTAAATGTTAATAATTTAATTGGTAAACTTTGGGTCACTGAAAATTTACGAGTTGTCAATACTCGGACAGATGGTTTTACAAAATTGTCTCCATTGTTGTATCAATGTGATGCAACATATTTAAGTTTAATGACAATTAAAATTGGATTGGCGGATTTGAAGTTTATGTCGAAATGTGTTACGAAAATTCATATAACTGATGCAAATATAGTTGATGAAAATGGCAAAACTCTTTTACTAGAAGAACTTTTAGAAGGATTTTCTGGTGCTGAAAGTTTTTCAATGTACGGTATTTTTAGGGGTTAAAATTTAATTAAATCCGACCTTGATTAAAATAGAAATTAGCATAAGAAAAAATATTAATTGTTACCCACAAAACTATTGAATTTTACCCATAAAAAATTATGGGTAAAATTCAACAGTTTTGTGGGTAAGAAATTATGACTTTTACAAATATGCAAATTTAAATTTTATAAAAGTTTATAGCAATTTTTTTTACTTTAGAAATCGCAGTTCAAATAATCTCGTAAAAGATTATGCAAAACTTGTTCAAGCCTGTTCAACAATTTCATACCTTGGCATCCATGATCTTCAACAAGATTTTGATGTTGGAAATTTCGTTAAAATACTTGAAGTAAGAATTTTCTGCAAATCTGCAAAAGTTCATTTTCCTCCTTCTATTAATCCCCTATGGGGTTTTAGAATGAGGCTGACATATCATTAGTTAAAAACATCATAAAAATTTTAAACCTAATTTTAGGAAACCAAATGTCCAGCAAATATTTATTATCAACGACAATCAGATAATCAAGTTTATTATTATGAGGGAACCAAAAAACCCAAGGAATTCAGTGATGATTCTAGTGACGATACTGATGATGAAGATACTGAAATGAGTGAAGCTTCGAATGAAGATGATATGGACCTGGATGAAAGTTCGAATATTGAAGATTCTGAACTGAGTGAAAGTTCAAATATTGTTGAGTCTGAATCAGATTCAGATTTTTCTATGTAATAAATTTTTGAATCAGGTGCTTCAAGCTAATTTATTGTCGTATTTATTATTTTAAGGTTTTTTGATATGTAATTAATTTTAACAAATAAAATTACTGTATTTTTGTGACAAAAACAATTGTCTGTGAATACAAGAAAATACTAGAAATCTACAAATGCAAGCATTTTAACTGTAAAATAAAAATAAAAAGTCTGTTGTTGTAAAAACCATTTTTGGTTTTGTGTAAAAAAATGTGACTTAATTTTACATGGGTCAAGGTCACCCGCTAGTTTGAATTCATTTGATAACATTTTGTTCTTCTTTTTTAACGACATATTAAAATGATTTTTTCTTGAATGGGTGCTCTTTTGAATTTTTTGTACATTTTTTCCAAAATTAAAAACACACCTTTGATTCAGTAACCCTTCCCTCTAGCTTCTTCGAGGGAGAATCTCCGAAGCACAATTTAAGATGATTATTAAGATACTCTTATTAGCTCATCCATGCGAGGGCTCGAACAATAAAGAATATCAAAAAAGGGTTCAAATCATAGGTGATGAAGATAAACGCTGGTAAAACTTTCCAACATCAAGAATAGAATATATTTTTACATTAATACCTAGGTATTAATCAATTGTGTCTTACATCGACACATTAGTAATTATTTAAAACGATAATTTTGCATAAATTTCAGCAAAAATATTTTAATAAACAAACAATTTTCAAAAAAAGCATAATAAATTTGAACTTTAAAAAAAGTTATCTGAAATTAATGGCATCATTTTTGACATAGACAAACAAAGATCACCTTTTCAGCTGCTGGCTAAAGAATACTGTAGCGTGTTTTTTATTATCAAACCCAAGTTTTTAGGCATCAAAGGGTTCAAAAAGAACGCATCAAAATGCAGAAAAGTTCGAATATGTTTTTAAACAGAATTTTCTGAAAACGAAAACCTCCAATTTCAGCTGTCAACCATATCCAAAATGAATTTTAAATTTGTAAAACATAAAGAAAAAAACAGGTGGTTTTGTTGATGTTTGTTAGCCCACATTAAAAATTGTTTTTTTGCTATTTTTGCACCATTTTTTTTTATTTTAGGTTAGTTGACACATAAAAATTTATAAGTGTATAAATTTCCATAAAATGAATTTAACCATTGAGGTGATAAAAGAGGATTTTATAAATCCCACAGATCCTCCCCCAGGCGAAGAAGATGAACCACAAATAACCCTTCAAAGATCTGCCCTATATTGGTATGTTGCAATTTTTGGTGATACTTGTTTAATTTTTGAATTGCTACTTATAATTTTTTATTTTTGTCAATTTTATCAAAAAAATCAAGCTTGGTCATCAGTTTATTATGTCCTTTTAACAGTTGGATATTTGATATCTTTTATTTTTCAATTTGCATATTTACTTTTTGATGTTTTTGGATCCTATTCTCCGGGATTTAAATATTTTGCATATTGTTGTGATTGGTATTTTCTATTTTTTAATGGTTTTTGGAATTTTGTAATTGGAATTTATCGATGTACTGCAATTGGAATGCCATTGAAGCATGACAAAGTATGGCACTTTTTTGTTTTTACTATATCCCATTAGGGGTTGTTCAGATCGGGCATGGGATGTTTTATGGGTAGGATGGGGTTATGCAAAATCAGACACTCATATTAAGAGTATTAAGAGCCGCAAAGATCAAAAGAAAAAATCCATTAAAAGCGGCAAAGATCAAAGAAAAAATATCTACAAGCGGCAAAGATGAAACGAAATTAACTTAACAGCGGCAAAGATCAAAAGAAAAATATCTTAAAAGCGGCAAAGATCAAAGGAGAATCGATTAAACGCGGCAAAGATCAAAGGGCAACAATCTGACATTTGGACATTCCCTTGCTTTTTGTTATTTTAATTGGGATGCCAATGAAGCATGATAATAAATCGTATTTGTACTTACTATATCCCCTTAGGGTTTATCTAGATGGGATATGAGATGTTTTTGGATGAGAGAGGATTAACCAAACTCAGACGCTTACCTCGAAAACGACAAATATCAAAAGAAAAATCTCTTTAAAGCGGCAAAGATCAAAGGCTATATGGTTTGAAAATTTTTGAAAAAACCCATCAGATCTGGAAAATCTCTTATGCAAATTTTTCAGATATGGAAGAACAAACAACTCCCATCCGTTCTTCTCACATTAATATTCCCCTTCCTTATCAATGGATACACTTTATCCGATCCAAATTGTAAAATCCATTATTACGATCCAGAATGCTTTGAACAAACCCTTCAAAGTACAAATATTGCATTTTATTCAAATATTTTTCTTTCTTTATTAACCTTGTTCATTGTTATCGCCTCCTATGCAGTCTCCAAATTCTCAGGGGCACAATTTCTTACAGGAAATGTTGAACGACGATTAATTATTCAAGCAATTCTTTCAACAATTTTCCAGCTAATTTTTTATACGTTTTATCTTTTAAATCCAATTTCATTACTTTTTGAAGAAAATTTAACCTTGATTATCGGGTTAATAGCTTTCATGTTTCAACATTACTCAAATATTGTTGTCCTTTTTATTGTTTCCAAAAATTTTCGATATGATCTTTTATCATTTTATCGATTAACATTTTTGGTTAAATCACAGAATTCTAGTGTTCTTTTTGTGACATCATCGTCACAAAATAATAATAGAACAAGGTAAAATGAAATAAAATATTTATTCAAATTATGTGATAAAATTGTAACATTAAAAATAAAGAAACTCCCAGTTTTGTATACAATAAAATTAGCATAATTTAACATAAGATACATCTTCATATCCAAAACCCCCGAGGGGATTGAGACAGCTCGAGTTGAACTTGCTTATTTAATGATCGGGCATTCAAAATTTAAAAAAGGGAAAAAACTTACTTATGCCAATTTTAATGTCAATGCCCTCAAGGGATATGGAGATTAAAAGAATCAAAAAAATTGAAATGTCCACTAAAAAACTGATCATAAAACCTGAAAAATCACAAAAACAATTTATTATGCAAATTTTGCTATGATCCCCTGAGGGCTTATTTAATTATTACAAATTTATATATTAATTTTTAAAAACAAAACTACGGGAAAAATTGGCAATATCTAATTTAAAAAGGCGTAATAACAACTTTTTGGGTAATTTGTTTTCTGAAACAAAAGATCTTTGTTAGCCATCTTCGAAGGACTTGTCGATATGATTTTATGATTAGCATAATTGTTAAAGCATTTGCAACAGAATGAAGAGTAAAAATTTGAAGGAAGATCTGACTCAAGACTGAAATTTAGGCACTTTTAATAACAATTTTTTTGAATAAAACTCACAATTAACACTTCCAACCTCTAAAATTGCCATAATTAGCATAATTGAAGTTGGGATCATGATAAAGAAAGATGGTGTAATTAATTGAATGACCAAAACTTTAAAAAGTTGTTGCTTCATTTTTAGCGTTGTTGTTGACAGCTGCTGTTTAAGACCTTGTAATTTTTTATAAATTTTTCCAACAGTAATAAATCCAACAATATGTGGGATTATAATTTGAATTATACAAACACAATAATAGATAACAGCTTTTGGGGTCAAAAGATCACCACTGCATGTTGCAGACATAAATAATTTATGCAAATTTGGTTCAGTTAATTTAATTTCATGTAAAAAATTAGAATAATCATACATGGAAGCATACAAAACCAAACATGGCAGAGGATATAATAAAGCCAAAAAAGAAAATGAAAAAGCTGCACAACGAGATTGAAAAAAATTTACATTTTTTGTGATTGAATAATACTGATATATTAATCCCATAAAAATTGATAACCCACATAAACTTAAAGTAAAATGAAGGATTACCTAAAAATATATAGATACCGTAATCATGTTAAAGGAAATTTATCATTTGCTGTTTATACGATTTCGCAAGAAAGTCCGCGAAGCTGAAAGTTATTGAAAATCAGGGACTTTCGCATTTTTCTAACTTTTCTAACATTAAAAAAGCGAAAGTCCCTGAATTTCAATTTCTTTCAGCTTCGCGAACTTTTTTGCGAAATCAAAAAAAGCAGATAGATATTGTAATCCTGGTAACCCAAAAAGAACTCACAAACTGTACCGTTGTCCCCCAAAATGGCCCCAAATATTTTGCATATCCAGCAGTGCAAATTGAAAGATTCGAAAATAACGGAAATAAGCCAAAAACAAAAGTTAAATGAAAATCCATTAAAAATGCAAAGAATACGGTAGCCAAAATGTAATATTTATACACTCCCATTGCAGGAGTAGAATGCCTCAAAATTAAATATGCTGCTAAACAATTAAAAGTAACACAAAAAATAGTATTTATTTGAAGTTTTTGTCCAAAGCTTTCCACATCTTTGACAGTAATATTTAAATTTGAAGACATTTTTAATCTGAAGTACTCCCAAAAATTTTAATAAAACTGGAATGTTTTTAATTTGTTATTTTTTAAGATTTTAAGTTCCGCATTTCAGTTTTAAATTTTAAATTTCAAGGAAAAACATGTGTTAAATTTTTCTGAGTAATTAACTTTTAAAATTTATTACGTTTATTAACTTTAACAGGACTACGAACTTTTTGTTCAACAACCACTTTTCTTATTGAACTTTTGATATTTTCAAGCAAAGTATTACCTTTAATTATTAAAAATTACCATAAGACTCAAAAATAATAGTAAAAGAGATATGAATAAAAGTTTGAACAACATGGACATCCTATTTCAGGATCAGAGTTTGCAGCAGCAGCTGCTCATAAATCCAAAGCTCATTTTGCTTTTGTGTTTTTGCAAAATGAGCTTTGTTATTACTCGAGATAGTAGTTCACATGATCTTTTAAATATAATTTTTTAAAAAAACTGTAATGGTAAATAATTAGTTTTTAAAAATATTAAAGTTTTGTGTAAAATTTTTTCAAGAAAAACTTTTTCCAACTCTTTGTTAAAAGTTTGGCAAAATGTTCTTTGGTGCCAAACAACTAATTTTTTGCCTCCAATTTTTTCCTCAAATTATTTTCCCAAATTCAAACTTTTTAAACTTGTCCAACTTAATTTTACATTAAATTTTAGCTTTTATATTAATTTAACATGCCAAAACCTCAGAAATCTCGTCCTTCAAAGAAACCTGCAAAAGCAGCTGTTGTTGAAGAGGATGAAGTTCCTTCGGAAGATTCAATGATTTATGATGAAGGTTTGTTCCTTCTCCGCCTCTTTACTTTTATAAAACCACATTTTTCAGTTGATAAATTTCATCATGAACGTGATAAACAAATTCTTGGTGATTCATTGAAAGTTAAAAAGCGAAAGCATGTTCAAGAAGAAGTTCTTGGAGTTGTTGCTTCCTCTGAAGACGATGACGACGACAGCGAAGAGGAATACGATGATGACAGTGATGATTCGGTTGATGAAAGACTTGGAAAAAAGAAATATCAAGAATCTGGTATGTCCTTATAACTTTATAGATGCTTGTTTAACCTTTACTTTGCAGCTATCAAATCCAAGGATGCATGGGGGAATAAAAAGACGCAGTTTTATGGTTCATATGCTGATAAAGATTATGGTGGAATAAATGATGATGAAGCTGAAGCTTTGGAACTTGAAGAAGAAGATGCAGTTGCTCGGCAGAAGAAACTTGATGAAGGTATTGAAGCTGTTGATTTTGCTGGTTTACTTGCAAGTGATGATGAGGAAGAAGAAGAGGTTGTTGCTGCTAAAAAGAAATCAGAGGATAAAAAGTCTAAAACCTCTCTTCAATCTCTTAATAAGAAAGAAGAAATTGATTATATGCTTAAACATTCTCAAAGCTTTGATCAGTTACAAGCAGAGTATGATCAACGTGTAAGTTTTCTTTCAGTTGTGGTGTAGTTTTTTTAATTTATTAATGAGCTTGATTGCTTTAGAAAGCTCAATATGATGAATTAAAACCAATCTTGGATGGTATTCTTGCTGCAATGAAGGATCATAAATGCTCATTTACACAACAAATTAAAGCTATTGTTGCTGCGTATACAATGTAAGATTATGAATACTGTAATTTTTATAATTGTTTATTTATCTTTCAGGTATTTGCAAAGTTATTTAATGTTCTTTTACCTCAAAAGCTCAACTCCTGTTGAAAAATTTAAATCCACTGAAAATCATCCTGTCCTTGATGACATTATGAAGCAATATCCGGTACATTTTCCTTGATTTTACACTCATTTGCTTTTCTAATATTGTTAAATTCATTAATATTAACTTTTTTTAGGTCATGAAACAAATTGATGATTTTATTGAATGCAATTATCGACGTTTAATGAAAGTTGCAGATCGTTTAGAAGCTGATCCATCATATGCTGAAGTTATTGCTTATCCTGAGCCATCAAAGAAGAAACGCCGAATTGAAGAAAATGTTGAAGAACCAATGGAAGAAGATATTGGAAATATTTTTGCTCAAATGGCACGTGGTAGTGGTGGCAAGAAAGCTAAACCTGTTCAACCTCATGGTCCTGCTTTAGGTGATGAAGATTTCGGTGATGAAGGAGAACGAAAGAGAAAAATTACTTATGAGGTTGGTGTTTTGTTTACGTTATAGTTTTTACATGTGTGATTAGATGGTAATTATGGTTAAGGGAACCCAAAACTCGGGGATTTCAATGAGCTAGCTAGCTGCGACGAATTGATCTTTTGCCGATGTTGGTAAAAGATCAAAGGATCTTTGTTTTTTTAAGAGGGACATGTCTCCCCCGTCTCACACCTTACTGACGCCCCTAGCCTCTTTGTACCTTTAAATGCCTCTTTACTATTTTAAAAGGGGGAAGTATTGCCTACTGTAATTTGCCAAATTGCTGAACTTATCCTCATCAATTTTTAGATGCAAAAGAACAAAGGACTCACAGTAAATCGAAAGAAAGGTCCAACTCATTCCCGAACAAAGAAAAGAAATCAATTTAAGAAAGCTATTCATGTTCGTCGATCCCAAGTTCCTGATGTTCAACGTGAAGTCAAAAAATATGATGGTGAACGACGTGGTATCCGTGCTTCAACTGTTCGTTCAATTAAACTCAAAGCATAAAATTCTATTGAATATTCACTGTGTTATTAATTTCATTGTTGATTTGTATTTCATGTTGTGAAAGTTTATTTTTTCATAAAAATTTGTTACTATTATTTCTTAATTTTGGTCGTATCCAACATTAATTATTTCTTATTCTATTTACTGTATCTCGAAAGCCGTCAACAATTTGTGGCAGTGAAAAGTTGTTTAAATTGACAAACGTGTTATAATAGAATAGTGAAATTTGTGAAGAACTTATGCTTCACCATTTGTAGATATTACATATTTGGGTACTGTAAAGGACAAAATCATCTTTTGTTTATAAAATAGAAACTTAAAAGTTGATGTTACCTCATTCAAAATCACAGGCCATTGTAATAATTTGAAAATGAATGATGACTAAAATTTCATTAATTCTTTTGCGCAATTTTATCAATTCAATCTTGTCAAATTTGGAATACCAAAAACAATTAGTTATTTAAATGTTCCATAACTCCGACGCAACTATATCGTCGCAAAGTTGCTGCATGTTGAAAGTTCCTTATTACAGATATTTTTGGAATATCCGAAGCCAAAGAAGTATCAACATTTTTTCTAAAAATTTTTAAAATCTTTCTTCGAAGTGGTTTTAACGTAATCATCGCTGAAAAAGCATTAATGAACGGCGGCCATCCATCTACTGTAGAAAGTAAGAAGAATTCCGGGGGCGTTGTTGCTCTCGTGAAACTAAAAACAAGAATTGCAAAAGTTGGAGCAAATAGAAAAAATATTGGTGAGATTGCCTAAAAAATGGATACTGTAATATTAAAATTAGAAATGTTAAAATTAAATATTTGTTACTTGAAAAAATAGCACTTTTATTAAACTTTGATGCATTTGTGCTGTTTTTGGAGTATAAAATTTTGATGAAGATTTTAAGTATGCATTTATTTTTAAGCCACAATAGAAGATTACGATATATGAAGTTGAGATTAAGATTGTTGCAGTTATGTTTACGAGGATCATATCGAAAGATGACTAAAATACAACATAGCAAAAACAGGAATCTTAATTAGTTCTGTGTGGTAATATGCAAATTTTCTAACCTTTGGAGCCTATCTCCTCCATTTTTTCAATGGAATAGATAAGCTCCAAAGTTTTGAAAATTTGCATATCGCCACCAGTGCTTGTTAGTGCAAAATGGCTTACATGTTCACCTCCGGCGCCAATTAAAAGTTCATTAGTATTATTACTGTTAAAATACTGCGATAATTCTTGAATAATTTCAGGTTTAAGATTTAAATTTGGAAATGTTGTGAAATGAGCAATTACAATTTGAGTAAGAGAAATTAAAAATGGAATGAGAAAAAGTGAAGCAAAAAGTTTGTTTGTAATTTTTTTGTTTCTAAAATTTATTAACTGTTGTTATTTTTAAACAAAGACATCGGGGGGCATTTTGTGCCGATGGCGGTAAAAGATCAAAAGACTTCTATGTCCCTGATTTAGACATACTTGCATAACAGTAAAAATCTGTAAATAAATTGAATGGGAACTGTCTAAAATTAAGTTTAAACGTTTTTATCTAAGCTTTGAAGTTTACCGAAAAACTAAAAAAATGAACAAATTGCCAAAGTAAAATAAATACATGATTCCATGGTTGTGGTGCAGATTTAAAGAAACCATTTTGAAAAAAGAATTCTCGACCTTCAATAACACATCCAACCTAAAAAGTTTATTTGTGATGAAATTAAACTACCGTAATCAATCCTCCTTACAGGCATAACTATAACCATAATTATCGAATCAAAAATATCTGTAATAGCAATTTGTAAAATAAGTTTATTATAATTTTTAAGTTCAGATTTTCGAATACTTAAAAGCAGCAAAATAAGGAAAATATTAATAGTGATTCCTAAAATTGCTGCAACAATATTTACATTAAAATTAATTTCTCGCAGAGTTTGACCTGAAATTACAAATTTGAATATTTGTTTGAACAAGTAAAAAAATTACCATTTATCATTTTTTGTTTTCAAAGCTACAACCACATAACACAAATTGAAAAAAAAAACAAAAAATGTGGTTTTTAAAGTGCAAAAAAGTCAAAAAAACAGAATCATTAAATTTATGGTAATTAAATTTGGGTTCCGCATTTTAACACTTCTAGGTTAAACTAATTTAAATGAGTTAAATTCTCATGAAAAGTTAAGAAAAAAGATTAAGAGACTAAAATATTAAAGATTAATAAGCTTTTTAAAAAATCTTTTGCAATAATACTTATAAAAAGGGAAAACAAAAAGTAAAACGAATTATTTTTGGAGTTATTGTTATTTACTAATATGGATATTTTGTTCATGTAAATAAGCAAGAAAAGGCTACATTTTCTGAAATTTCAATCCAAGTAGCTTGTGATTTAAAAAAGTACTGTATCACGGCGTGGTAATATGCAAATTTGTAAAACTTTGACGCGACATGGCTCTGTGCAATTAAAAAAATTGTTTTTAAAATTTAGATAAAAGATTTTTCTTAAAATTCTCTACAATTTCGCTAATAGTTTTTTCGAGAAATTTTTTAATCATAAAGAGCCATGTCGCGTCAAAGTTTTACAAATTTGCATATTACCATGCCGTGCAGCTGTATGCAATTGCATAAATGTTCTGCTGTTTTTGAAAAATTTTTTTTTTAAATTCAAATAAAAATTTATTTCAAAGAAAAGCATTCAAAAATAAAATTTACCAAGCACTAAAAATGCGTAACTCGGGTTTTTAATTTACTTGTGACCATGATCCATGGTGCAAAGGCTTGTTGCAGGTTTTTTCAAATTCAGCTTTGAATTCTTCATTTGGACTTTGATCTTTGATTAAAATTGTCCAATGTTTATCAAAGATCAAAGGAAGTCTATTTTTCTAAAAACATTTGTAAGCAATATTTTAAGCTTCAAACTTTTTTTAAGATAAAAATTACATACTTTTTTGTTCGAAAAATATTATAATCTTTTTTACAAAAATTACACCTTTGATTTGTAAAACTCAACCCAAAGAAGTAAAATGTTAGTTCAAAGGCGTATATTTTATCTCACAACATTGTTGCTAAATTTTCTTTATTTCGTTTATTTCAAAATTTTATAAAAATTGTTACATAGCAATTTTTAGCTAATAATATAGTCTGGTTTAGGGTTCTTTGACAATGTTCGTCTTCTTGGTGGAAGTTTCGGCAATTTTAAACTTGTGAGCGGTTGCTGAAATCGAGTGCAACAAAGTGTAACAATTAAAGGTGTTCCGTAATAGTTATCTGTCGGCATATAAGATGTACATGGATCATCAGGGGTAAAGGCTTGAGTTTCATTTTTCATTAAATATCCATTTTGGCGAATAATTTTGTGAACATATAAACCTGCTGCCCATGGATATCCTGACGAATAATAACTATAAATATCGACCAAAAGTGTAAAATTTGCAGTTGGAATTGCACAAAGGAATTTGCATGATTTATTTGCAGATCCTTCACAAGCAAACCATCCATCGGCACCAAATTCAAAGATGCGATCTTCGGCAATTTGAATTCCAGATCCAGTAAAATTTAATCCAAGTGAAGTTGTAACATATCGCGTTTGAATGATTGCAACGCCATTACTTTCTTCATCAAGGAATGTAAGAAATCCAGTAAGGTCAAGGCATGGAGGAGAATCTAAAAAGAAAAAGGACTTGTGCAAATTTTAAAGGAAAAGACCCATTGCAAACAAAAATTTTTGTCCAATTCATTCATTGGAGGTCCCGACACGAAAATTCCAAAAACTCCAAATTGAAAAATTCTGATGACATTTGCTTTCATAACTATTCTTTCTGATTTCAAAATGGTATGAACTTTAAAAAATGCTTGGATATAAGACGAGTTTCAACTTTTTTGTTTAAATTTTCCGATATTCGCGATATCGAACCAAAAAGTTCAAATTCAACTTATATATATCTATTTTTTAAAGTTCATACCTTTTTGGAATCAGAAAAAATAGTTATAAAAAGAAATGTCATCAGAATTCTTCGATTTGAAGTTCTTGGAATTTTCGTGTCGGGACCTCCAATGAATGAAAGGGAAGAAAATTTTTTTGAAATCGGTCTCCTCCTTTAATCTAATTTTTTACCTAATTGAGCTCCATGATTACCGTAATAGTTTAACACAAACACAAGAAAAAACGAAGCAACACAATACTTGGAAGTCATTTGAGCAGAAAACAAGCATATTTTTCAAAAACACAAATTTTACTTTTATACTGTCATTTCAAATATGCTAACAATCATTTCTTATCTCAAAATTTTCATTCAAAAAAACAAAATGAGTTCAAATGCTCAAAATTTTTTGTATGATAATGACCTTAAAAAATTTACCAAAAAATGCTTGTCGAAAAAACTCCCATTTTTTGTTATCGTAAAAAAATGCACTGAAAAAGATGACTTCCTTTTTTGGTTTGGTATTTTTTAGGAGTGGCAAGATTTCTATTTAGAGTAACAAAAAAGAAAATGGTTAAAGGACACCCCATAATCAGACTAAAGGTCGTTCGAATTAACGTTTACATTCATAAATAGTAAGTGTACCAAACAAAACTTTGTAATAACCAAAAGGCGCTTTGAAAAATATAATTGTTTCTAGGTTTTTGTGTGTTTTGTTTTTCATTCATGCACAATCAGAGCTGTGCGATACCCAAGAGTCAGACAGACGATACCGAGACTCGAGACCCCGATACTCTGAAAAATTTACCCGAAGCCGAGACTCGAAACCAAAATTCAAACTTTAAATTTTCGTGGCAAATTTTTTGGCTATAAATTAACACAATAAAAAGTTGTTTATAAAAAAGAAAGTAAATTCTACATACAAAATTTCAAAAACAAAGCATAAAACTTACTGTTTTTGAACAAATCTCGGGTAAAAAAATGGCCGAGAACGAGACTCGAAACGGATACCCGAGACTCGACACCGGGACTCCGAGATCAGACCTTGGTATCGCACAGCCCTGATTCACAATGCCGCAACTGAGGCCGCAGAATTATGACACTTTTGTTGTTTTCCAGATCTTATTCTCTTTTTGAAAGAAAAACCATTTTTTTTAAACATCCATAACAAATGCTTGTTTTTAAGTTTTAAACAAAGATATGCTTTTATAAAGTGTGTCCCAAAACTTTAGCCGAGGTGTCAAAATTGAGGATTCGGCTATAGAATGATATAATAACTTAAATCTATGGTTACCATCGGATTCCTCATCATAAAAAACCCTAGTATGAGTTTTTTCATCTTTGAGGAATGATCCTTTTTCGCGTCAAGACAAAAAAATGAAAAAATGCGTGTCCCAAAACTTTAGCCGAGTTGCAACTCTTTCGAAAACTGTGTCTTTATTTCTTCGTTTGGAGTAATAATTTGATTATGCCTAAAAGATCTCGACTTTCTGAACGTGAAAGAGGTATTGTTGATGGATTAAATCAAGAAGGTGTCAGTAAATCTGCGATTGCACGACGAATTCAGCGTTCTGAGAAAGTCGTCAGAAATTTTTTGAAGAATCCGAAAAATTATGGAAAGAAAAATCCTGGTGGCCGTCCACAAAAACTTTCTGCACGTGATAAAAGAAGTATCGTGAATTTAGCTTCAAATTCTACCATCGGTGTTCGTCAAATTCAACGTCAGAATTGTCCCAATGTTTCCAAGAATACTGTTTGGCGAGTTCTGCAAAAATCTCCTGTCTTTGAACGTGCTAAAATGATGACTGCTCCACCTCTAAAGCCTGATCACATTAATGCTCGACTAAATTATGCTCGAAAATATATGAATGTTGATTGGACAAAGGTAGGTTTCATTGATAATAAAGTTACAAATTTTAAACTTTTTTGTGGCTATGTCATTATATATATTTCATATGTGTTTTTTCTTTTAGGTAATTTTTAGCGATGAAAAGAAATGGAATTTAGATGGTCCAGATGGATTTTGCGGTTACTGGCATGATTTGAGAAAAGAAAAACGCATATTTTCAAAGCGAAATTTTGGTGGTGGAAGTACGATGGTATGGGGGGCATTTTGTTCTTCTGGAAAGCTTCGATTAGCCTTTGTTTCTTCACGTATGAATAGTCAAGATTATATTAAAGTCATGGAGGCTCATCTTATTCCATTTTTGCGTGGACGTCGTCGTGGAATGTTTAGTTATCAACAAGATAATGCTGCTATTCATGTTAGTCGACAATCAAAAGCTTGGTTTGAATCAAAAAAAATTAAATTACATGATCACCCTGTAGGCAGTCCAGACCTGAATCCAATGGAAAACCTCTGGGGGTACCTTGTTCGTAAAGTTTATGAAAATGGTAAACAATATGGATCGGTTGGTGAACTTGAAACTGCAATTGTTGATGCATGTGAATCTATTCCTCAATCATTAATCAATAATCTTATTGGAAGTATGAATAACCGTTGCTTCGAAGTAATTAGCAATCAGGGTAAACGTACAAAGTATTAGAATACTTTTTTCTCTATATTTTGTTAATTATTACACTTATAAATGTTGTTTTGTTCAACTCGGCTAAAGTTTTGGGACACGCATTTTTTCATTTTTTTGTCTTGACGCGAAAAAGGATCATTCCTCAAAGATGAAAAAACTCATACTAGGGTTTTTTATGATGAGGAATCCGATGGTAACCATAGATTTAAGTTATTATATCATCCTATAGCCGAATCCTCAATTTTGACACCTCGGCTAAAGTTTTGGGACACACTTTATTAGCCCAAAAAAACCACTTGATTATTGAAATATCGGCGAAAAACACACAGAAGTGTTCTGTTTTGTACGTTTCCTGATATTCATGTTTAATGTTGAAAGTTAAAAATTATATTTCTTCAAATCAATATTATTCGTCTTTTAAACTAATTCGATGCAAACAACAAAAGTGTGTCCGAAACACATTCCAGTACCCTGCTTTTCACCTGCTTGCTCTTGTCAGAATATGGCAATGAAATAAAAAAATTTATTAATTATAATTTGTTTTTGCCCTACTCTTTTTTTTATTTTCAAAGTAATGTCAGAAACGACAAAAATAAATGGAACTAAATTATTTGATGAAAACTTTATTTCTTGGTACCATTTACTTCATGATATTTTGTCAGGTATTACCATAACAATTCTCATTATATTTCTTATAATTGTAATATTCAAATCTCCGCCTTTTATGAAAAAATCAAGATTTTATTTAATTATTTATGATTGTTCAACATTTCCGTTACAAATTGTGTTACTGTTACAACCACCTGTATTTTTGCATCCTTTCTTCTACGTGTACCCGTTAGGTCAGCTTTCGAAGTCCTTCTGATTGATAACAATTAATTAATCGACGAAAAAATAGAGTTTATCGAATTTTGTGGCGAAATCAGCTTCTGACGCCGCAAACTTTAAAAATTCGAGAAAAATCCAGTTTTTGTCAAATTTGCATAATTTCACGGATTTATGGGTTTTCGAGCATTGGGTATTTATCAGATAATTGTCAACTTTATTTTATTTTTTTAATTTTTCGGTTTTTTCACTTGACCCCTGGGTCGTGGGTATATGAGAAGGAAAATTTCAGAAGCCTAGATTCTGGGGAAAACCCCGAAAAAGCAGCTAATATTTAGGGGTTTTTCATTACTCAAGGGGTACTTTTGAATCCACACATCAGCTAAGAAATCTGGGGGTAACACTTGAAAACGGTTTCTTGTTAATAAAATTTTTTAATCTTTTAGGATTTGGTAAAGACTTTAATATTGAAACAAAATTCATATTGTACGTATTTGCTTGTTTGAGCTTATCTGTTACCGGAAATGCAGTGAATGCAATAATTTGGGAACGATACTTTGCTTTATTGAATCGTGGAGATTCAAATATACCGTTTTATATTTTTGTTGGAATTTCAATAATTGATGGATGTTGTCTAATTGCATCAATATTAATAATTTTGATAAAACCTATTTTCAATACAATAATTATTAATCCCAATATAGCTGCTTCGACACTTTCAACGCATATTACAGATTTGGATAAAACTATTAATATCAAAAATTTGATCATTTTCCAAGTTTCATCATCAAAGTATCCAATTCCAAATATTTTTTGGGTATTTGTTTTTGCAGGGGTCTTCCAGGTAATACTTTGTGCCATTGGATCTTTGTTAAATTATTTAAAAACAAAAAATTTACAATCCCAAACTCAAATGTCTTCAAATACCCTAAAAATGAATGAAATATTTCGTCGTTTAATTTTAATTCAAACTTCTGGTTTCATATTTTTTATAATATTTCCAGCAATAGTTATAATTTGCGAATATTTTTTTGTAAAAGAACCATTTATTTTTGTAAATTTATTAGTTTTAATTGTTAGTTGCGTTGATTTATACGATTCTTTTTTGACATGCATGTTTATTAAGCCGTATCGGAAAGTTTTGTTATATCCTTTTACATGTACGTTTAGATTTTTATTGAAGCCAAAATCTGATGTAACAGTTTCTCCATTTTTGAATAACTAACTTTTTGAGTAGAAGTTTATGTCATCTTTTTTTACACCGAATCATTATCAATTGTATAAATTTTTATTTTAAAGTGTTTTTACCTAATATTTATTGTTTTGACATTATATGCAAAATTAAAAGTTTAACGTTGGCGTTAAAACTGACTTTTTTCAATTTCGAGCAAATTTGAAAATTGTGGAAAAATTTTGAAATTGATTTGAAGCCAAAACTTTCAGGATAGACTAATATTGATCCATGCAAAACCACCGAATTCGATTTCCTTTTTCGTTTATATGCCTTGGGGGCATTTATGCAAATTTCAGATCACCAAATTTGCATTATTCTTAATAAATTATTTTTTGCATCGGAACGTGCTCTCCTAACTCACGGCTATCCGAAAATACCAAATTTATAATTTTTGGATCATTTTCGGAAAAATGCCATCAAATTAAAAAGTGCCGAAAAAAGTTTTATGCAAATTCTCGAAAATTTTTATGAGGGATTGTTCTGGTTTTTTCATCATTTGTAGAGCTTCTTATGAGGAACAACCCTGTCTAGGTTGGATTTTGTAGTTTTAAAGGAGGAGGCGCATCGCCTGTAGTTTTTTTGATGCAAAGTCGATTGCATTTCTCGACGCGAAAACACCTTTCGATGGAGCTTGCTTTTTCTTCACTGCAGCTGCAAAAAAAGAAAGAAAAAAGCAGCTCCAATGAGTCCCTGATTTTTGTAAAAAAAAGTTCATAGTCGCATCAAAAAAACTACAGGCGATGCGCCTCCCCCTTTAAGGGGAACTTTTTTAATTACAATTTAAACACAACCTAAACACAATGCTTTCTAGTTAAATGATTAATAATTTTATTCTTGTCAAGCTTGCAATTTAATTTTTTTAAGAGTAAAATTTTCAAGACAGAATGTGAAATTGTAATTATCGTTTTTGAAACACATCAGTATCAATTTTTTACCAAATAATTTTTATATACCATGTGTTTGAGTAAGCATTTAAAAAAAGAATCACTTTTTTATTCATGGAAAAATATTTAAAAAAGTTCAAATAAAAATTTTATTTCGAAAAAAAACACTTTATTCAATAATAAAATTTACCAAGCACTAGAAATGTGTAACTCGGGTTTTTCATTATCTTGTGGCCATGATTCAAGGACTTCTTTTACGCTTTTTTCAAATTCAGCTTGAAATTCTTTATTTGGACTTTGATCTTTGACACGAATTTGCCAATATCCATTTGAAGCTGCATTTTTCTGAAATATTTATATGTTATATTTTAAGCTTGAAATTTTTTTATGATAAAAACTACGAACTTTAAAAAATATTAAAAAGTGATCAATATTTATTTTTTCATTGAATCCCAACTCCAGATCTTTCAATTTTGCAGTTCTTTTAAATTTTGCTAACTTTGTTGTTGTGTTATCTGTGATATTGTTAGATGAATTATCATACCATCTAAAACATAGTTTTTTGTCAAGTTTATTTCTTTAAATGAGATGTTTCATTTGCTGCTTTTTTTGATTTCAAAAGAAAGTTCTCGAAGTTAAAAGTTATTTAAAATCAGGGACTTCCGCTTTTTTAATGTTAGAAAAGTTAGTAAAAAGCGAAAGTCCCTGATTTTTAATAAATTCCAGCTTCGCGAACTTTCTATCGAAATCAAAATAAGCAGCAAATGAAAGATCTCCATTTTAAATTTACCTAAAAGTATGAGCATTTGGAAATCTTCGAAAAACTTCTTCAAGAGTTGCAGGATCTCCATTGCTGTGGCGAATTTCTGAATGACTCAATTCAAAAAATTCAACATTTTTGGCAACTGTTAATCTTTTAATTTCTCTCATTGTTAATTTTTGACGATTAATTCTTAAATATTTAATATCTTTACAAATCATTTTTGGGATTAAAGTTGACAGCCGAAATAAAAGAGTATCACCATTAATGTCAAGACGATTTCCAATCCAAATATTTTTTAATTGATCCAAAATTTGATGATCTGAAATTGCAAAAAGGCTATCTTCAGCAAATTCAAGTTCAGGTTTTCCATTAGTTGATTGAATTCTTAGGTTTAAATTCCATATTAGAAGATGATTATTTTGCTTCGAGATAAAAAATTTGCATGTTTTTTGCAATTTTCTTAAGGTATGAAAATTTGCATAAGATTGCAGATAATGAATCATTGGATTTTTGAAGGCAAATTTTTGAGGGCCTTCAAATTTAATGTTGGAATAATCAAAGTCAAAAGGATCCAATTCTTGATCAGCAGAAAGAGAATAAATATTTGAATACCGTAATCGAATTTTTGCTTCTTCAATAATGATTACGGTATTTTTATATTTTTCGGGTTCGATTTGATATCTTTTTAAAAATTTTGTTGCAAATTTAAAAAGACTCTTTGAAGGTCTTGTAACAGATTTGATAGCTTTCAAAAGAAATTGATAAGCGCTATCAATTGTGCCAAAATCTGTTTCAATAATTATCAATTTGATGTACCATTTTGAAACATTGATACTGGATTGATTAAATTTTTCAATTTCATTGTAATATTCGTTTCGAGAATCTTTTTCTTCGAAGAATGTACGACAATATCGTTGATAAATTTCCAAGACTTTCTAATAATCACAAAAATGATTAAAAAAGCTAAAAAAAGCTAAAATGCTTACAATATTTTTCTTTGAAGAAAGAAAATTGATGTAAATTTGCCATAGTTTTGTATTAAAAGGATCATTTCCAAGTCGATATTCAATATTTTGGTATATAAATTCTTCGTTCTCAACTTTTGTCAAACATTTGAACCATTTTTCGTCATCTTCATTTTCAGCAGCAGTAATTTCATCACATAAATCAAGTGCTTGTTTATACTGTGTTATTTGGGTTTTTGTTAATGGTGAAGCTAGAAAATTAACATGTTTTTTTGATTTTTAAGATTCAACAATATTAAGGATTGTTCAGATCTGAGGTTTCTCGACATTTTGAAACCCTCTTCCGTAAATTTTTTTCTTTTGATCTATACCAGTTTTAAGGTGAGGTCAATTTTTTGCTAACCTCTCTCAGGTCCTTATTTAGGTGTGGGCTAGGATAATGAAATACCTATAAAATAGACAAAAACCTTTAATCTTACGCCGCCAACAAAAAGTTTTTAGCATTCCTTAAAATCCTGGAATGGCTAAAAAATTGTTAGATCTGAACAATCCTTTAGTTCCAAAAAGATCATTATTAAATTACAAAAGTTTAAAAAGCTTACTTGAACAACGTTTATACAGTTCCATTGCTTCCTTCAAATTCTGGTTAGGGAATTCTAAACTTTCTTTCATCATTTTTGAAACCTTCGGAGTTAAAGATCGAGAAACGACTTGAAGAGTTGAAAAATGTGGGATCGTAAAAAGTTTTGTGTAACATGGTAGCTAAAAAAATTTCATGTTCACGTTAAAATTTGTACAAAATCTGATTTTACAATCGGTCGTTTGTTATCAATGAAGAACGTAAACAAAATAGTTTTCATTTCTTTTTCAGTGTAAAAATGTGTGAACATTTTTCTTCGAAATCTTGCTTCTTTTTCGATATTAAACTTTTGATTTTCCTTATTTAACCTAAAACATAAACTTAATAATTTTAGAACGTAAAAAATTAAAACTTAATTCTCCCAAAAAATTAGAATATCAGGAATTGTTGTATACTTTTTCGAAAAGTTTTCCAAAATTTTTAACTTTTGGTTCACTTTTTCATGGGAATTTACATCTTGAAGTAACTTCTCCGCAGCTTCTTTGTATTCGTTTGGCATCTGTTGCAGAAGTTCGTTTGGTAATTCCATGGCAATAAAAAATACAATTTTCCAAGTTTTAATTAGCTCTGGATGGATAGAATAAGTGATTGAAGAAGAACCTTACCAACAAATAAATTAATTTTCTCATGGTTCAAGTGCATTTAGCCTGGAAGCAACATTCCCATTGAGAACGATCACTTATGCAAATCAAAATCCCAGTGTTTGTTGATTTTCTAGATTTTTAACCAAAAATTTTTCTGCAAAAAGAAAATTCTTTGTTTTTTGTAATTTTTTTTATTGTATGAGGGTAAAAAAAGAAACAGAAAAATTTGAGGAAGATGAGATTAGAAAAAAAAGCAGAGGGAATAAAGCTTAGAATCTTGAATTGTAGAAAGCCCTTGAAAAAAATTCTGGGAAAGTTCTAATTTCTTTACATGTCACTCAAGTTCATAAATTTAGTTAAATCAAATTTTGAAAAGTGAGTTCATAACAGAAGCTTTATGTTTATCTCAATAAATATTGCTCTTTAAAATCAAGTCTTTTCATCATCAATTAATTATTTCCCATTTCTTTATCGTCATTACCTTCACTTGAATCTGACATTAGTCCAAGATCATGTTGAAGTTGCACAGGTTCATCATTTCTTGGAGGCGATGGTTGCATCATAAACAAGAGTTGTTGATTCCAATTCCATGATGCAGGCATGCCTTTTGCTTCACGTAATACTTCAATTGCACCACGAGCAAAATTAGTTTGATCACCATTAGTACGACGGGCTTCAACAAAAGTTTGAACAATTTCAATTAATGTATCAAGCTGAAATGTCTTTAATTGTAAAAACTTGTTCAGAAAATTAAATCATACCTCGGTTTTTATTGCAGCAATATTATCAATGTGAAGTCGATTGAAAGAGCTGTATTGTCTGCATAAACGTTCAATATCAGTATGTGGAATAAAATTAATATTTGCATCATTTCTGATTGATTTATGACGATTGAAAATTAGAATATCATCTCGGGCTTTTGCCAAGGTTAACATATTCCGGGGAGTTACCATTTTCGAGCTTGAAAAATGAAAAAAATACCGCAAGAATTTCAAGCATGGTAAATTATTCAAATTTTTCTGAATGAAAATGTGATAGTAAATTATTCAAATTTAGTAATAAGATATGAAAATGTAATTAGCATTTTCGAAGGTACATTTTTCGGATTGAATGTATATTTAAAATCAGCTTTAATTTGTGAAGCTTCTGTAATCGTATTCAAATTTTATCTTTATCTTTTGTTTGTTTGACAAGATCGTATATAACTTTTTGCCAAAAATTAAAATCTATCCTCTTTCAGATTTCTCATAAATTTTACAAATTTTTTTCAAAGAGTTCTGAACCATACCTGAGTCAGATAATCTGATACTGTAGATTGAGACATTAGAATAAATACATTTGTAATTGCATAGTTAATTATCACAGAAATTACAAAGCTTAAAACCTATAAAAATTTAAAAGCTTGCATGATTTTTAACACATTGTAACTGCCGTTGCTTATTCCTTTTTTAATTAATTCATATTTTTTTAAAAAGAAACGAATATCCAATTTTTTAATATACTATTAGCAACAAAAGATTAGGAAATATAACACATTTTTATTTGCATTGACGGTATTGTGCCAAGGCATAGAACAAAAGGTGAGAACAAAATTTTTATTTAAAAATAAATTTTCTAATTTTTCAATTTTTTTTATTTGGTTCAGTTCAATTCATTCATTTAATTAATTCATAGAGTTATCAAAAAAGAAGAAAAATGAATTCTCCACCTCCAAATTTCAATTTTTCAAAGAAAAATTCAACTCCAAACTTCAAAAAAGTCAAATTTGATAAATCTGTGGATATTCAACAGCTTGAACTTAAAGAACAAAAAGAACACCAAAAACGATTTCAAGAATTTTTGGATGAAAAAATAATGATGGAAAAAATGGAACAATTCAAAATTGATGAAATGTATCGTGAAAAAAATGGTGTTCCATTTGGAGGAGGAAAATTTGTAAGTTTATTTTTAAAAGTTTTTAAATCACATTAAATTTACATATAACTTTTTTAGGATTCTCCAATTCCAATGGATCCATTTCAGGCTAATTTAAATGGCAGTGGATTTGGGAATATACCTTTTCAATCAAATAAACAAACAATGGTAAGAATTTTTTTGATCTTTGTTTGCTATTAAAATTTTTTAACTTTTTAGGATTTTGAAACTTTCAATGCAAGCCTTGCTAGCCCAACTTCAACTTCAAATTTTTCATCATCTAAACTTTTCAATTCTTCAAAGACCCGAATTAGTAGTACATATAAAATGCAATCAACTGTAAGTTCTTTTAAAAAGGGTATACCTACTTTCAGTTTTTTATATGCAAATTTTTTGTTCTGGAGAAAAATTTTTTTTTTAAATTTAAATTTTGTGTTTGTTTCAATAGTTAAAAAATAACAATGCATTTTTGCCTTATTTTTAATCCCGGACACAAAAAAAATATTTTTATGTAGTGGGACTCACCCTTTAAATATTTAACAATTTTTAAAATAGACATTTTCAGAATTTCAAGAATAGTCGTTTTAATGGTAATCTTGGGCATGCCTCAAACAATAGATTCTCGTCTTCAAAAAGTTTCAACAATTCCAAATCAAATATTCCCTTTAAAGTTCAATCTTCTGTAAGTTTTTAAATAAAAAAATAAAAAAATATTTTCTACTGTATTAATTTTTAGCATAATTTCAATTCAAGTCGTTCTTCAAATGCTTTTCAAAATTCCTTCAAAAACTCCAATAATTCAAATAATCGATCAAATTTTGGTGATTCTTATAAAACTTCTCTCTGTTTTAAATTTAAAGAATTTCAACAATGCGAAAATGGAAATCAATGCAAATTTGCACACGGAATTGATGAATTACGATTTCCACCTGTTTATGTAAGTTTTTTATAAATTTTTAGCACTAATTTAATATACATTTATAGCCTCAACCAAAAATGTGCAAATTTTTTCAACAAAATCTTCAATGTCCATATGGAAATACATGCAAATTTCTACATCAATATATTTGAAAGTTTAGTATAATCTTTTTATTGTTTAATTTTTATTTTTTTTATTGTTTTGTTTTCTGTTTTGAGTTAGTTTAGAATTTAGAATGTTTTTACGTGTATTGGGTTGTTTAAATTGTTTATATATACTGTATAAAATTATTTATGACTATAACTCAATTTCTTAAACTTACTGTAGCTTGTGCCTCTAAACTTATTTTTTTCATTTGTTTGCAGAAAAAATTAACCAAAAAATATTATCTCATTTAGGCCTAGTGAGGAACTTCCATTGACCTTAGATGTATTAGCATAGTTCGTATCCGGTAAAGATTACAAACAAAACATAGAGTAACATAAAGTAATTTTGTATTTACTTCTACCATTATATTGCTAATAAGATTGAACTATTTCTGTCATTAATCCTTTTTCAGAGAAGATAGCCCATTTTATTAATAAAATTTACATAATTTAAAAGTTGCCTCATGAATTAGTAGGTTCCATAAGAAACAAAGGAACATACATTTATCAGTCAAGAAAAAAGATGGCAACTCGAAAGAAACATTTTGTTCATTCTAACAAAATGTTTTATTGATCTATCATATATTTACAGGTCAAATAAAAAATGGATCAATGGCATAAAATGGTTATTTTTATGTCGGAGAAGAAACAAAATGTTATCTACTTCTTCAATTTGAAAAAGAACACGAGGGCATACTTATTTCCTTGTAATTTTTCTTTGTTTTTTGGCCCATAAAACATTTGAAAAAGGTTCTTATCCAATGCTGCAGCAGTAAAAACAATCTTGCGGTCCTCTCAAAACAAAAAATAATCAAATAAAATATGCACACTTCTGCTCATTTTTTTTCTTCAACTAGGTCACTATTTTTTATAAACTTGTATTCTATTTATTTTTGGTCAACTACTGCTATAATTTTTTCTACTGATTTTTTATTTCTGGAAATTGTAAAAATACAATTTTGTAATTATGGTATGTTAAATTTTCTGAGTTTTAGGGTTACTGTAATAGCCCTGTTTTTAGCCTCTAAAACTGTTGATCCTTGATAGAAATAGAAATTTGCGTGATTTTTTAAGTTGCAAATTGTGCATTAATAAAATTACAAAGAAATTATATTTCAAATTTGAAAAAACAGGTAAATTTTTTTGTTATTTTTTAAAACCAATTTATTGTTAAACTTGGAATTTTCTGGCCGGAATAATTTTTTACATTTTCAGATAGAAAGAAGATTACAATCTCATTTAAACGAAGCTTTATTATTTCAAAGGTAATCAACTTAAAAAAAACAACTAAAAAATAAATATAAAAAACTTTATAGAATCTTTTTTGTGTTCCAAATTCTTCAACTGATCCAAATTATTATGTTTTAATTTTGCAAAGCGAAGAAACATGCAAGAAAATTTTTGATACTGTTAAAAAACCAAATGTTAGTTTTCTGACGTTTGAACGATTGACGCGAAAGAGCTTGTTTTTTGTTTAACGCAGTTTAGTGAAAGGCAATCCGCTCCGCCGGACGAAAACACGGATTACGGATTGATCCGCCAATCCGCGGCACGGATCGGCGGATTGGTTGCGGATCAGAAAAGTTGGCGGAGCGGATCGGCGGATCAATCCGCCGGGGCGGATTCACGGATTAATCCGCGGATCCGCATAAATAAAGAGCGAAAATGTACGTTTTAAATTTTACAAAAATTTAAACGAAGTTGATTTCAAGTGGAAGTAATCAGTTAGAGTGTTTTTCGTCGGATATTACATAAAATTATCGAACATCGATTGCGGAAAATATGCATGGACTAATTTAAAAATGATCAATCTTAACAACAAAAAAAGAGCGGATCGTAAATTTTGGCGGAGCGGATTGGCGGATTTCTGCGGATTTGAAATCAGCGCGGAGCGGATTTGCGGCTCAATCCGCCGGAGCGGATTCGCGGATTATCCGCCGGAGCGGAGCGGATTGCCTTTCACTAACACAGAAAAAAACACGCAAAAACACAAAAAAAGCAGCTCTAATATGTGCCTGATTTTTGTAAAAAAGAAATTTGTTTCAGTGGAGTCTCATCCTTTAATTTAAATTTTAAATGTTTTGTTTAGGAGGAAATTGATGCACATCGTCGTTATCGATATCGGGAATATATGACACGGCTTCTAAGAAATGCAAATATTAAAACCCAAATAGTTGGAGGAGTTTACCAAGTTTTTGTTGATGAAAAGAATAATCTTGTATTACGGTAAGAGTTTTGGGGAATAAATATTTTTTGTTAGTAGTAATTTTCAGGGAAAATCGGAAACGAAATTTTGCTGCTGCTAATTTGAATGACGAAAGCTCTGATCGATTGTAAGTTTTTGTATGCACTGCTCCACAAAAGTTTACGGACACCCCAAAATATGGCGGTTCTAAAACTTCTGAAAGCCGAATCTGTTCAAATGTTTCATATTCGGATTCAGCATGTTCGAAAACATATATTTCTGTGGAATAAAGGCAAATCTCAAAAACTAACGATTTTGCACATGTAAGTTTAAAAATTGCTTCCACAAACGTAAAAATTTTGCATACGGTAAGTTATGAATTTGATAGCAAAATGATGCCATCGAATATTCTATCTTGTTTTCTCAAATAAGGTTGGACATGCATATTTAATAACCATCAAACAAAAGCTAATTCTTAACTTATCATATGCAAATTTTTTTTCAGAGTGTCTCTGTACTTTTGTGGAAACAATTTTTCGTACTTTTGCCACTGTTGGAAAATTCGACACTATTCCATGGATATATATGTTTTCAAACATGCTGAATCCGATTCTATAACATTTGGACGTATTTGGGCATCCATCTGAGTTACAGTAATCTCTTTTTATTTCAGTCCACTTCCAAAAAAATCAAAGAAGGAATACTTTCAAATGAAACGAATCTATGAGGCTCCATTCTTTGAAACAGCTATTGCGGAAAGAAAAGGAAGTTACAAGAAAAGACTTTTAATATTTCCAAATGAAGATAAAATTTATCATTTCGAATTCGGTTGGAGTAATTCTATGCAATGTTATTGCTGTTGTGAATGTGGCATAAAAGCAAATATTTTAAAGAAGCAAGATGGAACTGAATATGTTAAACTTAAATCAACACTTAAACATGCCTGTCGCTTACGAAAATATGATTCAGCGAAATATACTGTAGATGTTGAAACTCGAATTGTTCAAAAAGAAAATTATAAAGAAATTAAATATACTCAAAAAGGCATTACAATGTCAAAGTTATTCGTCTTTGATCCAACAAATAAACAACTTTGCCGAGGATTTTATTGGGATAAAGATAACAAATATTATTTATGCATGGGATGTAATGAAAAATCTCAACGAATTTATGCGAAAGTCTGTAAAAATATGGATGGAGATGAATATTTAATGTTATCCAAGAATAAGCATGTTTGTGATTTAATGGAATTTAAAGAAGAGAAATACAAAGATGACATCATTGTTAGAAAGCCATTGTTTGAAGAGATCGAGTTTACTGTAACTGGGATGAAAAGAAAATGTATGCTAATTTTTACTGATGAAAGTCGAAAGTTCTGCTACAAATACATATATGAAAATAGATATTTACCAATTTGTTCAAAATGTTCATCTCTTAGTTTATATATTCCAGCATATATTTTGAAAGATGATAATGGCAATGATTATGTTTCAATCAGAAATAAGAAGCACCTTTGTAAACCTGTTGAATATGATCCAAATGAATTTACTGAAAATCAAATTATTCATCCACCAAGATATCGATTGATTCAAAGACATTGGAAAGGAAGATTTGTTGAAAAGTTGGTAATTTTTGATTCATCTGATCCCAGCCTCTGCTATGAATTAACTAAAAATAAATGTAATAATGCGAAAAATTATATTTGTAATGATTGCCATCACAAGCATAAAGTTAGAGTGTCTGCTTGGATAATTAACCCTCAACAAGAAAATGAACATGTTGAACTTTCTAAAACTCAACACAAATGCCAGCCTATCAAATTCGAAGATCCTAATTTAACAAAAGTCTTTTCTCCAAATTTTAAAGTAATCAAAAGTGTCAAAAAAGGCTCATCTGAAACTCTAAAAGATCATCTTTTGATATATCCTTCTTCATCATCAGCTGATCCAAGGAAACTTTGTTACCGATATTATTGGGATGTAACAGCCACAAAATTTGCATGCCTGGAATGTAATTATAAAAAGATAATGGTTACTGGTAAAATATTCAAGAATGAAAAGAACGAAGATTTTGTTCAACTTGGTGATAATCAACATCTCTGTAAACCTCAACCAGAAAAAGTAGTTTTGGAAAGAATTTCACGTGGTTGGAATATTTTAAAATAAATAGATTATGGTAGTTTTTGAAATGTTACATTGTACTTTTTTGCTTTTTTATTCAGTTTTTTGATTAAAGATTGTATTGTATTACTTGGTTGATTTGCATATTCTTTATAAAATTCTTTATTGTATGACAACAAAATGCATTCAATAAAATTATTTGTTTACCGTGAAAAAAATTTACGTTTGAACAGTTATTACTGTGTTTTTATTTCAAAAAACTGCTCATCCAATAAAAACTGAGATCACTCTTTGTGTTGTATAGTATCGGTGATAAATATTTATTTATAAATAATGTTTTGACAATATATTTTCTGATATTGTTTCAGTATGATCAGTTTGAGAAATGTTTTAGTTTGGGTTTACGTAAATTTCTTCAAAAACAAACTACAATTTTTAAAGTTTGAACACAGTTTTCTTTTTCTTTCAATTCATTTTCCAAAATGTTTTGTTCAAAATTGCAGTTTTTTTCATTGTTCTTTGAATATTTGATTTTAATCAACAAACAAAATAGAAGAGTGAGTACGAGAAAAGGTTCTAGAACGTGATCTTTGATTCTATTGAAGTAATGGTAAAGCTTGCGACAAAATTTTAAAAACAGATAACGACAGTAAATATTGAAATTTTTTAATTAATATAGTCGTTAAAATAGTATTCTTTATGGGCATGTACAATGATTTTCGGGATGTTCAAGACAAAAAATTTTTAAAGGGAGCGGCCGGGATAGAAGAAATAGATTTTTGTTAGTCCATGTGGTCCCAGCCCGAAAGCTCTCTACTAATCGAGTAAAAAAAATTTTAATTCTCCAAAAAAAAATTTTTTTACTCAATTAGTAGAGGGCTTTCGGGTTGGGACCACATGGACTAACAAAAATCTATTTCTTCTATCCCGG
The DNA here is from genome assembly GCA_024447195.1 of Panagrolaimus sp. LJ2414. Lineage (NCBI taxonomy): Eukaryota > Metazoa > Nematoda > Chromadorea > Rhabditida > Panagrolaimidae > Panagrolaimus > Panagrolaimus sp. LJ2414. The sequence continues at coordinate 2,834,992 of JAMRXY010000023.1, forward strand.
CCGCTCCCTTTAAAAAGTGAAAAACTTCATTGGAAGAATACAAAGGTCAATATTTCAATTTTAAGCTTATATATATAAATGATATTCCATGGACCGTGGATGAAATAACGTAGTTTGTATCCGGTATTTATCAATAAATTACAAAAGTGATGGTTTGTTTATTCATGGATTGCAAATCAACAAAGTTTATTGATAAAAAAAACAATTTTTAACAATAAAAAAGATTAAAAAATTGAATACAGAAATAACACTTCAACTTTTATTTTTGAATATTCCAACAACGTGAAAGTCTTTGCAAAACTGCTTTCTCTGGTTGAGGTTCACAGATATGTTGATTATCACCAAGTTGAACAAAATCTTCGTTCTTTTTATTCTTGAATATTTTGGCACTAACAATTTTCTTTTTGTTATTGCATTCAAAGCACTCAAAACGTTTAGCCGATACATCCCAAGATAATCGATAACAAAGTTTTCTTGAATCAGCTGTTGAGGAAGAAGGATATATTAAAAGATGATCTTTCGTTGTTCCAGATGAGCCTTTTTTGACAGTTTTGATTACTTTAAAATTTGGAGAAAACACCTTTGATAAATCTGGATCTTCAAATTTGATAGACTGGCATTTGTGTTGAGTTTTAGAAAGTTCAACATGTTCATTTTCTTGTTCAGAGTTGACTATCCATGCCCTAACGGAAATATTATGTTTATGATGGCATTCATTACATAAATAACATTTTGCATTTTTCGCTTGTTGTTTAGTTAATTCATAACAAAGGCTGGAATCAGATGGATCAAAAATTACCAACTTTTCAACGAATCTTCCTCTCCAATATCTTTCAATCAATCGATATCTTGGTGGGTGAATAATTTGATTTTCAACAAATTCACCAGGATCATATTCAACAGGTTTACAAAGATGCTTCTTATTTCTGATTGAAACATAATCATCTCCATTTTCATCTTTCAAAATATATGCTTGAATATACAAATTTTGATCCGAACATTTTGAGCAAATTGGTAAATATCCTTTATCGTATTTGAATTTGTAGCAGAATTTTCGACTTTCATCAGTAAAAATAAGCAAACATTTTCTTTTCATCCCAGTTACAGTATACTCGATCTCTTCAAACAATGGCTTTCTAACAATGACGTCATCTTTGTATTTCTCTTCTTTAAATTCCATTAAATCACAAACATGTTTATTCTTCGATAACATTAAATATTCATCTCCATCCATATTTTTGCAAACTTTCGCAAAAATTCGTTGAGATTTTGCATTACATCCCATACACAAATAATATTTGTTATCATTTTCCCAATAAAATCCACGGCAAAGCTGTTTATTTGTTGGATCAAAGACGAATAACTTTGACATTGTAATGCCTTTTTGAGTATATTTAATTTCTTTGTAATTTTCTTTTTGAACAATTCGAGTTTCAACATCTACAGTATACTTGGCTGGTTCATATTTTCGTAAACTGCAGGCATGTTTAAGGATTGATTTAAGCTTGACATATTCAGTTCCATCCTCATGATTCAAGATATTTGCTTTTATGCCACATTCACAACAGCAGTAACATTGAATAGAATTATTCCAACAGAATTCAAAATGATAACTTTTATCTTCATTTGGAAATATTAAAAGCCTTTTCTTGTAACTTCCTTTTCTTTCCGCCATTGCAGTTTTGAAGAATGGAGCCTCATAGATTCGTTTCATTTGAAAGTATTCCTTCTTTGATCTTTTTGGACGTGGACTGAAATTTTAAAAGATTACTGTAACTGAGGTGAAATTTTGTTTTGGGATATCAGCAGATTTCATAATTCTGACAATCCTTTGGTCTTTTCGACATCTGCGAAAGATCAAAGGACTGTTTCTCCATAATTATACGTCTGCTGACGCCCTTTATTTTTTTAGCAATATAAAAAAACTTACAAAGTTGATCCATCAGAGCCTTCAACATCAGAATCAACAGCAGCAAAATTTCGTTTTTGATTTCCCCTAAAAATTTATATTAGATAAAGATCCTCTCCCAAAAACTCTTACCGTAATACCAGATTATTCTTTTCATCGACAACAACTTGATAAACTCCTCCAACGATTTTGATTTTAACATTTGCATTCCTTACAAGTTTTCTAATATGTTCTCGATATCGGTATCGACGATGTGCATCAATATCCTCCTAAACAAAACATTTATTATTGAAAATAAATCTTAGAAAAACTAACCTTTGGTTTTTTAACAGTATCAAAAACTTCCTTGCAAGTTTCTTCGCTTTGCAAAATTAAAACATAATAATTTGGATCAGTTGAAGAATTTGGGATACATAAAAGATTCTAAAATTAAAACACGGTAAAGGTAATGGCTTTAATTTTGTTAATTTTCTTACCTTTGTAAAGATTAAATTTCGTTTAAATGAGATTGCAATCTTTTTTCGATCTGAAATTATTATATTTAATTTTTGGTAACTTTTTTTAACACAGACACGGAAAGTTGTTTTTGGGCCAAGAACGCTAAAATTTTTATAATTTGAATAATGATTTTTTTGGGGTTTTTCCAGATAAAATTGGCCTATCTCAAAAATATCCATAGAAATAATGAAATCCGAAAAATGCCAAGGACAGTATATCTCGATATTTTGGTGTTCTCATGAAATTCATTTCTTGGCAAAAATTAAAATACAAATGTTAAACTTACCAGTTTTTTCAAATTTAAAATATAATTTCTTTGCAATTGTATTAATAATCAATTCGAAATTTATAAAATCACGCAAATTTCTGTTTCTATCAAGGATCAGTAGTTTTAGAGGCTAAAAACAGGGCTGTTACAGTAACCCTAAAACTCAGAAAATTTAACATACCATAATTACAAAATTGTATTATTACAATTACTAGGAATGCCAAATCAGAATAAAAAATTGTAGAAAAACCTGACAAAAAATAAATCGAATGCAAGTTAATAAAAAAGAGTGACCTCTTCGAAGAAAATAAAATGAGCAGAAGTTTGTGTATTTTTTTATGAAATGGCAACTCTTGTTTTTTTTGTTTTTTGCAGACCGCATAATTGTTTTTACTGCTGCTGCATTAGATGAAGAACCTTTTTCAAATGTTTTATGGCGCCAAAAAACAAAGAAAAAATTTGAAAATAAGTATGCCCTTAAAAATAGTGTTCTTTTTCAAATTGAAGAAAAAGATGACATTTTCTTTCTTCTATTCCGACAGAAAAACTAAATTCATGCCATTGATCCATCTTATATTTGACCTTAAAAAGGCACATTAAGGACAAACAAAATTTTTGTTAACACCGGCATTGTCCGTTAATAATGAGGAATGTGTTCTCATGTTTCTCTCTAATCACGACAAAAGGATGGTACTCCAGAGACACGTCTTAAAAAACCTTTGATCTTTGCCGCCATCGGCAAACATAATATTATTACGCCATTTTATTTTATCACGATTCACTGCATTTATTCAAATCAAAAAATCTCGTGACTTTCAAGCTCAACCTTATTCCATGTAAGCTTTGAAAGCTAAAACTTGTGACAATTGCCCCTTGTTCATACTCAAATGGGAATTTTGCTGATTTGCTTTGAAATTTGTGTCGCAATATTTAAAATATACAAATCTTGCTGATGCTAATGTTAAACTCCTCTGAAAAGGATTAATGACAAAAATGTTCTAATTTTATCAGCACAAAATTCCAGTGAAAAAATATAAAAGATACTTCACTGATAAAAATAGAATGTTTTTGTCATTAATGCCTTTCAGGGAAAGATGAATGATTGCTGTAAATATATTAACAAAATATTCAAAGAAATGCATTTTGTTTCTTTGTGGAACAAAAAAACTAATGTGTGTTTGCTTAAAAAATTTTCAACACTTTTTTGTTTTTCTTTATTTTTTGATGGAAAAAAACAAAGGCTTTGAAAAAAGTTGGCAGCAAAATTGATTTCTTTTTTTTTCAACTTGTTACTTTGGTTTTTATTTGAAAGAAGCAGTTTTTCCGTTAAAAAGGCGAAAAGTTTTGCAAAAGTTAAACAACATTTTTGTAAGCACAAAGTGATTGCTTGTGAATAATGTATGTATGTCATGTTCATGGTTTTTTTTACTGATTTTTTCAATTTTTTAATTTTCAAAGAAATTTTATTTTGCATCCCAAAAATATAACCGTAATGAATTAATTATACAGTTATACTTTTGATAATAAATTAATTGTAACATCATAAATGATTTATGATACACTGCTCCACAAAAGTTTAGGGACACCCTAGAATATGGCGGTTCTGAAACTTCTAGGAGCCGAATCTATTCAAATGTTTTAGATTCGGATTCAGCATGTTCGAAAACCTATATATCCTTGGAATAACGTCAAAATCTCAAAAACTGGCGATTTCGCCCATGAAAGTATAAAAAATTGCTTCCACAAAAGTATAGGGACACCCTGTGAAAAATTTGCATACGGTAGGTTATGAATTAGTCATTGTTTGGGGGATATTAAATATGCTTATTAAAGCTCATTTGTGAAGAAAACAAGATAAAATATTCAATGGTCCCGATTTGGCATTGTATAAAAATTACGGCATTTCAGTGTATTTTGGCATTTTTCCAGTGCCGAAAAAATGGCGTACAGTACATTTCAGAAGATGCAGAATATGCCATTATGTAGTCCCATCCATTGTTAACAAGTCCTGAAAATTTTATAAATCAATCTCTCACAGTTTTCTCAAACCCCAATTTTAAAGTTACAGTAAAACGTCAAAAAACCAATTTTTTTGACAAAAAAGTAGAAAAATGACGAAAATTCAAAATTTTGAAATTGGGGTTTGAGAAAACTGTGAGAGATTGATTTATAAAATTTTCAGGACTTGTTAACAATGGATGGGACTACATAATGGCATATTCTGCATCTTCTGAAATGTACTGTACGCCATTTTTTCGGCACTGGAAAAATGCCAAAATACACTGAAATGCCGTAATTTTTATACAATGCCAAATCGGGACCATTGAATATTTTATCTTGTTTTCTTCACAAATGAGCTTTAATAAGCATGTTTAACATCCCCCAAACAATGACTAATTCGTAACCTACCGTATGCAAATTTTTCACAGGGTGTCCCTATACTTTTGTGGAAGCAATTTTTTATACTTTCATGGGCGAAATCGCCAGTTTTTGAGATTTTGACGTTATTCCAAGGATATATAGGGTTTCAAACATACTGAATCCGAATCTGAAACATTTCAATAGATTCGGCTTCTAGAAGTTTTAGAATCGCCATATTTTAGGGTGTCCCTAAACTTTTGTGGAGCAGTGTATTAAATATCCATGTGTGCTTCAAATTATTGAACAAAATATTCAAAGAAAGTGGTATTGTTTTTTTCAAACGAAAAAAAGCAAAAAAAAGTGTGTGTTTGATTTTTTTCTCTGTTTTTGATTTTTAAGAAAAAAGGCCGGCAGAAAAAAATGATTCATTTTTTAAAAACAATCACTTTTTTGTTTTTAAATAAAATTGTATTTATTACGTTAGATTGTAGTCGAATGAAATGTCATTTCAGAAATGGTTCATAAATAATGAGGTAATTTTATACAGAAAATTAATTTTTTTATTTATTCCGCTTTCATAAATTTTTTTTAGATTCTATTTAACCTTTTTTAAACTTTTTCCGCATCAAAAGAATAAACCAAAACAAATTTAATAATGATTCATTTCAGACGTCGATAAAATATGACTGTAAACAAAAAACAAATATTTTTAGCATTTTGAAACAAAAGAATTTCTCTTTTTTTGACTAAAAAAATTGTTTGATTTTGTTGCAATGATCGTTGTATCAAAAAATGAATTTGTTTGAATATTTTGTTGCATAAAAGCACACCAAAATCATAAGGTTAAAAGTTTTATAAGAAATAAATAAAGAAGAAAAGAACAAGAACAATTTTTTAATGCACATTCAACAACATTTCAGTATTATTTATTATTATTTTATCCATTATATAGCAAAAGTTCTTTTAAGAGTTGGATATCTCAATTTTATAAACTTTCATTGCCAAATTATTCAAATATTTTTGGATGCAAAAGTTTTATTTTTTCGTTCTCGGCAAAATTTTTACTGTCATTATTCCGCTTTCATAATCTTGTTATTTTGGATTCTATTAATCCTTTTCTTAATTTATTCCGCATCAAAAGAATAAAGCAAATTTAGAAATGATTCATTTCAGACGTCGATGAAATATGACTGTAAAGAACACAACTATTTTTAACATTTATGAATCACGTTTTGAAAGAAATGAATTCCTATTTTTGATAAAAAAATAATTATTGTTTGTTTTTTGTTGCAACGATTATTGTTTCAAAAAATAAATTTGTTTGAATATTTTATTACAAAAAACAACACAAAAATCATAAGGTTAAAAGTTTTATAAAAACAAAAAAAAGAAGATATCAAAGTACTGTTGAAAAAATTACTTTCTGACGAGTATTGACGTTTTTGAAACTATGCAGAATGTCCATGATATCTTAGAAAGATTTTATAAAATACATTATTCTCTGTCGAGAAAAACCATTTAACTCTAAAAATATATTTTTGACTTCAAAAGTTTTATTTTTTCGTGCTCGAAGTTCCAATAATAGTAACATTTGACTTTTTTAACATTTTATAATAAAAATATCCGCAGACAATACTATTCATGGATGAGACGACTAAACTGTAAGGACCAATTAAAAGGCCAAGATTGTAATTGCCAAACTGAAAATTTGTTGTAAGAAGGATATAACATTTTCTACAGTATATACTTACGCACAGCGCGCCAGCTGTTGCTTTTTTTTGTTCAAAGAGAAAAAAAAGCATCAAAAAAGTGCGCATCTTTAAAAAAAGATTAAATCAAATTTAACATTACAACATATAATTTTTTTGTTATTACTGGATAGAGGAGACTCTGAAATTTAGTTTTTTTGCAAATTTGGTTGAAAAAACCAATTTTGTCGATTTTTCGCCTTATGTCGAAAATTCGCCATTTTTGGCATTTTTCGATCGGTCGGCAAAAATAAACCGTTCGATGAATTTTTTTCGAACTTCCCCCAAAATACTGTCTTACCATAAGGTATATGAGAAAAAACAAATCATCAAAATCGGTCTGTTCTTTCAGGTTTTATAAACGATTATTCAAATTTCCCATATAAAAAACGGCTGCTTGCGCCGTTTTTTCGTCAGCAAACTGAAATAAGGGATTAAATCAAAAATCTAATCCCAACGAATTGTTAATATAACCCTATAGAACATATGTAATTTGTTTTTATACTTTTCTGAAACCCTGTTCCCAAGTTCTATTCATTTTAATAACATACTGTAAAACATGAAAAAATCAACAGGGGGGAGTACGTGAAAAAAAATCAAAAAATTTCAAAAATTAAAATTTTTGTAAAAATAAGTATATTAGCTATGAGTATTAAAGTTATATGTTTTAGAATAAAGATAATAATCAAATTTTTACAAAAATTTTAATTTTTGAAATTTTTTGATTTTTTTTCACGTACTCCCCCCTGTTGATTTTTTCATGTTTTACAGTATGTTATTAAAATGAATAGAACTTGGGAACAGGGTTTCAGAAAAGTATAAAAACAAATTACATATGTTCTATAGGGTTATATTAACAATTCGTTGGGATTAGATTTTTGATTTAATCCCTTATTTCAGTTTGCTGACGAAAAAAACGGCGCAAGCAGCCGTTTTTTATATGGGAAATTTGAATAATCGTTTATAAAACCTGAAAGAACAGACCGATTTTGATGATTTGTTTTTTCTCATATACCTTATGGTAAGACAGTATTTTGGGGGAAGTTCGAAAAAAATTCATCGAACGGTTTATTTTTGCCGACCGATCGAAAAATGCCAAAAATGGCGAATTTTCGACATAAGGCGAAAAATCGACAAAATTGGTTTTTTCAACCAAATTTGCAAAAAAACTAAATTTCAGAGTCTCCTCTATCCAGTAATAACAAAAAAATTATATGTTGTAATGTTAAATTTGATTTAATCTTTTTTTAAAGATGCGCACTTTTTTGATGCTTTTTTTTCTCTTTGAACAAAAAAAAGCAACAGCTGGCGCGCTGTGCTTACGGTTGAAAAGCAAAAACTAATTAAATGGGGAAGGAAGTCAAAGAAAATTGCTGCAATAAGCGTAATAACAACCAAACGAGTACTCTAAAAATGAAAAATGATGACAATTATTTAATTGTTTGTTCAAGGATGAACAATGCAAAGAACGTCAGGACCAGATAATTTCGGCGGTGGCAAAACCCGTTTTGAAGAGGACCGCCTTTGATCATTTACCAATGGCGGTAAAAGATCAAAGGATTTTTATAATTTTTATTGGATAAACCCCTGGGATTGCATATTAAATTAACAAAGTTTTATAAATTTAATATGCAAATTTGCATAGATTTAACCCTTATTCGTTCACAAAAATCAAATATTGTTTCGTAAAAACTTTGGGCCAAAAAGTTCTCCAGAAAATTCTCTACATTTTGGCCTAGAATTTTTTTGAGAACTTATTTTTTTATATTTTATGAACAAATTAACGGTCAACATTTATGCAAATTTGCATATTACCACTTGGTGCTCTATCCTGCTGACGTTCGTTATCAGGGCCCATCCCCAAATTTTAACTAACCTTTACAGAAAGATTATGCAAATCATTTCGATTAAATAATTTGAATAAAACACAACCAATTACAACACTTCCAATTGCCGTAATATACCGTAACGTTGTGTACATTTGTGAATTTCCAGTTGTATTTAAGCAACCAAAAGATCGACAATTTGTTACAGTTGTTGAAGGAAGGCATGGCAAAATATAATAAATCATTATTAAAGTCCAAAAGATTCCAGTTGAGATAATTGTTAAAAAAATAACAAAATATTTTACAGGATTTGTATCTTTAAAAGGATAAACAAAACAAAAGCAACGTTCAATTCCAAGGAAGCAAGAGATTAAAGGTTGAGTGATAAGCAAAACTGAAAGTGGTGCACCAGTGACAAAAATTAGGTATGCATTATATTCGTTCGTGTCAGGACGCCAAAGTACTGTAAAATATATGCAAAAAAGCAAACAACTTATGCTAAATAAAACTTCAATCAAAATATATAAATGCATGGAAAGATCCAATTGATTTTTTCGAAATCTTGTCCAATGCAAAATTGATCCAAAATAAAATAACGAAATTGAATGACAAATTATCATAAAAATATATTCCGCCAAAGATATAACAGCCAAAAAATCTGTCATTTTTCACTTTTAATATTCCTCTTCTGTCAGTTGTAGTATAAGAAAAAAATTGAACACAAACAAACTTAAAATGACTAAAAAAAGAACAAAAATGAAGCTTTTTAAATGCCTAATTTCTTTCAAGATTTATAATTACACCTTTAATTTTTAAATCAGTGAAGTGAATTCCTTTGTACAAATTAAATAAATAGCATTTAAGTAATTAAAGAATTAAACTTAAAAGACAAATAGTATTTTTTTTAAAGTTAATAAGAACGTAAACAACTTTTATTGTACACCTTGTAGTTTAGTAACCTTCTGGCACAGTTTTCAATATTGTAGTTTTAAAGGGAGCGTCCGAGATAGAAAAGAAATTTTTTTTCGTGGGCCAGTCCTCCTACCGCGAAAATAATTGTGTTGAACATTGACAAAAAGAAGAAAAAGTAAAGAAAAATTACAAGTTCACTTTTTATTAGTTTTTTTCAATGTTCAACACATTTATTTTCGCGGGAGGAGGATTGGCCCACAAAAAAATTTTCTTCTATCTCTGACGCTCTCTTTAACACACGTTAATCAGAATTATTATTTTAATCATATTTAAAAATGAATAAAATTGAAAAAAAAGTTAAGTTTATTTGAGATGCTAATTTTTTGTTTTAACATTGTCAATGAGAAATGCAGTTATTAACCTTTGAACATAAATGGAATTGTGAAAAATGGAATTTTCGGAAATTACGTGCTTCCAAACAGTGTTTGTGTTTTTGGTCAAACACCGCCGCCGCCGGGAAAAAATTGATTTACCGCCGCCGATGCCGCCGACGCCACCGCCGCCGCCAGCGGCATCCTTTGATCTTCGGCAAATCTCTTTGAACTTTTCGGATTACCGCCGCCGACGCCGCCGCCAAGCTGCCGGCGGTGGCGGCGCGAAAACACTGCTTCCAAAAGTGTCGTTTTTGAATTCCTCGTACAAAGAAAAAAATAGTAACAAAAAATTCATTTGCTGATTTTCCGCATCACATAGAAAATTGGTCGGTAAAAACCTTTGATGTACTGTAACTACCGTAAGAAATTTTTTTGAGCAAAAATAGAAAAAATAATCGTCTTCTCCATGTTCGATCTTTGACAAACTCACGCATTACCAGGAACCAGTAGACATTCAAATTCCAAAAACTTCGAATTTTGGATTCCATTCAAATCTGAAGCATCTCAAAGTCTGAATAACCTTCAAATTGAAGATTTTGTTGGATAGGAAATGTTGGATACATTCGATGAATCGGGTTGCAGTTTATTACTTGGCCCAAAAACTTGACATCTCCTCAAAAGGAAGTAAATAGTTTTTTAGGTAAAAAAGGTCGCAAAAGATCAAAATTTTTGTGTTATAGTTTTTGTAACAGTTCAGGGATCAAAGTCAAAAAAAAGTTCTCTAAAACTTTTGTGATTCTCTTACTCATTTTAACGGAAGTAAGAAGGTGTGGCGAAATATAATAGAATTTAAAGAAAGAGAGGCAACATATTTAATGTCTGAAAAAAGGGATCAGTAATTGAATTATACTTTTATTGTAGATAAGAACCTTCTACTGGAAACAATTAAAGTGATTATACAAACAAAAAAAAGAAAAGATAAAAAGCATAAAAATGCACTATTTTTTTTGTAGTACAACCCAAATTGAAAATCATTTTAGCCTAAAAAGTGTAAAGAAGTTAGACGTTTTTGTTGCTAAAAATGAAAAATGTTGTGCTATATTTTTTGCTTATTTGTTTGCCGATGGCAGTTTATGCAAAGACATTAAACCTTGGAGTAACTGGTAGATATTGTGCTAAAGGCACGTTAAATATGACTTCTGGAGAATTAAGTGGTTATAATCATGACCATTACTGTGGTCTTTGAGGTAAATTTTAACTATATTTTCTTCAATTTAGGGATACTAGAGGTGCCCCGCCCCTCCGGGGCGGCTACCAAAGATTCATATACCTGATTTTTGTAAAAAACTAATGCATGTGTTTTCTTTGTTTGAGGCATAACGTTTACTTTAAAAAAACACGTCTATAGTTCACTGCCAAATTCATTTTAACGAAGGCTAAGGTTTAAAAATTAAAAAATAATAACACAATAAAATTTGCTTTAATTTTTTAATCACAAAAACATTTGCAAAAAAAATTTTGTCATCAAAAATTATGATTGACGCTTGTATCGTTTTGCCAAAAGAGCGCTTCTTTTAAAATAAAATGGGTACAGACAAACGGACATTGCCTCTTTTACGGGTAGATTGCTTAGAAAATTTCGTCAGCTTTGCCTCAATCTTTTGTCCAACATATGCCTTAATTTTTAATTATAGATTTATGGTGTGTTAGTATACAGTATCAAAATAATATTGCAAAATTTAATTGTGATAATGCTGGTGGAATTTTTCCTTCTTGTGATCATGACCGAAAAGATCGGTATTGTTATCAAAAAGAAGAACTTTATATTTGTTGTTGTCCAGATGATGACTGTAATGATTGTAGTAAATATACTCAAGATTGCGTAAATCCTAATATAACCACTACTACCACAACGACTACTACTACAACAACAACAACGTCCCAACCAAATGTTCCAATAAATACCACATTGCCTAATACTACGGTACCATCAAACATGCCAACTGAAGCTTCAGCAACAAAAGCTAACAATAATCCAGTGCCAGATCCAACAAAAAGCAATGATTTAGATGGCACAACATCTAATTGTTGTTCAACAATAAGTTCTTCCATTTATGTTATTGCTACAACTTTTCTTTTGATTAATTCGTAAAGTCAAAAAAAAATAATTATGGTAATAATTTTTGCTTTGGCAATTTCAAAAAATTATTCACAAATAAATAGTTTGCATTTTTACTTTTTTTTTTTTATCATCAGCATTGACTTGAAAATTAGATTTGAAGTTTGTGTATGCAAATCTGTTGATTTGGATCAGGGCTGTGCGAAATTTTCGTTTCGTTTCGCGTTTCGCGAAATTTCGCACTTTTTTCTGGTTTCGTTTCGTTTCGTGTTTCGCGAAAAATTTTAAAAAATTTCGCACTTTTTTGTGTGCTTTTAAGCTGCTTTTTTTCAAAAAAAAGTTTAGTTGCACAGATGAGATCTTCAATTTCACGGGTCTTTCAAATTGTAAAAGCCTTTTTTGGAAGTTAAAAAAGCTCTTAAAGTTGGAAATGAAAACCTTATTGATGGACTATTACCATCACTAAATGATCAAAATAAAAGTTCGTGTACAAAAAAATTTTTAAGAGTTGTTGTAGTTGGTGATTGAATTACTTTACTTGGAAAAAACTTATGCCTAGTGATCAGATTGGGCCCCCTGGACTAGATGAAGCTTGGCTTCCAAGAAGTTTTATATCCCAAAAATTTAGTAGATTCCGAAAATCCAATTTTTAGGAAGCTTGGAGTAACGGGTTCCGGGTTATTGGGGTAAAAGGTTTTGAAAAACCCGGACTTTGCCACTTTTTTGACTTTCGAAATTTTTTCAATGTTTTTTTTGACCGTGTTAATGATAAGATATCAAAATGAAGTAAAGGAATAAAATGTAGCATTTTACTTTCTCTACAACTTTTGTCTTTGTGTTTTTTGATCCGACGCCGATATCGGGGTGATATCGGCGATCAAAGGGTTTTGTATGGAAACTTCACCGAGGTGGGGCGCAAAGGGAAAAGCTTCTGGGATATTGGCATCTTCACAGTAGATCAATTATGACATGTAGTTTCCAGGAAAACTATAACCTAAGCTCTAAAAATTCATCCTGATACCGATAACTGTCCCGATATCGGCGGCTGCCTGTATTTTTGTCATTTTTTTCGGTTTTTTGCAATTTTTGAAAAAACGGCTCTAACGATTTTTCTATAAATTTTTAAGGGTATGTAATCGAACATTGCGAATCTTTTGGCACCGGTCTCATGTCTTAATTTTATGTGTGACGGATTTCCCAACGCTTCAAAAATTAGCATATTTGGGGTTCAAAAAAATCAAAAAATTCTCTCTTCTTAAAATCTAGGTCAAATCTTTTTTGCAGCCATCTTCTTTTTTGCCAACGAGAGAATGGCAAAAAAGGAATGAGAGAGAGAAACAAAGAGAGGATAAAATAAGATTAATAGAAAAATGCAACCGCGTACTCCGATCTTTTTTTGTTTTTGATATAGATCGGCTGAACCGGTGCCAATATCACCGTCAACTTCAAATAAATATTGAAAAAATATTTTTTTGGCAAAATACATGAGTTTAGGGTAGAATTTCATAAGGATTTCAAAAATGTTAATATTTTTGGTGGGATTCTGAATCCGTGGATTCTGAAGTTCGGTGGGTATAAAAAATATTTTTTTACAAGTTACATCATTTCGGGGTAGCATTTAAAGGAGATTTTAAATATGATAATTTTGTAATTGTTAAGTAATAAGTAATATTTGTAAAATGTAAATTGTTGTTAAAAAAATATTTTTGTTTATTTTTTCGTTTAAAGAAAAATGCCAAAAAAAGAGGCAAACAAATGCTATTTTAAAAAAGCTTTTTTTCCCATCTTTTTGCAAAATATATTTGCAAAAAAGATGGGGGAAGATAAAAAAATATATTTTCTCTCCTTTTTTGTTTAAGGAAAAATACATAAAAGGCAAATAAATGCATATTTAAAGAAGCTATTTCAATTTTGCAATAAAAATTACTTAAAAAGTTTGTTATTTAAATTTGTGATACATGCATAATATGTGCAGCAGCGCCGGAGGCGCTGCTGCACATTCCCACTTCTCCATTCAAGGCCCGACTTTCATTTAGAACCCCTTCCGAAGGACTAGGACCAGTAGTAAATCGGCGAAGCCGAAAAGCCGAAGGCTTTTTGGGTGAGACGATTTAAAAATCAACACTGATAACTAACAAATCAGGGGAAGAAATTTATTAAAAAATGTGTGTGCCAGTTCTTTGGCATTTTGTGCGTCCTTTTTTAGAAAGAAAGAGATGAATAAAAAGACTCATGCATGCGCGCTTGAGCATAAAACAGCTTAAAATCATCCGTTTTGAGTAATTTAAAAAACAGTAATATTATAAAACGATTTCAAACACAGACCCGACTGACAGAAGGGGTCCGAAGGACCCCTGGTTTATCTACTTAGAAAAAAATTTATGCCTAGTGATCAGATTGGGCTTCCTGGACTAGATAGAGCTTTGCTTCCAAGAAGTTTTATATCCCAAAAATTTAGTAGGTTCCGAAAATCCACTTTTTGGGAAGCTTGGAGTAACGGGTTCCGGGTTATTGGGGTAAAGAGTTTTGAAAAACCCGGACTTTGCCATTTTTTTGACTTTTCAAATTTTTTCAATGTTTTTTTTGACCGTGTTAATGATAAGATATCAAAATGAAATAAAGGAATAAAATGTAGCATTTTACTTTCTCTACAACTTTGTAATACAAAATTTTTTGATCCGACCCCGATATCGGGGTCATATCGGGGATCAAAGGGTTTTGTACTGAAATTTCAATTAGCTGAAGCTCGAAGAAAAAAGCTTCTGGGATATTGGCATCATTACAGTACATCAATCATGACATGTAGTTTCCAGGAAAACTATAACCTAAGCTCTAAAAATTCATCCTGATACCGATAACTGTCCCGATATCGGCGGCTGCCTGTATTTTTTTGGGGATCTCGCATTTAAAAAAAAATGAGTCTGAGGATTTCTTAGCAAATTTCCATGGGTATAGAATCGGACACGGGGAATCCGATGCGCTATTCCACTAAGCTCAGAAAAATCGCTTTCAAATTTGCCAGCGCTTCAAACATTGAAAAATTTGGGTTTCAAAAAAAACTTTCTTTTCTCTCTTCTTAAAAACTAGGTCAAATCTTTTTTGCAGCCATCTACTTTTTTGCCAACGAGAGAACGGCAAAAAAGAAATGAGTGAGAGAATCAAAGAAAGGATAAATAAGATTAATAGAAAAATGCAACCGCGTACTCTGATCTTTTTTTGTTTTTGATAAAGATCGGCGATACCGATGCCAATATCGCCGTCAACGTGAAATAAAAGTTGAAAAAATAATTTTTTGCAAAAGCCATCATTTCAGGGTGGAATTTAATGGAGATTTCAAAAATGTTAATAATTTTTGTCAGATTCTGAATCCGGGGATTCTGATGCCGGGTAGTGTCAAAATGTTTTTTTGCAAATTACATCATTTCAGGGTAGAATTTAATGGAGATTTCAAAAATGATAATTTTTTTAGTTGTTTAATATTAAGTAATATTTGTAAAATATAATTATTTGTTATTTTTCTAAAAAATATTTTTGTTTCTTTTCTTCTTTCGTTTAAAGAAAAATGCCAATAAAAAAGAAGCAAATAAATGCTTTTTTTAAAAAAAGTTATTTAAATTTTAGAATAAAAGTGGCATAAAAAATGATAGTGATTTAAGTTTGTGATACAATGCTAAAATGTGCAGCTTTCCCCCTTTTTCATTAAAAGCCCAAGCTTTCTGTCGAGGTAGAATTTAATTGAGAGTTAAAAATAAAGATTCAGCTGTTAAGTAGTAAGTTGTAAAATATAATCATTTGCTTTAGCTCAAAATAAGTTTTTCGATTCTTTTCTGCTTTTGTTTAATGAAAAAAAACAGTCCAGAGAAGCACAAAAACCATTAAAATTCAACAAACTCTTATTTATCAGTAATTTGATACAAAGATAGAATGTGTACATTTCCCCTTCTCCATTCAAGGCCCGACTTTTATTTAGACCCCCTTCCGAAGGACTAGGACCAGTAGTAAATCGGCGAAGCCGAAAAGCCGAAGGCTTTTTGGGTGAGACGATTTAAAAATCAACACTGATAACTAACAAATCAGGGCAAGAGATTTATTAAAAAATGTGTGTGCCATTTCTTTTGCATTCTGTGCGTCCTTTTTTAGAAAGAAAGAGAGAAATAAAAAGACTCATGCATGCGCGCTTCATCATAAAACAGCTAAAAATCATCCGTTTTGAGTGATTTAAAAAGTAGTAATATCATAAAACGACTACAGACACAGACCCGACTGACAGAAGAGGCCCGAAGGGCCTCTGGTTATCTACTTAGAAAAAAATTCATGCACAACTTTCGGTTCGACCCCTTCTGATTAAGATGGAGCTTAGCTTCCAAGAACTTTTTTGTGGCAAAAATGCTCAGGATTCCGAAAAACTAATTTTTAGGAAGATTGGGGTTACGGGTTCCGGGTTATTGGGGTTACAAGTTTCAAAAAACCCGGACTTTGCCATTTTTTTGAGGTTCGATGATTTTTCAATGTTTTTTTTGACCGTGTTAATGAAAAGATATCAAAATGAAGTAAAGGAATAAAATGTAGCATTTTGCTTTCTCTACAACTTTGTAATACAAAATTTTTTGATCCGACCCCGATATGGGGGTCATATCGGGGATCAAAGGGTTTTGTACTGAAACTTTGCCGAGGTGGGGCGCAAAGGAAAAAGCTTCTGGGATATTGGCATCTTCACAGTAGATCAATCATGACATGTAGTTTCCAGGAAAACTATAACCTAAGCTTTAAAAACTCATCCTGATACCGATAACTGTCCCGATATCGGCGGCTGCCTGTATTTTTTTGGGGATATTGCATTTAAAAAAAAATGAGTCATAGGATTTCTTAGCAAATTCCCATGGGTATAGAATCGGACACGGGGAATCCGATGCGCTATTCCACTAAGCCCAGAAAAATCGTTTACGGATATGCCAGCGCTTCAAACATTGAAAAATTTGGGTTTCAAAAAAAACTTTCTTTTCTCTCTTCTTAAAAACTAGGTCAAATCTTTTTTTGCAGCCATCTCCTTTTTTGCCAACGAGAGAACGGCAAAAAAGAAAAGAGAGAGGGAATCAAAGAAAGGATAAATAAGATTAATAGAAAAATGCAACCGCGTACTCGGATCGTTTTTTGTTTTTGATAAATATCGGCACCACCGATACCAATATCACCGTCAACTTCAATTAAAAGTTGAAAAAATATTTTTTTGCAAAATACATGATTTTAGGGTAGAATGTAATGGCGGTTTCAAAAATGTTAATATTTTTGGTCAGATTCTGAATCCTGGGATTCTGAAGCTTTGAGGGGTACAAAAAATAATTTTATAAAAGTTACATCATTTCGGGGTAGAATTTAATGGAGATTTCAAAAATGATAATTTTTTTAGTTGTTAAGTAATAAGTAATATTTCTAAAATATAATTATTCGTAAATTTTTCTAAAAAATATTTTTGTTTCTTTTCTACTTTCGTTTAAAGAAAAATGACAATAAAATAGAGGCAAATAAATGCTATTTTAAAAAAACTATTCAAATTTTGGAATAAAAATGGCATAAAATGATAGGGATTCAAATGAGTGATACAAAATAGAATGTGGAAGCAAAGAAAATTATTTAAATTAAACAAACTCTTTTTTTCATCAATAAGATAGATTGATAAAATGTGCAGCAGCGCCGGAGGCGCTGCTGCACATTTCCCCATCTTTTTCGAAAATATATTTTTGTATCTGTTCTTCTTCTGTTTAAAGAAAAATATATCAAAGGCAAATAAATGCAAATTTAAAAAAGTAATAATTGTAAAATATAAATATTTGCTTTAGTTAAGGAAGCACGAAAACCATTAAAATTCAACAAACTCTTATTTATCAGTAATATGATACAAAGATAGAATGTGTACATTACCCGTCCTCCATTCAAGGCCCGACTTTCATTTAGAACCCCTTCCGAAGGACTAGGACCAGTAGTAAATCGGCGAAGCCGAAAAGCCGAAGGCTTTTTGGGTGAGACGATTTAAAAATCAACATTGATAACTAACAAATCACGGAAAGGGATTTATTAAAAAATGTGTGTGCCAGTTCTTTGGCATTTTGTGCGTCCTTTTTCAGAAAGAAAGAGAGAGCCATAAAAAAAACTCATGCATGCGCGTTTAAGCATAAAACAGCTTAAAATCATCGGTTTTGAGTGATTTAAAAAGTAGTAATATGTTAACACGACTACAAACACAGACCCGACTGACAGAAGGGGTCCGCAGGACCCCTGGTTACTTTACTTGGAAAAAACTTTGCCCGACTATCTGGATTGAGCTTCCTGGACTAGATGGAGCTTTGCTTCCAAGAAGTTTTATATGGCAAAAATTTAGTAGATTCCGAAAATCCAACTTCCAGGAAGCTTGGAGTAACGGGTTCCGGGTTATTGGGGTAAACAGTTTTGAAAAACCCAGACTTTGCCATTTTTTTGACTTTTCAAATTTTTTCAATGTTTTTTTTGACCGTGTTAATGATAAGATATCAAAATGAAGTAAAGGAATAAAAGATAGCATTTTACTTTCTCTACAACTTTTGTTTTTGTGTTTTTTGATCCGACCCCGTTATCGGGGCGATATCGGGGATCAAAGGATTTTGTATGGAAACTTTGAAAAATCATAAGTAAATAAAAAAAGCTTCCTGAACCTATTCCTTAAACCTATATGTGGAATCGACCACGGAGAATCCAGGAAAAATACGACCTAAGCTCTAAAAACTCATCCTGATACCGATAACTGTCCCGATATCGGAAGTTGCCTGTATTTTTGCCATTTTTTTCGGTTTTTTGCAATTTTTGAAAAAATGAGTCCGACGATTTTTCTATAAATTTTCAAGGGTATGTAATCGAACATTGCGAATCTTTTGGCACCGGTCTCATGTCTTAATTTTATGTGTGACGGATTTCCCAGCGCTTCAAAAATTAGCATATTTGGGGTTCAAAAAAAGAAAAAAATTCTCTCTTCTTAAAAACTAGGTCAAATCTTTTTTGCAGCCGTCTACTTTTTTGCCAACGAGAGAATGGCAAAAAAAGAAAAGATAGAGAGAAACAAAGAAAGGATAAAATAAGATTAATAGAAAAATGCAACCGCGTACTCTGATCTTTTTTTGTTTTTGATAAAGATCGCCAATACCGATGCCAATATCACCATCAACTTGAAATAAAAGTTGACAAAATATTTTTTAACAAAAACCATCATTTCAGGGTAGAATTTTATGGGGATTCCAAAAATGTTTATAATTTTTGTCAGATTCTGAATCCAGGGATTCTGAAGTTGGATGGGTACAAAAAATATTTTTTTACAAGTTACATCATTTCGGGGTAGAATTTAATGGAGATTTCAAAAATGATAATTTTTTTAGTTGTTAAGTAATAAGTAATATTTGTAAAATGTAATTATTTGTTATTTTTCTGAAAAATATTTTCGTTTCTTTTCCTCTTTCGTTTAAAGAAAAATGCCAATAAAAAAGAGGACAACAAATGCTATTTTAAAATAGATATTTATATTTTAGAATAAAAGTGGCATAAAATGATAGGGATTCAAATGAGTGATACAAAATAGACTGTGGAAGCAAAGAAAATTATTAAAATTAAACAAACTCTTTTTTTCATCAATAAGATAGATTGATAAAATGTGCAGCAGCGCCGGAGGCGCTGCTGCACATTTCCCCATCTTTTTCGAAAATATATTTTTGTATCTCTTCTTCTTCTATTTAAAGAAAAATATATCAAAGGCAAATAAATGCATATTTAAAAAAGCTGTTTAAATTATGGAATAAAAATAACATAAAATGATAGTGATATAGTGCTAAAATGTGCATTACCCTTCCTGCATTAAAAGACCGACTTTATTTCGGGGTAGAATTTAATTAAGAGTTAAACATAACGATAACCTTTTCAGCTGTTAAGTAATAATTGTAAAATATAAATTTTGCTTTAGTGAAGGAAGCACGAAAACCATTAAAATTCAACAAACTCTTATTTATCAGTAATATGATACAAAGATAGAATGTGTACATTACCCGTCCTTCATTTAAGGCCCGACTTTCATTTAGAACCCCTTCCGAAGGACTAGGACCAGTAGTAAATCGGCGAAGCCGAAAAGCCGAAGGCTTTTCGGGTGAGACGATTTAAAAATCAACACTGATAACTAACAAATCAAGGAAAGACATTTATTAAAAAATGTGTGTGCCATTTCTTTGGCATTTTGTGCGTCCTTTTTTAGAAAGAAAGAGAGGAATAAATAAAGACTCATGCATGCGCGCGTAAGCATAAAACAGCTTAAAATCATCCGTTTTGAGTGATTTAAAAAACAGTAATATCATAACACGACTACAAACACAGACCCGACTGACAGAAGGGGTCCGCAGGACCCCTGGTTACTTTACTTGGAAAAAACTTATGCCTAGTGATCAGATTGGGCCCCCCAGACTAGATGGAGCTTTGCTTCCAAGAAGTTTTATATCCCAAAAATTTAGTAGATTCCGAAAATCCAACTTCCAGGAAGCTTGGAGTTACGGGTTCCGAGTTATTGGGGTAAACAGTTTTGAAAAACCCGGACTTTGCCATTTTTTTGACTTTTCAAATTTTTTCAATGTTTTTTTTGACCGTGTTAATGATAAGATATCAAAATGGTGTAAAGGAATAAAACATAGCATTTTGCTTTCTCTACAACTTTGTAATATAAAATTTTTTGATCCGACCCCGATATCGGGGTCATATCGGGGATCAAAGGGTTTTGTACTGAAACTTTGCCGAGGTGGGGCGCAAAGGAAAAAGCTTCTGGGATATTGGCATCTTCACAGTAGACTAAAAATGGGGTGTAGTTTCCAGGAAAACTATAACCTAAGCTCTAAAAATTCATCCTGATACCGATAACTGTCCCGATATCGGCGGCTGCCTGTATTTTTTTGGGGATCTTGCATTTTAAAAAAAATGAGTCATAGGATTTCTTAGCAAATTTCCATGGGTATAGAATCGGACACGGGGAATCCGATGCGCTATTCCACTAAGCTCAGAAAATTCTTATTTTAATTTGCCAGCGCTTCAAACATTGAAAAATTTGGGTTTTAAAAAAAACTTTCTTTTCTCTCTTCTTAAAAACTAGGTCAAATCTTTTTTGCAGCCATCTACTTTTTTGCCAACGAGAGAATGGCAAAAAAGGAATGAGAGAGAGAAACAAAGAAAGGATAAAAAAGATTAATAGAAAAATGCAACCGCGTACTCGGATCTTTTTTTGTTTTTGATAAAGATCGGCAGAACCGATGCCAATATCACCATCAACTTCAAAAAAATATTGATAAAAATATTTTTTTGCAAAGTATATGATTTTAAGGTAAAATTTAATGGGGATTTCAAAAATGCTAATAAATTTTATCAGATTCATAATCCAGAGATTCTGAATTTTGATGGGTACAAAAAATATTTTTATAAAAATTACGTCATTTCGGGGTAGAATTTTTTTGAGAATTCAAAAATAATAATATTTTCAGTTGTTAAGTAATAAGTAATATTTGTAAAATATAATTATTTGTAAATTTTTCTAAAAACATATTTTTTGTTACTTTTCTTACGTTTAAAGAAAAATGCGAATAAAAAAGAGGCAAACAAATGCTATTTAAAAAAAGCTATATATATTTGTAGAATAAAAATGACATTAAATGTTAGTTATTTAAATTTGTGATACAATGCTAAAGTGTGCAGCAGCGCCGGAGGCGCTGCTGCGCATTACCCCTCCTTCATTGCAGGCCCGACTGTCATTTAGAACCCCTTCCGAAGGACTAGGACCAGTAGTAAATCGGCGAAGCCGAAAAGCCGAAGGCTTTTTGGGTGAGACGATTTAAAAATCAACACTGATAACTAACAAATCAAGGGAAAAGATTTAAAAAAAATGTGTGTGCCATTTCTTTGGCATTTTGTGCGTCCTTTTTTAAAAAGAAAGAGAGGAATAAAAAGAGACTCATGCATGCGCGCTTAAGCATAAAACAGCTAAAAATCATCCGTTTTGCGTGATTTAAAAAGTAGTAATATCATAACACGACTACAAACACAGACCCGACTGACAGAAGGGGTCCGCAGGACCCCTGGTTATCTACTTAGAAAAAAATTTATGCACAACTTCTGGATTGGGCTTCCTGGACTAGATGAAGCTTGGCTTCCAAGAACTTTTTTGTGGCAAAAATGCTCAGGATTCCGAAAATCTACTTTTTAGGAAGATTGGGGTTACGGGTCCCGGGTTATTGGGGTTACAAGTTTCAAAAAACCCGGACTTTGCCATTTTTTTGACTTTCGAAATTTTTTCAATGTTTTTTTTGACCGTGTTAATGAAAAGATATCAAGATGAAGTAAAGGAATAAAATGTAGCATTTTGCTTTCTCTACAACTTTTGTTTTTGTGTTTTTTGATCCGACACCGATATCGGGGTGATATCGGGGATCAAAGGATTTTGTATGGAAACTTTGAAAAATCATAAGTAAATAAAAAAAGCTTCCTGAACCTATTCCTTAAACCCATATGTGGAATCGACCACGGAGAATCCAGGAAAAATACGACCTAAGCTCTAAAAATTCATCTTGACACCGATATCCGCCCCGATATCGGAAGTTGCCTGTATTTTTGCCATTTTTTTCGGTTTTTTGCAATTTTTGAAAAAATGAGTCCGACGATTTTTCTATAAATTTTTAAGGGTATGTAATCGAACATTGCGAATCTTTTGGCACCGGTCTCATGTCTTAATTTTATGTGTGACGGATTTGCCAGCGCTTCAAAAATTAGCATATTTGGCGTTTAAAAAAATCAAAAAATTCTCTCTTCTTAAAAACTAGGTCAAATCTTTTTTGCAGCCATCTACTTTTTTGCCAACGAGAGAATGGCAAAAAAGAAAAGAGAGAGAGATACAAAGAAAGGATAAATAAGATTAATAGAAAAGTGCAACCGCGTACTCGGATCTTTTTTTGTTTTTGATAAAGATCGGCAAAACCGATGCGGATATCACGATGAACTTGAAATAAAAGTTAAAAAAATATTTTTTTACAAATCCCATGAAATTAGGGTAGAATTTTATGGGGATTCTAAAAATGTTAATAATTTTTGTCAGATTCTGAATCCGTGATTCTGAAGTTGGATGGGTACAAAAAATAATTTTATAAAAGTTACATCATTTCGGGATAGAATTTAATGGAGATTTCAAAAATGATAATTTTTTTAGTTGTTTAGTAATGAGTAATATTTGTTAAAACATAAATGTTTGTTTTTTATTAAAAAAATAATTATTCTTTTTTCGCAAACAAAACGGAGGAAGCAATAAACTCATTATAATTTATCACACTTTTTTATCAGTAATAAAAATCAGTGTTGAAAAGACATCTATTTCTCTGAAAAATATTTTCGTTTCTTTTCTTCTTTCGTTTAAAGAAAAATGCCAATAAAAAGGAGGCAAACAAATGCTATTTTAAAAAAGCTATTTATATTTGTGTAATAAAATTGTCATAAAATGTTAGTGATTCAAATGAGTGATACAAAATAGATTGTTGAAGCAAAGAAAATTATTTAAATAAAACAAACTCTTTTTTATCAGTATTACAATACGTTAATAAAATGTGCAGCAGCGCCGGAGGCGCTGCTGCACATTTCCCCATCTTTTTCCAAAATATATTTTTGTTTCGCTTCTTCTTTTGTTTATAGAAAAATATATAAAAGGCAAATAAATGCTTCTTTAAAAAACCTATTGAAATGTGTATAATAAAATTGTCATAAAGTGATATTGATTTTAATTTGTGATACAAAATAGATTGTTGAAGCAAAGAAAATTATTTAAATAAAACAAACTCTTTTTTATCAGTATTACAATACGTTAATAAAATGTGCAGCAGCGCCGGAGGCGCTGCTGCACATTTCCCCATCTTTTTCCAAAATATATTTTTGTTTCGCTTCTTCTTTTGTTTATAGAAAAATATATAAAAGGCAAATAAATGCTTCTTTAAAAAACCTATTGAAATGTGTATAATAAAATTGTCATAAAGTGATATTGATTTAAATTTGTGATACAATGCTAAAATGTGCAGCAGCGCCGGAGGCGCTGCTGCACATTCTCCTATTTTTCATTCAAGGCCCGACTTTCATTTAGAACCCCTTCCGAAGGACTAGGACCAGTAGTAAATCGGCGAAGCCGAAAAGCCGAAGGCTTTTTGGGTGAGACGATTTAAAAATCAACACTGATAATTACTAACAAACAAGGAAAGAGATTTTTTAATAAATGTGAGTGCCATTTCTTTGGCATTTTTGTGCGTCCTTTTAGAGAAAGAAAGAGAGGAATAAAATAAGACTCATGCATGCGCGTTTAATTACAAATTAGCTTAAAATCATCCGTTTTGAGTGATTTAAAAAATAGTAATATCATAACACGACTACAAACACAGACCCGACTGACAGAAGGGGTCCGAAGGACCCCTGGTTTTTAAATTAAAAAAAATTTGGAAAAAATTTCGTTTCGTTTCGCATTTCGCGAAATTTCGCATGATTTTTAAAATTTCGTTTCGTTTCGCGCTTACGAAATGAAATTCCTATTTCGTTTCGTTTCGTTTCGCAGAACAAAACTCAGTTTCGCACAGCCCTGATTTGGATGTTGTGATAATATACGCGATTCGGATAAATTGACCATACATAAAAATAAACCTAAGATACTAAAAATCAATAGACTGCAAATGATCAAAAATATGAAGAGATATGTAAAAAAGGAAAGTATTATAATGATTATTAGATTGACCTTAAATTCATTATTGATTATGCAAACTTAAATGGCTCAGATTTTTTTGAGACTGAGTCATCAATTCTTGGTTCTTTTCTTAAAAATTTTGTAATCGTTTATCTTCAATTTTTTTGTTTCTATTTAATGATGTCAGTAGAAACATTACCAAAAGATTACATTAACAAAGAAGCTACTCAACAAGTAAAAAATATTTACTTTTAAAAATAATAAAAATTAATGATATAAAATATTTAGGCTGAATTTGTTAAAACTTATCCAGAATTTGATGGAAGAGGACTGCTGATTGCAATTCTTGATACCGGAGTTGATTTAAGTTTTGATGGAATGCAAAAAACTTCAACTGGACTTCCAAAAGTGATTGATAGTTTTGATTTTACTGGTGCTGGGAATGTTGATACTTCAGTTGTGAAGACAGTTGGATCTGATAATGTCGTAGAAGGATTAACTGGTCGATTGTTAAAGGTTGGCATTTTAGAATTTGATGCATTTAAATATTTGGTTTTTAGATTCCTTCAAATTGGGTAAATCCATCAGGCGAATGGCATTTGGGAATTAAATCTATTTATGAAATGTGTTCCGCTGCAGCTTTAGAAAATATTATTGTGAGTTTAATTTTTTACAAAATTGTACCCATTTGATCGTGTACAAAATTAATAGATTATGGGAACATCGGTTTGACAAATCTTTTAAGAACGAGTTGTTTTTTTGTTTAAACTTAATGCAAATTTTCTACATTTACATAAAGTTTATTCGAACGGTGTAAAAATCCGATATTTTTTCTTATAAAATTTTAACTGTAAAAAATCCGATATCTGACCTAATCTGCATTTTTAAGAAAAAAAGAAAAGAAACAATTTTGCAACAAAATGAAACCCTTGAATTTGATAGAAGAAATAAAAAGAATTCCAATGCATTCATGGAATATTTAAAAACAACCAAAGATTTATCCAAAGATTCATTGGTTGCAGATTGTATTGTATGGTTTAATGGTGAAAAATGGCTAGCTTGCATTGATACATCTTTTATCGGTGATTTAGAAAATGCAAAAGTTTTAACAAATTTTAATGGTGAATACGAACATGGCAAAATTATGGATGTTTTGAGTTATTCCATCAAAATTCATGATAACGGAAATTTGCTAGAAATTATCACTACTTCTGGCGATCATGGCAGCTATGTTGCTCAAGTTGCTGCAGCTTGCTTTCAAGATGAGCCAGAAAGAAATGCATTAGCCCCTGGGGCACAAATTGTTTCAATGACAGTTATGGATAGTCGATATGGAAATCATTTGAATGGTCATGCCTTAAAAAAAGCTGTAAGCTATTTTAAAGGGAATTTTTGTGAGGGATTAACAAACAAATGAACTGCACACATGAAATTTTTTGCAAAAAGAAAGCAAAATTTCGTGGGACGCTTGG
The DNA here is from genome assembly GCA_024447195.1 of Panagrolaimus sp. LJ2414. NCBI lineage: Eukaryota > Metazoa > Nematoda > Chromadorea > Rhabditida > Panagrolaimidae > Panagrolaimus > Panagrolaimus sp. LJ2414. Next base: position 2,861,230 of record JAMRXY010000023.1, read on the forward strand.
CAAAGTGTTTCCCCTCGAGAAATCCACATTTTTTGTCGAGAAAATTTAAAAAAACGAATGCCAATATGCCCCACAAAATTTGCTCTTCAGTTTGATGTGTGCAAGGGAATTTGTCCCATCAAGAAAAATTAATTGATTGACGTTCGGGTAACATTTTACCAAAAAGTAATACAGTTAAAATATCTCTAACAGGCACATGCAATCTTTATGGTTGCCTCGGACCCTTCAATCATCCCTAAAAATATCAGAAAATACTGTATATTTTGATTTTTTAGTTTAAAAAATGCATTGAAATGAAAGTTGATATTATTAATTGTTCATTTGGATGTCCATTAAAGTAAGGGTTACCTTTTTTCACTTACATTAATATCATAGCTGAAATTTTTAGAAACTATGAAGATCAATTCACCGAAATGACGGAAAAGCATGGAATTATAATTATTTTTGCAGTCGGAAATTGTGGTCCTGTTTATTCTTCAATTGGGGAAGACTTTTCTTCAAAGCAAAACAATTTTATTATTGGTTCAGCATCGATGAAAAAAACCAAAAATAAAATTACTTTTAAAGTAGCAAGGCATTCCTCCAGAGGACCAAATTTTTTTGGAGATCGTGGAGTTTGTTTTATTGCTCCAGGGCATGCAACTCTTTGTCCTCCTGAATATTCTAACAAAAAACCAAAATTATATGGAGGAACAAGTTTAGCGGCCCCAAATGCTGCAGGCTCAATTGCATGTTTATTATCAGCTTTGAAAAGCAATTTCATCAAATATTCGCCATCGATTATTAAATTTGCTTTATCAAGAACTACCCGTTTACCCGAAAATGGCAATGAACTAGGATATGGATATGGAATTATTCAAATTTTGGCTGCATTTGAATTTCTAAAAAGTTCAACGTTTTCAAAACTTTATCAAAGCTGTAATCAACGAAAAAAACTTTTGGAAGAAGACAAAACTGGAATTTTAATTAACCTTGATGGAAAAAATAGTAAAAACATCAAAGAAAAATTTACTGTTGAAATTTTGAATCAATTGGATAATGCCAAAAATGTTGAATTACAACTACCAAAAAATGCTCAAAATTTTATTCGCTGTTCAGGTGTCCAAAATGGATCATTCGATGTTGAACTTAATTTTGAATCATTGAAACCAGGATCAATTACTTATTCAGAAATTAAGGGAATCAATACAGAACACTCTGGAAGCCCTTTTTATCTTCCAATTACTGTAATTAAACCTGCAAAAGTTATAAAAGAAGAAAACTACCGTATCCAAAAAGATATTACCTTAAACTTGGAAGATCCATTTCGGCTTTTTATTTTACCCCCAGAGAAAAGTTGTCAATGTATTATTAAAATGACAGCTTTAGAGGAAGAAATTTCAAGTCAGGTTCATATCAATCATGCCATTGAAGATTTGGATATTGATCGAGGAAAAGAAAAATGGTTTACCTTTAACAAATTCGCCAAAACCCATACACATTACATCAAAGTAATGCCGAAAAGAGTTCATGAAATTTCTTTTCGTTTGAAATCGACAGATAAAAATTTGCATTCTGCAAAATTTAACCTTGAAGTTAATTTTTATGGAATTCATCAAAAGCGACTACAATTTGGCGAAAAAAATAAAAACAATGTTTTAATAATTACAAACGGCTTGGAACCCTTGACAGCAGCATTAACATTGAAATTTACGAAAGTTTCTTATAATCTTGAACCAGAAAATGTCAATGCTGAAAAAGTTTTTCATCCTTATGACTCTACATTGACGGATTATTTAAAGTTGACATATTTCTTTACAAGTTTGTATTTTTTATGTATTTTTTTGTTTAAGAAAATCTATCATTTGCTGTTTTTTTTTCGATTTCACCAAAACTTTCAAGAACCTGAAAGTTACTGAAAATCAGGAACTTTCGCTTTTTTCTATCAATAGAAGAAGGCAAAAGTTCCTGATTTTCAATTTCTTTCAGTTTCGCGAACTTTTTTGCGAAATCAAAAAAATCAGCAAATGATATTTTATCTTTTAATTTTTATGATATCTATTTTAATCCTCTAATTTCGTATTTTTAGTAACCAAAGAAACAAAATTTTCATTTCGAATGAGTTATTTAAAAGATTTTCCAATATTTCGAGCACAAGTTTTTACGGAATCGAAGAAATTTATTCATGGGTTTTGTACGCCTTTTGAAGATGATGTGAGTTTATTTTTTTATCTATCACCAAAAGCTGCACGTATATTTATTTTTTTCCCGATGACGTCATATCCGGGCGATCCCTCATTGACACAATATCCTAAATGCAATATATTTTAGTTAACATTGTTACCTGGTAAATATTCAATAATTGCATATGTTTTTTGTTCTCCTCAATCATCAGACCTTAACAATAATAATTATATTCCACCAATCAAATCATTACCTATTATTAATTTATCGTTAGAATTCAAAGAATCTATTACTTGTCAAATCAACAATATTTCATCTAAAAACAAAGAATCGAAAAATCCCGTCAATAAATTAATTGGAATAGGAGATTATAAAATTCATTTTCAAAAAATTCCAAATGAAAAATTTGAGAATCCTTTGCCTTCAAATATTATCCTCCAAGGTTCCTTGAATTTCAGCAATGAAAATTTGAATATGGATATTAAAATTAAACAACCTTATTCTACTAACTATAATTCAAAGTCATCTTTAACACAATCATTTAAAACGATATCCTTAAATCCGAAAAGGAATGGTCTAAATTGTAACCTTGCTGCATCAAACCCTCCAAATAATCCGGTCCCAAAAAATTTGAATAAAACTCATGAGGAAATTTTCCAACCCTGCAGGCATTTTCTACAAATATCCAATTTTCACGCAAAAGAAATCAATCAAATTGAAGATGCAATCGCCGCAGGGCATTTTGGGATTGCACTTTTACGAATGAATGAATTATCAACAAAAAATCAAACAAATCCCAATTTTAAATTTATTGATTTGGCAATTGTTAAAGTAAGTTTTGTGTAAATTTACAGTATTTTTATTAATCTTTGATATTTTAGCTGTTAGAACATTTAAAATGGAATCATTTGGCTGAAGCTCATCAAAATGCTTTACTTGACCGACATCGAGATTATTATCGTTTACTTTAATTCTCTTTTGCTGTTTGAAATTGTTCAACATTATTTCGTTGTTTGTGATATATAATCTCAAATATTTTGCCTTTTAAAGATATTTCAGAAACTACAATTTAGTTAAAACACAACACGGAAAAAGAAATCAGGAATTACCGTATTCCTTCTTCTATTGTAATAGCTATTGAATGTTAAAAAAATTACAAAAATATGTCAGTTAAATACTTTATTAAACCCAAAATCTACATAATAAGAGATATGATAAAAACATACTCATGTAAATAAGAAACCAGCAGTACGATAAGTGTGATAAACTTTTTCAATTGAATTTGCATATGCAGCTGTACGAAGATCAAGACCAAGACCATATTTTCGAGCAGTTTTAATAATAGCATTACCACTAAAATTTGAATAAAATAGTATTGTATAATACAATATAAATAAAATAAATCTTACGATCGATTCATGGTGAATTCTAGGCCGCTGTGAACGATATCTTTTTCATTTGCACCAGCAATTCTTTTCTTGAAGCTATCAGATGGAGAAATTGGAATTTCTTTACCAAGTGCACGTTCAAGTGATTCTTGTACAGATCCTTTAAAAATATAATTATTAAAATTTAAAACAAATTTTTGTGATAAATGCTTACCAAGAAGATGATAATTTGAATCACGTTCATATTTGAATGTTAAACGACCAAATGAGACATGATTTAAATTCTTTAACCATTCAAAGAATGATACAGTAACCCCACCACTGTTGACAAATAAATCAGGAACAATTAAACAATCACCACGTTCCAATAAAATTTTATCTGCAGCAGGTGTAAGAGGTCCATTGGCAGCTTCAGCAATAATTTTAGCTTGGATACGTTTAGCATTTTGTTTATGAATTGCTTTTTCACATGCTGAAAATTTTTTTACAATAAGGATTACAGTGTAAAGAAATTTGACCACTCACCAGCTGGAACAAGAATATCACATTTTTCAAAGATGAGATCAGTAAAAGGTTCAAAAGCTTTTGCACCTGGAAAGCCTTTAATTGTGCCATGTTCAAGTTTGTAATCTTCAAGTTCTTTGGGATGAATACCATCAGGATTATAAATTGAACAATCCCATTCTTGTACACCAATACATTTAGCACCATCACGATGAAAATATCTCATGGTATGAAAGCCAACATTACCACAACCTTGGATAATAAATGTTTTATCAGCGTATCCAGTTGAAAGACCAATTTTGCTCATATATTCTTCATCATTGATAAAAACTTCAAGGCCTTTCCAAACACCTCGACCAGTTGCAGATACGCGACCATGAATACCACCAGCAACAATTGGCTTTCCAGTAATACATGCAGAAGCATCTCTATCAAGATGTCCAATCGTTTGGGCATAAGTATCAGCAATCCAAGCCATTTCACGTTCACCGGTTCCCATATCAGGAGCAGGAACATCACTAAAAAAGAAAAAATGATATAATACTAAATATATGAAAGTGTTTCTAGAATAAAAAGGCCCGTAAAATGCGTCAACAACCATTCCCAAAGTGAACAAAAGATCGGCATAGTACCCTTTGATCTTTTAAAATGGATTAGTTGATTATGTAGTCAAATTCACAACAACAACAACGACCACAAAAAAGAACTCACACTCCAGGACCAAGAAAACCTTTCTTTGAGAATTCAATTGCAATTCGGCGAGTAATCTTTTCAATTTCATAATCACTGTATTTACGAGGATCAATTTTTACGCCACCTTTTGCACCTCCAAATGGAACATCAACTGCAGCACATTTATATGTCATCAAAGCAGATAAAGCTTGAACTTCATCTTCACAAACTTCCATGGAATATCGAATACCACCTTTGGTTGGAGTTCGATGTTCAGAATGTTGAGCTCTCCATGCTTCAATAATTTCATATTCACCATTGTCACGACGGATAGGAAAAGTGATGTAAAGAACCTGAAAATGATTATTGCTACATTTATAAAATTATCATTTTAATCAATAAACTTACTTTATTAACAGGCTTTATCGCACTTAAGATACCACGAACAAGATTCTTTTTATCATTTTTTGTCATATTTTGAGATACAATTTCTTCAACAAGTTTGGGCTCAAGAAGTGTTGCACCTTTATCAAAATAATATTCAACCATTTGGAAGAATGATGGATTGACTTGTTCTTCCATAGGCTTTTCGGCATCAGAAATTTGATCATGAGCATCAAGATGTGCTGAAGCAAAAGTTCGACGTCCAACGGCACGAGCAAGATTTCCAGCAAATTTTGATAGCATTCTTTTCCTTTCTCTGCTACCTAAAAAAGATCAAAAAAATGATGTAAAGTTTGAAAATTGCAATAAGAAGAAAAAATAAAAGCACGGCAAAGACTGTTTCAATGATCAAAAATGGGAAAGAGCGAGAAAAAAGGGGAAGCAAAAAAACAAGTATGAACATTACAAAATATGAAAAAGAGCATTGCATTATTACAGCAACAAAAAAATCATCAAAAAAAGAAGAAGCAGCAGGATGTTATAGGGTTGTAAAAAATATGGACCAATTTGAAAAAAAACATACCACGATGATGAAAGACGGAGTGTAAAAAGAAAATGAAAAATTACAAAATGAGAATAATTTTTTGGACATTGAAGGGTATTTATAGAAATTTGAAGGGTTTTTTGACTATCAAAATAAGCATATTTTGACAAAGAATATATGCATTGTTTAACATGACAAAAAAGCATATTTAAATTTTAAACACGTTAGTCAAATTTGTTGAGAACACCAAAAGCTAAAGCGGTTTTTTTAAATTGCTGAAGAAAAAAAGTTGTTTCTTTTTGTTTGTCGAAGGAATGTAGCATGCAACATGCAAAAACAAACGCAGGCGAAAAAATGAAGCACTTTTTTGGATCACTTTTTCTTTCAGAAGTCAACTTCTGATGACAAAATATGAGCTTCTAATTTATATCTTTTATTGTTTTCTTTTTATTTTTGAATTCTTCATATCCAAAAGTATCTTAAAAGACATCGCATAAGCATAAAGGATAACATTTATTTTTTTGTCGGTTGTCCCTAGAATCTACGGCCTAGATATGGAATCAAAGAAAGGATAAAATAACTAGAACAGTACCGATAAAAGAGACCATGGAAGCAAAGAAAATTATTATTAAAATTAAACGAATTCTTTTTTACCAGTAATATGATACATTGATAAAAAAGGGTAATGTGCAGCAGCGCCTCCGGCGCTGCTGCACATTACCCAATCTTTTCCATCCCCCATCAAAAATGGCATAAAATGATAGTGATTTTAATTTGTGATACATTGTTAAAAATGTGCCGGAGGCGCTGCTGCACATTACCCCTTCTTTGTTAAAGGCCCGACTTACGTTAGAACTGTTGTATTATGGGGGGTTTCTTTATTTTAAAATGAGCTTTAGTTTTCGTATTTATGTATTTCGTAATCGTTATTGTCTTTATTTAAAATTGTTTACGACTCATCTTTGTTTCTCCTTTTCATTGTGTCTTTTTTGTGGGAAAAGAAGCGCCAGTTTTGGTGCCAGCCGATGATTGACTTGCGCAATATTGTGCAATCACTCTCTATGGCTCGCTTCTCTCTCTCTTTTCTGGTTATTTCTTAAATGCCAGGAGAGGCAGCTGGCGGGAAGTTTTGCGCAGACAGCCCCTGATCTCAATGTGCATATACTTTTGAAAGGAACAGATCGAGCAAGGCGGAGTTGATCTTGCCGTCGCTTTTGGGTTGCGCTGGTCCTTTAAAAGGAGCTCCAGTTCGATAAAAATTCATTCAGTCGGGGAAGAAATTCGGTCGGTCAGTCAGTCAGTTCAGTTGCGGCTTTTAGTTAGTGATTCAGTCGGTTGTTGTTTATTGTTGTAAAAGTTGTTGTGAATTGTTGGGAATAAAGGTTGAATTACTATTTACTCAAGTTTTGCAAGGGACAACTACTCGAGGGACAGGAACACCGGGCTTGAAAATACAACAAGAACCCCTTCCGAAGGACTAGGACCAGTTGTAAATCGGCGAAGCCGAAAAACCGAAGACTTTTTGGTTGAGACGATTTTAAAATCAACACTGATAATTAATAACAAACAAGGAAAGAGATTTCTTAAAAAATGTGTGTGCCATTTTTGTGCGTCGTTTTTCACAAAGAAATAGAGTCATTTAAAAAAAAATCATGCATGCGCGCTTAATCATAAAACAGCTCAAAGTCATCCGTTTTGATTGATTTAAAAAGTAGGAATATCATAACACAACTACAAACACAGACCGACTGACAGAAGGAGTCCGCAGGACCCCTGGTTGAAACTGAATTGTAAAAACATTCGAAGCGATGTAAATGAGACGAAATTCTTTTAAAACTATCATTTTATTTTATCAAAAAATCATAAATCAAATTACCAAGAAACGTTTTGGTCTTGACAGATTATAACTGTTTTAACTGAAATTATTTAAATTTTTGTTTTCGAAATTAACCAATTGCTTTTCAATAGCTTTAACATCTATTTTATAATTTATTTAAAACTGAGCTCTTTGGTTTTTTTGTTATTTAAAAACTGCAATTTATCGATTGATATGTTTTATTATTGAGAAAAAGTTCAAGAAATTTAATTTTAAAAGATTTAAAATAACAAAGTTTAATGTGATCATTTTTCTTTTTTGTATATTGTTTAATGTTAAACTGAGATGAAGATATTTGATATTTTTACCAAAATAATTACGTTAAATTTAAACAAACTGAAGGACGTTTTGTAGTTGCTTTATTATATTTTTAATAATGAATGGATGTCTTTTTTAAATGTAAACTTAAATCAGAGTTTTTTAGTTGTCGTTTTTTAATTTTTTGAAAAAACAAGAGTTGCTGTTGTTGTTTGCTTTGACATAAAAATACAGAAAAATTTTTTCTTAATAAGATTTGAATCAACTTTATATATTTTTGTGATCAGCTTTAAGAATATAGATTGTCATTGACAATGTAAATTAACTGGGAGGAAGTTGTTCACGGTCGTTTCGATAATTTTTATATTGAGAATTCCAAATTTTTTTAATTTTAAAGGAAAAAAATAACTGTAACAGTTACAACCAGGTTGTTGAATTATAGATAGTTTTACTGACTTTTTTTCGCTAAACTGTATACAAAAAAATGTGATGCCACTTTCAAAAAAATTATTGTTTATAAATGATAAAATGTGATCTTTTGTTCGCCATCTTCGTCTATCATAGAAAAAACTGCATGAATCTAATTCTTCTCCCATTCTTGCAGATGCTGTATGCAAATTATTCAGTAAACGAATTGAATTTTAAGAAATAAAAAATTTCTTGAAGTTATCCTTTGGGTTCTAAAGGGTAGAAAAATAATTGAAAATTTAATTTGTTATAGTTTAACGGTTTTTGGAGAGAGAAAAAGAGGAAAAAACATTTGGAACAAAAACTGACAGAAGTGATTCAATACAATTAAAAAAGAAATCGAAGTTACAAAACTTCGATTTCTTTTTTGAAGCGGTATCAAATGAAAAAAAAAATTTAAAAATTACAACTATTACAATTCATCGAAAGGAATAACTAAAACTGATTAAATACGAGCAATCAGTAAAAACTTCTTGTTAAACTGTAATTAGAATTTTGTAAGTCGTGTGAATAATTTTGTTGCCACATAATTTAGATTTACTCCAAAAGAAAAGAAAACCAGAAAGTTGTGATAAAAAAGTAAAAAGGAAACTGATTTAACAAAAACTGTTGAAATAGAGGCTAATATAAAATTTACTATTAATAAACTGACGAGAAAGAATTTATTAATATTTATGTTTTGTAAAAAAATTATTAGGATAAAATTTAATAAACTGAAAGTCTTTCAATTTCTTTCTAAAACCTTTTAAAATGGATAATTAACACTTCAAGTTTAAAGTTCAAGAAAAACTGACTCGAGATTTTTTTCCTAAAACTTTATACCATCAAAACGACAAACAAATTTCATGATTTTAATAACTTTAAAAATTTAATTTTAAAAAATTATAATTTCCTAATTTCTTTTCAAAACTGAGCAGTTGAAGATTTCATTTAATTTATTGAGGTATCAATCAAAGATCAAAAAGATGTATTTTTTTATTTTTCACAACGATCGTTTTGTTTAATTAAAAAAATTGCTAATGTTTTGTTATAAAAAAGTTTAGCGTTTTCTATTCAGGTTAACTGAAATTTTTAGGTACAGAAGTTAGGTTTAAAAAAATTGAAGAATGATGAAAAGCCTTTTAACTTTTATGATACATAACGAATTTTTTGGCAACTAAATCTTATCTTTTTTTGGTTTGTTATGTTTTAGATTTTTGTAGTTGACGGGTAAAATTGTAAGTGATATTCTAAATATCCGAAAAATTTACAACTAACATTTTGATTTTAACTGAGCATTTTGAATCCATTTTACAATTCGTTTAAATTGAAAAAACGGATTAAAAGTATTTTGGGGAATTTATTTTAAACTGCCATATTAATTTTATTTAAATTTATGAAAATTATAGTTGAAATATTTTTTTAAACTGTTGGATCGATTTTAATTTTTGATTTAAATGAAACTATTTTATTCTAATCATCTAAAAAATTCAAAGCAAAATGATCTGATGAAGGTTGATAAGTTGAAACTGTTCAGCAAAATTGATCTGTTTGTTAATTTAAGGCAAAACTTCGAAAATTTAAAATTTAATTTTTTATATTTTTAGGTAGTGTTAAATTGTTGCGAAATCACTCGGGGACTCGAAAACTGTAATAATTTGAACTGGAAAAAATTAATTGTTTTTTCCAAGCGTAATCTTTTTTAATTATTGTAACTTTAGTATTTTTTTATTTTTAATTTAATCTTACCAAAAAAAACTTTGATTTTGTGCGTTCTGTGTCGTCGAAGTGGCTGCCAGAAGGCTTAAAGAAGGTTGTTACAAATTTTATCAACTTTTGTGTAGCTTATGAACTCGTTTTCAATAATTTTAGGGATTAAACAAATCTGAGAACCGAAATGGCTGATAAAATTTTTTAATATTTTTTAAAAACTGACTTTAATGCATCCAAATTAAAATATAAGCGCTGTTTGCTGAACATAAAAAAACTGTGAAAAGCTTATCATTTTATAAAAATGTTTATTGTAGTTTTTAAAAAAGAAATTGTAAATGTGTTTCTGTTTCTATTTGATAAACTGTCATTTGATTAAATTCAATAAATCTTTTATTAAACTTTTAACTCAATTTCTTATATCCCAACTTCTAATTAAAAATTTAATAGTGCACCCACAAAGGCATAAACATGTTGCTGATTAAAAGTTTATAAAACTGGATGATTGAAATCAATAATTTTTCAATAAAATTTTTGCTACTTTTTTATTTTTAAATAATTAAAAGTACAAGTTAAAAAAATTGGAAAAGAATTTATATTATTTAATGCTGTAAACTGTGAATGTACGAGTAATAAATTCAAGAAATCTTATTTCATCTTTTTATTAAATTATTATAAAACTGTTAACCTTGTTCGATGCTTTTTTTATTTAAATTGTGCTTTAGTTTAAAGCGTTTGCTGTTTCAATAAAAAGTTAAATCTTTAAAACTGATAAGGTGAATTGTAACATAAAACGTGATCTATTTTTTGTGCTGCTGCTGCTGTTGGTTAATTCCTATTTGTAAATTCGGACGTCCATCAACAACAAAAAATAACAAAATTATAAAAACTGAGTTAAAACTGAAAAATGCTTGATCTACTGGAGAAACTGTATTGCAACGATAATTATTCAAGTGTAAAGGACTATTAAAAACTGTAGAAATTCTTTGAAAACTGTATTATATCAAATTAATTTTTTACATAATATCTTTTAAAGATTTTGGTTATATATTTTTTTAATAAATTTTAAAGAAGTGGCTAAATAACCATCCACCTTCTTCAAATAAAAAACTGTATACAACGGTTATATTTTCCAAAAGCGAGGTCATAAAAAATAAAGAGAAAGAGCACGCACGATTTGCAAGAAAACAGAGAAACAAAGAACCGCCCTTTTTTCAACAAAAAAATACGTGTCGCTCTTTCTTTTTTTGCAGTCAAAAAAGCAAAACATTTTTTAAAAATTAAAAAAAAACATTAAAAAGAATGCAAGTTAGTTGATGGGAACTATGTATGTATTTTTTATTGTACGGCAATGAATGACGTTGATTTTTTTAGAACTGGTTACATTGACTCAAGCTTGGGAGGTGTGTCTGCAGATCTGCAAGTAAAGGAAAGAACAACGATTTTGGTTTTGGCGAAAGCATGGTTCAATATTTATCATATGCAATTTTATCCGAATACAATGTTATATGTTTCTGGCATGTAGAAAAAGGTATGTGTTAACTTTTGAAGAGTGTTGTCTAAATACAACTTTTTAGGCATTTCAAAAAGCAATGGAAGATTATCCTCCTGATCCATACATTAAACTAACCTATTTTTATTCACAATCTTTGACTGAAGAACTTAAACGAAATTCAGATTCACTGATTCCAAGATTCATTGTTTCCTTTATCATCTTAATTATATTTTCTGTTCTCTGTTCAATGGCTTTGATTGATGGCACATTTTATATTGATTGGGCATTGTCAAAACCATTGTTGTCTTTTTTGGTTGTTGCTGTTGGAACGGATAACATGTTTCTGATGGTTGCTACAGTTTGGTGAACAAATCGAGCACTTCATTATGAAATTCGAATTGGTGAATGTTTGGGTGATGCTGCAATCTCGGTTTTTATTACATCTTTGATTGATGCCTTCTATTTTGGGGTTGGAACAATTACGGAGTTTGTTTTTAGTTATTGTAGCTTTGAAACTAATTTCTTTTCATTTTACAGTATACCAGCTGTTTAAATCTTCTGTTTCTATACTTGTGCTGCTATTACCTTTACATTCCTTTATCAGGTAGCTCTTATCATTCTTATCACTTTAGCATTTTAATCAACCCTTATCATTTTAGATTACATTTTTTGCTGCCTGGCTATCAAATAGGAATCAGAAGGCCGTCATTGTCTTTTCCCAAAATCTACCGTACCTGATTGCTTCAATGATTCTTCATCACTTTTCCAACGAATATTCTTGCTAGGATCTCGACATCATAAAAATATTGATAATTTAATGGTAAACAAAAAAGAATCTGCAGTGGCGAATTTCTTCCAAAATTGGTATGCTTCAGTTTTAATGCAACCTATCGTAGATTTATTGCAATTTTATGGTATTGTGTTTTTTTTGCATTCGGAATCTATGGTTGCCTACAACTCCGTCTTGAAGTAGAACCTGTTAATTTGCTTGTCGAAGACAGTTATGCCATGCCACATTATAAAGTCCTTGAAAAATATTTCTGGCACTATGGACCAAATGTACAAGTTTGCAAATTTCTATATATATATGTATAATATGAGTTTTGTAGATTGTCGTAAATAATGCCTAGATTTCCGAGATCCCATGGAACGACAGAAAATGAAATCAGTTGCTCAAGCATTTGTAAATACAAAGCATACAATTGGAGATGAATCAATTCAATTTTGGATGGATGAAATAGATCGATATTATTCAGATTCAGATGAAATTAAAATTAATTATACCACAACAATGTTTTATGAAGCTGCAAAACACTTTTATGATGCTAAAAAAACCGAATACTGGCCGGAGGATGTTAGATGAGGAAAGCTAAAAAATGGAACATTTGGAAGAACTGCTTTTCGGTAAGTTACATTTTATGCTTTTGGTTTTGGTTACTGTAAGTGATCCGTTTAATAATTACTCTTCAGATTTCGTATTGGAATGCGTGATATTGCAACAAGTGTACAACAACAAGAAACAGTTGGAATTATGAGAAACCTGGCAGCTGAACATCCTCAGTACAATATTTCAACCTTCATGCCGCTTTGGTTATTTATTGATCAATATGACATTGTTGTTCCAAATACTGTGCAAAATGTCGGAATTGCAATTATGATTATGATTGTGATTGCTCTTCCACTTATTACTCAAGCAGTTTGTACTATTTGGGTTACTGCATCTATTGCCTCGATTCATATTGGAGTGTTGGATACATGACTCTTTGGGGTGTTAATCTTGATGCAATTTCACTGATAACAATTATTATGTCGATTGGTTTCTCTGTTGATTACTCTGCTCATTTTACCTATGGCTATGTTATATCAAAATGTGCACAACCTCGAGATCGAAGTTGTGAAGCTTTAGGAGCTCTTGGATGGCCGCTAACTCAAGGTGCAATTTCAACAAATCTTAGCTGTCATTGTTTTGGCCGATGTTCCAGCTTATATGATAATAACCTTCTTTAAAACGTTTTTTCTTTCAATTACAATTGGTCTTTTGCATGGTCTTGTCTTTCTTCATGTTACCCTTTCACTCTGTGTTTGACGAATCTGTGCTTTTTCAATCCCCTTCTGAATCCATTGATGACGATAATGATGCAGAAAGTCAAAAATAGAAGAATATCTTTCTAATATCCTCAGTGTTGCGGGAACGCACAATCTCACGTGAACCATCTGTACGCACAGTGCCACGAGAACCTTCTCTTGTGTTACGGTTATTTTTTTTTGTAAATTTTTAACTAACTTGTGTATCGTTTTCATTGTTTTTTATTTTGAACATAATTCAATTATAAATAAAAATTGTTACATAATAAATTTTTTAGTATACTGTAAATGATTCTTAATTTGAGGCTTATTCAACTAGCCTCTAATTAAAAATAAGATTTTTTATTTGGTCTTTTATGATAAAAAAGAAGAGAATGTAGAAGATTTTCAGAAAGTTCTTCAACAAGTTTTGGTTGATATTTTTTCTTTTCTATTTTGCTAAAATGCTTTAATAAAAATTCAAAATCTTTAAAAAAAATTTAATTTTTCTAAAATATTTCGCATTACTTTTTAATTATCAAAGCAATGAACAGCAAAAAGTAAAACTTTTGCATAATTGCATAAATTTATAAGATCTTCAAAGAAAACAGCAAATTTCATGTTTTTTAAGCTAATGCTGATGCAGTAAAACAAATTTAACTTTTCTATTTTTAAATCAATAGAAAAAAGATCAAAGTGTGTTAAATTTGTGACACACAAGCTATTTCTACACGGACATTTTTCAATAACATGTTTGCGTAACTAAAAATTATTCTCTTTCTCCTTTTTTTCACCTGAAAAAATTGCCTTTCACTTGCTTTTTTGAATATTTAAATCAATATTTTACAATATGTATACAATTTTAAAAGGTTTTTATTAAAGCAAAGAAAAGTGAGAAGGAGGTTAAGATTTTTGAAAAAGAAATTTTAAAACAGCTGGTGTTGATTATAAGATTCGAACAACACTATTAATATTTGTGTATGGTTTTCACTTTTACAAGATTAACACAATTATTTAAACTAAAAACATAAAAAATAAGTTTTGTCATAATCAGAACAAGTTATCCTTAACACTAACCTGATAACACTAGATCTCTTCAAAAGAAAACGTTAACGTTGTATTTGAAGGAAAACAAAAAATAATGCCCTATTATGCAAATTACCAGCAAATCCGCGTAAATCGGATAAAACTAAAAATTACCAAAAACTCTTTTCAGCAGCATTTTAAACATCCATTGGCATCTTTTGAAAAAGAAATCACAAAATTTTAATAATGATTAAAAGTGCCGAAAGTTCAAACACCCAATAGGACTTATCTGACGGTAACGAAAAAATCATCAGCAATAATAAACTGAAGTATTTAGAGAGCCGGATTAGAAAACAATTAAAAAGAATTGTTTAATTCACTCTATTAAATATAAATTAATATTGACCATGCACTACGAAGTCACAAATTTCTTAACACGAAAACAACAACTTTTTTTTTTCAAAAAATGTGAATTTGTAAAAGCAGTTTTTTTCTACTAATTTTACCAACGAGTAATGCTAATTACTGTTTTGTTACTACTTTTTTTGGTTTAAAGTGAAAGCTATATTCATAAGGAATCCATTAATACCAAATTCAACGTAAACGAGATTGTGTGTGCAATATGCGATCAAAGCAAAGATGTTGCACATGTTGTTGCATAACTTTGAATAAAGTTCCTGACTTCCCCTTACATTTAATTATTGTGTTTTTTGATTAAATTTAATGATTATTATGTGGACTTTCAACTTTTCACAGCAGAACTTTTATTTTAACGTTAAATCACTAAAATTTTCCATGTTTTTAACATTAGCGTGGTTTTATATGTTTTTCAGTCATATTTTTATTATTTTTTTATTAAACAACATAATATTTACATTACAACTACTATCATTTTAAAGCTTTATCAGGTTTATCCTTGTAAAAATGATTTACTAACATTTGCATTGCAGTAAAATATTCAATCTTTGCTTGATCATCACCTGATTTAATACGCAAATCACTTTGGTTTTTAATTTTATGGATTGCTTCCAAAGCTGAAATAAACGATTTAGATGAATGTTAAAGTTATTAATATGTTAAAATTTACCCTGTTCAGAAAATTTGCCCCATGACTTAAATTCACGTACAAATGGCATTACATGATGTCTCAAGACGTGAAGTTTAATTTTTTTTTCAGCGAAATCTGGATATTTCTGATCCATTAATGTAAAATATTCTTTAATCGACTCTTCCATTGTATCAATTTCATGTTCTTCAAGATCACGAGCTTCAGCAAATTTTTCAATTTTAGCAAATGCTCTTAAAAGATCAACTCCACATCCATCAATTTCTGGATGATCAACTAAATATTTCAAAATTTTTCTGCAATTTGGTCCTGTAAAATCTGATGTTCCTTGATGGGTTTTTACTCCAATGGTGTCAATTGCAGCAATTAATCTAAATTGAAGGCAACAAAAAATCTGAAAGAGATATGCTAAAAATCTTACTCAGGACCTTTTCCATTCTTTTTACAATATTTCACAGTAGAGCTTACAGCACTAATACAAATATGTACAACCGGTGGCACATATCTTTTGATTGGAATATTCTTTAACATTGGTGTCGCTTTGACTGATTTCAAATCAATTTTAAGCTTTTGAATTTCGGTTTTAGTTTTTGTTCCTTCTGCTACAGCTGATTCTATTATTTCTCCAGCAACAATCAAATCTTCAATTGTACGTAAAGCAGAATCTGGAATTGTTTGGAAATTTTTCCATTCTTTTGAAGCAATGGTACAGTATAAACATGGGCACGTTGAGCTTCCACCTTGAAGTCCAACTGTTTCGTCACCTGCTTTGCAATCAGCGATATAAAAACTGTAAAATACTCTGTTATGAAATGGTCATAAATTTTACATGGACAAACCACTCAAAAGTTTTAGGTCCATGCTTGGTGTCAAACACTTTGCTTTGTAAATATTCAACGGCTTCATCGATTAGAATCAGATGTGGCAACAAAAATTCACGCGTATCATTACCAACAAAAACTTTATAAACTCTTAATTTTTTCGGTGATTGCGGATTTTTCAAATCTACCCAAGAGTAAACAATTTTTGCTGTATCACCGCCTAAAAAGGAAAATTTACCTCTAAAAGCACTTATTATTTTATAACCTTTATCAACACCAATATTAATTCTTGCATTTGTAAAAGGAAATTCATCCATTGAATTTAGATCATTCAAAATAGCAGCTGCAAGTCCTTGTTTAGCCATTGCTTTGAGATTTTCTTTTAATTTTTTTAAATATCTCTTTACGGTACTCAAACATGGATAAAATCTTCTATCCAACCCTTCATACTGTACATCTTTGCAGCCATGCAAGACGTAAAATTCTGCTGCTTCTTCTACCGTAACCCTTTGCGGCTTACCAATTACAATTTTATGTCCCGGCCCTAACAGTTCATTAGCCATATTTTCAACTTGTTTTTTTCTTTTGAAATAACCACTTTTGCTTAATTCCTCAGGGCTTTTTAATGTCTTTGATGATAAAATTGATGGGGATGTGACTGTTGCTGGTGGAGGGGATGGTGATCTAAGTTTTGGTGATTTTTCTTCTGGCATTTCAGTATCGGAACCGATAACACATTGCATATCCGTAGGAATCCATTCAAGATTTGCTTCATACGCCGCAATATGAAGGGAAAGGGTGCTGGAATTTTTGCTTAAATGGGTTTTCTCTTCTTTTTCTTCCCTTGCTTTTTCTTCTTTACGATTATCGACGTTTAACCGATCTGATATTTTGTATGATTTATTCGATTGTGATCGCGGATCATTAATGGAATCTTATAATTTACAAGGGAACCGTCAGAAGTGATAATTGAGTTTTTAAACGAAATATGTTTTTTTGGGATGGTTTTAGGTCCCTAATGATCATACAAAAATATTACGTGCTGGTTTTTAGGTTACGGTACTTTTTCGGCACTTTGAAGTTCTGCGATTTGCCTTACTCCCCCCTTTGGATTCAAAAACGAAAAAAAATTGAAATTTTTTAAATTTCGCAAATTTTGCTCCAAATTGTTCCTGAGGGTCGGTAATAAGCGTATGCAAAATATTTTTTCACCAGAAGGCCGATTAATTTATTTTTGAACGCTTCAAAGTTCTTGTACCATTACATGACGCATGCTTAAATTGCTTTAAAAAGTGGATTTAAAACGTTTTTAAGCGAAAATATTTTATAGGGATCATTAATATGCTTATTACTAGCATTTCCATTAATTTTTAACATTTTTTAAAATTTTTTATTTTTTTCATTTTTTTGAGCACGTACTCCCCCCTTTGGACAGGAGGGTACAAAACTTCAAAGTGCCGAAAAAGTACCGTAACCTAAAAACCAGCACGTAATATTTTTATATGATCATTAGGGACCTAAAACCATCCCAAAAATATATATTTCGTTTAAAAACTCAATTATCACTTCTGACGGTTCCCTTGTTAGTTAAATCTACAGTCCTTTGAATATGTTCAACTAAAAAATAATTAAAATACTAATGAAATATTTAGCGTTCTCATAAATTAGTTCTAAAAAGGACTGCGGTTTTTAATTTACCATAAGTTTTTGCGTTCCATGTTTTAGTTGTTTTTATTTCATTGAGTTCAAAATTCGTACTTGAACAATGATGTATTTGATTTAAGTTAACATTGCTGTATTGATTACCCAAAGTATTACAACCATTACTTGGATAAAATTGATGAGAAGAGATGGAGGGATATTTTGTTGCCATCTAAAATACATTTTTACAAGGATAAACCTGATAAAGCTTTAAAATGATAGTAGTTGTAATGTAAATATTATGTTGTTTAATAAAAAAATAATAAAAATATGACTGAAAAACATATAAAACCACGCTAATGTTAAAAACATGGAAAATTTTAGTGATTTAACGTTAAAATAAAAGTTCTGCTGTGAAAAGTTGAAAGTCCACATAATAATCATTAAATTTAATCAAAAAACACAATAATTAAATGTAAGGGGAAGTCAGGAACTTTATTCAAAGTTATGCAACAACATGTGCAACATCTTTGCTTTGATCGCATATTGCACACACAATCTCGTTTACGTTGAATTTGGTATTAATGGATTCCTTATGAATATAGCTTTCACTTAAAACCAAAAAAAGCAGTAAGAGTAAGTATTTTTTAAGCAATATTGTAATGATAAATGCACAATCTTTGTTGAACAAAAATCCTTTAATTAAAATGTTTGGCAAAATGGAAGTAACCAAATACCGTGTAGTGACCATGTTTGCTTTTGTAGTTTTATGTAAAAATCACTCGTTTTTTAAAAAACGTTTGGTGCAATTTTTTAATGTAAGCAATAAAAAAAAGTAACACTTTTTTTGCATAAATTTCTCAAGTATTCAAAGGAAAAGATATCAAAAAAGTCATACACTGATGTCGTAAAATGCATTTCACTTCTCATTTTAATCGATAGAAAAGAACATAGTGTGCCAGAATTTGTGACACACAACTTACTTACTTACTACACGGACAATTTTCAACCCGTCCATTGTGTCAAAAAATGTTTTATTTTCCATTTTTTCTTTGACCATGGTGGTACCAGTTAGAGCGAAATTTCTATCTAACAGCTTGCTTTAATTTTAAATATTTTATTAAATATTTTACAGTATCATCTTCTACAGTAACCCCGATATTGTAGATGATGATACGGTAAACTGTGGTAATTAATAAATTATAAAAACAGAAATGAGATAATCAATATTTATTTAAATACAACAGAAATGTTATACTTTAATTGATTAATTTCTTTACAGAATACATTATTAATCAAATAATTAATTTCTTTATATCACATTTTATTAAATTTAAATAGATTTTTTTCTTCAACAAATATCAAAGAAATATGATAAGATAAGAGATTGAGAGTTTCATGTGGAACTTGAAGTGCAATTAATCCTTCACAATATCCGAGTAAAAATCCTAAAATAATCACATTGTTGATTACAGCAATCAAAATATAAATTTAAAAAATATCTGCTAAAACATCAAATAAATAAAGTTGTTCACAAGGTTGATGACCTCCTTTATTCAAAGGTTTTTTTTATCAGCTTTAGTTGGTTCTTCACATGAAACAAGGTCGGATAGACGGATTTCACAAAAATTATCTGTCTAAAAATTAAGTCTAATACATGTATAACAAAATTGATTTAAACTCTTACTTTCAATGAACAAAAAGAAACTGTCAAAATTATCAAATTTTGATCTTTCCTTACGGACATTATCTCCTTCCCCTAATTACTTTTTCAAGTTTGTTTTTAAATATGCCAGATTTACCCGGTTGACATGATTTCTTATGTAAAGCTCTAGTTTTGCGCAAAAGTTTGCTTCAAATTATTTTTTATTTAATCATTTTATATAAATTTTATATAAAATGATACCTGAGGTTTTTGAATTATTGCATAAATTTATAAAATATTCAAAGAAAACAGCATCCGCAAAATTTAACGTTTGTTTAAAAATGTTGATGTAGTAAAAGATACTCTACTTTTCTTTTTTTTAAATCAATAGAAAAAAAAACAAAGTGTGTTAAATTTTGTGACACACACGCTTTTTCAACACGGACATTTTTAAATAACATGTTTGTGTCAAAAAAAAGTGTGATTGTTTCTTTTTTTCTACTTTAACCTTGAACAGTCGGGGAAAAAAATGCTTTCTAAATTATTGCTTTTTTGAATATTTTATTAAATATTTTGCAATAACATTATCTACTGTAATAAAACATGTAGTAAACTTTTATTATACACGTTAGGGGTTTTTTAAGATTAATTACAAAAAGCACGAGGGAGTAAAGATTATCTGATAATGATGCATTAAATAAGTATGCCGAAGTTATCAGTTAAAGGGACACTGAAACTTTCAGTATGAAAACTTTAGCCAGTTCAGTTGCAAAAATGTTGCAGCAAAAAATTAAAGCTTTACAAATGTTGCGGATATGTTTTTCAGATACATTATTACTAGTTTTATCTATTACACTCATCCGCAACATTTGTAAAGCTTTTATTAGATAAATTTTTTAAATATTCAAAGAAAACAGCATCAGTTTCATGTTTGTTTAAAGCTCATTTTCTGTAAAGTACGAGCATTTCGGATTATTCTTGGCACAGGCGCACCGAATTGATGCCAGAAGGGTGTAAAGTGTTTTTTCTAGGTAAATATGGTCCAAAAACTTCATTTTCGTTGTCTTTTTGGTTCTAAGTGTCCTAGTTTTCGTTATGCAAATTTCTGAAGTCAAAAATGAAAAATCGCCATCTTTAAAGATAAAATCACCAAAATGATACCACTGAAAGCCCTTGACGAGCTGATTCCAAATATATAAAATTTGTTAAGGTTTGACCCATTTTTGAAGGCGAAAACAGGCACAGAACGCCAAAAATCGCGTTTTTTCACCTTTTTGTGATTGCGAAATCTCCAGGACCACTCCGACGAAGAATTTTTTTATACTTAATTCTTCCTTAACTACTTGGGCATCAAAAACCAACAACTTTTGGAACATCCATTTGGTCCTGAATGGTGTTATCTATGCTCGAACATGCTCAACTCTAACATGGTCAGCATGAGTCGCGGGGCGTATCTCAATGTACATGTTAGATTTTGACTTCCGGTGAATTGTATTATGAAAAACCATATAAACAGAGCATGTTGGGTCAGTTTCAGCTATTTTGGTAACGATTTCGTAATAGGGGAATCATTTGAAACTCCAATATTGTGCAATATCATCCGTTGAAGTATTAATTCGAAAAAGGTCAATTTTTCTTAACAAATTAAGGAAAATGTGCTTCTACAATAAAAATCAGATGCCAAATTAGTATTTTCAAGCATTAAACAATGAAATTGTGCAATTGCTGATATTTGGGAACTATTCGAAAAATAGGTGTTTTTTGGTCCATTTTCAACGTATTCAAAAACTGTAAAAATTATCATATATCAACTTTTTGTGCTTATTACAATGAAATATAGCCTGTTTAGAGTAATTATGCAAATTTTCAAGTACCGGAAACGTCTAGTTTTTATTTAGCAGCATTTTAAAAGTTTGGGTTTCTTTTGCAACTAAAATTATCAAAAAGTCAGTTTTTTCTGCATGAATCGTATCAAAAACATTTTTTCTTGGTTTTTTTGTAATAAATTCAGCATTTTCAACTATAACCCCCTTTTATTAATAAAATTTCAAAGAATCCAAAAATAACAAAAATCGAATTTTTTCAAAAAAGGGGTTCAAGAGACGATATACAACAGGATTCAAATCTTGCGGCACGTGAAATTTTTATATGAAATTTCCTGTGGTCCATTCGAATAAACTAGGTGAAAAAACATTATTCTGAAAGTTTTGGGTCAATCTCTCTCGTACTTTTGATTTCAGTGTAAAGTAAAGTTACTATATTGCCAAAAATGGAAAAACTCGGGAAAAATCGTAAAGTAAACCAATCAAAACGTTTTAAACCGTGATTGTACATATAAGTAAGGGCTTTTGAGGCGTTGATTGAGTTTTAAAGAAAATGAGCTTTAAACATGTCGATGTCGTAAAATGCATTTCATTTCTCCGTTTTTTAATCGATAGAAAAGAAGAAGTGTTGAATTTTGTGACACACAAACTTTGTCTACTCGGACATTTTTCAATGAAACATTTGAGTCAAAAAAGATTATTATCTTTCTTCGTATTTACCCGTAAAAAATTGTTCTTTATTTTTTACGGATAACCTTGCTTTTTTGAATATTTAAATCAATATTTTACAATATCATTATCTACAGTAACTTCTGTAGTAATATGTATATGATTTTAAAGGTTTTTATTAAAGCAAAGTAAAACGCGAAGGAGGTAAAGATTTTTTGAAAAAGAAACCTTAAAACAGCTGATCTAAATTCGTACACTATTAATATTTTCCATTTTTTGTGTTACTTGATTTGTCTTTATTGTTGTTAGTTTTTTGACCAATTTGAGTACTGAAATTATACTTTGTTTTACAATTCTATTAATAAAATATGATTTAAATATCTCCCCCAGATCCACCAGTTTTAGGAATTTTAGCTGAAGGCAAATTTGCATTGGGTGTGTTTCCGATCGATGAACCTGCCTCACCACGAACTTTTCCAACATTTTGATTAGGTTTTGGGTTTTGTCCAGGTTGTTTTTGAGATTTTTTTGCTGGAAGAACATTTAATTAAGGAATTTGTTTTTTTGTAGACGACGAGCGAGGCGAAACTGTTGCTGGAAGGATTTGTAGAAAATGGGCGAGATGAACTTGTAGTTTAAGGATTTGCATCCTTTGATTTGGCTCGTTCACAAGGTTGATGAACCTCCTTTTTTACTGATTTTGACCCTGAAATTTTATCTTCTTTAGTTGGAAAGTTTGCCTTAAATCATTTTTCATTTAATTATTTTATATAGATTTTATATATAAAATGTTACCTGTGGTTATTGAATTATCAATTTCTTTCAATTATTGAGCTTTTCCATTTTCTAAAATTTTGTAATTAATTAAAATTTAAATAAGCTTTACTAAATTTCCGAATACCCATTTCTTTGTTATTAATCAAAACTTCAGAAGTTAAATTTTTGATAAATTTGCCTATTAATCTTGGGGAAACAATATCAGTTAAAATAATAACTCCAAATAAAATCAATGCCAACATGCCACAAACCCAATTAACTATAAGGCAATCAAATTTACATGTTTTATAAAAAATTTAAAAAAATTTACATTTACTTTCCTGATCCTTATTTTTCTTCAAAAGATCTTTTACAACATTTGCCATAAGCAATTCTTGTTCTTATTGCATTTCAATTTTGGTTGATTTTGAAACAAATGGTTTAGGTAATAATGGCACCATCGAACTATCTGAGAATTAACCAACAGATCCATTTTTATTGTTTAGTTCTTGAAAATCTGTTAATTTTCACTATATTGCTATAAATGCTTTAACTAAAAAGCACGCAAAACTCTTTTACAAGCCCTATTTTATCAAAAAATATTTTGCGTTACTTTTTAATCAAAGCAATAAATAACAAAAAGTAAAAATTTTATTGCATAAATTTATAAAATATTCAAAGAAAACAGCATCACCAAAATTTAACGTTTGTTTAAAAATGTTGATGTAGTAAAACACACCCTACTTTTCTTTTTCTTTTTTAAATCAATAGAAAAAAAGAGCTAAATTGTGACACACTTTTTCTACACGGACATTTTTGAATGAAACATTTGAGTCAAAGTATATTTCTTTTTTTCTACTTTAACCTTGACCAGTCTGGGAAAAAAATTGCTTTCTAAAACATTGTTTTTTTTTTCGAATATTTAATTAAACATTTTACTGTAATGTTATAATTAAGGTAAATTATATAAAGCAAGAAGGAATACAATATTATTTAAAAATCAAAATTTGTGGTGACCAACAATATGGCCCAATATTAATATATTCCATTTTTTGTATTGTTTCCACTTTTAAAAAAAAATTTTCTTTGGATATTCAAATGGATCAATATAGAAATTTAATAAAAATTTGCATACTCAGGATCAATTTTTATCGACTTTGACGCAATCACACTAGATCACATTGAAAAGAAAACTTTAACATTGTATTTGAAAGAAAACAAAAAAAATTGTTGCTTTATTATGCAAATTATCCACAAAAATCCGACAAAACTAAAAATTACCAAAACGCTTTTCAAGCAACATTTTTGACATCCATTGGCATCTTTTGAAAAAAATCACAATTAAAATATTTATTAAAAGTGCCGAAGTTCCAACACCCAGTAGAACTTATCTAACGTTAACGAAAAAATCATCAGTAATAATAAACTGCACTTATTTGTGTGCCTGATAAGAAAAAACTCAAAAAAATTTGATCAACTCTATTAAATGTCAATTAATATTGACCATTGATATTTTTGTAGTTTTGCGTTAAAAGCACCCGTTTTTTATAAAACGTTTTGTGCAACTTTTTAATGCAAAGCAACAAATAGCAAAAAAGTAAAACTTTTTTTTATTTATCGCATAAATTTATCAAATATTCAAAGACAGCGAAGACAGTGATATTTCATACACTGACATCGAAAAATGCATTTAATTTCTCTTTTTTTTCAAATCAATAAAAAAAAGATCAAAGTGTGTTCATTTTTGTGACAACCATTTATTACCTACACGGACATTTTTTAATGAAATAGTTGAGTCAAAAAAATATTTCTCTTTTTCAACTTTAACCTTGACGAGTTTGGGAAAATTTTGTTTTCTAAACCACTGTTTTTTTGAATATTTAAATAAATATTTTACAATACTATTATCTACAGTAACATCTGTGGTAATATTTATAATTTTTTAGAACTTTATTTATTACTGTGTGATATGTAAATATTATTTTGCTACATCAAAAAGAAGCAGACATTATTTAAATTAAAAAGTAAAAATAATTATATGACAAAGCGTTTACAAAATAAACATTATTAATCAAATAATTAATTAATTTATACCACATATTATTAAATTTAAATAGCTTTTATTATTCAACAAATATCAAAGGAATATAATGAGATAAAAGATTTGGAATTTCATGTGGAAGTTGAAGTGCAATTAATCCTTCACAATACCCAAGCACAAATCCTGAAATACCCGTGATAAGCATTACAGTAATCCAAATATAAACAAAAAAATACCTGCTAAAACATCAAATAAATAATGCCGACCCATTGCAACACGCGTAAATCCAAGGATCACTGGAAAAATGTATAATAAAACTTTTGATTGAACATTTAAAGGTGTTAAAAGATGAAGCCTAAAAAATTGATGAAGAATTAGAATAAACATTAATACAGTAATCTAATAAGCAAGAATATATGATATCCAAAAAATGTTTAGATTTTAAATGTTACAGTATCCCAAATAAATATGACCATTACATAAAAATGAGTGACATATTTAAACCTTACCCCAATACTGTCAACATTACAGCTCTTGAAGAATGTCCAGATGGAAAAGAATATTTATCTGCAATTGGTGCTTCGTAAACCTAAAACTCAATTCACATTAAAACATTCAACATTTTTGCCCAAATAAATCCAACCTGATCATCTTCATTATATGGTGGTCGATTACGTTGAAATGAAACTTTGAAAATTCCAACTGCAGCTAAATCCAATAAAATTCCTAAAATATTTCTCATATATATGTATTACAATATCCAAAACAAAGCACAAAGCTTACCAAATAATAGCACACACCATTTCCATTGTATTCTTGGAGAATATTGTTTTCGAATTACATATAATGTTCCCAAACCAGATACAATTAGCCTAAAATTCATATGGTTTTATTTTTCAAACATTAACAAGGCATTATTTATTTGATACCAAGGAATACCATGAGCTGCCCATTCAATTAATAAAAATCCAAATCTTATAGTTGGTGAAACTAATGCATCTCGCATTAATAATATTCTACTCAATTTAGCATCTAATTTCAATAAGCTTGAAAGCATCTAAAAAGAAATATTTGATGTAACAATATAAAAATAAGACAAAGATTACGGTAATTGCGATTACCGTAATGCTCAAACCATTAATAATGTCACATTGTTTACAAAATCTTTTCCGTTTTTCAGAAAGTTTACAACTGGCAAAAACCGTTACAATATTTCAACCCCAAGAAAAATTACAAAAAACTTTATTTTTTAACAAACAAAATACATTCAATAAGAGGTAAACAAAAGATAAATACAAAACAAGGCAACAAATGATTACTTTGAAAAATGAGATGCCATTGGATCAGATGAATGAATTCTTGTTAAATTGTATGCTTCCAATTCAGCAGGCGTTAATTTTTTCGTTTCATAATTTGAATGATAAGATCGATCACGTTCATCCTAAAAATAAACATGGTAATAACAAGTTATAAGAAAGCGGATTCAAATTTCTTAAACCAAAAGTATACGGTATTTGATACAATGTAAGCCTATATAGCGTATTCCAAAATGAAACAACTGATTAAGCTCAAAATTTAAAAAAACAAACCATTTTATTCATTGCTTTTCCAGCTTCTCGTTCTCTTGTTGCTTTCTTGATTGCCGCTCGAAGTTCTGGATCACCTTTAGCTTTCTTTAAATCTGGTTCAGAATCTGATGATGCCGATGAAGAAGAGGAGGATGATGCCGAAGATGAGCGCCTTCTCTTTCTCTTCTTTTTACCTTCTTTTACTTTCTTTTCACGTTTTCGTTCTTTTTGCCGCTTTCTTTTATCTCGTTTAACTTTTCTTTGATGCTCTTTCTTTGCTCCTAAAATGACTAACGTTAATAAAATTACAGTAACAAGCAAAACTAAAACATACTTTTCTCTTTTTCATTTTTCATTTCTTCTTCCATCATCTTTTTTCTTTCTTCATCATCTTCATCTTCAGCAGCATCTTTTGTTACTTCAACTTCTGCTTCACTTTCTTCTTCTTCCTCAGATTCTGATGATGATTCACTTTCTGATTCAACTTTCTTGCTTTTCTTCTTTTTACCACTTTCTTGTTTTGCAACAACTTCAGTAATATCTGGCTTTTCAGCTTCTTGAGCAGCTTCAGCAGGTTTTGGTTTTATTTGTGTTGCTTTTGTAGTTGGAAGTGTTCTTGTAAATGTTTCAGTATCATTTGCATAACCTTTCTCTCCAACACAATATGAATTTTTCATAAATGAATGACAGCATCTATAACCCCATTGTCCATCTTTCCAATATGAGCCCCAAATACTAGTATGATTACCAATTAGTCTAAAATTTATATGGTATTTATTTTTCAAACATAAACAATGTCAATATATATTCAAGAAATTTAACCTATAAAACTTACTTATCCTCTTCGTATTTGGACTTTAACAGTGGCCGCTGTTCACCCTTGATAACATTTCCTCGACGATTATATTCAACGTAATTTTCTGTTTGTGCAAGAAGCAGTTCTTTTGCAGGGACTTCTAAATGCTCTTCACCTCCATAAGTTTCGAGCAACTTCTTCTGTTTATCTTCTGTTAAAGTTTCACGCTGTTCATTGAATTTCTTTTGAAAATATTCAAGTTTTGTTGGTTCTGCTGTTGCATGAACATCAATGCCTTTGCTTCGAGCTTGCCATGCAAAAAGTTGAGCTTCATGAGATTGAACAACTTCACCACTATAACGTTCATAATTTTCACCAGCAAATTTTGCAGCTTCTGCTTCTTTTCCAACAACACCCAAGAATGGATTTTCACGCATTGATCGAGATTTTGGATCATAATATGGACCATTTTCATTTAAATTATACAAATATTTAGCTGTATCTTCACGGATCCGCAAATTTCTGACAGTAATTCGAGTCCGAGAATCCATATCAACTGATTGTCCAAGAGACATTTCATCAGCATATTTATCATCATCCGCAACTTCTTCACCATCTCCTGCTTCAGGATCAACTTGAATTTCACCTTTGCGAATCTTTTCAGCTTTAATAACTTTTGCAATTTCTGCCATTTCTTCATGTTCTTTTACAACTGTTTCAGCAAAGGTTGAAGAATCAAATCCATTCCAGCGATCACGTTTTGAATCATAGTTAAGTGAGAGATTTGGCTAAAGCAAAATAGTTAATTGTTGAATATTAAAAAGCTAAAGACGGAGGAAGATAAGGAAAGCAAGTTGGGTAAGAACGTGGAGAATTTGCTGTTAGTTTAGATAAATAGTTATGGACAAAATGTTCGTGGAAACTGATCAAATTACTTGGAGTTCTTTGAAAGTGTATGGATAACTAAGGGTAGAAGAAACTTGTTAAACAATTCTGGAATTTTCCAAACTCTTTTACAACAGCCAAAAAATCAAATCGTGACTCACGAGAACAGTGTTCACAAAAATTAATGGATATAGATTTTCAGGCCGGAGCAAAACTTTGTCCATCTGTAATAAGCATACTTACTTGAATATGATCATCTGGTGCCATATCTTCTTCAGTAAATTTTGCTCCAATTTTTCTTGGACGTTCAAAGCAATCACGCTTTTTATGTCCCATTGCACCACAATTTTCACATGCACCTTTCCGGAATTTATATGCAACATTATTCGTTGTACCTTTAGCATACCATTCATTCAATCGAACAAATTCTTGTTGTCTTTCTTCATGTGGACGTTGATGCTAAAATTTTTAATGGAATGTTAGATATTAGAAAACTTGTATCACAGTCATACCTTTAAAGTTGGACCAGAAGTTGGAACATACCAAGGAGTTTTTTCAATAAATTCTGGGATATGTGGATTAATATCTCGTCCAGTTTCAATATCCACCATAGCTGGAGCAGTTCCAGCTTTTCGTTGTTCTTCCAATTCTTTTTGTTCACGAAAATCATTGACTCTTTTCTTTGTTGCTTGATCCTCTTCACCAGCTCGTTTGGCATGCTTTATCAGCTCTGATACTGGAAGCTGTACAGGTCTTGACATCTTTAATAATAAATATAATAAATTTTAAACATAAAATTAATACAATTTGTCACAAATAAGCTTGAAATTGAATACGAAAAACGAAGCAACGAATAAAAATTTCACAATTTTTCCTTTTGCAAAAAAGAACTTTTTGCCAAACAGTTGAAGAAAAATAAATTCTTTTTGTTATTTGTCAATGTGTTTTACAGTATTTTTTTGTTACAATTGAATATTTAAATATCGAAAATAAACAAAAGTGACAATTTTAGAATTCTCCTAAATTACCTAATATTCAGATAATTCTTTCCTTTGCACAAAAGGGAGAAATTTCTCAATGTTGCCATGTTTGAAGATGGTGATTTAGAGTTATTCAAGAAGCAAAAATAATTAATAAAAATTTTTGTAAGACGTGAATAAAAGGTATTCACATTTGTATTGTCAATAATTTATTAAACATTTTGTTTATCATTGTCTTTTTTGAAGTTAAACTTGCCTATTAATTTGAAAACTTGAAAATGTTAAAATTGTGAAATTAACTGTTCCCTTAGTGCCACCCTTTGAACTAAAAATAAACAACAAAATTATACAAATAAATATTATTTGTTTACTTTTCATAGCTTTTTGTTTATTTCACGCAGACCTTAAAAAACCCGGTATATGTACTGTAACAATAAAACAAGTTGAGGAAGAAATTTATTTTTGCTGTTTTCCACTTGAAATTTGCATAATATTTTTGCTTCATTCATTTACACATGGAAATTCTGCTTTGTGCCTTTTTCAATCACAAGCAATCATTTTATTCATTCATCTTTGATTGTTGATGGTTGTTGCAGTTGTTTTTGGATGGTGAAAGAAGAAAAATGAAAGAATTTTGTTTATTGCTTCTCTTACTTTTTGTCATCAAAATTCATGGTTCGTCTTCACCTGATGCTGATCCTACCATAAATGTTAAATATCATGGTTCTCGAAGATATTGGACTTCGGTTGATTCGAATGGAAAAACGTATCTATTTTATATATCTTTGTTTTTTAGAATTACGGTATAGTTTTTAGATATCTTGCACTTAATGTTCTTAAAGAAGCAGTCTCTGGGCCTGTTAAACTTTTATTTCCAAAAGATAAAAATATGGCTCAAATCCTTTCGGATGTATCTCTTTATTCTCCAACAAAAGAAGAAGATAATTGTAAACGGGATCATAGCAAATTGAATTTTAAGCTTGTTTTTGATAATGAAAATTGGATTCGTGGTGAAGTTCAAGCAGAATTAAATGTGGTATTCTTTAACTTGTATACAAAGTGTCCTGGTAAGTTGTATTTTATTAAATTGTACAGAAGTTTTCGCAAAATAGTGTAAAACTTCATTATTTTATAGATTTTAATGACACATATTATTATTATCAAACCCGAATTGTTGAAAAAGAAGAAAATCTTGAACACGAAGAAAAGAGATTGTGCTTTAAAAGAACTAATCCTTTTCATTCTTCTGTTGACCACACCAAAAATGGGTACTTCTTTACTTTTGCACCCCCTTGCAACTTCCTTCCTTGAACGGTGATTTCTCTTGTTGTTTTTCTTCAAAGTTTTTTACAAAAAGTAAAAACTTTGAAGAAACACAACAATAAAAACCACCGTTCAAGGAAAGAAAAAACATGTCGAAAGAACTCGATTAACTGCATTCACCAGCCTTTTATACTACTTTGAAGCATTAACATAATTTGCATTGATAAATTTGAATTTACGAATGAGGGAATGCAAAAAGTACAGTAGTGTAGCACTGATTTGCTGTTTTTACTGTAGTTTTGCATTACTTTATCATTTCACGAACAATTCAAAAAAGATGCAAATTTGACAAAATCACCAAAAAGTAAAAAATGATGCAAATTTGACAAAATAAAGGAAGGAAGTTGCAAGGGGGTGCAAAAGTAAAGAAGTGCCCAAAAATGTTATGGAACTGCAAGTCACTTCGATCATTCCGTGTAAAGTCTTTTTGATTCTGGTAAATATTTCGTTTTTT
Organism: Panagrolaimus sp. LJ2414; assembly: GCA_024447195.1. NCBI lineage: Eukaryota > Metazoa > Nematoda > Chromadorea > Rhabditida > Panagrolaimidae > Panagrolaimus > Panagrolaimus sp. LJ2414. Next base: position 2,892,229 of record JAMRXY010000023.1, read on the forward strand.
TCTTTACATCTTTTTTAAATATCATTTGTTCTTTTTCAGCCTGCATATATGGATGTGGAAGATGAAGAATTACCACCTGCTACTCAAGAACCTTTGAATGAAACTTTTGCTGCTCAAGGTAAAGAATTTTGGTGGAAAGATAGCAACAATCAATCCTTCTCTGATGGAATTTTTTTTCTTGGACGAGATGTTGTTATCGATATTACAAAATCTACCAAAGCAATTCCTTACTTTCTTCGGATTGGTAAAAATCAACCGTATCCATCCCTACAGTTCAAATTTGATGCAAATTGTTCAAATCAACAATATGAATTATTTGTGAATCTTCGAAGTGATAATAATTGCAAAATTGTTATTAATCTTGGTAAAGAAGGAATTGATTTTACAACAAGAGGTACTGTATCAACTGAAATCAATGACCCAACAAAATCTCCAATATTTGTCTTTGCTCGTAATGAATCAAAAGTTTTTGTCAAAGCTGGCACACATTTGGCGGTTATTGAAATGGATGTTTGTGAAATTGAAAACCCAACCGATGTTCCGGATGATCAATTTGTTCTTCAAATTTTTTCATCAGAAGATTCATCTGGGTGTAATCTTGCTCAAGTGCTCCTTCCTGCAGGGGATGTCAAAAACAAAATTGAAGTTTTACTTGATCGGGTTAAAGCTGCAAAACTTATTGCTGAAGCTAATGAAAGAGATGCTTCAACTTTTTCAACTTCAACTTCAACTGCTACTGTTACTTCAGCTTATCCAAATTATTCTGGTGAAACAACTGAAGTTGAAAAGGCTGCATCTGAATATTGGTGGATTGTTATTGGTGTTGTACTGTAAGTTATTCTAATTTTGATATTTTTATAAATACTCCCTTTTCAGATCCGCTGTTGCACTTATTCTCGCGATTACTGCCATATGCTTCTGTGTTCGCCATCTAAGAAAGCAAAAAGAAATTAGCAAAACTCAACTTCCACCAAATTTTAATAATGATCAAAATGTTGAAAATTTACATCCAACTGAAACTGCAATTCCCATTGAAGAACCGCCAACAAAAATTAAAACTTCTCCTGCAACAACACCAATGCACCAATTTCAAGATTAATGTTCAACAATTTCAAAAATTTCAAGGTGATTATACCTTTGAAACCGATGAACCAATTTTACAATTCAACAGCTTTCATAAAATTAATTCATTTTAATTTTTTGGTGTATTTTATTTAGTTGTCCTTTTTTAATTATGTATGTTTTATTTTTAGTAAATATTTTTCCGACTGTTTAAATGTTTTGAATGCCGTAACTAATAAAGTCTTTGGCTGGAAACTGCAATATTTATCAACTTGTTTAAATAATTTTTTTCATAAGTTTGTTCATTATAGTGAGCTCGGCCTCTACAGTGGGAATTATCCAAAAAAATTTTGCATACCATCGAATTATTAAAATGAAAAATTGCCTATAGATCATGTAAAATACAAAAAACAGGAATTATGTAAATTTTGGTATTGGCCTCCTGCGGCGGTCAATTTCAAAATCAGTAACAACAAACCATCACCATTGAATCCTCCATGAAATTTAGCTTTATTGTTAAAAATAAAATATGAATCTGGTTGAATAATTATTGTAAAAGGTAACCAAATTTAGGAACCAAATTTAGGAAACAACAATAAATAAACAGTTTGTTAATAAAATTTTTAGTTAAAAGACTATGCAAATTTTTCTTTGTCGTTTTCTGATTGTTTCAGACAAGTATGGGTAGATTATTCTTTATCTTTGTTAGAAAAATCTATTCTTGCAATTTTCGAAGGACTACAAAAATCTTCAAGTGGCTGCATTTCTTTAACAACTTGATCACATCTTGATTTAGGAGGAGGCATAATAATATCAGGATGTTGGAGATAAAGATATGCTTTTTCTGTCGCTTGAATATGTTTTTTTCGTTTTTCTGAATCAAAATTTGAATAAATCCATGAAAATGATGTCACAACTTTGAAAAATCTTCCTTTCCATTTATATGTTAATATTTCAGGTTGTGGAAGGGTTGGGTCTTTTTCTTTTGACATTTCGATTTCATAAGTTTTCATTTCAAATTCTGTTAATCTTTTAATTTTTGCAATTATATTTCGATGATCTGAATTATTTTCCAATAATTCCAAGAAACTTTCTGCAGCTTTTTCATAATCTTCTTCCAATCTTTTTTGTTTTGCAGCCAATTTTTCAAGTTTTTCAACCAAAATTTCTTCATCTTTTTGTGCCATCATTCCAATTTCAGAATCAGAATGAAATTCATCTTCATCAGGATAAGATAACTGAAATATAAATAGGAATAAAAAAAAAACGTTGAAGATTTCTATCTAGGGTTGTTCATTTCCCCGGAAATGGAAAAAACTCCGGGAAAGTCCCGGAGTTACAGTATTCCAAACTACAGTAATATTTTACCAAAATTAGCCTTATAACCAAAAAGGGCTATTAAATACTAAATTTAGGCAAATTTGACTATGTGCAGTGCTTTTATTTCATATTTATCCCATTTTTAAAGGTTTAACGTAAAAACGTAAAAGAGTACTGTAATATTTTCCGGGAAATTGGAGCCATTTCCCGCAAAAAATTGGGAAATCTGCCGGTAAATTTCCTATTTCTATCAATGGTTAAATTTAACAAGGACCACTCCCAACCTGCTTTGCCGCTTTTTGAACGAGATATATCCCGCTAGATAGCCCCAGGGCAGTTATGCATAACTCCAAAATGTTTCCTATGAATGCGTTATGCAAATTTACGGAAACAAAGTTTGGAAAATATGCGTGAAACATGGGTTTTTGAGAAATCGTCGACCCGGATCGTGGATTTTTCAATCTTCAATTCTATAAATTTGCATATGGAAAGTACATTAACCGCTAATTTTGGGGTAATTTATATCTGCCCTAAGGCGTCTAATGAGATAGGTCTTATCCAAAAAGCGGAGGACCAGGTTGATGCCTTCCCTTGTAACTTTTTAATTTTTTTTAAATTCATAACAATTTTAATCATTGTCTTACCTCAAAATCATCATTATTAACAAAGGTATCAAAATCATAATCATCATAATTTCCAAGTCCGGGAAATGTTTGGGCCTCCGCTTCTTTGAGACGTGGTTCAATTTGAATATTTTTGTGACAGTTTGGCTTTGGTTGATTTATGTATTCCACTTTTGGCGAACAATTTTTAATCTTTTCTTTCAATAAATGATCAGCAGTCTTTTCAGCTGCTTTAAGCATAGCTTCTTTGTATTTTCCAGCCAATGAAACAGAAAATCCTTTTACATATTTTGACACTTGTTCTTTCATTTTGAAACAAACATCTTTTGGTATTGTTTGAACTCCAAATTTTGTCACAGTTTGAACATAGTTTTCGAATTCATTGGAATTTTCCAATGTTACCTAAAAATTTAAATATAAAATTGATCAAAAACAAATTTTTTATGCTAACAAGGAAAGGTATCAACCTGGCCCGCCGCTTTTTGAACGAGACCAATTCCATTATATAGCCCTAGGGCAGTTATGCCTAACCCCAAAATATTTCAATTGAATTGCCTTCCTATATGCAAATTTATAGAATTGAAGTTTGAAAAATGTGCGTGAATCAGTGGTTTTTGAAAAATCGTCGACCCGGAGGTCGTGGATTTTTCAAACTTCATTTTCAAAAATTTGCATATATGGAGGCCATTATTCATCGGAGATATTTTAGGGTTATGCATACCTACCAAAGGGCTGTATAATAGGATAAGTCTTGTTCAAAAAGCAGCGGGCCAGGTTGATACCTTCCTTTGTAAAAAGTACAAAAATGCTATAAAAAATATTCTTTTTAATTAAAAAATTATTTTATCTTTTTCGAAAAATATTAACTGCCCTCACTTAATAATAGTATAAGAATTTACTTCATCATTTAATTTTTTCGATGCATAATTTTCAACTTTTTCCTTCCATTCATGATTTTTCCTTGACGATTTTAAGCTTTCCAAAAGTGCCATTTTTTCTTTGGACTTTGAAAAAGCAGTCTCTATTTCTTTTATAGTAAAAGAGCTTTTTGAAGTTGTTGGACTATCATTTTGATCAGTTGTGGAAGCCATTTCATTTCGCTGTTACATTAACAATAAGCTAAAAATTTAAAAATTAAACCTTCATGGTTGTTAATAAAAAATATTTTTGATATTTTTTATAAAATAAAAAAATATAAAAAATATTTTTGGGCTTAATCAATATTTTTCATGAGATTGGAAAACAAAGAAAACGGCACAGACAACTAAAAACGTTTGGCCTTATAATCCTTCATATATTTTTAAACAAAAAATATATGAAGGATTGTTTGATAAATTGCATAGAAATCGTATATAAGAAATAAAAAAATAAAAATTATCGTATGTATTTTTTAAAAGCATCTTGTTGTACCCCAAAATAATAGAGGAAGATTGTGAAAAGAGGTACCTTTCAAATGGTTCAAAGCGGTGAATCATTTGAAAGCTTTTTTGCATTAAAAATGCGTTTAAAAAATTGCAAAAAAAAATCGATTGTGTGCAAAATTGGCTTATTTTTTTCCATGTTTCCTTGGTCGACTGATTGTTATTGGCGCGCAATTGTCAGACACATTTTCTTCTTCACCGACAACAACAACTGACAAGAAAGAAAAAAAATGGTGGACAAACATTTGAGCGCCAAATAAACAATTTAAAATAGAAAAAAAATTAAAAGCTTTGGTTAATTAATGCAATAAAATTGTGCACTTATTTTCTGCAATTACATTTTTTGCAGAAAAAAAGAGCTTTTAAAAAATTAAAGAATTTAAAAATGCAGCACCAAAATTTTTGTTTTGTCACTGTTCTGCTTTGTTTAAAAAACACTAAAAATGCGAAAGAAAGAAAATGTATTTTTTTGCTATATTTTTCTATAAAAATATTTACAAAGGGCTAGGTTGAAAAAAGGCATGAGAACAAAAATAAATTTATTGCAATAAATTAATTTGCATCATAAATACTAAAAAACAGTGCCGCAACTTGAGGAGATGCCATGGCACCCCCTTTGAATGCCAACGTTTCATTTTAAAATAATGAGATTTTTTTGAAAAGTTATAACAAATGGCATCCCTTGGCACCTTTTTTAAGTATGGTGAAGTTGCAGCATTGAATGTATTTTTAATACCACCGCCCTTATCATACACCAAAATTAGATTGTTGCTTATCAAGCTTTTGTTTACCTGGACTTTTTCAAAATGATTGAATAGATTTGATATTTTGCATAAATAGTTCAAAAATTAGACTGGCTGGGGTTACAGTCATGATTGCGTGTTACAGTATCTTATTGAATATTGCATAATAAAATTAATCAATTTAACATCATTTCCAATTTGTAAACCCATTTTTCGTTTATCTTTGTTCAAGAAATAAAAACAGACAAAAAATAACAACCAAATTTGAAACAATCAAAATGATTACAATTTTTTTTCTCCTTTTTCTAACAAAAAATATTTCTACAATTCTCTTTTCTAGTCGATGGAAATATTTAAATTTAAAATATATTAAAAAAACAATACTAAAGTCATTTCAAGTCAAACTATAGAAAAAAAGCAGCTGTAAAATTTCTCAAGAAAGACTTTTTGTAATAGTAAAAATGTAAATGGAATCAAATGAAATGCAAATTTTTTTAGGTTGTTGTTGTTTCAGCAGTTTTTGTTGTTGTAGGATTGGCATTTGTTGGTGACGATGATGATGAAGATGAGGACGAAGAGGAAGTATCTTTGTCATCATCGGCATCATCATTATCTTTAGGTGAATCTTTCTTATCTTCATTTGGGGATCCGGTAGTTTCAGTATCACCTTTAGGTTCAGGAGTTTTTGTTTCATCTCGATCAAATTCAACTCCACGATTTACAGAATCTGCCAATTCAGGATCAAGTTGTTTAGGATTTGCTGAATTCTGAGGAGAAGATTGTTGTTGTTGTTGTGATTGTTGGGTATTTGAGTTATTATATCTTGATTGATCTTGAAAATTTCGACGAGGTTGTTGGAATCGACCTCCACCTCGACCCCTTCGTTGACCACGATTAAAATTTGGAAATCGATTATTAAATTGTTGACCAAAAGGCGGACCACCACCAGCACCGGGATGATGACCAAATGGATAACCGGGATTCTGAAAATTTGAATAAATTATCTAATATACCAAAAGCTAGAAAATATACTTACAAAGAATCTTTGACCAAATTGATCAAATCCATATGGCCCTGGGGGCATCATTGCATCGGGACGAACTTGTGAAATAAAAGCTCGGAAAAATTGTTGTTGTTGCTGGGGATTCATCATATTAAAAGGTGGAGGAGGAAAGGGTGGCATCATTGGCGGGATAGGTTGTCGGAATTGGTTAGGAAGAGCTGGAGGGGGTACTAAAAACTTGTTAAACATAAATTTGCATAAAAATTTAAGTTAAAGTAATACCACCGGGATTAAATTCAGGCATTTGTTGTTGATGATGTTGTTGTTGTTGATGGGATTGTTGATGTTGATTTGGGCCCCCTCCAAAGGGAGGAAATCCAAAAGTATTATTGCCCTGAGGTCGTTGTTGCTGTCCCCCAAAATTATTTCTTGGAAAATTTTGTGTTCGATGTTGAGCAAGCAAAGATGGAATGGGACCTCGCTGTTGTTGTGGTTGAAAGTGCTGGGGTGGTGCAGAATAAGATGGATTATGTTGGGGTTGTCGGGGTGGACCACCAGATCGATTATTTCCTCGTGACATGTTATTACCAGCACCTCTATTATTCCCAAAATTTCCAGAAGATCGATGAACATTTCTCACAAAACTTCCAGGATTATTGGCACCGGTTTGATTAAAGGTATTCTTTGGTCCTGTGAAAGATCGTTCATGACGGATTTGAGATTGTCCAGTTGGTTGTGCACTAAAAATTTGCATAAATACTATCACTCTTTAGATGGGTGAGTAACAAACCTTTGAGTGCCTCGCTGATCTTGAAAATTAGCATTTCCACCAAATTGTGGCCTTTGTTGTTGTTGCTGCTGCTGTTGTTGATAAACAATATTATTATTGTTATTATTTGTACCTTTTCGAGTTATATCTGCCCAAGATGTTGCTTGTGGTTTTGGTGCTCCACCTGTGGCATTATAAGCTCTTTGATCTCGATATATTTGTTGTTGCTGGGGTTGTTGTTGAGAAGTGCCGGGCCAATTCATTGCATATCCACCACCTAATACACCTTGTTGTTGTTGGGGCTGGGAAAGTTGTGAAGAAACAAATGGAAAAGATGTAATATCCAATTGAGCTAATTGTTGATCTAAGAGGGGTTGCTGCTGATCAACTGTTGCAGATGCAATCGGTTTTGATGTACTTGATGTTGTTACAACATATGAGCCCTTAAGGTATTCAAATATTTAAAAAGCTATTAACAAGGGGCATTATCAACATCTCCCGCAGCTTTATGAACAAGACCTATCGCACTAAATAGCCCTCAAGGCAGTTATGCATAACCCCAAAATATTTTGGTTGAATGGCTTTTCTTTATGCAAATTTGTGAAAAAAAGTTTGAAAAATCCACGACCCCCGACGATTTTTAAAAACCTCTATTTCCCTCACATTTTTCAAACTTCAGTTCCATAAATTAGCATAATAAAAGGCCATTTAACGGTGATATTTTGAGGTTATGCATAACTGCTCTAGGGCTATTTAATGGGATAGGTTTCGTTCAAAAAAAAAGTAAATTTAACTTACTTCACCCCAATTTTTCGGTGTAATAACTTTTGAATCATGTGAAACTAAATCTACCGCCTGATCTGGGGGCACTTTCATCTCAGATGGAATTAGCGTTGTTCGAGAAACCCAATCTGCAGTATATTTTGCTGCGGTATTATCAAACATTGTTGCATTAGGTTTTGGATAAATACCCTGAGAATTATTTTCTTGTTGCATATAAGTTTGTTGTTGGGGGTGATGGTGTTGTGGCTGGAGATGATGTTCACCTCCACCACCAGAATATTGGGCAGTTTGAATATGATGATGATATTGTGATGGGACAGCTGCAGCTTGGCCTCCTACTCCTCCAACTGCAGCAGCAGTTTGGAATTGTGTTGAAGATGATGTTTGATAAGGATCCTAAAATTTGCATAAACATTAGTTTATTGTACATCTTCTTAATGCATAATATACCTCATAGCCATGTTGAGGATGATAAGTTTCAGATGAAAAATAAACTGGTACTTGATATATCTGTTGTGGTTGAATCATTGTATAATCAAGTCCAGCAGGATTTGTACCTGCTTGGGTTGGATCAATAGAATATGTTACTCCAGATGGATACATTGTATATTGTTGATGAGCAGCTGGAGCACCTTGATGATGAGGATGATAAAATTGTTGTTGTTGCTGTTGTTGGAGGGAGGTTAAAAGTATTTGGTCATCATCTATAACAAATATTCACTTATAAGTCAATAAAGGTCAATAAATAATCTCTCTCACTTTTTTGGTGAATAATTTGTGATTCATTACTTCCATTGTTAATCACGCTACTACCATCCCTTATTCGAGTACTATCGACAACTCCTTTAACTAAAAATATGGACTTATTAAAGATATTAGATAGGGAAAAACTAGTAATTATCAAACCTTGTTGGGAAGCATTGTTATTGGAAGACATTCCAGTTTAGCTGCTATCGAGTTTTTTAAAAATATTTTGTTAAAGCATTTGATGGAAGTTTTCCAAAAAAAGTTGAAGGAGAGCAAAAAAGAGAGAAAATTGGGCAAAGCGCCAAGAAAGAAAAAAAAGCAAAACCGTTAAAAGCTATTTTTTTAACGCTGCTGTTTCTCTTTCTCTTTTATTCAACAATGTTGGTCTTCCTTCTAAAAAAAAGTTGGCATTAAAAAAAGGGAAAAGAAAGCAAAAAAAGAAGTATTGGATCAATGTTAAAAAACACGTCTAAAAAAGAAATATAATCGCCTTATAGTTCCAGGTCAATACAAAAGTAGAAGAAAATCCACAACAAAAAAATGGCAAAAAGTTCAAATTTTTATATATTTATTAGTAAAAATATAAATATTTTGAAGGAGAAAAAAAAGAAAGCAAAGCAGCATCTAATCATTTCAAGACCATAGAAAGCGTGCGCAACTTGGAAGAATAATGCCTGTTTCAAAAAGGGCAGCAGCAGCAGCAAGAAGAAAGAAAGGAAAAGAAAAGAAAAATGGAAACGCAGCAGCAGCAACAAAAAAAATTTGTATTTGGACTTTTGCACGTTTAAAAAAAAGTTTCAATGGTTTCTTTCCTTCCAAAATGAAGAAAAAAAAATCAAAAAAACGTCTTTTTACGGAAACGAAGAAGATAAAAAAAAGTGAGAAAACTTTCACTTTTTTCTTTTTACTTTTGCGTTGAAAAATGACTACAATTTTTTATTTGAAAAAAATTTGCGCGGCCAAAATAAAAGTTTTTTCGTTCTTTTTTTCAATGTTGCACAATTGCAAATGAAAAAAAAGAGAAAGTTTTTTTTCATTATTAAAGTTCAAATTTCTCTTCTTCTTTCTTCTTTTTTAATGGTTGCCATGGGTCAAAATAATAATGAATAATAATAAAAATAATAAATGAAGGAAGAACACAAAAGCCGCAGCAGCAGAAGCACAAAACAGAGTGAGTACCTGTCTCAGGGGTTTCAAATTAGCTTTTTTTTGTATTCTTTCAATTAAAAAAATAGTGTTTAAAAAGTTAATCTTTAAAGGGTATCTTGTAGGATAATATTTTACCAGATTTTTAAAAGTAAATTTATTCTTAAAAGTTGTTATTACTAAATAATTATAGTGTTTTTAAAGTACATTCTTTTTAAAATGTCAATGCAATTACTTATAAATTAGGGTTTGGAAATTAGAAATTATAATCAAAAAGCTGCTTATTGTTAGTTAATTCCAGATCTCAAATATTCAAATATAATTCAAAAATACAAGTCTTGGTAAAATGTTATTAATACAAAATTCTAAAAATTAAAATACCGGAAAAAGAGATAAGCAGTTTTATATCAGATTTTTACAGAATTGTTCCTCCACATAAATTGCATTACTACACTTTACCGTAATCAGATAAAATTAATTTAAACATTGAGCATAAACGCGGTGAAACAGATTTAAAATACATTTTTACTTTTTTTGAATGTCAAAATTAGCTTTTTGGAATCTCGAATTTTTATTTGTTATTGAAAATTAAATTGAAAACTATACAACAAAAAAAAAAAAAAAATTTTGATAAACTGCTTTAATTTTTCGTTAATAATTAAATACAGTCGTTCAAATATTGAGAAAATTGATACAAAATGTTTCTGAAGCTACAGTAATTCAATTTCTAGTTACAGAAGAAAATAATATTTGAATAAAACTACAATTTTTCAAATAAATGCATCACTTAATTTTACAACTATTACACAAAGACAGACATAATACATTAGTACAAAAACATTGAAATATTACTATTTACGTTTTTTTCCATCTTCAACATCACGACTAACAGATGGGCTTGGTTTTTCTTCAGAATATTTGGGATCCTTCTTGGTACCAGTTTTCTTTTCAGTTCCTTTTCCACGATCTTTTGAAGTTTCTCGGCTAACAGAAGCACTGACCTTGTCATCAATATCAACAGAAGTTTTGTTATTAGCTTTAATTCCAGGACGTTTTTGATCAGGTTTCTTTTCCTTTTCTTTCTCTTTCTTTTCCTTTTCTTCTTGCTCTTTCTTTTCCTTTTCTTTTTGTGCCATTTGTCTTTCGCGACGTTCTTCTTCCTTCCTTTCAAGTCTCTGTCTTCGAAAATCAGCTTTTTTTTCTTCTATTTGACTTTCATTAATAAAATCAGTAATTTTTGGACGTCGTAATAATCTTTTTGCTTCTTTGAGATAATTCTTTGCCCGCAGACCAGCGCTTACACCACATGGATTGACTTTTCCTCGTTTTTGTTCAAATTCAAGTTGATAATTATCAGTAAATAATCCAACAGACATTATACCTAAAAAAATTTACAACGTATTAATAAATGTACTGTAATCTTCTGTCATCCGTTTTTAAGAGCGTAGAAAAAAGTCATAAATGCCCTAGGGGAATAACCAAATGGCATGTGTTAATGCCTATGGCACTATTCGTATGGCATGGCAAGGGTGATTGCGCCAATATTAAATTTGCATATGGTGCCGAAAAAAAATTTTTTGGGTGACATAAATTGCAACCGTTTCGTTATAAATATTCCACCTCCTTCTATGTGTGTCAATTTACAGTATCTCATAAAACGAATTTGTACATATCCATCGAAAAAAGTTTTTTTTTATCTAATCCCATCCCAAAACCTCCAAAAATATCTTACCTGCATAATGTTTAGTAATATCAATTTTACTTGATCCAAAATCTTTTCGCATCCGTTTCAAATCATTGAAATCATTAAAAAAAATTGTAAATTTTTCATGAAGTCGATCCATTTTACGTTTCTTCAAAAATGATATGGTAACTTTACTAATTGAAAGTGGATCCATAACTTTAAGATCAGGTTCAATTAAAAAATTATTTGCTCCACTCATTTCAACCTAAAATTTAAAAATTTAGTTATTTGGAATGAATACGGTATTCGATATAGTTAATAAATAGATAAAAAAAAACAACTTACATAAAGTTCAAGAACACGTTCAGTCAAATTGATAATATGGAATTCAGTTTTTTGACAACCTTTTGAAATTCTACCAAACATTGGACAAATAACAAGCCATTTTTGACCATGTTCTTCAATAAATTTTGATGGAGTCTGAAAAATATTTTATTATATTTAGGGATTTCCAGATCTAAAGTTAGGTTATCGAAAAACTAACGTTCACCTTTAAAACGGCAAACATCAAAGGAAAAATCCGATGGAGGGGGTTTGAAAATTTTGGGAAAATACTCGAAGTCAGATACGAACAATCTATTATTCAAATTAAAAATGCCCAAGGTTAAATCATCACAAGAATAACGCTTCTAGCATTGGTAACCACAGCTCACGGCGTGATAATATGCAAATTTACAAAGCTTCGACACTTCATTCATAAAACCGAAAAGTTCTTATGAACGAATTAAGCATCAAAGTTTAGTAAATTTGCATATTACCCCGCCATGACGCAGGTAACTCAAGGAAGGATATAATACATCCCGAAAATAGAATATCCCAATTTTTTATTTAAATTAATCTTATCTGAAACAGTTGGAACTAGCATACCCCAAAATACTACACTCACAATAAAAAGAAACTCACAATATTATAATTACCAATTTTAATTGGAACATCAGCATCCTCCGTTTCAAGTTTAATTACTTCTTTGCAATGTTTGATCAATTTTGGATTCATTGTTTGCATTCGACGTAAAGTATAACTGATTGGATCTTTTGGGCCATATCGATCCTCTTCTTCCAAAGAATCCATCCAACAAGTTCCTCGAACTTTATCTCGACGTAAAGCTCTTTCATCACGATTTGCAAGTCGACGAGCAAGTGTAACCTTCTTTTTGTATTTTTCTCTTTCGCGTTCTTTGAATTCTAAAAAGTGAAAGTAAATAGAAATGGTGATCACCAATGCAAAAAGGGATTGTCTAAATCAGGAGGCAACACATTTAAGAAAGGAAAGAAGGATAACCAAAAAATCTGACACTAACTTTTAAAGCGGCAAAGATCAAAGGAAAAACTGAGTTTTCGATACTGTAGTAGTAATACCATTATTTAAAAAATACGGTAAGGAATTGCATGCCGGTATTTAAGGGCTAGGGAGCTGAAGCTACTAAATGGAAAAAATCCTTTGATGTCTTGTCGCCGGCTATTTACGGCGGCAATAGATCAAAGGCCAACCCCCCTTGAAAAATTTTAGCCCCCACTAAAAGACTTCAGAATACGGGCTTTAAGTATTGTTCAGATCTGAAATTGGAAATTTTTCCTAAATGTTCAAACTCCCCTCCCCTTCTATCAGATGCTTTCCTTTGATGTTTGCCGCTTTAAAAGTTAGTATCAGATTTGGTCTGACCCCTTAAAACACCCGAGGCGTCGGCCGAAGTCAGATCTGAAAAATCCCAAATACTGGATATACGGTAACGATATTCCTCACAGACCTGATTACGGTACTGTTCTTCAGAGGTCTTTGACAGCTAATTTTTTTACCAAAGGACTTACCCTTTTCACGTTCTTTTTGTTGATCTTCTGTAATGCAATATGCATGAGCATCTGACAGTTGATCATACTTTTCTTTAGTTTCAATCAACTTTTGAAGATATCCTTTATCAACAGCATGCAAATTTGGATGCTTTGTTTCAAAGATTGATTCTTTTGGCTTTCCAGGAACATTCTTGATTACCTTGAGAGATGACATTTTTTTATCAGCTGGTTTTGGAGAAAATTCTTTGACATTGGAAGAAGATTGTTCATTTTCATCAGCAGTAATAATTGGAGGACGAAATTCTGCAAGTTTAGGAGGAGTGTTTACAGGAGTACTGATTTCATCTGGTGCAACAGAAGCAATTATTGTTGGTGGTAGAGGTGCTGCTGGACTATTATTCAAGGTTGGAGTTGATGGAACTGTTGGAAGTGAAGGATATTGATGAATTGATGATACTGTTACAGATGGTGAGGTACTGAAAAAGGATATGAACCTGATTATAAGAACAAAAGTATGGTACCCCAAAATGTGTGACAAAACCCCTAAGGCATTGTCCACAAATCATGTGATCTTTGGAAGGAGGTAAGCCAAATGATCATGAGCTTGTTACATGTTGTCGGTAAAACGCTTTGATCTTTGGTCACGAAGAGAGGAGGTATAAAAATCACTATTATCGGTCACTTGATTTTTTGACAATGCCGTAAGGATTATCCAGATCAGGTGTCGGGGCATTTTTTTATAATTTTCAAACTCCTTGCCCTTCAGCAGGATATTTCCTTCGATCTTTGTCGCTGTTAAGGTAATTATCAGATCTCCTTTTATTCCCTTAAAAAACCTTTTTGGCAAATCTTGGCAATCCCAAATCAATCCCCAACCCTTTTATTCCCTCAAAAAACCTCTTCTTACCTTTGAGTAGGAGTTGTTGCATCATTTGTTTCTTCCTTTGAACTTTCATTTTCTTCTTCATCTGCTTCTTCTTTTTCCGGAGGGGCTTTTGCTGCAGGAATTTTTTCAAGTGTTGCTGCTGCTGCCGGCTTTGACATTTTTCTTCCACGTTCTTCAACTTCTTTGCTGATGTACAAATGAAGAAAATAAGATGACAATCAACAACATTACAAGCAAAATAATTAGAATAATGTTTTTGTGTTGTTCACATGATTGATTGAAATTTGTCATCTAAAAATTAACATATGCAATAAACTTTTTTAACTGCAAAAAAAGGGAGCAAAAACATTTTTTTTCATCAAAAATGATGATTGACGCTTGTCACATTATGCCAAGAAAAGCGCTTCCTTTAAAATAAAAATACGGGTAGATTTTTTGTCTTAATTTTTGTTTTTTTATGTTTTAAAAGTTTATGAATAAATGTCACAGATATTTTATGCATAAACAAAGCTAACGTCGGAGGTTTCAAATAACATTTTATTGTAGGATATAATATCATTCTGTTATTAACAAATTATTAACAACTTTTTCCAAATTTATGATATTTTAAGGCCAGATTGTTTGAGTAATTTTGGGACGAGAAGTGTTGGAGCAATGTAGAGAAATGTGTTGCAGCATCACCGTATGTTATAACACGAGCAAGAGGCTATGCCCCGAGTTCTTAACAAGGCTTTTAAGCCAGTATTTTACAATATCGAACATCTTCACAACCTAGATCAAGAAAATCTACATGTTATTCAACATTTTTAAGGCTGAACCTAGAGTTGGTGACAATTGTAGTTTAAAAATACGTATTGTTTCATACCCAAGTTAAAACATCTTGTTAAAAAAATTTTTAAACTTAACGGGTCCATTATTTATAATTTGGTCCATCTCCTGCCATTACTAAAAAAAATCATAATACCTTATTACTCCTCGAAAAGTTGGCATATTTCTGTAAAATTTAATATAAATATTCAAAAAATTATGGGGAAATAGGTTGAACATCATTTTTTAAAACGTGTCCGATCAAATGAAACTACAAAATTTCTATCAAAAAAGTTCAACAAAAACAAAAAAATGCAGCATGTTTGTCCAGCAGCAGCAGTCTCAAAACAATCGAGTTTTTCGTGTTTTTTCTTCCATTTTTTCGTTGTTGCACTGCTTTTTGTCAATGTTGGTTTTGACGTGTTTTTTTTGAATATTTCATTTAAAAAATTGCAACAGAGGAAATTATCATTAATGCGAAAAAATTAATCACATAGGAATTACGAATCAATTGCAATCGAATCAATAGTAAATTGCCACGTTAAGAATGATACTGAGTCATTTCAAATGATAATAAATGTTTAAAGTCGAATCAATAAAAAACCGAACAATTGTTATCACTCTGTTCCTTGCAAAGAACGGGATTATGACAAATTCTTTAACATTATGTAACTATACTAAAAGGTACTGTTCTATTTGGAGCAGCTTCATCCTTTGAACTTTCATCTTCCTCTTCTTTCTTTGCTGCTGCTGCTTTTGTTTTATCAACTTTTTCATTTGTTGCAGACATTCTTCTTCCACAAAATTGATTAAAGTTTTAATCCTTGATCACCAAGAATATTATTTGCTCGTAATCTGATCTGGATTAGGTTTTGTGATTGATAGAACCAATTTTTTTTGGTCTATCAAAAAACATGAACAGCCACATTTGGCCAACATCTTTTTTATGTTGATCGTGTGCTTGATCAATTTGTTACTGTTATTTTGGTTAAAATGCATTCTGTTCTTGCATTATTTATAAATTCCTAATTTTGAAATAGTTAAGAATTTATTTTTTATAAATAAAATATGAATGTGTAAATTTTTTGTATTTTTTAATTCTTTTATTTTGCTTTACAGTAAATCTTTGTATTTTTTAATTCTTTTGTTTTTTTTAAAAATCAGAAATTTTTTTAAAGAACTTAAATTTTTCGTGTCAAAAGCAATGTTTGTTTTTTTGTTCAGAAATTTTTTTTAAAAATACCTGCAATTTCTTTCAAACAAAAATATTTAAGATTTCTAAAGATCATTACTGCTACAGTAATCTAGCAGTAATGATCTTAGTGAAAGTGAAACTTTTTTAGAATTTTTTATTATTAATAATAATATTGATAAACTCTGTTTTTTAAAACAGTGTTCAGCAAAATTTTGCTATTCTCATTTTGAGGGAGGAGAATCAAAATCTTTTTCATGCCCAAAAAATTTGCTTAACTTCTTTATAGGTACACTTCACAAATGACATAAATAATTACGGAGTTTGTAAGAGAAAGTTTAAGTGTTTTTCATGTATTTTTATGATTGAGTTGGAATAATATAATTTGTTCATTTTTTAATATTTTATTTTTCTGAGCCATTGTTGTACTTCTCTGACAAGAATTTGTTAATGATGGTTATTGAAATTAATTATATTAATTCTTTACCGGATAAATATAAAAATGATGTAAATGAATTGTTAGAAAAGTTAAAAGGGACAACAGATATTTATGAAAAAAATAAATTTTTGGAAGAATTTGCTGATAAAAATCTTGTGTTACCAGAAATTTGGAAGTATTGGTATCAGTGAGTTAAGATCTATTTTTTATTTGACTGAAAACCATAAAATTATAGAATAAATGCTGATCATGAAACTGATCCTAAATTGAAATGGAATTGTAAAAAGATTTATGAAAGAGCCTTGGAGGATTTCAGTGAACAAGAAGTATGTCTTTTTTGAGCCATAATCAAGCCCTTTTGGGAGAGCAAACCCTTGATGAAAAAACTAATTTTTATGCAAATTTGCATTAATTTGCCACCCCTGAGGGGATTACAGCTATAGAAACCCCTTTCATCGTAATCCCCATGAAAAACTGACCTTAGATAATGTTTATTGCTAAAAAAGATTTTGTTATACAAATTTGCATAATTGTGCCATCCCTGAGGGGATTAGGGATCGGAAGGCCTATTCCATTGGAAAAATGCATATAGATCATGTATAACCTCAAAAATGAAAAATTATCCAAATTTTAATCAAGCCTTTGGGACAAAATAAGCAAAATCATTTGATATTTTTGCTGCCTGCAGCTAAAGATCAAAAGACAGGATAATGATAATACAGTAAATGATTTAGAGAACAGAATGGCCATTCTATGAGGAATTTGAAAGAAAAGGGTATGCCAGATCTGATGATAATGAGAAACGAATTGCTGATTTAGAGCCATATATTAGCCTTCCACATTCAAACTTAAAAACTGCAATTGAATCTTTTAAGGATTTATATGGTATGCAAAATTTCATTTTGTTAATTTTGTTCACTTCTTAGAATCCGCTTCCTAATTCCTGATCATCTGGTTTATGTGATTTAAACCTGACGATCAGGGTGTTACATGATTGTCAGTTTCTTTTAATGATCCTTTAGAGTAAATTTTTAGAGAGCATAAAAATGATCTATTTTCTTTTTAAACTGCTGTTTATTTTTATTAAAATAAATCTTTTGATATATATTTTTAGGAGATTGGTTACCAACAGAATTATTTAAAAAATTTAAACAAGCTGAAAAAATTTACCAAAATATTTCACAAACAAAAATTGAAGAAGGTGAAGCATTTATAAAAGCTTTAAATGAAACAAAAAATGTCGAATTTGTTATCCGAAATATTGAATGCCAAATAGCCACAAATCCATGGAATCAAAATCTTTGGAAAGAATACATTAAATTTTTGAAAAATGGGGATTTCAGTAATCTGGTAAAAATTTTTGTTAAATAATTTATTCAATTTTTTAAACCGTTTAACAACTTTTACAGCAATTATTTCAAGTTTTATTACGGTATTGTCGCCTATTTCCAGATGACCAAAATATGCATGCAGATTTGCATAAGACTTTACAAAGCATGACTCAACATAATGACAAAGTGTCAAATTTATGGGTGGAAGTTATAAAATTTGAATATCATTTTTGCTCATCAGAAGCTGCTCAAAAAACAATTCAACGAGGTTTAAATTCTGAAATGTGTGATTTGATAAGATTTATTTATTTGGTTTATGAATTTGCAAAGAATTTTATGCTAAAGGATGCACTTGAAGTTGTCGAAAAAGCAAAAATTTTTAATCTGAAAAGTATGCAAATTTTTGATATATCCAAAAAAAGAATGGCATAGGCTCGACTTTTTCAAAACCCAGTTTCTGTTCGGAAAAATAATCAGATTCGATCCTGGCCAAGTTTTTTAGCCAAGATCGAATCTACTGCCACTTTATTTGAATAATTAAAACTTGCAAGAGACATTATAAACATGTCTCGCTGCTTTTTAAATGACACCTATTGCTTTAGATAGCCCTATGGTAGTTAGTCATTACCCCAAAATATTTCCGGTCTTTTATTATGCAAATTTGTGGAAATGAAGTTTAAAAATTGGGCGTGAAACATGGGTTTTTGAAAATTCTCGACCACGAAGTCATGGATTTTTCGAACTTTACTTCTATAAATTTGCATATTGGAAGCCCAATCACCGGAAATATTTTTGGGTTTTGCACACAAAAGCCCTAAGGCTATCCGATGGGAAAAATTTCGTTCAAAAATCGGCGAGGCAGGTCGTGAGCATTCTTTAATTTTAAAAAATTTACATAATTTTTTGTAGGAGATGATCCTGCAATGCTCGAAAACTACGATATCAAAGAAGTAACAAAAAACCTTGTTTTTAAAAATCCCGTGAAACCTCTTTTTCCATTCAGGGATACGATAAATCGATACATCAATGAAAATTTGACCTATCAACATCTTCGAAAACTTTATCAAACATGCAAATATTATTATTTTCAACATCAGCTTCTTCTTGTTCATCGATTTGAAGCAGGTCATGTTTCTGTTAATGGTTTTAAACGACTTGTTTGCATTCCGTTTACCAAATACAGTAACTATAATTTATCTTTGTCATCATACTGCTTTGACCCTGAAATTGTTAAAAATATTTGGTTCACACATTTTATTAAAATTATTCAACGAACTGATTTACTTGTGGTAAAAATGGCGAAAAAGATTGACCTTAAATGTTTGTCAATTTATTTGCACCAAATTGCTGAAGAAGATTTTGAAATATTAACAAAATCTGGAACAATTGAAAAATTGAATTTAATTGAATGTCGAATTTTAAAAAGCGGTGGTCAAAATCTGGATTTTGCGGATATTCTAATTAAAGTTCCAAGAATTCGTTATTTTGCGTATGCAAATTTATTTTTCTTTGTTTGAAAAAAATCATAATTGCTTCATTTTAGACATTATACTCCGACGTTTAGAGCAGAAACACCTGTAAAATTATACCATTTAAAATTAAAGAATAAAATCGAAACTATGAATTTCCTATTTAATAATGAATTTGAAGGAGAATGTGTATATCAATTTTTAATAGAATATATGGCACCTGCTGCAAAGCTTTGTTTCATTGGGGAAAGAGAAGTTGTCAATTATGTCAAGAACAAGCTTCTTTCTGGAGTAATTCCAAAAATCAAACCAAAATTCACTGCAAACATTCTTCCATCATTTTAAACATAGCAAAAACAGTCGTTGATAATTTTTAATTTAGTTTTTTTCCTGTTTTATTTATTTAAATAAAAAAAATTTAACATTTTACTATTCAAGTAATGTAATTTGTTTTTTGATTCATTTTTAGTGAAAGTGATTACTTCTTTTTGACACCTTTGACTTCTATAAATTTTTATGCAAAACAAATTTCATTGTCCCAAAAAATATATTACAAAGAAACTACCATGCAAGCACGTTTTAGAGCCTTTTCCCCTGAAAATAGTTTCTTGGGATTGTTTAGGGCAATCAACAAACGTATTCAAATATTAGCTGAACCTTGAGATAAGTCGCTTTAAGATTATTCAAATTTTTGGAAACAATTTCAACAATTTAAATTTTAAACAAAATTTACCTTAACTCTTCATTGAGTCACTTAAGCGTGCAATAAAGATTCGAACATTCAAAAATCTTTTTTACTGTTTCAGAATTTGCATCTTCAAGAAAAGTTCAAACTGGTGTCTTAATTACAAAAAAAAAACAATTGAACCTCTATTCCTAAAACCCTTTTTTTTCAACTTCGAGCAGGGTGTAAAAGTCGATTTTTCAAAGTGTTCCAAAAAAGCTGATTTTTGGTAAACAAACTCATATAAGGTCCCAAATAAAGTAATACTGTTAATATTGTTTAATGATTGAAAAAACATTATAATCGAAAAAAACAATTTTATGTTTTTAAGATGTTTTTTTCCCATCAAAATTAATAAATAATACAATATATATACTTTTAAAAGCCGAAAAAAACAAAATACAGCAGTTGGGATCCGAACCCCAGACCTTCGGATCGCAAAAAGAGCGCGTTACCCAGCTGAGCCATAGTCTCACCAAAGAAAGTGCTGAAAAGTTTGACTATGTACAAACATAGGAAAAGCGTTTTTTGGCATTTTCGATATTTTCCCCTCACTTTGAAGATCCCGTTATAGTACTAATATGTACCCCATTTTATGGGCTATTTACTGGACTATTCCATTTTTCTATAACGCAATATGGTTTTCGAGATATGCGGCAAGACATGAATATGCAAATTTTCCAGACCCCAAAACTGCATCTTAAAATGCATTTAAACACTCCAAATTTGTTTGGGAGTTTCATCTGGACCTAAAAAACACTTCTGCTTTGCTACTTTTGCTTAATCCGCCATTTTCGATTTTTCATTCCTCTGGGGATATAGCTAATCCCCCTGATCCCCCCAGGGGGTTTAAACAAAAAACCGAGATTGGATGGTCATTAGGGACCTTATATGAGTTTGTTTACCAAAAATCAGCTTTTTTGGAACACTTTGAAAAATCGACTTTTACACCCTGCTCGAAGTTGAAAAAAAATGGTTATTTTAATTCAATCAATTTTCGTAGTTATATAAATTTATCGATTTTTAAAATAAAAAAAGGAAGTTTTTTCGTACCGTAACTTTGATACACCAAAATATCTTTTTTTAAATCTTAAAAGAGCGTACCAAAGATTGAAGAAACGCGGACCTGAAAATTAAAAATCCAGAAACTTAAAAAAATAAATTTAAAAAGATAGTTTTTCTTCCAGAATTCAAATTTTTCGATAGAACAAGTTTTATTTGGAAACAATGAGAAATATAAATATATGAAAAAAAACATGAAAAAACAAAGCAGCAGAAAAAAAATATAACACAATTTTGAACAAGAAATGAAAATAAATAGTTAACTGAAATGACTCGAACCTGCAACCTCTTGATTATCCGTCAAGAACTCCACCGATTAATCTTCTGAAAATTAAGACTTTCCTTTACAAAGGATTTAATGAAAATGCTGTTTCGGTGCTGATGGTGTCATCATTTTGAATCAATGTTCTTTTCATTACTGAATATAAATTAAGATTAGTCACCCATGTAAGCCGATTTTCAACTGCATCGTACAAATCACGACCCTAAAAAGAAATGTTGCTTATACTCAAAAAAAATTAACATAGTCAAAATTTCCTTTAGGAAAAATCGACTACCCTTTAAGTGAAAATAAAAACTAACAGTCATTGGAATTGGTACGGTAAAAGAATATGATTCAGTTGTAGTATTATTATAAAATACATATACAAGCCGAGTTGTTGGTGGAGGATTATTAATTGCATCAGGTAATGGAACAGGAAGTGGAAAATCTGCTTCTTCTTGAAGCGTTGACAATCTTGGTGGTGATAATAAGTTACTGAAAAAGAATGTGTGCATTAGTTCATTACATTTAATATATACGGGAAAGCATGCTTTCTAATCATATATCGTTTTTTTTATTTACCCCAAATTACAATGTGATATAGAAAATTCCCTTTTTGTAACACTCATAAAGTAAACCTTAAAAATCTTTACCGTCGATATGGCTCATCTTCATGCAAATTCGGATGCTTTGTTTCAAAGATTGATTCTTTTGGCTTTACAGGAACATTCTTGATTACCTTGAGAGATAACATTTTTTTATCAGCTGGTTTTGGAGAAAGTGCTCTGACACTGGAAGACGGTTGTTCATTTTCTTCAGCAGTAATAATTGAAGGACGAAATTCTGCAAGTTTAGGAGAAGTTGATACAGGAGTAATTGATTCTTCTGGAGCTGAAGCAATTAATGTTGGTGGTAGAGGTGCTGCTGGACTATTATTCAAGGTTGGAGTTGATGGAACTGTTGGAAGTGAAGGATATTGATGAATTGATGACACTGTTACAGATGGTGAAGTACTGAAAAATGTACGGATTAGTCTGATCTAAACGCTTATCCGGTCTGGATCCTTATCCCTCATTAACTACTAAATCTCTCTTTCGGATGATCATCCCGCTACACAATTTTCTTACCCTTGAAGTGGACATTTTGTATCATTTGAAGCAGCATCATCCTTTGAACTTTCACCATCGTATTTTTTTAATTCTCCTTTTGCTGGTGGTGCACTGAAAAAAGAAAATATCGATTAGTTGGATCTTAGTGAATTGTTAAAATAATGGTTATTAAATTAAATTACACCAAAGAAGGTATATTTTAGAAAAGAGTACATCAACGTCATCCCTAAGGAATTTAGTTCTTTAACATTTTGTAACTATAATAAAATTTATCATATCCTCAAACTTGATACCTGCAAGACGGAGATTTTGCATCATTTGGAGCAGCTTCATCCTTTGAACTTTCATCTTCCTCTTCTTTCTTTGCTGCTGCTGCTTTTGTTTTAACAGCTTTTTCATGTGTTGCAGACATTCTTCTTCCACAAAATTGATTAAAGTTTTAATCCTTGATCACCAAGAATATTATTTGCTCGTAATCTGATCTGGATTAGGTTTTGTGATTGATAGAACCAATTTTTTTGGTCTATCAAAAAACATGAACAGCCACATTTGGCCAACATCTTTTTTATGTTGATCGTGTGCTTGATCAATTTGTTACTGTTATTTTGGTTAAAATGCATTCTGTTCTTGCATTATTTATAAATTCCTAATTTTGAAATAGTTAAGAATTTATTTTTTATAAATAAAATATGAATGTGTAAATTTTTTGTATTTTTTAATTCTTTTATTTTTTTAAAAATCAGAAATTTTTTTTAAAGAACTTAAATTTTTCGTGTCAAAAGCAATGTTTGTTTTTTGTTCAGAAATTTTTTTTAAAAACAAAAAGTTGCAAAATTTCTAAAGATTATTACTGCTACAGTAATCCTAAAAGTGGGGAACAAAAGTGGAACAGTTTTAAATAAATTTTTTATAAAAATATTAATAGTACTAATGCTAAACTCTGTTTTTTAAAACAGTGTTCAGCAAAATTTTGCTATTCTCTTTTTGAGGGAGGAGAATCAAAATCTTTTTCATGCCCAAAAAATTTGCTTAACTTCTTTTTAGGTACACTTCACAAATGACATAAATAATTATGGAGTTTTTAAGAGAAAATTTAAGTGTTT
This sequence comes from Panagrolaimus sp. LJ2414, assembly GCA_024447195.1. NCBI lineage: Eukaryota > Metazoa > Nematoda > Chromadorea > Rhabditida > Panagrolaimidae > Panagrolaimus > Panagrolaimus sp. LJ2414. The sequence goes on from JAMRXY010000023.1 coordinate 2,915,764, forward strand.
TTCATGTATTTTTATGATTGAGATGGAATAATATAATTTTTTCATTTATTACATTTCATTTTTCTGAACTATTGCTATATTGCTCTGATAAGAATTTGTTAATGATGGTTATTGAAATTAATTATATTAATTCTTTACCGGATAAATATAACAATGATGTAAATGAATTGTTGGAAAAGTTAAAAAATACAACAGATATTTATGAAAAAAATAAATTTTTGGAAGAATTTGCTGATAAAAATCTTGTATTACCAGAAATTTGGAAGTACTGGTATCAGTGAGTGATGACCAATTTTTATTTGATTCAAGACTATAAAATTATAGAATTGATGCTGATCATGAAACTGATCCTAAATTGAAATGGAATTGTAAAAAGATTTATGAAAGAGCCTTGGAGGATTTTAGTGAACAAGAAGTATGTCTTTTTTGAGCCATAATCAAGCCCTTGGGAGAGCCCTTCCAAAATAAGCAAAATTATTTGATTTCTTGCTGTCTGCTGCTAAAGATTAAAGTACAGAATAATAATATCGTAAATAATTTAGAGAACTGAATGGCCATTCTATGATGAAAGAAAAGGTTATGGCAGATCTGATGATAATGAGAAACAAATTGCTGATTTAGAGCCATATATTAGCCTTCCACATTCAAACTTAAAAACTGCAATTGAATCTTTTAAGGATTTATATGGTATGAAAATTTCATTTTGTTAAAGGAGATCTTTTATCTTTTATTATTTCGCAAGAAAGTTCGCGAACCGCAAATAACTGATAGTCAGGGACTTTCGCTTTTTTCTATTGTTTTTTGTCAACAAAAAAGTTTTTTCTTTGAAATAATTATGAAATAATTAAAAAAAACTTTTTTTGTTCATAAAAAACATTAGAGAAAAGCGAAAGTTCCTGATTATCAGTTATTTGCGGTTCGCGAACTTTCTTGCGAAATAATAAAAAATTAATCAAATGAAAGATCTCCTTTAATTTTTTTCTTTTATGTTAAAGGATAAAGAGAGAAAAGAACCAAAAAAATGTGCATAAGCGAATGTGTTGGGAGTAAAAATTCACTTCTTAGAATCCGCTTCCTAATTCCTGATCATCAGGTTTACGCAATTGATCCCTGACGATCAGGGTTTAACGTAAATTCCAGTTTCTTTTAATCACCCTTTAGAGCAAATTTTTGAAAAGCATAAAAAACATTCTATGTTCTTTTTCAACTGTTGTATATTTTTATTAAAATAAAACTTTTGATATATATTTTTAGGAGATTGGTTACCAACAGAATTATTTAAAAAATTTAAACAAGCTGAAAAAATTTACCAAAATATTTCACAAACAAAAATTGAAGAAGGTGAAGCATTTATAAAAGCTTTAAATGAAACAAAAAATGTTGAATTTGTTATCCGAAATATCGAATGCCAAATTGCTCAAAAACCATGGCATCAAAATCTTTGGAAAGAATATATTAAGTTTTTGAAAAATGGGGATTTCAGTAATCTGGTAAATATTTTTGTTAAACAATTTATTCAATTTTTTAAACTCTTAAACAAATTTTACAGCAATTAACAAAAGTTTTATTTCGATATTGTCGGATATTTCCAGATGACGAAAATATGCATGCAGATTTGCCCAAAACTTTACAAAGCATGACTCAACATAATGACAAAGTGTCAAATTTATGGGTGGAAGTTATAAAATTTGAATATCATTTTTGCTCATCAGAAGCTGCTCAAAAAACAATTCAACGAGGTTTAAATTCTGAAATGTGTGATTTGACAAGATTTATAAATTTGGTTTATGAATTTGCAAAAAATTTTATGCTCAAGGATGCACTTGAAGTGGTTGAAAAAGCAAAGATTGCTAATCTCAAAAGTATGCAAATTTTTTGATATATCCAAAATAAGAACGACAAATGCTCGATTTTTTCGAAGCTCGGTTTGAGTCCGCAAAAATGATCAAATTCTGGCGAAGTTTTTTGACCAGAATCAAATCTACTGCCACTTCATTTGAATAATTTAAAAATACAAGGGACACTATATACTTGTCTCACCGCTTTTTGAATGACACCTATTGCGTTAGATATCCCTATGGCATTTTTAGTCATTTCCCCCAAATATTTCCGGTGAATGGCCTTTTATTATGCTAATTTGTAGAACTGAAGTTTGAAAAATGTGCGTAAAAAAGGGGTTTTTGAAAAATTTTCAACCCAGAAGTCATGAAATTTTCGACTTTACTTCCATAAATTTGGCGAGACAGGTCGTGAGCAGTCGTTAATTTTAAAAAAATGTACATAATTTTGTAGGAGATGATGCTGCAATGCTCGAAAACTATGACATCAAAGAAGTAACAAAGAACCTTGTTTTTAAAAATCCCATGAAGCCTCTTCTTCCCTTCGGCAATACGATAAATCGATACATCAATGATAATTTGACCTATCAACATCTTCGAAAACTTTATCAAACATGTAAATATTATTATTTTCATTATCGACTACTTCTTGTTCATCAATTTGAAACAGGTCATGTTCATGTTAATGGTTTCAAACGATTTGCTTTTATTCCATTTACCAAATACAGTAATCACAACCTATCCCTTTCATCATATTGTTTTGACCCCGAAATTGTTAAAAATATTTGGTATACACATTTTATTAAAATTATTCAACGAACTGATTTACTTGTGGTAAAATTGGCAAAAAAGATTGATATAAAATGTTTGTCAATTTATTTGAGTCATATTGCTGAAAAAGATTTTGAAATATTAACAAAATCTGGAACAATTGAAAAATTGAATTTAATTGAATGTCGAATTTTAAAAAGCGGTGGTCAAAATTTGGATTTTGTGGATATTTTAATTAAAGTTCCAAGAATTCGTTACTTTGCGTATGCAAATTTATTTTTCTTTGTTTGAAAAAAAATCATAATTGCTTCATTTTAGACATTACTAGGCCACGGGCGGCCCTTCGGGCCGCTAACTTCAAATTATAGTTCTTTTTATGTAGCTCATACTTTAATTGCATGATTAGTCTTATAAATATAAAATATATTGTCCTTTTTGAGTCTTTCCCTTGAGCTGCGCAAATGGAATTAATCAGAGAAAAAAAAGCAAAGAAATAGCTAACAACCGATTTCTAATCGATGTGAACATGACATATTTCCTATTTCGGGCGCTTTCTTTATGCGATTATGCATGCGAATAATACTCAACATTATTAATTTTTAATACTGAAAGAGCAGAAAATGCAACAAAAGCTACTTCACAATCATATTTTCAAATGAGACATATAGTTAAAATGATACATGTATCATTTTAACCATATAAAATACCGAATCACTGACAGAAACATACTTTTAATATTGCATGGTCTAATACCTGATTACCTAAACGTATCCCTAACTTATCTAACAAAACATGCTATCATTCATTCCCCATTGTAGTTTTTTTGTCGGATGCACAGTTTTTCATTCTTACTTAAACCACTTATTAAAAACTAAATAACGGTCTTCCGTACCCAAAATGTGCTTCCCAGATCAAAACAGGCTTTCTAAGATCTTAGAATGATGACTATTTTACTTCTTTTTATTATCATGTAAATCCCCAGCTATCATTTTATATGTCCTTTTTGCTTGCTTTTATCGTATACCCCAAATGTACCAATTTCTACTGTCTTCATTCTTATTGTAACAATGCATTCCCATCTATTCATTTCACATTAACTCAATTATTATTCATTCCTGATTAATTTGCATTAGCTATTTTCATTTGTTTGGATCTCAACTTAATTTGTTTATAATCCCTCTCGCAAAACTCTTCGCTATTCCAAAGTACAACCTTCTTCAAATCCCTTGCTTGTTATCCAAATGATCCGATTCTTCATGTCATCATTCCTTTTATATCATTTTGTGCATGCATTCTCTTTCACATTCGTTTTTATTCATTTTCACTCACATTTTTTATTCCCCGCTTAATTTGCATTTCCTTTTTCATTCACTCAATTTTTGGACCTTTAAAGGTCCATAACTTTCCTGGTTGCAGACCTCCGGACTTAGCCACTATCATTTTTGTTATTGCCATAATTTTATCTTTATTTTAATACCAAACACAGCCACATAAAAGCTTTATGCAACGAAAAACTTACAGTCTCCGTTAGGAGGGAGGATACTCCGACGTTTGTAGCAGAAACCCCTGTAAAATTATACCATTTAAAATTAAAGAATAAAATCGAAACTATGAATTTCCTATTTAATAATGAATTTGAAGGAGAATGTGTATATCAATTTTTAATAGAATATATGGCACCTGCTGCAAAGCTTTGTTTCATTGGGGAAAGAGAAGTTGTCAATTATGTCAAGAACAAGCTTCTTTCTGGAGTAATTCCAAAAATCAAACCAAAATTCACTGCAAACATTCTTCCATCATTTTAAACATAGCAAAAACAGTCGTTGATAATTTTTAATTTAGTTTTTTTCCTGTTTTATTTATTTAAATAAAAAAAATTTAACATTTTACTATTCAAGTAATGTAATTTGTTTTTTGATTCATTTTTAGTGAAAGTGATTACTTCTTTTTGACACCTTTGACTTCTATAAATTTTTATGCAAAACAAATTTCATTGTCCCAAAAAATATATTACAAAGAAACTACCATGCAAGCACGTTTTAGAGCCTTTTCCCCTGAAAATAGTTTCTTGGGATTGTTTAGGGCAATCAACAAACGTATTCAAATATTAGCTGAACCTTGAGATAAGTCGCTTTAAGATTATTCAAATTTTTGGAAACAATTTCAACAATTTAAATTTTAAACAAAATTTACCTTAACTCTTCATTGAGTCACTTAAGCGTGCAATAAAGATTCGAACATTCAAAAATCTTTTTTACTGTTTCAGAATTTGCATCTTCAAGAAAAGTTCAAACTGGTGTCTTAATTACAAAAAAAAAACAATTGAACCTCTATTCCTAAAACCCTTTTTTTTCAACTTCGAGCAGGGTGTAAAAGTCGATTTTTCAAAGTGTTCCAAAAAAGCTGATTTTTGGTAAACAAACTCATATAAGGTCCCAAATAAAGTAATACTGTTAATATTGTTTAATGATTGAAAAAACATTATAATCGAAAAAAACAATTTTATGTTTTTAAGATGTTTTTTTCCCATCAAAATTAATAAATAATACAATATATATACTTTTAAAAGCCGAAAAAAACAAAATACAGCAGTTGGGATCCGAACCCCAGACCTTCGGATCGCAAAAAGAGCGCGTTACCCAGCTGAGCCATAGTCTCACCAAAGAAAGTGCTGAAAAGTTTGACTATGTACAAACATAGGAAAAGCGTTTTTTGGCATTTTCGATATTTTCCCCTCACTTTGAAGATCCCGTTATAGTACTAATATGTACCCCATTTTATGGGCTATTTACTGGACTATTCCATTTTTCTATAACGCAATATGGTTTTCGAGATATGCGGCAAGACATGAATATGCAAATTTTCCAGACCCCAAAACTGCATCTTAAAATGCATTTAAACACTCCAAATTTGTTTGGGAGTTTCATCTGGACCTAAAAAACACTTCTGCTTTGCTACTTTTGCTTAATCCGCCATTTTCGATTTTTCATTCCTCTGGGGATATAGCTAATCCCCCTGATCCCCCCAGGGGGTTTAAACAAAAAACCGAGATTGGATGGTCATTAGGGACCTTATATGAGTTTGTTTACCAAAAATCAGCTTTTTTGGAACACTTTGAAAAATCGACTTTTACACCCTGCTCGAAGTTGAAAAAAAATGGTTATTTTAATTCAATCAATTTTCGTAGTTATATAAATTTATCGATTTTTAAAATAAAAAAAGGAAGTTTTTTCGTACCGTAACTTTGATACACCAAAATATCTTTTTTTAAATCTTAAAAGAGCGTACCAAAGATTGAAGAAACGCGGACCTGAAAATTAAAAATCCAGAAACTTAAAAAAATAAATTTAAAAAGATAGTTTTTCTTCCAGAATTCAAATTTTTCGATAGAACAAGTTTTATTTGGAAACAATGAGAAATATAAATATATGAAAAAAAACATGAAAAAACAAAGCAGCAGAAAAAAAATATAACACAATTTTGAACAAGAAATGAAAATAAATAGTTAACTGAAATGACTCGAACCTGCAACCTCTTGATTATCCGTCAAGAACTCCACCGATTAATCTTCTGAAAATTAAGACTTTCCTTTACAAAGGATTTAATGAAAATGCTGTTTCGGTGCTGATGGTGTCATCATTTTGAATCAATGTTCTTTTCATTACTGAATATAAATTAAGATTAGTCACCCATGTAAGCCGATTTTCAACTGCATCGTACAAATCACGACCCTAAAAAGAAATGTTGCTTATACTCAAAAAAAATTAACATAGTCAAAATTTCCTTTAGGAAAAATCGACTACCCTTTAAGTGAAAATAAAAACTAACAGTCATTGGAATTGGTACGGTAAAAGAATATGATTCAGTTGTAGTATTATTATAAAATACATATACAAGCCGAGTTGTTGGTGGAGGATTATTAATTGCATCAGGTAATGGAACAGGAAGTGGAAAATCTGCTTCTTCTTGAAGCGTTGACAATCTTGGTGGTGATAATAAGTTACTGAAAAAGAATGTGTGCATTAGTTCATTACATTTAATATATACGGGAAAGCATGCTTTCTAATCATATATCGTTTTTTTTATTTACCCCAAATTACAATGTGATATAGAAAATTCCCTTTTTGTAACACTCATAAAGTAAACCTTAAAAATCTTTACCGTCGATATGGCTCATCTTCATGCAAATTCGGATGCTTTGTTTCAAAGATTGATTCTTTTGGCTTTACAGGAACATTCTTGATTACCTTGAGAGATGACATTTTTTTATCAGCTGGTTTTGGAGAAAGTGCTCTGACACTGGAAGACGGTTGTTCATTTTCTTCAGCAGTAATAATTGAAGGACGAAATTCTGCAAGTTTAGGAGAAGTTGATACAGGAGTAATTGATTCTTCTGGAGCTGAAGCAATTAATGTTGGTGGTAGAGGTGCTGCTGGACTATTATTCAAGGTTGGAGTTGATGGAACTGTTGGAAGTGAAGGATATTGATGAATTGATGACACTGTTACAGATGGTGAAGTACTGAAAAATGTACGGATTAGTCTGATCTAAACGCTTATCCGGTCTGGATCCTTATCCCTCATTAACTACTAAATCTCTCTTTCGGATGATCATCCCGCTACACAATTTTCTTACCCTTGAAGTGGACATTTTGTATCATTTGAAGCAGCATCATCCTTTGAACTTTCACCATCGTATTTTTTTAATTCTCCTTTTGCTGGTGGTGCACTGAAAAAAGAAAATATCGATTAGTTGGATCTTAGTGAATTGTTAAAATAATGGTTATTAAATTAAATTACACCAAAGAAGGTATATTTTAGAAAAGAGTACATCAACGTCATCCCTAAGGAATTTAGTTCTTTAACATTTTGTAACTATAATAAAATTTATCATATCCTCAAACTTGATACCTGCAAGACGGAGATTTTGCATCATTTGGAGCAGCTTCATCCTTTGAACTTTCATCTTCCTCTTCTTTCTTTGCTGCTGCTGCTTTTGTTTTAACAGCTTTTTCATGTGTTGCAGACATTCTTCTTCCACAAAATTGATTAAAGTTTTAATCCTTGATCACCAAGAATATTATTTGCTCGTAATCTGATCTGGATTAGGTTTTGTGATTGATAGAACCAATTTTTTTGGTCTATCAAAAAACATGAACAGCCACATTTGGCCAACATCTTTTTTATGTTGATCGTGTGCTTGATCAATTTGTTACTGTTATTTTGGTTAAAATGCATTCTGTTCTTGCATTATTTATAAATTCCTAATTTTGAAATAGTTAAGAATTTATTTTTTATAAATAAAATATGAATGTGTAAATTTTTTGTATTTTTTAATTCTTTTATTTTGCTTTACAGTAAATCTTTGTATTTTTTAATTCTTTTGTTTTTTTTAAAAATCAGAAATCTTTTTAAAAAACTTAAATTTTTCGTGTCAAAAGCAATGTTTGTTTTTTTGTTCAGAAATTTCTTTTAAAAATACCTGTAATTTCTTTCAAACAAAAATATTTAAGATTTCTAAAGATCATTACTGCTACAGTAATCTTAAAATTGGCGAACGAAAGTGAAACTGTTTTAGAATTTTTTATTATTAATAATAATATTGCTAAACTCTGTTTTTTAAAACAGTGTTCAGCAAAATTTTGCTATTCTCTTTTTGAGGGAGGAGAATCAAAATCTTTTTCATGCCCAAAAAATTTACTTAACTTCTTTACAGGAACACTTCACAAATGACATAAATAATTATGGAGTTTTTAAGAGAAAATTTAAGTGTTTTTCATGTATTTTTATGATTGAGTTGGAATAATATAATTTGTTCATTTATTACATTTTATTTTTCTGAACCACGACTGTAGCATCTGTTCCTCTTAAAATTTGTTAATGATGGTTATTGAAATTAATTATATTAATTCTTTACCGGATAAATATAAAAATGATGTTAATGAATTGTTGGAAAAGTTAAAAGCGGCAACAGATATTTATGAAAAAAATAAATTTTTGGAAGAATTTGCAGATAAAAATCTTGTATTACCAGAAATTTGGAAGTACTGGTATCAGTGAGTTAAGATCTATTGTTTTATTTTATTCTAAAACATCAAAATATAGAATAAATGCTGATCATGGAACTGATCTTAAATTGAAATGGAATTGTGGAAAGATTTATGAAAGAGCTTTGGAGGATTTCAGTGAACAAGAAGTATGTCTTTTCTGAGCCATAATCAAGCCCTTTTGGGAGAGCAAGCCTTTTTCAAAATAAGCAAAATTTTTTTGATTTCTTGCTGTCGGCGAATAAAGATCAAAGGACAGAATAATAATAATACAGTAAATAATTTAGAGAACTGAATGGCCATTCTATGATGAATATGAAAGAAAAGGTTATGGCTAGCCCTGTCAAGCGTTGGACAAAAGTCGCCAACGCGCTGTCAATATGTACAATGCGTTGGACAAAATTTTTTTCGAATTTTCTTGTTAAATAATGATAAGGGGCATGTAAGAAGTATTTTGGTACTATTTTTTTGTTTTTAAACTCATTTTGAAAAAAGACAACGCGTTGGACCCCCTGACAGCGTACTGTACCCCCTGACAACGCGTTGGACAAGATGTACAACGCGTTGTACAACGTGTACAATGCGCTGGACAACAGGTACAACGAGTTGTACTTCTGTCCAATGAGTTAGTAAAATAGTTTAAACTATTTTTTGAATACATTTAAACTAGAAACACAAAGAAAAGACAGCAATAACAACAAAAACACCGAATTATTTGTCATTAAGGTACCTTCCAACTTCAAAGTCCATATTGATCCCTTTAAAGTGGTCCAGAGGATCGACATTTTCAGGAAAAATGTTCAATTTATCGCGACGAGTCTAATGATGTCAACTGTAAACAGTTTTAAACCCCGTGAATACTGTAGCGGGATTATGACTTCAAAAATTAGAAAATTTCTTCTAAGTTTTTAAAAATGCATTTTTTATGTAAAATAATACTAATATCGTTTATAAATTCATTATTTATTGTAAAAAAATCATAAAAAATAGTTTAAACTATTTTACTAACTCATTGGACAGATGTACAATGCGTTGTGCCAGTTGTCCAACGCATTGTACATGTTGTACAACGCGTTGTACATCTTGTCCAACGCGTTGTCAGGGGGTACAGTACGCTGTCAGGGGGTCCAACGCGTTGTCTTTTTTCAAAATGAGTTTAAAAACAAAAAAATAGTACCAAAATACTTCTTACATGCCCCTTATCATTATTTAACAAGAAAATTCGAAAAAAATTTTGTCCAACGCATTGTACATATTGACAGCGCGTTGGCGACTTTTGTCCAACGCTTGACAGGGCTAGTTATGGCAGATCTGATGATAATGAGAAACGAATTGCTGATTTAGATCCATATATTAGCCTTCCACATTCAAATATGAAAGTTGCAATGGAAGCTTTTAAAGATTTATATGGTATGTAAATTATTTTAATAAAAAATTTGTAATTTTGTTAAGTTTTTTCATTTATTTTGACGGATAAAGGATGTAGACAGAAAAGGATACCAAAAAATGTGCATAAACGAATGTTTTTGGAGTAAAATTCACTTCTTAATTCCTGATCTTCAAATTTATGCACTTGATCCCTGACGATCAGGGTATTACATAGATACTTTTAATTACTTTTTTAAGCAAATTTTTGGAGAGCATAAAAAACATTCTATTTTTTCAGTTTTTGCTTATTTAATAATATTTTTGATATGATTTTTTAGGAGATTGGTTACCAACAGAATTATTTAAAAAATACAAGCATGCTCAAGCAATTTACCAAAATATTTCACAAACAAATTTTGAAGAAGGTGAGGCATTTATAAAAGCCTTAAATGAAACAAAAAATGTCGAATTTGTTATCCGAAATATTGAATGTCAACTTGCTCAAAAACCATGGCATCAAAATCTTTGGAAAGAATACATTAAATTTTTGAAAAATGGGGATTTCAGTAATCTGGTAAAAATTTTTGTTAAATAATATATTCAATTTTTTAAACCGTTTAACAACTTTTACAGCAATTATTTCAAGTTTTATTACGGTATTGTCGACTTTTTCCAGATGACCAAAATATGCATGCAGATTTGCATAAGACTTTACAAAGCATCACTCAACATAATGAAAAAGTGTCAAATTTATGGATGGAAGTTATAAAATTTGAATATCATTTTTGCTCTTCAGAAGCTGCTGAAGAGACAATTCAACAAGGCTTAAATTCTGAAATGTGTGATTTGACAAGATTTATAAATTTGGTTTATGAATTTGCAAAAAATTTTATGCTGAAGGATGCACTTGAAGTGGTCGAAAAAGCAAAGATTGCTAATCTAATAAGTATGCAAATTTTTGATATATCCAAAATAAGAACGGCAAATGCTCGATTTTTTCGAAGCTCGGTTTGAGTCCGCAAAAATGATCAGATTCGATCCTGGCCAAGTTTTTTAGCCAAGATCGAATCTACTGCCACTTTATTTGAATAATTAAAACTTGCAAGAGACATTATAAACATGTCTCGCTGCTTTTTAAATGACACCTATTGCTTTAGATTGCCCTATGGTAGTTAGTCATTACCCCAAAATATTTCCGGTCTTTTATTATGCAAATTTGTGGAAATGAAGTTTAAAAATTGGGCGTGAAACATGGGTTTTTGAAAATTCTCGACCACGAAGTCATGGATTTTTCGAACTTTACTTCTATAAATTTGCATATTGGAAGCCCAATCACCGGAAATATTTTGGGGGAATGCATAACAGCCCTAGGGCTTTTTGATGGGAAAGATCTCGTTCAAGAATCGGCGAGATAGGTCGTGAGCAGTCTTTAATTTTAAAAAATGTACATAATTTTGTAGGAGATGATGCTGCAATGATCGAAAACTACGATATCAAAGAAGTAACAAAAAACCTTGTTTTTAAAAATCCCGTGAAACCTCTTTTTCCATTCAGGGATACGATAAATCGATACATCAATGAAAATTTGACCTATCAACATCTTCGAAAACTTTATCAAACATGCAAATATTATTATTTTCAACATCAGCTTCTTCTTGTTCATCGATTTGAAGCAGGTCATGTTTCTGTTAATGGTTTTAAACGACTTGTTTGCATTCCGTTTACCAAATACAGTAACTATAATTTATCTTTGTCATCATACTGCTTTGACCCTGAAATTGTTAAAAATATTTGGTTCACACATTTTATTAAAATTATTCAACGAACTGATTTACTTGTGGTAAAAATGGCGAAAAAGATTGACCTTAAATGTTTGTCAATTTATTTGCACCAAATTGCTGAAGAAGATTTTGAAATATTAACAAAATCTGGAACAATTGAAAAATTGAATTTAATTGAATGTCGAATTTTAAAAAGCGGTGGTCAAAATCTGGATTTTGCGGATATTCTAATTAAAGTTCCAAGAATTCGTTATTTTGCGTATGCAAATTTATTTTTCTTTGTTTGAAAAAAATCATAATTGCTTCATTTTAGACATTATACTCCGACGTTTAGAGCAGAAACACCTGTAAAATTATACCATTTAAAATTAAAGAATAAAATCGAAACTATGAATTTCCTATTTAATAATGAATTTGAAGGAGAATGTGTATATCAATTTTTAATAGAATATATGGCACCTGCTGCAAAGCTTTGTTTCATTGGGGAAAGAGAAGTTGTCAATTATGTCAAGAACAAGCTTCTTTCTGGAGTAATTCCAAAAATCAAACCAAAATTCACTGCAAACATTCTTCCATCATTTTAAACATAGCAAAAACAGTCGTTGATAATTTTTAATTTAGTTTTTTTCCTGTTTTATTTATTTAAATAAAAAAAATTTAACATTTTACTATTCAAGTAATGTAATTTGTTTTTTGATTCATTTTTAGTGAAAGTGATTACTTCTTTTTGACACCTTTGACTTCTATAAATTTTTATGCAAAACAAATTTCATTGTCCCAAAAAATATATTACAAAGAAACTACCATGCAAGCACGTTTTAGAGCCTTTTCCCCTGAAAATAGTTTCTTGGGATTGTTTAGGGCAATCAACAAACGTATTCAAATATTAGCTGAACCTTGAGATAAGTCGCTTTAAGATTATTCAAATTTTTGGAAACAATTTCAACAATTTAAATTTTAAACAAAATTTACCTTAACTCTTCATTGAGTCACTTAAGCGTGCAATAAAGATTCGAACATTCAAAAATCTTTTTTACTGTTTCAGAATTTGCATCTTCAAGAAAAGTTCAAACTGGTGTCTTAATTACAAAAAAAAAACAATTGAACCTCTATTCCTAAAACCCTTTTTTTTCAACTTCGAGCAGGGTGTAAAAGTCGATTTTTCAAAGTGTTCCAAAAAAGCTGATTTTTGGTAAACAAACTCATATAAGGTCCCAAATAAAGTAATACTGTTAATATTGTTTAATGATTGAAAAAACATTATAATCGAAAAAAACAATTTTATGTTTTTAAGATGTTTTTTTCCCATCAAAATTAATAAATAATACAATATATATACTTTTAAAAGCCGAAAAAAACAAAATACAGCAGTTGGGATCCGAACCCCAGACCTTCGGATCGCAAAAAGAGCGCGTTACCCAGCTGAGCCATAGTCTCACCAAAGAAAGTGCTGAAAAGTTTGACTATGTACAAACATAGGAAAAGCGTTTTTTGGCATTTTCGATATTTTCCCCTCACTTTGAAGATCCCGTTATAGTACTAATATGTACCCCATTTTATGGGCTATTTACTGGACTATTCCATTTTTCTATAACGCAATATGGTTTTCGAGATATGCGGCAAGACATGAATATGCAAATTTTCCAGACCCCAAAACTGCATCTTAAAATGCATTTAAACACTCCAAATTTGTTTGGGAGTTTCATCTGGACCTAAAAAACACTTCTGCTTTGCTACTTTTGCTTAATCCGCCATTTTCGATTTTTCATTCCTCTGGGGATATAGCTAATCCCCCTGATCCCCCCAGGGGGTTTAAACAAAAAACCGAGATTGGATGGTCATTAGGGACCTTATATGAGTTTGTTTACCAAAAATCAGCTTTTTTGGAACACTTTGAAAAATCGACTTTTACACCCTGCTCGAAGTTGAAAAAAAATGGTTATTTTAATTCAATCAATTTTCGTAGTTATATAAATTTATCGATTTTTAAAATAAAAAAAGGAAGTTTTTTCGTACCGTAACTTTGATACACCAAAATATCTTTTTTTAAATCTTAAAAGAGCGTACCAAAGATTGAAGAAACGCGGACCTGAAAATTAAAAATCCAGAAACTTAAAAAAATAAATTTAAAAAGATAGTTTTTCTTCCAGAATTCAAATTTTTCGATAGAACAAGTTTTATTTGGAAACAATGAGAAATATAAATATATGAAAAAAAACATGAAAAAACAAAGCAGCAGAAAAAAAATATAACACAATTTTGAACAAGAAATGAAAATAAATAGTTAACTGAAATGACTCGAACCTGCAACCTCTTGATTATCCGTCAAGAACTCCACCGATTAATCTTCTGAAAATTAAGACTTTCCTTTACAAAGGATTTAATGAAAATGCTGTTTCGGTGCTGATGGTGTCATCATTTTGAATCAATGTTCTTTTCATTACTGAATATAAATTAAGATTAGTCACCCATGTAAGCCGATTTTCAACTGCATCGTACAAATCACGACCCTAAAAAGAAATGTTGCTTATACTCAAAAAAAATTAACATAGTCAAAATTTCCTTTAGGAAAAATCGACTACCCTTTAAGTGAAAATAAAAACTAACAGTCATTGGAATTGGTACGGTAAAAGAATATGATTCAGTTGTAGTATTATTATAAAATACATATACAAGCCGAGTTGTTGGTGGAGGATTATTAATTGCATCAGGTAATGGAACAGGAAGTGGAAAATCTGCTTCTTCTTGAAGCGTTGACAATCTTGGTGGTGATAATAAGTTACTGAAAAAGAATGTGTGCATTAGTTCATTACATTTAATATATACGGGAAAGCATGCTTTCTAATCATATATCGTTTTTTTTATTTACCCCAAATTACAATGTGATATAGAAAATTCCCTTTTTGTAACACTCATAAAGTAAACCTTAAAAATCTTTACCGTCGATATGGCTCATCTTCATGCAAATTCGGATGCTTTGTTTCAAAGATTGATTCTTTTGGCTTTACAGGAACATTCTTGATTACCTTGAGAGATGACATTTTTTTATCAGCTGGTTTTGGAGAAAGTGCTCTGACACTGGAAGACGGTTGTTCATTTTCTTCAGCAGTAATAATTGAAGGACGAAATTCTGCAAGTTTAGGAGAAGTTGATACAGGAGTAATTGATTCTTCTGGAGCTGAAGCAATTAATGTTGGTGGTAGAGGTGCTGCTGGACTATTATTCAAGGTTGGAGTTGATGGAACTGTTGGAAGTGAAGGATATTGATGAATTGATGACACTGTTACAGATGGTGAAGTACTGAAAAATGTACGGATTAGTCTGATCTAAACGCTTATCCGGTCTGGATCCTTATCCCTCATTAACTACTAAATCTCTCTTTCGGATGATCATCCCGCTACACAATTTTCTTACCCTTGAAGTGGACATTTTGTATCATTTGAAGCAGCATCATCCTTTGAACTTTCACCATCGTATTTTTTTAATTCTCCTTTTGCTGGTGGTGCACTGAAAAAAGAAAATATCGATTAGTTGGATCTTAGTGAATTGTTAAAATAATGGTTATTAAATTAAATTACACCAAAGAAGGTATATTTTAGAAAAGAGTACATCAACGTCATCCCTAAGGAATTTAGTTCTTTAACATTTTGTAACTATAATAAAATTTATCATATCCTCAAACTTGATACCTGCAAGACGGAGATTTTGCATCATTTGGAGCAGCTTCATCCTTTGAACTTTCATCTTCCTCTTCTTTCTTTGCTGCTGCTGCTTTTGTTTTAACAGCTTTTTCATGTGTTGCAGACATTCTTCTTCCACAAAATTGATTAAAGTTTTAATCCTTGATCACCAAGAATATTATTTGCTCGTAATCTGATCTGGATTAGGTTTTGTGATTGATAGAACCAATTTTTTTGGTCTATCAAAAAACATGAACAGCCACATTTGGCCAACATCTTTTTTATGTTGATCGTGTGCTTGATCAATTTGTTACTGTTATTTTGGTTAAAATGCATTCTGTTCTTGCATTATTTATAAATTCCTAATTTTGAAATAGTTAAGAATTTATTTTTTATAAATAAAATATGAATGTGTAAATTTTTTGTATTTTTTAATTCTTTTATTTTGCTTTACAGTAAATCTTTGTATTTTTTAATTCTTTTGTTTTTTTTAAAAATCAGAAATCTTTTTAAAAAACTTAAATTTTTCGTGTCAAAAGCAATGTTTGTTTTTTTGTTCAGAAATTTCTTTTAAAAATACCTGTAATTTCTTTCAAACAAAAATATTTAAGATTTCTAAAGATCATTACTGCTACAGTAATCTTAAAATTGGCGAACGAAAGTGAAACTGTTTTAGAATTTTTTATTATTAATAATAATATTGCTAAACTCTGTTTTTTAAAACAGTGTTCAGCAAAATTTTGCTATTCTCTTTTTGAGGGAGGAGAATCAAAATCTTTTTCATGCCCAAAAAATTTACTTAACTTCTTTACAGGAACACTTCACAAATGACATAAATAATTATGGAGTTTTTAAGAGAAAATTTAAGTGTTTTTCATGTATTTTTATGATTGAGTTGGAATAATATAATTTGTTCATTTATTACATTTTATTTTTCTGAACCACGACTGTAGCATCTGTTCCTCTTAAAATTTGTTAATGATGGTTATTGAAATTAATTATATTAATTCTTTACCGGATAAATATAAAAATGATGTTAATGAATTGTTGGAAAAGTTAAAAGCGGCAACAGATATTTATGAAAAAAATAAATTTTTGGAAGAATTTGCAGATAAAAATCTTGTATTACCAGAAATTTGGAAGTACTGGTATCAGTGAGTTAAGATCTATTGTTTTATTTTATTCTAAAACATCAAAATATAGAATAAATGCTGATCATGGAACTGATCTTAAATTGAAATGGAATTGTGGAAAGATTTATGAAAGAGCTTTGGAGGATTTCAGTGAACAAGAAGTATGTCTTTTCTGAGCCATAATCAAGCCCTTTTGGGAGAGCAAGCCTTTTTCAAAATAAGCAAAATTTTTTTGATTTCTTGCTGTCGGCGAATAAAGATCAAAGGACAGAATAATAATAATACAGTAAATAATTTAGAGAACTGAATGGCCATTCTATGATGAATATGAAAGAAAAGGTTATGGCTAGCCCTGTCAAGCGTTGGACAAAAGTCGCCAACGCGCTGTCAATATGTACAATGCGTTGGACAAAATTTTTTTCGAATTTTCTTGTTAAATAATGATAAGGGGCATGTAAGAAGTATTTTGGTACTATTTTTTTGTTTTTAAACTCATTTTGAAAAAAGACAACGCGTTGGACCCCCTGACAGCGTACTGTACCCCCTGACAACGCGTTGGACAAGATGTACAACGCGTTGTACAACGTGTACAATGCGCTGGACAACAGGTACAACGAGTTGTACTTCTGTCCAATGAGTTAGTAAAATAGTTTAAACTATTTTTTGAATACATTTAAACTAGAAACACAAAGAAAAGACAGCAATAACAACAAAAACACCGAATTATTTGTCATTAAGGTACCTTCCAACTTCAAAGTCCATATTGATCCCTTTAAAGTGGTCCAGAGGATCGACATTTTCAGGAAAAATGTTCAATTTATCGCGACGAGTCTAATGATGTCAACTGTAAACAGTTTTAAACCCCGTGAATACTGTAGCGGGATTATGACTTCAAAAATTAGAAAATTTCTTCTAAGTTTTTAAAAATGCATTTTTTATGTAAAATAATACTAATATCGTTTATAAATTCATTATTTATTGTAAAAAAATCATAAAAAATAGTTTAAACTATTTTACTAACTCATTGGACAGATGTACAATGCGTTGTGCCAGTTGTCCAACGCATTGTACATGTTGTACAACGCGTTGTACATCTTGTCCAACGCGTTGTCAGGGGGTACAGTACGCTGTCAGGGGGTCCAACGCGTTGTCTTTTTTCAAAATGAGTTTAAAAACAAAAAAATAGTACCAAAATACTTCTTACATGCCCCTTATCATTATTTAACAAGAAAATTCGAAAAAAATTTTGTCCAACGCATTGTACATATTGACAGCGCGTTGGCGACTTTTGTCCAACGCTTGACAGGGCTAGTTATGGCAGATCTGATGATAATGAGAAACGAATTGCTGATTTAGATCCATATATTAGCCTTCCACATTCAAATATGAAAGTTGCAATGGAAGCTTTTAAAGATTTATATGGTATGTAAATTATTTTAATAAAAAATTTGTAATTTTGTTAAGTTTTTTCATTTATTTTGACGGATAAAGGATGTAGACAGAAAAGGATACCAAAAAATGTGCATAAACGAATGTTTTTGGAGTAAAATTCACTTCTTAATTCCTGATCTTCAAATTTATGCACTTGATCCCTGACGATCAGGGTATTACATAGATACTTTTAATTACTTTTTTAAGCAAATTTTTGGAGAGCATAAAAAACATTCTATTTTTTCAGTTTTTGCTTATTTAATAATATTTTTGATATGATTTTTTAGGAGATTGGTTACCAACAGAATTATTTAAAAAATACAAGCATGCTCAAGCAATTTACCAAAATATTTCACAAACAAATTTTGAAGAAGGTGAGGCATTTATAAAAGCCTTAAATGAAACAAAAAATGTCGAATTTGTTATCCGAAATATTGAATGTCAACTTGCTCAAAAACCATGGCATCAAAATCTTTGGAAAGAATACATTAAATTTTTGAAAAATGGGGATTTCAGTAATCTGGTAAAAATTTTTGTTAAATAATATATTCAATTTTTTAAACCGTTTAACAACTTTTACAGCAATTATTTCAAGTTTTATTACGGTATTGTCGACTTTTTCCAGATGACCAAAATATGCATGCAGATTTGCATAAGACTTTACAAAGCATCACTCAACATAATGAAAAAGTGTCAAATTTATGGATGGAAGTTATAAAATTTGAATATCATTTTTGCTCTTCAGAAGCTGCTGAAGAGACAATTCAACAAGGCTTAAATTCTGAAATGTGTGATTTGACAAGATTTATAAATTTGGTTTATGAATTTGCAAAAAATTTTATGCTGAAGGATGCACTTGAAGTGGTCGAAAAAGCAAAGATTGCTAATCTAATAAGTATGCAAATTTTTGATATATCCAAAATAAGAACGGCAAATGCTCGATTTTTTCGAAGCTCGGTTTGAGTCCGCAAAAATGATCAGATTCGATCCTGGCCAAGTTTTTTAGCCAAGATCGAATCTACTGCCACTTTATTTGAATAATTAAAACTTGCAAGAGACATTATAAACATGTCTCGCTGCTTTTTAAATGACACCTATTGCTTTAGATTGCCCTATGGTAGTTAGTCATTACCCCAAAATATTTCCGGTCTTTTATTATGCAAATTTGTGGAAATGAAGTTTAAAAATTGGGCGTGAAACATGGGTTTTTGAAAATTCTCGACCACGAAGTCATGGATTTTTCGAACTTTACTTCTATAAATTTGCATATTGGAAGCCCAATCACCGGAAATATTTTGGGGGAATGCATAACAGCCCTAGGGCTTTTTGATGGGAAAGATCTCGTTCAAGAATCGGCGAGATAGGTCGTGAGCAGTCTTTAATTTTAAAAAATGTACATAATTTTGTAGGAGATGATGCTGCAATGATCGAAAACTACGATATCAAAGAAGTAACAAAAAACCTTGTTTTTAAAAATCCCATGAAACCTCTTGTTCCCTTCGGCAATACGATAAGTCGATACATCAATGAAAATTTGACCTATCAACATCTTCGAAAACTTTACCAAACATGCAAATATTATTATTTTCAACATCGACTACTTCTTGTTCATCGATTTGAAACAGGTCATGTTTCTGTTAATGGTTTTAAACGACTTGTTTGCATTCCGTTTACCAAATACAGTAACCATAATTTATCTTTGTCATCATACTGCTTTGACCCTGAAATTGTTAAAAATATTTGGTTCACACATTTTATTAAAATTATTCAACGAACTGATTTACTTGTGGTAAAAATGGCGAAAAAGATTGACCTTAAATGTTTGTCAATTTATTTGCACCAAATTGCTGAGCATGATTTTGAAATATTAACAAAATCGGGAACAATTGAAAAATTGAATTTAATTGAATGTCGAATTTTAAAAAGTGGTGGTCAAAATCTGGATTTTGCGGATATTCTAATTAAAGTTCCAAGAATTCGTTATTTTGCGTATGCAAATTTATTTTTCTTTGTTTGAAAAAAATCATAATTGCTTCATTTTAGACATTATACTCCGACGTTTAGAGCAGAAACACCTGTAAAATTATACCATTTAAAATTAAAGAATAAAATCGAAACTATGAATTTTCTATTTAATAATGAATTTGAAGGAGAATGTGTATATCAATTTTTAATAGAATATATGGCACCTGCTGCAAAGCTTTGTTTCATTGGTGAAAGAGAAGTTGTCAATTACGTCAAGAACAAGCTTCTTTCTGGAGTAATTCCAAAAATCAAACCAAAATTCACTGCAAACATTCTTCCATCATTTTAAACATATCAAAAACAGTCGTTGATAATTTTTAATTTAGTTTTTTTCCTGTTTTATTTATTTAAATAAAAAAAATTTAACATTTTACTATTCAAGTAATGTAATTTGTTTTATGATTCATTTTTAGTGAAAGTGATTACTTCTTTTTAAAAACAAAAGCTTGAAGAAGAAAAGAAGAGGGAGGAAGAAAAGAAACAGAAGCTTGAAGAGGATAAAAAACGGGAAGAGGAAAGGAAACAAAAATTGGAAAATGATAAAAAATTAGAAGAGGAAAGGAAACAAAAAGCGGAAGCAGATAAAAAGCTTGAAGAGGAGAGAAAACAAAAATTGGAGGAAGACAAAAGGGCGGAGGAGGAAAAGAAAAGACAGAAATTGGAAAATGATAAAAAATTAGAAGAAGAAAAGAAGCGTGAGAATGAAAGAAAGCAGAAAATGGAAAGAGACAAGAAGATGGAAAATGATAAAAAATTAGAAGAGGAAAGGAAACGAAAATTGGAAAATGACAAAAAGTTGGAGGAAGAAAGGAAACGAAAGTTAGAAGCAGATAAGAAGCTTGACGAGGAAAGGAAACAAAAATTGGAAAATGACAAGAAACTGGAGGATGAAAGGAAACGAAAGCTGGAGGAAGAAAAAACATCTGTTGGAAAAGATTTTGAATTAAAAGATGGTAATTTGACAATAAATTATGATAAGGGGCATTATCCGGAAGTAAAAATGGGCCACGCAGAAAAACTTGTGGATGTAAAACAAAAAAACCAGATATTGTTGCAGATTTAACAGGGACATCTGCAAGACAAGTTGCTGCTGAAACACCTGTTGCTGAAGCATTGACTATGGGTGTAGGTCCAATATACAAACATGGTAAGCCTCTTCCTCCTGTACCAGATACGAGTCAGCTGGAAAATGTTTTTGATTCGTTTAAAAAGCAAGAAGAAGAAGAAACCGTAATTGCTGCACCAGTAGCTGTACCAAAACCAGGAGGACGATATTTACCAGCCATTCCAAAACTTACAGAAATCACACCCTTCAAAGAAGAATCCGAAGATAGTGATTCAGAAGTCGATATTGATGGCCCAGAAATACCAGTTTCTGAGAAAAAACCAAACGCTATTTCCAAAGAAAAATTGAATGAAAGCCAACTGGAAGGAATAAAATCAATAAAATTTACAACAGTATACAACAAATATACTGTAACTTTTGATACAAATTATGTAAATTCCATAAAATTAAGTCATGGTTTTGCCCAAGCCATAGGTTTTACTAACAATACTACCGTATTTAATAACCAAGTTGCAAATGACTTTCCGTCTGTCAATCATTTTTACAGTCATGTGTGTATTCGCATGCATGGTATTCTCCGCCCACTTAATAAAAATCGTGATGCTGAAATTGCTGTTATTCCAGTGCAAAATGGAAAAAACGTTTATTCATTCTCTTCTGAACCTCTATACTTTAAAGTTGAAAAAACTTTGATTGATACAATTTCCTTGGAATTTCGAGATTTTCTAGATAACCCCATTGTTTGTGATAGTGCCCGAGGATATTTTGTTTTGCAATTTGTTAAAAATCGTTAATAAATTTTTTATATTATCCGTGTATTTTGTTTTTAAATTGTTTGGTAGCAATTACTATACTTTATAATCACGTAAAAAATTTTAGATGACTGTTTATTACGCATTAAACTCCAATTTGAAATATTCTTATATTAAACCAGAAAATCGCCACCAACGAAAAGGGCTTATCAAATACCACAACACTGAATTTGAGCCCCTGACTTTGTTGGAAAACTGGGAAAAAATTGACTTGAATGGAGTTTTTGTCCGTAAAAAGCTGGTTGATGCAGAAATTGCTGGGCTTTTGGAAATTGAGAAAAGAAAAGTTATTTTGCAGAAAGAGGCAGACGGATTACATTATTATCTGATTATATTGTGCGTGATAACCATACTGGACTCGCGTATCTCCCTCAAGATTGTCAAATTTATTCTCCCTAACTGAATAAAAATTTTTTCTATTTCCAGTGTTTTTACAAAAGGATTTGATATATCCCCATTTCAATCGATAATCAATCGATATTCTCACTATTCCTTAGGCAATAATCCATCGATATTTTTATACTCAAACCAATGTCTTTATTTTTTAAACCCATGTCATGCACATTCTCACTACTTAGTCATTTGCCTCCATGGCCCAGTGGTTAGTTTGTTTGCATGCAGTCCGATTCGAATCCCACCCCGGCTTACCGTATCCCGCGTACCGTACCCTCAGGATTTGGCGGGAAAACACACCGTACTCCCGACGCGAAAATACCGTACCACAGGATTTGGCGGGAAAACATACCGTACCCAAAGGATTTGGCGGGAAAACATACAGTACTCCCGATACGAAAACACCGTACCCCAGGATTTGGCGGGAAAAGTTACAGTATACCATCGCTAAAAGAGAGTGACGACGCAAAAACAGAGGGAAGACGCAAAAACAGAGGGAAGACGCAAAAGGAGAGTGAAGACGCAAAAGGAGAGTGACACCGCAAAAAACGACGCTAAAAACGGTGCAGAAAATGGCTAATTTGCCTCTGACTCACTACTAATAGTTAAGGTTTAAATAAAAGTTTCATTTTTCATACTGTAACGAAAAACGGTAAAGGAAAAAGAGAAAGAAAAAGTGTTCCCTGCCGGTACCTAATTTTAATTCAATCAATTTTCGTAGTTATATAAATTTATCGATATTTAAAATAAAAAAAAGGAAGTTTTTTCGTACCGTAACTTTGATACACCAAAATATCTTTTTTTAAATCTTAAAAGAGCGTACCAAAGATTGAAGAAGCGCGGACCTGAAAATTAAAAATCCAGAAACTTAAAAAAATAAATTTAAAAAGATAGTTTTTCTTCCAGAATTCAAATTTTTCGATAGAACAAGTTTTATTTGGAAACAATGAGAAATATAAATATATGAAAAAAAACATGAAAAAACAAAGCAGCAGAAAAAAAATATAACACAATTTTGAACAAGAAATGAAAATAAATAGTTAACTGAAATGACTCGAACCTGCAACCACTTGATTATCCGTCAAGAACTCCACCGATTAATCTTCTGAAAATTAAGACTTTCCTTTACAAAGGATTTAATGAAAATGCTGTTTCGGTGCTGATGGTGTCATCATTTTGAATCAATGTTCTTTTCATTACTGAATATAAATTAAGATTAGTCACCCATGTAAGCCGATTTTCAACTGCATCGTACAAATCACGACCCTAAAAAGAAATGTTGCTTATACTCAAAAAAAATTAACATAGTCAAAATTTCCTTTAGGAAAAATCGACTACCCTTTAAGTGAAAATAAAAACTAACAGTCATTGGAATTGGTACGGTAAAAGAATATGATTCAGTTGTAGTATTATTATAAAATACATATACAAGCCGAGTTGTTGGTGGAGGATTATTAATTGCATCAGGTAATGGAACAGGAAGTGGAAAATCTGCTTCTTCTTGAAGCGTTGACAATCTTGGTGGTGATAATAAGTTACTGAAAAAGAATGTGTGCATTAGTTCATTACATTTAATATATACGGGAAAGCATGCTTTCTAATCATATATCGTTTTTTTTATTTACCCCAAATTACAATGTGATATAGAAAATTCCCTTTTTGTAACACTCATAAAGTAAACCTTAAAAATCTTTACCGTCGATATGGCTCATCTTCATGCAAATTCGGATGCTTTGTTTCAAAGATTGATTCTTTTGGCTTTACAGGAACATTCTTGATTACCTTGAGAGATGACATTTTTTTATCAGCTGGTTTTGGAGAAAGTGCTCTGACACTGGAAGACGGTTGTTCATTTTCTTCAGCAGTAATAATTGAAGGACGAAATTCTGCAAGTTTAGGAGAAGTTGATACAGGAGTAATTGATTCTTCTGGAGCTGAAGCAATTAATGTTGGTGGTAGAGGTGCTGCTGGACTATTATTCAAGGTTGGAGTTGATGGAACTGTTGGAAGTGAAGGATATTGATGAATTGATGACACTGTTACAGATGGTGAAGTACTGAAAAATGTACGGATTAGTCTGATCTAAACGCTTATCCGGTCTGGATCCTTATCCCTCATTAACTACTAAATCTCTCTTTCGGATGATCATCCCGCTACACAATTTTCTTACCTTTGAAGTGGACATTTTGTATCATTTGAAGCAGCATCATCCTTTGAACTTTCACCATCGTATTTTTTTAATTCTCCTTTTGCTGGTGGTGTACTGAAAAAAGAAAATATCGATTAGTTGGATCTTAGTGAATTGTTAAAATAATGGTTGATAAATTAAATTACACCAAAGAAGGTATATTGTAGAAAAGAGTACATCAACGTCATCCCTAAGGAATTTAGTTCTTTAACATTTTGTAACTATAATAAAATTTATCATATCCTCAAACTTGATACCTGCAAGACGGAGATTTTGTATCATTTGGAGCAGCTTCATCCTTTGAACTTTCATCTTCCTCTTCTTTCTTTGCTGCTGCTGCTTTTGTTTTAACAGCTTTTTCATGTGTTGCAGACATTCTTCTTCCACAAAATTGATTAAAGTTTTAATCCTTGATCACCAAGAATATTATTTGCTCGTAATCTGATCTGGATTAGGTGTTGTGATTGATAGAACCAATTTTTTTTGGTCTTTCAAAAAACATGAACAGCCACATTTGGCCAACATCTTTTTTATGTTGATCGTGTGCTTGATCAATTTGTTACTGTTATTTTGGTTAAAATGCATTCTGTTCTTGCATTATTTATAAATTCCTAATTTTGAAATAGTTAAGAATTTATTTTTTATAAATAAGATATGAATGTGTAAATTTTTTGTATTTTTTAATTCTTTTATTTTGCTTTACAGTAAATCTTTGTATTTTTTAATTATTTTGTTTTTTTTAAAAATCAGAAATTTTTTTAAAGAACTTAAATTTTTCGTGTCAAAAGCAATGTTCGTTTTTTTGTACAGAAATTTTTTTTAGAAATACCTGCAATTTCTTTCAAACAAAAATATTTAAGATTTCTAAAGATCATTACTGCTACAGTAATCTTAAAATTGGCGAAAGAAAGTGAAACTGTTTTAGAATTTTTTATTATTAATAATAATATTGCTAAACTCTGTTTTTTAAAACATTGATCAGCAAAATTTTGCTATTCTCTTTTTGAGGGAGGAGAATCAAAATCTTTTTCATGCCTAAAACATTTACTTAACTTCTTTATAGGTACACTTCACAAATGACATAAATAATTATGGAGTTTTTAAGAGAAAATTTAAGTGTTTTTCATGTATTTTTATGATTGAGTTGGAATAATATAATTTGTTCATTTATTACATTTTATTTTTCTGAACTATTGCTATATTGCTCTGATAAGAATTTGTTAATGATGGCTATTGAAATTAATTATATTAATTCTTTACCGGATAAATATAAAAATGATGTAAATGAATTGTTAGAAAAGTTAAAAGCGGCAACAGATATTTATGAGAAAAACAAATTTTTGGAAGAATTTGCAGATAAAAATCTTGTATTACCAGAAATTTGGAAGTATTGGTATCAGTGAGTTAAGATCTATTTTTAATTTATTCAAAACTATAAAATTATAGAATAAATGCTGATCATGGAACTGATCTTAAATTGAAATGGAATTGTGGAAAAATTTATGAAAGAGCCTTGGAGGATTTCAGTGAACAAGAAGTATGTCTTTTTGAGCCATAATCAAACCCTTGGGAGAGCAAGTCCTTTTTAAAATAAGCAAAATTATTTGATTTCTTGCTGTCAGCCGCTAAAGATCAAAAGACAGGATAATAATAATACAGTAAATAATTTAGAGAACTGAATGGCCATTCTATGAGGAATTTGAAAGAAAAGGTTATGGCAGATCTGATGATAATGAGAAACGAATTGCTGATTTAGAGCCATATATTAGCCTTCCACATTCAAACTTAAAAACTGCAATTGAATCTTTTAAGGATTTATATGGTATGTAAATTATTTTAATAAAAAATTTGTAATTTTGTTAAGTTTTTTCATTTATTTTGACGGATAAAGGATGTAGACAGAAAAGGATACCAAAAAATGTGCATAAACGAATGTTTTTGGAGTAAAATTCACTTCTTAATTCCTGATCTTCAATTTTATGCACTTGATCCCTGACGATCAGGGTATTACATAGATACTTTTAATTACTTTTTTAAGCAAATTTTTGGAGAGCATAAAAAATATTCTATTTTTTCAGTTTTTGCTTATTTAATAATATTTTTGATATGATTTTTTAGGAGATTGGTTACCAACAGAATTATTTAAAAAATACAAGCATGCTCAAGCAATTTACCAAAATATTTCACAAACAAATTTTGAAGAAGGTGAGGCATTTATAAAAGCCTTAAATGAAACAAAAAATGTCGAATTTGTTATCCGAAATATTGAATGTCAACTTGCTCAAAAACCATGGCATCAAAATCTTTGGAAAGAATACATTAAATTTTTGAAAAATGGGGATTTCAGTAATCAGGTAATCATATTTGTTAAATAATTTATTCAATTTTTTAAACACAAATTTTACAGCAATTAATAAAAGTTTTATTTCGATATTGTCGGATATTTCCAGATGACGAAAATATGCATGCAGATTTGCATAAGACTTTACAAAACATCACTCAACATAATGAAAAAGTGTCAAATTTATGGGTGGAAGTTATAAAATTTGAATATCATTTTTGCTCATCAGAAGCTGCTCAAAAAACAATTCAACGAGGTTTAAATTCTGAAATGTGTGATTTGATAAGATTTATTAATTTGGTTTATGAATTTGCAAAGAATTTAATGCTCAAGGATATTCTTGAAGTGGTTGAAAAAGCAAAAATTGCTAATCTAAAAAGTATGCAAATTTTTGATATATCCAAAATAAGAATGGCAAAGACTTGACTTTTTCAATGTCCAGTTTGAATCCGGAAAAATTATCAGATTTGATCCTAGCCATATTTTCTGGTCAGGATCGAATCTACTGCCACTTTATTTGAATAATTAAAACTTGCAAGAGACATTATAAACATGTCTCGCTGCTTTTTAAATGACACATATTGCTTTAGATAGCCCTATGGTAGTTAGTCATTACCCCAAAATATTTCCGGTCTTTTATTATGCAAATTTGTGGAAATGAAGTTTAAAAATTGGCCGTGAAACATGGGTTTTTGAAAATTCTCGACCTCGAAGTCATGGATTTTTTTGACTTTACTTCCATAAATTTGCATAATAAAAGTCCATTAACAGGAAATATTTTGGGGGAATGCATAACAGCCCTAGGGCTTTTTGAAGGGAAATCGGCGAGACAGGTCGTGAGCAGTCGTTAATTTTAAAAAATTTACATAATTTTTTGTAGGAGATGATCCTGCAATGCTCGAAAACTATGACATCAAAGAAGTAACAAAAAACCTTGATTTTAAAAATTCCGTGAAACCTCTTTTTCCATTCAGGGATACGATAAATCAATACATCAATGAAAATCTGAGCTATCAACATCTTCGAAAACTTTATCAAACATGCAAATATTATTATTTTCAACATCGACTACTTCTTGTTCATCGATTTGAAACAGGTCATGTTTCTGTTAATGGTTTTAAACGACTTGTTTGTATTCCGTTTACCAAATACAGTAACCATAATTTATCTTTGTCATCATACTGCTTTGACCCTGATATTGTTAAAAATATTTGGTTCACACATTTTATTAAAATTATTCAACGAACTGATTTACTTGTGGTAAAAATGGCGAAAAAGATTGATATAAAATGTTTGTCAATTTATTTGCACCAAATTGCTGAAGAAGATTTTGAAATATTAACAAGATCAGGAACAATTGAAAAATTGAATTTAATTGAATGTCGAATTTTAAAAAGTGGTGGTCAAAATCTGGATTTTGTGGATATTTTAATTAAAGTTCCAAGAATTCGTTACTTTGCGTATGCAAATTTATTTTTCTTTGTTTGAAAAAAATTATAATTTCTCCATTTTAGACATTATACTCCGACGTTTCGAGCAGAAACACCTGTAAAACTGTACCATTTAAAATTAAAGAATAAAATTGAAACTATGAATTT
Organism: Panagrolaimus sp. LJ2414; assembly: GCA_024447195.1. Classification (NCBI taxonomy): domain Eukaryota; kingdom Metazoa; phylum Nematoda; class Chromadorea; order Rhabditida; family Panagrolaimidae; genus Panagrolaimus; species Panagrolaimus sp. LJ2414. The sequence continues at coordinate 2,944,235 of JAMRXY010000023.1, forward strand.
CCTATTTAATAATGAATTTGAAGGAGAATGCGTTTATCAATTTTTGATAGAATATATGGCACCAGCTGCAAAACTTTGTTTTATTGGGGAAAGAGAAGTTGTCAATTACGTCAAGAACAAGCTTCTTTCTGGAGTGATTCCAAAAATCAAACCAAAATTCACGGCAAACATTCTTCCATCATTTTAAACATAGCAAAAGTAGTCGTTGATAATGTTTAATTTAATTTCGTTCCAATTTTGTAAATTACATGTTTTATTTCAATAATGTTTAACTTACAAGGGAAGGTCCCAACATGTCTCGCAGCTTTTTGAACGAGATATATCCTATTATGTAGCCCTATGGTAGTTATGCATAACCCCAAAATATTTCCGGTGAATGGCCTTTATTATGAAAATACGTGAAAATGCAGTTTGAAAAATCCACGGGCCGACGATTTTTCAAAAACCCTTGTGTCACGCACTTTTGTCGAACTTCATTTTCACAAATTTTCTTAATAAAACGCCATTCACCGAAAATATTTTGGGGTTATGCATAACTGCCATAGGGCTACATAATAGAAGATATCTCGTTCAAAAAGCGGCGAGACATGTTGGGACCTTCCCTTGTTAGTTTTGTTTCTGTTTTGTAAATTACATGTAACTATGCAATTTGTTATATGATTGTTTTTTGATGAAAGTGATTACTTCAATTGATGACAATTTTTTATCAGTTGGTTTTGGAGAAACATTCTTAACCGTCGATAAAGGTTGTTCATTGTTTTCAGCAGTAATAATTGGTGGTCGAAATTATGCAAATTTTAGAGGAATTGTTGCAGGAGTACTGATTTTATCTGATGGAACGGAAGCAATTTTTGTTAGAAGTTGTGCTGCTAGAGAATTATTCAAGGTTGAAGTTGATGCATATGAAGATACCTGTTGAATTGATGACACTGTTCCAGATGGTGAGGTAGTGAAAAAGTATATGAACGGATAAGAATTGCAAAAGTATAGTACCTCAACCTGTGGACCCCTAAGGGATTGTCCAGATCTGACGTAGTGTATTTTTTCCAACTTTTCAAGATAAGGATTAGTTGGATAATGGTAGTTATCCGAACCCGATATCTCTTCCACAAGATGGACAAGGCCTTGTCTCTTAAAGGTGATTATTTATGGCCCCAAGGCCTCAGGGTCATACCCAGCACTTTAACCTCGACTTCTCCTTTGCATGGTTTTTAAACTTCAAACATTTTAGGCAGTGACCCTACTTTGCCAATTTTTTAATTGAATTTTTTGCTAAACAATGTTTTTGCTCTGAAGGATTTTTCTCATTTTTAGGAAGAAAGAATCGCATAAACTTTCTCATACCCAAAACATTGACCCAATGTCTTTAAAGATACACTTAATATTGGCATTAAAAATTAGAATTTTTTAAAGAGAAAACTCAAGTGTTTTTCATTTATCTGCAAAAATCAGTTTTTTTTCTTACTTTTGTTTTTGCTCCACTACGACTGCTGTGATTAGAATTTGTTAATGATGACTATTGAAATTAATTATATTAATTTTTTACCGGATAAATATAAAAATGATGTAAATGAATTGTTAGAAAAGTTAAAAGGGACAACAGATATTTATGAAAAAAATAAATTTTTGGAAGAATTTGCAGATAAAAATCTTGTATTACCAGAAATTTGGAAATATTGGTATCAGTGAGTTAAGATCTGTTTTAGATTCGATTTCAAACCATAAAATTATAGAATTAATGCTGATCATGAAACTGATCTTAAATTGAAATGGAATTGTGGAAAGATTTATGAAAGAGCACTGGAGGATTTTAGTGAACAAGAAGTATGTATTTTTGAGACATTGTCAGATCCGTAATAAGAGGGCCCTAGGGCTGGAGGGCCCCTTCCAAAGTAGCAAAATCTTTCGATGTTTTGTCGGCGGCGGTCAAAGATCAAAGGGCTGAGTAATAATAAAGTACTTTGTAGAGAACAGAATGGCCGTTCTACAATGAATATGAAAGAACACGGTATGACAGATTTGATAATGAGAAAAGAATGGCTGATTTGGAGATTTATATAAGCTTACCACATTCAAATTTGAAAATCGCAATGGAAGCTTTTTACGATTTATATGGTAAATTTGATTTTGATTTATGTATTTTCCCAGAGGCATGAGGGAATGAACAAAATGTACGTTTCATTTTTCCATTAAAGGCTGCCACTGCATAACACATTTAATCCGCTTCTTCTTTTTTTGAACACTTTTTCGGGAAAATCTAATTGATAACTTTTGTTCAGATTTATGCGGACTGAAAAAGTTATCAAGTGGAAATTCCCGAAAAGGTGTTCTGCTAAAAGAAGAAGCGGGTTGAATGCGTTTTGCAGTGGCCGCTATCAATGAGAAAACGGAACGTTGTGTTTATGTAGTCTAACCCTGACAATCAGGGTTTTACAAAAAAACCAGCGTTTTTTTTAAAAGAATTAAAATCACCTTTATATATAAAAATTATGTTTTCCTTTTCAACTGTTTTTCTTTTAATAAATTTGAAACATAATTTTTTAGGTGATGGGTTACCAACTGAATTATTAAAAAAATACAAGCATGCTCAAGCAATTTACCAAAATATTTCAAGAACAAAAGTTGAAGAGGGTGAAGCATTTATAAAAGCTTTAAATGAAACAAAAAATGTCGAATTTGTTATCCGAAATATTGAATGCCAAATTGCTCAAAAACCATGGAATCAAAATCTTTGGAAAGAATATATTAAGTTTTTGAAAAATGGGGATTTCAGTAGCTTGGTAAAAATTTTTGTTAAATAATTTATTCAATTTTTTAAACACAAATTTTACAGCAATTAACAAAAGTTTTATTTCGATATTGTCGGATATTTCCAGATGACGAAAATATGCATGCAGATTTGCCCAAAACTTTACAAAGCATGACACAAAACAATGAAAAAGTGTCAAATTTATGGATGGAAGTTATAAAATTTGAATATCATTTTTGCTCTTCAGAAGCTGCTGAAAAAACAATTCAACGCGGTTTAAATTCTGAAATGTGTGATTTGATAAGATTTATTAATTTGGTTTATGAATTTGCAAAGAATTTTATGCTGAAGGAGACACTTGAAGTGGTCGAAAAGGCAAAGATTGCTAATCTAAAAAGTATGATAAGTTTAATGTATTCATAATAAGTGAAGTATGCAAAAGCTTATCTGTTGCTGCTGCTTTGCCTTGTTTGAATATCGGAAAAAGATCTTGCACTTTTGACATCCTCTTCATTTCTGCAGCTCCACCGGACGTCTTCAAGAATTGTCGAGTTTTGCTTAATCCTTTTAATACAGCCAAGACTCCGAAATCTTCGGCAGCCATATCATCCAATTTGCATTGCTTGAAGAGTTGAGACGTTCAATTGAAATAATCTCCCAAACTTTGTCCAGACTGTTGTTTTCCGTTGAAGAACTTCACTCGAAGTGCGAAAAGATTTGGCTTTCGTTACATTTTTCTTTAATGAGTTTAATGAGATCTTCATAACTCATTTCCAGTGGATCCTTCGAAGACCAATCAATGATCTTTTCCAACATTTTAGAATCCATATGTTGCAACAAAGCTTTAGCGTTCTTTGAAGAATCTGTTACATCCATCTTGGATATCAACTGACAACTGACAAATGGAAGAGTTCGATTTGGTGTATGAGTTTCCCACACACGAACTCTTCCGTTCCATGCTAGTGGAGGCCAACTTCCTAAAACCTTTTCTGCCATATTTGCTTAAAGTCAATAGTATTATAATTCAAGTCTAGCATGATCTTGCCCCCGCGCAAATAAGCTTGCCATGCTTAATGCCTAATGCCTCTTTAAAGGAAGCGTAACCTTTTGAAGAAGATTATTTTTTTTGTTAACGGTTGTTCTTAATCGCGACATCGATGATATCTCTCTTCCCAAAAATAGTTTTATTCGAGTAGTAGAGAGATGTCGTGTTGAGAACACACGTTAAAGGAGGAGACCCTTTGTAAATAAATTTTTGTCTTTTTCATTCATTGGGGGTCCCGACACGAAAATTTTAAAAACTCCAAATCAAAGAATTCTGATGACATTTCCTTTCATAATTATTTTTTCTGATTCCGAAATGGTATGAACTTAAAAAATTTTTGGAATCAGAAAAAATAATTATGAAAGGAAATGTCATCAGAATTCTTCGATTTGGAGTTTTTCAAATTTTCGTGTCGGGACATCCAATAAATGAAAGGGACAAAAATTTATTTACAGTGGGTCTCCTCCTTTATCAAAAAAATGATCTTCTTCAAAAAAGTTGCGCTTCCCTTTAGTGAATGAAGTAAATTCAGCACTCAATTTTAAAAAATTTGCATAATTTTTTGTAGGGGATAACGCTGCAATGCTCGAAAACTATGACATCAAAGAAGTAACAAAGAACCTTGTTTTTAAAAATCCCAAAAAACCTCTTCTTCCCTTCGGCAATACGATAAATCGATACATCAATGATAATTTGAACTATCAACATCTTCGAAAACTTTATCAAACATGCAAATATTATTATTTTCATCATAAACTGCTTCTTGTTCATCGATTTGAAGCAGGTCATGTTCCTGTTAATGGTTTCAAACGATTAGTTTATATTCCTTTTACCAAATACAGTAGTCACAATCTATCCCTTTCATCATATTGTTTTGACCCGGAAATTGTTAAAAATATTTGTTTTACACATTTTATTAAAATTTATGAACGAACTGATTTACTCGTTATAAAAATGGCAAAAAAGATTGATATAAAATGTTTAACAATTTATTTTCACCGAATTGCTGAAGAAGATTTTGAAATATTAACAAAATCTGGAACAATTGAAAAATTGAATTTAAATCGATGTGGAATTTTGAATGCCCACAATCAACTTCTGGATTTTGCGGATGTAGTATTAAAGGTTCCAAGAATTCGTTACTTTGCGTATGTTTGTTTTTGTTAATTTTTTTACGCCGCCGCCGGCGTCTTCAACAGAATTTCGATCATGCCGAAGATCAAAGAATGCGCCGCTAGCGGCGTCGGCGTCGATAACTCGCTTTTTGGCGGACGATAATTGGAGATCGTCCAGATATGACGTCATGGGGGAGGGAGGGGGGCAAAGGCCGCCTTTGAAGTGCGGCAAAAACTGTCTTTGATGTATAGGGGATAAGGCTGATTTTCGGATGACGTCATTTCTGGACGATCTAATGGTAGATGTATTTTAAAAAAACGGAAAACACTGGTTTTTATGCAAATTTATTTTTCTTTCTTCTGCAACATTCTCAATTTCAAATTTTAGACATTATACTCCGACGTTTGTACCAGAAACCCCTAAAAAATTATACTATTTAAAATTAAAAAATAAAATTGAAAATATGATTTTATGGTTTAATGACGAGGTCCATGGTCCCTTACAAGGGGAATGTGTGTATCAATTTTTGAAAGGAAATTTGGCACCATCTGCAAAGCTTCGTTTTCCTGGAGCAGCTGGCAGTTATGTCAAGAACAAACTTCTTTTAGAGACAACCCAGAAAGACAAACCAGTATTCATGTCAAAGATTTTTCCAACATTTTAACATTCTTTTAACGGTTATTGCTTTTTATTATTTATTGTGTTCAAATTTTTGAAATAAAACAACATTTTGTCACTGATCTTTTCTCACAGCATTACAGCACTATACAGAACACATTGTCATCATTGTGCAGTTCTGACTTTTTCTTTTGATATTTTTGAAATCTACTTTAAAAATTTTGAAACTTGTTGTGTATTTGCACAGGGGTCCTAAAAACATTCTCAGATGGTTATTTTGACTTAATCCGATGATTTTGATTTTTTATGCCCTGAGGGATAAAGGATATCCCTTAATCCCCTCAGGGGTTTTAAACAAAAAATCTTCCAAGTATCTTAGGATGTTCCAAGAAACTTTCTGCCTTTTTGAACAACTTTGAAATTTCGTTGTTGCCGCTATTGCTCAAAGTTGAATAGAAATAAGGTTTTAATCATTTTCCTTTCGTTTTCACCGTACTGTAAAATAAAGTAATATTTTTCATGGGTATACTTTCTTTTATTAATTAATTTATTGAGCATAAAGTCAATGAAACAAAAACAAAGATAAAAAACATAATACGAATAATACAAAACTCATGGATATGCATATCATAAATAAAAATTAACAAATCAAAACAAGTCAACAATCATATGGTTCACATTTGTGTTCTTTATCTTGAACTGCAATAAAATCCAAGCCATCTGCATTGGATAAAGTAACTGCACGAAGAGAAAAATTTTTAACCGAGCATCTGACACAAAGAAATCGATTCTGCTTTTCATCCCAATTAAATTTATAAGCTTTTTTTCTGTCTTCAGTTGCATAAACATATAATTTGAGCCCTTTTCTGAGTCCATTTCTTCCATGTACATCTTCTTCAGCAATCCAGTAATTTGGTTGAAACACAATAATATCACTTTTATATCGATCAGGATCAAAGGGACGAGATTCACATGAACATTGAAGACCTTTGAAATATAATTGTTCATTTCCATTAGAATCTTTTTGCAGAACAGGACCAGCTTTTCTACAACCTAAGCATTTAAAATAATTTGAACGAGCTGGCAAATGATATTCATAACATTCAATTCTTTCTTCGGTGGTAAAAATGAAGAGATGAGTTTTTGTGACAGCTGATTGAGTATATTCAATTATTTGCCATGGAGAAGAAAGAGAGGTAATTGGTCCAGACAAATTTCTTGATGAACTGCTGCTGGTTGAACGTCGAAGCTTCTTTCTTGCAGGTGGAGAGCTAAAAAAGAAACAAGTAATATTAGTAATATGGCAAAAAAGATAATATCATTAACAAGCTCTAAATTAATTACTACCATGCGAAAATGGATATAATTCTTTAGTGCTTATATATCTATCGTAAGATATTTGGAGCCTCAAAGATATAGCAAAAAAATAAAAATTAAATTTTGGGTAAAAGCTTCAGTTTTCTACAACAAGAGATAAATTACATACCGTATTTCATAATCTTCTTCTGTTGATTCTTCAGGGTCAAAAGAAACATTTGAAGCAGATGGTAAACTGCTAGAAAATTTTGGTCTTTGTTCACCATTTTTCTTTACAAATTCTGCACTTTGACGAAGAAGTTTTGGATTTGCCCTACAATAAAATTTCATAAGTTTGTATAAACAATGATAAAAAGCCTTCAGTCCATGATAAATTAGCAAAAAAAAGAACATACGTTTGATTAAAACTGCCAGAGAATTTGGGTCGTTGATTAAAATTCTTTTTTCCTCCATCGGAACTTCGACTTCGTGGAACAACCTTTGGCTTCTTCCTAAAAATATTTAAATAATAAAAAACATAAACTAAAAAAATTTCTGTTCCTTCCAAAAAGTATTTCCGTATTTTTTAAAATGTGTAAAAATAATTAAAATTACTCACTTTGTTTCTTCTTCATTGATCACATACAATTCAATTCCTTTCAACACGGAATCAAGTAAGCATTGTTCAATTTTTGTAGCAATAAGTACTGGAGCTAATCTTTCTTTTTGTTCGACATCCAAAGATTTGAATAATTTTAGAACAAAAATCCGGAAATCAAAATCCAACTCGGTATAATCCTTCAATTCTTGAATCATAGGAACCATAAATCTCTTTTCGAATGATGCCATGGTTATTTGAGAGTTAGAATTGCCACTACCAAGCTATAAAATGAAATGGGATACATAGGAAATAAAAAAATAAAAGTAATACCTTCTTTTGCTCCAGAATATCATAAACTTGCTTGCAATGTCTTTTGTGATCAAAGATTAAAGCAAATCCATTAATGCTGCCAAAGAAGCAAATAACATTCTAAAAAATGTGGTTGTAAAGAATAATATATGGAAATACAAATGCCAAAAAAAGTGTTAAAAAGAGTCCTGTAGACATACCTTGAATCGAATAAAGTTGTCATGGATAGTTTTTTTCAATTGATTTGCATCTAAAAAAGATTTTAATTACTATACTGTATAAGGAGTGAAACAACAAAGTCAAAAATGTCCAAAAAAATGCTTACCTTGACCATGAGGAGTAACACAAATTCTATGTTTCTTTACTCGAACTTCACATTGATTGTGATATAAACTTCTTGCATTCTTTTCGAACAGGATTAAATGAATGAAATTCTAAAAGAGAGAAAGATGAGTGACAACATTGAAAGCAAAAACTAAACAAACCTTTGGTCCTTCAGAAGTGCTTTGTGATGAATCTTCTTCTTCCATTGAGATGCGAGAGTTCCAATACGGAGAAAACTAAAAACAATTAATTTAATGTTTAACCGAGAGAAACAATCAATAACAATGCATGAAAAAAAACTATTCGATCGCGGTGTTCAACATATATATAAACATCTTTCCGAAAGAGGATGTTCACAGATGGTGAAAAAAAAAAACTGGTGATAAGAAAAAAGGAGAAAAACACGAGTGTCAAATACGAGAGAGAGAAAAAAGAAAAAAAATCGATTGTCCACTTTTTTAAAAAGAATTAAAACACATTTTAAAAAGACGCATAAATATAAATTTTTATCTTTGCAAAAATTTATTTCTTAGAAGAAAAAACACGCGACAAGAAAAACAAAACTGGTTAAAAAACTCTCACACATTTTTTGCAACTGATCACAAAGAATGTTCGCGAACGCATAGAAAGTGATCTTTTGTTCGACGCACATTGCGCAGCAACAACTGCAACCTTATAGGAATAAATAGAACAACAAGATTTTTATTTTACAATTCGTGATGTCGCAGTATGCCAAATGTCTGTTGTGTGCGACATGGCACTTGATCTGACAAGTTGTTTTATTTTATTGATATATTTTTTTTACAGAAGTGTCGACAAAAAATAATAGTGTTTAATTTCTTTTATGTTGTTTAACTCAAAATAACCTAACAATTGATAAATTTTGCACATAAAGAAGATCAACAATTTTCTAGACTTTTTACAATCAAAGTTATTAAAGTGATCTTAATTTTTTTCTTTAACGATGATATAGTAGTTTTTTTTGATAACATAAATAAAAATTGAAACAGGCAATTCAACAGTAGAATATTTTAAACCTAATTATAATATAGTTGTGAGATATTTTTTCGTTGTTGTTTTTTAAAAAATCAAATATTCAAAGACACCATTGAATTTTTTCAACAATGAAAAAAGAAGAGAAAAGACAACCATTTTTCAACACCCCCAAAAAATGTTGTCGTGTTTTTTCAATCGATGTTTTTATGTTTTAGTTCTTGTTTGTCCAAACTAAAGTTTGTTCAATTTATAAAAAGTGCAACATATTGATATCAAAAAAGTTATTTTTATGAATGAATTTAATTAAATATCTTTTGTTTAATGAAAATTCTTTCGCAACAAGATGTAACCAATATTTATCAGGCTGTTCCCTAACTTTTGTGCCCTCGTTTTTTCCCTTGGCAAATCTGTTTGAGGGCTCAAAAAAATCTGAAATTTTGCATGGAGATAGCCTAAGGGGTTATACAAATGATGTTATATCGATTTTAACGATACCTGGAATATTGATAGAATTCTAAGGAATTTTCGCTGCAAAATCCGAAATTTTTGAGGTCATCGCGAAATGGTAAAAATCAAATATGAGTGCGTTTTATATGTAAAAATGGCCTTTGGGGATGCCCAAGACATCGATCTAAAAGAATTTAAGGATTTTGGAATTTTAGGATTTTATAGGAATTTCCGTGGAATTTTCAATACCAAGGTACTGTAACACAACAAAACACAAAGACTTTCATTGAAAATTTTTATTTTATCAAATGTTTACATACTACTTTTTTGATGCAAAAAATTGCAATTAAATTTTTTAATGGAGGATTTTGTTGCAAAAGACCCTTTAAATTGTTATTTTTGAACAAGTCAAAAGCTTTTGTAAAATAATCCATTTTATTTCTTTCGTTTTTGTTTTTAAAATTATAAAATATTCAAAAAAGTGATGAAAAAATAAAATGTTTAGTGCTTTTATTTTTTGCGCAAAATCTTTTTCTTCTTTTTTTCTCTCGCAAGCAAAATTCATCTTTGACTATTCGACTTTTTTTTTGAAGAATTGAAAAAGACCCTGTTGAAAAAATAAAATGTTGAGTGCTTTTCTTTTTTGCGCAATTTTCTTTTATTTTCAATCCATCATCGACTTTGGTTTATTGATTTTGTGCGTTTTTTTGACCTTTAAAGTTTCATCAAAAATATAGTTTTTTGAAAACAAACATTTGTTTTTTAGAGCTTCAATTTCTTTGAATATTTTGTTTTTTTAATGACAAAAAGGGTCAAAAAATCTAAAATTTCTAATTTAACAGTAAAATAAAATAATCAAACTAAAATATTGCCGTCATAAACTGTTTATGTTGAAGTTGTAATATCATAAAAAATGAAAAAAATGAATTAATTTACATTACTTAAATTTTATTAAAGCTAAAAATATGCAATTCATATTAAATTTTTTGGGTCTTATGGACATAAAATTCAATCAGAGAAAACATGACTTGGTAAAAAAATGCTCTTTTACTTTTTGTGTGGTAAAAATGTAATTGAAATATTACTGTAATCAACTTTTTCCCCGGAGAAATTCTAGTAGACAGTTATTAGCTTTGTGACAAAAAAAAGTGTTTTTTTGTACAATTTTGTGGTCTTGTAACAACTATGATATATTATTTTCAGGGGCGTTTTTTTACTTCGAAATTTAAGTAAATGTTGCTTTTGGTCAACTTGATAATTTTAGGTAGTAGATGTTCAGCAAAAAATTTCTTCCTTTGCAAAAAATTATTAAAAAATTGGATTAATCTGTAACGATTTCAAAGCCAAGTGTATGAAAAATGCTTGAGCAATGATCAATATGAATAAAGTTTTTGGGATTTATATCAAGGATGTCAATCATGGCTGTGCTGATATTTTTGAACAATTCTTTTTTTTTCTCCTGCAAAACTCAAATGCAAAAAACGCGGTCATCTTGATTTAAGCCAATAGCCTCTCTTTATTTGACCTGTGAATATGAAAATGTGGGTTAATGAGTCAATAAAAAAGTCAATCATCAAATTCAACAACAATTTGAACTAAGTTATTTTCAATATTTATATCGACCTCGTCAATAAATTATATTTTTAAATTGTTTTTTTATTGTGTTTTTACTTTTTTGCATTTTTTATGTTTAGTTAATGTTTTTTATTAAGTTTTTACTTTACTTACTCTTTACTTTACTTTGCTTCATCTTTTACTTTTAAGTAGTCAGATCGCATTTTATTTTTTGCGTCTATATTTTTGTTGTTTATTGCTTTTTTATTTGTTTGACCTTTTTGCCTATAAGGGCTGACCTTTTTTCCTCATTGAAACGTCCGCACCCCAAATAAGATGCTTATTGAAAATTTAGAAAAATCAATGACCTCATTAAGCTGCTGCAAAGGTCACACCAATCATTGATCAAATTTTTTTGCTGGGATCTCATCATTTTTTTCATAAATCATTTTTATTAAAATTATTCGTTAATTTTTGCTGTTTTTTCCTCTCCCTCAAAAAATGACTGAAATTGTATTATCATCTTCTCCTGGAATTAATTATTATTTCCCTTCGGATGTGCTGAAATGGATGAAGAAGAATGCAAATCCTCGAACGTCCGTTAAGCTAATGCAAATATGCAAATATTTTCAACATCAAAAATTTCCGTTCTATTATATCAATGATTTTTCTGTGCATCATAATTTTGGCCAGAATGATGCATTGTATTCGTATGCAAATGCAAAAATTAGGAGGTTTAAAGAATTTAAAAATCTTCCAAATAATTTATGGCTCACTGGAACACTTTTTGCTTATTATAAAACTACCAAAATTTCTGAACTTATTGAAAAGACAATTGTCTGTGATATCCGATCTATTGAATTTGTGAAACAAAGAATTACGTTTAATGAATTTAAATTCTTAACTGATAGTGGCAATGTTAAAGATGTTTTTATGGTATATACAAAAATAACAACCTTAGAAACTGGTGATTTGGTTGGCCTTGAAGAGATTTTTGAATGCCTTCCCAAAGCTGAATGTTTATCCATGTAAGTGTAAAAAAACAATATTTTTATTTCTAATTTCTGATTTTAAGTCATAGCAATGTTCCATCATTCCATTCTAACAAAGGCTCAAAGGATCTCAAAATTGAACATATCTCTTTATTCGGCATCTTGGAAGATTTTGATATTGATGGATTTTCTCAACTAATGATTGTAAGCTTTTTAATAAATTTGAATATTGTTATCTCACAAGGGACCATTCCAACGTGATCCCCGGGGATATTGTCGGGTCTATGTGGAATCGAAAGTATCTCTATAGATATGAAAAACCCCTTCGAAAATTTGAGAAAAATCCAGTTTTCGTCAAACTTGCATAATTATTTTGTTTTTTACCCATGACCTGGGGTCGTGGATATAAAATGGAAGCAAACTTCAGAAGGCTGTAAAATCTGAAAAAAGCCGAAAAGGCAAAAACCCCTTGGGGGTTTTTCATACCTAGAGAAGTACTATCGATTCCATATAGTCCCGTCGAAATCCCCTGGGTTACTTTGGAACGGTCCCTAGTCCGAGATTTATCGATAAACTTGATCGGTTAATATGTGGGATTCTTTAAATATCGGATTAACCATTGATCTAACTTGTTTTATTCTGATATTTTCGATTTTAAACAGGCATACCGTATCATAAACTGTGATATTAAAGATAAAATATATTTTTCAGAAAAATCAGAAAACAAAATTCTTTTTATTTTTTCATCGTGAATTATCACCTGAATATACGAGCAAAATTTATAAATGCATCGAACAAATTGAGCAATCCTGGGATTCTTCTGAAAATCTGGTACCTCAATTTTCTGGTATCAAAAAGAAATCAATTTTTTCTAGAATTAAGAAACTTTTAAACATCAGAAAAAGAAGACGTTGAAGATGTTTCCTTTCTACACATTTTTACATCTAAAATGTAGTTGTTTTTACAGTATTTTTTTGTTTGCATTATTTTGAAAAAAGTATTTATTTTATTTTTGTTTTTGTTCCTTTATTTATAAAAAAATGAAAAAGTTGTAAATCTGATCATTGGCGAAAAAATACAGTTTAACCACAGATTTCATAGGAAATAGTGTTTTACATTAGAGTATAATTAATTTCGGCATGAGTTTTTTTCAAGTCATATGATTCTTGTATAAATTTTTGTTGGTGAAAAACTGCTGATGATGATGCACAACAGTTATTTCTTATTTGATCAAATATTTAGTTTCTATTTTTTGATGCAAAAAATTGCCTTAAAATTTTTTTAATGGGCATTACAGGTGTCACATAGAAAACATTGATGTTATTATCTTTGCAAAAGTCAAAAACTTTTTTAAAATAATCCATTTTATTTCTTTCGTTTTTTTTTAATTATAAAATATTCAAAACGAATGATGAAAAAATAAAATGTTTAGTGCTTTTCTTTTTTGCGGAAAATCATTTTCTTTCTTTTTTACTTTTCGCAAGCAAAAAATTCGTCATTGTCTGTTTCACTTTAGTTTATTGATTTTGCGCGTGTTTTTTGTCCATAAAAGTTTTTTTATTAAAAAAAATTCTTTGACAACAAACATTTCATTTTTTAGTGCTGCAATTTCTTTGAATATTTTGTTTTTTTCTAAATGAAAAAAAAGAATCAAAAGCCACGTCTACTTTTTTCGGAAGTCAAAAAAATAGAAATTGCTAGAACAAAAGAAAAATTTACAAAAAAATCTTTTTTTCGAACATTCTAGAAACTTTTTTTATTGGAAAAATTTGATCTTTTTTGATTCTCGCAACGAAAACTTGCATCTTTTTCAAATTTTTTCTAGCAATTTCTATTTTTTTGACTTCCGAAAAAAATAGACGTGAAAGATCTTTAACTAAAATATATAATTTAATAGTAAATAAAAATACTCAAACAAAAATATTGCCGTCATAACGAAAAATTAATTTTTGTTGAAACTTTAGTAAAAAAGGAAAAAATTTAATTAATTTACACTACTTGAATTTAATTAAAGCTTAAAATATACAATTTAAAGTTTAAAGATAATTTTTTGGGTCTTGTAAACATAAAATTTAATCATAGAAAAACTTGACTTCATAACATCAGTCCTACCAATTTTTTGTGTGGAAAAAATGTAACTTATTACTGTCGTCAACTTTTTTTGCCTGATAAATCCTCTCTCTCTCTTGGCAATCTAACTTATGAAATTTGTTAGTAGAAAGTCATTTTCTTTGTGACAAAAAAGTGTTATGCATTTTTACTAGATAGAATTTATAAAAGATTGTCGATGATTCGATTACCACAATTGATTGAATAATGTACTGTTTCTTTTTAAAGGGATTGTCCAAGGCAGTACAAAACTTTTTTTATTTTTTAGATGACGTATCTTAACACGAAAGCAATATGCTCAGGAAAAACAATGGATACGCGAGTGAAACATGTGTTCTTTTTGTGCTCTCTCTTTTCTTTTTCTTTGTTGCTGCCTGAGATATTGCTTTCGTGTTAAGATACTTCATCTAAAAAATAAAAAAAGTTTTGTACTGCCTTGGACAATCCCTTTAATGGAAATTTTTGTCTTTAAGATTTTAAAGGTCAATTATATTGGTAAAAAAAGGTAGTTTTTACAGTTATCCTTTAAAAAGCCAAAAATTTTCTTAAAGGAGGAGACCCATTGTAAATAAATTTTTGTCCCTTTCATTCATTGGAGGTCTCGGCACGAAAATTTTAAAAACTCCGAATTGAAAAATTCTGATGATAATATCTTTCATAATTATTTTTTCTGATTCCAAAATGGTATGAACTTAAAAAAATGGTTGAACAGAAGCTGAGATTCAACTTTTTTGTGTTAATTCTCGAAAATTCATAGATTTGTACAAAAAAGCTAAATCTCAGCTTCTATCCAACCATTTTTAAAAGTTCATACCATTTCGGAATCAGAAAAAATATTTATGAAAGAAAATATTATCTGAATTCTTCGATTTGGAATTTTTAAAATTTTCGTTTTGGGACCTTCAATGAATGAAAGGGACAAAAATTTATTTACAATGGGTCTCCTCCTTTAAAATAATTCACTTCATTTTGGGTTTTTTTCTAAAAGATAAAATATTCAAAAAGTGATAAACATTTTGATTAATTCTATTTTATGCAAAATGTTTTTTTTGTTTTTTGCTATCGCGAGTCCTACTGATTGCTGCAATGTTTTTTATTGATTTTTGTTTTTCACTTTTCATCAAAAAGGAAATTTCCTGATAAGAAATATTTGATTTTTCGATGCTGCGGTTTCTTTGAATATTTAATTTTTAAAATGAACAAAGTCTAAAAGATATTTAATTAAAACTTAATATAATTTTTATTTATAATTTTATCAATAAATGAAAATTCGAGTATAATTGCAATATATATATATATATATATATATATTTATTCAAAAGAATATGCCTCCAGAGAAGCGAAATAAAATGGTACAAAAATAAAAAAAAGAGATACAGTAAGAAAAATACAATTTGTGGAGATATAGTACATACAATTTTAAAAGAGATAAAAAGAAAATAAAATTAACAAAAACAAAATGAAGAGTTAGAAAACAAAAAACAAGTTAAAAATAATGATAAAGTTACCGATGTTCTTTTTTGTTCGAATTTTTTGCAGTGAGATTAATCGATGATATTTTGCTTTTCAATTCGTTGATGGAGTTGAGTTTATCAAAGAAAATTTTATGTTCATTCAGCAAAGAGATACACGATCAGAGAAATGAGTGTTGAAATACTTTCCTTTAATGAAGGCTTTTGGACGAAAACGTCCTCCATTTCGGCTTCTGTCATGTTGGTAGAAATGTAATTCAACATCACCATTCTTTTCTTTAATAAATTCATAGGCCATAAGGATATCTGCTTCCATTCTTCTTTGATGAAGATATCAAACTTCAACAATAAATGAAAATTCGAGTATAATTGCAATATTGCAAATTGCATCATAATGAAAGTAATTTGTATTTTAAAATTTTTTTTGTGAAAGTGGAAAAAAATTATCAAAATAAGTTTTTTATTGTAAATCTTGAGCTAGAATAATACAGTAACCCATTTTTTGCAGAGAAATTTTTTGCTGTTAAAAATGCAATTGATGAACTTTATTAGTTAAAAAATTTTATTTACACTTTTAAAAATTAAAAAATTAATGAAAAATCAAACAAAAAATACATAAACTAACGGACTGACAAATACGTTCAATTTCGTTAATCATCTTTAAATTGGTTAAAAACTTTTGTAAAATAATCCTTTTTTTTCAATTCATTTGTTTTGTTCAAAATGATAAAATATTCAAAAAGCGTTGAAAAAATGAGTATATTTTTTGAGTGCTTCTTTTTTTAAATTTTTTTCTTTTCAATCGCAAAATAAGATTCGTCACCGCCTGTTTGTTGCAATTTTTTTATTGATTTTTTTGCGTGTTTTTTTCATTTTTCATCAAAAAAGGAAATTTTTTGATAGCACACATTTGATTTTTTAGTGCTCCAATTTCTTTGAATATTTTATTTTTAAAATAAAAAAATCCTAAAAGGTCCATATTTGACGAACCAAAATTTATTAATAAACAATATTCTTAAAGCATGAATAAATATAATCAGGGGAGAATTTTTAGACAACATTATTTCGTCGTAATAAATGTAAACTTAAAAAAGTGTGTCTCAAGAAAGGTAAAATAACTGTATTTTTGGGTGGCAAAAATTTATCTAAAATAATACCGAATTCTTTTTTTTCAAGAAAATTTTCTTTTTTCTTTATTTTTTCTATCACAAACAAGTTCCATCACCGCCTCCTGGTTGCATTTCTGTTCATTGATTTTTTTCCTTTACTTTTTATCAAAAAAGAAGTTTTACGACCTTCAGAGTTTCTTCATCAAAAAATTCATTGACAAAAAATATTTCATTTTTGACTGTCGCATTTTCTTTGAATATTTTGTTTTTTACATGAAGAATAAAAAATCCTAAAAATGCTTAAATAATTAATATTAAAAGTAAATCAAGTAATTTGGATATTAGCTTATAAGATGTGTACCATACATCAATCATTAAAAGTACTTAAATAAACTCAGTGAATGGGCATTTTTGCTCAAGAAAAAGGCAGTACCGTAACAAAAAAAAAACCCCGAATGGTTGCTTACTTTAAAAATCTATTACAAATAAAACTTTTGAAAATAAAATAAATGGTATTTTTAACAAAAAATTTTAGTAAAGCACAAATTTAACTCAAATAATACCGTAATCAACTTTTGAAATTTATGAGATTTGTTAGAAAATTTTTTGATACTCAAGATGAAGGTCCAGAAATTGAAAAGATTAATGATGAACAAAAGCTTAATTTCTCCAGAAGTTTGCCTTCTTCCTCTTCTCGTGCTGCTTCTAAAATCAATAATCTGCAAATGATGTTGTGGATGAAGCTTGGTATGTTTGTGTTTTTCTTATAAGAAATTTATTAGGATTCATTTGGTATTTTTGAATTTATTGTTCTTTTCGATGTTTTCTGTATTATTCCTGTTGAGATGAGAGAAAAAACTACCCGCAGTTTTATCCTACTGTACATCTCTTTTTCAGTTCTCCACCTGCAATCAAGAAGCTTTATATTTTCCCCGTTTGATGTTTGAACTTTCTCAATTGTTTTTTAAATCAATTATGCACTTTTTATATTTAATTTTGCGGTTTTTTGTTTAAACTTTAGCCCGATTTTTTATAACACGTTTCGTAAAATAATTCTGATTCTGTATGTTGAAATAAATAAAATACGTTACGTAACTTAATTTTAACCTGACTTTCAATAAAATAAGTTACATGACTGATTTAAAATAAATAAAATCCGTTACGTAAAATAATGTTAATTCCGTTTTACAAAAACAAAAATACGTTACGTAACTTAATTTTTTACAAACACGTTCCTTAAAATAATTCCATGTCGAAATAAATAAAATAGGCTACGTAACTTAATTTTAACAGGAGTTTATAAAATACACGTTACGTAACATAATTCTGATTAGATATAAATAAAATACGTTACGTAACTTTATTTAGCTTCCCTTTCTTTTTCTTTCTTTTCTCCTTTCTTTTTCTCTTTTTTTCTTCCTCTTTTTTTCTTTTTCTCTTTTTCCCCTTTTTCCCGTTTTTTTTACGTAACACCCCTAATTTTGCGTTACGTAACACGTAACGTCGGCGGGATAAATCCCTACCTATCCCTACCCGTGCCCAGGTGTGTTCCAAGATGTCGAATAAAAAGATATGTTCAATTTTAAGATCCTTTGTGCCTTTGTTAGAATGGAATGATGGAACATTACCATTACTAAAAATCAGTAATTAGAAATAAAAATATTGTTTTTTTACACTTACATGGATAAAGTTTTAGCTTTGGAAAGGCATTCAAAGATCTCTTCAAGGCCAACCAAATCATCAGTTTCTAAGGTTATTTTTGTATATGCCATAAAGACATCTTTAACATTGCCACTAGCAGTTAAGAATTTAAATTCATTAAGCGAAATTCTTTGTTTCGTAAATACAATACATCTGATATCACAGACAATCGTCTTTTCAATAAGTGTAGGAATTTTGTTAGTTTCATAATAAGCAGAAAGTGTTCCAGTAAGCCATAAATTATTTGGAAGATTTTTAAATTCTTTAAACCTCCTTAATTTTGCATTTGCATACGAATACAATGCATCATTCTGGCCAAAATTATGATGCACAGAAAAATCATTGATATAATAGAACGGAAATTTTTGATGTTGAAAATATTTGCATATTTGCATTAGCTTAACGGACGTTCGAGGATTTGCATTCTTCTTCATCCATTTCAGTACATCCGAAGGGAAATAATAATTAATTCCAGGAGAAGATGATAATACAATTTCAGTCATTTTTTGAGGGAGAGGAAAAAACAGCAAAAATTAACGAATAATTTTAATAAAAATGATTTATGAAAAAAATGATGAGATCCCAGCAAAAAAATTTGATCAATGATTGGTGTGACCTTTGCAGCAGCTTAATGAGGTCATTGATTTTTCTAAATTTTCAATAAGCATCTTATTTGGGGTGCGGACGTTTCAATGAGGAAAAAAGGTCAGCCCTTATAGGCAAAAAGGTCAAACAAATAAAAAAGCAATAAACAACAAAAATATAGACGCAAAAAATAAAATGCGATCTGACTACTTAAAAGTAAAAGATGAAGCAAAGTAAAGTAAAGAGTAAGTAAAGTAAAAACTTAATAAAAAACATTAACTAAACATAAAAAATGCAAAAAAGTAAAAAC
This sequence comes from Panagrolaimus sp. LJ2414, assembly GCA_024447195.1. Lineage (NCBI taxonomy): Eukaryota > Metazoa > Nematoda > Chromadorea > Rhabditida > Panagrolaimidae > Panagrolaimus > Panagrolaimus sp. LJ2414. Next base: position 2,963,568 of record JAMRXY010000023.1, read on the forward strand.
ACAATAAAAAAACAATTTAAAAATATAATTTATTGACGAGGTCGATATAAATATTGAAAATAACTTAGTTCAAATTGTTGTTGAATTTGATGATTGACTTTTTTATTGACTCATTAACCCACATTTTCATATTCACAGGTCAAATAAAGAGAGGCTATTGGCTTAAATCAAGATGACCGCGTTTTTTGCATTTGAGTTTTGCAGGAGAAAAAAAAAGAATTGTTCAAAAATATCAGCACAGCCATGATTGACATCCTTGATATAAATCCCAAAAACTTTATTCATATTGATCATTGCTCAAGCATTTTTCATACACTTGGCTTTGAAATCGTTACAGATTAATCCAATTTTTTAATAATTTTTTGCAAAGGAAGAAATTTTTTGCTGAACATCTACTACCTAAAATTATCAAGTTGACCAAAAGCAACATTTACTTAAATTTCGAAGTAAAAAAACGCCCCTGAAAATAATATATCATAGTTGTTACAAGACCACAAAATTGTACAAAAAAACACTTTTTTTTGTCACAAAGCTAATAACTGTCTACTAGAATTTCTCCGGGGAAAAAGTTGATTACAGTAATATTTCAATTACATTTTTACCACACAAAAAGTAAAAGAGCATTTTTTTACCAAGTCATGTTTTCTCTGATTGAATTTTATGTCCATAAGACCCAAAAAATTTAATATGAATTGCATATTTTTAGCTTTAATAAAATTTAAGTAATGTAAATTAATTCATTTTTTTCATTTTTTATGATATTACAACTTCAACATAAACAGTTTATGACGGCAATATTTTAGTTTGATTATTTTATTTTACTGTTAAATTAGAAATTTTAGATTTTTTGACCCTTTTTGTCATTAAAAAAACAAAATATTCAAAGAAATTGAAGCTCTAAAAAACAAATGTTTGTTTTCAAAAAACTATATTTTTGATGAAACTTTAAAGGTCAAAAAAACGCACAAAATCAATAAACCAAAGTCGATGATGGATTGAAAATAAAAGAAAATTGCGCAAAAAAGAAAAGCACTCAACATTTTATTTTTTCAACAGGGTCTTTTTCAATTCTTCAAAAAAAAAAGTTGAATAATCAATGACGGATTTTGTTTGCGAAAAATAAAAAAGAAGAAAAAGATTTTGCGCAAAAAATAAAAGCATTAAACATTTTATTTTTTCATCACTTTTTTGAATATTTAGTTATTTTAAACAAAAACGAAAGAAATAAAATGGATTATTTTAAAAAAGTTCTTGATTTGATCAAAAATAACAACTTAAAGGATCATTTGCGACAAGATCTATCATTAAGAAATTTAAATGGAATTTTTTTGCGTCAAAAAAGTAGTATGTAAATGTTTGATAAAATAAAAATTTTCAGTGAAAGTATTTGTGTTTTGTTGTGTTACAGTATCTTGATATCGAAAATTCCACGGAAATTTCAAAATAATCCTAAAAATTCCAAAATCCTTAAATTTTGTTAGATCGATGTCTTGGGCATCCCCAAAGGTCATTTTTACATACAAAAAACCCTCATATTTGATTTTTACCATTTCGCGATGACCTCAAAAATTTCGGATTTTGCAGCGAAAATTCCTTAGAATTCTATCAATATTCCAGGTATCGTTAAAATCGATATAACATCATTTGTATAACCCCTTAGGCTATCTCCATGCAAAATTTCAGATTTTTTCGAGCCTTCAAACAGATTCGCCAAAGGAAAAACCGAAAGGAAAGAACTTATGGAACACCCTCATAAATATGGGTTGCGAAAGAATTTTCATTAAACAAAAAATATTTGATTAAATTCATTCACAAAAATAACCTTTTTGATATCAATATGTTGCACTTTTTATAAATCGAACAAACTTTAGTTTGGACAAACAAAACCTAAAATAAAAAACATCGATTGAAAAAACACGACAACATTTTTTGGGGGGTGTTGAAAAACGATTGTCTTTTTTCTTCTTTTTTCGTTGTTGAGAAAATTCAATGGTATCTTTGAATATTTGATTTTATAAACAACTACAAAAAAATATCTCAGAATACTATATTATAATTAGGTTTAAAATATTCTACTCGTGAATTGTCTGTTTAAATTTTTTTTTTCTTATTAGATAAAACACATTATGATCTTTAAAGAAAATAATTAAGATCACTTTAATAACTTTGATTGTAAAAAGTCTAGAAAATTGTTGATCTTCTTTCTATGCGAAATCTATCAATTATTACGTTATTTTGACTTAAACTGCATAAAAGAAATTAAACACTATTATTTTTTGTCGACACTTCTGTAAAAAAAATATATCAATAAAATAAAACAACTTGTCAGATCAAGTGCCATGTCGCACACAACAGACATTTGGCATACTGCGACATCACGAACCGTAAAATAAAAGTAAAAAAAATCTAGTTGTTCTATTTATTCCTATAAGGTTGCACTTGGTGCGTCGAACAAAGGATCACTTTCTATGCGTTCGCGAACATTCTTTGTGATCAGTTGTAAAAAATGTGTGAGAGTTTTTTTTAACCAGTTTTGTTTTTCTTGTCGCGTGTTTTTTCTTCTAAGAAATAAATTTTTGCAAAGACAAAAATTTATATTTGTGTGTCTTTTTATTTAAAAAAAATGTATTTTAGTTTTTTTAAAAAGTAAACAATCGATATTTTTTTTTCTATCTCATGTTTGACGCTCGTGTTTTTCTTCTATTTTCCTATCACCAGTTTTTTTTCTTTTTCTCTCGCCCAGAAACTGGACATTCTATCTCTTTCTGAAAGATGTTTATATGTTTAACACCGCGATGGAACAGCTTTTTTTTTAAATCATGCATTGTTATTGATTGTTTCTCTCGGTTAAACATTAAATTAATTGTTTTTAGTTTTCTCTGTATTGGAACTCTCGCATCTCGATGGGAGAAGAAGATTCATCACAAAGCAATGAAGGAGAAAAGGTTCGTTCAAACTTTATTTATTGTCTTTTATCACTCATCTTTCTCTCTTTTAGAATTTCATTCATTTAATCCTGTTCGAAAAGAATGCAAGAAGTTTATATCACAATCAATGTGAAGTTCGAGTAAAGAAACATAGAATTTGTGTTACTCCTCATGGTCAAGGTAAGCATTTTTTTGGACATTTTTGACTTTGTTGTTTCACTCCTTATACAGTATAGTAATTAAAATCTTTTTTAGATGCAAATCAATTGAAAAAAAAAAAAAAGAGAGACAGAAATTGTTTAAGTTTATGTATTTTATTATTCAAAATTTTAGGAAGAAGCCAAAGGTTGTTCCACGAAGTTCCGATGGAGGAAAAAAGAATTTTAATCAACGACCCAAATTCTCTAGCAGTTTTAATCAAACGTATGTTCTTTTTTTTTGCTAATTTATCATGGACTGAAGGCTTTTTATCATTGTTTATACAAACTTATGAAATTTTATTGTAGGGCAAATCCAAAACTTCTTCGTCAAAGTGCAGAATTTAAAAAGAAAAATGGTGAACAAAGACCAAAATTTTCTAGCAGTTTACCATCTGCTTCAAATGTTTCTTTTGACCCTGAAGAATCTTCAGAAGATGATTCTGAAATACGGTATGTGATTTTTTTGTAGGAAACTGTTGCAATTCAATACATTTAATGAGTGTATGTTACTATGATGATTTACTGTAATAGATTACTGTAACATACAGATAATAAATATTAACTGTTAAATGCAAGTTGTCATTTTTGTTGTAAAAGTTATCAAAACTGTCGAAGTTCCTCAAAATCGTTCTCAACAGTAAATTTATTTGACAATACTAATTCAAAAATTCATCGTTCATTAAAGGAGGAGACGCAGCGTGAATAAACTTTTTTCTACAAAAATCAGGGACTCATTGGAGCTGCTTTTTTCTTTCCTTTTTTGCAGCTGCAGTGAAGAAAAAAACACGCTCCAATGAAAGCTGTTTTCGCGTCGAGAAATGCAATCGACTTCGCATCAAAAAAACTATTCACGATGCGTCTCCTCCTTTAAAGACTTTAAATCAAAGTTACGAAAGATTTGATACTGATAATTGAAGGGTACTAAACGTTTTCCCAACTGATGAAGTCGATGATGTCAGAAATGCATATAAAGATGATATGGTGCCTTAAAATGGAAAATCAGATCATTCAAGTTTTAGAATTCAAGATAATGGTGGAGTAATATAAGCTACAGAAGTCAATTGTAGCTCAAGCTTACAAGTGCGACTGCAACACTCCCAACTCTGAAACAAAGACTGGAGTTGAAACCACAAAGTATATGAGATCACATAATAACAAATAAGAATCTATAGCAATCTATTATCGACACTTTCTTCCTCTGACCAAACTTCCGATTATGTTGATCATTACCAAATTGTCAGTTAGTGATTCCAGTTATGTCTCGAATTAAAATTTCAAGCTTCTGTTACACGTGTGAAAAATGTATTTAAAAAAACACAAAACAACGTCACAGTAACTACTACATTTTGAGGCCACATATACATATTTTGTGATTCTTATCTGGTGGTTCCGATAGCGGATTCAACTTTATTGACTTGTATTTCGGGACCGTAGGTGCTCCAGCTTTAAAGTTCTAATTGAAATATGAAAAATATCTCTAGTGAGTACAGTATCAAATCTGTTTCGAGTAGTTACTGAATTCATCGTGCTAAATCGTGGCATAGATATAAGCTATTGAATTGCTGGAATTCAAAGACTTTAAATTCCAACGGGGTGTGTTTTTGGTGATGTTTTTCCAGTGATAAACACGTGCTTCAACTGATGCACTATCATATCATGTGAAAATGTTTTGCATAATTACATTCAACACTTATGAAATGTATCAGAATATTATATCACACAATTATGGACAACTTCTTGAAAAGAAATGGTTAGGGTTTTTCGTTGCAAGTAATTTTACTAAATCATTCATTTTTGTTTTTTTCCGTGAAATAGTTTTGCATAAGGCAATGTGACTTCTCATTTTTGGTGACGTCAACAATAACTTCAGCGAACCAGATAATCAACAAATTATCAAAATCAGATTTAAGACCTTCAAATACACATTTTAAAATTGATTCAACTTAGTGCCAAAACGCAACCACAATATAACCGAATTCAATTAACTTCACCCGTTTATTCTATAAAAATATCATAAAGTTATGCATTTTTTATCATTAATTTTACACATTAAGGAATTCCTTATGAAAGAGATTTTCAAAGCATCTCAGAATTCCCTTTTATTTCGCAACACCATTACACACAGCTTCAACAAAGATGCCGCATATACCATTTACCTCTGAATTTTTGGCACTAATCTTTTACAAAAAATCATGTTTTAAAAAATGGATAATTAAATTTGTTAAATCTTTGATATACGGAAAGGGGATGCAATGAAAGGATGATATAAAAGCTAAAAAGGCAGTAATACTTTTAAAAAATGTTAAGATATTTAATTTAAGAAAAAAATATTAAAATCATGAACAAGATTTTGTTCATGATTTTAATCGAAAAAAATCAAAGGTTTGGTTTAGCACATTAAATAGCATTGGCATTCGCAATACATTTTGCCCCATTCCTGCAAGTGTAACTTTTTTTCCTGCAAGTGTAGACAGTCGATTTGACCTCATTCCTGTAAGTGTCCTCTGACCAAAAAATAGATTGATTAAATTTTTTCACATTGAATAAACTTAGGACAAAAAGCTTTTTTACTGATAAAAAAAATATTGCTACAATAAAAATGGGCTGTAATTTTCTCCTTTTAAAGTTTTCTTGATAAAACTTTCCCAAAAAACACTATCATATTTTGCTGTTTTTTGTACAAAACGTTTTATTTGAAAATTTTATTATCAAAAAAAAAATGAAAAACCAAAATGTCAATTTTTTAAGCTGGCAAATTTTATTAATTTAATATTAATTAGGTTTCTTAAAAGAAACATTAATATCCGAAATTCATCATTTTTAATTGAAAGAATAGAAATAATAATTAGGAAAAACAAGTTAAATTAATTTTAGAAATAAAAACATCCTTAAAATACTTGTCGGGCGTTTGTCCCTGGTGAAATAAACTCCGGACAAGTATTTCACATATTGAAAATTTTGGAAATCATCCAGATTTCACTGAAGTGCCGCATTTCATCAAGGCCGTATTTATCAAAGAATTTTCCCCAAAATTGGGAAAATTCTTTGATCTTTTGCCGCCGCCGTGTTAATGCGCAAAAGATCAAAGGTGTGCGCCCCCCCCCCCCCCACAAATGAAATTTTTTTCTGCCTACGGCCTTGCATTTCATGATAGGTTGTCCCGTTTGTTTTAAAATGCCAGCCAATCAAACTACAGGAGTTACTGACAAACATTATTTGTTTTAGCACAAACCAAATGTCGCAAAAAAGAATATGTTTGCAAACAAGCTGCAGCTGCTAGTTCCGCTCCACAACGTCTAAAAAGAAAACGACAGCATTTTTATTTTTTTGATAAAAGTAGAGTTTGAATATTTTGTTTTAAAAAAATAGGTGCTAAAATGCAAAAAAATTGTAATTATGGTTTTAAAAAGTTATTAAAAATAATGTTACCGAGGAATTTAAATAAAACATGTCACTTTAAAAAATTCGTACTCATTATTTAGTCCTTTTTAACTACAAATTATTGAATTATTTTAAAACAATTTTAAAAGCATTAAACTGAAACCCTTTTGTTACAAAATGTTAAAACAGATTGTAGTAAATTATTATTTAGTTGCATATTATATTGAATAAAGTGAAAACTAATGTGAGAATGCTACCTTTTTTTGACATAAAAAGACGACAATTTTTGGAAACCAAAACATTTGCTGTCAAACACGGACGCAAACGTTCGTCTTTCTGTTTTTTGTTCCTTTGCAGAAAATATCAAAGAAGAAAAAGACTTTTTTCCACCCAAAAAAACTATAGTTATAATTTTGTCTAAGAAAATATTTTTTTGTAGACTTAAATAATAGTTGATTAATAGTTCATACTATATAGTTTATCTTTTAATTAATCAAAAATGTAATATTTTTGCAAAAAAAAAAAAAAAATGGTTCATTTGATTCAATTTTTATTATTTCGCAAGAAAGTTCGCGAACCGCATATAACTGTTATTCAGGAACATTCGCTTTTTTCTTTTGTTTTTTGTCAACAAAAGAAGTTGTTTTCAAATATTTCATAATCATTTCAAAGAAAAAACTTCTTTTGTTGACAAAAAACAAAAGAAAAAAGCGAAAGTTCCTGAATATCAGTTATATGCGGTTCGCGAACTTTCTTGCGAAATAATAAAAAATAAATCAAATGAAAGATCTCCTTTAAAGTTATTGAAAATCAGGAACTTTCGTTTTTTTCTAACTATTTTAACATTAGGAAAAAAGGGAAGTTCCTGAGTTTCAATTTCTTGTATCGCATCGAACTTTAATGGGAAATCAAAAAAGATGCAAATGAAACATCTCCTTTAAAGGTAAAAGTATTTGCAGCCTCCATGCATGAAAATATTCAAAGAACAATGAAATATCTATCAAAATCAAAAAAGTCATTTAAAACGTGAACGCACTTTTTGACGCATCACAGAAAGGAAAAATTGTTGTTTCATTGATTTTTCCATTTCTTGTTTGTTTTTTTGTTGCAGAAATTTAATTCTTCATTTTAAAAGTTTTTTTTATTTCAAATCTGAGATAGTTTCGTGTTTTGCAAAGAAGAAGAAGTATTTTTGGGAGACAATGAATGATGACTTTATTTCACCACCAAATATTTCAACTACAGAGGCAAAATCTTTAACTCCAAAATCAACAACCTTTCCAACGGATGTCTTCAAATGGATGAAAGCCAATGCTCAACCTCAAATGTCACTCAAATTAATGCAAGTATGCAAATATTTTCAACACCAAAAATTTCCATATTTTGTTATTAGAACTATTAAAATCAAGGATTCTCTTCTCCGTTATTTTACACTAAATAAAATTTGGAAAAAATGGAAATCCTTTGATGAAATTCCAAATAATTTATGGATAACAAAAAAGATTTCAATACTTTTACATTCTATTCCACATATGTCAAATTTTGTTAGAAAAATTGTTGTTTGTAATTGTTATAACCTCGAGCGGCAAAGGTTATACAATTATAGAAGTTTATTTATTAACACATAATAAATATACAACAGAGAAGAAGGAGAAAGACGACTGCCACGGAGAGAGGAATTCAAGACTAAGTAAAAGAGGGAGAAAGGCTTTGCATTGAAATGGGATCGTGTTGGGACTATTTCAATACAAAAGAAATAAAAGAATAAATTTACATTCACAATCCCAACACATCCCTCCCCCTAGTTTTTAACTCAACAATAAAACTACTACAAGCTTAATAAAAAAAGTAATAAAAAGAGCATTTACTTTATCATTTCTTGAAAGTTGTAGCAGCTGCAGCATTGGAGCAATTGAAGCACGAGCAATACTAGGAGTACTTGGAGTATACAGAATAACATGAGCAGAAGCTTTTGGAGCAGTTGAAGCATCAGGAGTATCAGTTGAAGCACTTGGAACACTTGAAGCATTAGCAACACCAAGAAAGACAGTAGAAGCATTGAAGACGATTTTGGAGATCTGGAAGAACATCAGATCTCTCATCTTGAAGCACAGGCAAAGCAGGACCTTTATTTGTTTTTCGCAACGGAAAAAAAATAAGCAAAAAAAATGAAGTAGCAGTTGAATCTCGAGCAGACGAAGAAACAGCATACCAGGACCTTTATTTATTTTTCGCACCGGAAAAAAATAAGTAAAAAAAAAAATGAAGAAGCACTTTTATTTATTTTTCGCACTGGAAAAAAAATAAGTAAAAAAAAGGAAGCAGTACCTTTATTTATTTTTCGCACCGGAAAAAAAATAAGTAAAAAAAAAGAAGCAGCACCTTTATTTATTTTTCGCACTGGAAAAAAAATAATTAAAAAAAAGAAGCAGCACCAGGTCAGGAATTCTCTTGTCACCAAATTGTTGTGATGAACGACGAAGAAGCAGCAGGCAGAAGAATCACTTTCACTAACACTAAGTTGTTATGAGTTGATGAAGAGCAAGCAGCAGGTCAGGAATCACGACGAAGAATCAGCATTGGCAGTAGACAGGAATCACGATGAAGAATCAGCACCAAGTTGTTATAGACGGTTGAAGAAGAAGCAATTTGGCAGCAGGAATAATATTCAACAAAGCAGAGGCAGGAAGAAGAATCACTTACACTCTCGTCACCAAGTTGTTATAACCTCGAGCGGCAAAGGTTATACAATTAAAGAAGATTTATTTATTACCACATAATAAATATACAACAGAGAAGAAGGAGAAAGACGACTGCCACGGAGAGAGGAATTCAAGACTAAGTAAAAGAGGGAGAAAGGCTTTGCATTGAAATGGGATCGTGTTGGGACTATTTCAATACAAAAGAAATAAAAGAATAAATTTACATTCACAATCCCAACAGTAATATTACAAAACTTTATCTTCGAGAAATTTGCATTTCTATTAATGATTTTAAAACTTTGACTTCGTCTGGAACTGTTGAAATATTTGAATTTAATTCTTGATTTATTCAAGATGAAAATGGTGAAGATGTACCTTTAGAGAAGATTTTGGAATGTCTCCCAAATATTACTGAATTAGCATTGTAAGTTTTGGGGTAAACATTGAAAAATCATTTTGGAAAAAAATAAAATGTATTACGTGACAATAAAAGGACGAGCCGAGATATGCAAAAAAAGTTGTTGTATTACTCAAAACATTTTTGTTAAATCCGAAATTTAGCTATTAGGAGAAAATTATCATTCTCCCCAATTTTTTGGAAGGGGATTTCTCAAAAAATTCTGGCAAGGAACAGTATCAACATGTCCCACCGCTTTTTGAACGAGACCTATCCCTTTATAAAGCCTCAGGGCAATTATGCATAGTCCCAAAATATTTTCGTTCTTTATGCAAATATGTGAAAATGTAGTTCGACAAAAGTGCGTGACGCAGGGGTTTTTGAAAAATCGTCGACCTTCATTTTTGCAAATTAGCATAATTACAGGCCATTCAACGCAAATATTTTGGGGTTATGCATAACTGCCCTAGGGTTATGTAGTGGGACAGGTTTCATTCATAAAGTGGCTGGACATGTTGACAGTGCACTTTGTGGATATCAAGATATCCACAAAGTGCACTGTCAACATGTCCAGCGTGCACGGAATTTTTTACTTTTTTGGTCCAATCTATGCATACGCAAAAATTTGTGACATTTTGTCACAGCAGTAGTTTTCTCAACCCATGACACATCATGTGTTGAATATTTGCATTTTAATTTTTTTGAAAACATAATATTCTTTCAAATAATATTTCATGACTTTAAATATTTTAAACTATGCGATTCTCAAAATGATTTCGTCAGAATACTTTTAAAGACTAAATTTTGATTTTCAGAGTGGACAATATTCCAGAATTTACTTCAGCTGAAATTGCCAAAACAATTAATTTACCAAAATTAGTTGAAGTTAATTTAGATTTCACTTCCAACAAATTCAATTTAGACGCATTGTTTGCATTTATGGAAGTAAGTTAATTAATTTCACGAAAAAAAACATTAATTTTAATTTTCAGAAAAATAAATTCATTAATTATATGCTAATTTTTTATATGTTGCTTGATTTACCACAAGCAAAACAACTTGAAGATTACATTGATAAAATTGTTGCTGCTGCTGATTCTTCGTATCCTCCTCCCTATATCGAATTTCCTGGACAATGCGAAAAATCAAAGAAAACTTTGGAAGAACTTCGTAAAGAATATTTTTAAAAATACTAGTTTAATTAATCATATTCAGAATCTAACCAAATAAAATCTTATCATGAACTATATTGTAATCAATAAAAATGCAGGGTGCTCTAAATAAGATAAAAGATTTCAAATTGTTGTCTTCGTAACCCTACCTCCATATACGTCATAAAAACCCTTTGATGTTTGCCGCAACATCAAAGCGGCGTCATAATTCCCTATCCTCCTACCTACCTATCTTTTGATGACGTAATATCTGGACAGCCCCTATTTTCAAATAAAGTTATTCAAAAATGGACAACGCTGTTATGTCTGGTCATGTTAAGGGGTCGAATGTGGTCATAATCATTTCCAAAAAGCTTAATAATGATGTTTTTCCAGTGATAAACACGTGCTTCAACTGATGCACTATCATATCATGTGAAAATGTTTTGCATAATTACATTCAACACTTATGAAATGTATCAGAATATTATATCACACAATTATGGACAACTTCTTGAAAAGAAATGGTTAGGGTTTTTCGTTGCAAGTAATTTTACTAAATCATTCATTTTTGTTTTTTTCCGTGAAATAGTTTTGCATAAGGCAATGTGACTTCTCATTTTTGGTGACGTCAACAATAACTTCAGCGAACCAGATAATCAACAAATTATCAAAATCAGATTTAAGACCTTCAAATACACATTTTAAAATTGATTCAACTTAGTGCCAAAACGCAACCACAATATAACCGAATTCAATTAACTTCACCCGTTTATTCTATAAAAATATCATAAAGTTATGCATTTTTTATCATTAATTTTACACATTAAGGAATTCCTTATGAAAGAGATTTTCAAAGCATCTCAGAATTCCCTTTTATTTCGCAACACCATTACACACAGCTTCAACAAAGATGCCGCATATACCATTTACCTCTGAATTTTTGGCACTAATCTTTTACAAAAAATCATGTTTTAAAAAATGGATAATTAAATTTGTTAAATCTTTGATATACGGAAAGGGGATGCAATGAAAGGATGATATAAAAGCTAAAAAGGCAGTAATACTTTTAAAAAATGTTAAGATATTTAATTTAAGAAAAAAATATTAAAATCATGAACAAGATTTTGTTCATGATTTTAATCGAAAAAAATCAAAGGTTTGGTTTAGCACATTAAATAGCATTGGCATTCGCAATACATTTTGCCCCATTCCTGCAAGTGTAACTTTTTTTCCTGCAAGTGTAGACAGTCGATTTGACCTCATTCCTGTAAGTGTCCTCTGACCAAAAAATAGATTGATTAAATTTTTTCACATTGAATAAACTTAGGACAAAAAGCTTTTTTACTGATAAAAAAAATATTGCTACAATAAAAATGGGCTGTAATTTTCTCCTTTTAAAGTTTTCTTGATAAAACTTTCCCAAAAAACACTATCATATTTTGCTGTTTTTTGTACAAAACGTTTTATTTGAAAATTTTATTATCAAAAAAAAAATGAAAAACCAAAATGTCAATTTTTTAAGCTGGCAAATTTTATTAATTTAATATTAATTAGGTTTCTTAAAAGAAACATTAATATCCGAAATTCATCATTTTTAATTGAAAGAATAGAAATAATAATTAGGAAAAACAAGTTAAATTAATTTTAGAAATAAAAACATCCTTAAAATACTTGTCGGGCGTTTGTCCCTGGTGAAATAAACTCCGGACAAGTATTTCACATATTGAAAATTTTGGAAATCATCCAGATTTCACTGAAGTGCCGCATTTCATCAAGGCCGTATTTATCAAAGAATTTTCCCCAAAATTGGGAAAATTCTTTGATCTTTTGCCGCCGCCGTGTTAATGCGCAAAAGATCAAAGGTGTGCGCCCCCCCCCACAAATGAAATTTTTTTCTGCCTACGGCCTTGCATTTCATGATAGGTTGTCCCGTTTGTTTTAAAATGCCAGCCAATCAAACTACAGGAGTTACTGACAAACATTATTTGTTTTAGCACAAACCAAATGTCGCAAAAAAGAATATGTTTGCAAACAAGCTGCAGCTGCTAGTTCCGCTCCACAACGTCTAAAAAGAAAACGACAGCATTTTTATTTTTTTGATAAAAGTAGAGTTTGAATATTTTGTTTTAAAAAAATAGGTGCTAAAATGCAAAAAAATTGTAATTATGGTTTTAAAAAGTTATTAAAAATAATGTTACCGAGGAATTTAAATAAAACATGTCACTTTAAAAAATTCGTACTCATTATTTAGTCCTTTTTAACTACAAATTATTGAATTATTTTAAAACAATTTTAAAAGCATTAAACTGAAACCCTTTTGTTACAAAATGTTAAAACAGATTGTAGTAAATTATTATTTAGTTGCATATTATATTGAATAAAGTGAAAACTAATGTGAGAATGCTACCTTTTTTTGACATAAAAAGACGACAATTTTTGGAAACCAAAACATTTGCTGTCAAACACGGACGCAAACGTTCGTCTTTCTGTTTTTTGTTCCTTTGCAGAAAATATCAAAGAAGAAAAAGACTTTTTTCCACCCAAAAAAACTATAGTTATAATTTTGTCTAAGAAAATATTTTTTTGTAGACTTAAATAATAGTTGATTAATAGTTCATACTATATAGTTTATCTTTTAATTAATCAAAAATGTAATATTTTTGCAAAAAAAAAAAAAAAATGGTTCATTTGATTCAATTTTTATTATTTCGCAAGAAAGTTCGCGAACCGCATATAACTGTTATTCAGGAACATTCGCTTTTTTCTTTTGTTTTTTGTCAACAAAAGAAGTTGTTTTCAAATATTTCATAATCATTTCAAAGAAAAAACTTCTTTTGTTGACAAAAAACAAAAGAAAAAAGCGAAAGTTCCTGAATATCAGTTATATGCGGTTCGCGAACTTTCTTGCGAAATAATAAAAAATAAATCAAATGAAAGATCTCCTTTAAAGTTATTGAAAATCAGGAACTTTCGTTTTTTTCTAACTATTTTAACATTAGGAAAAAAGGGAAGTTCCTGAGTTTCAATTTCTTGTATCGCATCGAACTTTAATGGGAAATCAAAAAAGATGCAAATGAAACATCTCCTTTAAAGGTAAAAGTATTTGCAGCCTCCATGCATGAAAATATTCAAAGAACAATGAAATATCTATCAAAATCAAAAAAGTCATTTAAAACGTGAACGCACTTTTTGACGCATCACAGAAAGGAAAAATTGTTGTTTCATTGATTTTTCCATTTCTTGTTTGTTTTTTTGTTGCAGAAATTTAATTCTTCATTTTAAAAGTTTTTTTTATTTCAAATCTGAGATAGTTTCGTGTTTTGCAAAGAAGAAGAAGTATTTTTGGGAGACAATGAATGATGACTTTATTTCACCACCAAATATTTCAACTACAGAGGCAAAATCTTTAACTCCAAAATCAACAACCTTTCCAACGGATGTCTTCAAATGGATGAAAGCCAATGCTCAACCTCAAATGTCACTCAAATTAATGCAAGTATGCAAATATTTTCAACACCAAAAATTTCCATATTTTGTTATTAGAACTATTAAAATCAAGGATTCTCTTCTCCGTTATTTTACACTAAATAAAATTTGGAAAAAATGGAAATCCTTTGATGAAATTCCAAATAATTTATGGATAACAAAAAAGATTTCAATACTTTTACATTCTATTCCACATATGTCAAATTTTGTTAGAAAAATTGTTGTTTGTAATTGTTATAACCTCGAGCGGCAAAGGTTATACAATTATAGAAGTTTATTTATTAACACATAATAAATATACAACAGAGAAGAAGGAGAAAGACGACTGCCACGGAGAGAGGAATTCAAGACTAAGTAAAAGAGGGAGAAAGGCTTTGCATTGAAATGGGATCGTGTTGGGACTATTTCAATACAAAAGAAATAAAAGAATAAATTTACATTCACAATCCCAACACATCCCTCCCCCTAGTTTTTAACTCAACAATAAAACTACTACAAGCTTAATAAAAAAAGTAATAAAAAGAGCATTTACTTTATCATTTCTTGAAAGTTGTAGCAGCTGCAGCATTGGAGCAATTGAAGCACGAGCAATACTAGGAGTACTTGGAGTATACAGAATAACATGAGCAGAAGCTTTTGGAGCAGTTGAAGCATCAGGAGTATCAGTTGAAGCACTTGGAACACTTGAAGCATTAGCAACACCAAGAAAGACAGTAGAAGCATTGAAGACGATTTTGGAGATCTGGAAGAACATCAGATCTCTCATCTTGAAGCACAGGCAAAGCAGGACCTTTATTTGTTTTTCGCAACGGAAAAAAAATAAGCAAAAAAAATGAAGTAGCAGTTGAATCTCGAGCAGACGAAGAAACAGCATACCAGGACCTTTATTTATTTTTCGCACCGGAAAAAAATAAGTAAAAAAAAAAATGAAGAAGCACTTTTATTTATTTTTCGCACTGGAAAAAAAATAAGTAAAAAAAAGGAAGCAGTACCTTTATTTATTTTTCGCACCGGAAAAAAAATAAGTAAAAAAAAAGAAGCAGCACCTTTATTTATTTTTCGCACTGGAAAAAAAATAATTAAAAAAAAGAAGCAGCACCAGGTCAGGAATTCTCTTGTCACCAAATTGTTGTGATGAACGACGAAGAAGCAGCAGGCAGAAGAATCACTTTCACTAACACTAAGTTGTTATGAGTTGATGAAGAGCAAGCAGCAGGTCAGGAATCACGACGAAGAATCAGCATTGGCAGTAGACAGGAATCACGATGAAGAATCAGCACCAAGTTGTTATAGACGGTTGAAGAAGAAGCAATTTGGCAGCAGGAATAATATTCAACAAAGCAGAGGCAGGAAGAAGAATCACTTACACTCTCGTCACCAAGTTGTTATAACCTCGAGCGGCAAAGGTTATACAATTAAAGAAGATTTATTTATTACCACATAATAAATATACAACAGAGAAGAAGGAGAAAGACGACTGCCACGGAGAGAGGAATTCAAGACTAAGTAAAAGAGGGAGAAAGGCTTTGCATTGAAATGGGATCGTGTTGGGACTATTTCAATACAAAAGAAATAAAAGAATAAATTTACATTCACAATCCCAACAGTAATATTACAAAACTTTATCTTCGAGAAATTTGCATTTCTATTAATGATTTTAAAACTTTGACTTCGTCTGGAACTGTTGAAATATTTGAATTTAATTCTTGATTTATTCAAGATGAAAATGGTGAAGATGTACCTTTAGAGAAGATTTTGGAATGTCTCCCAAATATTACTGAATTAGCATTGTAAGTTTTGGGGTAAACATTGAAAAATCATTTTGGAAAAAAATAAAATGTATTACGTGACAATAAAAGGACGAGCCGAGATATGCAAAAAAAGTTGTTGTATTACTCAAAACATTTTTGTTAAATCCGAAATTTAGCTATTAGGAGAAAATTATCATTCTCCCCAATTTTTTGGAAGGGGATTTCTCAAAAAATTCTGGCAAGGAACAGTATCAACATGTCCCACCGCTTTTTGAACGAGACCTATCCCTTTATAAAGCCTCAGGGCAATTATGCATAGTCCCAAAATATTTTCGTTCTTTATGCAAATATGTGAAAATGTAGTTCGACAAAAGTGCGTGACGCAGGGGTTTTTGAAAAATCGTCGACCTTCATTTTTGCAAATTAGCATAATTACAGGCCATTCAACGCAAATATTTTGGGGTTATGCATAACTGCCCTAGGGTTATGTAGTGGGACAGGTTTCATTCATAAAGTGGCTGGACATGTTGACAGTGCACTTTGTGGATATCAAGATATCCACAAAGTGCACTGTCAACATGTCCAGCGTGCACGGAATTTTTTACTTTTTTGGTCCAATCTATGCATACGCAAAAATTTGTGACATTTTGTCACAGCAGTAGTTTTCTCAACCCATGACACATCATGTGTTGAATATTTGCATTTTAATTTTTTTGAAAACATAATATTCTTTCAAATAATATTTCATGACTTTAAATATTTTAAACTATGCGATTCTCAAAATGATTTCGTCAGAATACTTTTAAAGACTAAATTTTGATTTTCAGAGTGGACAATATTCCAGAATTTACTTCAGCTGAAATTGCCAAAACAATTAATTTACCAAAATTAGTTGAAGTTAATTTAGATTTCACTTCCAACAAATTCAATTTAGACGCATTGTTTGCATTTATGGAAGTAAGTTAATTAATTTCACGAAAAAAAACATTAATTTTAATTTTCAGAAAAATAAATTCATTAATTATATGCTAATTTTTTATATGTTGCTTGATTTACCACAAGCAAAACAACTTGAAGATTACATTGATAAAATTGTTGCTGCTGCTGATTCTTCGTATCCTCCTCCCTATATCGAATTTCCTGGACAATGCGAAAAATCAAAGAAAACTTTGGAAGAACTTCGTAAAGAATATTTTTAAAAATACTAGTTTAATTAATCATATTCAGAATCTAACCAAATAAAATCTTATCATGAACTATATTATAATCAATAAAAATGCAGGGTGCTCTAAATAAGATAAAAGATTTCAAATTGTTGTCTTCGTAACCCTACCTCCATATACGTCATAAAAACCCTTTGATGTTTGCCGCAACATCAAAGCGGCGTCATAATTCCCTATCCTCCTACCTACCTATCTTTTGATGACGTAATATCTGGACAGCCCCTATTTTCAAATAAAGTTATTCAAAAATGGACAACGCTGTTATGTCTGGTCATGTTAAGGGGTCGAATGTGGTCATAATCATTTCCAAAAAGCTTAATAATAACGCTGAATAAATTTTAACATGTGCATCTCAAAAATTGAACTTAAAAAATTTCGATTTTTTTTGATAAAAAATACAGGGTGGTCTTTTTATTTCGCAACTCGTTTTTTTGATGGCAAATCGTTCGCAGAAGGTTCCAGAAGCTCATATTTTGTGGGAAGGTCATCAACAAAGGGGAGCATCTTTTGCACCAAAAATTTTGGCATTCTGAGACATTTTGCCAAACCGCGCCAAATTCAAATTTTTTCGATTTTGAATATAAAACAGTGCATCGGCAGTATTAATTGAGTTATTGTCAACATTTTAAGATGTCTAGGACTCATATTGGATGATTAGTTATCGTTTAATCTCAAGAGTTCGAAAAAATGTTTTTTTCGTTTAAACGCCTAATTTTTGGTTTGTATAGGTTTTTGATGACAGGGAATTCGATTCTGATATTTATTTTCATTGGTTTTAGCGTATTTTTAGTTTAACTGTGGTTTAAATCTTTGTTATCTAAAATAATTGATTAAACTAAAAATACGCTAAAACCAATGAAAATAAATATCAGAATCGAATTCCCCGTCATCAAAAACCTATACAAACCAAAAATTAGGCGTTTAAACGAAAAAAACATTTTTTCGAACTCTTGAGATTAAACGATAACTAATCATCCAATATGAGTCCTAGACATCTTAAAATGTTGACAATAACTCAATTAATACTGCCGATGCACTGTTTTATATTCAAAATCGAAAAAATTTGAATTTGGCGCGGTTTGGCAAAATGTCTCAGAATGCCAAAATTTTTGGTGCAAAAGATGCTCCCCTTTGTTGATGACCTTCCCACAAAATATGAGCTTCTGGAACCTTCTGCGAACGATTTGCCATCAAAAAAACGAGTTGCGAAATAAAAAGACCACCCTGTACAAGGTGGTCGAAAAAAAATGGAATTTAATTTTTAAACAAAGGGAAGGGGACTTGAATAACTTGTGTTGGGTGGGATTCATACTTGGTGGGGAAGTGCATTTGACCCTACAGTATGACCTCTTGAACATTTTCGTGTCGGGAGTTTCGCCGTCGCCAAGTTTTGAAAAGTACGTTTTTCGACCTTTTCGAGAACAAAGTTCCTGGGAAAACCAGAAGGACTGGAGAAAAGGTGATGGTGGATTCGGATAGTCCAAATGTCAGGTTCGTTGACACACCAAAGTTTGGTTTTATATATCTTTTGTCCCGAGTTTAATCGCTTCGAGAAAAAATCAATTTCCGATTTTTTAATTTTTTGGTCTACTTTGATCGATTGCCCTACTTTTTCCACAAGCAAATCCAATAAAGGCATTATGCAGCTTTTTTTCTGATATTATTCTTTAGCATTTTGTAGCAGTACTTCTCTCTCCCCCACAAAAACAATCATTTTTTAAAACTTTTTTGTTAAAAAAACACACCTGTTTGCGTAAATTTTAAATTAAAGGGTAAAGTTTAAATAATAGTGCAAAATAGAAAAGTTTCAAATATGATAAAAATTTGGTAGTAAGAAAAAATTAAAAAAGGTGTGATTAATTTTGACAGTATTTACAAATGGTGGTTAAAACATTTTGTTAAAATTTTATTTAAGTAATATTTTATTTTTTACTCAAAATTAAACTTTTCAAAAAATGAATTCAACAATTTTTATATGTCAAGTTTTTAACAAAACCTTAACAGATGTTGATAGATTTCGTTGTGGGGTTGCAACAACTGCGGCATATGCATATTATTATAATTTTGGATATTTATGTTTAATCCTTTCAACGATAATTGTAATTATTTCAATTTTTGGTGGAATAAAAGAAAGCTATCGTTGGTTTATTTTAAATCAAGCATGTTGGGATATAATAATATCATATGTTTTTTCATGTGATAATTTATTATCTGCAAAAAATTCAATCCTTGAAAAATATGGGACAACATGTTTCTACAATTTTGGAGATCAATATTCAATTTTGGGTGCAATTCCAAAATTCATTCAAACTGCAGCAGATTTTAATCAACACTCTGCTCTATTTTTATTGACACTATCTCGATTTTCGGCATTATATTTATTTCATTTTTATTCAAAATTTTTTTCAAAGCCTAAAAAAGTTGCATTTTTAATTTTTAGTTTTAACTTTATTCTTCTTTTTATTTGTATTGATGCAATATTTTTGCATTTAACAAATCTTCGACTATCACAAATTATGGGAGATTCTTTAAAAAATGGAATTCCATTTTTGATTATTACTCAACTTCAAAATACTGATACCCTTAAAGAAATTTATCATAAAATTGCAATTTCTCTTAATTCAATTTCAACAATTATTCGACCCCTTCTTTTAGTGGCAACCATTTTCATGGCATTTATGCTAATTTTAAAATTGATAAAACAATCTAAATTTCAATGGAAAAATAATCGAAAAGATTTTTATGCATCTTCTCGAATTTGTGCTGTCATATTTTTTGAGACTTTTATTAATTCTTTTATATTTTTTATATCATTTTTTCCAGTTTTTAAAGGAATAATTTTATCCGAGTTATTTCATTTTAAGATTTTACTCTCGAATGGAAAATTCGCCCCTGGAACATCAACAAATAAAAATATTTTTGATTTAAGTTTTTTACCACTTTGGTTAGATGGTAATTTTGGGCTAAGTGAACCAATTCCATATCAATTTATTGTACAACTTCGAGTTTTTGTCCAAACAATTCTTGTTCTTTTTGTGATGACAGGATATCGAGAATGCTTGAGGCAATGTTTTCAATATTTGTATTTTTTCTTTAAAAATCCTAAAAAAGCTTTTAAAAAAACACAAAATTATTTGAATCAAAAAAGTTCATCAAATCTTGTCATCATTTTGCGGCCTAGTCGTTAATTTTCAAGCCTGCAGGGGATTTGCAATAAATGATTTTGAGTAGGGTTGTGCATTTCCCTCTCCCGGGAAATTTCACGGGAGATTTTCCTGGAGATTTCCCGCTTTTTTGCGCGAAATGGTGCTCATTCCCCCACGACGAGTGCAACTTTTTCTTAGCACGAAAAGTAGTAGAGCAAAATTTTGACATCAAAAAATAAAAATCTCTCTACTATTTTTCGTGCTAAGAAAAAATTGAACTAGCCGTGTTCCCTGGAAAATTACGGTAATATTTTACGTTTTTATATTAAAAATTTAAAATCGGGATAAATATGCAATAAAAACAATGTAAATTGTCAAAAATGATTAACTTAAATATTTAATGGTCCTTTTATAGGTTATAAGGTTCATTTTGGTAAAATATTACTGTAGCTTGGAATACTGTAACTCCGGGAAATGGCGGGAAATTCCCCGGGAAATGATTAACCCTAATTTTGAGACTTTGAAATAAAATCAATCGAATTCCAAAGTGTCATGTAACCGATTATATATGCAAATTCTAATTTTATGAAGTAAAATTCGTTGTTGGCTTTTATCTATTTTCGTGAATCAATTTTTTAATATATGTTTTCTAAAAATTCAACATTTCAAACAGTGATCGTCAAAAATCTTTCATCTCTCGTTTCCAATGTTTCTATACAAAATTTTTTGCAAAATGTTTTAATTAAAATGTTTTGTACTTTTATTTTTGAATTTCGTTCTTTACAGTTTAATTTAAATCTATAAAGATATTCTTTTTTTGCAAATGAAGTATTTTGTTGTACGAAAAAAGTGCACCATTAAATTTGCATTCAAAATTAAATTTGCATGTTGAACAGGGATCAATTAAACACACATTTTTTAAGAAAATGATACTAAATTTTTGAGAGTGTAATTTAAAATGTGTCATAAATAAATAAATACCATTTATATATGTTTTTTAATAGTTACATACAATTTTTGCATCACTTCTTTTAATCGCTGCTTTCCAGGGAAAACTAAAAATTGAAACGTTTCACATTTTTTGGAAATCTGCAAATAATGCGCAGCAATTGTTAATTCATTTTTCTTAACGAATTAAAGTCGCCATTCGCAGTTTTCATAATAACAGAAAAACATGGCAGTATAACAAATCAATAGGAATCCCATTTTATTGGCTTTATTGTCAAGATTTGTTGCAAAAAGTACAGAGAATTTTTGCCTTTGATGGTTTAAAGGAGGCGGAACCTTTGATACTTTTTTATTTCTTTAACGTTTTTTTTCGTTGAATTTCCTTGACGATCAGGGTCTTTTTCTTTTGTTCTGTTGCCTGATCGTTAGGAAAATTCAAACGAAAAAAAAACGTTAGAGAAATAAAAAGTATCAAAGGTTCTGCTCCCTTTAAAGAAAAAGCAAGAACTTAGAAAACGTGTAATTTTTTTAGTGGCTATAGAAATGCAAAAAAATTTGATACCGTAATCTCGAATCTAAAGTTAATTCAATCCAAAATGATGTTATAAATTTTTCATTGTCCAAATTTATAGAAAAAAGTTCAATGAATTTTTGTGTTTGATGTTTTTCCAGAACCTATGAAAACCGTCCTTTTTTTTTGTTAATGAGTGCGTACCGTAATCTAGAATTCAAAGTTCGATCAATAAAGAAAGGGTGTTTTTTGTTTTTGGGATATCAAAAGAAGTTTCTAAAAAGTAACAAAAAAATCTTTTTATTAGTAAAAATGATGGATGAATAAAACAAAAATAAAGGGAATTTGGTCCTGAGTTTTTGCCCCACCCTGTTGATGTCCTTGAAAATAGACAACAACTTTTTGCTTTTTTTGCAAAAAGTTGTTGTTTGTTATTCAATAGAGTCTATTTTGAATAACAAACAACAACGTTGTTAAAGTGCAAACTTTAAAAACTAATCGAACACAAACTATATTATTATTATGTAGTTTTTCTTTCATTTTTCAGTACGAAAAAAATGATATAAAAAGTGACCAAAAAAACATAAAACTCAAAAAGTGTGTGTCATTTTTTATCTTGAAGTTTATTTTTTGTTTTCAAAAAAAGTTATGTCTTGTTCACTTTCAAATAAGGTTGCCCTTGTAACTGGTGCCAGTCGAGGAATTGGTCGTGGAATTGCTCTTCAACTTGGGGAAGCTGGTGCAAAAGTTTATGTAACTGGACGACCACCTAAAAATTCAAGCGATGAAAATCAATCCCCTCTTAAAAAAGTTGCTAAAGAAATTGATCAACGTGGTGGAAAAGGTGTTGCAAAATTTTGTGATCATTCTGATCCTGAAAATGTCAAACTATTATTTGATCAAATTAAAGAAGAAAATAATGGACAATTGGATATTTTGGTTAATAATGCATATGCTGGAATCGATTTAAGTTGTTTTTTTTGACAAAACTTGTCTTTTATAACATTTCTTGATAATCAGAGACTCATTACGGTAGTTTTAAGTTTATTAGAGCCTCATTTTATCGGAGTCCTTGAATTTCAGGGAATGTAATACAGGATATCCCAAAATAAGTTCCCATTTCGATTTGGCTGGCAAATTTTTAAAAATAAAGATAATCAAAAACTGTTTGCGCAGTTGTGTTTAGGATCGGATAAGGTTTTGTTTGACAAAATTGCTTATGAATCTGTGATATGCAAATTTGTACGCTAATTTCAAATTTTTGAAAACGATTTATTATTCTTACTTTCAGATTGATAGTAACTAAAATATTTTATTATCGTTTTTGTCGTTACACTTGCTCCTTATGAGCATAAAAATTTGCATATCATAGAATCATAAAACAATTTCGTCAAAAAAACCTCATCCAATTCTGAACACAAATGCGCAAACGGTTTTTGATTATCTCTAGTTTTAAAAATTCAAATCGAAATCGGAATTTATTTTGGGACACCGTGTACCATAGAATAAATTTTAGTTTGTTTTTGGAAATGTCCAAACAAAATTCTTTGATCTTGATCCCGTAGAGTCTTTCGATTCTGCAAATAATGTTGGACTTCGAAATCATTATATTTGTTCAACCTATGCTGCCCGATTAATGATCCCACGAAAATCTGGATTAATTGTAACTATTTCATCCGTTGGTGGAATGGGATATGTTTTTAACACAACTTATGGAGTTGGAAAAGCTGCTTGTGATAAACTGGCTTCTGATATGGCAGTTGATTTACTTGGCACTGGCATTATCTCTGTTAGCTTTTGGCCTGGGGGTGTAAAAACGGAAAAAGTTACTGATGCATTTTTAAATACTGATCATGTAAGTATTTGCCAAATATCTTCAGAAAACATAGAGTTACAGGCTATCTAGTAAATATATAGGGTGTCCAAACATAACTTTCGACTTTGATTTGGTTGGCAAATTAAAAAAAAAAAACAAAAACCGTTTGCGCAGTTGTGTTGAGCATCAGATGAGGTTTTGTTTGACAAAATTGTTTTATGATTCTGTGATATGCAAATTTGTACGCTTAAGCGCTTATAAAAAGCGAGAGTAACTACATATATTTGAAAGCTATTCTTTATTGTTACTCTCACAGTGATAGTAACCAAAACGTTTTATTATCGTTTTTTGTCGTTACTCTCGCTTTTTATAAGCGTACAAATTTGCATATCACAGAATCATAAAACAATTTTTTCAAACAAAATCTCATCTGATGCTGAACACAACTGCGCAAACAATTTTTGAATATCTTTAATTTTAAAAATTTGCCAGCTAATTCAAAAAGGGAATTTATTTTGGGACACCCTGTATATGTAGATACGGTAGTAGTACTACAATATCCATAAAATTTTCAACATTTAGCCTGCAAAATCATATTTCGTTAATGGTGAATCTGTTGAATATTCTGGAAAGTGTATTGTTGCTTTAGCCACTGATAAAGAAAATAAAAAATTCAATGGAAATATTTTATCATCCGCCATCATTGGACGACATTATAATCTCTTTGATCAAGATGGCACTCAACCACCTCTAAATACCCCTAGATATCTTAAATTCTTTAATTTTATCAATGAAATTCGAAAACCTGAAGATTTTGAAAAAAATGTTGAAGTCTGATTTTGTAGTTTTAAATTCTATTTATGACTTTTTATACTTTTTTCTGTGTATTTTAGAAAAGATTTTATAAAATTTTTATAATGTATTTAATTTTTTATTTAACAATACTCTGAAAAAAACAGGCTAACAATTTTAAGGGGGTCGTAAAGTTACATAAACTTTTGCATCAGCTTCCCCGAGTTGAAGATCAATTCCACGACCAATTCCTCGGCTGGCACTAATTTAATTTAATTTAATTTATTGAACGTTCAAACAATATTTAAAACACACAAAATGAAGTAAACAAAGTTCGAAGCAGACATTTTAAATAAAAAATGAAAAGATTAAATTTAAGATTTAAAATTCAAAAAAGCAAAATGAAAAAATATTAATTAATTATTTAATTAATTAATAACAAGTTTATAGAGGATATAGAAGTAAAAAGAAAGTCCAGTGTTTGATATAGAGTGAATAATTGAAGCATTTGTTGCAATAGTATATGAAGGTAATTTTTTTACAAAGGGAGCATTATTAAAGAAATTGTTTTAGGTAATTTCAAATGAAGAGGTAAAAAAGTGTGTGCCGGCAAACACACTTTTTTTTTTAGAAAAATTTAAAAATTCCCAGTAACGAGAAGTAAGAAAAAAGTTTTTGAAAAACTAAAACGTTCCCTTTAAGAAAATTCATAGAATGATTGAAATTAAGGAATTCAACATTATGATATGAAGTGACCGAATATAATATTGAAAGGTTGAAAAAAATGATAAGGCAATGAAGAAAAATTATGATGGTAATTGGTTTGAAATTGAGGATTTTCAATTAAGAATTTAAGTAATTATGTGAAAGAATTGTGATTTTAGAACAAAAATAATATTTTCAAGCAAATTAAAAAATGATTGCTACAGATAAAAGATGTTAGAGAATTAAATAAATTTACTTACAATCATTTTTAAGGATTAATTTTATATTTTAAGAGTTTACCTTTTGAAGAAAGGAAAATTTCATTTTTGTAATAAACAACAGGGATGTTTTTCTTTCAGAGAGATATGATCATTTTTCGCTTTTCATTGTAAGCAGCTTGTTCTTCAGGTGTGCGAAAAGGATTGATATGTATTCCATCGAACATTTTTTCAGAGCGAAGTTTTATGGCATTGATCAAAGCATGACGGGAAAATGAATGTTCGGGAAAAATCATCTTGATAAGAGCAGGCTTTTTTGTCGATTTAGAATGTTTTTGGTTGGGATTTTTTGAAGAAGAAAAGGCATTTAATCGAAAAATAACAGGTTGAACAGGAATTTTAAGATGATCAATAATTTTCATACAGAATTTTTCATCATTTTTGGCAATTTCAGAAGCTGTTGTACCAACCGGAACAACACCAGATACAATTACCGTTTTTTGACGATCACGAGATTCATGTAAATTAATCCGTTTTTCAAGTTCAAGAGTTGCGGAATCGAGAATATCAATAATTTCATCTTGTTGTTTGCAAGCATCCATTAGTTTTTGAATAACAGAAGCAACTTTTTTATCTTTGTTTTTTGAAAGAAACTGTGCTGCAGCTTCCATAGAATCTTTAACAAATTCTTTCAAAATGAGAAATTGAGATTCTGGAGCGTTCTTTTTATTCTTAATAAGGTTGTGTTCAATGGAAGGTTGTTTAGTCTGGAGGGGCTTGGTAATTTTCTTAGCTTTCGTGGAAGAAAGTGACATCTTTTTGAGAGCAAAAGTATAAAGAAAAATACAATAAAAATCTTTTTACAACAAAAAGATAAAAAATAGAGACAGAATAGAAAAAGCAACCGTTCACAACGAACAAAATAGAGAGATGAACAAAATAGAGAGATGATAATTTTATCAATGAAATTCGAAAACCTGAAGATTTTGAAAAAAATGTTGAAGTCTGATTTTGTAGTTTTAAATTCTATTTATGACTTTTTATACTTTTTTCTGTGTATTTTAGAAAAGATTTTATAAAATTTTTATAATGTATTTAATTTTTTATTTAACAATACTCTGAAAAAAACAGGCTAACAATTTTAAGGGGGTCGTAAAGTTACATAAACTTTTGCATCAGCTTCCCCGAGTTGAAGATCAATTCCACGACCAATTCCTCGGCTGGCACTAGTTACAAGGGCAACCTTATTTGAAAATGGACGAGACATCGTTTGTTTGAAAACAAAAAATAAACTTGAAGATAAAAGGTGAAACACACTTTGTGAGTGATATGTCTTTTGGTCACTTTTTGTGCTGAAAAATGAAAGAAAAACTACATAATAATAATAATATAGTTTATGTCCAATCAGTTTTGCAATTTTGCATTTATACAACGTTGTTGTTTGTTTATCAAAATAGACTCTATTAAATAACAAACAACAACTTTTTGCACAGAAAAGCCGTCGTTTGTTATTTATTACCTCAATAAAAGTAATAATGTTGCTGAAAGGAGAAGTTGATAAATTAAGTTTATTTTATCAGACGGAAATTGAAAAACTTTAAAAGTAATATTTGAGCAATTGCAAACATCGATTTTACAGCACAAATGAAAAAATGTATGTCGAGAGATGATACCGTAATCTTGAATGCAAAGTTTTGTCAAACTAAAAATGATGTTCCAGTGCTTTCGGTTAAAAGAATTCTTTTTTTTCTTTTTCTTTTTAAATAATAAGGTCACGATTGACTTGTGACTTAAATTTGGGTCCGTTTTTATCCATATTTTAAAGGTACCAATAAAAATATTGGTGACAGCTTTTTCTATTGTTTCTTTAAATAAATTACAACTGTGCCAAAAAAATCTGGCCATTTAAAAAAATTAATGGTATTCCTTGTCGATACAAAAACGGCAATAAAAGTTTGGTTCTAAAATGTTTTGTTCTTTTTGTTTTATAATAAAATTTTCAAATTAAAAATTTTTGTACAAAAAAGAGCAAAATGAAATGAAAAATTTTTTGGGAAAGGTTTATCAAAAAAGCTTTTTAAAGAGAAAAAGAAAGACCATTTTTATTGCAGCAATATTTTTTTATCTGTAAAAAAGCTTTCTGTCCTAAGTTTATTCAATGTGAAAAAAATCGAATCAATTTTTTTTTATATAAATTTCTTTATTGATTTAATGTATTGCTCGAATAAATAATGTTTAAATACAGTATGTTTTGTTTAACAAAGTTAAAGATAGTATTAACTAATAGTAAAAACTTTTTTAAGCCATTGCAAAATCATATCCACTTCCAAAACCCCCAACTTTTTATGACCCATCTTTGAATGGAGTTGGAATTGATCTTGGAACAACTCGATCTTGTACAGCTGTAAATAAGAATAATACAATTGATGTTATTGCTGTTGATAATAGTGATCGACCACTGCCATCATTTATTGGATATGAAGAAGATGTACCAAGATGTGGGTCAATTGTTGCTCGTCGAATGCCAAATTTCTCACAACATGCCGTTTTTGATGTGAAAAGAATCATTGGAAAATCATATGAATCAGTTGTAATTGATCCATTTTGGCCGTTTAAGGTTATTAAAGATGGTCAAAATGTTAAAGTTCAAACTATGGATTCTAAGAAGTCTCCAATTTTGTTAAATCCTGAAGAAATTTCAGCTGTTTTGCTACGGCATATGAAAAAGAAGGCTGAAGAAATTAAAGGTACAGTACTCAAAGAAGCAGTTTTGACAGTTCCAGTTGCATTTAATCAAAATCAAATTGATGCAACCCTTGAAGCTGCTGCTCTAGCTGGTTGGGAAACTATTCATATTTTACCTGAACCAATTGCGGCATGTTTTACATATGCAAGTGAAAATGAAATCCCAAAAAATTCAAATGTTCTTCTCTTTGATCTTGGCGGTGGAACATTGGATATTTGTATTGTTCGAATTGAAAATGAAGAGCTAAAAATTCTTAAAAGTTTTGGAGATTTATATCTTGGCGGAAGGAATTTTGATACTTTATTAATGAACCATTTTAATATTATTCTGAGGAAATCACATAATATTGATATCAGAGAAAGACCCTTTCGAAAGTATAAATTACTATTAAAGTGTCAAGAACTTAAACATGACCTCGAGGCTGTTAGTGAAGTAATGTAGGTCAACATAGATGATAAAAGTTGGTTTAAATTTACATAAACTTGTTTACAGGTTAGACGTTGCTGACTTTGATCCAGACAGTGATGCCAATATTCCAATAACACGAAGAGAATTTAAAGATTTATCCGATGAAATATTAGTTCGGCTCAACGCCAAAATCATAGAAGCTTTGGAGAACTTAAATTTGACTAGACATGATATTAATTATGTTTTACAAGTTGGGGGAGGATGTCGAATGCTGATGGTTCGAGAATCAAAAAGTTTACATAGAAGTTTATGCATTTAAAGAAATAAAAAAGATTACTCCTGAAGAAGTTGCAGCAGAATTATTTAAACACATAAAATATAAAGCTGAATGTTATGACCAACTATGGAGACAAATTAATAATGTTGTAATAACTGTTCCAGTTGATTTTACAGAAACACAAAAAAATGCGACAACATTTGCAGCAAAATTGGCTTGTTTTGATGAGGTTGTATTTTTACCAGAGGAAATAGCAGCGACATTTGCATATTTCATTAATCGGCCAATTCCCCACAATTCTACAACTCTTTTATTCAATCTTGGTGGCAAAACGTTGAATATTTGCGTTCTTAAAATTAAACATGGTACAATCAAAATTATATCAAACACAAATGATCAAAATTTTGGAGGAAGAAATTTCGATGTTCTTTTGTTTAATCATTTCAAAAATTTATTGAAAACAAAATTTTACTATGACATAAAAGGGCCTATTAAAAAATACAGATTAATGTCCGAATGCCAAAGGATTAAAGAAGATTTATCTTTTGTTGCAAGCAGCACGTGAGTTCATAATTTAGAAAGTAATTTTGCTTATGCATAATAATTGTGTCCGAACTAAAGGACGGACGATTCTGTAGTTTGGGCTTATTTATAAATATTTTATAAATGTAACAATATTAATTTATTCATTAACTCATGTAAGATATTTAGATTAGACGTAGAAGATTTTGATCCCAGTCGAGGAGGAACAATTTCAATCAATCACAAAGATTTCGAAACAATGTGCAAGCCTTTACTAAAAAAAATTGAATATAATACTTGTCTTGCATATGGCGCAGCTTCAAATGATACACTAATTGATAAAGTTGTTTATGCCGGAGGTGGAAGTCGAATGCCAATGATCAGAAATTTGTTGACTGAAATATTCCCAACATCCGAACACTGTTGTGAAGTAAATCCTGATGAAGTTGTTGCAATTGGAGCTGCATATTTTGCTCGTAGTATTTTTAAAGAATAATAATTTCGTTATTTTTAAAAGATTGTGATAGAGCCGTTCCGATTTTAGCATGCAATTCGACTTTTTGACTTAACGTTTGTTTCCCTATTGTTCAAATATGCTTTTGAAAATTAATAGTTTTTTCTGGCAAGTGCCATTTTCAATTTCTTCGAGTAATAGATGAAATCTTTGTATATTGTCAAATGTTTGTAAATAATATCTCATAAAATTTAAAAAAAAGTTAGATATGAGCAATTGGCACAAAATGGCGATTACTTTAAATTTTAGGAATACAATTGAACCCATGGGGTACAATTGTATTCTTGATATGTATTTAGCGAGTGATGTAGTTGGGACAATTTTTTGGTCAACTTTTTAAATGTTTGTTAACAAAATAAAAATTAAAGATCCAGTAAATTTTCCATATTTGAAAGTAAGCAAACTTAAAAAAGAACCTAAACATTTTGTTGTTGATGTAAAAAGAAAAATAAATCAAAGAATTTGACAAGAAAAAAATACAGAAAGTAAACCGTAAAAATTTGAATAAAGAAATATATTTTTCATGATTTATTACAATTTTTAACAAACGCATATTAGCAGCAATCAATAAAAACATTCTCAATTTTTAAAATTTCCAACAATTCCAATCTTTTGCTTAAAGTTTCATCATTTTTATTTGCAAAGACAACTGTAGCAAAATATGCAAATATCAACAAATTCCACTTCCATCCATGTCTGATTCGTTTAGGCAGTTTTTTATCTCTTGAAGCCATTAAAAAGAATATTGTAAAATATACAGTGATTGAAGAAGTTAAAAATACAAGAAAAATAAATTCTATCCAAGCAATAAAATAAAAAAAGGTGTATAAATGTTTCTGATCAGGGCTGTGCGAAACTGAGTTTTCTTCTGCGAAACGAAACGAAATAGGAATTTCATTTCGTAAGGGCGAAACGAAACGAAATAAAAAAAATCATGCAAAATTTCGCAAAATGCGAAACGAAACGAAATTTTTCCAAATTTTTTTAATTGCAAAATTCAATCACAAATTGCAACAACTTTTAACAATTTCTTTTGTAAACAACCTTTCATTTTGATCATTTAATGATGGAAATAGTCCATCAATAAGGCTTTTATTTCCAACTTTGAGAGGTTTTTTACTTCCAAATCTGGCTTTTACAATTAAAAAGACACGTGAAACTGTGTAACTCATCTTTGCAACTGAACTTTTCTTGAATAAAACCAGCTTAAAAACATGCAAAAAAGTGCGAAATTTCGTTAAAATTTTTGCGAAACACGAAACGAAACGAAATTTTCGCACAGCCCTGTTTCTGATGTCTTAATTCCATGGGAATGCATTGAATTCTGTTATAACCTCGAGCGGCAAAGGTTATACAATTATAGAAGATTTATTTATTAACACATAATAAATATACAACAGAGAAGAAGGAGGAAGACGACTGCAACGGAGAGAGGAATTCAAGACAAAGTAAAAGAGGGAGAAAAGCTTTGCATTGAAATGGGATCGTGTTGGGACCATTCATACTTGAATAGACGGTCGGATTTCCGACCCCTACCCCTCCCCCCCTGACGGCCACATTTTTGGGAAAAGTGGCCAAAGGGGGGAGTACGTGGAAAAACGGAAAAAAGAAACATAAGAGTTTTAGCTCATGATTGAGACAAACTGTTTTTCCGGTTTAAAGGACATTTTTCGAATTAAGTTCAAGTGTATTAAATGTCACTATTAATTTACTAATTATTATAACAACAGTTGTTGAACATTTCTGATTTTTTTGTTATTGATCAAAAACATTTGATCGCTCCGTTTTGAGTAATAATAGTAAGTCAATTGTTCATTAGTTTTTGCAATGGGTAAGCTATTTGCATTTTACGTGCAAATTACAAAAATAAAACATAGTTGCGAAATTTTACTGTAAATCAAGATACATTTTTGCAAACTTATTGATAACGTTTAAGTAAAAGAAGATACAGTTGATAATACACGACCTTTCACATGCTTAAATGCAGAATTCGATTTGCAACATTAGGGAAAACATGAACAAACAAATTTTTGGCCTTTACCAATTATTGTATCTTGAACAATAAATTAAGATTTCTTTTCCAAAGTATACAAAGTATTTGAGTATTTTCTCCAATATGGTAATAATGGCTGTTCCGATCAACCAAATCTATAATTTCTTTTACAATTTCTTTGAAGCAAATTTTATCTTTTACAATACTTTCCAAACTTGTTAGCCCTTCTTCACTTGCTTAAGCATCTGTTCCAAATCCAGAGGCATGTTGAAATATACCAATAAACGCGACAATCGTGCTAATACCTTTTGCAATAGTTTCTTCAGTTGTAATAACTATTTTTCCAATATGCCCAGCATTCTTCAAATGCATAAAATTAAAATTCTACATTACTTATTCTTACTTGATCGCCTTTTGGATCTATTAATGCTAACTGGCTCCCGGGGCACGGGAGCATATCTCCTGATCCATCTTTATACTTGCTTTTCTCAACATCCCGCCTTTTCGTTCTCGCGATATCTCACCATCTCGATCCCTTAATCTCTGACTCCATCAACATCGGTTAATCCACGCCTGATGGTGTCACGATCTTTTAACAGCTTTTTAGCTGGAATTCGAACACACGGCATGGTAAGATGCCGTGTGTTCGAGAAAAAAAAATTTCGACACTTAAAGGGACTGTCGCAGGCAGTGTAAAAATGATGGACAATGATGAGGAATGAATGGTGGGTTTTTTTTTCACGGACGACGACAACAAACGACGCATTCTCCATCATTGCTTTCTTTCGTGTTAAAACTACTTTTGGCTAAATCAGGCAACACTTTTTTACATTGACTGCGACAGCGCCTTTAATTTGACCAATTTTTTCGAGGAAATGTTTTGTTTTTATGGACGAATTAAGCGTCGAAGTCCTACAAATTTGCATAATACCACGTCGTACAATACTGAAATATCCATAACAAACTGTTCGTAACCAATAGGTCATAAAGAAGTGACCATACCGAATTGGCATTTTCCCTTAAAATCAAAGCGCATCTTATCAAAAGCAACCAATGAACCCCACAAAATCGATGAAATTCGCATCAAATCCACACATTTAATGGGTTTGAAAAAGCGATGAATGAACAAGATTTTCGAAAAACATTATATAAATTCAACTCCGGTAGCGACGAGTTTATTATTGTTTCTTCTTTCTGCAGCTAAAATAGTCTACCAGATTTTCTAACTTTTTGTGCATAATTTAAATATTTTTCAGTAATAAAAACGCAAAACGAGCAGTTGTAGCAATTCTAAAATCTCGTTTAACTTCATAAAAAACATGGATTAGAGAAAAATATCCGCTATAAGTAACAAAACGATGATTAAAACTTGTAAAACCTATTGATTTAAAGCTTCAAAATTAAGAGCGAGTGATCAAAATAGCAAAAGCGGAACTAATGCTCGAAAAACGAGATATAAAATTTGCAAAAAAAGGTCGTCGAACCCCTGACAAAGCAGACTATTTCACAAATAAAAAATTTTTGGCGCCGCGAAGCGGCGCCGAAAATTTTTAACATATACGCTTCGGCAAATTTGCAAAAAGGTTGATCGAGCCCTGACGAAGCTGAGGGAAAAAATATAACAAATTTGAAAACTTCCAACCCCTCTATTCAAGTATGGGACCATTTCAATACAAAAGAAATAAAAGAATAAATTTACATTCACAATCCCAACAAATTCGTTTTGGATTTTTGATAGCTTTGTAAAATTTTTGTTCAAGTTTTGAGGGATGTCTTGTTGAGTTTCTGGGACTCTGGAATTTATGACAAATTTAAGTTTTTCAAAGGTTTAGGATGTGAAACACTGGGCTCTGCGAAATCAAAATTTAAAAAATTAAAATACTGAAATCGAAATACTTTTTGGACCGTACGAAATCGAAATCGATATTTTCATCTGCAATTTATTTCTTCAAAATTTTTTAAAGTTTTTAAATCAGCTGGTGACGGATTTTTAGGACTCTTTTCATCCATAAATGACATAAAATAACATTTGTAGTGACTTTTTAACTGTTTTTTAGCTTATTTGTTAGATGAAAAATTTTGATTACGACTTTTGGACAAAAAATCGATAGCGAAATATCGAAATCGAAATAAATATTTTCACTTTCGAAATCGAAATAATTGTCGAGATCAATGTTTCTAAGAAATATCAATTTAACTAATTTAATTTTCAAAAGACGGATTGGATTAACGGATCAATCCGTTGGATCGGACCGGATTGCCTTTCGCTAATTATGACTTTTAAAACAAACAAGTTCAAAGAAAATCTTAAAAATTTTGTTGATTTGAAAAAGAAAAAGACTAAATTATTTGCTGCAGCACGAAACCAATGTTGCTAAAAATGTTTGTTTGTCCGCAATTGCTACTTCCCACAAAAAGTTGAAAAAACGACAGTTTTTATGCATCGATTTTTTGATGAAAATAGTGTTTGAATATTTTGTTTTAAAAACATAAAATATTAGGTAAGTCAATAATTCCGTTCGCCTGTTTGACCAGCTGGCATTTTAAAACTAACTGAACAACCTGGGATGAAATTTTGCATACGGGTAGCCAAGATAATTCTACGATGGGGCAAAAAGGGTTTTTTGTGGAATTGGAATTTTCATGGAATTTTCAGGGATTTTCGCGGCGAAACCAGAATTTTTGGGATTTTCGACGGGAAAACATTGAATTTGGAAGTTTAAAGCATCAATATGGCCTGTACGGATAGCGAAGACACTGTTCTTATTGGGTTTAAGGGTTTTGGAATTTTTAGGAGTGTTCTGGAATTTTCGTGGAATTTTTAATGCTAAGGGTACTGTAACTCGGGATTTTCAAGAAAAATTTCTTCTGTAACAATCCAATATCATTGGAAATGATAAAAAAAATTTATTCATTGATTACTGAACACAATAGTATCAATCAGAATGCAAAAAAAACGGTTTTACAGAATTTTTCACCTTCATGAAAAGATTACGGTAGGTTCATTAACTTCAGATGCTTCCAAATCGCCAAATTGGCAAAATTTTGCAAAAATCTTTTGCAGGACACTTCAGCACACTCCCTGACATCGATTCCAATCAAAAAAATCAAAAAATAAAATTTTGACTTTTTTCGACTTTTTCACGTACTCCCCTACGTGAAGAATTTTTGGCCCTAAGGGGGGTACATGAAAAAGTCGAAAAAAGTCAAAATTTTGTTTTTCGATTTTTTTGATTGGAATCGATGTCAGGGAGTGTGCTGAAGTGTCCTGCAAAAGATTTTTGCGTAAAAATGCAAATTTGGCGTTTTAGAAGTATCTGAAGTTCATGAACCTACCGTACCTTTTTCGCGAAGATTAAAAAATCTGTAAAACCGTTTTCGTGCATTCTGATTGATACTATTGTGTTCAGTAATCATTCAATAAATTTTTTTAATCATTTTCAGTGATATTGGAGTGTTACAGAAAAAATTTTTCTTGAAAATTCCGAGTTACAGTATCATCAGCATTAAAAATTCCACGAAAATTCCAGAACACTCCTAAAAATTCCAAAACCCTTAAACCCAATAAGAACAGTGTCTTGGCTATCCGTACAGGCCATATTGATGCTTTAAACTTCCAAATTCGATGTTTTCCCGTCGAAAATCCCGAAAATTCTGGTTTCGCCGCGAAAATCCCTGAAAATTCCATGAAAATTCCAATTCCACAAAAAACCCTTTTAAGCCCCATCGTAGAATTATCTTGGCTACCCGTATGCAAAATTTCATCCCAGGTTGTTCAGTTAGTTTTAAAATGCCAGCTGGTCAAACATGCGAACGGAATTATTGACTTACCTAATAATAGTCTTTGCTTTAAAAAGTCAATTAAAATATTGTTTCCTCCACTTGTTTTCAAGTATAAATCAATAAATAAAAAAGTGTATCTTATTGTCAATATTTAAAAAAAAGGAATAAGAACATCGTACATATTTTAAGTATTCGACGTCATTTTTTACAACAAATAATTATTGATTGATTTTTTAATGTGTTTAAAAAGCAAGAAAATTAAAAATATTTGTTATATAATGTGATCGAATATTTACGTGCAAAACTAATCTGAAACTGCTGACCTCTTTTAACAATTGTTAAAACAAATGTTTCTCAAACATCATTTTTTTTAAAAATGATGTTTGAGATGCTATCGAATCGCTTCCAACAAATTTTCTTATTTCAGCAAGGCAGAGTAAAACGGTTTTTCCACCTAAGACTTTTTGAGCTTTTTGCTGCTAACATTTTTTAATGAGCTTAAAAAGTTTTGTTATACCATTAACATATATTTTACTGTCCTCAATTAAAATTTTATATTTTATTTAAGATTCAGCATCAGATGCTGATTCTTTTGATACCAAAATGAGAAAAATGCGTGATTTTTTTAAAAATCTGAAAAATTTTAAAAATTTGTGAAGCTTTGTCTTAAAAGAATCAGCATCTGACGCTGAATCTTATACAAAAAATAAAATTTAAATTAAGGACAATAAAATATATGTTTATTGTGTAATAAAAGTTTGTATGCTCATTAAAAAAAGATAGCATCAAAAATCTCAAAAAGTCTTGTGTGTAAAAACCGTTTTACTCTGCCTTGTAAAAATAAGAAAATGATTCGATGGTGGAGAAGCAAAAAAGGTTGCAATCGAACACGCAAGCAAACGTTCGTCTTTCCACTTTATTGTTCTCTTGCAAAAATTTTAGACAACTTTTTTGCATTGATTTTTTTTCTAAAAATCAAAAATTTGTTTGAATATTTTATTTTTGAAAGAAATAAAAGCTTTAAAAAAATTGGAATCAAATGAAAGCTTTTTTTTGTATAAATTATGAAGCATACCAAATTTACATAAATAAAGTATAATTGTGTTTTTTTAATTTGGTGTTTGATTTTTAACAATGTTATTGGAGTAAAAAGATCTTATCCTTTTTTAAATTTAAATAAAAATTTATTGAAATAACAATAATAATAATTTTTTGAGGATGAAAAAGAATATGATCAAATCTCTACAAATAACGTGCCAGAATTTGCAGTTTTGCACCCCCTTGCTTCTTGAACGATAATGTTGTCAAATTTGCATCTTTTTTGACTTGTTCATGAAATGAAAAGGAGATGCAAACCTACAGTAAACCAGTGTACTTTTGTACTTTTGCAATCCCATATTCTCGTATTCAAATTTATCAATGCAAATTCTGTTACTCCTTCAAAATTATAAATTATATTTATAAAAGCTGGTAAATGTCATTTTTCGAGCTATTTCGACATGTTTTTTTCTTCCTTGAACGGTGGCTTTCGTTATTGTTTTTCTTCAAAGTTTTTACTGTTTCTCAAAAAATTTTGAAGAAAAACAACAAGAAAAAACAGCGTTCAAGGAAGAAAAAAAACAAGAGCAGTGTTGTTGCAACTCCAACTCCGGAGTCGGAGCCGATGCTTCAAAAACATCAAAGGAGAGAATGCCGCCGGAGTCGACAAATAGTAGAAAGCACAATACTGAACATGTGGGCGCAAAACTGCAAAAGTACAAATTTTTTATAATTTTTTGCAAAAAAATCTATTAGAATTAAACAATTTTTGTATTAGAAAATTACTTGGTTTTTCATTTAATTAATCTAGTTTTTGCAATATTTTTGCATTTTTTAATAATCTAAAAAGGTTCAGTAAAGTAAAAACCATAAAAATAACTCACAAATATTTGTATCACTTTCCGGTACTCCTCATTATTTTTTACATTTCATCCCAAACACCTTCCATCAAAAAATTTTGTTTTTGTTCGAAGAAGTAGTTAGCTACATTTGTTTTACCTAATCTCTTTTATCTTTTATCCCCCTCAAGATCACGACATCAAAATACAAAGTGACATTAATTTTTGTAAGTCAAAAATTGCTTAATTCATTCTTTTGCA
This sequence comes from Panagrolaimus sp. LJ2414, assembly GCA_024447195.1. Lineage (NCBI taxonomy): Eukaryota > Metazoa > Nematoda > Chromadorea > Rhabditida > Panagrolaimidae > Panagrolaimus > Panagrolaimus sp. LJ2414. Next base: position 3,001,306 of record JAMRXY010000023.1, read on the forward strand.
TCATAAACAAATCTATTATTTGCGTCAATTGATAATAAATTTCTTTTTACGAAGTTTGAAATCGGATAACTTTTTTCAAAGTCCAGATTGGCCGTCCTTCTAACCTCTACTATTTTTCTTTGTATATTTTTAGAAAAGATTTTAGGAATTTTTAAGGCTATAAATTTTTTTTCGATTTTTTGTTGTTAATGAATACAAAAATGAATTTTTCACCCGAAAAACATCGACCGAAATATAATCTTCAAAAAAGAGTAATCCATCAAAAAAGCATTCTTTTGGCAGATTAATTTGTTCAAAACGGGATATATAAAAGCCGGCAAAACACTAGTTTTTAAACATCAGTTTTTGGCACTTTGTTCATTAAAAACGGCACTTTAATTCATTAACATTTTCCTACCTTTGTTTGTTCCCCAAAAATGGCAAGCATGATTTTTGTTATGCAAATTTTTACCATCATCTCCTGTATATCTGCCCAAATATTATTTCCAGTTTTTGAAGATTCTAAATTCGATGAAATTTTTCCACATCATTCTGAAATGAAAATGAAGAAATCAATTGTTGATTCTGAGATGCCTGTAAAACCGAATACAAATTCTGCCCAAGGTAGTAATAATAATAATGCTGGATCAATGATGGTCAAAGATTTGTCAAATGCAAACACCAACAATGCTGCTTCATCTTCAGAACAACAACGATTTGTGCCAACTTTGGCAAAATCAAAACGGCATTTTGGTGAAAGTTTATTCATGCCGAGACATAATAATAATAATAATATGTTTTTAAATTATGAATCTGCAATTCCAAATTATCGAAAATTTGATTACAGTAATTTTATGCAAAATCAACAATTGTTTAGATAAATAAATTTGTTTTTTATGTTTGTAAAAAATTCGAATAAATATTTATATGTACATTAACCAACCATAATTATGAAAAAACGAATTACAGAACTAAATGATTAAAATTCAGCAGAAATATATTTAATTCTTTATTAAAATAGTTTGCATAATTTTTCATTTTTTTTTCAGACCCGTATTTAGGGATTGTCCAGAAATCACGTGACCATGAGGGGGGAGGGAGGGGGTAAGCCAAATGGTCACCCGGCTTTGATGTTGTCGGCAAAAAGTTTTGATCTTTGGTCACGGAGGGAGGGAGGGGGTCTGAAAATCACGTTTTGTTGGTCACGTGATTTCTGGACAATCCTTTAGGGGTGGGCTAGGGTGATTGAAGTTCCTAAAATTAAAAACATCCTTCGATGCTTTGCCGCCAGCTAGTTCCAGCGATAAGAGATCAAAGATCAGGCGCCCTAAAGATTTATCAGCCCTCACAAAAAAATCCTGAATACGGGCTTGTTGATTCTTTAAATCCATCTTTAATTTTTTTTCTTTCATCTTTATAAAAATTAATCATAATAGAAAATCTAATTTCTTTGGGTTTCTCTACATTTTCAGCTTTGATAACTTCGAAACATACTTGATTAGGGGGGTGGATAATTCTAAAAATCCTTATCCTTTTCCCAAATTTCCGGGGATTTTGCAGCGGTCCTGTTTTAAGGCCAGACCTTATCTAAAAATTTTTCGGCGGCGCTTCGCGCCGCCAAAAGTGTTGCGGTCATGTTTTATGCTAGGGAGAGTACTATTCATTGTTTTTCTGTTAGATATACCCTATTTTTTTAAACAATTACTTATCTTTAAAGGGTTATTATTAAGTAATTTTACTTCTGATTACGTAGTTGTTCTCATTTTTATTTATTAGTTTATTTTTAGTGTATACTTAATTTAGAGTAATCATTCTGATCATTACTGTACCAACATAGTTTTCGACTTTAGTATTTCAAATGTGTAATACATTAATGTTATTTTTTTCTTTTAAGGCTAAAAACTTTTTTAAATTTAATTGTAATCGGCTTTTGAAATAACTTTATAACATTTTCTGTCAATAAGTTAATTAGCATTTACTGAATCGAATACACTTATTATCATACCTTTTGAAATGAATATAACTAAACAGAAACATCTTTAAACGCTTTGTGTTGACTACGAGTTTGTTTTTCATAGTTTTGACTGTGTACTTTTCAATCGAATAGTAATAGTTCGATTATATTATGAAAAATGAACTGTTCTTAAAGTTATTAGAAGATACAATTGAACTTCGTGATAAAGTTTTTGAGAGAACCATGAAAAAAACATAATATCGTCGATGTTAAAGGAGGCCCGATTAACGTGAGCTTCTTATGGAAGGGGTCAAAGGCAAAGGATGTAATAACAAGGTTCGAATGTGACATAATGTAGAAACTTTTATTTTTTAATTTATTATAAACCCACGGCTGACAATGCCAGAACTTTGATTTTCAGGCATTAATTAATTTAAAATCGTCATCGATGTGTTATTGTATAAACTATGGTTCGACATCGATACTAAATTCTTGAAAATTCAATTTTAATTAAAATTTACCTGCTAACATAACATAATCATTGTCAAAGTCGAGAATGACGTATTCTTCATCTTTCATCAGTTGCTTGTCTTCACTTTTGCCGCACTTTGGTGAGAAACATTCTGTCCGAAGTTAGGAATTTGTGACTGATGCGCGGCCAATTGACTGCGGTCAATTGACCAATAATAATTTACGCGGTCAATTCAAAATATTTTATTATTATTATATATAAAATAATAAAGTACTATTATTATATATAAAATAATAAAGTACTTTAATTTTTCTGGTTTTTATTTGACCAAATGATAGATTTATAGCATCTGCATGATGTTGGAGGTGTCGTTGAAAATTTATCCTTACTTTTTTTCGGTGCTTTTCTTACACTTTAATATGATTAGGTGTTATTAAATCAAGATAAAAAAGCATTTTAAAACATTTTAAAATATTTCTATGTACAACTTTAGGTAGTACATTTAGTGGTTTTTGGTTTATACTGATATTAATATAATTTTAACGTTTCGTCTCTACAGTACACTTTTGCCCCTAAAATGAGCCTTTTAAAGTGTTTTGAGCTTATGTATTGACTAAATCACTACTTAAGGCATATGCGGTCAATTGACCAACACTACTGTTACGATACAGTTGATGACAAATTTGTAACTAACAAATTGCGAACAAATAGTTTCTCGCCGCCACTTTGTTTCTGTCATATCAAAGTGAACCGTTTTAAAACAATATCGTACTTACTAAAAAAGCTAACAATGCAACGTTTTAAGCAAACTTTTACAAACCTATGGTTCTGTAAATATCTTAACGCTTGATACAAGAAGAAGCTATGCATAAAATCATGAAAAATCTATCTATTTCAATTAACAAAACAGCCTGAAAGGTGGTGTTTTTCTATTAAGGCAATTTTAATTAATTAATTTAAAATCTTTCTCGATAAGTTATTGTATAAACCTCAACAATTGCGAATGTGTTAATTAGAATGTTACAGTAAACAATTATAAATTAATCTGAGATAGGTGATATCGAAAATGAACAACCTTTCAAAATTTTATCAAAAAACCAAAGGGTTCACCCTTTGAAATTTTCTTTATAATTTTGAGATTTTTTGCCAAAATCAACGTACTCCCCCCTTTGCACCAAAATAGTCGACCGACCGCTCCGCGGTCGGTCGGTCATGGGGTGGAGAACTCCACCCCCTAAGAAACTATGCTTCGAAATGTTCTTCCATAACATTGCTTTAACAAAAGTCGAAGAGCAGCTTTCTGAGTGCTATGAAAGCATCAATGTTTTGATTTAAAAATATCAAAAATGAAATGAAGTAAATTTTTTTATATTATTTTGTCATTTTTTTAACTTTTACAATTGAAAAAGGAGAAAGTCTCTGTATATCAGTTAAATTCAATTTCATGATTTCTTTTATGAAATCGGAAATAATTCATCAACTAAGAAATCCCCTCATGAAAACACGTGAAAAAAACAAATGAAAACTGCATTTAAACGTTTACGTATTAAAAATAGCATTAAAAAATAAGCTGTTTAAACATTTGCACATTTCTTTGTAGATCAAAAAACATAAAAACGACCTTTTTGTAAAACACAATAGACTTATTTTCTTAATTCTCGTAAAAAACAATAATAAACAACACAGTAATAATCAAATATTACTCAAAAAGTGTACTGTAGAAATTCCTATTAAATTTGCATAATCACGCGTGTGTTTATTGAATGTTATAGTTGAACAAAGAATGCTAGGAATTTTTTTTTGGAGGAAGCAAAACTGCCTTTTTAAAGCAATAATTCTTTTTTTTGTTTGCTTTAATTTTTAGTGTAAAAAAATAATAACAAAAAAAAGCAAATAAAAAGGTTTCAAAAGAGTCAAAGTCGAAAAGAGGGAGAAAAAAAAAGAAAGAAAACGATGACTCAAAAATATCGATAACAAAAAAAGGAGGTGTCGTTGTCGCAAAAAAATGGGATGCTCTTTTTCAAAGGAAAAAAAATCGGAGATATTTCGAAATAATTTTTTCAAAAAAATAGATAAAATTTCTTTTCCATCAACAAAAGCAGAAAAAAAATCAGTGTGAAAAAATTGGAACCAAAAAAGATAGTTTATTTTGCGTTTTGATGCTGTTATATTTTTTGTTGTTGAAGTTTATGCAAATTTTGATAATCTATTAAAAGCTCTTTAATTTTTTTGTATACTTCAAAAATGTCTTCAAATAGCGAATTTGACTATTTATTTAAAGTTGTTTTAATTGGTGATTCTGGAGTTGGAAAATCAAATTTATTATCCCGATTTACTTCCAATCAATTCCATCTTGGAACAAAATCCACCATTGGAGTCGAATTTGCAACAAAAACCATAGAATTGGATGGAAAAACTATTAAATCACAAATTTGGGACACCGCAGGGCAAGAGCGATATCGAGCTGTAACATCTCCGTATTATCGAGGTGCCATGGGTGCCGTTGTAGTTTATGATATTACTAAACATGGCACTTTTGAGAATGTTGAAACATGGCTAAAAGAACTTCAAAGTTTTACTGATCAAAATATTGTAATTATGTTAATTGGAAATAAAAGTGATCTAAAACATCTAAGAACTGTACCAACTGATGAAGGCCGATCTTTTGCTATTGGAAATGGCCTTTCATTCTTTGAAACATCTGCCCTTGATTCAACAAATGTTGAAACAGCTTTTACAAGTATTTTAACAGAAATTTATAAAACTGTTAAACAACGACAAAGTGTAGGCGGAAATTCAAAACCTGCAAATAATAGCCCAAATATTACTTTTCAAAGAACAACAGAAAAAGCCAATGAAAAAAGGCAATGTTGTAGTATTATTTAAAATTTGCATATCATTTTTAATTTTTTTGCATACCTTTTTTAAAAGAAGAATAAAACTACAAAGTTCAAAAAATTTTTGTCATTTTACTCATTTTCTGCAGTCAATAAATTCAACGGTTTATTGTTTTTAAAGTTATGTTTGAATATTTAATATTTGAAAGAAACATAATTAATTCAAATCCAGAGCCACATTTTAAAGCATGCTAGATTATAGACTTTCATGGCTAAAGATGGTTTAATTTCAATAGTTTAATGGACTAGGGTTTGCCCATGAGCACATTATTTTTATTATAAAATTGTGTCGTTTCCATTTCTCATTATTAATGAAGTGTATAAGATTAAACTAAGTGCGAATAAATTAACATAATAAGCAAGATAGATTTTATCAAATCAATAAAATTTGTTAAAATATTGGTTTATTCTTCTTGCAGAATAAAAAAAAACATTTTTTGCTGCTTTCTTTGGTTTATCTTTTTATCATTGAATTTTTAAAAAAAAGGCTAATGAAAAAGGCAATGTTGCAGTTAGGGTTGTTAATTTCCCGTGAAATGGAAAAAGCGGGAAATTTCCCGGAGTTACAGTATTCCAAGCTACAGTAATATTTTACCAAAATTAGCATTACACCCTATAAAAGGACCGTTAAATACTAAAATTAATTATTTTTGACTCTTTACAGTGTTTTTATTGCATATTTATCCCGTTTTTAAATGTTTTATGTAAAAACATAAAATATTACTGTAGATTTGTCGGGAAAAGAGAACCATTTCCCGCAAAAACTCGGGAAATCTCTCGGGAATTTCCCGGGAGAGGGAAATGAACAACCCTAGTTGCAGTATTATTTAAATTTTGCATATCATTTTTAAATTTTTGGAATCTCTTTTTTAAAGAAGAATAAAACTACAAAGTTCAAATTTTGGAAAGTATAATCCTTAGTTCCGCGACACTTAGTTCCCGGACAGTTAGTTCCGGAACTAAGTGTCGCTGCGACTCTTAGTTCCCGACACTTAGTTCCATGTAACACTTAGTTCCCGACGGTTAGTTCCGTTATTTGTAAAAATATGATAATAAATTTTAAAAAAAGTTATAATTTAATTTTAAATTAAACTAAAAAGCATACTTATTATCATTCATTATTAGTTTTGTGGCTTTGGTGGCTCATCAGCTTATTCTCAACTTTGCTGATGTCTAAATTTTTTATTCCAACGTCCCTATTTTGGGCTATATTTTATTTTGTGTATTTGAGTCTTCAGAATTAATAATCAGAAACAAATATAAATTTTCAACGTGCTATCCCCAAGGATACGGTAATTTTAAATCAAACGAATTAGATGGTTAACACAAATCCAAAGATTTCTTCGTACCGATGGTTTTCTAATTCTGGCACATCAAATTGGAGTTAGTTGTTCAAATTAAAATTAATAGCAACAGACACGGTTTCAATTGTGGCTCTTTTGGGGGTACTGTTGAACCTCATTATAACGTCCACCTCGTTATAACTTTCTTTTTTCGCCGTCTCTTGAAAGACGTTATAATGAGGTTCGATTGTATATTCAAAACCAGCAACTCGAAAAATTTTTGCAGTTATTAAAATCATAAAATATTCCGTCGTTCGTGATGCTTTTTATTAGAAAAACTTGCCGCTGAAGAATTTTAAAAAAATTTAGAAAACTTCTCATCTATAATGTAAAATTAAAAATTACCGTAAATAACCGAAGAGTAATCCATATCAATACTATTTATTATTTAAAGCTAATTTTAGTATGCTGTGAATGATACTTTTACAAATAACGGAACTAACCGTCGGGAACTAAGTGTTACATGGAACTAAGTGTCGGGAACTAAGAGTCGCAGCGACACTTAGTTCCGGAACTAACTGTCCGGGAACTAAGTGTCGCGGAACTAAGTGTCATTTTTCCCAAATTTTGTGTCCTTTCTCTCTTTTTTTGCAGTCAATAAATTCAACGTTTTTTAAAATTCGTGTTTGAATATTTAATTTTAAAAAAACTAATTAGCTGAAGTTCATTAAAAGTGCTTTTAAAAGATCTTAACTTATATACTTTCATGGCGAAATATGGTTTTATAGCAATAATTTATTGAAGATATGGCGGTCATGTTATTTACACATTATTTTAGTTATAAAACTTTGTCTTTTAAATTTTCCTGTGTTAATTAGGTGCAAAAAATTAAATTTGTCACATATTCTAATTATATCTGGATGTTATAACATCAATACAGCTTGTTTTGAAGTTACCATCAACAACATTCGTTATTTTTGCTCAAATTTGCAAAACAGAAAAACAGTTTTTGGCATCGTTTGTTTTCGTTTTTTTCACTTAATGTTTATATATTTTTATTTTAAAAATCGGAAGCAAATTGATCAGGCGATATTAGCAGTAGAATTCACAACAGTATTTCAACAGTGGTCTTCATTTTAACATATGCATTGACATTGTGAGTTTTTTTCTCAAAATGTAAGAAACAAGAATAAAACTACAAAGATCAAATTTTTTTGTCATTTTTTTTCTGCATTCAAAAGATCTTATGTTTTACGTTTTATTAAATTCATTTTTGAATATTTTGTTTTTTAAAAAACCTTATTAATTCGAATCTAAAAACATATTTTAAATGTTAAACTAAAAGAGATCATGGTAAAAAGCAGTTTACTTCAATAGTTTATTGGATACTACTTTTCCTATGGGCCCATTATTATATTATAAAATTGTGTCGTTTCCACTTGTCATTATTAATGAAGTGTATAAGATTAAATTAAGTCCGGATAAATCAATATAATTAATAAGATAGATTTTGTCAAATCCATAAAATTTGTTAAAAAATTGCTTATTCTTGCAGAATAAAAAACAATATTTTTTGCTTTCTTTGGGTTATCTTCTCAGTGTTGTGCTTTTTTATTTTAGTCGCCTCCGCCTCCGACTCCGCCTCCGGAGGCGGAGGCGAAAAATCGACTCCGGAGGCGCAAAGCGGCATTCTCACCTTTGATCTTTTGCAAAACGCGCCTCCGCCTCCGCCTCCGACTCCGGAGGCGGAGGCGCAACAACACTGTATCTTCTTCTCATTGAATGCTTAAATATTTTGTTCTAAAAATTAGCAACAAATTAATTTTGTAATATTAACAGCAGAATTCATAACGCAATTTCAACAATTGTCTTCATTTTAGCAACTGAATTAAATTTTTTCTAAAAAATGGAAAAAAGAATTAAACTACAAAGTCCAAAAAATTGATAGATTTTATTTTAGTTTTCAACCACCTCCTTTATCTTTTATAGTCATAAAATTTGAATATTTAATTTTGAAAAATGCCAAATAAACAAGTTTAACAGTTTAGTTTTTAAAAATATCAAACATGTTTAAGATTGTCTAATAAAAAGTAAACCTTGCACGATGCAACAATAATGACATTTAATAATATTATATTATATTAATTTTTTAAAATTTGATCAAAAGACAAAAAAAAGTGTTTATTATTCATCGATTTTGATGAATGTTTGAAGCATTTTTTCTTTCCATTTTCTTTATTTTTTGTTCACGTTTGTGAAAGTTTGAATATTTTGTTCTAAAAACAGGCATTGAAAAGTTACTACAAAAGTTGTTTAACATAATAAACGACAAATTTGAATGTGATTTTATTTTATTTTATGGGTTCATTAATCAGGCTACTGTGGTGAACAATGTAATTGCACTATAAAATAAAATTTTGAATAAATTTTTACGTTTAATTATATACAGTGAAAATGGCACAAGTTCTTAAGATTTGTAGAAGAGATTTCTAGCATGCCATACCAGCAAGATACAGTTTATCTCACCAAAAGTAATAGTTGATATAAACCATTTTTTACTCAATTACAGTATTCTTATTAAAAACTGAACAATTTTTATGTTTTGTAAAAAGACTGAAGAAGTTTTGTTCATGATTAATGCATATAACACTTAAACATAGATTTTGTTGGAAAAAAATGATAAGTAAACATCTTTTAATGGAAGTACAAACTGCAATGGTAAAGAAATGATAAAACAAAAAAGTATGTTTTTTCCTTTTTTGATTTTGATTTTTGATTGTGATTGTTTGAATATTTTGTTTATGGGTTCATTAATCAGGTTACTGTGGTGAACAATACAGGAAATTAAAACATGTGATTTAATTACATAAAAATTTTCTACGGTTGTCCAGTCCAAAAGCTTTGGTTAATACAATAAAAATGTTCATCCATAATCTTTAAATTTACAAGAGAAAAAAAGTTTAGCAAAAACCACAAATTTCACATTTGCTCTATTTTTTGACCTCTTTTTAATACCATCTAAAAGCCTAGTCATATAATAATCATTTTATGCATAATAACTAGATCCCATTTTATACAATTCAAATACACAATTTTCAGCAAGTATGAAAACTAAAAACAAACATTTGTAATTTTAATTACAAATTTGTTAAATTTGAATCTTAAAAATATGGTCATGTAATTTTTTAAATGTTAACGAAAGTAAAACAGAAGAATAAAAAATTTAATTTATAGCATTTTTTAGTTGCAGGTGTCTTTTGTTTTTTTTCTCTGACTACAGTTTTTCTTTTCACGTAAAAAACAGAAAATAAAGAAAAAATTTCATGATTTTTTCTTTTCATTAATTTTTTTTTGTGATGAATAATGTTTGAATATTTCGTTCTTAAAAATACAAAAAAAGTTCATAAACAAAATGATTGCATTCAATTTGCAATGCATAAAATTTTTTTGATATTAAAAACCGAAGGATGTCACATTTTTAACATGTGCTCTTTTGATTTGTCCATAAATGAAAAAAATGCGACGATTTTTCCTCAAAATCCAGATTAATAAGCTTAATTTATGCCTGCAACAATTTGAACAATATTAAGGCGGCAAAAGATCAAAGGCGTGTCCCTTGAAATGAAAATGCCCACCCCAAAATTTTTTTTCTCCCTACGGCCTTGCCAGTCCAGGTTTTTGGTACACTCAAAAACTTTTTGCTACTTTGCTTATTACATTTTTTTCTTCACTAACTTTTTATGCAAAAATACAAATATATCATTTTTTACATAAAAACAATAAAGCAAAAGATCTGCATAAATGCCACAATGGAAGCAACAAAATTTATGTATGTCACCAATGGAGATACATATTTTGACATAAACATTTTGTACAGCTTTTGCGCCGCCATTTTTGTGACATTTGATATCTCTCTCTCTCAATTTTTTGTTTTTCATTTAGGTTTGATGGCACAGTGATCCCAAACGTAGGAAAAAAGGAACTAGAAATGGCCGCAACGAAAAAAAGGACAAACAATAGAAACTTTTGCTCTCTCGCGCTTTTTTTTAAAAAAAAGAAAAATCACGATTCAGCTTCTTTTTTTTTGCGAATCCGTTTCTGTTAAAGTAATCGCTTAGAATTTACAAACTTAGATAAAGGACATCCTAAGGAATATGTGGATACCTTTAGTTAAGCGATATCATCAAAATTAAAAATAGGGCTAGCAAAAGTATGACGGATTTTTGGTGCAAAAGCACACGTTTTTTGCACCAAGCGAGAGAGCGTTCGTCCGTCTTTTTCTTTTTTGTGCCGTTTCTAGTTACAAAAAAAATCACTGTGCATATGCAAACAGACTTTAAAAATTACCTGTTGAAACAATTAAGAATAGATATTGTAAAGAATATTCTGTTCGCAAAACAACAAATTCATTTGCTTCTATTTTCAGGTGATCATAATCATGAATGGATGACTCCACATTAAAACTATAAAAGTGCTTGTGAAAGGGATTGTCCAGACGTTACGTAACGGGTTTTTTTGGCTGGATGAGGTAAAGACAAATGTTACGCGGCTTTGATGTTGTCGGCAAAAAGCTTTGATGTTGTCGGCAAAAAGCTTTGATGTTGTCGGCAAAAAGCTTTGATGTTTTGTTATCTAATGGGTGGATGGGGTTCGAGATTTGGGATTTTACAGTTACGTAACGTCTGGACAATCCCAAAGTAGAAATAATGCTTTATACAAATGAAATTTTATCAGTGCCGCAACTTCGTGGGGGTTTCGGGGGGCCCTTATAAACAGTCAAACAAATTTCATTTGTCGTAGTATGAATTTAATTTTTCAATGTAAATTTGGAATTTTTTGGAGGGTGCCATGGCATCCGTTGCCCCCCCCAAGTGCGGCACTGAACTTTACCTACCCTTGTGTGAAATTTTCATTGTCATATATTTCAATATCTTCAAAACGATCACAATATATTGTCAATTTTAAACTTTCTGTATTCTGAAATTCTTCTTTGTAATTGATATTATTGAAGTATTCATTCCGGATTCTTTTTGTTTTTTGAAATTTAACATGTGTGAAATTAGATGCTTGAAGATCAATAATATAGGTCGATAAACCTTCTTCTAGTTCAATATTATGAACAGGAGGTAATACTAAAGCATTATATTAATTTTTAATAAATTTTCCAAAAAGAAATACCCACCAAGAGGCTGTGCCATTATTGACAGAGTTCTTGGTAAGTCTGTAAACTTAGTTATAACTTCAAAAATGGTATTACTTGTAGAATTGATAATTTCATTATAACTAATCGGGAAAGCATACATGTTAAGCTGAAGATTAAGTATAACAGGAATTTCATAAATTGTCAAATTATTCGAATAAATCCTGAATATATCTCCGGGGTAAGCTAATTTGTCAAACACAAAATTTACAAAGGTAAATCTGGATGTACAAGGCTGCATCTAAATTATAATACTTATGAAATGACTTATTTTTTAGACAAAAAATGAGTTTTTCAAGTGAGACACTGATTGAAGCAAAATACCTTTTACGGTAAAATAAGAATGAGAAAGATACCACAAAATAACTTCAAAAATGGTTTGTACTTTTCCCAGTGTGAAAAACATATAACTCAATTTTTATAGAAATCGAGCAAAATTGAATAAGCACTTAATTCCAAAAATTTCGAAATTATTTTCTCGAGCTGAAACTTACCATATGATATCAGTATGGTTCAAGGGGCAATGCAAAAAAAATTTTGTTCGGATAAACAATTTGAAATCTTTGGAATTAAGTCCTTATTCGATTTTTATAGAAATTAAGTAATATGTAATATATAAAAATAATAAAAACTTACTGTAAAATTGCATTTTAAATCTCCGCATAAAAACGGTGTATTTTTCATTACAAAATGCTCTTGGTTGTCACATGGAATAATAGGTGTGCCACATTTACATTCTAAATCATTATATTTAATAAATTTTTGAAAACTCGTTAAAAATTACGCTATTACTAAAATAAAATTTTCTACAGCTATATCCCTAAATATTCTAATATTTAAATAAACGACAAATAAAAGCATACCAATAAGATTTAAAGTTAATAAAAATCCACCATATTGTATACTTCCATCACTGACAAATTCCAATGTTACATTATGTCCAACTTCACTATTTCTTGAAAACACCATAAATTCAGTGTCAACAAAATTGAAGATGTATTTGGGAAATGGATATGAAATATTTTTTTCATCAGTCATAGCAAAATAATCCGCAAACGGTTCAATCATATTTACAACACTGACAAAAACTTCGGAATTCGGCGGAATAAAGAGATTATGCCGACAATGCAAATTGTTTTCATAGAGCTCATAAGTGGTGTTGTAATTGCTCCAAATTGTAGTATTTCCATCAAATCTTGTAACACATTTATCCTGCTTTGGATAATTCTTTTTTACTATGCTAACGTACGCGGTGAATTCGAAGTCATACCCAAGTTGAGCGGAAGTAAGTTCATGACCAGGAAACAATGAAATTTTAATATAATTGTCTTGATTATAGAAAGGATACGTTGCTGGGTTTCCATTTATACTTTTGCCGTGAACATAGCTTCTTGTACTAAAAACAATGTTAAAACAATCATCAAAAAAAGTTGATTGCGGATTAGTGTTCATTCCCCCCCCCCCGTAAATCGAAAATCGGGGGGACAGGAAAGGATGGACCTTTACGGGGACGGGGTTGAAAGCGGGGATGAAAATTTAACGGGGACGGGGATAAGGAATTATGATAGGAAAATTCCAGAATTCCCAGAATCCATAATTAATGAGTGGAAGTGTCATTTTTATCACATTAAAGAACTGATCCGACCCTTTAAATAGTCAAAGACAAATATTTTTTAATTTCACGGGGATGAAATGTCGCGGGGACGGGGATAAAAACGGGGATGAAAATCTTACGGGGACGAACATCCCCGTCTCCGTCCCCGCGGGGAACGGGGGGGGGGAATGAACACTATTGGCGACCTAACAGAAATCATTGTGCAATAGTATAATTTGCCTTATTGGTTTATGTAAATTTTTTAATTGGTACTTCAATTTGCTGTTTTTTTGACACAAAAATTCTCTAAATTTAGACAAGCTTTGAACTAACTTTATAAAAACTTCTGTTGAATTTTCCACAATTAATTTTGCTTGATTTTTTCCAAGATCTGCACGAAAAGAAATCTTAAATCCATAATCAGAAGGTGCAATAAATTGCCAAATACATGGAAATGTTCGATTTAAAACAGAACGATTATAACTTGAAAATAAATACATAATTTGAGATTCATCTTCCAACAAAAGTGGTTTATTTTTTGTAAATTCTAAGGGATATTTGCTTTCAAAAGATTCATACATTACAAAACCTTTGTATGTATTAATATCATTATTTACATCTAAAGAAAAAACCATCAAAAACGGGTATAAAAGGTTATAGACGTTGACACTTATGTCGTTGTCAATAACTAAATATGCTGCATAATCATATACCAAAGAAACAATATATTCCTAAATCATAAAAAAACTTTAATGGATTTTCAGCAACTACCAGTTTTATAAACATCAACAAACCTGTGAACAATTTTCGCTGTTTAAAATTACTGTGAAATTACAAGAATCACTGGACATTAAAGGATAATTATGCGAACGAAAAAATCCCAAACTATTAAGTGTCAAATTTAATGGCTCACTATTGTTACATGTTAAATATGCGTTTGAAGCAGCACAAAAAAACAAAAATAGAATCCAAATATAATTCACAAACATTTATTTAAAACTTTGTTAAAATGATTGAAAATTTTCGTTTCTCACTTTTTTTCATCAAATAACGTAACCAACCTTAGATCATAAAAATATAAAAAGTGTCCACCTAATCAGAATTAACAAGGCTTATGCGCGCTTCAAAAAAATTTTTTGTGAAGCAAATTTTAATCGTCTTTATTTAAAATGTGATATCAGTGAAATATAACGGCTTCATCCTCCTTGAATTAAATATTTTTCGACAGAAAATCTGTAATAAGCCGATTAGACAAAAATGCAGCTTTTCTTGAAAATGAGCAACAATGTTGGACATTACTCTTCTAAAAATATCATATCGGCATATACATTTCATGGTAGTGAGGAGCTGATAAGGAAACTCTGACATGGGGAAGATTAAGATTCCAAAACACAGTACTCAACATTGAAGATATCCCACAATTTCGTTTTAACATTTTCTATTACTCTTAGTTTATCTTTAATCTTTTTTCATGCACAAAACGACAAATGTATATTAGCATAATATAATATAACCGAAGAGACTGTTGTAAAATTGCATCGTCGAAAGCTCGTGATATTGTTCCCTTTATGTCAAATATTTTATTAAACAGGTCAAATGTCAGGGATCAAACAATAAAAATATTGTTTGATCATTTTTTGTAATAAATTTCCTTTTTCCGTTCTTACTTTTGTTTTTATTTTTTGTGTTTAAAAGAGCCTTTAGCTCAAGCTTATTTTGTCGTTTTTTGTCATTCTTTGTTAGTTCTTATCATTTTTTATATTTCTGTTATTTCGTTCTGTTTTATCTCTTGAATAAAAAGAAAAGCTTAAATTCGACCAGGCTCCCACTTGCATACTTGCATATCAAATAATTATGAAATGATAATTTGTGACAAACGTTTTTAATTTTTTGTCTCCTCAATACTAAAGCTTTTTTTCTGAATCTTCGAGACACTAATTTTTATTTTCTACTATAACACAGTGATCCCAAAAACAAAAAAAAGGAACCAGAAATGGCCGGCAAAGAAAAAAGGACAAACAATAGAAATTTTTGCTCTCTCGCGCTTTTTTAAAAAAAAAAGAAAAATCACGATTCAGCTTCTTCTTT
The DNA here is from genome assembly GCA_024447195.1 of Panagrolaimus sp. LJ2414. Taxonomy (NCBI): domain Eukaryota; kingdom Metazoa; phylum Nematoda; class Chromadorea; order Rhabditida; family Panagrolaimidae; genus Panagrolaimus; species Panagrolaimus sp. LJ2414. The sequence continues at coordinate 3,016,773 of JAMRXY010000023.1, forward strand.
TTTTGCGAATCCGTTTCTGTTGAGGTAATCGCTTAGAATTTATAAACTTAGATAAAGGACATCCTAAGGAATATAGGGATATCTTTAGTTAAGCGATAACATCAAAATTAAAAATAGGGCTAGCAAAAGTATGACGGATTTTTGGTGCAAAAACAGGCGTTTTTTGCACCAAAAAAGCGAGAGAGCGTTCGTCCGTCTTTATCTTTTTTGTGCCGTTTCTATTTACAAAAAAAAATCACTGTGATAACAGTCACTGACCGTAATCTGCTATAGCTATAGTAAGTTCCGGTCAGTGACTGAAGTAGATTTTTTAAAAATTGATATTTTTAAAAAATTTAGCCAAAAAAGGTTTAAAAGATTTGGTAAAAATGTACAACGTTTTAAACTTTTTGGCTATAAAATTTTGACTATCTTTTTTAAATATTTTTTGGGATTTTTCTTTTAGACGAATAAAACTACAAAGTTCAAATTTTGTGTCATTTCTCCCTTTTTTGCAGTCAATAAATCCAACGTTTTTAACGTATCAAATTTTTTTATCCATATTTGAATATTTAATTTAAAAGAACAATAATTAATTAAAGACTTAAAACATTTAAAAATGTTAACATATCTACTTGTATCGGCTCAACATTGCCTCATTTAAATATTTTATTAGATAATTCAGGAGTCTCATATAAATACAATGGTTTAGTTACATCATTGGTTTCATTTCAACTTTTCAATGTTAATGAAGTGCAAAATATTAAATTAAGCACATATCCTAATTAATTCATAATATTCGCAAGATAAATTTTATCAAATACTTGTAATTCTATAGAAGTCATTATCAGCAACATTGGTTATTACTATTGCCTAAATTTGCATAACAAAAAAAAATTTTGCTTTCTTTCGTTTATTTTCTGTTCATTGAATACTTAAAAATTTTTAATTTGAAAATTAAAAACAAATTGGTTTTGTAAAAATTATTGAAGAATTAACAATAATTTCAATCGTATTAATTTTCAGCAAATACATTGAGTTTTTTCTAAAAAAAATGGAAAAAAAGAATTAAACTACAAAGTTCAAATAATTGATTAAGAGTTTACTTTCTTTTTTCATCAAAAAACTTCATTTCTTTTTCGTTGTAAAATTTGAATATTTTATTTTTAAAAAATGCCAAAGAGAGTGTAACAGTTAAAAAATATCTGGCATTTGTAAGAATATCAAATAAAAATACATGATTAAATGCTAGGTTAAGTTTAATCATGTATTTTTAAACGTTAGGTTAAAAATACATAAATATTAATATTTAATTTATTGATTTTTTAATATTTTGTTCAACAAAAAAGTTTTTGTTATTCATCAGTTTTGATGAATGTTTGAAGCATTTTTCCCTTCCATTTCCTTTTTTTGCTCATGTTCGTAGAAGTTTGAATATTTTGTTCTAAAAAACAGGCATAAATAAGTTTTCACAAAAGTTGATAAATAAGTACAGTGTAAAATACAAATTCGATTGTATTTATCTTGGATTCATTAAGCATGATAATGAGGGGAACAATGCAATTGCAATATAAAATAAAACGCTGTTTTCATTTTTACGTACACCTGTATAGGGAAATTGCAAAAATTTCTTTAACCCAAAAGTGTTTATTAAGTTTTTAAAAAATGATAAAGTAGATATCTTGTTTACAAATTTTCAATGTTTGCAAGGGCAGGTCTCAATATGTGACGAAGTTTTAAAAGCTAAAATTTTAAATTCAAAAATTACAACTTAATTTGTAGTTTTTACTTTAAATTTAGCAACACATAAATTCAGTGTTGAATAAATTAGTCATGGCTTCCTTTTATAATTGTTGACATAAATGAAACAACAAAAAATACAATTTTTAGCATTTTTTTGTTGCAATTGTCTATTGTTTTTTCTCACTACAGTTTTTCTTTTCACGTGAAAAAACTGAAAATAAAGAAAAAATTTCTTGATTTTTTCTTTTCATTGATTTTTGTTGTGATGAATGTTTGAATATTTTGTTGTAAAAAATACACAAGAAATTTTATAAAGAAAATGATTACATTCAATTTGCAATGCGTAAAATTTATTTTAATCTTAAAAAACCGAAAGATTTTACATTTTTAAAGGAGGAGACCCATTGTAAACAAATTTTCTTCCCTTTCATTTATTGGAGGTCTCGACACGAAATTTGAAGAACTCCGAATCGAAGAATTCTGATTATATTATCTTTCATAATTATTTTTTCTGATTCCAAAATGGTATGAACGTAAAAAAATGGTTGAATAGAAGCTGACTTTCAACTTTTTTGCCCTAATTCTAGAAAATTCATGCTTTTTTACTTTGTCTATAAATGAAAAAATGCAACGATTTTTCCTCAAAATCCAGATTGATTAGCTTAATTTATGCCTGCACTAAATTTGACCAATATTAAGGCCGCAAAAGATCAAAGGCGTGTCCTCTGAAATGAAAATGCCCAAATTTTTTTTCTCCCTAGTCCAGTCCAGGTTTTTGGTACACTCAAAAAATTTTTGCTACTTTGCTTATTACATTTTTTTTTCTTCACTAACTTTTTATGCAAAAATACAAATATATCATTTTTTACATAAAAACAACAAAGCAAAAGATCTGCATAAATGTCACAATGGAAACAACAATAAAATATATATGTCACCAATGGAGATGACATAAACATTTTGTACAGCTTTTGCGCCGCCATTTTTGTGACATTTGATATCTCTCTCTCTCAAATTTTTGTTTTCCATTTAGGTTTGATGTGAAGAAAGAGAAAAAAGATTATTCATATATCAATGTTGTATTTTGTTGAATATATCATTTAAAAATGAAACATCTGTAGAACATAAGATTTAAAAAAATGCCACAATGGAAACAACAAAATTTATGTATGTCATCAATGGAGATCCATATTTCGACATAAACATTTTGTACATCTTTTGCGCTGCCCTTTTTGGTGACATTTGATATTTCTCTCTCAATTTTTCCTTTTCCCATAAATTTTGCATAAAGAAAGAGAAAAAATTATTCATAAATCGATGTTGTATTTTATTGATCGCTTAGTTTTGCAAAACTAGGGTTGGCCTGCCCCTGCAACCACCCGAGGTTTTTGCTTTTTTTCCCTCATTTATGCAAATTTTAGAGTATCACAATTTGTAGGGCAAAGTTTGATAGACTTTTTTTTTACATGCAAATTTTACGTTTTTAGTCTTCGTTTTGTGATTGATGAAAAAATAAAAGCGTTACAAACCAATTAATCAACTAACAAACATTCTCCATTTATTTGAGGGATAAAACTTTAAAAGAAACATATGCTTTTTTTTAATTCAAAAAATATATATTTTGGTGCTTCTTTTCTCTTTGAAAAAAAACCTGCAATAAAATGGACAATCGATTCCTTCTTTCTTTTTTTGTTCTTTCTTTTCACCGTAGAGGGCCCCAAGTTACAACAAAAGTGAGTCCCCATATTTTGCCTATATAATGGTCATGAGTAGGGATGATTATGGGCAAAATATTAGCTGCGGAATCGTAATCGTTTTTGTTTAACAACAATTTGAAAATATGCCAAAAACCCCCTGAAACGTTGACGAACACCTTATAATTTAGCCACTCTTGAACTTGTAGAAGCTGAATGGTTTCAAATGTTTTAGATTCGGGTTCAGCATGTTCGAAAGGTTTGGGGATTTTTCACCGAAATCTTTTTCACCGAAAAGCTTTTCACCGAAAGGCTTTTCACCGAAAAGGTCTTTTCACCGAAAACTTTTTCACCGAATTTTTTTTCACCGAAAAGGATTTTTCACCGAAAAGGTCTTTTCACCGAAAACTTTTTCACCGAAATTTTTTTCACCGAAAAGGATATTTCACCGAAAGTTTTTTCACCGAAAAGGATATTTCACAGAAATGTTTTTTTTACTAAAATTTTTTTAATTTTTTTGACGTTGTACTCAGCTGAAGAAAGGGTTGAAGCTTCGACCATGTCTTTATTTCCGCTTTACGCGACGGGGAAGCGACAACGATGTAAAGCATTTTTTTTGTTTTTTTTTGGAGACAAAAGAATTAAAATTTTAGATGATTAAAAAAGATTGAAAAAATTCTATAATTTGAATAATTTGAAAAAAAAAGATAAAAAGGCCTCATATTTCAAAAAAGATCGAAAAGATTTATTTGTATAAAATTAATTAATTAAAGAGCTGCCAATGCCCGAGCCATATTTTTAAGATATTCAAGAGGATTTGATTCATCAAAAGTATCAGTAAGTTGAACTCGACGTTGTTCAAGTCTGCGCCAAGCTACAGATAATGCACGAGGAGGATTTCCAGCTTCTAAGCTAATAAGATCTGATTCAACGCTAACTAAAAATTCTCTAAGACTACGAATGAATTAATAAAAAAAATAATTTTAATAATCAATATTAATTAAGTTCAATCTTCTGCGAGTTTTTTTATTTCTTTTAGTTCTTTAAGATTTACTTACTTGAATTCTTACCACTTTATGCTGTAACACATTAAATTATTTTTCCACTTAGACAATAGTTGTCTCCCATTACGCGGCTTTATGAGCTTATCTTAGACCTAAGACTTTATCTCAGACATTATTTTAGACCTAAGACTTTATCTTAGACATTATCAACCTTTTACCGCGATGGTTACGCAATTTGTAAAAGCCCAAGAATTTTTTTGAATACTCTTTTTTAATCACCTGAGATTTTAATTCTTTTACCTCCCAAAAACAAAAAAAACATGGTTTGCATTTTTGTCGTGTTTCCGTTGCGTAAAGCAGAAATAAAAACAATAAAGAAGCCATGTTTGTAGCTGAGTACAACGTCAAAAAAATTAAAAAAAATTTAGTAAGAAAAACATTTCGATGAAATATCCTTTTCGGTGAAAAAACTTTCGGTGAAATATCCTTTTCGGTGAAAAAAATTTCGGTGAAAAAGTTTTCGGTGAAAAGACCTTTTCGGTGAAAAGCCTTTCGGTGAAAAGCTTTTCGGTGAAAAAGATTTCGGTGAAAAGTCATACATTCGTTCGAAAACCCATATATCCGTGAAATAACGTCGAAATTTTAAAAAATGCCGAAACAACCTATATAAAAAGAACGTTTTAGTGGGTTTTTGGCATATTTTCAAATTGTTGTTAAACAAAAACGATTACGATTCCGCAGCTAATATTTTGCCCATAATCATCCCTACTCATGACCATTATATAGGCAAAATATGGGGACTCACTTTTGTTGTAACTTGGGGCCCTCTACGGTCAGTGTTTTTTTCATCTCTCTTTTTTACACTCGCTTTCCTTCCTTCAAGAAGAATTTTTTTTACAAGATATTTTTTCTTCTTTCTTTTGCTAGCATTTTTATGACTCAATTTTGATTTGTTCCACAAATTTTAAGCTTCTTATTTTTTATTATAAAATGTTTAAAAAATTACGTGAAGAAATCAATCATTTTCTATTTTTTATTATAAATAGTTTATATTTGTATTGTTTTAGAAGCTAGCAGCACTGAATTACAAAATGGAAGATGAAGATTCATCACAAAGTACTCCGGAAGAACAAAATGTTTGTTTTTTCTTTGTTTAATCTCTTTTACAACTCATCTTTCTCTCTTTTAGAATTTCATTCATTTAATCCAGTTCGAAAAGAATGCAAAAAGCTTATATTATGATCGATGTGCTGTAAAAATTAAGAATCATCGAATTTATGTTACTCCTCATGGTCAAGGTACGCATTTTTTGACATTTTTACCACTTTTTTGTATCGCCTCTTTTACAGTATAGTAATTAATATCTTTTTTAGATGCAAATCAATTCAAGAAAACTATCCATGACAACTTTATTCGATTCAAGGTATGTCTACAGCATTGTTTTTAACACTTTTTTTGGCATTTGTATTACAATATATTATTCTTTACATCAACATTTTTTAGAATGTTATTTGCTTCTTTGCCAGCATTAATGGATTTGCTTTAATCTTCGATCACAAGAGACATTGCAAGCATGTTTATGATATTCTGGAGCAAAAGAAGGTATTACTTTTATTTGTTTATATCCTGTATGTATCTAACATTTCATTTTATAGCTTGATAGTGGCACCTCTAACTCTCAATTGACAATGGCATCATTCGAAAAGAGATTCATGGTTCCAATGATTCAAGAATTACGAAATTATACCGAATTGGATTTTGATTTCCGGATTTTCGTCTTGAAATTATTTAAATCTTTGGATGTGGAACAAAAAGAAAGATTAGCTCCAGTACTTATTGCAACAAAAATTGAACAATGTTTGCTTGATTCCGTGTTGAAGGGAATCGAATTACCTGTGAATAATGAAGAAGAAGCAGAGTGAGTTTTTGCTTGTTGTTTAGCATATATATTGACTTGAAAATTTTGCCATTGATCCTTCTTCCAATTTTGCTTGGTCGATTGAATTGGCTTTCTTTTCCTTTGTTTTTCCTTTGACCCTTTTTTCTGTTTTGGCATTCCCTTCAATAAAAGTTTATTTAATCCTTACCGTCGAGATGCTCAGATTATCTCTGCGGTAAGGATTATGAGGTGTTAAAAAAACTTCCCCTGACTGTAATCTTCGTGAAAATGTTATTTGATCTTCTTTTTGTTTCAGTGAAGAACCAAGACCTGTTACTCAAGATGAAAGTTCAGAAGTTGAAAAGAAAAATGATAAACGGAAGCAAAAATTCTCAAGCAGTTTGCCTTCTTCCTCTTCTCGTGTTGCTTCTAAAATCAAAAAATCTGTAAATGGTGATGTGGATGAAGCTTGGTATGTTTGTGTTTTTCTTATAAAATATTGTTAGGACTCTTTTAAATATTATATTTGTGACTTTGTTTTTCGCTTAACAATTCTTAGTATTTTCTGTGGTATTTTTGCATTCTGAATGGAGTTAACTTTTTCGATTTTTATTGGTTTTGTTAAACTTGTATAACTTTCTTGTGTGAAATGTAGAAGTACACAATCACACAGGAGAAAACCAAAATAGGACGGAAAATTCAACTTGATTTTTGCGAAAAATTTTTGCTATGTTAATAAATTATTACCTTTATATTATTTAATCTTACTGTATACTTCTTTTTTAGTTCTCCACCTGCAGCAAAGAAGTCTCGACTCTCTCTCAACAGTAGTAATCTTTCAAATGCTTCGCCTGAACCAATTACAACACCATTTCAAGTACTTGATTACTCTCAATGTGGTGTCACCAAAACTCATCTCTTCATTTTTACCTCTCAAGAAAGAAATTATTATCATGATTATTATTGGGCAACTTATGATAAATGTTTTCGATGTGTTGTAAATGGTTGTAGAAAGAAAGGTCCTTATCTTCAAAAAGATTCTGATGGAATTGATCAAGTATATTTCAAGCATCCTCGATGTTCATGTGAACCTCGTATCTTTGATCCTGAACGATTCAAAAATGACATTGAACTCTCTCAACCGGATTACAAGATTGTAGATGAAATTTATAATGGAAAAGTTGTTTCACGACTTTATGTTTATGCATCTGATGACAAGAAAAAAGCTTACAAATTCAGTTATGAAAAACTTAATGATCGATATCTCTGTATTAAATGTCGAAGTAAGCATTACATTGTTCGTGCCGTTATTTGTAAGAATGAAAATGATGAAAAATTTATTGCTGTTCAAGATCGAGAACATGTATGTTTACCAATTGATTGTTGATGTTTTTATTTATTAACTATGTGCATTTTTTGTAACTTATGATTTACTTATTTTTTTCTGTATATTAAAATTTTAAATAAAATTTATTAACAAATTTTTCAAATTGCATTATTGGCAGATAATTTCCAAGAAAAAAATGGATTACGGTTTTATTTTAGTTAAATTTTTGATACGCAAAAATATCATTTATTTTGTCTTTCTGAGACAGATTTTTTTAAGTTTACATTTATAACGCCATGTTGCCGATTTTTTTCGTTGAATTCTTCCCTGATTTTATTTTTTGGATAGCTCCTAGATAGGAGCTATCCAAAAAATATAGATAGGGTTCATAGATGTCATCTTACTAGAAAAATAGTTCTGGTGAAAAAACATTTTGTGTCAAAACTTTTGAACGCTACTGTATAATTTCAGGCAAAAGTAAGCACTGCAAAAACACAAAAAATGAAAAAAAGATGTTAAACAACGTTGTAAAATTTGCTGTTCTGTTTAATAATAGTTTTCTTCACTTTTTTTGAGTGACTTCTTGTTTTTTATACTGTAAAAATAAAATTTTTCAATCAACAAATATTACGCGTTGCGTAACTGGCAAAAAACATCCTTAGGAAACATTGGATTACGGTAGTACATTTTGCGTCCAGCCTTAGCTCACTGTATTTCACATAGTTTATTTACCGTACAAAATCACGATTAACATATTTAACCATGAAACTTTTTTCTGAAACCATAAATTTTTTAAAGTAGCAGATTTTTAATTTTAAAATTGGTTACCTTAAATTGAAAAAATTGATCTCAGAGAGTTTATCGTATTTTAATTTATTTAAAACTATGATTTTTTGTTTTTTATTAATTTTAAAAATAAAATATTCAAACAACTGCACCACTCAAAAATCAAATTTTGGCTGCAATTATGGTTGTCAAAGAACTTCCTTTTTTGATAAAAAATGAAAGACTAAAAACACGCACAAAATCAATAAACAAAAGCAAACAGTCGGTGATGATTGAAAAGAGAGAAAAAAAAGATTTTGGAAAAAAATTCTCAAAAAATTCTTTTTATTTTCATCATTGTTTGAATACTTTTAGCATTTTGATAGTTTTTTGAAATTGTTAGAGATAACTGTTCTAATTATTATTTTTTCGCCAGCACTTTAGATAATCTTAAAAGCGCTGGCAATGGTATTATATTAAAAAAATTTACTAAAATAAAATCTCGGTCAAACATGGTAATAATTTTTACCAAATTTTACATCATCGACAGCCTTTTATTAATTTTCTTTAAAAAAATAAATATGGCGGTTGACATTTTTTATCAGCTACATTGTCATTACGAGAGAATTTCTCTGGAAAAAAGTGGATTTCCGGTCGGTATAATTTTAGTTGACTTTTTGCCACACAAAAATACAATACATTTCTTTAAAAAAAATTTCTGAGACAGATTTTTAATATTAACAAAGCTTAAAAATCAGTTATGATTTTTAAATTACAAAAAATTAAGATACAATTTAATTTAAGAGATGTAAATTAGCTACACTGCTCCACAAAAGTTTAGGGACACCCTAAAAATAGTGGATTCTGAAACTTCTAGAAGTGGAATCTGTCCAAATGTTTCAGATTCGGATTCAGCATGCTCGAAAACATATATATCCGTAAAATAATGCCGAAATTTTAAAAAGTGGCAATTTCGCCCATGAAAGTATAAAAAATTGCTGCCACAAAAGTATAGGGACACCCTGAAAAAAATTTGCATACGGTAAGTTATGAATTAGCTGTTGTTTGGGTGTTGTTACATAAGCTTATTAAAGGTCATTTGTGAAGAAAACAAGATAAAATATTCAACGGCAACGATTTGCCATCGAATTGAAAATACGGCATTTAGTGTATTTTGGCATTTTTCAAGTGCCAATTCAGCCGCCAATATGAAACTTCAGAAGATACCGTATATGCCATTTTGTAGCCCTATCCATGACCAACAAGTCCAGAAAGTTTCATATCTCAATCTCTCACAGTTTTCTCAAATCCCGATTTTAAAGTTACAGTAAAACGTCAAAAAACACAATTTTTTGCCAAAAAAGTTCAAAAATGACGAAAATTCAGAATTTTGAAATCGGGATTTGAGAAAACTGTGAGAGATTGAGATATGAAACTTTCTGGACTTGTTGGTCATGGATAGGGCTACAAAATGGCATATACGGTATCTTCTGAAGTTTCATATTGGCGGCTGAATTGGCACTTGAAAAATGCCAAAATACACTAAATGCCGTATTTTCAATTCGATGGCAAATCGTTGCCGTTGAATATTTTATCTTGTTTTCTTCACAAATGACCTTTAATAAGCTTATGTAACAACACCCAAACAACAGCTAATTCATAACTTACCGTATGCAAATTTTTTTCAGGGTGTCCCTATACTTTTGTGGCAGCAATTTTTTATACTTTCATGGGCGAAATTGCCACTTTTTAAAATTTCGGCATTATTTTGCGGATATATATGTTTTCGAGCATGCTGAATCCGAATCTGAAACATTTAGACAGATTCCACTTCAAGAAGTTTCAGAATCCACTATTTTTAGGGTGTCCCTAAACTTTTGTGGAGCAGTGTATTAAAAACTTTAATAATTTTTTTTATTAAAGTATTTAACAGTTGCGATTTGATTACTTAAGAAGTTTATTTACGTCTTTATTTGCTATTTAAAAAAATATCTTTTAGATTTTTTATTCATTTTAACATATAAAATATTCAAACAACTGCACCACTCAAAAAACCAAATGATGGTCGATGAAAAGTAAAAGGTTAGGAAACACGCAAAAAATCAATAAACAAAAATGCAATCAACAGGCGGTGACGTAACTTGTTTGCGAAAAGAAAAAATAAAGAAAACGATTTTGCATTTAAAAAAAAGCACACCACAAAATTTTACTTTTTCCATTATTTTTTGAATATTTTTTTTACCGTAAGATTGGAAACTTTACAAAAATTTTTGGACTTGTTAAAAAACTAATTATAATTTTTCAACAAACATGTTCATTAGAAAAGCTTTTGAATTTGTTTTAAACATTAAAAAAAGAAACTATGTAATATTCGATCAAATATTCCATTAATTTTTATCGAGTCATAAACTATTTTTTACAAATATTTGTTAAATTTAAGTGCATTGGATTCATTTTAACAACTGATAAAAATATATGAATTATCACAAATTATTTCAACCCCAAGCTGATAATAAATAAATGTTGGTTGTATCATTGTATCATAAATTTAATTCAAATTCTTTCTATAAATTTTTTAACTTTTACAATATTAATTTGTTGTACCGAAAAAACCAATGAGCAAAAAGCAGTTTGGACAAACAAAAAACTAACATCCAGTAACACGGTCTATTTTTGCGTCCGGCCTTGACCCACTAGTAAGAAAGAAACACATCAACATTTTTTAAACAAAATGATTAAATACAGTTAACAATGCGTAAAATTTATTTTGATAATGAAAAACCTGTCACATTTTTAACATATATGTGCTTGCTTACTCTGCCCATAAATTTAAAAAAATGCAACCATTTTTCTTAGAAATCCAGATTGATAAGCTTAGCTTACGCCTGCAATAATTTGGCCAATAAATAATATTTATTGGCCAAAATTCTTTAAGACATAAAACATGCTTTCTTTAGTTTCAGAAGAAGTAGGAAGCTTTAATCGCTCCCGCTTGATTCTATCCCTGTAATGGTATAGAGTATGACCAATCAAAAACATGTCAAAAATTACTTTGAAAGCTTGTAACAGCAACAAGCAACGCAGCATTTTGATTCTGTAAGATCATTAACAGAAACAACTCCGATTGAACTAGGAAAATGTTCCAAAAAATTTTCATATCTTTGAGCTACTTCAGCAGCACCAGCATGAACAATTGATTTACATTTATCGGCAAATTTATCCAAATTGAAGACAAAATTATCCTTTAAATTCGATTCAGTAGAAGCAGGTGCGGGTAACATGGGAACAATTTCCGTATTAAAGCGGCCTGTTTTCTTCTGTTCAGGTACATTACCGACGGCAAAAGCTGAAACAATATTCGTAGCAAAAAAACTATAGCAAGCCGTAAAACATCCAGTGATGTGTAAGAGCATTCTTAAGGACTCAGAAGTCAAAGTTAATAGAGTCAACAGTGCTATAGAAGTTCTTTAAACAACAAGTTAAATTATTTTAAGTGCAAAGTTAAAATAAACACTTCTAATTAGTTTTAAAATAAAAAAAATTTTTAAAAATTTCAAAAATTCAGTTTTTGCACAAATCAAGTGGAAAATTTTTCTTAAATGTTTACGATGCCAAGAAATTACACTTAGAATGATTTTTTTAACATAAAATAGTTTAACAATTGTGATTGTCTCAACAACTTCAGAAGCACCGCCAAAAAAAGAAAAAGAAGGTAAGGAATACGTTAGTTTAAAAAAATACAGTAAAAAACAAAATTTGAATAGGAAACGAAATTATAATTATTATTGTAATCTACAAAGATCAAGAAACAACAAGAAGGAATTTCATAAAAAGAAAAATTCTTTTTATGAATGCATCATAAAAAAAGTAATTTGGAAATATTCTCTGGTGGCATTTTTTGAATTACATTCAGTCAATGAATTTTTGATTTACAAAGCCCGTAAAATGTCAAAAATTCAAGAATTGGATGAGATACAGTAATAATTAAAATTTGGCAGACTTTCTGCATTATAACAAAAAAAAATAGAAGAGTAAAAGTTTCAATTTTTTTTACACCAAAAAGCAAAATAAATGGCTTAAAGTAATTGAAAAAAACAGAAAAGAAATAGAACGACTAGAGCTTAAAATTGAATTGTCAAAATAATCAAAAATATCAAACTTTAAGTAAGAAAAAAATCATAATTTTGATGATCATTCAAGTAAATTCATTGCTTCCGGATTATTGTATCCGAAATGTATCTCAAAGCGGTGCTAAATCAATTTGCGATGACATTGAAAATGGAACATTGAAGCCAGAAACGTTTTTGCCTCTTATAGTTAACAAAACCAATGGTCAAAGTTTTGTATTCAAAGGAAATAAACGTCTTGAAGCAATCAAACAGTTTCGTGCAGCGAATTTGAATGATCCAAAATTTGAATCTGTAAAATGTAATGTTTACAGAGATTTGGATTTTACTCAAAAAGTTTTGATTGCAAATCCATCTTATCAAGGCCCTGCAACTACCATTCAAAAAGTATAAATCATATTTGTTTTTCGATCTTTAATTACTTTTTTAACTTTCAGTTAAAGTTATTGCGGGAAGCAATGGATATTCTTTCAATTTCAATCCCAAAAGGCAAAGTAATGGAAGAAGCTTATGAAAAGATTACGGGAACATTGTTCCATAATGAATATCCATCTATTTTAAATGAACTTATTCAAATTTCATCATTTTATTTGGATGAATTAATTCAAACAAATTGTGGAGTTGTTCCATTGGAAGAGATTCGATTAGATGATGCATTTTGGAAAGTTTTTCTTGGAGCTTTTAAAAAGGATCCTGGAGCAGCATTAGCAATTTTACCACAATTAGATACCAAGACCGTCAAAGAAGTTGAAAAGGTTTTTTCATTTTTTTCTTTTTTCTCTACAGTAATTTATCATATTCAGTTGATGAAAAAAGTGGAATGGGATTTACTTCATTATTTAAATGAAAGGGGTCCTCATACTCATACAACCGAAAAAGATGCAATCTTATATTTCACTGGCAATTCTAATTCTACCAAAGCTGAATTAATTAAGATCTTTACTTCAATAAGGCAAGCTTACAAATTTTTTTTAATTTCAAAAATTGTTCCATTTTTAAGGATTGATCACAATAAAAGTCGAGAATGGGGACGTTATGATTGGGCTGGTATTAAATTGAAAGTTGCTGAATTTTTAAGAGATGACTATGTTTACCATAATGCAACATACATGGATAAAATAAATATTGAAATGATTGATGAACAAGATTTTATTTTAATTCAAAACCCAATTGTTAGCTTTTTCCGTTTTTATAATCCCTTTAAAAAAAAGTTTTCAGAAAACCCAATTGGAAGTTTTACAAAAGTATGGCAAAAAAGCAGTTGTAATGTTAATGGGTAATTATGGTGAACCTGCACCAGAATTTGCAAATTTAAAACCAACTGCTGTCATCAAAGTTGTTATGGAAAATCCGCTACTTATTGGTATATTCTTTATTTTTAAACTATGACAGGATAGCCCTAAAAGTATATATTTGTAGATGAAATTTCAACAGTTTTGCCGGATCCAGTTGTAAATGTTAGCATTTACCTTCCTGGTGCCCCAACATCTGATCCAGAAGAAAGAACAAGATATCTTTGCAGCACGGCAAGTAAAATGAAATGTTCTTTTGCATCAACAATGACATTAGAAAACTGCCATGAAATAGTAAATTTTGCTCAAAATAAAGAAAAAGCTGCTTTGTGCTTTGTATCAGAAAAAGGTGTGTTTTTTTAAATATTAGCAATTTCAATATCGTAAAAATTCAGTTGCAAAACATTTCCTCTCAAAGTGCTCAAATTTTAAAAAAATTACTGTAATCGGAGATAGCACTTTGAGAGATGTTGTTCATTCAATAATGGCCCCTGCTCCGAAAAGACGAAAAACCACAAATGATAACACCTCACCTGATATTGTTGAAATATAACTTGTTCTTTCTTTTGATAACTTCTGATAATTGTTATTAAATTGATTGTAAAAGTTTTTTTGATTATTATTTAAAAACTGTATATATTTATGTGTAATTATTTATTTTTCATAAAAAAATTTAAATAATAATGTTTATTTTAAAAAAGGGGACAAAAAAAGATAAAAAAAGACAAAAAAACTCAAGTGAACGCGCTCAAAAAAGATCGTTTTCACTTGGTTCAGTTTCACCGCTTGTTATCAGTTGGTGCGATGGCGGAGTGGTTAGTGCGTTGGAGTAACGAACAAAAAAGGAAAAGTTCGAATCCCAGTCGAAAAAAGTTGTCTCAAAAAATTGAGGCAAAATAAAATTGCCTCAAAAAAAAGTTGAGGCAAAAAAAATTTGCCTCAAAAAAAAATTGAGGCAAAAAAATTTTGCCTCAATTTTCCATAATTAAAAATGAGTCAAAAAAGGCATTTTCTTGAAAAAATGCCTCAAATTTTAAAAATCAAAAAATTAACAGAAATTTTATGGAAAAATCCTCAGATTAAAAAAAATGAGGCATTTCAGTTAAAAAATGTTCATTTTTATTTTTGATGAGGACAATTTTATGTTTTTTCTTCATTTTTAGACATGAATAAAATATTTTTAATGTCAGCGTTTTATATCATAGAATTTCAAACAAAAGCAAGCACTGTATTAACAAAAATTAAAAACTGCAGTGAAACAATGTGTTTTACATTGAGCTATTTTATTGTAAAAGTTTATTAGTAATTTTGTTTCCGTTTTTGTTGTCCTTTTATTTGTTCTTATTTTAAGTTTCTTTGTCTCTATTTTCCCATCGTTTTCTTTAGTGATTCATTATTTTAGTTCCGGTCGATGTCTGTCTCTCTTCTTTCACAATCGCGGCACCAAAAGTTAAAGGCTAATTTATTCCGCGCAACTGCGATCTATTCTTCAATGTCGGAAGGCAACAAGCTATTTTAGTCAGAGATAGCAGGTGCCAGGAGGTGGAGCTTAAAGCTGGCAATTGCCGCTCCATTTTCTGTCTGGTTGCGATGGCCCTAAAAAAAGGCGCGCTTCCGATCAGTGGAAGTGAATTGTTGAAAGTCAGTGTGAGTGTGTTTGATTTTGGAGAAGAAATATTCAGTCTAATTTGGTCTTTCTCTCTCACTCACTATTTTTGTTCCTGTTTGTTGTTAGTTGTAAAATAAAGAGCTGGAATCATATTGGCAAAGATAAAAAAGGGTTGGGACAAGCTATATAAAATATAACCAAGAATAACAGAACACCGAATGAGGTCACATCAATAACAAAAAGAGTTGAAAATTTTTTTTGCTAATTTGCTTATTTTTTATTTTCTTCACAAATTTTTATGCAAAATCACAAAAATATCATTTCTAACATAAAAACATTAAAACAGTTATAAAACAAAAAATCTGAGTATAAATGTTACAATGGAAATAACAAAATTTATGTATGTCACCAATGGAGATGACAAAACATTTTGTACAGCTTTTGCGCTGCCATTTTTGTGACATTTGATATTTCTCTCTCTCAATTTTTCCTTTTCCCATAAATTTTGCATAAAGAAAGAAAAAAGATCATTCATAAATCGATGTTGTATTCTGTTAATCGCTTATTTTGCAAAATTTTAATTTTAAAAATCTCAAAAAACATGTGTCACTCTTGTTAGTTTTAATTGAAATTCAAAAAAATGTATTTTGGGTTTTCTTTTCTGTTACAATAAAATTGGACCATCGATTCCTTTTTTCTTTTTTGTTCTTTCTTTTCAATGTTTTTATTCATCTCTTTTTTTAAATAAAATAATAGATCTGTATAAATGCCAGAATGGAACAACAAAATTTATGTATGCCATCATTGGAGATGATTCACACATTTTGCAAAGCTTTTTTGCGCAGCCACAAGTGTGACATTTAATATTTCTCTTTAAATTTTTCCTTTTCCCATAAATTTTGCCTAAAGAAGGAGAAATAATTATTCAATGATCGATGTTGATCGCTTAGTTATACAAAGTTAAATCTCAAAAAACAAAAATGTGTTTTTTGGGGATTGTTCAGGTCTGACGTCGGGGTTTTTGCCCAAATTTTCAAACCCCCTCCGTCAGATTTTCTTCCTTTGATGTTTGTCGCTTTTTTGGCGTCAGATTTTTCCTTTGATGTTTGCCGCTTTTTGAGCGTCAGATTTTGGCTAGCCCCCTCCTGCCCTTAAAACACCCGAAGTCAGATTTGGACAATTCTTTTTAAATTTAAAGTTTTAATAATTCAAAAAATCTATTTTAATCCTTCTTTCCTCTTTAAAAAAAACCTGCAATAAAATGGACAATCGATTCCTTATTTCTTCTTTTTTCGTTCTTTCTTCAATCATTGAAGTTCAATGTTCAATGTTTTTTTATTCATCTCTCCTTTTACACTCACTTTTCTTCCTCCTTTTTTTTACATGACAATTTTTTTTGTTACAACGTATTTTTTCTTCTTTCTCTTGCTAACAGTTTTATAACTCCATGTTCATGTGATTTTTGGGCACTTAAAAATTTATGGGTAAATTTAAGACGAATTATGGGTAGAAAATAATATTATTCCGTTCTGCAAATTGAAAGCTTTTTTTATTCTAAGATTTTTTAACAAAATACGCGAATAAATCACTTTCCGATGTTTAATATTGATTATTTTGTTTATAAATAATATTTATAAATAATGTTTTAGAAGGCTTGCAACCACTGAATTACAAAATGGATGAACAAGATGAAGATTTATCACAAAGCACTTTTGAAGGACAAAATGTTTGTTTTTTCTTTTTTAAATCTCTTTTATCACTCATCTTTCTCTCTTTTAGAATTCCATCCATTTAATTTTGTTCAAAAAAGGTGCAAGAAGTTTATATTATGATCAATGTGGAGTAAAAATTAAGAATTACAAAATTTATGTTACTCCTCATGGTCAAGGTAAGCATTTTTGGACATTTTTGACTTTGTTGTATCACTCCTTATACAGTATAGTAATTAATATCTTATTTAGATGCAAATCGAATTAAAAAAACAATTGACGATAACGTCATTGGTTTCAAGGTATGTCAACATAACACTTTTTTCTTTTTCGGCATTTGTATTACCATATATAATTTTTTATAACAACATTTTTTTAGAATGTTATTTGCTTTTTTGCCAGAATTAATGGATTTGCTTTAATTTTTGATCACAAAAGACATTGCAAGCATTTTTTCAATGTTCTGGAGCAAAAGAAGGTATAAATTTTATTTGTGCTTATTACATATATATCACATATCATTTTATAGCTCGAAAGTGGCAACTCTCAATTAACCTTGGCATCCTTTGAAAAGAGATTCATTGTTCCAATGATTGAAGAATTGAAGGATTATACCGAGCTGGATTTTGATTTTCGGATGTTTGTATTAAAATTCTTCGGATCTTTGGATGTGGAACAGAAGCAACGATTAGTTCCAGTACTTATAGCAACAAAAATTGAACAATGCTTACTTGACTCCGTGTTGAAAGGAATTGAATTACCTGTGAATATTGAAGGAGAAACGAAGTGAGTTAATTTTATCATTTTTACATTCAGTCGAACCTCGATTTTACGTCCCTCGATTTTACGTCCTTTGTCTGCGGTCCCTTCAACAAAGAGCCCATACAAATCGGACCTCGATCTTACGTCGACCTCGATTTTACGTCTTTTTTTTACGGTCCCTTGGAAGACGTAAAATCGAGGTTCGACTGTAATTTAAAAAATATGAAAATACTTTTTGGAAGCAACAGAAATTTCTTGTTAGAAACTGTTTAGTTTATTTATTCTATTATTATTTTTTATAGGAAGAAGCCAAATGCTGAATCACGAAGTAGAAGTTCCAATGGAGAAAAGAAGAAAATTAATCAACGACCCGAATTCTCTGGCAGTTCTAATCAAACGTATGTTTTTCATCTTTTATTAATTTGTTATTTATGGAAAGTAGACTGTTCATGGATTTCTGTACAAATTAATACATCACAAAATTTTATTCAATATTTTTGTAGACCTGGTCCGAAACTTGTTACTCAAGCTGCACTATTTGAAAAAGAAAGTATTGAACAAAGACCAAAATTTTGTAGCAGCTTACCATCTGCTTCAAGTGCTTCTTTTGATCCTGAAGAATCCGCTGAAGATAATTCTGAAATACGGTATGTGATTTTTTTCGTAGAAAATTGAGGCTATTCAATACCCAAAGTTTTATGTTTTCTTTTTTTGCTATTTAATTGAGGTCCCCTAAAATCTTACGGTATTATAAGAACTAATAAAGTCAATTTTTTGTAGTATGTTAATTTTAATAACTTCACTTAAAACCTGAAGCTTACTAATGATTTTATTTTTTTTGCCATATTTATTATATTATTTGTTTCTTTTTTAGTTCTCCACCTGCATCAAAGAAGCCTCGACTTTCAACCAGCAGCAGCTCATCAAGAAATTTGTTAGAACCAATTACCTCACCATTTCAAGTAATCGAATATACTCAATCAGGTGTCACAAAAACTCATCTCTTCATTTTTACCACTGAAGAACGAACAGAGTGTTATGAATATCATTTGGCAGCTCGTTCAAATAAATTTGTATGCATTGGAAAACGTTGTAGAAAATCTGGTCCTGTTCTTCATAAAGATTCTAATGGAAATGAACAAGTATATTTCAAGCATCCTCGATGTTCATGTGAACCTCGTCCATTTGATCCTGATCGATACAAAAGTGATATTGATTTATATCAACCTGATTACAAGATTGTTGAAGAAGAGTTTCGTGGAAGAAATGGTCTCAGAAAAGGCCTCAAATTATATGTGTATGCAACTGATGATAAGAAAAAAGCTTATAAATTTAATTGGGAAGAAAATCAGAATCGATTTGTTTGTATCAGATGCTCGGTTAAAAATTATTACATTCGTGCATGTACTTTAAAAAATGCAGATGACGTGGAATTTCTTGCAGTTCAAGATAAAGAACATAAATGTGTACCATATGATTGTTGATGTATTTATTGATTAATTTTTTTTATGATATGCATTTCCATGATCTCCGCCTGTTGGTTGCATTTTTGATCATTGATTTTTTGCGTGTTTTCTAACCTTTCACTTTTTCATCAAAAAGCAAGCTTTTTGACAAGCAAAAATTGGTTTTTTTAGTAGTAAAATTGTTTGAATATTTTGTTGTTTAAAATGATAAAAAAAATCCAAAAGGTACTTTAAAATATTAAAAAAAGACGTAAATAAACTTCTTCAATCAAAAAGTATCCATGATACAAAAAACTTTAATAAAAAATGAAAAAAAGCTAATTTACATTGCTTTTTTGATTTAATTGTATTATAATTTAGGTAATTAAAAATTCATAGCCGATTTTAAGGTTTTGTTAATATACAAAATACCATATCTCACCGTAGACACATCCAACTTCTGATGCAGTTGAGGCCCCATTTTTGGCCCATAAACTCGTCTAGTATATAGTATAATTGTGGCAAAAAATCAGCTGCCGAATCCTCATACTGTAGATTAAACACGGACTTTAAATCACTGTAATATTACGATATTAGCGCGCGACGAACGTATTTAGTATATAAAAACCTAACGGTATTGTATTTTTGGACTTTACCAAACATCAAAAGTTTCGTAATTCATATTTTGAAATATTTTAAAATCCCTAAAACTATTATAACTTGGTTAAAAATAATTGTAGTGGGATCAAAATACGTTCATCGTGTGCTTTTACCGTAATATTACAGTAACGTCAAGTCCGTGTTAAATCTACAGTATGAGGATTCGGCAGCTGATTTTTTGCCACAATTATACCTAATACTAGACGAGTTTATGGGCCAAAAATGGGGCCTCAACTGCATCAGAAGTTGGATGTGTCTACGGTCAGAAAGAGTTTTGAAAGAAATGAAGTGTATTTTTACGTGGCAAATATTCAAAAAAAACATAATACGAATAATACAAAAATCATGGATATGCATATCATACAAAAAAATTTATAAATAAAAACAAGTCAACAATCATATGGTTCACATTTATGTTTTTTATCTTGAATTGCAATAAAATCCAAGCCATCTGCATTTTTTAAAGTACATGCACGAAGAGAAAAATTTTTAGTCGAGCATCGAGCACAAAGAAAACGATTCAGCTTTTCATCCAAATAAAATTTATAAGCTTTTTTCTTGTCTTCCGTTGCATACACATATAATTTGAGACCTTTTCTGATCCCATTTCTTCCACGAAACTCTTCTTCAGCAATCCAGTAATTTGGTTGAAAAACATTAATATCATTTTTATATCGATCAGGATCAAAGAGACGAGATTCACATGAACATCGAAGACCTTTGAAATATAATCGATCATTTCCATTAGAATCTTTATGAAGAACAGGACCAGATTTTCTACAATGTTTTCCAATGCATATAAATTTCTTTGAACGCGCTGCCAAATGATATTCATAACACTCAGTTCGTTCTTCAGTGATAAAAATGAATAAATGAGTTTTTGTGACACCTGATTGAGTATATTCGATTACTTGAAATGGTGAGGTAATTGGTTCTAACAAATTTCTTGATGAGCTGCTGCTGGTTGAGAGTCGAGGCTTCTTTCTTGCAGGTGGAAAGCTTAAAAAGAAACAAGTAATATTAGTAATATGGCAAAAAAGATAATATCATTAGTAAGCTCCAAGTTAACTACTACCATGCAAAAAGGGATTGTCCAGATCTTACGTAAGCACTTTCATGAGTGGGGACGTGCCCAATCTTTCAACCTTAAAATGCGGCAGAGATCAAAAGACAAAATCTTACGGAAAGGATGGGTTTCAAAAATTTGAATATGTTGCTGACGTAAGATCTGGACAACCCCCAAATTGATATAATTCTTTAGTTCTTAAAATACCGTAAGATTTTAGGGGACCTCAAATAAATAGAAAAATGATAAACATTAAACTTTGGGTATTGAATAGCCTCAATTTTCTACGAAAAAAATCACATACCGTATTTCAGAATTATCTTTAGTTGATTCTTCAGGATTAAAAGCAACATTTGATGCCGATGGTAAACTGCTACAAAATTTTGGTCTTTGTTCAATACTTTCTTTTTCAAATAGTGCAGCTTGAGTAACAAGTTCTGGACCAGGCCTGCAATAAAATTTTGTAATGAATAGTCTGTATAAAAAAACAGCGAACCGCCTTTTTTCTATATGCAAATTCTTAAAAAACATACGTTTGATTAAAACTGCCACAGAATTGGGGCTGTTGATTTATTTTCTTCTTTTCTTCATCGGAACTTCTACTTCGTGATACAACCTTTGGCTTCTTCCTATAAAAATTAATTATAAAATAAATAAACTAAACAGTTTCTAACAAGAAATTTCTGTTGCTTCCAAAAATTATTTTCATATTTTTTAAATTATGTAAAAATGATAAAATTAACTCACTTCGTTTCTTCTTCAATATTCACAGGTAATTCGATTCCTTTCAACACAGAATCAAGTAAGCATTGTTCAATTTTTGTTGCAATTAGTACTGGAGCTAATCTTTGCTTTTGTTCACCATCCAAAGATTTCAAAAATTGTAATACAAACATACGAAAATCAAAATCCAGCTCGGTATAATCCTTCAATTCTTCAATCATTGGAACAATGAATCTCTTTTCAAAGGATGCCAAGGTTAATTGAGAGTTGCCACTTTCGACCTATAAAATGTAATATGATATATAGGAAATAAACAAATAAAATTTATACCTTCTTTTGCTCCAAAATATTAAAAAAATGCTTGCAATGTCTCTTGTGATCAAAGATTAAAGCAAATCCATTAATTCTAACGAAAAAGCAAATAACATTCTAAAAAAAATGTTGTTGTAATAAACTATATATGGTAATACAAATGCCGAAAAAGAAAAAAGTGTTATGTTGACATACCTTGAAACCAATGACGTTATCGTCAATTGTTTTTTTAATTCGATTTGCATCTAAATAAGATATTAATTACTATACTGTATAAGTCAAAAATGTCAAAAATATGCTTACCATGACCATGAGGAGAAACATAAATTTTGTGATTATTGATTTCAACTCCACATCGTTCATAATATTGACTTTTTGCACCTTTTTTGAACAAAATTAAATGAATCAAATTCTAAAAGAGAGAAAGCTGAGTGATAAAAGAGAGATAAAACAAAGATTAAGCAAACATTTTGTCCTTCAAAAGTGCTTTGGGATAAATCTTCATCTTGTTCATCCATTTTGTAAATCAGTGTTGTAAGCTTTTAAAACATTATTTATAAATATTATTTACAAACAAAATAATCAATATTAAACATCGGAAAGTGATTTATTCGCGCATTTTGTTAAAAAATTTTAGAATAAAAAATAAAAAGCTTACAATTTGTGGAACACATGAACATGGAGTTATAAAACTGTTAGCAAGAGAAAAAAGAAAAAATAAGTTGTAACAAAAAAAAATTGTCATGTAAAAGAAAGGAGGAAGAAAAGTGAGTGTAAAAGGAGAGATGAATAAAAAAACAGTGAACATTGAACTTCAATGATTGAAGAAAGAACGAAACAAAAAAAGATGGAATCGATTGTCCATTTTATTGCAGGCTTTTTTCTATGAGAAAAGAAGAACTAAAATACATTTTTTGAATTATTAAAACTTTTAATTTAAAAGGGATTGTCCAGATCTGACTTCGGGTGTTTTAAGGGGGGTTAGCCAAAATCTGACGCTCAAAAAGCGGCAAACATCAAAGGAAGAAAATCCGACGCCCAAAAAGCGGCAAACATCAAAGGAAAAAATCTGCCGGAGGGGGTTTAAAAATTTGGGCAAAAAACCCGACGTCAGATCTGAACAATCCCCAAAAAACACATTTTTGTTTTTTGAGATTTTTTAACTTTGCAGAAGAAACGATCAACAAAATACAACATCGATGAATGAATAATTTTTTTTCTTTCTTTAGGCAAAATTTATGGGAATGGAAAAATTTAAAGAGAAATATTAAATGTCACACTTGTGGCTGCGCAAAAAAGCTTTGCAAAATGTGTGAATCATCTCCATTGGTGACATACATAAATTTTGTTGTTCCATTCTGGCATTTATACAGATCTATTATTTTATTTTAAAAAAGAGATGAAAAAACATTGAGCAAAAAAGAAAAAAGGAATCGATGGTCCAATTTTATTGTAACAGAAAAGAAAACCCAAAATACATTTTTTGAATTTCAGTTAAAACTAAAAAGAAGGCACATGCTTTTTGAGATTTTTGAAATTAAAATTTTGCAAAATAAGCGATTAACAGAATACAACATCGATTTATGAATGATCTTTTTTCTTTCTTTATGCAAATTTATGGGAATGGAAAAATTGAGATAGAGATATCAATTGTCACAAAAATGGCGGCGAAAAAGCTGTACAAAATGTTAACGTTATCTCCATTGGTGACAACATAAATTTTGTTGTTTCATTGTTGCATTTATACTTAGATCTTTTGTTTTATAACTGTTTTAATGACCTAAATGGAAACTGTTTTATTGTTTTTTTGTTAGAAATTATATTTTTGTGATTTTGCATAAAAATTTCTGAAGAAAATAAAAAATAAGCAAATTAGCAAAAAAGTTACAACTCTTTGTGTTATCGATGTGACCTCATTCGGTGTTCTATTCTTCTTGGTTATATTTTATATAGCTTGTCCCAACCCTTGTTTATCTTTGCCAATATGATTCCAACTCTTTATTTTACAACTAACAACAAATAGGAACAAATAGTGAGAGAGAGAGAGACCAAATTAGACTGCATATTTCTTCTCCAAAATCGAAGACACTCACATTGACTTTCAACTCAACTAACTTCCACTGATCAGAAGCGCACCTTTTAAAGGACCATCGTAACCAGACAGAAAAGAAGCGGCAATTGCCAGCTAAAATCTCCACCTCCTGGCACCTGCTATCTCTGACTAAAACTGCTCGTTGCCTTCCGACATTGAGAGAGAGTCAAAGAGATCGCAGTTGCGCAAAATAAATTAGCCTTTAATTTTTGGTGCCGCGATTGTGAAAGAAGAAAGACAGACATCGACATGAACTAAAATAATGAATCACTAAAGAAAACGATGGGAAAATAGGACAAAGAAACTTAAAATAAGAACAAATAAAATGACAACAAAAAATAGAGACAAAACTACTAATAAACTTTTACAATAAAATAGCTCAATGTGTAACACTTTGTTTCACAACTGTTTTTAATTTTCGTTTATACATTGCTTTCTTTTGTTTGAAATTATATGTCATTTAATGGTCAAATTGTTGCAAGCGTAAGTTAAGCTTATCAATCAGGATTTTGAGGAAAAATTGTTGTATCTTTTTAAATTTGTGGACAGAGTAAGCAAGCACTGTATGTTAAAAATGTTAAATCTTTCGGTAACAGGTTTTGAATTATCAAAATAACTTTTACGCATTGTAAACTGTGGTTAATCATTTTGTTTATTAGCTTTATTTGTATTTTTAAGAACAAAATATTCAAATATTCGTCATAAAAAATAATCAATGAAGAGAAAAAACAAAAAGTTTTCTCTTTCTTTTCAGTTTTTTCACGTGAAAAGAAAATATGTAGTCATAGATAAACATAAGAAAACTGCAACTAAAAAATGCTAAAAATTGTATTTTTTGTTGTTTCTGTTTCACTTTTGTCAACAATTATAAAAGGAAGCCATGACTAATTTATTCAACATTGAATTTATGTAATTCTAAATTTTAAAATAAAAATTACCAATTTCGTGGTAATTTTTATATTTAAACTTTCAGCTTTTTGTAAAACAATTGAAAATCAAACCTGTAAATTTTATTGTTTGTTATCAAATATGACTAAAACCAGGTTTTCAGATGTCCGGTAAAACTAAAACATGGCAGATTGAAAATCAGGTTTCTGATTAATATTTAATTTTCTCATCGGTAACTCTTTTTTATTACACATTTCATTTTCTGTATTTTTTTCAATACGACTACGAAGATTTTAAGGAGACCAAACTTTTTTAGTTGCCAACTGCCATGTTTTATGTAGACCCTCAGATGTCAAAATAAACAATATTTAAAAAACTAGGTCAATCAAGAAATTTGATACTTTTGTTTTATATTTTTCTCCTTGAAAATGAAACACGTGTATTTTTTTAATATTTTAATGAGGCAATCAAGTTTACAATCTGTAAATAATTATTTTATGTCTTCGAAAATGAATGTTTCAGTTTTGTTTGAAAGCATTTTTTGTGTTTTTCTAAAACAAAATATTCAAAAAATCATAAACGCAATCAATAAAAAGAAAAGAAACTATTTACTTTTTATCATTCTTTATCAACGTTGTTTATGACTAGTGTTTCTTTCCCCCCCCCCCCCCCCCCCCCCGTTTTTCGAAAAAAGCGGGGAACGGGGAAGGATGACATGAGCGGGGACGGGGAACGGGGAAAAAACGGGGATGAAATGACGGCGGGGCGGGGAACGGGGAAACGGGGATTTTGCGGGGAAAGCTGTAAAAGTCTTGAAATCAGTTTTGATGGTATATGGTGTCATTATTATCACTAAAAAACGTTATTTTGACCTGTTTAACATTAAATAACATTAAAATTCAAAACTTTGAAAAAAAAGCGGGGATGAAAATTTGCGGGGACGGGGAACGGGGAAAAAACGTGGATGAAATGTCAGCGGGGAGGGGAAACGGGGACGTCCCCGCCGGGGAACGGGGGGGGGGGGGGGGGGGGGGTAAAGGAACACTATTTATGACTCCATTAAAAGTTTTTCAATGGCCATTTTTTACTGCAAATCTATTTTCCGGGTATTATGCATTAATCAGCAAACAAATTTCCATAAAATGTAAAAGTAGAAAGGGTTCAATTTAGTAATAAGTTGAAAAGCCACTTTTTTCTAATGGAACATTTTGATTCAACAAATTAATATTATAAAAGTTTTTAAATGAAAGAATTTAAACACAATAAGATTACAATCGACGTTAAATTATCATTAACTTGTGCCAAAAATGATTTGTATTAGTTAACATATTTTTGAGACAGTGCCGCAACTTGGGGAGGGGAGACATGTCTCCCTATTACGACAAAAAAATTAAAAGGGGGGAGTACGTGCCTATTTTTGAGAAAAAATATCAAAATTTTTATGACAAAAAATGAAAAGGGGGGACCAAGTCGAAAATTCCGATGTCTCCCTATTAAAGTTTGTCCAAGTTGCGGCACTATTTTCAGACTGCACAGATCTTGCACCTTTTTATTTATTAAAAATTGGAAAAAATTGTTTTTGTTGATACAAATAAATGTCATATTTGATCGAATATCATCACATAGTTTCTTTTTTTAAACGTAAAAAATATACTTCTGACAAATGAGTTTTTTTCTACTGAACATGCTTGTTAAAAAATCCATAAATATCTATCTCTTTTTTTACGTCAAAAACTTTGTTCAATTAATCCATTTTAATTCATTTAATGTTATGTTCAAAATGATAAAATATTCAAATAAAATGAATAAAAAAAGTAAAATTTTGAGTGTTTCTTTTTTACACAAAATCTTTTTTTTTCTTCTTTTTTTCAGTTGCACTTGTGTTTATTGATTTTGCGTGTGTTTTTTTTGTCCTTTTTTTCGTCAACCACGTTCTTTGACAGCCAACATTTCATTTTTGACTGCTGCAATTGTTTGAATATTTTATTTTAAAAATGATAAAAGTCTAAAAAATATTTAACTAACACTTATAATTTTAACAAAAAAACGAAAATGCGAGTATTCAAGTTCAGTTGAAAATGCATGTCATTATAAAAATAAAAATATTTTGTATTTGAAGAACTTTTTGTAAAAAGTGGAAAAAACAGAAAATAAGGGGTAATTTTGTGTTGTGAATTTTGAATTAAAATAATACCGTTACCCATTTTTTCCATAGAAATTCTTTGCTAGAAATGCAATTGATGAACTTTATTAATTGAAAAATTATATTTCCAGTGTTAAAATTAAAAAAAAATAATGAAAAATCAAACAAAAAATGCATAAACTAATGTATTTAATTACTGTATGAAAAAATCTAAGACCAATATTTTCGGGTCGACTTCCAAATCTTAATTTATTCGAATGAAAAACACTACTAAATTTACAGGTGATTTTGTCCGTTATCTTTAAACTAGTTAAAAACTTTTGTAAAGAGAATCCATTTTTTTTCGTTTGTTTTGTTCAAAACGATAAAAAACTCAAAAAGTGGTAAAAAATGAGTATATTTTTTGAGTGCTTCTTTTTTACAATTTTTTTCTTTTCAATCGCAAAATAAGATTCGTCGCTGCTTGTTGGTTGCAATTTTTTTATTGATTTTTTTGCGTGTTTTTCACTGTTAATCAAAAAAGGAAATTTTTTGATAACAAACATTTAATTTTTCAGTGCTGCAATTTCTTTGCATATTTTATTTTTAAAATAAAAAAAGTCTAAAAGGACTTTAACGAACCAAAAATTATTAATAAACAGTATACTAAAAGCATGAATACATCATTGGAAAATTCAACGAAGAAATCGGCAATACGACGTAATAAATGTAAACTCAAAAATCCTGCTCAAAAAGTCAGAAACACAAGTGGACGCCATGGCATTTGACCCCATGACACTTGACCCCTGACAGTTGACCCCATGACATTTGACCCTATGACCTTTGACCCCCATGACGGTTGATCCCATGACTATTGACCCCAAAATATATATATTTTTTAAATAAGTTATAACAAAGGCTGTGAGGATGACTCCCTTCGGAAGCCATTCTCCCAGCCCTAATTTTACCAAACGCCATATGTATACTTTATCATCATAAAAAGCATTGAACAAGACTGCGGTACCCAGTTGACCGTTGATATCACCTGGCGGAACAGATTGAGCCATGGTTCAGAAAATAAACGCTCTAACTGATCATCAACGTGTGAGATTTCATGCGTTGATGAGTGGCAGAAATGCGACAATTGTGATGGACAAATGAGTATTTATTCATTTTTGATGGGTTAAATGGGATTTGCATAATATTTAACATATTCACACAAAAGTAATGTAAAGTTTTACATATTTACATTGTTTATTTTCCAATACACATTGTTTGGGGGTCATTTGTCATGAAAGGGTCAAATGTCATGGGGTCAAACGTCATGGGGGTTTTCGAGGGGTCAAGTGTCATGGGGTCAAATGTCATGGGGTCAACTGTCAGGGGTCAAGTGTCATGGGGTCAAATGTCACGACCCCGTGTTTATTGATTTTTTGCATGTCTTTTTTGTCCTTTTTTTCGTCAGCCACGTTCTTTGACAGCCATCATTTAATTTTTGACTGCTGCTATTAGGGTTGTCAATTCCCCTTCCCCGGGGGATTCCCCGGGGAATTCCCCTGGGGAATCTCCGGGGAATTCCCCGATTTCTGCGGGGAATGCTTTCCATTCCCCGTAATTTTTCTCCTTATAGAAAAAAAATATTGTTAAAAATTAAATATTTTGGTAAAAAGAAGGTCATCTTTGCTTTAAAAACCATTTAAAAATATAGAAATGTTTTAATTTATGTTATAAATTCAAGTTTTAACATTTTTTGGGTACTGTAATTTTAAAATTACAAAATGGCACTTCCGGGGAATTCCCCGGGGAATCTCCGGGCCTGTTTTTCAATTTTCATCAAAAAAGAAATTTTAGTGATAACAAACATTTGATTTTTCAGTGCTGCAATTTCTTTGAATGTTTTACTTATCAGATAAAAAAGCCTAAAAGATATTTGACAAACGAAAAATTATTAATAAACAGTAAACTAAAAGCATGAATACATAATCGGAAACCTCAACGAAAAAATCGGCAATATGACATAATAAACGTAAACTCAAAAATCTTGTCTCAAAAAGGCAAAACAAATGGTATTTTTGGGTATCAAAAATTTAAATAAAATAATACCGTAATCTAATTTTTCTATAGAAATTATCTGCTAATTATGCAATCTGATGAGATTTATAAGTAAATTTTATTTAAAATTTTAATATACAGAATAAATAAAAGTAAATCATAAGTTACACAAAAAAATGCACATAGTTAATAAATAAAAACATCAACAATCAATTGGTAAACATACATGTTCTCGATCTTGAACAGCAATAAATTTTTCATCATTTTCATTCTTACAAATAACGGCACGAACAGTGTAATGCTTACTTCGGCATTTAATACAGAGATATCGATCATTTAGTTTTTCATAACTGAATTTGTAAGCTTTTTTCTTGTCTTCCGATGCATAAACATAAAGTCGTGAAACAACTTTTCCATGATAAATTTCATCAACAATCTTGTAATCCGGTTGATAAAGATCAATATCACTTTTGAATCGGTCAGGATCAAAGAGACGAGGCTCACATGAACATCGAGGATGCTTGAAATATATTTGTTCAATTTCATCAGAATCTTCTTGAATAACAGGACCTTTCTTTCGACAACCATTTACAACACATCGAAAACATTTATCATAAGTTGCCCAATAATAATCATGATAATAATTTCTTTCTTGAGAGGTAAAAATGAAGAGATGAGTTTTGGTGACACCACATTGAGAGTAATCAAGTACTTGAAATGGTGTTGAAATTGGTTCAGGCGAAGCATTTGAAAGATTACTACTGTTGAGAGAGAGTCGAGACTTCTTTGCTGCAGGTGGAGAACTAAAAAAGAAGTATACAGTAAGATTAAATAATATAAAGATAATAATTAACATAGCAAAAATTTTTCGCAAAAATCAAGTTGAATTTTTCGTCCTATTTTAGTTTTCTCATGTGTGATTGTGTACTTCTACATTTCACACAAGAAAGTTATACAAGTTTAACAAAACCATTAAAAATCGAAAAAGTTAACCCCATTCAGAATGCAAAAATACCACAGAAAATACTAACAATTGTTAAGCGAAAAATAAAGTCACAAATATTATATTAAAAAGTCCTGACAATATTTTATAAGAAAAACATACCAAGCTTCATCCACATCACCATTTACAGATTTATTGATTTTAGAAGCAACACGAGAAGAGGAAGAAGGCAAACTGCGGGAGAATTTTTGCTTCCGTTTATCATTTTTCTTTTGAACTTCCATACTTTCATCTTGAATAACAAGTCCTGGATCTTCTCTGAAACAAAATAAGATCAAATAACATTTTCACGAAGATTACAGTCAGGGGAAGTTTTTTTAACACCTCCTAATCCTTACCGCAGAGATAATCTGAGCATCTCGACGGTAAGGATTAACTAAACTTTTATTGAAGGGAATACTAAAACAGAAAAAACAGTCAAAGGAAAAACGGAGAAAAAGAAAGATGACTCAATCGACCCAGCAAAATTGGACAAAGGATCAATGGCAAAATTTTCAAGTCTGTATGTCTGCTAAACAATAACCAAAAACTTACTTAGTTTCTTCTTCAATATTCACAGGTAATTCGATTCCTTTCATCACGGAATCAAGCAAACATTGTTTAATTTTTGTTGCAATAAGTACTGGAGCTAATCTTTGCTTCTGTTCCACATCCAAAGATTTGAATAGTTTCAAGACGAAAATCCGGAAATCAAAATCCAATTTGGTATAATTTCGTAATTCTTGGATCATTGGAACCATGAATCTCTTTTCGAACGATGCCATGGTTAATTGAGAGTTAGAGTTGCCACTATCAAGCTATAAAATGATATGTGATATACAATATATATATGAAATAAACAAATAAAAGTAATACCTTCTTTTGCTCCAGAATATCATAAACATGCTTGCAATGTCTTTTGTGATCAAAGATTAAAGCAAATCCATTAATGCTGCCAAAAAAGCAAATAACATTCTAAAAAATGTAGTTGTAAAAAATAATAATATATGGTAATACAAATGCCAAAAAAAGTGTTAAAAACAGTCCTGTAGACATACCTTGAATCGAATAAAGTTGGCATGGATAGTTTTCTTGAATCGATTTGCATCTAAAATAGAAATAAATTACAAATTACTATATAAAAAATGACACAGCAATGATAGAAATGTCCAAAAATGCTTACCTTGACCATGAGGAGTAACATAAATTTTGTGATTCTTGATTTTTACGGCACATCGATCATAATATAAGCTTTTTGCATTCTTTTCGAACTGGATTAAATGAATAGAATTCTAAAAGAGAGAAATATGAGTGATAAAAGAGAGATAAAACAAAGATTAAGCAAACATTTTGTCCTTCAAAAGTGCTTTGGGATAAATCTTCATCTTGTTCATCCATTTTGTAAATCAGTGCTGTAAGCTTTTAAAACATTATTTATAAATATTATTTACAAACAAAATAATCAATATTAAACATCGGAAAGTGATTTATTCGCGCATTTTGTTAAAAAATTTTAGAATAAAAAATAAAAAGCTTACAATTTGTGGAACACATGAACATGGAGTTATAAAACTGTTAGCAAGAGAAAAAAGAAAAAATAAGTTGTAACAAAAAAAAATTGTCATGTAAAAGAAAGGAGGAAGAAAAGTGAGTGTAAAAGGAGAGATGAATAAAAAAACAGTGAACATTGAACTTCAATGATTGAAGAAAGAACGAAACAAAAAAAGATGGAATCGATTGTCCATTTTATTGCAGGCTTTTTTCTATGAGAAAAGAAGAACTAAAATACATTTTTTGAATTATTAAAACTTTTAATTTAAAAGGGATTGTCCAGATCTGACTTCGGGTGTTTTAAGGGGGGTTAGCCAAAATCTGACGCTCAAAAAGCGGCAAACATCAAAGGAATAAATTTGACGTCCAAAAAGTGGCAAACATCAAAGGAAGAAAATCTGACGCCCAAAAAGCGGCAAACATCAAAGGAAAAAATCTGCCGGAGGGGGTTTAAAAATTTGGGCAAAAAACCCGACGTCAGATCTGAACAATCCCCAAAAAACACATTTTTGTTTTTTGAGATTTTTTAACTTTGCAGAAGAAACGATCAACAAAATACAACATCGATCAATGAATAATTTTTTCTCCTTCTTTAGGCACAATTTATAGGAAAAGAAAAAATTGAAAGAGAAATATCAAATTTCACACTTGTGGCTGCGCAAAAAAGCTTTGCAAAATGTGTGAATCATCTCCATTGGTGACATACATAAATTTTGTTGTTCCATTCTGGCATTTATACAGATCTATTATTTTATTTTAAAAAAGAGATGAAAAAACATTGAGCAAAAAAGAAAAAAGGAATCGATGGTCCAATTTTATTGTAACAGAAAAGAAAACCCAAAATACATTTTTTGAATTTCAGTTAAAACTAAAAAGAGAGACACATGTTTTTTGAGATTTTTAAATTTAAAATTTTGCAAAATAAGCGATTAACAGAATACAACATCGATTTATGAATAATTTTTTCTCTTTCTTCACATCAAACCTAAATGAAAAACAAAAAATTGAGAAGAGATATCAAATCAAATGTCACAAAAATGGCTGTGCAAAAACTGTACAAAATGTTTATGTTATCTCCATTGGTGACAAACATAAATTTTGTTGTTCCATTCTGGCATTTATACTCAGATCTTTCGTTTTATAACTGTTATAATGTTTTTATAATAGAAATGATATTTTTGTAATTTGCATAAAAATTTTTGAATAAAATAAAAAATAAGCAAATTAGCAAAAAAGTTACAACTCTTTGTGTTATCGATGTGACCTCATTCGGTGTTCTGTTCTTCTTGGTTTATATTTTATATAGCTTGTCCCAAGAGCCCAAGATCGGAGACGCCTTTTAAAGGGCCATCGCAACCGGAAAGAAAAGAAACGGCAATTGGCAGTTAAAGTTCCACCTCCTGGCACCTTCTATCTCTGACTAAAGTTGCTCGTTGCCTTTCGACATTGAAGAAGAGATCGCAGTTGCGCAGAATAAATTAGCCTTTAACTTTTGGCGCCGCGATTGTGAAAGAAGAGAGACAGACATCGACAGGTGTTTTAAATTGGTCAAACAAGAAAAAAAAAGTCAAACTTTCAGATGCCAATATAAATAATAATTAAAAACTAGGTCAGACAAAAAATTTGGTCCTTTTGTTTTATATTTTTCTCCTTGAAAATCAAACTCGTGTATTTTTTTTAATATTTTAATGAGGCAATCAAGTTTACAATCTGTAAATAATTTTTTATGTCTTCGAAAATGAATGTTTCAGTTTTGTTTGAAAACATTTTTTGTGTTTTTCTAAAACAAAATATTCAAAAAACTCCTAAAAGCAATCAATAAAAAGAAAAGAAACTGTCTACTTCTTATCGTTTTTTATCACTGTTGTTTATGACTCCATTAAAAGTTTTTCATTGGTCATTTTTTACTGCAAATTTATTTTTCAAGTATTTTGCATTAATCAGCATACAAAATTTTTATAAAATGTAAATGTAGAAATGGTTCAGCTAAGTAACAAGTTGAAAAGCCACTTTTTTTCTAATGAAATATTTTGATGCATCAAATTAATATTAATATGTTTATCAGAATTTTGCCTCACTTTTGGGGCAATTTTCGCGAAGTCCAAGAGGTTGCAAAAAAGATGAGGCAGATCTTTAAAAATAACCCATTTTACTGTTTGAATTTTATATTTACACAAACTCTAGCATTTTCTAAAATCTGCCTCAGTCCACAAAAAAAATATCCGCTTCAGCTTTGGTCGTCCAAATTGCTTCAAAAAAATTTTTTTGAGGCAGAATCGAAATAAAAACTGATTTCATGTTTTAGAAATTTTCGGTGAGACGTTTTTTGCGTTAGTATAGCGAAAAAAAATTTTGGTCCAAAACGACTTCAAACGTCATGTTTTTATTGAGTCCGTAAATCACAATTTGTTTAGCCGTCTTATATCATCACATACGTAAAAAAAATATTCATCTTTTTCTTTAAACGTAAAAAATATACTTCTGACAAATGAGTTTTTTTCTACTGAACATGCTTGTTAAAAAATCCATAAATATCTATCTCTTTTTTTACGTCAAAAACTTTGTTCAATTAATCCATTTTAATTCATTTTATGTTATGTTCTGAAATGATAAAATATTCAAAAAAAATGAATAAAAAAAGTAAAATTTTGAGTGTTTCTTTTTTATACAAAATCTTTTTTTTTCTTCTTCTTTTCAGTTGCACTTGTGTTTATTGATTTTGCGTGTGTTTTTTTTGTCCTTTTTTTCGTCAACCACGTTCTTTGACAGCCAACATTTCATTTTTGACTGCTGCAATTGTTTGAATATTTTATTTTAAAAATGATAAAAGTCTAAAAAATATTTAACTAACACTTATAATTTTAACAAAAAAACGAAAATGCGAGTATTCAAGTTCAGTTGAAAATGCATGTCATTATAAAAATAAAAATATTTTGTATTTGAAGAACTTTTTGTAAAAAGTGGAAAAAACAGAAAATAAGGGGTAATTTTGTGTTGTGAATTTTGAATTAAAATAATACCGTTACCCATTTTTTCCATAGAAATTCTTTGCTAGAAATGCAATTGATGAACTTTATTAATTGAAAAATTATATTTCCAGTGTTAAAATTAAAAAAAAATAATGAAAAATCAAACAAAAAATGCATAAACTAATGTATTTAATTACTGTATGAAAAAATCTAAGACCAATATTTTCGGGTCGACTTCCAAATCTTAATTTATTCGAATGAAAAACACTACTAAATTTACAGGTGATTTTGTCCGTTATCTTTAAACTAGTTAAAAACTTTTGTAAAGAGAATCCATTTTTTTTCGTTTGTTTTGTTCAAAACGATAAAAAACTCAAAAAGTGGTAAAAAATGAGTATATTTTTTGAGTGCTTCTTTTTTACAATTTTTTTCTTTTCAATCGCAAAATAAGATTCGTCGCTGCTTGTTGGTTGCAATTTTTTTATTGATTTTTTTGCGTGTTTTTCACTGTTAATCAAAAAAGGAAATTTTTTGATAACAAACATTTAATTTTTCAGTGCTGCAATTTCTTTGCATATTTTATTTTTAAAATAAAAAAAGTCTAAAAGGACTTTAACGAACCAAAAATTATTAATAAACAGTATACTAAAAGCATGAATACATCATTGGAAAATTCAACGAAGAAATCGGCAATACGACGTAATAAATGTAAACTCAAAAATCCTGCTCAAAAAGGCAAAACAAATACAGTCGAACCTCGTTATAACGTCCTTTGACTCCGGTCCCTTCAGCAAGGAGCCCCCTTTAATCGGACCTCGTTATTACGTCATTTTTTCATGGTCCCTTGAAAAACGTTATAACGAGGTTCGACTGTAGTATTTTTGGGTATCAAAAATTTAACTAAAATAATACCGTAATCTAATTTTTCTATAGAACTTATCTGCTCATTATGCAATCTGATGAGATTTATAAGTAAATTTTATTTAAAATTTTATTGTACAGAAAAAATAAAAGTAAATCATAAATTATACAAGAAAATGCACAAGGTTAATAAATACAAAAATCAACAATCAATTGGTAAACAAAAATGTTCTCGATCTTGAACAGCAATAAATTTTTCATCATTTTCATTCTTACAAATAACAGCACGAACAGTGTAATGCTTACTTCGGCATTTAATACAGAGATATCGATCATGCTTTCTTTCATAACTAAATTGATAAGCTTTTTTCTTGTCTTCCGATGCATAAACATAAAGTCGTGAAACAACTTTTCCATGATAAATTTCATCAACAATCTTGTAATCCGGTTGATAAAGATCAATGTCATTTTTGAATCGGTCAGGATCAAAGAGACGAGGCTCACATGAACATCGAGGATGCTTGAAATATACTTGATCAATTCCATCAGAATCTTCTTGAAGATAAGGACCTTTCTTTCTACAACCATTTACAACACATCGAAAACATTTATCATAAGTTGCCCAATAATAATCATGATAATAATTTCTTTCTTGAGAGGTAAAAATGAAGAGATGAGTTTTGGTGACACCACATTGAGAATAATCAAGTACTTGAAATGGTGTTGAA
Source organism: Panagrolaimus sp. LJ2414 (assembly GCA_024447195.1). Taxonomy (NCBI): domain Eukaryota; kingdom Metazoa; phylum Nematoda; class Chromadorea; order Rhabditida; family Panagrolaimidae; genus Panagrolaimus; species Panagrolaimus sp. LJ2414. The sequence goes on from JAMRXY010000023.1 coordinate 3,053,114, forward strand.
ATTGGTTCAGGCGAAGCATTTGAAAGATTACTACTGTTGAGAGAGAGTCGAGACTTCTTTGCTGCAGGTGGAGAACTAAAAAAGAAGTATACAGTAAGATTAAATAATATAAAGATAATAATTAACATAGCAAAAATTTTTCGCAAAAATCAAGTTGAATTTCCGTCCTATTTTAGTTTTCTCATGTGTGATTGTGTACTTCTACATCTCACACAAGAAAGTTATACAAGTTTAAGAAAACCAATAAAAATCGAAAAAGTTAACCCAATTCAGAATGCAAAAATACCACAGAAAATACTAACAATTGTTAAGCGAAAAATAAAGTCACAAATATTATATTAAAAAGTCCTAACAATATTTTATAAGAAAAACATACCAAGCTTCATCCACATCACCATTTGCAGATTTATTGATTTTAGAAGCAACACGAGAAGAGGAAAAAGGCAAACTGCTGGAGAATTTTTGCTTCCGTTTATCATTTTTCTTTTGAACTTCCATACTTTCATCTTGAATAACAAGTCCTGGATCTTCTCTGAAACAAAATAAGATCAAATAACATTTTCACGAAGATTAAAGTTTTGGGTACAAAAGATAAAAAAACATCTTAATCCTTGCGGTAGAGATAGCCAAAGCATCTCTAAGGTAAGGATTAATAAAATTACACTGAAGGGAATACTTAAATAGAACTAAAGGTCAAAGGAAAAACAAAGGAAAAGAAAGCCAATTCAATCGACCAAGCAAAATTGGAAGAAGGGTCAACGGCAAAATTTTCTATATGCTAAACAATAACCAAAAACTCACTCTGCTTCTTCTTCATTATTCACAGGTAATTCGATTCCTTTCATCACACTATCAAGCAAGCATTGCTCAATTTTTGTTGCAATCAGTACCGGAGCTAATCTTTCTTTTTGTTCCACATCCAAAGATTTAAATAATTTCAAGACGAAAATCCGGAAATCAAAATCCAATTCGGTATAATTTCGTAACTCTTGGATCATTGGAACCATGAATCTCTTTTCGAACGATGCCATTGTCAATTGAGAGTTAGAGGTGCCATTATCAAGCTATAAAATGAAATGTTAGATGCATACAGGATATAAACAAATAAAAGAAATACCTTCTTTTGCTCCAGAATATCATAAACATGCTTGCAATGTCTCTTGTGATCGAAGATTAAAGCAAATCCATTAATGCTGCCATAGAAGCAAATAACATTCTAAAAAATGTTGTTGTAAAAAATAATATATTGTAATACAAATGCCAAAAAAAGTGTTAAAAACAGTCCTGTAGACATACCTTGAATCGAATAAAGTTGTCATGGATAGTTTTTTTCAATTGATTTGCATCTAAAAAAGATCTTAATTACTATACTGTAAAAGAGGCGATACAAAAAAGTGGTAAAATTGTTTACTTACCTTGACCATGAGGAGTAACATAAATTTTGTGATTCTTAATTTTTACTGCACATCGACCATAATATAAACTTTTTGCATTCTTTTCGAACAGGATTAAATGAATGAAATTCTGAAAGAGAGAAAGATGAGTGATTAAAGAGATTAAACAAAGAAAAAACAAACTTTTTGTTCTTCCGGAGTACTTTGTGATGAATCTTCTTCTTCCATTTTGTAAATCAGTGCTGGAAGCTTCTAAAACAATACAAATATAAACTATTTTAAATACAAAATATCAACATTAAACGTCAGAAACTTTTATTCTTCACGAAATTAAAAAAACAAAAAGCTTACAATTTGTGGAACACATTAAAAATGATCAATTGAGTCATACAAATGTTAGCAAAAGAAGAAAAAATATCTTGTAATAAAATTCTTCTAGAAGGAAGAAAAGCGAGTGTAAAAAAGAGAGATGAAAAAAAAACATTGAAAAGAAAGAACAAAAAAGAAAGAAGGAATCGATCGTCCATTTTATTGCAGGTTTTTTTTAAAGAGAAAATAAGAACCAAAATACATTTTTTGAATTAAAAAAAGCATATGTTTCTTTTAAAGTTTTATCCCTCAAATAAATGGAGAATATTTGTTAGTTGATTAATTGGTTTGTAACTCTTTTATTTTTTCATTCACAAAACGAAGACTAAAAACGTAAAATTTGCATGTAAAAAAAAGGTCTATCAAACTTTGCCATGCAAATTGTGATAGTATAAAATTTGCATAAATGAGGAGAAAAAAAGCAAGAACCTCGGGTGGCCGCCCCGGTGGGGCGGGCAACCCCCAGTTTTGCAAAACTAAGCGATCAACAAAATATAACATCGATTTATGAAAAATCTTTTTTCTTTTTTTATGCAAAATTTATGGGAAAAGGAAAAATTTAAAGAGAAATATCAAATGTCACCAAAAAGGGCAGCGCAAAAGCTGTACAAAATGTTTTTGTCAAAATATGTATCTCCATTGATGACATACATAAATTTTGTTGTTTCCATTGTGGCATTTTTATAAATCTTATGTTCTACAGATGTTTCATTTTTATATGATATATTCAACAAAATACAACATTGATATATGAATAATTTTTTCTCTTTCTTCACATCAAACCTAAATGGAAAACATAAAATTAAGAGAGAGAAATATCAAATGTCACAAAAATGGCAGCGCAAAAGCTGTACAAAATGTTTATGTCATCTCCATTGGTGACATTCATAAATTTTGTTGTTCCATTCTGGCATTTATACAGATCTATTATTTTATTTTAAAAATGAGATGAAAAAAAAACATTGAAAAGAAAGAACAAAAAAGAAAAAAGGAATCGATTGTCCAATTTTATTGTAACAGAAAAGAAACCCCAAAATACATTTTTTTGAATTTCAGTTAAAACTAAAAAGAGAGATACATGTTTTTTGAGATTTTTAAAATTGAAATTTTGCAAAATCAGTGATCAACAAAATACAACATCGATTTATGAATAATTTTTTCTCTTTTTTTAGGCAAAATTTATGGGAAAAGGAAAAATTAAGAGAGAGAGAGAACTAGCCAACGGGGAAACAATAATTAAAAATTATAACAAATACGGCTGTTGCATTGTTAGACGGGAGAAGAGATTAAAGGTTGCAGACGGGATTGGCTTACTGTAAGACGGGAAAGGAGATTAAAAAAGAGATCGGCTGTAAGACGGGAAGCGAGATTAATTTGTTTCAGTGGGACAACTACAGCCATCGCCCTCTGCAATAAAAACTAGATGGACATGTTAATGATCGCCGCTCCGCGATCATCAAAAGATGATCTTCGAACCCGCCCCCAAACAGATTTTTTAAAAGTCTTTTTTGATAACTGAATTCACAAAAACAACTTAATAGTGCCCTATTACTTTTTTTTCAAGAAATTGCGTCTTATTTTGAGCCATAGCCTGAGAAACTAATTTTATATTGTAAGTAAATGAAACTGCGTGTTTTAATCAAGAAATAATCTTTGATTTATTACCCACAAATGCCATTTTTAAATGAATTAATTTAAACTGGTTTAACACCCACAAAATTTACAAAAAGGGAACAACTGAATTTTTTATATTTTGCAGAGGGCGATGGCTGTAGTTGTCCCACTGAAACAAATTAATCTCGCTTCCCGTCTTACAGCCGATCTCTTTTTTAATCTCCTTTCCCGTCTTACAGTAAGCCAATCCCGTCTGCAACCTTTAATCTCTTCTCCCGTCTAACAATGCAACAGCCGTATTTGTTATAATTTTTAATTATTGTTTCCCCGTTGGCTAGTCTCCTGAGCCGTCTGCTGTGAAGCAATAAAAATTTACAAAGTGTTAAGGATTTATAAGAACTTATTATTTCATGAAGTTATTTTTGACAACAACAAAAGCTTGTCAACCAAACTATTCTTGTTTCATTTTATCCGGGATTCAATTTTACCCATATTGTTGCTGTAAATTAATTTTATACTTATAAAAGTTTATGATTTTCTAATGAGAAAAAGGAGACATTTTCAATTTTAAATAATTATTTCCAACATTTTAAAATATACAATTTGTTAATAATCGGCGTGTTAAGATTTAACATGCATGAATCTACATAAATTTTATATTTTTTCAATTTTTGGAATTACACAGTTATTCAATTCTAAAGAACACAAATGGAACGGGAGGTGCCTGCAAAGCATAACACTCATAAATAAGCAGTAAAACCCGATAGTATTTAATAATACAGGGTGTTACAAAAAAAAGTATAATTCGTTTTTTAAACAAGGAAGGGGGGCTGCGAAGACCTATGGTTAGTGCCAACAGGGACTTGGTGGGAAGAGGTACTTGACCCTACTGTATCATGGTTACGGTACTTTCGCTTCGAGAGTTGCAGAAGTTCAAAGTTAAAAAAACACCCATTTTTGGGGTGTTTTTTGAATCCCTTTTCCCAAAGCCCCAGGGCAGCTGAAGACTTGTGATTTTGGGGTTTGGTAGACCTTGACCCCCTCTCGTTGTTCCCCCATAGTATGACTTTGGGGGACTTTCGCTTCGAGAAATCCAGTGCGTTGAAAAAACTTTTGCAAATTTTTATACGTTTTTGACTAACTTTGACGTATTGGTGTAGTTCAGAGAGGTGGAGTTTAGGGCTAATATTTGTTGCCAATAAACTTCAGACCTATTGTGGTCGATTCCATACCAAAATATTGAAACCTGGAAAAATGACTTTTAAAGCAGCCATAATTTTCGTATGTTAATAAGTATACTTAACACGTGATGAAATTCATTTCAGTGTTAAAGTATCCACATTGGTCATAAACGCTTAAAATGTATTTTAAAGTATTTATCTAGTCTTTGTTTATTGATTTATGGCGAAAAATAACATTTTACAACTTTCGTGTATAAATAGTTACTTGCTATTTACTAGTAAAAACGTTTAAGCAGCCGTTTTTGAACGTTTTTTTGTATCGAAAAAAAGTCATTTTTCCAGATTTCAATATTTTGGTATGGAATCGACCACAATAGGTCTGAAGTTTATTGGCAACAAATATTAGCCCTAAACTCCACCTCTCTGAACTACACCAATACGTCAAAGTTAGTCAAAAACGTATAAAAATTTGCAAAAGTTTTTTCAACGCACTGGATTTCTCGAAGCGAAAGTCCCCCAAAGTCATACTATGGGGGAACAACGAGAGGGGGTCAAGGTCTACCAAACCCCAAAATCACAAGTCTTCAGCTGCCCTGGGGCTTTGGGAAAAAGGGATTCAAAAAACACCCCAAAAATGAGTGTTTTTTTAACTTTGAACTTCTGCAACTCTCGAAGCGAAAGTACCGTAACCATGATACTGTAGGGTCAAGTACCTCTTCCCATCAAGTCCCTGTTGGCACTAACCATAGGTCTTCGCAGCCCCCCTTCCTTGTTTAAAAAACGAATTATACTTTTTTTTGTAACACCCTGTAATAAACAAAATTTATAAATGAATTCTAAAAAATACATTACAAAAATGGCCCCACGAGGTCAAAATTGAAAAATTATTATTAACTCCGGGGTCGATTCATATGTAACCAACCACGGGCTATCCATTCCAATACTTATCTAAGCTCTTGCTTGACAATACATCTCGAAACCCCACAAAACCCTGTTTTTAAAAGAAAAAGTGGTCCCCTGGGGTCAAAAATGAAGATATGTTATCGCCCCCAGGGTCGAATCATATGTAACCAACCACGGTCTATCCATTCCAATACTTATCTAAGCTCTTGCTTGACAAAAAATCTCCGAACCCCGCAAAACCCCGTTTTTTAAAGAAAAAAGTGGTCCCCTGGGGTCAAAAATGAAGATATACAACTGAAATCGGGGTCGATTCATATGTAACCAACCACGGTCTATCTATTCCAATACTTATCTAAGCTCTTGCTTGACAAAAAATCTCCGAACCCCGCAAAACCCCGTTTTTTAAAGAAAAAAGTGGTCCCCTGGGGTCAAAAATGAAGATATACAACTGAAATCGGGGTCGATTCATATGTAACCAACCACGGTCTATCCATTCCAATACTTATCTAAGCTATTGCTTGACAAAAAATCTCCGAACCCCGCAAAACCCCGTTTTTTAAAGAAAAAAATGGTCGCCTGGGGTCAAAAATGAAGATATACAACTGAAATCGGGGTCGATTCATATGTAACCAACCACGGGCTATCCATTCCAATACTTATCTAAGCTCTTGCTTGACAAAAAATCTCGGAACCCCGCAAAACCCCGTTTTTTAAAGAAAAAAATGGTCCCCTGGGGTCAAAAATGAACCGATTGGGACAAACCAAAAGTCATTTAGTACTATTTGAACCATGCCTGATTCATTCCGATACCTCTCATTCTTCTCCTCTATCGGGAACATCGAAAGTCTACATTCGTTTTTTGGGGATATCTCGGGTCCCCGGGGTCGATGGGGGTCAAACCCAAAAAATTATCAAATGCGATTTTTTTCTCTACATACCTGCCAAATTTCATAGCTCTACGATTGAAACTGACGAAAATCGATTTTTAGGGGTAGAAAGGTAGGGAAGTTGAGTCGTAAACAGCCGCAGCGCGCCCCTTCGGGGCGCGCTGCGTCTGGTAATATCAAATATCACAAAAATGGCGGCGCAAAAGCTGTACAAAATGTTTATGTCATCTCCATTGGTGACATACATAAATTTTGTTGTTTCCATTGTGGCATTTTTTTAAATCTTATGTTCTACAGATGTTTCATTTTTAAATGATATATTCAACAAAATACAACATTGATATATGAATAATCTTTTTTCTCTTTCTTCACATCAAACCTAAATGGAAAACAAAAATTTGAGAGAGAGAAATATCAAATGTCACACATATGGCAGCGCAAAAGCTGTACAAAATGTTTATGTCATCTCCATTGGTGACATATATATTTTATTGTTGTTTCCATTGTGGCATTTACGCAGATCTTTTGCTTTGTTGTTTTTATGTAAAAAATGATATATTTGTCGTTTTGCATAAAAAGTTAGTGAAGAAAAAAAATGTAATAAGCAAAGTAGCAAAAATTTTTTGAGTGTACCGAAAACCTGGACTGGACTGGCAAGGCCGTAGTGAGAAAAAAATTTTGGGCATTGTGATTTCAGGGGACACGCCTTTGATCTTTTGCCGCCATAATGTTGGTCAAATTGTTGCAAGCATAAATTAAGCTAATCAATCTAGATTTTGAGGAAAAATCGTTGCATTTTTTTCATTTATGGACAAAGTAAAGAAACACATATATGTTAAAAATGTGAAATCCTCCGGTTTTTTAAGATTAAAATAAATTTTACACATTGCAAATTGAAATTAATCATTTTCTTTATAAAATTTCTTGTGTATTTTTTACAACAAAATATTTAAACATTCATCACAACAAAAATCAATGGAAAGAAAAAATAAGAATTTTTTCTTTATTTTCAGTTTTTTCACGTGAAAAGAAAAACTGTAGTGAGAAAAAACAATAGACAACTGCAACAAAAAAATGCTAAAAATTGTATTTTTTGCTGTTTCTGTTTGATTTTTGTCAACAATTATAAAAGGAAGCCATGACTAATTTATTCAACATTGAATTTATGTGTTGCTAAATTTAAAGTAAAAACTACAAATTAAGTTGTAATTTTTGAATTTAAAATTTTAGCTTTTAAAACTTCGTCACATATTGAGACCTGCCCTTGCAAACATTGAAAATTTGTAAACAAGATATCGACTTTATCATTTTTTAAAAACTTAATAAACACTTTTGGGTGAAAGAAATTTTTGCAATTTCCCTATACAGGTGTACGAAAAAATGAAAACAGCGTTTTATTTTATATTGCAATTGCATTGTTCCCCTCATTATCATGCTTAATGAATCCAAGATAAATACATTCGAATTTGTATTTTACACTGTACTTGTTTATCAACTTTTGTGAAAACTTATTTATGCCTGTTTTTTAGAACAAAATATTCAAACTTCTACGAACATGAGCAAAAAAAGGAAATGGAAGGGAAAAATGCTTCAAACATTCATCAAAACTGATGAATAACAAAAACTTTTTTGTTGAACAAAATATTAAAAAATCAATAAATTAAATACTAATATTGGAGCATACAACTTAACCTAGCGTTTAATCAAGTATATTTTATTAGATATTCTTGCAAATGCCAGAAGTTTTTTAACTGTTACACTCTCTTTGGCATTTTTTTAAAAATAAAATATTCAAATTTTACAACGAAAAAAAATGAAGTTTTTTTGATGAAAAAGAAAGTAAAATCTTAATCAATTATTTGAACTTTGTAGTTTAATTCTTTTTTCCATTTTTTTAGAAAAAATTCAATGCATTTGCTAAAAATTAGTACGATTGAAATTATTGTTAATTCTTCATTAATTTTTACAGAACCAATTTGTTTTTTATTTTCAGAATAAAAAGATTTAAATATTCAATGAACAGAAAATAAACGAAAGAAAGCAAAATTTGTTTTTTTTGTTATGCAAATTTAAGCAATAGAAATAACCAATGTTGTTAATAATGACTTCTATAGAATTACAACTACTTGACAAAATTTATCTTGCGAATGTTATGAATTAATTAGGATATGTGATTAATTTAATATTTTGCACTTCATTAACATTGAAAAATTGAAATGAAACCAATGCTGTAACTAAAACAATGTATTTATGCGAGACTGCTGAATTATCTAATAAAATATTAAAATGAGGCAATGTTGAGCCGATACAAGTAGATATGTTAACATTTTTAAATGTTTTATGTCTTTAATTAATTATTGTTCCTTTTAAATTAAATATTCAAATATGAACAAAAAAATTTGATACGTTAAAAACGTTGGATTTATTGACTGAAAAAAAGAGTGAAATGACACATAATTTGAACTTTGTAGTTTCATTCTTTTAAAAGAAAGTTCCCAAAAAAGTTTTAAAAACATATTCAAAATTTTACAAGCAAAAAGTTTACAACATTGTACTTTTTTACCAAATCATTTAAAAGTTTTTTGGCTGACCGTAGAGGTTTTCATAAGACGTCGGAGTTGGAGGCCCATATTTTGTGAGAATGTTCTTTGGGACTAGGGAATATGTTATGCAAATTATTAGCTGCTATTTCCAAAAACTGTGGATTTGGCAGAACCGAGAAATACCCCAAGTACCAGGAGATGAACATATTTGGGTAAAAAATAACGCATTTTTTCGCTTTCATTAAGCTTAAATAAAATTCAGAATATATTTCTACAGCGAAAATATCAAAATAATAACAAGTCATTTGCTAAAACAACTTTTCAAAATCATTGGGTAACATACGTTTTCTGTAAACTGCCATTGAGTAGTAGTTAATAGAAAAACGTATATTTGAATTTTGACAATAACTTTAATTTTGTAATTATTTTGATATTTTTGCTGTAGAAATATATTCTAAATATTATTTAAGAAAAATAAATATTATACAAAGCGAAAAAATGCGTTATTTTTTACCCAAATATGTTCATCTCCTGGTACTTGGGGTATTTCTCGGTTCTGCCAAATCCACAGTTTTTGGAAATAGCAGCTAATAATTTTCATAACACATTCCCTAGTCCCGAAGAACATTCACACAAAATATGAGCCTCCAACTCCGACGTCTTATGAAAACCTCTACGGTGAAAGGGGTTTTTACTACGGTATTCTTTAAACTTGGGTTAAGCCTTAATCAATGTTTATTTTAGTTAATTTCTGCAAACCTTGAAGTTCCAATGCTCATCAAAAGAAAGGAAGCTAAAGCTTACGGTACCAAAAAGCTTATTGAAGGTTCATTTGAAACTGGAAGAAAATGTTTGATTATTGAAGAAGAAAAAATAAAGAAAAAGATTTTGTGACAAAAAAGAAGCACACCACAAAATTTAACTTTTTCCATTATTTTTTGAATATTTTTTTGCCATAAGATTGGAAACTTTTACAAAAGTTTTGGACTTGTTTAAAGATACCTATTTATATATTTTTTCAACAAACATGTTCATTAGAGAAAAGCTTTTAAATTTGTTTTAAACATTAAAAAAGAAACTATGTAATTTTTAAACAAATATTCCATTAATTTTTATCGAGTCATAAACTATTTTTTACAAAATTTTGTTAAATTTATGTGCATTGGATTCATTTTATCAACTGATAAAAATAGAGAAATTATCACAAATTATTTGGAGCACAAACTGATCATAAATTAATATTGGTTGTATCATTGTATCATAAATTTAATTAAAATTCTTTCTGTAAATTTTTTAACTTTTTTTAACAATATTAATTTGTTGCCTCGAAAAAATCAATGAGCAAAAAGCAGTTTGGACAAACAAAAAACTAACATTCAGTAACACGGTCTATTTTTGCGTCCGGTATAGGCCTACTAGTAAGAAAGAAACACACCCAAATTTTTTAGTGTCGAAAATGGCTGCTTACTTTTTTCCCCTTTTTTTCTATGTTTAAAAAGTGCTATCTTTGAATATTTTATTTTAAAACAAAAAAGTTATCGCTATCACAAATAGTTTTGGGGTACTTCTTAATAAATTTCCTGTTTTAGATTTATTCATCTTGTAAAATACAAGATACAAGTAGTATTCGTGTGCCTACACCTTTAAAAATTTAAAGTTCTTAATACAAACCCAACATCATTTTTAATTTAAAAAAATAAGATTCTATTTATAATACTTTTAATGCAAAAAGTCTTGAAGAAAGTTGAAATATTCGTTGCTTTTCGGTATATTGGAAATAATTATGTAATATCCAAATTTGCATATTTTTTTGGCTATTTACATAATCTATGGTCAATTTTTTGAGGGGAATGATTGGGGTGTTGCGTTCCGTAATACCCTCAAGGTGTCAATATGCAAATTTTTCTGAATATTACTGTTAATTTTTTTGTTGCACTATAAAGAAAAAAAATTAAACACAATTTTTTTTTCTGCTAAAAGTGCCGACAACAAAATAGTCCTTAAAAGAAAAAAAACTTGTCAGATTTTGACGATCATGTGCCGCACAAAAGCGAGATTTTGGCACGGCAACACGAACCACAAAATTGAAGTCAATAAAACCTTAGTCGATAATTATTTACAATGTCGCAGTCGTCGCGCAATGTGTCAAAAAAGGTATCTTCTTTCTTCTTCTTTGCCTTCGCGAATATTCGTTGAGATAAGTCAATAAAAAATTGAGAGTTTTTAAAATAGTTAATTTTTTTTAATTGCGCAATCGCGTTTTTTTTCTTTTTTAGCACATATAAAAATTAATATGTGTGTCTTTTTTCATTCAAAAAATGTACTTTAATTCTTTCTTTTTAGACAATCGATTCCTTTTTTCTTTTTCTTTTTCTTTTTTTGCTGCTGTTTGACACTCGCGTTCTTCTCTTTTTTCTTACCAGCAGTTCTTTTTTTTCTCTCTCGAACAGCACTGTGTGAGGTCATTGAGCATTCATTCGTCGTCTAAAAGATGTTTATTGAGAACACACCGCGACAGGAAGCGCTTTTTTTTCATTCATTCATTCTTTATTATTGATTTGTTTCTTGTTCAACAATAATTTAATATTGTTTTAGTTGCATTGTACATATTGCTGCTGTCGTGTATCAATGGAAGAAGAAGATTCATCACAAAGCAATGAAGGACAAAAGGTTTGTTTAATGTTTGTTGTTAATAAACAAAAACTCATCTCTTTTTTTTTAGAAATCCATTCATTTGATTGTGTTCGAAAAAGGTGTTAAAAGCTTTTACTATGAGCAATGTGAAGTTCGAGTAAAGAATCACAAGATTTATGTAACCCCAAATGATAAAGGTATGCTCAATTTTTTTTTAACTTTTGGATGAAGATCTTTAACGATTCTTTATTTAGATGCAAATAAACTTTTTCGAACAATTGATGATAACTTCATTTGTTTTAAGGTATGCATTTTTCTGGTTATATTTACTATTCTTTACGGTACATTTTTAGAATGTTATTGTCTTCTTTGCCAGCAGCAATGGATTTGCTTTAATTTTTGATCACAAACGACATTGCAAGCATGTTTATACTGTTCTTCAACAAAAAAGGGTATAACTTTTAATATTTTTAATTGTTCTTAAAGGTACCAAAATTGCAGGTTAACAGCTTTAACAATGGCACTCAACTAACCATGTCATCTTTTGAAAAGAGATTCATCGTTCCCATGATCCAAGAATTGAGAAATTATACCGAATTGAACTTTGATTTCCGGATTTTTGTCTTGAAGCTATTCAAATCTTTGGATGTTGAACAGAAGCAAAGATTAGCTCCGGTACTTATTGCAACAAAAATTGAACAATGCTTGCTTGATTCCGTGTTGAAAGGAGTTGAATTACCTGTGAATAATGAAGAAGAAACAAAGTGAGTATTTTAATCATTTTTACACATTTTAAAAAATACGGAATTACTTTTTGGAAGGAACAGAAATTCTTTAAGTTTATGTATTTTATTATTTAAATCTTTTTAGAAAGAAGCCAAAAGCTGTTTCACGAAAGAGAAATTCCAATGGAGAAAAGAAGAAGATGAATCAACAACCCGAATTCTCTGGCAGTTTTAATCAAACGTATGGTTTTCATCTTTTGTTAATTTGTTATTTATGGAAAGTAGACTGTTCATTGCTTTCTAAATTTTTACATCACAAAATTTTATTCAATTTTTTTGTAGACCTGGTCCAAAACTTGTTACTCAAGCTGCTCTATTTGAAAAAGAAAGTAGTGAACAAAAACCAAAATTTTGTAGCAGTTTACCATCGGCTTCAAATGTTGCTTTTAATCCTGAAGAATCAACTGAAGATAATTCTGAAATACGGTATGTGATTTTTTTCTTTTTTTCTCGAATGATTTTTTTACCGTACCCAAAATTTAATTTTAATACTGCCTGTTTTTTTTTTCACGTCATCAATTAATGCGAATCTCTAAAAAATCTTTGATCACTAAACTGCTTTGAATTGTTTAAAATTATACTGTAGTTCGATAATCACTTTATTTTTCTGCATATGTGTATAAGGCCACATGGAGAAAAAACTTTTGAGGTGGACATTTTTGATTTGGAGGGAACACGCTTTTGGACTTTTGCCGCTTGAGGGCATGTCTATGAACTTGTATACATACGTAACACATTTCTGTACTTTATTGTTTTAGCTCTCCACCTGCAGCAAAGAAGCCTCGACTCTCAAATCGCAACAACTCTTCAAGAATTTCGCCTGAACCAATTACAACTCCATTTCAAGTACTCGATTATACTCAATCTGGTGTTGCTAGAACTCATCTCTTCATTTTTACCTCTGAAGAAAGAACGCATTGTTATGAATATTATTGGTCATCTTTTTCAACTAATTATAAATGCAGTGGAAAAGGTTGCAAAAGAGCTGGTCCTATTCTTCAAAAAGATTCTGATGGAAATGATCGATTATATTTCAAAGGCACAAAATGTGCATGTGAACCTCGTCTCTTTGATCCTGATCGATACAAAAGTGATATTGATTTATATCAGCCTGATTACAAGATTGTTGAAGAAGAGTTTCGTGGAAAAAATGGACTCAGAAAAGGACTTAGATTATATGTATATGCAACTGAAGACAAGAAAAAAGCTTATAAATTTAATTGGGAAGAAAAGCAAAATCGATTTGTTTGTATCAGATGCTCGGTCAAAAATTATTACATTCGTGCATGTACTTTAAAAAATGCAGATGACGTGGAGTTTCTTGCAGTTCAAGATAAAGAACATAAATGTGTACCATATGATTGTTGATGTATCTATTTATTAATTTTTTTGTATGTTAGATATCTGATTTTTGTAATATTTTAATCATATTTTGTCTTTGTGTACTTTTATTTTTATTTATAACTTATTTTTGATATAAAACATTATTTAATTTAAATATTTTTAATTTTGATTTTAAAAGCTTTATGTAAAAATTACATACATTTTTGTTGCTACCGTAATAACTGAAGACAAAAATTAAAAATAAATGTTTTAAAAATTACAGAAAAATTATAAATTTCAGCTTTTTTTTAAATTATTTCTTGAATTTAGTAGACGGAGTTACTGTAACACTATTATCTTGAATTACCAGAATGCTTTTAATAGTTTTTAAAGCTAAAGTTGGTGAAGTCAAACGCGAATATGCAAATTTAATTGCGTTTTTCATACACGAAGAATACCCAGTTAAAACTGTTAAAACAATTTTTTTGAATCCAAAAATACTCGAATAATATTCAGCAAAATTGTTGTTGTTGTTGGATACTGTAGAATGAAAAGCCAATTTGGCACGCCATGTTTAATTTAACTGTGTCATTAATGCTTTTAAGTATTTAAAACTGATACTGAAGAGCAAGAATTCCATTTTACTTTAAATATAGCTAAAAGATGTTTTTAATTTTCAAGTACATAAAATATTATTAATTTTTTTTGACAAAAATCGTTTTATTTTAGTTTAGCCAATTAAATATTCAAACAAATAAAGCAAAAAACAACCGCAATAAAAAATTTAAACATTTTTTTGAAATGAAAGAAGACCAAAAAATCGATAAAAAATAGATAAGACGTTTTTTGGTAAATGTGGAAAAAATTGTTGTAGTTCAACAATAATTTGCTTCAACTATTTAAAATTATCCTGCTTATTTTGCTCTTGCATATTTCACATATGATATGTGATATAAAAATATTAATATTACATTACATTAATTTCAGTAATATTTTGCAACAAAGTTTTTGCAGTTTCTAAATCTTCAATTTTTGCAGCTGTTTGTTCACGTTGTTGTGTAATGAATGGACTTTCAGCTGTGAGGTCCTTGACTTCGTCGCCCAATCCTTTGATTTTTTTAACCAATTCTCGATGAATGTTATCTTTGACAAAATTGACAAGTTTCATCATGATTGCTTTTGGAAGTAAAAATTGAAGAGATTCTCGAACAATTGTAAAATATTGAATTACATAGTTTTCTGAAAAAAATCAATAATGAACTTCAAGGATGCCAGCATTATATTTTTGGGAAGGCTGAAACCATTTTGAAGCGGCACGCCTTTGATCTTACGCCGATGGCGGTAAAAGATCAAAGAATTTTTATGGTTATGCAGGTGTCATTTTTAAATTAGTTTATGCTTAAAAATTTAATGTTGTGTCTCAAAACGAAAATGGAATGGAAAATAATAACTTTTCGTTACAAGAGTCAATTCAGGGATCAGGTTTAAAAAAAATTACGAAAAAATCCTCCACTTTCGCAAGGCCGTATGGAGAAAAAAATTCGGGGAGGGCATTTTCATTTTGGAGGGAGCACGCCTTTGATGTTAAGGCGGCAAAAGATCAGAGGGTTTTATCAGGTTTTGAGGGGGCACGTCAAATGTCCCCTTCTCTCTACGGCCTTGCATTGTTGTGAAATTTTTAAAAAAGTTGAAAAATATTGAAAAAAAACATACCCAATTTTTTGCATTGTTCAATTTCAGTTTCTTCTGGAGCAGAAAGTTTGTTTTTTAAAACTGTAACAACTTCTTTCTTTACCGCTTTTGTAACACTATTTTTCTTCAATGATGATGGAAGAAATGTCTCAACTGGAATGTCATCATCTTCACCACTAACCGATTCAGCCGATGAATTTTCTTCTTCAACTTCTGCAACTTTTGGAGAATTTCGTGATGGAATAGGTTTAGCAGCACACGTCCCGCTTTTTGGGAAATTTGTCTGATCGCCAGCCAGCTGACTGAAAAAAAGTAAGAGCAGTTGTGAGTGCGCTTGGCTTTCGTGCAACAAGGGAAAGTGCGAGCGGGTTCGAGTTCGGCCCGGGGTAAAAAAATTTTTTACAATCAAATATTATTTCAGTAATTATTTTAACACTCTTAAAATAACAAATAAAAAAATATATTCTCATTAAATTAGTAAATTTACTGATTTTTGCTATTATTTTTGCCTTTAAATGTTTTTGTTGTTCTTTTTGGTGGCAACAATCCTTCAACAAAAACAAAGAAATAATATGAAAAAATAATATAAAGACAGATAACAGATAAGATGACACATTATTTATCAAAACAAATGATATAAATAAGAGCAAAAGAACATACGAATTAATATATTTAATCAAAGCAACAGAAGTTAATTCAAGGCATATGGTTTACAGACTTAATATTTGCGGAAGTAGCTTTTTCCATACTTCACAAATGCATTCAAATTGGATAAATAGAATATTTTCACCAGAGCAATCAACTTCATAAGAGACCTTTATTATCTAATTCTATTACATACCTAAAAAAGAATATAGGTATAATAAAAAAAAGGATTTTATTACATAAATCAAACCAAAAGAGAAATAATAACGAACCCTTGAATTCAAGTTGAAAGATCCAAGCAAAAATTCTTGTACATTTTAAAATTTCTTCTTGTGATGTGAAAGATGTTTGAGATGGAGATAGTTCAAATTTTAGTGTTTGATGAGATAAAAGTAAATCAGAGATTGCTCGAAGTGGATCTGAGATACATATATGCAGCAGCAGCATTCCCTTGTGGTGAGATCGGTTGAAGAAGTGATGTTAGTGGAACCTGAAAAAATGAATAGGGTATAGTTTAACACACATCTTAATAACCCTAAAGGTACAAATAAACCAATAGTTATAACAACAATATTTATGATCTTAAACAAACAAGTTTATTCAAGTGATAAGCAGTAAGCTTATCAGTTGATTAAACTTTTTGTTTACATTTACAAAAAAGATATATTTTTCCATAAAAAACTTACTTCAGTTGTTGTTGGTGAAGAAAGACGAATAGATTTTGCAAAATCAAACATTATAAAATTCATTGAAGTTATTGCTGTTATTTCTTTAACATTTGAGCAATCAGACATTCATCATCACAGGTTCGATCACCATTAAAACAGAATCAATTTTTCATGTGAGTTTGACTTGCATGAAGTTTTACTTTTTTAACGATGTTTAAAAAATATAAATGGGAACGATTTTAATAATTCATTACATTTGTCGAAGAAAAAGTTTAGAAAAATTGTTCAAATAAAAATCACAAAATTGAAAGCAAAAAACATTTAAAGGCAAAAATAATAGCAAAAATCAGTAAATTTACTAATTTAATGAGAATATATTTTTTTATTTGTTATTTTAAGAGTGTTAAAATAATTACTGAAATAATATTTGATTTTTAAAATTTTTTTACCCCGGGCCGAACTCGAACCCGCTCGCACTTTCCCTTGTTGCACGAAAGCCAAGCGCACTCACAACTGCTCTTACTTTTTTTCAGTCAGCTGGCTGGCGATCAGACAAATTTCCCAAAAAGCGGGACGTGAGCAGCAATTTTTGAACCAAACAAAGAATTCTCGAAAGGTTTATTCAAATCAAATTCTCGATGTCTTATATTGATATAACTGAACTGCATTTCAACAAGTTCTTCAACAAAATTTTTTGTGGGTTGTAGCCTTTCATTTACAATGTCACAGGCAATTTTATTAATTCTTTTATAAAGTCGTGGAAAACGATTCTTTTCTTGCTCGGTAATTTTTTCGGTACAGTAATCAACAATCTCGAGAAGAATATTTTTAATTGTATCAACAAATGCTACGCTTGGATCTTTTAAACGTTTCATTTGACGAATTGCTAATTGTATAAAGCAGAAGTCTGAATTAAACATGGCAATTCTGGTTCCCTAAAATTTTTAAAGATAAATTTGGAAATGAATTTTTAAAGAGTAATTAAAGATAGGAGTCGAAATTTCTGAAACTTGAATTATGCAAATTTTTTAAATTTATGAAACTTGAATTATTCAAATTTTTAAAATTTAGGAAGCTTGAATTATGCAAATTTTTAAAACTTATGAGAATAGAATTATGCAAATTTTTAAAATGTTTGAAACTTGAATTATGCAAATTTTTAAAATTCTGAAACCTTGAAAAACCAAATAAGTTTTATGCATACTGTGTTTATAATAATCAAGTTTTGATTAGTTTTATGCAAATTTTGAAGGTTTCACATCTTTGAAGTGCTTATTTAAATTTTTTTTAAATGATTAAGAAGGTAAAAATTTTTTTGATATGCCTAAGTTTTCGGCACTCCTCGAAAAATATCTTTAAAAAAAAATACTTACATGAGAATTCCTCAAAGCATTGATCAAAACTTCTTGAGTCAGCCCATCTTCAGGTTTAATATCTTGATAACAAGAAAAATCTCTGAAGGCAACATCTATTCGAGCTCCACCAACTCTGAAAGAAGGGTGTTAATTTGTTTCAACAAAAAAGTAATTACAATTTATCAGTTTCAATATCGTGTTGAAATCCATCAAGAAGTTTATTAAACAACTCTGAGAAAATTCTTATCACTTCATTCACAGTCATTTCGGGGTCATCAAATAAAGGAGTGCCCAATTCTGCTTGAATAAGTAATTGCTCATTTACCATATTATTTATTTCATCTCTTAATCCCGGGAGATGTTTTGCAATATGATTTACCAGAAGCTGTAAAATTCATGTAAAAATAACGGAAAAACTTAATAAATAAAAAATGTGTTTTTCGAATTATGCAAATTTTTTATATTAATACCGTTAGGGCCAATCCACCTTAAAAAATTTGCATAATTTAGTTGAATAGAAGCGCTTAAAAGTAATTTAAAAAGATAAAATGTTACAATTTTTTTGGTTTTTAGAATTATGCTAATTTTTCTAACTAATTCGCTCAGGGCATCATTATGACAAGAACCACCAGTCCACCAGTTAAAAAATTTGCATAATTTGGTTTAACAAAAGAGCTAAAAAGTTATTTAAAAAAGGTAGAATACTTCAATATTTTTATTGGATTTTAGAATTATGCAAATTTTTGTTTTACCTCCTTCGGGGCATCATTTTGATAAGAACCACTTTGCGATAGATCAGCCTTCTAAAATTTGCGTAACTTACTTTATTCAATTGCTGCCTCAAAAATGGCATTCCGTTTTTTCGAGCAATTGGACGATAATTGTTTCGAAAGAATTCCTCTTCTTTCATGAGGCAATCTTCCACGGTCGTTTTATTCAAAACTTCTTCCTGGGATCGACATCGAACTCCGATAATTCCAAGTTTTGCCGGAAACCTTTTACCCATTAATAGCTCATTTGCATTAGTTCCTTTATCCATTAAATCAATCTTCGTCAAAACACATAAAGTTCGAGATCTTTCTGGATCATATTTTTTTGCAATGTGTAAAGCATCAGAATTATTTGCGTCATTGTTCGCAGGGGTAACAGCAAGGATTAAGGATTTTGGATTTTTAACGTATTCTTCAACCATGGCTTTGATGTCTTGCTGAAGTATTTTAGCGTAAATTTGTTAGAAAAATTTGCATAATAATAAAAAAATCAATTAGGCATACACGAATTTGCATAACGCCAAAAATCAATTAATCATACACCAATTTGCAAAACAACAGAAAATCAATTAGTCATACAAAAATTTGCATAACATTGTATTTTATGCAAATTTTCTGAACTCGTACCTTCATAGTGTTATCCTTATCTTCAAGATTAACTTTTATTGTTCCTGGGAGATCCACTAATGATAGATCCACGACTTTGTGGGAATAGATTGTTAAAATTATTGGAGTACTGGAAACTGTCTAAAATATGCAAATTAAATCTTCTAGTAATAAGCAAAATTTGCATAAATTTATGTTTGTTGAACCTACTTTTGGTGGAACTTTGTTACGAATTTCATTTTCAACTTCTTCAAAATCTGTGAAAATCTTGTTTTGGATATGATCCAAAGTTGCCCAATCACCAGCAATTCCTAAATGGATCAATTGTTAGAAAAATTTGAATAACAAAAAACCTGTTTGTTGCCTGCGGGGATCATCTTCTGGTACATTCACTAAATTTAGCACCAATGGACACCGGGTTACGATATCATTCCCTCGGGGCAAAAAGCTCCATCCTACTATGCCTTCAACGACTGAACTCTTTCCAGATGACTAAAAAGTTTTATAGTTTATGCAAATTTTGCTAAAATAAAACAGATTTTGAAGTGGAATAAATTTGAATAAAGATTTGGCATGCTTTGGAGAAAAAAACTTTGGGGTGGACATTTTCATTTCGGAGGGGGCACGCCTTTGATGTTTTGCCGTCATAACATGGCGTCGGCAAAAGATCAAAGGATTTTCTTTTTTTGGGGGTCACGTGCCCCAAATGCCCCTCTCCCTTCCCTTTTTGTGGCCTTGGGTATGCAAAATATGTGATATAAGAAAATTTCAAGAACAAACCTGTGCCCCAACAGCAATAATTTGTGGAAAGTTTATCGATCGATGATCAACAATTGTATCCAGTTTTCGAAGCTCATTTATAACAGAAATTAGGGGATCCATTTTTAAAAGATTGACAAACTGATAAACTGAAACAAAGTGAAACAAATTGATTTCTGCGATAAAAAATATCCGTTAATTGAAAAGTGAAAATCTCTTTTTTTTGATGATAAAACAATTGAGGTCATTGAAAAACATGTTTTTCAGGTTTTGCAATTATCACTTTCGTCCCGAAGAAAATTTATTTTGAACGACTTAACAATTTTATTTAAGGATTTGTTTAAAAAAGTCAAAGATCATTAAAATTGACTGTCCTGGTGTTCGCTTTAGCATGTAATTTGAAATATATAAATCGAGCATGTTTAATTTTTAATTTCTGACATGCTGAAGTTGATTTTAGTATTTTTAACTATAAAACATTCAAAAAATGAACACAAAAAATGTGTAAAAATTTTAACAAAATGTTTTTCTTTAAAAAATGACTAAAAAGAAAATGCTCACAAAATGGATGATTAATATGAAAAAGGCAATCAAACATTGTAAAAATTGTTGTATTCTTCAAAAGAAACAAAAAACAATGAACGTTTTTCCAATCATCTTTTTGAAAATTTTTTTTAAAATATTTTATAGATTTTGATGCAGATAAATTGATAAAAAAAATGGAAATTGGTTTTTGTTTAATTTATAAGCTCACGGCTGGTGCAGATTTTTCTTTACACGAAAATAATTTCCAAAATTTTGACATCAAAAAATAAAAACCTCTCTAATATTTTTCGTGTTAAGAAAAATTTGCCCCAGCTTTGTAAATAAGGCTTTTTTTACATAAAATTATGTTATGGACAGTGTTATGCTTCGCCCGCGCCCGCGCCCGCCCGCGGGCGCCCGCGGGCGCCCGTTGGCGGGCGGCGGGCGGGCGCGGGCAGTTTTTTCAAAAGTAAGCGGGCGGCGGGCGGGCGCGGGCAGATTTTTTCTAAGTCAGCGGGCGCGGGCGCGGGCGCCCGCGAGTAAAAAAGTAAAGGCATTTTCTTTTTTTTCTCAATGCTTTTTTGACAATATTTCTCAACGAAAATCTACAAAAAACTGCTTTTTTGCCATAAAAATCACACGGAAAGACAAATCATCTAATGAAGAAAGAACATAGTTTATCACCGCAATGACCTAAATGCCCTATGAGAACATCCAAGATTCTCTGAAATAATTTGCATTTTTTCACATTGGTGTCAATCTTTTTTGCTTGTCGAAAAAGAAAGAATAAACTGCTATGAAAAATTTTACATCGTTATTAACTTCCTCTGGATTTTAACCGATTAATGACATTATATACAGTACTACTTTAAGTAATTTTTGTTAATCAATATATCAATTATTGATATGGTCAAAATTTAAATTCATGATAGGTGTTGAACATATGCTTTTGACATATACTATGCCAAATTAGCGATATGACATACCGTCGGTTTATGTATACATTGTCTTTAAATATTGAAAATAATAGTTGAAAATAAATTCAAATCGGAGTCCGTGTTATGCTTCGCCCGCGGGCGCCCGCGGGCGCCCTTTGGCGGGCGCGGGCGGAATTTTTGAAAGTAAGCGGGCGGCGGGCGGGCGCGGGCGATTTTTTGGAAAGTACGCGGGCGCGGGCGCGGGCGCCCGCGGAAAAAAAACAAAAGCATAACACTGGTTATGGATATAAAGTTAAAGTTATGGTAAAAAATTTTAAGAAACCGATCGATGTTGTAACAAACCTTTAGTTATCTTTTGTTTCGTCTTAAGCATTATCAAAAAAGAAGTCTGAAAAATTTTCTGACACGTTTTTTTGTCATTTTTAGTTGAAAAAGTTTCTGCATTTTTGTTGTTAGAATAAAATACAAAAGTATTAATTTGCTTCTGTTTGTTATAGAGAAAATTGATTAATATAGTTTTGTGACACTTAATTTTTGTCTTTTTAAGTTAAAAAGCTTTCTTCGTTTTTGAAATTAGAATAAAAAAGAAAAATATTTATTTGCTTTTATTTTTCGATGGGAGAGAAACTCTAATTGTCTTTTATTTTTTTGTGACACTAGAAAGAAACAAAACAAATATATTTTTAATGAGATAATCATGGAATAAAATTTGATATTTTTTCAATTTTTTAAAGGCAAGCTTGATAATTACAGTATTGATATTATAACTCAAAATTTTTAAATTAACTAAAATATTCAAAGATGTCAACGTAGAAAAAGATAAAAACTCGTGTGGCCCTAATCTAGACGCGACAATGGCATGGTCCATGAAAAAACAAATTAATCAATGCAAACTCCTCTGCCATGCCCAGAACCAACTTGACTGTTAATCCAATGACCTATAATTATTTACAAATGGCAATTTTCGTGCCATCGTTTTTTTCTTCTGCCATTAAGCAATGCAAATGTCCTTACTTTTTTATCTTAATACGTTCATGCCAATGAGAAACTCAAATATGACTAATATCCTAATTTTTAGTTTTAAGAAAATTCAACTAAAATATTACAGATATATATAGCGTAACAAAAAAATTTAAGTTGCGATCCTTGTCAAACTAATTACTATAAATTTTATTTCTGTTACTGTAAAATTTGTTGAAGATGAAGATGGAAAAGAATGTATCATTTTGAAAGGAAAAGATCACAAATGCCAATTATAAAAAATTTAATCCCATTGTCTGATTTTTGAGATTTCATTTAAATTGTTTGTTTTATTTTTTTTCTATGTTGTTCAAGTTTTTCAATAATCTTTTTTCTCTTAAATTTAGAGATGGGCAGGGAACACTTTTTCCTTTTCTTTCTTTAACATTTTTTTGGTCACAGTAACGAAAAAACGATTTTGCGCATACTTTTTTTTCAAGATTAACAATCTGACCCACTAGACGTATTTTTTTACGCTGATTCCGAATATGCCATTTTTGAAAAGTTTTATCCGGGGCAAATACCCAAAATTTGCATTTTTAGATGTTTTTACAAGGAAATGCTTTTGTTGATTCCAGCTGATTCCATGAATTTAGTACCATTCGATAGCCCTTCCAAAAATACATCTGTGGTCAAAAGGAAATCCACGCGAAAGCACGCGAAAAAATGTTACAACGATCGCAGAGCTAGATTTGTATAAAAAATGCTTGAAAAACAAAGGAAAGAAAAGGAAATGAACTTTTTTGGCAACGCGTCTAAAAAAATGCATTCTTTTTTGTGCAAAAAAGAAAGAGAAAAAGTGTTCCCTTTTCTTTTTTTCAACCAAAAAATTTTGTTTTGCCGAATTTTAAAATGGTATTTTCGGCATTTTAACTATTTTTAATAATTTTTTTGTTTTTATTTTCGGTTTATTCAGGTCTTAAAGTACCTTGACGGAACAATAAAATGATTTTTTTTCAACTTTTATTTTTGACTTGCCCATCGCTACTTAAATTTCTGTTTATTTTCAAACTTTTTTATTATATTAAAAATGAGTCTTCGAGGCAATTAAAAATGAGAATTAAAGAAGAATGTTTAATAAGATAAAAGAAGCTTTTTTTGGGATAAGTTAAAACTAAAATATTCAAATAACGCATTTTAAATGGCGAAAAAACAAATGATTTACTGGTGAGCAATCGCATTTACTGTTTACCTTTCCATTTAGGAAAGAGACAAAAAAAGTGTTGATAGACGGCTGGTAAACGAGACAGCGGCTGCATTAAAAATGCTTTTTGTTTGTTCATCGATTTTTTACTTTTTTTCACACAAAAAATTGAAGTCGGGTTTTTTTGAATATTTTGTTAGAAAAATGTACGAAAAAAGAAAGATTTTTATATAAAATCTGAATAGAAATGCTCACAGAAATTAATTTTTTCCAAATACTAGAACTTGGTTTTTAAAAACTGCTTATCAGTTCAAGAATAAACAATAAACTCATTAGTGGGAAAGAACATATTTAATTTTAGAAAGGTATTTATAAATCAAGCGTATATGATAAACAACTTTTTTTTCATATTTCTGACATACAGAAGTTGATTTTAGCATTTTTTCATTCAAAAAACATTCAATAAAGGATCACAAAAAAAATTTGCATATGTTTGGCAAAAATTTTTTTAATATCGAAAAAATAAATGATTTACTAACAGAAGACATATCCTAGTTATGATCGAGTTGGGTCTCTATATTTTGCACAAAAAATATGATTGTGGCAAAACATTACTTGTCAATTCATCAAACTGTGACTTTATCAGGGGGGTTACTGTAATATAACAGTTAAAGTACACGATGAACATATTTTGATCCCTCCACAAAAATTTTTTACAAAGTTGTAATAGTTTAAATCTTTTCAAAATATTTGAGGGCATGAATTACAGAAATTTTGATGTTTTGCAGAGTCCAAAAATGCAATACCATTAGGTATTTATATATAAAATACGTTCCTCGTGTACTTTTTTTCACTCTTTTATTGGAAAAGAGAGAGAAAAGTGTTAAAAGACTGCTGGCAAGCAGCCAGTGGCTGAGTTAAAAAAATTTTTCAGTTCGTTCATTTTTTTCTTCTTTCTTCTGGCAAAAAATTTAATGTCGTGTTTATTTGAATATTTTGTTGAAAAATGTACAAACAATTAATAGGAAGGTCATTAACAAATTCCAAATAAAAAAAAGTTTAATACATCCTGAATTATTAAAATCAGGGTTTTCAGAATTGCTTTTCAATTCAATATTAAATATAAAACTTATTATTAGGGATGAACATGTTTGATTAAAGAAAGATATAAATCGAGCATATTTGATCTGCAACTTTATTTTCCATATTTCTGACATGCTGAAGTTGATTTTAGTATTATTAAATTATAAGATATTCAAAATACCAAAAATGTGTAAAAATTTTAACAAAATGTTTTTCTTTAAAAAAATGTTTTAAAAAAGCTAACAAAATGGATGATTAATATATGAAATACAATCAAGCATTGCAAAAATTGTTGTATTCTTAGAAAGAAACAAAAAACAATGAATGTTTTTTTCAATCATCTTTTCGAAAATGTTGTTTTAATATTTTATAAATTTTGATGCAGAATAACCAAAAAATCAGAGAGGGGTTAGAAATAAAAGCCAATTATGGTACAAAATTTTTTAAGAATTCGATAGATATTGCATATAACCTTTAGTTATCTTTTATTTTGTCAATGACATATCCAAAAGAAAAGTTTGAATAAATTTAATTTTGTGACACTTTTGTCTTATTAAGCTAAAAAAGTTTGTTCGTTTTTAATGTAAGAATAAAATTGAAAAATATTAATTTGCTTCTATTTTCGATGAGGGAAAAATCTCTTATTTTCTTCCAATTTTAGTGACACAAGAAAGAAACAAAACAATGTATTTTTAATGTACCATTCATCATAGTATTTGAACAAGATTTCAATAAATTTCTACTTTTTATTTAAAGATCCTCGATAACTAAAGTATTGAAATTTTAATTCAAGATTTTTAAAACTTAATTTAAATATTCAAAAAAAATATCAACGTACAAAATTAATGCAAACTAATGTGGTCCTATTTAGGCAAACATTTTTCAGGTCTGGCACATGGAAAAGTTAACTAATCAATTAAAACTTTTGCTAGGGTGGCTGCCATGCGCATTATCAACTTAAGTATTTATCCTTTGACCTTTATTTAATTAAGAATGGCACTTTTTGTGCCATCAATTTTCATGAGCCACCATAAGTCAAAGCAAACGCCATGAGATTGTTTGGTCCAAAAAAATTTTCAGGCATGAGATAACCAAATGTGACTCAAAAATGGGACCCACTAAACGCTGGACTGGACCGGTCGTTGGACTGGACTCCTAAACGCTGGACCGGCTACTAAACCCTGGACCGGGGGTCAAAAATAAAGATAAACGATTTCTGAGTTATCAGAATTGTTCCCAACTATAAAAGAAACAGATTTCATTTTTCAGAATTTTCCGGATTCAGAATCCTCGACTTCAGAATCTCTTCAGATTCTGAAATCTTCCAAAATTTAAAAAAAAGGTTTTTTTTTTCCTTTTTTTCTCTGCCCAAAAAAAGACAGACGCAAAAAAAACTTTGAACGAACGAAACCGTTTTCCTTTTTATGCTTTTTGGCAGAACGTTCAAAGAAGAGGTCGCCTTTTGCTTTTTGTTGCGACAGAGAAACAAAGAAACGTGCTTTTTGCGTGCAAAAAAGAATGCATTTTTTTGTTCTTTTTTAAAGTAAACTCTTTTAATTTTTTTCTACTATTTTTTTGTGAATAATTTTTTTATTCTTTAACAATCAACAATAAATAAATTATTTTTCTTCAATATTTAAATGTTTTCAAAAAATAACAAAAACTTAACAATAAATTATTTTGTTCATAAACAATAAAAATGTTGGATTACAAAAATAGCAAATTTGTTCAAGA
This sequence comes from Panagrolaimus sp. LJ2414, assembly GCA_024447195.1. Taxonomy (NCBI): domain Eukaryota; kingdom Metazoa; phylum Nematoda; class Chromadorea; order Rhabditida; family Panagrolaimidae; genus Panagrolaimus; species Panagrolaimus sp. LJ2414. The sequence goes on from JAMRXY010000023.1 coordinate 3,079,686, forward strand.
AAAAAATTGTTTTGAAAATATTGTTACACTTAATTTTAAAGTTCAAACATTTGTTCACTTTTTGCTGGACTTTTTTTCTTTTTGTGGGGCCAAAAAATATATGATATGTCCAATGAGAGGTTGTTCGTCTACAAATTCTTTCAAAGTTTCTTGCATGGTAGAAATTGGATGCGTTTTAGTTGTGCCATCATATTTTGCAAATCCAGATTCAACTGCAATAACTGCAACAAAATGATTTGTTGTATGCAGAGTTACACATCCAAGTTCATATCTTCTTCCACGCATCTAAATTTTTATCGGTGTTTTGAAAAAAATTGAAAAAAAAATTTCAAGAAAAAATTTAAAAAAATTTTTCGTGGTCCGCCGTGGTCTCCCATCACGAAAGAAATACTGTGGTCCGACCACAAAGAAGGAAAACAGCTGCGCCTCGGGAGAGAGAGAAAAATAGGCTCCGCCCTAATGATGCTAAACACCCCCAAATGACTACTCATCTCTCCGAGGGAAATCGCAAAAAATTTGCATTGGAAAATGTCCTGTTAATTTCCATGAATATCCATTAATAATATTGAAAAGCAACTCAGCTCCCCAATAAGTATGCTGATTTTTAAAATAATAATAAAAAAAATATAATTGGGTGGCATCATTCAATAAATTTAGAAATTTATAAGCCAAATAAACATAACTAAAATAATTAGCTGGCTTAAAGTAACCTAAAATTAACCAAGACTTTTATTATCTCTGTACAACTTAAAGTTACCAAAAATTGAAATCGATTCAATTGTCCTCAAATAATTGTGTTTAATATTAGATAAAAATATTTTGGCAGCCTTTTTCAATTCAGCTTCATTGTTGGCATCTTGTAATGCAGAAATGCAGTAGCCATTTTTAAAGCAAAAACTTTGCCAAAACCAATAAGGGACACAAAATAATAATGTTTGAATAAAAAATAACACTGGAACAAATTTGTAATAATCAATGTATACAGTGTCTCTTTTAAAACTTGAATAATTGAAGGTAGGAAAATCAACGAAAAAAGGGCTCACAAAATATTGTTGTTCAATAAAACCTACAAATGAAAGTAAGAGATCATAGAGGCACTATGGGATTATTAACTAACAAAAATTTTCAATAAAGAGACTCCATTGAGGTAATTCATAAGAATTTTGAAAACAGACAATGTGTTCATCCCCAAAATAACGAAATAAAACTAACAATAAAAAAGAAACAAAAATATAAGGGGTATAAATATTGTGAAGTCGATCAGTTCTACTGATATTCGTATTATGTGGAATAAGATTGTAAACATCAAATACTACTGGAATAGCAATCATCTTTGCACAATTTTATAAAAAATGAAAAAAAAATAAAACTGCAAAAGAATGAAAGAAACTTTAATTTCAAAATTTCTATTTAAGTTTACTTTTATGCTCCTTCGTTTCATCACCTTTTTTTCTTCTTCTCTGACTTTTATGTCTATTCATTGCTTTGCAAAAAAACGTTATGTTACGGATCTCTTTTCGCAAAAAATTTCACCTTTTCAAAAGCGTAAAGACACTGTTTAAAAAAGTCCAGCAAAAAGTGAACAAATGTTTGAACTTTAAAATTAAGTGTAACAATATTTTCAAAACAATTTTTTTCTTGAACAAATTTGCTATTTTTGTAATCCAACATTTTTATTGTTTATGAACAAAATAATTTATTGTTAAGTTTTTGTTATTTTTTGAAAACATTTAAATATTGAAGAAAAATAATTTATTTATTGTTGATTGTTAAAGAATAAAAAAATTATTCACAAAAAAATAGTAGAAAAAAATTAAAAGAGTTTACTTTAAAAAAGAACAAAAAAATGCATTCTTTTTTGCACGCAAAAAGCACGTTTCTTTGTTTCTCTGTCGCAACAAAAAGCAAAAGGCGACCTCTTCTTTGAACGTTCTGCCAAAAAGCATAAAAAGGAAAACGGTTTCGTTCGTTCAAAGTTTTTTTTGCGTCTGTCTTTTTTTGGGCAGAGAAAAAAAGGAAAAAAAAAACCTTTTTATTAAATTTTGGAAGATTTCAGAATCTGAAGAGATTCTGAAGTCGAGGATTCTGAATCCGGAAAATTCTGAAAAATGAAATCTGTTTCTTTTATAGTTGGGAACAATTCTGATAACTCAGAAATCGTTTATCTTTATTTTTGACCCCCGGTCCAGGGTTTAGTAGCCGGTCCAGCGTTTAGGAGTCCAGTCCAACGACCGGTCCAGTCCAGCGTTTAGTGGGTCCCCTCAAAAATATATATCTTATCTCTTTCTTTGACCAAAAATGAGCATTGATTAATTCATATTTGTTCCTCAAAAACAAGTCCATTCATTTTCTTTTTTCATTCATCCTCATTATTTGTTGGCTTTCTTAAGTATCTAATTTGTTATGGACCCATTTGATTACCATCAGCTTGTACTTGATTTAAACGATGATTTCACAGAATCCATGAAATCTCAAAACTTTCCATTTCGACATCCATTAATTCGATATTTGCTTAAAAATGCCACCTTCAAAATTCTTCAAAAACTTTATTCTTGTTGTAAAAAATTTCTTGTTCTTGAAAAAATTGCCATCTGTGGAAATTTGACAATTTCTTCAACAATTCAAGAATCATATTATTGCGAAGAAACTGATACCTTGTACTTGACCCCAAAATATACGAAGTCCAAATTGTCACACAAAATGTTTATTTATGGAAAATTTAAATTTCTTGGACAACATGAAAATCGTCAAGCTTTATCCTCTTTTATCTCAAAACAACTTTATCGATGTGAAGCTTATTCATTTTTTGCTGAAAATCAGAATATCTCATTTGAAGATTTCCAGTTTTTGTTATCAAAAAAGACAAAACATTTCATCCTGGACAGTGGCGAAATTCTATATGAAAATAATGAAATTTTCAAACATGTTAAAGAATTTCATGATCTTTATACATTTAGATATGTAAGGAAACAGTAATGAACAAAAATGACAGTAATAATTGAATAACTTTTACAGGGTCGTTGGCATGTTAATCGGATGAGTTGCAGAGTTCTTTGGCGAAGCATCAAGAAAAAAAGGCGTGATCGACGACGTCATCTTCATTGATCCGAATGGCGAACCCGATGGCAAAAGCATGTCAATTAAGTGTGAAAAAATTTTTTCAAGAAATCATTGGAATCATCAAATATGTAAATTAATCAAAATAAAATTCATAGTTTACACTCATTTTTGTACCTTCTAGTACTTTTTTATATTTTCTTAAATTTACTACCGTCAAAAATTATTATTTTTTTGTCATCAAAATTTTTGTTTTCTGTTTTTTTGACTGTTGTTTCACAGTTATCCTTTTCTTTTTCTTGTTTTTCAATTTCCGCAAATAAATTTTTTTCATCCGACGTTCCTTTCTTTGCACCGTTTTTTAAAGTAAAATAGAAATAATAGGTCGGCTGCCATGCCTAGAACGAGCTTGATTGTTTATCAATTTTTTGACGTGTAATTATTTAAAAATCGCAATTTTCATGCCATCACTTTTTTCATCAACGATTAATCAACGCAAATGATTTGAGATATTTTTATGCAAAAACGTTCATGGATTTTTATATACTGAGCAGTCATTTTTATTTTTTTAGTTTTTTATCCTCTTATGAAACTGCCATTTTTTTTGTTGGTTTGTGTATCACAGTGATTTTTTTTGTAACTAGAAACGGCACAAAAAAGAAAAAGACGGACAGACGCTCTCTCTCTTTTTTTGATGCAAAAAACGCCTGTTTTTGCACCGAAATCCGTCTTACTTTTGCTAGCCCTATTTTTTAAAATGAAGATATCGATTAACTAAAGGTGTCCCCATATTCCTTAGGATGTCCTTTATCTAAGTTTGTTAATTCTAAGCTATTACTTTAACATCAACGGATTCGCAAAAAAAAGAAGAAGCTGAATCGTGATTTTTCTTTTTTTAAAAAAAAAGCGCGAGAGAGCAAAAGTTTCTATTGTTTGTCCTTTTTTTTCGTTGCGGCCATTTCTAGTTCCTTTTTTCCTACGTTTGGGATCACTGTGGTATGTGTGTCTTTTTATTTCAAAGAAAGCGGGTGCTTGGCAAAGGGTGACAGTCGCAATAACAGCCTAAACTTTTTTGTTAACTTTTTTTTGTTGAGGAAAAAATCAAAGCAAACTTCTGCATTATTTTTAATTTTTTTATATGATTTTTAATTAATGCCTGACAACAATTGATTACTTTTGTTTTACAGTAAACGATTGCTGGCGGGCCTAAGGCCCGCTTTACCCTTAGTTTGGAAAAAGAGAAAGAAAATTGTGGAAAGACAGCTGGCAAGAAGCCAGTGGCTGCGTTAAAAATTTCTTTCGTGTGTTCAATTTTTACATATTTTTTCTGACAAAAAATTTAATGTCCTTTTTTTGAATATTTTGTTGAAAAATGTACAATCAAAGAGGAAGGTCATTAATAAATTTCAAATAAAAAAAAGTTTAATAAATCCTGTATTATTAAAATTAGGGTTTTCAGAATTGCTTATCAATTCAATATTAAATATAAAACTTTTTATTAGGGATGAACATGTTTAATTAAAAAAAGGTATAAATCGAGCATATTTGATCTGCAACTTTATTTTCTATATTTCTTACATGCTGAAGTTGATTTTAGTCTTTTTGAATTTAAAAACATCCAAAAAAATTAAACAAAAAAATGTGCAAAAATTTTAACAAAATATTTTTTTTAAAACGATGACTAAAAAGAAAATGCTCACAAAAACATTCAAACATTATAAACAGTGTTGCATTTTCTGAAAAACAAAAAAACTAACATTTTTGCAATCATTTGTTTGAAAAATGATTGTTTTTAAATATTTTATAAATTTTGATACAAAATAACTGAAAACTTGAAAAGTAGTTTTTTATTGAAATCATTTAGAAATTTTGATACATAGGATTTATGAATCTGACTGCTGTTGTGAACTTAAAGCTTTTTTAAACTTTGAATAAATGCGCAAATATCAATTAAAATAGAAGTTTGAAAAGTTTTGTGACAACTTTTTGGGTTATTTGAAATTTAAAAAGATTGATGCTGTTGGAAGAAAATACAAAGGTATTCAAATTTTTGCTAATCTGTTTTTCATGGAGAAAAAAACTTAATTTTCTTCAATTTATACGAGCAAAAAGAAAGAAGCAAAACAATTTATTTTAAATGAGTCGTCAGTTTTCAATGAATATTTTTATAAAATATCACTGATTGATAATTACAGTGTAATGACATTCTAACTGACGATTTTAAAAACTTAATTAAAATATTCAAAAAAAATTATCGCAGAAAAAAATGCACATTAAAGTGGTTCCATCTAGGTATGACAGAGAGGCTACATTTTTGTGGCCTGGTCTTGGAAAAAAACTAATCAATGCAACTTCCTGCAGATCGCTTGAGTCCTTTGACCTTTGGTAATTTATATTTATTATTTTCTTTCTTTTTCATGAGCCAATAATTACAGCAAATATCTTGAGTTTTTTTATCCAAAAACGTTCATCCATGAGAAATTTTGACTCGGAATCTCTAAAATTGATCTCATGTTTCCTTAAAGGCAACTCGATCAAATTGATTAATTTACATAAATAATAATACCTTTTTTCTCATTCAATCATATTTGTTCATTGGTAGTCCTTTAGTTTCATTCTGGTCTCTATAATTTGGTATGGGTCAATTAAATTGTCGTCAACTGGTACCTCATTTTGAAAAAGTATTTTCAAAATCGACAAAACCCCAAAATTTTCCATTTCGACATCCATTAATTCGATATTTGTTAAAAAATGCCAACTTCGAAATTCTTCAAAAACTTTATTCTTGTTGTAAAAAATTTCTTTTTATTGAAAAAATTACCATCTGTAAAAATTTAACAATTTCTTCAACAATTCAAGAATCATATTATTCAGAAAAAACAAAAACTTTAATTTTGACCCCAAATTCAAAGTTGTCACATAAAATTATAGTTTATGGAAAATTTCAATTTCTTGGACAATATGAAAATCGTCAAGCTTTATCCTCTTTTATCTCAAAACAACTTTATCGATGTGAAGCTACATCAATTTTTGCTGAAAATCAGAATATCTCATTTGAAGATTTCAAGTTTTTGTTATCAAAAAAGACAAAATATTTCATCTTGGACAATGGGGAAATTAAAAATAATAATGATGAAATTTTTGAATATGTTAAAAAGTTTAATATTCTTTCTACACTAAAATTTGAAGTAAACAAAATGAACAAAATTAAGAGTAATAATTTAATAATTAATTTACAGGGTAATTGTCATGTTAATAGGATTAAAGACAGATTTACTTGGCGTTTCAAATGTTTTCGAAGATCTTATAAATATGGTCATTTGGTCCCACATGTCTCTCCTAAAAATGAAAGTTGATTTTGTATAAGAAGGTACCTTCAAGATGTCGTCGGAATTAAATAATTTATGCAAATTATCACTCGTGATTTACAACCTTACAACACTCTTTTCTTGTACCTTAAAATTTACCACAAATTATTACCAATTTTTTTGTTTACTGTTTTTTCACTGTTGTTTTTTACTTCCTTGTTTTTTAATTTCTAAAAATAAAATTTTTTCATTGGGCGTTCAATTGTTTATTAATTTTTTCTTAAACCAAAACAAAAATAATAAACAAAGTATCAGGGTGTTCCATAAGTTTTGTCCTCTTCTTACACTTGGCAAAGTGTTCTTTCATATAAAAAGAGGACAACACTTATGGAACACCCTGATATAAACACAACTTTTAAGAAAAAAAGGTATAAAAAGAAAATAATTCTTGTTGTTCTTATATGTTTATTGATCACTTCTATAACTAAAAAATGGCTAAAATGTTTAATGTTTTTTTCATTGCTATTTTATTCAACTTTTTTGTTGGTAAGTTTTTAAAATTTTTTCTAAAATGCCAATGTTTTTTGGCATCTTTAATAGTGACAATACAGTAATTAAAGTTGCTAAAAAATAATCCTTTACGCTATTTAAATTGCCAAATTTGCATATTTTTAGGTGGATTCGCTCAATCTTTTTCATTCCATCCTATTCCAGTTTCTGCTTGTAATGAAGTATGCTCTCGTTCAATGCCAGAACAGAGTTCTTGCTGTCAAGCTCATGGACATGGTCTTGCTGTGCCATGCATGAACGGAAAAGCTTCTTGCTTTCCGAAAAATCTAGGAAAATAAATTGTTCTACTTCAAGTTTACAAAAAAAGATTTCTCAAGGAATTTTTTACTTCTAATACAAATGTTAATTTTCAGCATCAGTTAAATTCTTAAATTTAATATAAATGTATATTATATTTGTTTTAATTTAAATTTTTTCAAAAATAAATGATGATGTTTTTACGATTGATATATAAGATTCTTAATTAATGAAAAAAATTTAAGATTCAAGTTAATTTACAAAATTTGACGCTGGCATAATAAACAAATTTTGCAGATCACGGAAGATAAAAAATTTACAACTAACGCAGGTAGTAATTTATTTTTTAGATTTTTAATATGCAAATTTTTGATTATGAAAATGATGAAGATGGAGAAGTATCCATTGTTTCAAATAGAAAAGAACATGAATGCCAATTACAAAAATTTAATCCAATTATTTAAGCTTTGAAAATTGAATGAAATTGTTTGTTTTGTTTTTCATTTTGTTGATTTTTTTAAATAAATTTTGTTTTTTAAATGGCACTTTTGGCAAAATACATTTTTAAAATGTGTTTCTAAATGCTAAAAATGATGTTTGTCAAATTTGAATGAACCCAATTATCTGTTTCTTTTGATATAGTGTACTTTTGGTTCAACTAAAATATTCAAAAAATGTCTCCAAGTGTCAAAAAAACAAATGATTGATTAAGCAGCCATTTTTCATTTCTACTGTTTTTATTGGAAAGGAGAAAAAAGTCTAGACAGAAAGACGGTGGATTGCATCATAAATTCTTTTGTTTGTTCGTCGATTTGTTTCTGTTGTAGTAGAGAAGAAATGTACGAGAATGAGAGAGATTTATTGTATCAAAGACACTTATATTTATAGACAAATACAAAGGAGAAATAAACTAATGTATATGCAAATTTACGCACCAACACCTTTCCCTAGTTTATGAGAATTATTTATTTGAATGGAGAAGACGAAGAGCATTTCGAGCGATTTTTCCTTGCTTGCGAAGTCCACCAAGAGTTTCTAATGTTTCTTCTCGAGCTTTAATATAATTTTTAGGATTTACATTAAGCTGATCCAGCTCACTTTTACCTAAATTCTTTTGACCTTCTTGAATTGCAGTATTAATTTTCTTTAGAGTTTTACAAACAAAGCTTTCAGCTTTGCGATTACTTCGAATAAATTCTGCTAAAGAAGTTAATTCTGATTCAGAAATAACACCGGGCTTCACCTTTCCCTGCATGAAAATTCCATGCATATGATTACATGATCCATGTAATTTGTCTTCAATGCGAATATTGAAAAGCTTAATCCAATTTCTTCCCAACAATAATTCACCATGTTTTACAACGACTAACCAAGCTAATTTTTCTTGACCTTCTAGTTTTACCATTACTTTACATTGACCAAGAACAGGAATGTTGGAATTATAGCTTCGAAGAGCAAGTTTTGCTGGTACCAATTTAGGTTTACCAAGTTTGATCCAAACTTGTTTGTTGATTACGGTACAAGCTGCGCCGCTATCATGCTGAAGAGATACTGGAACTCCATTAATCTTGCTTTGAAGCATAACCGGTGGAACGTAAGTATTTGATGTTGTTGTTAAAGATAACAAAGAAAATTAAATGCTTAAACACATATTTGATAAAACTTTAAACTTTCGTTAAACTCATTTCATCAAAGTTTTTAATTAATGCAAAAATAGAACGAAAAAAAATTGTTAAAAAATTTCTGAAAAACCAATTTTATCAATATTCAAAGGTTGATCATCTTTTTATTCTGCTTTATAAAATAGAGTTATGTCTCAATAGAAAATTAAAGATTAAGAAATGTTGATAATACGATTATAACATTTCCTTTATCTGCCTTTTGGCGAGCTCATACCATTTATAAACGTTTTTGAAAAGTAATTAAATGTATACTTTTTGTTTTAATTAAAATATTAAAAAAACATTTTCTTAATGTCAAACAAACCAATGATGAGTAATGAGTAATCATTTTCACTGAAAATGGAGAAAATACTTGTTGACAGCTGGCTGCATTGAAAAAATTTTGTTGTTCATCGATTTTTTTCATCTTTTTTTTCCCACAGAAAAAATGATATTCAGTGTTGTGCTCGACTCACTCACTATTGACTCATCATTTAAAAAGGTCTTTAAAAAATGAAAAAGTTATTATTTTTGAATAATTTTTATTTTATCTTGTAACACTGAGTCGAGAAACGTGTTTTTTCTTTTTATCGATTTATCAGTTACTTTTTGAAATATTCTGCAAAGAGTCACTAATGAGTCACCAAACAATATCAATGACTCTTTGCAGAATATTTCAAAAAGTAACTGATAAATCGATAAAAAGAAAAAATACGTCCTCAGACTCACTGATATTGCCTACAAGATGATATAAAAATTATTCAAAAATAATAACTTTTTCATATCTAAGGGATTGTCCAGATCTGACGTCGGGTAAAAAGTCAGAATTTTGAAACCCCCCTCCCCCTAAATCGGGCAGCGTCAGATTGGGCAAAAACCCCCCTCCCCCTCCCGTCAGATAAATCGTCAGATTTTTAAACAATTTTTAGAGGACAAAAACACGAAACATGTTGTTCTTAAAGAAACTTTTTTTAAATTTTTAGCTTTACAAATACATTTTAATAAGCACAAATTGGAACTTTCCTTGATCTATGACAAAGCATTGCATTCAAATTATTTTCTTCAGGCCGTTTAAAAGTTTTTGCATTCATGTTTTTTGTCGCATTTTCAGTGGTTCCCTCGATTTAAAGTATTTTTATAATATTACTACTATTTAAACTCAATAAAATATCATGCATTGTTATTTTTTCTATAAATTATAACAAAAATGTACAGCAAATTCAGCATTTTTCTGACGTCAGATTTACTCGATAACCCCCCTCCCCCTCATGTCAGATTTCGTCAGATTTGAGAAAAACCCCCCTCCCCCTAAAACACCCGACGTCAGATCTGGACAGTCCCTTTAAACGCGCGAAGCACAAATGAGTCGAACACAACACTGATGATATCGAGTTGTTTTTTTTTTGAATATTTTGTTGAAAAATGTACACACAAGAAGGAAAGATATTTATAAATAAGAAATAAAACTTTTTATAAAAGTTAATCAAATTAAAAAATAGTTTTGGTCGTTTTAAATTTAATAAGAAAATGTGTAAATAATGCATAAGAAAATATTTGATTAAAGTTAAAGTTTTTATCAAATTAATGTTTAAAAAATTTTTAAATATAACAATATTAAATAATTTACTGCTTTTTTGCAGCTTTTTTTCGTTCAGCTTCTGCAAGTTTCTTAAAAACTTTTGTTTGATATTTCATCAAAAAATTTTGAACACATTGTGGAAGCCCAAATGCAGCAGCTTGAATTTGATGTGGAAGACAGCCCGTTGTTTCATCAACAATTCCAATAGTTCCCAAAGCAGATTTAACAAAATTCTTTGGAACTAAATTGAAGAAAGTCTCTTTAACATTTGACATATTTGTTTTAACATAAAATGGGCAAATTGTTTGAATTATGATATTTGTATTACTGTATTCTTGTCGGAGAATGCTTCCAAAATGATTGATATAAGCTTTTGTGGAAGAATAAATTGATAAATATGGGATATTCATGTATGCCGTTCCAGAAGAAATATTTACCATAACTCCAGAATTTCTTTCTACCATTTGTGGAAGGACTGCTGCAGTAAGGACGGATACCCCAAGGGTATTGACAATAACAATGTCGGCATTTCTTTGAAGATCAGTCTGATGCAACATATCTGGATAATCATAAGCAAGGCCAACATTGTTGACTAAAAAGGTAAGGTTTGTTAAAGTACAATTACTGTAATAATGAGATACGTTAATAAAAAGGAAACAGTATCAGTGTTAAAAATTTGCATAATATTCATGATCCCAATCCCAGATTTGCCCAGAGGAGTTTGGCATTGAAGGGGTGGAAATAGCTCGGGTCAGAAAAAGCTCAGGTTCATTAGAAGCTTGAGAAGACAAAAACGAAAAAAATTTATCTTAAAATTTGCATACTAATCCCCTGAAAGGAATTAAGGATCAAGAAACCTCTGAAATCAAAAACCGACTAAAAATTGACTATAGATTGTGATATTTGTATTACTAAAAAAGCCAAAAAAACAAAAATTACAGGGTGTCCCAAAAAAAATGGCGGTGGACCTGCTATACAAAAACGATAACGATTAAATATCTAACTATATGTGGACTGGTATGATCCTTGGAGGAGTAATTTGTTACAGTAATTTCACCTCTTCATAACTTTCGCTTCGGAACCAACGGCGTTCACAAATTAAAAAATGACCGTTTTTTGGGTGTTTCGTAGATACACTGCCCTAATTTTCTCAGAAGTGATTTTTAAAATCTGTTTATTGTATTTTTTAGGCAACCGATGGGACTCGTCCGTAGGCTATGTTTTGAGCCTATAACTCTTTTCTCCGAACTACACCGAACTTTTTTCTGAACCCCTGCGCAAACTTTTTCATTTTTGGCCAACTTTGACTTATTGGTATAGTTCACAGAGAAGGAGTTTGGGGCTCATATTTGTTGCCAACAAACTTCAGCTTGTTTGTGGTCGATTCCATACCAAAATATTGAAATCTGGAAAAATGACTTTTTTTCGATACTCCAAAATGCCGAAAAATGGCAGCTTGAAGTTTTATACTAATAAATAGCAAGTAACTATACTTACACAAAAGTGTTTAAATGTTGTCTTTTGCTATAAATCAATAAAAATAGTTTAGAAAAATACTGTAAAGTACATTTTAAGCGTTTATGACCATTTTGGATAATTTAGCATTGAATTAAATTTCGTTGTATACTACGTATACTTACTAACATACGAAAATTACGGCTGCTAAAGAAGTCATTTTTCCAGATTTCAATATTTTGGTATGGAATCGACCACAAACAAGCTGAAGTTTGTTGGCAACAAATATGAGCCCCAAACTCCTTCTCTGTGAACTATACCAATAAGTCAAAGTTGGCCAAAAATGAAAAAGTTTGCGCAGGGGTTCAGAAAAAAGTTCGGTGTAGTTCGGAGAAAAGAGTTATAGGCTCAAAATATAGCCTACGGACGAGTCCCATCGGTTGCCTAAAAAATACAATAAACAGATTTTAAAAATCACTTCTGAGAAAATTAGGGCAGTGTATCTACGAAACACCCAAAAAACGGTCATTTTTTAATTTGTGAACGCCGTTGGTCCCGAAGCGAAAGTTATGAAGAGGTGAAATTACTGTAACAAATTACTCCTCCAAGGGTCATACCAGTCCACATATAGTTAGATATTTAATCGTTATCGTTTTTGTATAGCAGGTCCACCGCCATTTTTTTGGGACACCCTGTATGCAAATTTTGATATGCTGTAACCAAAAAGTATGATATACTATAATTTTGTATACCGCTTACGGTATCATTACATTATAAGATTTTAATACTGTACCGTACCCCATATCCCTTGCATATAAAACATGATAGTTTACAATCCCATATTTTTAAGCCTAAAAACCAATAAAATCCTTACCAAGAATTCCAATATCCTTCTTTTCAATAGCTGGAAGAATTTCTTTCTTGTAATCCTCCAAATTTGCATTCTTAAAATCATATGCAATTATTTCAATTTCAACATTCTTAGATTCTTTGGCAATTTCATCCTTAACTGATTCCAACTTTGATAGAGTTCGTGAAATTAAAATTAAATTAAATCCTTTTCCAGCTAATTGTTTTGCATATTCTTTTCCAATTCCATCTGTTGATCCAGTTACAACTGCCCATTTAGCTCCACCAGCAAGTTTATGCAAATCTAATGGAGTCGCAATTAAATATGGATAAACAATGGCATAAATGGAACGAAATAGGCGATATCCGATATATGCAAGAGATAAATATGCAAATGAATGGAAGATACATTCAAAGCAGACCATTTTTGGGGTTATTCTAAAAAATTTTAACGTTAAAATTAAAATTGATGATAATAGAAAAGTGTTTTAGGAATGCTTATAAAGGGATTGATAAGGAATAAAAGATAGATTTTCGAGAACTTTCTAGAACCACAAGAAAAATATATTTAATGAAAAAAGGTGCAAAAAATAATGAAAAATGGAAATAAAGCAACGTTGACTTCAGTGTAGTTGAAAAAAAGCAAAAAAGGTAAAGAACTATAAAGATCAAACTATAAATTTTTATAACTAAACTCCAAACTAGCGACGACAGAAAACTACAATTTTGTTATTAATTATTAAGGATTCTTAATGTTTTAAAAACTAATAAAACTTTACCAAAAACCCGACGTTAGATCTAGACGATCCTGAATTGTAACAATCAAAAAATATTTTTGCAAAACAAATTTTTAAAAGGTTTATCCAAAATTTAGTTATATAAAGTTATCACAAATATATTTACGATAAAAGCGAATTAAAGTAATCCAAATCAAAAGAACAGATACTTATAATCACAATGCATATATTTGTATTTATTTAGTCCAACCAGTAGGTTGCTGATGATGTTTTAACGTAGATGATTTGTCGAATTTGTTTAACAAAGTTCTTTTAAACATTTTCCAGTACAAGTAACATGACAATGACACATTAATTGTTGTTACAGTATTTCCATGTGGACCAATGTAATCACTTAATTTGAAATTAAACAACTAAAATATACTTTTTATTTAACAAAATATTTTAAAAAGTAATTTACCGGTCCAATAATTGCGCTTAAATTAGGTAAAAAATCAAAGAAGAATGCAATAATTAGCATATGAATGACAACTCGATTTAGGCGTTTTGTTGTGTGAGAAGTTGAAATTCTTGTATTCATCAAAAATCCCAAATAAAAAGCTGCAGCACAATTGCCAGCGGCAATGGCACATTTTTGTGCCGAAGTATATGAACTAGCCGTTGCCGGTTTTAGACAGCCAACACTTTGGCATGTTGTTTCAGCTTTTTCTGGTAAACTTCCAAAACTATCAGTAACAATAAAAAAGATTATTGTTAAAATCAGGTATACGGTAGCCGCCAAAAATGCTGTGAATCGTTTTTGGGTCAAATTATATTTTAGTGGAAATAAAACAGTAAAAATTCGATCAAGACAAAGAAAAAATTCAAGAACAGGAACACCAGCTTGAAGTCGGGTCGAAATTGTTCCAGTAAAAAATATTATATAAGCATTATAAATTACAGTACCCGGACGCCAAAAGAAAATCATGTAAGTCGTATTTGTAATGGAAATAATTCCAGAAAAAAGTGCAAAGAAAAAGTAGAAACTCATTGTAGGGGAATATGATGCAGCTAATTTGGTCATAAAACTGTATTTTATTAAATTTATCGTAAAATATACAGCAAATCCGGCAAAAATGAATGTTATCACATAATTTAATAAAATCATCCATGGCAAAATTTCGTCTTTGTATGCCATCTTGAGGATAGAATTAATTTTGAGAATAGGTAAAAGTGTAAGAATGTCTTTTTATTAAAAAACAATTATTCATAGTTTTTGTTTATCTCTAATTTGCATCCGATGGCTTAATTTTGTTCTTGTTAAAAAAATGAAGCATAAAAATATATGAGCAATTTTTAATTGGAGACGTCAAAACATTCATTTGTCACGCAATTCATAGAAATTTTAATTGTTGTAGCTAAAAGCTGTTACAAAATCTTTAACAAAAATTTAAATGTTATGTTCACAGAAATTTCAACAATTGGAGAAACACACAATCTGAAGAGCAATCTTTTCCCTAAACCAATGCCGAAGAAAATGAAAAAGGCTATCTCTTACAATTACAGCATCCAACATAAAATTATTAAACAAAACTTTATTCAATAAAGACAATAAACTAATATAAAAGAGCAGCAGACCCAAACAAAAAAGAAAAAAATGCATCTTATTCTGTTGTTTTCTTTGTTGGAGATTGACGACTTGGACCATAAATTTCAAAGCTGGTTGGATGGGACTTATCTTCGAAGATACATCCTTCACAACATTCACGAATTTTGGTAACTTCACAATTACCACGAATAACCAAAATATTATTAATTTCATTTCTAAAAAAAATGTCTTTTCAATTACTGACAATAATAATAAATAAAAACATACGGATCAGCAGGCTCTTCATCTCCAAAATTACCATAATAAGATAAGAATTGATGAGAATTAATTGGCGTTCTCTTGACCCGGCATACAAAAGTTCTCCAGCATTCACCACATGTTACAGGTGCTAAAAAAGAGTACAGGATATATATCAGTCACTTAATAAAAGATAAAACGCTTACATCTTTTCCAATCATTTTCATGAAGGGTACCAAAAAGTTCAGAGCATTGTCGACATTCCAACACTTCAAAGATGAAGTAAGGCCATGGGCCACGCTAAAAATGAAATATAAAAAGAAATACAGTAATCAAAAAGAATAAACTTACACAATGGATTTCAATGGTAAGGGGGTCATATGAGATATAAAAGACCCGTAAAGAATATACCCAACCAGTTCTCACCATGGGGACTCTTATTTTTTTACCTTCTTCATTAAATTCAGGACGATATCTAGGAGTCTTCTTTGCATATTCTTTATCATCATCAACAGTTTCAAGCATCCGATTAGCAAGAGAAGTTCGAAGTTCACCATAATCCCGAGAAACCAGATCCCGAACCCAGAAATAAACATCAGAACTCAAGTTATTTTCATCATCATAAACACGGCAATATCGTCCAATGTCTCCTAATTTTTCAAGGCAATCCCAAAAATTATCGAACTTTTGAGAATAATCTGCTGGTGGAACGAAGACGGGAGGAACTTTCGTTGGTTTAAATTCATCAGATTCACCAGCATGAAAATCAAAGCGTTCATCCATTTTTGAGAAGCCATCATCCAAATACATGCATCGATATTTGAGATTGTGAGGTGGAAATTTTGGTGCTGGAGTTGAAACTGCCGTATGTGCTGAAACTTCTTTCGGTGGTGGCGCTGGCTTTGAATCTGCTTTTGGAGTTGGTTTTGGAACTGTAGTTGCTTCTGGTGGAGGTAGAACAGCTTTTGGTGGAGGTTCATCAGCTTTAGCTTTTGGTGGTTTTTCTTTCTTTGGTTCTGCAGGTCCAGAAGGCTTTTCATTCTTTGATGGTGCAAGCTGAGGTTGTCCTTTTCCTTTCTTCTTTTCATTCTTTGGTTTCACATCTTCTTTTGTCTTCTCCTTTTTCACGACTGAATCTTGTGATATTGCAGTTTGAACTTCTGTTGTTCTTCTTCGACCATCATCATCTTCATCTTGAATTGATTCAACCGGAGCCTTTCGAGTTTTGCTTTGCTTTTGTTTGAGCAACCGACGTCGAAGACAGTATTTGTAGAGGGAAAAAAAAGCGATAGCCATTAAAACCACAAACCTGTAAAAAATTTAATTACAACACAAATATATGTCAAGATTAAGTAGGAAAATAAACTAACACTGCAAGACAAATAATAAGAATCCCCCACCATGGCAATGAACCAGTTTCAGATACTGGAGTTGTAGCAAAAGCAGCAATAAATGTTGTATTTTCAATTGTTGGAGTTGTTCCATTTCCACCATCATCAATAAGCTTTCGTCGATCAATCAGAACTTCGATGCCATGTGTAACATCTTCATTTAATAGAGTTATTTCAGCCTTATTACATTGACCAAGACTAGTACTTAATGGAGCAACTTGAAGCACAAACTGATCAAGAGGAACATCAGCAACATTGGTAAAATCACAAGTTTTGAAAGACTTTAGTGCAATTGGCGCATCAAATTTGACAAAGACTTGTTGTTCACCGAAGATCAAAGTTGGGGACCAAGAGAATTTAATAAGATTATCCAAAGCTTTTGCTGAAAGTTTAAATCCGCCTTCTTCCAGTTTGATACGAATATGACAATCGTGTTTAAGATTAATGAAGAGATCAAAGATAGCACCCATACATTTATCACCGAAGCGGAACTTTAAGGATGGAAGAGATTGCTTTTCACCAACTCGGAAGAAATACGGCACATCTTTAGTTGACTTCAAAATATCAATTCGGACATCCTTGTTTGGCAAAAAAGAGATTTGATCAGGTAGCAGAGGATCAGCTTTATTCTTCCACCAAAATCCAGAAACATGTCCAGCAAAAGAGTCATTGAGTGGAGTAGCTTTATATGCAGGTAATGAATCATCTTTAAGTTCAACATAAGAAGGCTATAAACTAATCGTTTAGTTATGATTCGTAAACAAATAAAACTTACTAGGATCATAAATGCTTGACAATCAAAGCTAGAAGAGACAGATAACTTCATAACATTTCTTTTGCCATCAGAAGCATGAAAAGGATTACCAGTTTTAAAACACATTCGTCCTTCTTGATAAAAAGATACTGGGTTTCCATCAATCGCACCAGGATAATAATAATTAGGCATTTCTCTACCTAAATATTCAACAGATGTTACATTAAATAAATTACTTATTAATAAAAAACTAACTTCCACATTTTTCATACAAAAAAGCTGTTACTTTGTATGGACCCTCGAGTTGTTCAACTTTAATATCACCACGAATATAATTTCCATTGTTAACAAAATCAAGCTTGAACTTCAATGTATTCGATGTATCTTGGCACTTTCCAGCTGAAGTAGATAGCAACTTTATATCAGAAGATAGTTGAGCAAATGATTTGTCAATAGGAAAGAAAAGTTCCACAGGATCAGCAACAGAGTCTTTCAAGACAGGAAGAGCAATGTATCTAAAGAAAAGTATATAATAATGTTAGCCAAGGATAAACATAAACATACGTTTGACCATTTGTGCCATCAGAAGTCCAATATCGTAGTTTACCATGATACTTTACAGTTCCAACAGCTTCGACGAAGATAAACAAGAAGAGAAGAAATAAAAACAGTTGCTTCATTTTTTCACTCGTTCAACAACAAGCAACGTGTCTGAAAGAAGTAATGATGATTAAAATGAAAAGAGAAAGAAGCGACACGCTTAATTTATGCGATTTTAAAGGATAAGAAAAAAATGACAACAACATTCACAAACTTTAACGCAAATTAAAAAAGTAAAAAGGTAGGCGATGGAAGAGAAAAGTAGAATGCTAGTGTTTTACCGTAGTTTGTTCGTGGTAGGAAATTTTGAAAATTGAACGAACAAACTTTTTTCAAAAAAGGAACTTTTTTTGCGAACTTTTTGACTTGGGTTTTTACAGAATCTATTTTATCAGTGAAAAAAATTAGGATCCGTGGAAAATATCATGATTTTTGTGAATAAAGGTGAATTTATTCGGTAAATTGAATTCTGGTTTGATGTACGAGAGGTGTAATTTGGCTGTTTTATTTAACTCCTTTACAACTTTAAATCCAATACATTTAAGAGAGGAAATACAATAACGGTTCACAGGTCTCTGACATTGCAAGAAACTTGCATAAAAGTGCAAAAAATCAGCAAAAACTTTGAATTTGCAAAAAATCAACAAGAAGTTGAAACTTGCAAAAAATCAACAACAAATTGCAAAAAATCCGCATAAAAATAGCTATTGTTTTTCTTGACAGAAAAAGGGAATGAAGAAAGAGTGTCTCTTTGCATCTCTGTCTGCTCCAGCGTTTTGTATTCTTTATGTCTTTCTTTTGCTGATAAATACCGCAGCCTTCAACACTTTTCTCTGGCCTTAAGTCCCTTTTCAGGTTCCTTTCCTCCCTTCCCTCCCCCTTCATACGCAGATGCCGGAGCGGCATCGCCATTGGGTTTTAACCCATTGGCATTAAATTTTGGATATCTTCGATAATTAACTATCGAAAGTAATTTTGTAACTTTTTGATGATTTTTTGCAGTTTTGTGTTGATTTTTTGCATGAAAAAGTGCAAAAAATCTACAACAAAATGCAAAAAATCTGCAAGAAATTGCAAAAAATCAACACATGCGGATTTTTTGCACTTTTTTGTTGATTTTTTGCAATGTCAGAGACCTGTGTTATTTAAGAGCTTGGGAAGAAGGAAGGAATAAAGAGAGAGAAAGTGATCTACTTAGGTTAGAAAGGAAAAAAGGCGTGGCACTTGTGCGTGCCATCTCTTTGTAGCTTTGGATGAAGCCCTATCCTTCACACTCCCGCCAGAAAAAATGAGGGGGAATAATTGTTATTATCAGTGTTAAAACAGAAGACATGGGTTTTTAGAAGAGAAACAAGTAAACAATAAAATAGAAAACCATTATTTTTCAATCAAATTTTAACAAATTACTTTGATATCAGTAACATATTTTTAACACAAATAAATAATAACAAATTGTTTAGATCATATTATTACAGTTATAATTTTAAATTACATTTACAATAATCATACAATAACAATATTAACAAGGATACAGTAATTATAAATGTATTTAATTTTAATTCGATGCATTATCGCATGATAACTAAGAGGTGGCTTTTATTTAGACATAAAAGAATTCCAAGAACGTTATAAATGTTTGTAAAACATTTAAAGAAACAATCAAAAGATACACAAAAAAACTGATGAAATCAGAAGAGATTTTGTGAAGGCTACGGTAGTTAGAACGTGCAAAAGCTTTTGACTATTATTAGGAAGGGAAATGCTGGCTTTACTTTGGCATTTGCGCTTCTTTTTATAATTTTTTAGAATAAAGACCTTTACTGCATTTTTGACCATTGCAGAAAATTGATCTTTTTTAAAATCACGAAATTGATTTTCTTTATTTATTTTCTTCAACTTTTCACCAAAAGTATCAGAAAATGTTTCATCAAGAAATGGTCGATCCTTTAGGATCAATTTCTTTTCAGCAATTGTATTGATCTTTTGTTTTAAGACCAATTGCTTTTTTACAATTGCTTTGATCTTGTAAAATGTTTGATCAAGATCACCAACTTTTGAACTTTTGTCAACTTCGCTTTTGCTATCCAAAACCGATTTGCTTGGATTACCAGTACAAAAACTTTCCATTGAAGGACATGTTGCTTTTTCAACACCACCAACAGAAAATACAGGAAGTGAAACTTGATCATCAACTGAGACACTTTTTTGTTCAATTGATGATAAAATCTTTTCTTTGTTTAACTTTTCTTCAAAAGTTTCAGAAACCTTTGCTTCAAGAAATTGTTGATGCTTTGGAATCAATTTCTTCTTCACCATTGGTTTGATCTTGCCAAGATTTTGACCAAGACCACTATCTTTTAAGCTTTTATTGTCACTTTTTTGTTTAAGTGACAATGCATTCTTCATAGCCCTATTACATTCATGTTTAATAGCAGCAAGAACAGCATAAGCTTCTTCATTCTTATTTAAAACTGTTCGATTAACATCCATTGTGATCAACATAACTTTATGTTCAACATCAACAATGATATCAGAAATATCCCACATGATATTATAAAAGGGAACTTTTTCAGGATCTGTTGTTTCAAATGCATGCAAATGATACAACGCTTCTTCATCTGCTCGATCCTTAGCATCAACGATATTATGCGTGATTCGCTTCCACTCTTCATCTATTTTATCAAATTCTTTTCTTAGGGAAATTAAATTAACCAGTAATTTAATCCCTTCTTTTCGTTGCGCAGATGTATTATTGCCATTATTTGAAACAAAATTTTTTGCATCTTCCATCATTTTTTGTTGATGATTTAAAGCTAACGCCAAAGCAGAGCGCAGATTTCCCGACATTTTTTAAGATTAATTTGTTATAAACAAATGAATCATAAAACTTATAAACAAAAAATGTGCAAAAATTTAGACCGGTTACCACTTTTTATAAAAAAGTGCCGAAAGAAAATAGACCCAAAAAAGATCTCAAAAATGGTAAAAAGACTTGTCTCAAATTACCAAAAAGGATAAACTTGCATAAAAAAAAAGAAACAAGAGATCAACAGATGACCCAGGTTTCAAAGTTTGAAATTCAAACTTAAAGGAAACAAAAAAAAGTTCAACTCAAAATAAAAAGACAGTGAAAAAATTAGAGTTTTTACTCACAAAAACAATAAAAAAGACTAAAAGCCACCACAATTTAGGATTTAATTAACCTGGTTTGGAACAGCAACGGGACCAACACCTCAGAGTAGCACTGCAATCACTTCGAATTATTGAGCAACCAAATGAATGTTTCCAGGGACAATAAGAATTATTGTACAACAACAGCAAGGATCCAACTAACTAACAAATAATGGTGGTATACAAAAATACAACAGCAACAACAACCAAACAACAACAAATAATTTGAAAAATTAAATATGTAGTCCCAAATTTTGAAGAAAATAAATACAGTATCAAATTAAGATGTTTACCAGTCTCGTTCGAATGTCTGAGCCCCCATGTGAATAAAGGTGAATTTATTCGGTAAATTGAATTCTGGTTTGATGTACGAGAGGTGTAATTTGGCTGTTTTATTTAACTCCTTTACAACTTTAAATCCAATACATTTAAGAGAGGAAATACAATAACGGTTATTTAAGAGCTTGGGAAGAAGGAAGGAATAAAGAGAGAGAAAGTGATCTACTTAGGTTAGAAAGGAAAAAAGGCGTGGCACTTGTGCCATCTCTTTGTAGCTTTGGATGAAGCCCTATCCTTCACAATTTTGATGTTAAAAAAGTGATAAATATACAAAATTCCCAACTTTTAAATATTATAGACGTGTTTTTTAATTAAATTTCTTGAATTTGATGACAATATTTCTCAATAAAAAGATGACTGAAGATTTTTCTTAAAACTTTTGACTGATATTTTTTAGACGATTAAAAAGCAATTGGATCCTTTTAAATGAGAGAAAAGAAGTCGTTTTTCTTGGAAGACAAAAAATATGAGCAGTTGCATATCCTCCAGGTTTGAGTTTAATATCTTAAACTTATGTATTCCTCAAAGTTTGCTTATTTCCATTTTTAAATAAATAAAGACTACGTTGAAGATATGAAAATTATTCTTCAAATGCCAAAAAAGGATTAGCGTAACAATGTAGAAAAACCAAACAACACCCTTTATTCACCTATAAAATAACAGTGCAACATATATATTTTAATAATAGAGTTCAATTATTGAAGGGTAAATATCGTAATAAATGTATTCTTCCAACCATATAAAGATTCTCACATCCACCAAGGGCAGCAAAACATGTACAGATTGTAAGCTGTTGGGAAGCATTAAAGCCACATCCATGTCTAATATCAATATCTAAAAAAATATGAGTGTTAGTAATATGCAACAATATTTTTACCAACTTACCTCGTTTAAGATCTCTCATTCCAACCATAATTAAATCATGAGTAGTAATTTCACGAAATTCGACTTTATCTGGAACATATTTTCCATTTTTAAATTTTAAACCACGTAAAATTTGTCCACAAAGTATTCCACCTGAACTTTGGTATCGCCATTTTGATTCACCAGGTTTCATTGTTGGACATGCAGTTGAAAGTCGATTCATTAGATGTAATTCATTTTGATCAATGACATAATGTTCTGGACATGCCAAAAGTACAAACACCGGAGGCATTTCAGCAACATCATAAAGGCCCAACGGTTGTGGAGGTTGTACTGCACAAGAAAAGAAATGATTTTGTTCCACTTTTACCGTATAATAATAACATTCTTTTCCTTTGAGTACTGTAATCGGCATAAGATTTATTCCCATCATTGGATATATCGGGATACCAGTTAATATATTATAATATTGATAGCATGGAAATGATGATGAATTTGCAGCATAAGCAGATGAGAAGAATGGATCAGATAATGTACCTTCAAAAGAGCAGTTTGCACCAACTGGAGAATTTTTATCATTGATAATTTTTGTGTGATCACTTGTTACATTTAGCTAAAATTACAGTAGAAATAATCATATACCATTAGGTCACCTCATATGAGTTCAACAAAGGTTCAAACAAATATGCCCATTCACTATATCAAATATTAACGATTGTCCAGACCTAACTCAAACAATTTTGTGCTTAAGAAGGGATCAAACAAAATCTCCAGCTTCGCTTATGATAGGCAAAGATCAAAGGAATGTCCCTTCCGCCAGATCTGGACAACCCCTTAGACCTCATTAGAAAAAAAACTTACAAAAACATATTGAAGATCATTTGCAGTGTTGTTGTAATATCTGGTACGCAGGGGATCAACTTTTTCTTTTGTATAATTTATTAATGGACAATATCCAAATCCTTTAGGTCTTGAAAGCATATAATCATTTTGAATGCCAAAAGGTATCGAAGAACTGGTATTGCGAATAAAAAAATCATACAAAGTTTCATGAGTTCGCCAAGCAAAGAAACAATAGTTCTAAAATATAGTATTTATAAGTGCAGTATTAAATAAGCAATAACTTACATGATCACCATTCTCAAAAAACAATTCATCAGGTTTAACAAAATAAGTTGTTTTAAGTACTTCAGGCAGTTGTATAGTAGTATCGATTTGTAGAGCAAGTTGAGATGGACAAAAATTTTCTGGATTTCTTGATGTAATATTCAAAGTGCAGGCAGGATTATCACAAAGGCAAAAATATCTTATAAATCTTTTCTTGGCATCCAAACTAAACGAAGATTTACATCGATCAGTAGTACTTTGGAATTCAGGAGGTAAATCTGTTGATGAAGTAATAATTATATCATATGCATATAGATCTGTTGTTGAAAGTGTCAAAGAATAAGTTATTTCACCATTTGTTGTTTGCCATTCAGTAAATTCAGCAGAACCTTGAACGCCTGGTAAATGTTGAACATATTTGTAATCCAAAATACACAAATCTTGAGATAAAAATGCAGGAATAAAATGTTTTTGAGTCTGTGGCTTGTTTCACGAAGCGGCCGTAGCTTTTTTAAAAAAGCGACGTCGTAGCTTTTTTTTGAAAAAACAAAAGAAAACAATGGCTCTAAAATTCTCCCGACACGAATAACAACGTAGCTTTTTCGAAAAGAAAGGAAAAAAGCTACGACGTCGCTTTTTTAAAAAAGCTACGGCCGCTTCGTGAAACAAGCCACTGAAAAAGTTAAATTATTCAATGTTAGAATTTTGTTGAAGCATCTAAAACATTGGATGTTAAAGAACACATTGCCAAAACGTTTATATTTACGCTACAGTAAACACGTGGCACTTGCTCATTGTTATTAAAAACATCAAAAAGAAACTCACAAATTCTTGATGTTTATTGGCACAGCTTTGATTGAACATTAATCGATTCTTCCAAAATGGCAGAACAGAAATTTCTGGCATTAATTGTACATCATCTGCAGGATCAGAATAATATTGAAAATCAGATTGAGAATATTTGATATTTAATTTCATTCTCTGATTGTACAAACTGAGCAAAAATACTTTTATCTTCGATACAGTAATATTGTTTCCAAGGACTTTTAAATCTTCACATTTCCGACAGCCATAATAAAATATTATTTCTGGTTTCTGTAAAAAAAATAACTTGATAACCGGGATTACTGTAGGTATGAAAATTTTTGGAGATGAATGTTTATGAAAAACTGCTCCGTCGAAAAATTATCAAATGTCTGTTAAATTTTTTAAATATGAGGCATTAATGAATGTTGTTGACAAGGGGGATACTGTAAGAATATGTAGCTTTTAATCCAAGCTCACAAATGTATGACCTCGGATCTCCTACAGTAACCAACTTTTCTTATTTATTCTTCTCCCAAAAGTTGATGTACAAAAAATGACCATGTCTACATAAAAAATCAAAAAAATAAACATACCATTTTTGGAGAATAAAGATTAACAAGAACATCATCATTTTCATGTCCAATTATATTACGTTTTATCTCTTTTTTTCTCTTCATTGCAACATTTGTAAGATTCATTTCATCATTTTTTCCATTAAGATATATTTCTCCTGCATCATTGATTCCATAAACACAATATTCTCTTGGAATACATTCATCTTCAAATTCATGCAAACATGGACATTTAACAAGAGATTTTCTTGAACTTGAAAAAGTTGCAACAATTGTTGCAGCAATACAAAACACATATAGAAAGAGCTTCATCACTGCACACGAAAAAGAAAAAACTAAAACTCATCGAAGATGAAAAATAAAAAGAACGCAAATTTTAATGTTTATACAAATTTTTGCTACCGTAATTTTTATTCAATTAAAAAACGTTGATCAGTTTGTCCTTCAAATTGCTCCATTAAATACTAGTCTTGGTCAATGTGATAAGGCTGAAGTAATTCTATCTAGTGAAGATGTTGTGCACATGGCATCGATGTTCGGATTGATCGAACAAAGATAATTGATGATAGTGGAAATGAAACAACAGAGTCAGTTGAAAATACCACATTTATTGCTGCTTCTCCTACAATTCCACAATCTGAAACTGGTTCATTTCCGCGGTGGGGAATTTTTATTTATTAAATTCTAAGTATTTTTAAGGGCATTTGTATTGTTACTTATTTGGGAATGAGTAAAAAATAAGTCATTTTTTGTCTACCGTCGAACCTCGATTTTACGACCCCCGATTTTACGTCCTTCTTCTGCGGTACCGGCAAAACCCATAAGCAAATAACAGTAACAGGATCTCGATTTTATCAGGTAATTCGAAAAGTTCGTGCGGGTGTTTGACCCGCTGGCATATTTTTGGTTTTTGATGAAATTTCTTATTTTCTTTTTTAATAGGTGCTCATGGATGTTAGAAATGATGCCTGAAAAGGGTTTTTGACAGTTTTCGTTTTTGACGGATTTCGGGCGGATTTACGAGGATTCTCCCGGATTTCCAGGTATTTCGAACAGAAATATTATAAAAAAGTAAGCTAAACATGCAAATTTTTTAACAAAATTGTAGAATAGGATGTTGGAGACCTGACAGAAAGCATTTTGCCAAATTTTGATGGGCCGGATTTGATTTATGCAAATTTTTCCTTCAATACTCAATTTTTGCTGTTTTTTAATACGCTTTGTATTATTTTTTTGATACAATGTGTCAAAAATGATTAGAAATGATAAATAAAGGTCCTGTGAGTCCATTGGTATGCATTGGGACCATCAAATAACATTTTTTTGATTTTTTAACAACCGATAAAATGGTACGGTATATGTTTCACATTCTCGGGCTTTATAAGTGTAAATGGTAATTTTTTTTGTAAAAATCTTTCAAAAGGCACTTCAAGAGACTACTAAGTATCCATTCTAAGCAAAAAAAGTGTAAAATTTTTTTTTGAAATTTTCTGACTTTTTAACGTGGTCCCCCCTTTGGATCAAAAAATCGTCAAAGGGGGGACCACGTGAAAAAGTCGAAAAAAATCAAAAATTTTATTTTTGATTTTTTTGGTCAGAATGGATACTGGGGAGTCTGTTGAGGTGTCCTGTAAAAGGTTTTTGTAATAAAAACGCAAATTTAGTCATTTAGAAGCATCTTAAGTGTGTTAACCTACCGTACCATTTTATCGGTTGTTAAAAAATCAAAAAAATGTTATTTGATGGTCCCAATGCATACCAATGGACTCACAGGACCTTTATTTATCATTTCTAATCATTTTTGACACATTGTATCAAAAAAATAATACAAAACGTATTAAAAAACAGCAAAAATTGAGTATTGAAGGAAAAATTTGCATAAATCAAATCCGGCCCATCAAAATTTGGCAAAATGCTTTCTGTCAGGTCTCCAACATCCTATTCTACAATTTTGTTAAAAAATTTGCATGTTTAGCTTACTTTTTTATAATATTTCTGTTCGAAATACCTGGAAATCCGGGAGAATCCTCGTAAATCCGCCCGAAATCCGTCAAAAACGAAAACTGTCAAAAACCCTTTTCAGGCATCATTTCTAACATCCATGAGCACCTATTAAAAAAGAAAATAAGAAATTTCATCAAAAACCAAAAATATGCCAGCGGGTCAAACACCCGCACGAACTTTTCGAATTACCTGATATGTCTTTTTTACGGTCCCTTGAAAGACGTCAAAACGAGGTTCGACTGTATTTTTAAATTTTTTTGTAAAAAACACATTCAAAAAATCATTAAGTTTTATTTACACATTGTTTGTTAAGCTTTTAACAATACAGTAATTTTCACCAATAATTTGAAAAAGTAAAGTAATAATTTCATGATCGTCACCTTTGCCATTTTCTTTCCTTTGAAAATTCCAATTACCGTATTTTACAAGTTGATCTTCAATAAAAATTCCAATCCGACATTCAAGCATTTTTGCAATCATTTCCCACAATTCTGGGCTTAAAAATTCTGCCGAAATTGTTTGCTTTATTATTTCAGATTGATTGGTCAATTTCGAAAAATCAATTCCACCAAAGACTCCTAAAACGCTGAAATTTGGTACAAAAATGCAATTATAAATGTGTACCCAAAGATTTAAAATTTTGTAAAAAATTTGCATACATGACAGTTTTAATATTTTCATTTTCTTGTCCAGATATCAAAAATGATAAAGCTCGAAAACCTGAATCTTTTCCTTCTTTCATCCTTTGAATTTTATTTGGTTTTGAACTTTCACTGATATGAGTAATATCAATATTTGCCCAAAATCGATATGCATTTTGATGATAAATTAATTGTAATTTTTGGCATGCATTTTTTAACCAAATATTTGATGGATGATTAAAATGATGGAAAAATGGACGGATATTTGTTGAAAGATTATTGTCGTGGTCAGAGGTTACGGTAGAATTGTTCCTAAAATTTTAGATATGTTACTGTACTTTTAATAAACAAATTCCTTGCTCACACTTGAAGAATTTCAAATATTTCATCATTTATATCAGAGGATCTGGATTCATTAAATCTTCCAAGAATTGCCAAATACTCATTTTGAGCCTTTATTCTTTGCAAAATTGGAGATAAATGTTGATCATTGTATTCTTCAATGAAAAAATCGTCTTCAACTTTTATTTGATTTGCATAAATTATTGGATCATTGTCCGGGGAATACTCTGTAATGGAACATTCTTCTTCAAACTTTCGATCATTGATGCATTCGTCATCATCATCAGAATCGTCAATCGTGATAATTTCTATTGACCTAAAAAGTGTCGTTTCAAGAATAATTGAAAAATGTTTTAAATAAACTATTTTAAAACTGTGTGGTTAATTTAATAAATAGAAAGTTGTTAAATTAACCAAGATACGGAAATTAAATTTCTTGAGAGGTTGAAATCGGTTTAAGACTTTCAGTTTTTGAAAACTCAGATTCTGGGTTGCTATCGAAAATTTGCATAAACAAGTTTTTTGTAGCTGTATGATTTTTAAAAGAGGTCTTTCATTTGATACAACTTTAATTATTTCGCAAGAAAGTTCGCGAACTGCGAATAACTGATATTCAGGGACTTTGCTTTTTTTCTATTGTTTTTTTTGTCAAAGAAAGCAGTACTTCTATAAAAAAATAAGAAATGTTTTACAAAAACTTCTTTCGTGGACAAAAAAACAATAGAAAAAAAGGCAAAGTCCCTGATTATCGGTTATTTGCGGTTCTCGAACTTTATTGAGAAATAAATAAAGTGAATCAAATTAAAGATCTTCTTTAATAAACTTAATGAACTTAAAGAATACTGTAACTAAAAAACAAATCTATTTAAATAAAAAACTTACGATTCTGCTGTTTCTTCTTCATTTCTTTGTTGTCTTCTTTTTGCTGAAGTTGAAGCAGAAAATTGTTTCTCAAAATTTTTCTTGAAAACTTTAACATTGTTATTTTGAAGCCTTTCTTCTGCTTCAGCTCTTGAAATTGGAAAACAGCTTTCAAGATGAAATTCTGGAGCATAAAAAATGCTACCAATAATTTTTCCTTGAATTCTTTTTTGATTACTTCGACATCGAATACATTCATATTTTTGACGGGTTTTTGTGTATTCTTTTACAAGATTGTGGTCATTTTCTTCAGGGACAATATATCGGGTATTTTGTTTTCCACGACTGTTACAACCAATTTGGATATGTTCAAGTGGGACTAATCGAAAGCGGCGATTTCGATTTTTTGTTTTGTTAAATAACTTTCGAGATTTTACAGATGTAGAAGGAGTTGGTAGAGGAGGAGGGGAATGGCTAAAAATTTGAATATTTTAAAAGTGATGTTTTATTTAGTGCTTTTTTTGATTTCGCAAGAAAGTTCGCGAAGCTGAAAATTCTTGAAAATCAGGAACTTTCGCTCTTTTCTGACTTCTTTACCATTAGAAAAATGCAAAAGTTCCTGAATTTCAATTTTTTTCAGCTTCGAGAATTTTCTTGTAAAATTAGAAAAGCATCAAGTAAAACATCTCATTTAACAACAAAAATATAAAAAGTTACTGTAAGTGTTGAATGCTCGAAAATGATGAAGATTGAACATCGTGTCCGCTAAAATAACGTTACATTTTTACCAAAAATTTGCATAATAATAAATACCTTTCAATATCACTGTAATATTCGATATTTGATTCATCTTTAATAAAATTATCATCTGTCAAACTGGAATCAATTTCCATCCCAGAAAAATCCCATCCTTCACTAAAATAAACAATTGTCTCAGAAATAACGCAAAAAATTGCTGAAAAACTTACTCCATATTCATTTTTATAGTTTTAATCAACAGTTAAAAATGTTTAAAAATACTCAAATTTTTACACCTTTGATTTCCAGCCAATATTAAAAAAGAAATTTAAAAACGCATTGAAAAAGTTAATACTTTTTTCAAAAAAAACAAATCAATGACCAAAAAATTGAGCACACTTTTTTGAGAGAAAAAGAGACGAGACTTTTTTTTATGGGAAAAAAGAGAGATATAAAAAAAAGCTGTCAGCGTTGAAAAAAAAGAAAAGAGAGAAACGTGTTTTTTTTTTCAAGTCATTGATTTTTCTGTTTTTTTGTTTGCGTTGGTTTTTTTAGTTTTTTTTCTTTGCAAAAATTTTGTTGCTTTGGTTTTTTTGGGGACAAAGAAACTCAAAAAATTGCAACAAAATGAAAGCAAAATATAAAAATATAAATATTTTATTTTAAAAGGGTAAAAAAGGGTGGCAGGTCAAAAAAATAAAAGTCAAAAAAATAACCGGACAAAAAAATAATTTTCAAAAATGCCGGATTAATGACAGAAGGTACATCAAATTTGGAACGATTGATCCGTCGTCAACGTCAACGTATTGAACCTCCAATTCCTCGAACAGCTGATTTTGAAATTACCGATGATTACAAGAATGCTTGCTTGGATGCATTATTGGATTATTTCGAAGATAATTATGTTGGTCGATTAAATCCTGATGGTTCTCGTCGAACTCCTGCAATTCCTATCGCCCATTGGAATGTTTTTATGCGTGTCGCCAATGATATGCCAAGAACTCCTCGTAATTCTCGAATGGCAAAATATCAACAAATTTCTGCAGATTTACAAAGATATCAACAAGAATTCGTGGCTGGAAATACTGCAATGATCCGATTTCTAACTTTATGTGCAAATAACATCAAAATTTAAAAATTTATTTTTTCCACTTTTTGTATGTATAATTATTTTATTTTATTTTTTATTTTTTTTTTTTTTTTTTTATTGACCGTTATTTTTTTGTCCTAGTACCGTAAAAAAGCATAAATTAAAAAATAAATATTAATATAGGTATTGTTAAAATATTTTGCTGTTAAAAATAAAAAACTGTTACGTTTTTCTTAACAATATGAAAGAAAATAACTTTGATGCTTTATTAAAATTAATTGAAATCAACATTTATTGTAAAACATAAGAGTAATTAAATTTGTATTACTGAATTAATTTTCTTTTTTTTCAACTAAATTACTGTATTTTTTGCACCAAAAATCATTGAAAAAAGTTAAAAATTTTAGTTTTTGATTCAAATTTTGAGAATTTGTAAAAAAAATTTCCAAAAAAATTGCCCCTTGGATGACTACCGATATTAAATATCAGTTGCACATTTGTGCGCATTCAGGATTTTTATCTTGACAACTTGAAGGCCGTTCATTGGTCGTGATTCCTTGAAGTAAACCACTGCGCCATTGGAACGGCCAAGCAATAGACAAGTTTTTGGGCCTTTATATTTTCTGTCTTTGCAAAAGAAAAAAAGCAATGTCAAAAAAAGAGATCGCTTGGTTGTTGATTTTTTAAATGCAAATAGCTGCTTTCGTTTTTTTCCTTTGAAAAATTTGTTGCGACTAGGCATGCCCGAGGGATCATTTTTCAAGTCCCGTTCCGTTCCGGGACGGGACGAGACTAAAAATGTGGTTCTGTCCCGGTTCCGTCCCCGGGACGAAGACATTTTTTCTCAAATTTACCTTGGTACCCCCTTTGCAAATTTTTTTCAATCCCAAAAAATCTAGTCCCGTCCCCCCCCCCCAAAAGGAACGGGACCGGGACCTGGCGGGACTAGTCGCCCCTCGGCTTTGCCTAGTTGCGACTTCTTTTTTATTGGGGTGTACCTAAAATAAGAAATTTATTTATTACTACTGTAAAAAACATGGCAGAAAACAAAAGCAAAGGTAAAAAATTTAAAATTTTTTTATTAATTTTAAAGCATTTTCCAAATTTACCATCTTTACACAAAAAAATCGTAATTTAAAATTACTGTAAACATAAACAATTTATTTATTTACTTTTATTGAAAGAATTCATCGATGCACTTGAAAGAATTGTAACTTTTGCATAACTTTTAATTCTAAAGATCCATTTAAAAAATTTGAATAATTCCAATTTATAAGGTGTTAAAAAGAAAATATAAAGAAGGCTATCAAGACAAACAAAAAATTCTTGAATCGCAAATCCAAAAACACTGTAAAACATCGCAGCTATTCCCATGCATTCCATTGGGGGTAATTTTGCAAAAGTTTGTGAAACATTAAAAAATGCCACAATTCTATTTAAACATAAAATACAATTTATTAAAGTTTGAATCACAATTAACCAAGCAATTCTTTTTCGTTCTTGAATTAGCTGTTTTTGATCCAATTGTTTTACGAGGGCAAGGGATGAATAAATATGATATAAAACAAATATCATCAAAATTAAACTTATTGAATTTGCTCCAATTACCATAGCTATTGTTGTAATGTTGTAATAGATAGAGGGGAAGGGTGGAATAATATCCCAGGTGGACATTTGGGATAAGATGTACAGGGTGAAAAATGACCCAAATGTTGCAAAATCGTAAATGAATAACCAAAATACTATTCGTTTTTTGCTCCCAAAGAAGATTTCGTAAATCCGAGATTGATGAGTTAGAAGATATCGATTGAGGGCAAGGGGAAGGGATGCCGCAAGTGAAGTTGTTACACCTTGAGTCCCTAATGCTGAAAATTATTGTTGATAAAAATGATGAAATGCTTAACAGTGGTAGACTAAACTATTATGGGGTAATATGCAAATTTTCAAATTGATGCGATGGGATATTAAGTATTAATAAGGGATGGTCCCAAGATGTAACACCGCATTTTGAACAAGTCATATTCCATTAAATAGCCCCATGGCAGCTATGCATAACCCCAAATATATTTCCGGTGAATGGCCTTTTAATATGCTAATTTTTGAAAATGAAGTTTGAAAAATGTGCGTGAAACAGGGTTTTTGAAAAATCGTCGTATATCATGGGATATGTCTCATTCAAACAGCGGCGTTTCATGTTGGGAATGTCCTTTGTAAAACAGCCCCACTAAAATTGAAGACATCCTTTGATCTTTTGCCGCTAATCTACTGTTGGCGACAAAAGATCAAAGAAAAGCCTCTTAAAATTTTTAGCCCTCGCGAAAATTCATGGATACGAGCTAATACAAATTTGCCATTTTTCAATCAAAATGCAAAGAATTTTCATTTATGTAAATTTTTATAATTTTTGCGAAATTAGTTTTGTGATGGATCTTTTGAAATTTTTTAAGTTTCAACAAATACTTGCATTCGCTTCAAGGATGACTTACTCAAAACTGCATTAACCGCAACATTCACGACTCCCCGACTCCAACCCCAATTTTTATAATTTGTACCAAAATATTCAAAAACAAATTTCCCAAATAAATAATGAGTAAAAATTGGATAAAATAGATGAAAAATAGCAATATTTGCAATGCACCATTTAAAAGTTCCTTCAATCTTTCCAAAAATTGAAATTAAAATAACTACAACCGATAAAACAATGTCGGCATTTGTTAAAATTTCTTCTAAAATTTCTTGGTATTCTTGAAAGTTGCGTTGATCTCGGCAATAATGTGGGTATGAAACTGGGGAAGTAATATTCCGGCAATAATATTCATATTCATTGCAACATGATGCATAAATTTTTTTTGGGTAACAATCATCATCGGCATTACTGAAAGACATCTTTTACAAAACCGCTACGAGTTTTCAAAGTTATACAGTTTGCTAAATTTTTAAAATCCAATTTTAGGATAAAAATAAAATTTGAATATTCTTTTCAGGCAAATAAATACATTTTTTAACATCAAAGTCAAAACATTTTCAAGAACAGGTGAAATAAAACTTTTAGAAACTGTTACCCACCCATAAAAAGTTTTGTTTTTAAAAATTACAGCTGCTTTTTTAGAAGCTTTTCTTTACAGATAAAAAACAAGTAATCGACGTCAAATAAAAAGCCCAAAAAAGTCTCATTGAACTTTCCAAAATAGGCCTGCCTTCAAATTATTTGTTTTTGAAGTCTTTGTAGAAATAAAACTGGTTTCTTTAACAAGATGATGAGATGGGAAATATCCCACATGAAATAAAAGATAGAAATACTAAACACATTTAAAATTTATAATTTATACGCTACAGTTGAAGCTTTTCAAGGGTGTAAACGTGAGATTTTTTAAATTTTCTATTTTTAGAATTGTAAATTTTCAGTAATGAATGTAGTTTTAGTTAATTTATTATTATAATAAACTTCCGGAATGCAGGACTCCAAAACTACAAATAAAGCAAAATAAGGTTATTGACAAGGGAACCGTCACTTATGCCTCAGCCGTTTTCCGACCAAAATGGGTTTATATGATAGAATTTAGGTTGAAAAATCATATGTATGACTATTAGCGGCTAATGCCCCCGGGAACATATCGTTTTGGCATTTTAAAGGTCCGTGTTTTACTTACTCTATCATTTTTTGAGCTTCGACTTTCGTGCTCTGTGGTAGAATGGAGAACACGATTGGCTTGGATACCGGACAAGAAAGTTCGAGTCCCTGCGAAAACATTTTTTTCTTTTTTACTTTCTAATTAATTTCTGTAACTTGGTATTCAAATAAATATTATTTTTTAATCAAATTTTTATTTTTTTTTTGATTTTGAAGCGTAATAAATTGTGCAAATGATTTTTTTCAGTTCTTGGGAAGAATTTAAAAAATGTTACAAACCCGAAATTTTGTTATTTTTTCGCAAAAAAAAGACACAACATGATCGAAGCATGTAAAATTTTTTTCACGTTTCGTTTTTGTATATAAAGCATAAGAAAAGTATTTTTGGATATCAAATTAATTCTTTTTGTCTTTAAACTGTTATTTCTTGAGTATGGCGACAAAAAAAAGTTTATTGGATTGTTATTCTGAATCATTCTCCGATACATTATACCGTAATTTGAATGTGAATCGACTAGGGTTGTTCATTTCCCTCTCCCGGGAAATTCCCGGGAAATTTCCCGGGAGATTTCCCGATTTTTTGCGGGAAATGGTTCTGATTTCCCGGGAAATCTACAGTAATATTTTATGTTTTTACATGAAACATTAAAAAACGGGATAAATATGCAATAAAAACACTGTAAATAGTCAAAAACGATTAATATGAGTATTTTACAGTTCTTTTATATGTTCTAAGGTTAATTTTGGTAAAATATTACTGTAGCTTGGAATACTGTAGCTCCGGGAAATTTCCCGCCATTTCCCGGGAATTTCCCGGGAAATTTCCCGCCTTTTTTCGATTTCCCGGGAAATGAACAACCCTAGAATCGACTCAATAAATGTTCAAAAGCAGATTTTGAAAAATGTGATTTTTATCGGAAAAATATTTTTTCTTCTAAAGATTATTCTGATAGCTCTTTTGGCAATGATCGTAAAAGGGAATCTTCAAAATGTTCATGGAAAACATCAGGAAATAAGATGAAATCTAGTTTGGAGGAAATGTTGGAGAAAAGTTTTAAAACAAATTATAAAGAATTGGATTCAAAACGTGGCACCAGTGCCTCAACTTTAAGCCTCCATATCGCATGTTATGAAAACAGTATTTCAAACAGAGTTGGAATGGCAACCTTTATCGATATTACCCTTGGCCAATTTGCAGCTCCTTGCTTCAATCCTTTGATTCAATACGCATGGTTCAAGGCTGGTTTTTTCGATGAAAGAGGTGAAGAATTTCAAACTCCTGTTACAGTATGCTTTGATAGTATTAAAATTGATTCTAAATGTGAATGTGAAAAACGCGCGTTCATTTTTTGTGCATATTGTCGAACTTTCTTTTGTTTTGATCATTTTGTAAAGGATCTCCATCGTTGTTATGCATAAAATATTTGAAAATAAAAATGTAATCTTTGATGTAGCATCTCTGAAATTATTATTACATGTTGTGTCTTTTTTTTGCGAAAAAATAACAAAATTTCGGGTTTGTAACATTTTTTAAATTCTTCCCAAGAACTGAAAAAAATCATTTGCACAATTTATTACGCTTCAAAATCAAAAAAAAAAATAAAAATTTGATTAAAAAATAATATTTATTTGAATACCAAGTTACAGAAATTAATTAGAAAGTAAAAAAGAAAAAAATGTTTTCGCAGGGACTCGAACTTTCTTGTCCGGTATCCAAGCCAATCGTGTTCTCCATTCTACCACAGAGCACGAAAGTCGAAGCTCAAAAAATGATAGAGTAAGTAAAACACGGACCTTTAAAATGCCAAAACGATATGTTCCCGGGGGCATTAGCCGCTAATAGTCATACATATGATTTTTCAACCTAAATTCTATCATATAAACCCATTTTGGTCGGAAAACGGCTGAGGCATAAGTGACGGTTCCCTTGTGAATCATTCGAAACCAAAATCGAAATATTTGTGTGCTGCATGATTTAAAATTATGGTTGACACTTTTATAAGCAAGGCCGTATTTAAGGGGGGGGGGGGCATTAGGCATCTGTGCCCTCTCCCAAAATCGAAAAAATCCTGTGATCTTTCGCCGCGATAATGTTAAGGCGGCAAAACATCAAAGGTCTGCCCCTTCCAAAAATAAAATGCCTACCTCAAAATGTTTTTCTGCCTGCTTTTCATCATAAGTCATTTTAATGACTTATGAAAGTGCTTTATAAAAATTCAAAAAATGTTTTATTGCTGTTATAAAGTTTACCATAAAATAAAATTTTTTTGCAATTGTTTGGTTTTATGACTAATGAGAATATGTTTTTTCCGCAGGCTTTAAACAGTGTTGGCGGGCGCCCGAAATTTTCCCGGTCGACCGGTCCAGTCGACCGGACCGAGACCGAAATGTTCCGGTCTTCGGTCTCGGTTGCCCGAAAAACCGGACCGGACCGGACCGAAATGGACCGAAAGACCGGACCGCGGACCGGAAGACCGCCAACACTGGCTTTAAACATGGTTTTTAAAATACCCGTTCATTCAAAGGCAAATTTTTGTATTTTAATTAAAATCAACTGCAATAATTTTGACATAATTTTTCT
This sequence comes from Panagrolaimus sp. LJ2414, assembly GCA_024447195.1. Lineage (NCBI taxonomy): Eukaryota > Metazoa > Nematoda > Chromadorea > Rhabditida > Panagrolaimidae > Panagrolaimus > Panagrolaimus sp. LJ2414. The sequence continues at coordinate 3,116,457 of JAMRXY010000023.1, forward strand.
TGTGTGGTGGGAAAAGTTTAAAGGCAACCAAAGAAATGAAAAAAGACAGAAAGTTTTAATTTGGTTTTTGACAAACGAAATACTGGCAGCAAAATTTGATTTTGTTGAAATTTTTTATCATTCAGAAGTTTTTAAATTCTCTAAAATTTTTCAAAGAGGTTTATGTTTGATAATTGCCGTGCCTTATTTTTTAACGCAGTTCTTATAAATATTTTAGATTAAACGAGTAGAAAAAAGAAAAGATGTTAACTTTTTTTATTTATAACCTTTTATCTGTCACGCAGGACGAAAGGGGACATATTATGACACCAAAAATTAGTTAAACAAAGTGGTAACAATTCAATACATTTTTTATTTGTGAATTTGGTGAAGTCATCCATCCATCGAGTAGGCGGTCTTCCAATTGGACGTTTTTTGTTTGGGATCCATTCAGTCAATTTTCGATTCCAACGATCTTCAGGAAGTGTCATCAGCTTTTTGAGGTATTTCCATTTTCGTTCACGAGCAGCTTGGACGATGTCTTTTAATTGAGTTCTTTCACGGAGCCAATCACGGGAATGATGATCTATCAGTCTTACATTGAGCATCCTTCTTTCCATTCTTCTTTGTGCAATAGCAAGCCTGGTTTCTTCAGTTTTCGTTAGACACCAAGTTTCACATCCATATAGCATAGCAGGAAATATACATTGGTTGAAATATTTTCTTTTCAGGTTGGCAGGTATTCTTCTGGAGATGAGAAGTTTCTTTGCTTTGTTGAAGGCATTCCATCCAGCGCTAATTCTTCTCGATATTTCTTTGTTGAATCTTCCGGGTTGTGAAGGCCATTTGACGAGCTGTCCCAAATATATAAATTCATTTACTTTTTCAACTTCTTGATTGTTCAGCAGAATAGTTTCATCTGGATCAGGAACATTTGCCATCCACTTGGTCTTCTCAATATTAATATGTAATCCAACACGGTGACACTTTTCGGCAACTTGATCAAGCAATGATTGCACACCTTCCAGAGTTTGAGATAACAGGACAATATCATCAGCAAAATCAAGATGACCCAGTATACTTCCATTTATATTTATGCCAGAGTTCCAGTTTACTTGATTCAGCGCATATTGTAGGACAAGAATAAAGAGTAGAGGTGATAAAGTATCGCCTTGTCTTACTCCCTTTTGGACATTAATAGGAATAGAAGAGGAATCTACGTTTACACTTGATGAACCATTGGCATATATAAGTTTTATAAGTTCAATATCACCAGGATCAACACCAAATTCTTCCAGCGCATTCCAAATAGATAGAAGTTCAACAGAATCAAACGCTTTCTTAAAATCGATAAATACGGCATACATAGGCATATTGTATTCACGACCTTTCTCGAATAGTTGATTGAGAGAGTGAATGTGATCTACAGTTGAAAAACATCTTCGGAATCCAGCTTGTTGAGGAGGCAATGCACGGGAAGTTTCAACAGCAGCAGTAACTCGATTGGTAATTACACGAGTGATTAATTTGTAAAGAACTGGAAGCAATGAGATGGGACGGTAATTTCCAATATCAAGCCGATTTCCTTTCTTGTACAGCAGAATTGTCTTTGAGTGGAACAGTTCAGGTGGCAAGTTTTCTTCCTCGAATAATCCATGTAAAGCAGTAGCAAATCTCTCAGCAAATGTTGATATTGTTGATTTGACTATTTTAGACGGAATATTGTCGGCGCCAGGAGCGGTGTTTCCTTTCATTTTTCGTGTAGCAGCAATCAGTTCCTCTGCAGTTATTCTTTGAAGAGCAACATTCGGATCACGATTGTGTACAGGGTTTCCATTTTCAGAAGAGTAAAGGTCGTTGTAGAAATGGGCGATTTCTTCCATGAGATCAGAAACAGTTTCAGTGATAGCACCATCAGTACGTTGAAGATGTATCATTTGATTCTGTTTTTGAATCAATTCAGATCTGCCTCGTTTAATACGATTCTCTTCTATTGCTTTCCCCATCACCTTCTCATAATATTTATCAAGATCGTATTTAAAACACTTACGTATAAGCTTTGATAATTCAGCATATTCAACAAGGGCTCGTGCATCAGCAAAAATTGCATGTTTCATTTGCCGTCGAAGTTCCATCAGCAGTAATGTTTCAGGAGACAATCGAGAATGAATAGTTGGTCGATGTGCACATTCTTTAGCAGTTGTTGAGAGAGCATGTTTGATAAGATTGAGTTCAGCTTCGGGGGTTTCAGCAATTGGTTGTTCTTGAAGTTTCAGCGTCATAGAAATAAGACATGATATCTTTTCATATTCAGGCTTCACAAACGTAAATGGACGAGACCGACCTGCTCTAATGGGAAGACTGACGGTGGTTCGAACCATACGATGATCACTTCCTGATAATCGAGATAACACATTGACGTCTTCTATGATGTTCTTCTTCTTGGAGAGCACATGATCGATTTCCTTAGTCACTGTACGATCAGGTGAATGCCAGGTCCAACGGCGATTTCTTCCTTTTTTGAAAAACCCGTTCATGAGGTACAACTGATGTGAAATGCAAAATTGACACAAAAGTTCCCCTCTTTCACTACGAGTATCCCAGGAATACTTACCAATGAACCGTTCACCATTTTCACGAGGACCAGTTGAAGCATTGAAATCACCAAGTACAATATCGTAGGTCGTTGGACGAGCAAGAGATGAACTGAGTTGATCCAAAAAGTTTTCATATTCATCTTCACCACGGCCACTTTGTGGAGCATAGACCTGGGTAATCCGCAGGATCTTGCTTGCACGTAACTTCTAACAACCGCAATTTTATTGAAAAAGGCCACTGATTGATTCTTCTCTTTTTTCCTATGCTTTTGTAGTATCCACTCAAAATTGATTCATTGAGACAATGTCACAGCAAACGAATACGACTTTTTTGTTTTCTTTCAACGAAATAAAAAAAATTTAGTCATTATTAGTTTATTTTCTTTTTGAATATTTTATTTAAACTATTTTTTAAATAAATTTGTTTTTATAAAAAAAACTTTGTTCATTGCTAGTTGGGGATCATCTTGGAATGTTGAAGCTTATCGTTATTTAACGAATTCATCACCAGTCCATTAAATAAAAAATTAGTTGAAGTTTTCGAAACCCATTGTATAAAAATTTAATTAATTTTTTAATTTAAATAACGTTTTAATTCTTTGTCTTGAATCGAATGCAGATTTTCGTATTAATCATCTGCAATAATTGTGACATAATTTTTCTTGTTTGGGTTGAAATGTTTTTAAAAAGGTAACCAAAAAAAACAGAAAGTTTTATTTTGGCTTTTGACAAAAAATCTTGGCAGCAAAATTTGGTTTTGCTTAATTTCTTTTAATATTCAGTAGTTTCTAAAGTGAAAATTTTTAAAAAGATTTTTGTCATAAAAATTGAAAACAAAGCATAACGACCTTTATTTCATGTTCGATAACCGCTCCCGAATTTTTTTAAATGCCATTTTTATGATTATTTTTGTTTAAATGAGCAGGAAAAAGAAAAAATGTAAATTTACAACCACCATTTTATTGAAAAAAGTCATTGATTGATTCTTTTCTTTTTTTGCTTTGTTAGTATTCACTGGAATAATGTCACTGCAAATGAATACCACTTTTTTGTTTTCTTTCAACAAAACAAAAAACTTTTTTTCTTTATTACTTTGTTTTCTTTTTGAATATTTTAGTTAAACAATTTTAAGGATAAAATTAATTTTTATAAACACAATGTTTGTTATAAAAAACCTTTGTTTATTGAAAGTTATTATATTATTTATTATTTGTTGAATTCATCACAAGTCCATTAAATATTAAAACCAAAATTGCACAACACCGTTTAATCAAAATATGAAAATGAAAAAAGACAAACAATACACATTTTGGAAAATTAAATTTATTTTGTTACTCTCAAGACATTTTTATAAGATTTTATTGGAGTTGTTAGGCTTATCATAAATGGATTTGTAATTATGTCTTAAAAATTTGTTTTGCACTTGTTATAAAAGATCAGTGGAAATCTGTTTTTTGTTTAAAAATTTCATAATTTTAACACTGATTTAATTCTTTGTGTTAAATCAAAAACAAGTTTGTTTTGAAAGTATCAACCCCAATTTTGCTATGAGGTTTTTTTGCCTTCTTTGAAATATTCAAAAGGCAGCAATCAAAGCAAATAAAAAAAAGTTATATGTGGATTTTTGACAAAACCAAAGATTGACAAAAAAATTAGGTTTTGTTAAATTTCTTATTATGCTAAAAATCATAAAAAATGAAAACCAAACATTCAATTTTTCACCACCTGGACCACAGATGTTTCATAGCTTTTATGTTTCGGTTTCACTTTTTTCATAAAGGCCATTTTTGCGACTATTTCAAGTTAGAAAAAAGCGAATAAAAAATGTCAGTTATGAATTTTTAAAATGAATAGTTGTTCTCTCTTTGCCTATGCCTTGTTAATATTCAGTAACAATCGATACATTATTTTTTGTGACAAATAGTTCATACAATGCCATAACAAAGGGGCAGCATTTTATTTCATTTTGTTTTCTTGGTCATTATTAGTTTGTCATTTTTTTGAATATTTTAGTTAAATTATTTTTTTAAATAAAAATTATGTTTTTTATAAAAAAGTTTCTACAGTTTTTTGATTTAAATATCGGAAATTTGTAAAAAAACAAAGAAATTGCACATGTCATTTTTAATCAAAATAGCGTCACATTCTATGAAACCATGAAAAAGTAAAACAAATAAGCAGCAATTTATAAGATAAAAAAAATGTTTAAAATTTTTCATTGTTTTTTACTTGTTCTATTTACAATTATGTTATTCACGATTTTTTTTATTAAATATGACATATCTTTGTTCCATTTTTTAAAAAAGTTTCTTCACATAAAAAACCCCTTAAAAAGAAAAACATGTGCTTTTTTGCATTTATTTTTTTTTGTTTTGTTGATGAAAAAAAGTGTAACAGAGTTTCATTGCGTAAAAAATGCAAAAAAGCACAAAAAAAGTGAAAGGGTGCAAGTTTTTTTTTAAACAAAAACAACCCTGAATCAGCTGTCGAAAAGAGTGGACAAATAAAGTGGACTTCGAGAGAAATAGAGCAGTTTTATATTTTTTGAAAGGCCATAGATTGAGTGTAGGCCAAAGAAAAAAATGGAGTAAACAAGTTTTTTTTTTCGTTCTTTTTTTTTCTTCTTCTGCTGATGCACCCGGAAATGCACGCAAATGAAAGCAAAAAAAAGAGTCTTTCGAAACAAACAAAACACATGTGTTTTTTCTTATTCTTTTTTAGTTATAACTTTTTTGTGTTTTTGTTTAATAGTGATAATTGATTGATATTGATTAATAAAATGTGATAAAAATTTTATCAGTATATTTTAAATTCAAATCTCGAGAAACAGATACCAAACATCCCATTGAAAAATTTTATGCAAATTTCAAAAAATTTTAAGTTTGCATAAAATTTATCCTATAAGAGGAATAAGATCCTGTAACCTGATTTTAGGCAATTAAAGTCACAGGACATTTCTTGCTAAGATTTTGACACTTTCATTAATTTTACAAAACAGGGTTTAAACTTTTTAAAATTAGCATAATAAAAATAAATGACCAAAAAAGCTTTTTCGATTATGCAAATTTTATATGATCCATTTTTTTGTAATCCTGCTTTTCAACAAACATTGCTTGCTAAAATTTTGACATTTTCAAAAATTTTAAAAAACATGATTTTAATTTTAAAAATTAGCGTATCAAAAATAAATGGGACCAAAATAAAGCTTTTGTGATTATGCAAATTTTTTATGATCCATTTATTTGTAACCCTACTTTTCAGCAGTTGATGGGGTGTTTTAAACTCGTTGATGATTTTATCGCAAATTACTTTATGCAAATTTTTAATGGTTTTATATTTCGTTTCCAAAAAAGCGATAATTTAATTATTTCATCACCTTTTTACAACTTTTATTTCCATTTTTGTGTATTCTCTTTAATGTTAAAAGTTTTTCCAAATAAACAAAAAAAACTTTGTAAAGCATCAATGCATAAAAACGTGATATTCTTATGCAACTATTTTCGTTCAACTATTTTTTTTTGAAAATGGCAAATGCAATAAAATAAGCCAAAGTCCATTTCTTTCATTTTTCTTCTTCTTCTGATGGAAGAAACATTCTTCTATTTTTCGTTCCTGCAAAAAAATTTTTTTTTATAAAATGAAGCTCCTCCTTTATTTGTTGAGAAACATATTTAACGGACGAAAATCCTATGTATTTTTTTCACTTTCTCCAGTTTTTTTTGCCCTTTTTTTGGTTTTGGAACTATCATCTGATGTAAAAAAATGTGGTTTTTATGGTCTTACAGTAATATGCTAATTTTTTTCTGTTTATAATATTAGTTGTTAGTATGTTACCGTAATCCTTCTCGCGCTATTTTACATTTTTTTGTTATTACGGTAGTATATAAAATCGTTAAATAATAATATTTTTATTATGCAAATTTTTTTAAAAAAAATTAATATTTTCAGATAAATCTAATACCCAAATTTCACTGATTCAAACATGCCAAAACCCAGTGGTCAACAAGCTAAATCCGGACAAATGAAGGCTTCCGGACAAGAAAAAGCTTCTGGACAAACAAAAGCTGATGGATCTGCTTCTGGTCAAATGAAGGCATCAGGACAGGAAAAGCATTCCGGCCAAACCAAGAATTCTGGCCAAACTAAAAAGGTAAAAAATTTACATATTTTTTTCAACTATTTTTTAATTCAAAATAAACTTTTAGTAAATGATCAAATCTGATATTGATATGGATAAATGCAAACTGTGCTGAAAAAAACTTATTTTTTTAAATAACTAAAATGTTGTAATAAGCTTGTTATAATTCTTGTTTTTTCTTGTATAAATTTTTTTTGTAAAGCTTTAATAAAAATTTTTTAATCAGGTCCTTTAAAAATTTTTCGATTTCGGATTTGCAAAAAGATAGCGGACAAAGTTGTGGTTACCAAAGTATGCAAATTTTTAAGATCATAAAAAATTTTGTTTGAGATGTTTTAATTAAGCTAATTTTTCTATATAATAAAAACAACATAAAAAATCAGGGTCTTGTCCATCCATATAAAAAACTGTGTCCGATAAAATCAAGTTGTTGTTGTTGGCATAAATATTTTTTGATATTGATTTTTTTGTATGTACTCTATTTTACTCACGCACGAAAAAAAGAATGCTATTCATCTTTTTTAAAACAGGCCGTTTTATCATTTTTTTGCAATTTGCGTTTTATTTTTGTCCATTGAGTCTGTGGATCAAGCTTTTTTTGAATATTTTAGAGAAATTTATTTTACATATTTATCTTAATAAATATTTTCACCATGAACATCAGTATCAATGATTAAATTTGATGTAATTAAGCCTTGTTTTTTTTTCTGTAAAAAAGGAATCATATCGTCCAATATTTATAACAAAATAAGATAGTGATAAAGTACAACCAAAAAATAATAATCTAGAATTTTATGACATTTATCCTGATGATTAGGATCTAAGGCTCTATTAATCATAATCCAGGAAAAGCTTAAATTTTTAAATACGTACATAAAATAACAGGGGTTTGTCCTTAAAATCATTACCTTGTTCATTTTTATAAAAAACTGTTCCCAATAAAAACAAGTTGTTGTTGTTTCATAAATGTTTTTTGATATTGATTTTTTTCTTGTATTCATTTTTTTATGAGTTATGCTCTTCTTTTTTAGACAGCATCTTTTCTCAAAAATCACTTGGTTGTATTTTTTGTTTTCTTTTTGTCGGGTTAAGTTGTGCATCAGACTATTTTGAATATTTTATTAGAAAAAAAGAAATTGTAATAAACGTTTTTTACCATTAACATGAGTATGATGATAAAATTTGAAGTAATTGAATCTTGTTTTCATTGGCCAGCACTTGAACCACCTCCTCCATATTTAAATAAAATAATATGGCGATTAAGTTTAACTAAAAAAAATATTCACGGATTTTGTAACGTTGTCTGTGTCATATAAATTTGATCCAGATGGCTTGGATAGGCCAACCTTTGTCCAAGAAAAAAGCTAATGTTTTTAAATAACATAACACGGCAGGATTCTTATAAGAGATTGTCCTAAAATCACGTGACCAAAGATCAAAGCTCTTTTGCCGACAACATCAAAGCCGGCTTACCCCATCCCGCCTCCCTCATGGTCACGTGCTTTCTGGACGAATCAAACCTTGTACATTCTTATAAAAAAAATGTTCCTAATAAAAGCAAGTCGTTGTTGCTGGCATTAATTTTTGATATTGATTTTTTGAGTATTCCTTTTTTTAGCAGTTCTCTTCTTTTTTAGACAGCATCTTTTCTTCGTTGTTTGCAATTTGCGTTTTCTTTCTGTCCGGTTTGATTGTGTATCAAATTTTTTTTGAATATTTTAGAAAAATTTTAAATGGTTATTTATTGGTAATATTTTTACCATTACCATCACAATATTACTTAAAGTTGAAGTAATTGATTTATTTTTCTCAATGGATACAATGAAAAGGTTCAATAAATATGATTAATAAAATTAGATAGTAGTAATCCTGAAAATGGGAAGCTGTTGAAAAGTGCCATCGTCTTTTTTGTATGGATTTTTAGTTAAACGAAATTTTTGTGACGTCGAAATTTTCGACTCGAAAATGTTCATCAATTCTGTTGTTTTTTATACAACCTGACGGCAAAATGCCGAAGTAGGAGAACAGCACAATGCCAAAATTTCGATTTTTTGGGGTCCCAACGCAAAATTCGAGTCTCGGAAATGCGAAATTCGGATTCAGCGACCTCGATTACCCCTAAATCAAAGAAAATTAAGGCAATATCTCCAATGGCACCGGAAATCTGAAAATGTCGTTTTGAACTTCAACGGCACAAAAAAGTGCCAAAACGGCATTTTAAAAAAAAACTTTGGATCTGAGATTGCTAAGCATAGTCGAAAACATGGGTTAAGTTTCAAAAAGATTCGTTTTTTTGCTGTGCCAAGGTTTACTTGGATCACTGTTTTTTTCAGCCAGAGTGTGTTTTAATAAGAATTATTAAAAATGAAGCATAATAATTTTTATCCACATTTCATTACCCTTGATTTAAAAAGTGATGTTTGTTAAATGACTCTTATCTTCTTTCCTTGAAGTCGAAAAATATGGCAAAAAAATAATTAATTATAGTGATAAATATTTCTTGAAATGTACTTTTGATGAAAAAAAGCATAATAATCGAATTGGCAGCGGCCATATTTTTATTTCTCAAAATTGTTTAATCATATTTTTTTATTAATTCAATTGAGTTTTAACTTTTTGCTTAAATATTTTTTAAAGGTTTTTTTAACTCTGGAATTTTTATTTAAAACCAAAAAGATTAATTTTTTGAAGTTTCAACAATCGAAAATTGTACTTCTATTACTTGTTTTTAAAAATTTGCATAATTTGGTAACTATAGTGTTTAAAAAATTTGCATAATTTGGCAACTACAGCGTTATAAATATTTGCATAATTTGGCAACTATAATGTTTTAAAAATTTGCATAATTTGACAACTACAGTGTTTTAAATATTTGCATAATTTGGCACTTACAGTAATATGGCGGATTCTACAGTACCCCCTAGCAGTACCGATCTCTTGGCAACAATAAAATTTTGGATGAATGCATTTTTGAGTCCATTGGGGTTATTGTTAAATGTGGTTTTATTTTATTTAATAAAATATCATTCAACAAATGCTATAAAAAATTATAAAAAAGTTCTATTCCTTGGTTGGGCGACTGATTCATTCTTTGCTTTTTGGAATATTTTGGCACAACCTGTTAGTGTTTTTTTGGATACAGTATGCCATGTATGGTTACAGTAAATTTTTAGGATTTAACAACAAAAGGTACTGTATATTTTATGTTTACCCGAGGTCTTCCTGGTTATCTTCCATTTCCGTGGTCAGCTTGGTCATTTGTATTCAGCATTTTTATTATCTTTTTGGCAGTTGTAAATGTTGCGGTTCAATTTATTTATCGATATCTTCTAATTTGTTGGTAAGATTTTAAAATTACGGTAGAACAGGATTTTGGAGGTTTGAAATCTGTCAAAATACTGTAATTTTTTTGTTAATTTGACCTTAATTTTTATGCATATTTCTTTCAAAAAATGCTATTATGCAAATTTTCTAAAAATGCCGTTGCTGCTAAAAATGTCTTTAAAACACCAAAACATTTCTTTGTATTACAGTATACCATTACAGGGATATAACTTTAAATACATGGATGTTTATTACACTTGTTGGAATTGGGATTACTGCTGTTGGAGGATATTGTTTTGCTTTTATCCGATATTTAATTACCAGACCTTATGGTGATGAGTATTATGCATATTTACTAAATGGAACAGAATGGATGGTAAATGGAAAAATTCCGTATTTTGGTGCATTTCCATTTGTGAGTTAACTTTAAGGGATCAAATTTATACTTTCATTTTCGCGCCATTTTGCTTATCTTGACGCGAATTTAAAAGCTTTGGCGCGAATTTCAAAAAATTTTTACTCTAAAAATCAATATGCAAATTTTAGGCAACTTTTGACAACTTATACATTTTGAACTATTCCATCGTGATTGTTTCCTATTCAATCGTAATATTTTGTGGATTCTCGATATTTTGGACCCTTTATAAACATCAAAGCGAATTTAGTCAAATCAATAAAAAATATCAAAAACAAATTTCTATTGTTATGACTGTTGAGGTATGCAAATTTTTTATTTGTCGTGATATTTTTCATTACCGTTGCAAGAAGTAATATGCAAATTTTAGGCTATTATTCCATTTATTACAGTAGCCTTTCCAGTTTTGTTGGATATTACAACAACTTTATTGGGATTATATCTTCCATGGGCCGGAAAACTTGTATATCTTCTTGGAGCTTTATCACCCCTTGTAAATCCCATTGTTAAATTTAGTGTTATTTCATGTTATCGATTACGAATACTTGAAGTGTTGAATCTAAAAATAACAGTTCAAAGCAATCAAATTACTCCAAGTTATCCGTTGGAAATACATGTTTAGCTTTTTAATTTCTTTAAATTCGATGTTTATGCAAATTAAACAAGTAAATGTTAGTTTTGATGTTTATTATGAAATTCTTTGTTCAAAAATAAAAGTTTGGTAAACCATAAACTGTATGTCATAGATTGTAATATTCGCTCAGATTGTATTTTATTACACTTAATTAAAAAATTAATAAAGTTCTCAAATGCATGATTGAATGTAACACAAAAAAACTAACACTGTGGAAAAAGTCACGTTGCATTTTTCACAGCTCACAAAAAGAAAAGTGATTTTTAATGGATGTAATAATTCAACATGCTTAACTAATTTGCATAATGCATTTAAAAGTTTTATCAATGTCTGATAATAATAGCTTTGGCAGGAAGCAATATAAAAGTGTTATAGTTCATAAAAAATTCTGTATGAAGGTTTTGTTGTCATAATTTTTTTGGTTTAAAAATTTCAACAGAAACAATGAAAAGCATTTGCTTCATTTTATTTTCTATGTTTTTTGTTGTTAATTGTCTCTACAATGAAACTTTTGCGAAATACTATATTTGGCCAATGGCGGCTGCGGCAACTTCTGATCATCCAGAATTATGTGTAAAAGATAATTTTAAAGGCGGAGAAGTTTGTTTCTTTGATTATTACTTTCAAATATTTTAAATAATTTAAATAATTTTAAGTTTATACGAAGCATCGAAGTTCAATGTGATTTTTTAGTAAACGATACTTGTAAAGGCTTTATTGCTGTTTCACATTCTGATAAAGCAATAATCATCTCATTTCGAGGATCCCAAAATTTCGAAATTGAACTCGAAATTGGTGATGCAATTTTTGAAAAACCCATTCCGGCATTCGATGGAAAAGGAAATGTTTTGCATTATTTTTTGAGAGCTTTTACAGATGTTTGGACATCTGGACTTCAAGATGAGTTTCTTAAGTTAAAAAATGCATATCGGGAATATGAGCTTTGGATAACTGGACATTCATTGGGTTAGTCATCAAAATATTTTTTCTATTAATATACCTGTAAATACAGGTGGAGCAATGGCATCCATTGCAGCAACAACAATTGCCACGTCAAATTTGTTTGATCCGAGCAAAATTAAACTTGTTACATTTGGTCAGCCGCGAACAGGTGATCAAACATATGCAAATCTTGTTGATGTAATAATTCCATATGCCTATCGGGTAATTCATAAACATGATATTGTACCAACAGTGCCACCAAAATTTCTGCATGGATATCGACATCATAAATCTGAAGTTTGGTATGATAATGATATGGCTATTGGAGATTCCTGGATTGAATGCGATGAAGATGAGGGAAAACAATGTCATGATAGTGAATATACTGTGTCCCCAAAGGAACATAATCGTTATTACGGCGTTGGAGTTGGAATGGCTAGTAATGGGTGTAAAGGCTGGAATCCATATGTTTAACAAAATTAATTATCATAAACGCTCTTCTGCATAAATATTTTGAATCACAGCTTTTTCGATTTTTATAAAACGCAAAAAATCAGATCATTAAATTTTTTTAAAATATTTGCTTTCTTTGAAAAAAAGAAAGCGTTCCAAAATTTATTTGAAATTTTTATTCCTTTGCCACACAAAAAAAGTGAGCAGAATTTTATTTTTACCTCAAAATTGGGTAATTAAACCAAAGAAAATGTCGTCAAAGAAGCATTTATTTGAGAAACGAAAAAAACAAAGAAAACGGTTGGGACAAGTTTTATTTTTGCATAAAAAACAGTGAAAAAAGAAGAGACACCAAAGATAGCAGAAAAAATGAATGAAAGCAGTCAATGCCCCTGTCAAACACAAAATGTTTCTTTTTCTTTTTTCTCTCCATTTTTTATTCAATGTTTTTCCATTTGTTTTTTTCAACCCAATCGTGCCTTTTTTCTTTTTTTCAAAGTGCTGAAAACCTTGAAGAACAACATTTTCTTTGGTTTAATTACCCAATTTTGAGGTAAAAATTAAATTCCGCTCATTTTTTTGTGTGGCAAAGGAATAAAAATCTTAAATAAATTTTGGAACGCTTTCTTTTTCTTAAAGGAAGCAAATATAAAGCGTGAAAAACTAAAAGTATTTGAAACTTGAAAAAAAATTTCCAGATAAGGCATTTTTTGTAAATTTGAATGCCAAACCTGTAACCATATAAAAAATTTACAGTATTTCAGGGCAACTTCAGTAAAGGGCATTTTTGTAAATGAAATTTACAAAAACAAGCCAAAAACCACGTAAACCCTCTATTTGTAAATAAAATTTACAAGAACTGGGTTAAACCGCTACAAACCCTTGTTTTGTAAAAAAAATTTACAAAAATAGGGTTACAATCAAATCGTATCATTTTATGTAACTGCATTTACAAAAACGCATCATGCATTTTTGTAAATGACGATTTACAAAAATGCATGATGCGTTTTTGTAAATCGTCATTTACAAAAATGCATGATGCGTTTTTGTAAATGCAGTTACACAAAACACCTTTGTTCTCTACCATCCTTCTTTTTGTAATTTTTTTTTACATTTTTTGGCATACTTCGACGGAATGCTTGTTTTTGTAAATATTTTTTACACTTTTCAGCTTCTCTTTAAAGAAAGCCTGTTTATGTAAATGATATTTACATTTTTTGCCTTGTTTGGCTTTACAATCTCAAAAATTTACAAAAGTGCCCTTAAAGCATAGGAAAGGTTGTTTTTGTAAAAAAAAATTTACAAAAAATGCCTTGTTTGGCATTTTTTCAACAAGTTTTAAATACTTTTAGTTTTTCACGCTTTATATTAAAAACCAAATTAGAATAATCAAATTTTTTGGCTTACGTTGTAACAAAATAAATTCAAATTTTGATTCAAGTTAAAAATTTATATATTGACAATATAATATTGTATTAAATTTTTTCCCCACACATGAGAAGAAAATAATAATACATTAAAAGTCATAAAAGAGTTAAAAAATATAAATTAAAAAATGCTGTCATGAATGGTGATGGCATATAGCAATCAAATCCTCCATTTTAATGCTTGTTTTTGCTGCTTTTATTCTTTCCACCACTTTGATCTTCAGAATCTGTGGCATTTTTTCAACCTTTTTTGATTGATCTTCTCCGCTTGCTTTGTCAGGTTTTGCACCACCACCTTTCTTATCAGATTTATTTGGCATCTTGATTATATTTCTAAATTGATTGGAATAGTTAAAACCCAAAATATTAAAATTTATGCAAATTAAAAAATTCGGAGATGCGAAAAAAGGGGTCAAAAAACTAAAAATAATGAAAAGTGTCACGATTTATTTTCTAAAAATGTAAAAAATTGAGGTTTTTAGTCTTCAAAAAACATCAAAGCTTTTTTAATCAGGTTTTGCGCCGTCTTTCTTCGAAAAAAGTAATTATTAAAAAATAAATTTGAATACTCATATTTTTCTGTGTTACTGTGTTTCATTTGGAAGGTAATAATATTATCATTATTATTACCTTCTATGAATTTAAACTTATATTTAAAATCAGCTGGTTAAAATATACAATGTTGAAACTATAAAGAACTTTTTGAGCTGACTTTTGCATTTTTTAGTTGTTGTTGTTGCTTTTTTTCTCGTTGACCATCATGTGATTATTTTAGAAAATGAAGGAGATGTTTAATGCTTGAAAAAAATAGCGATGAGTAAAGAAGAAAGAAAGAAGGAAAAAAGGGGCATCAACATGTTTACTTCATTCAGCCCAACTGAAAAAAGAAAAAAAAGGAAAGTGAAAAAAGAGTGAGTGCATTTTGGCAGGGCGTGTTTTTTTGTGGACCGAGTTTTTTTGAATGCAGTAAACAAAAAAGGAAAAAAAAATTTTTATAAAAGGAAGAATTTTGTTGTGTATTTTTTCATTATTTAAGCCAACACTCTGGTCTTTGTCACTGATATGTTGTTCCGCTATGCTTATTTTAGATTTTACTTTGTCCTTTGATTTTTGAGAAAGTAATCTGCTTTTTTCTATCATGTTTTTCTTGATTTGTCCAAAGTTTTTCAATTTAAAGAAGATGTTTCATTTGCTGCTTTTTTTGATTTTGATAGAAAGTTCTCGAAGTTGAAAATTATTGAAAATCAGGAACTTTTGTTTTTTGTAACTTATTTAACACTAGAAAAAAGCGAAAATTCCTGAATCTCAATTTCTTTCAGCTTCGCGAACTTTCTTGCGAAATCAAAAAAAGCACCAAATAAAACATCTCCTTCAAAGAAAAATAATATTTTGAAATTGAAAGTTTACTTTTATCGTCAATCTTAATTTTTTCTGAAGACTAAAAATCCTAATTATCGTTACATTTTTAAAAAAAATTCGTGATAATTTTCATTTTTTTTAGTTTTTTGACCCCGTCTTCTTGTCCCGAATGTTTTAAATTTGCATAAATTTTCATATTTTGGGTTTTAACTATTCCAATCAATTTAGAAATATAATCAAGATGCCAAATAAATCTGATAAGAAAGGTGGTGGTGCAAAACCCGATAAAGCCAGTGGCGAAGATCAATCAAAAAAGGTTGAAAAGAATGCCAAAGATTCTGAAGATCAAAGTGGTGGAAAGAATAAAGGCAGCAAAAACAAGCATTAAAATGGAGGATTTGTAACTGCTATTTGCCATCATTCATGACAGCATTTTTAATTTGCCGTAAAATAATTTTTTTTAATGATTTTATAATTATTACTGTATTATACTTTTCTTCTCATTTTATGTTTGAAAAATATTAAATGCAAAAAATAAATATGTAAATTTGAACAAAAATTCGATGATTTAGATTTTTATAAACAACAAAGCAACGCAAATCCAATCATACGAAATTGTTTTTCAATATTTGCTTTCTTTGAAAAAAAGAAAGCGTTCCAAAATTTATTTAGAATTTTTATTCCTGTGCCACACAAAAAAGTGAGCGGAATTTAATTTTTACCTCAAAATTGGGTAATTAAACCAAAGAAACTGTCGTCCTTCAAAATTATCAACACGATGAAAAAAGGAAAAAAGACAAGATTGGGCCAAAAAAACAAACGGAAAAACATTGAATAAAAAATGGAGAGAAAAAAGAAAAAGAAGCTTTTTGTGTTTGTTAGGGCAACAACTGCTGTTCTTTTTTCTGCTATCTTTGGTGTCTCTTGTTTTTCACTGTTTTTTATGCAAAACTAAAAACTGTCCCAACCGTTTCTTTTGCTTTTTTCGTTTTGAAAATAAATGCTTTTTTGATGATGGAATCTTTGGTTTAATTACCCAATTTTGAGGTAAAAATTAAATTCCGCTCACTTTTTTTTGTGTGGCAAAGGAATAAAAATTTTAAATAAATTTTGGAACGCTTTCTTTTTTTCAATGGAAGCAAATATTTTAAAAATAAATTAGAATAATAAATATTTTGTGGAGATAATTTTTGAAAAACTTGAAAAAGAACAAACGTTTATTCTGCATACTTTTAAAATAAAAGATCAAATGCAACTTTCAAATATTAAAAACAACGAATATTCTAATTATAACCAGTGTTATTCATGGCATGCAAATTTCCAGCAAATGCTCCATTCTTCATTACAGAAAATCCTCCACTTGTTTTTACAGTTATCGTAATTCCAACAACATTTAAAGCCATTTTAATTGTCCAAGTATTGACCAAAGCGGCAAGGGTTTTTTGATCACAATCTGCATGAAAGATGGAACCATTATAAGTAACTTTGACACCCAAACACTTGCTCAAAGTTGATGCAACACCTTTGGGATCGGACATTTTTGACTGTAATTTTAAAGCTGAAATTTGCATAAAGTTATAAAATGATATTGTAGGAATGGACATTTAAATTTGCATAACAACGAAAAAATAGCAAAAGAATATCTTTGATTGAAATTTTAAGCTTAAATTTGCATAATTTTAGCGATAATGAACAAAAAACAGCAAAAAAAATAAAAACGGCCAAAACTTTAGTTTTTTCAAGTGTCACAAGAACTTTTTTTTCGGCACTTAAAATTGTTTTTTTTTCAAGTTCCACAAACAAAAAAATTATAAAGCCGACGGCATCGAACAACAACACATAAGGGAGTATTCAAAATTTTTTGAAAACTTTATGGTAATTTTTCATAAACTACTACTCTATCCCTCCTGGGACCGATTATTCTCACTCCATCTTTGTTTGCCAAACAAAGAAAGACTTTGGAGTGAAGAAAAGTGAAAGAAAATGCAACTTCTTCATAAATGTAGTAAAAACAATGTTAAAATAAATTGCAGAAAATTTATTTATTTGACTTCATTATTAAAGTAAATTAGTCTCACTCCATTTTTTTTCATCAGTTTTTATCCCATCCACATATGAAAAAAATTATCAGTGCTGCATCAAAATAAAATTTTGTTATGATTTATTGAAGAAAAGTTTTCCTCTTTTGTTTTTTGTCATCTTTCTGTTAATTTGTTTTGTTATTACGCCTTAAATTTAACTTTTAAATATTAATTTTTATTTTTTGAAATATAAAAAGACATGGATAATGTTTAAAATATTTTTAAAAGACGTTTACAGTATCACCAATGTCTCTCATCATCCCACGTGTATATTTTATTTCGTTTGGATGTATGTGACCATGAAGTCCATCGACTTGAACTCCATTAATTTCAACGCAACATTGAACGTTTTTTGAATAAAAACATGAGAGACATTTCAAACAGCTTCCTTTTCCAACCCCAATTATGACTTCATTAAAATGTGGATTACTTGCATTGCATTCCACTGCCAATAAAATCATTTCAGCATGGGCATCATGATAAAATTTTTTGTCTAAAAAATTATTATTAATTTTATAATAATAAAAATGTCAACTTACTTTTCTTTTGTCCGTCATCATTCCGTTCAATTATTTGAATATATTTAAGTCCATGTGTTAATAAATCATTACCGTAATTTTGGACAACCCGGTTTAATAAACTTTCTTTTTCATAGGATGTTAAGGGTTCATTTGTACTTCTGTTAAAATAATTAAATGCAAGAAAGAGATGTTTTGGAAATCTTGGAATTCTCCCAGCAGCAACTGTATGAGTTCCTCGATTCATAGGTTCATCCCCTTCAACATAAAAAATTTGCTCTTGACCTTGCAAATCTTTGGCAATTTTCTGACATAATTGATATAAATCTCGCAAACGCGTTTCAGCTACGCGTAGTAACTCAAATTCATTTTCAGATGACAAAATTCCCGTTAGTTCGTTTTCCAAGTCTTTAGAAAGTATCTGATCTTGCAAATTTAACCATCGATAAATTTGTTCTAAAGATAACACAAATAATCGTGACATTTAATAATATAGAAACCAAACCTTTTGTATTTTGTAGATCTTTATGACATCTAGCTTTTTGGATTTCATGTTTGAAAAATGTGTTGACAATTGAATTTAAGTTATTTAAACACCCGCTTATGTAGTTTTTGCAAGCTTCAATATTATCAAAATCATGTTTATAGCTTTGAATTTCTTTTTTAATATTCAGCCAATCAGTGCTACCGTTTATTCCCAACTTCCATTTCTTATTAAAGTTTTTGATATTTTTTGTTAAACGAAGTTTCCGTGAATTTGATAAGCCTGTCCATATTTTTTGATCTTTCTTTAACTGGTCTGTTAATGTTTCGTATTTTAATGGCCATCCCCCATATAGCAACTTGAATTCCACCATTATGATCTTTTGTTCATATTCAAAATATCCATTAATTATTTTTAACAGCATATTTTCATCGCCGCTGTCATCATTGTCATTATCGTTTTTTTGATCATCATCTTTAAATGAACACGTGCGTGCCTTCAAATCATTATACTGTCGAATTTCATCCAAAAAACCACGATAATTTTTTTGGCTATATGGCGATGGCTGCTAAATATTTGGTCGGTTATTTACTGATTAAATGCAAGTTGAAATAAATACTTTAAAAAACTTACTCTTAGTACAGTTTTTCCATACATAGCTTCCATGAACATCATTTTTAAGAACTGCAAAAAACCGAACAAATTTCCAGACGCTTAAAAATATGGATAGAAAGAAAAGATAGATTCGTTAAAAACGAAGAAATTTTAATGTGTGATAAAATTTAGTACACCTATGACCGAATACCTCTCGTTTTAATTAAAGATAAGAAAAATTACGTAACCTTTTGGAAAAGAGATGATTGCACAATATTACGTTGTTATCATTTTTTGTTTTTTCAACTCAGATGAAAAAGAAAGGACGAGAAAACAAAAATCGATTTTAAACAAAAAATGTTTTAGCGATTCATGTCGTTGAATAGAAAACTTACTTTAACATGATAATCGTCATTTATGTAAAAATGGACCCATTTTTCATATCTCTCTTTCCGACTGCATAAGCTCAGTTGTTAATTTTTTCTGTTTTTGTTAACAATTTGTCGATTCAGCAAAAACACCTTTGATTTCGAATAACCTCCATAATTTGGGTAAGAAACACTTTTAAAAAAGTTGTAAAATGACGTGTTTTATCTTTTATTTTTTGATCTCTTTTATCTTTACTTTAAACTTTGTGAAATTACATTTGAAAAAACACTATGAAAAATAAAACAAAAATTTGAGGGCATGTATCAGAATTAGATTTAGCAGATGATGTAAACAATTTTTGCTGGTCTACAGAATTACTTGATAAAAAACTGCTTGTTGAAGATGTTGATTCTTCAGTCGTAAATTTTGTTGTTGAATAAACTTCAATATTTATCAAAGCACCTCTTTTCCCAACTCCAGAATCCATATAAGTGATTGAGATATCTTTATTTTCGTTCCCTCTAGCAACAAAAATTTTATCAATTTGAGAAAATCTAAAAATAAATTATGCAAATTTTTCACAAATTAGTAAATAGCTTACTGCTGTGTTTTTTTATCATGGGTAATTTGCAAATAACCATTTTCGGACAAATCGTAATCAATAACAGTAAAATTAACAACCAAATTTTCAGCAATTTTGTATTTCTTTGTAATTTTAAATTTTGTTTTTGTTGAAAAAATTGCACCGTAATTCTTTGTTTCGTAATAACTCAATATCGGCTTATTGAAATATGGATCACCTTCAATCGGTTCAATCAAAACACTTTTGTTGGTTGGAATTCTGATGACATAAATTTTAGAGTTCAAGGTCATTTCTCCATAAAGATTTGCAGTTTCTTGACTGAAAAAAATTAATATTTTTTGGATACCGTATCTGATATATTTGGTAATTCGAAAAGTTCGTGCGGGTGTTTGACCCGATAGCAAATTTTTAGTTTTTAATGAAACTTCTTAATTTCTTTTTAATAGATGCCCAAGGATGTTAGAAATGATGTCTGAAAAAGGGTTTTTGGCAGTTTTTGTTTTTGAAGGATTTACATCGGATTTACTAGGATGATTTCTAGGTATTTCAAACAGAAGTGTTATAAAAAGTAAGCTAAACATGCAAATTTTAAAACAAAACTGAAGAATGGGATGTTGGAGACTTGACAGAAAACCTTTTGCCAAATTTTGATGTGCCGGATTTGATTTATGCAAATTTTTATTATTTTAATGAGCAGAAACATACTTGAATTTAATCAGTCCATGCTTCTTATTTGAATATGAATACAGTATCACCTCATCAGTTTTTGAATTTGTGTATAAATTTTTAATGAAATTTCCAGAAAGATTATTTAAAATTATTACTTCACATGGACCACCTGGACCTGCGATTGCTGATAATGATTTTTCATTTGTGTATAATGTTGTATTTTGCATTATGCAATTATCAGAATTTCCTGAAACTTACTGTCGTTAATTTGCATAAGTGATAAAATGACCTACTGTATCGTAATTTAACAACAAATAAAACATTTGATTCTGCACATTTTTGATGATTATAAATTGTTACAGAAGTTCCAAGATTTAAATTTGTTCTAAAAACCCAAAATTTGCATATTTTTATTGAAACCAAATTTGAGCGTACTCTTCAGTTTTAATTTTTGATGTCAGATCTTTGTTACGGTATAAAATTATGCAGTTCAATTTTTTGTTTTCTGTTTTCTTTGGATCAAAAGTTAATTCCAAATATGAAATATTGGTTATATTGGATGGTATATTGATGGTTGTAATCGTATGTAACGGTAATTCTTGATTATGAACAAATGATCGATCTTCTGTTAAAGTAATATCTGGTAATTGTTGAGGTTCTAAAATTTAGGTTTGATTCGACACTGTAAACTAATAACACTGACTCTTAAATGAAGTAACTGTTAAAGATAAAGATACGGCATCCAAGTATTCTCTAAATTTGTTAAAAATTACTAAATAAAAATTATTAGGAATTGTCCAGATCTGACGTCGGGTGTTTTAAGGGGGGAAGGGGTAAGCCAAAATCTGACGTCCAAAAAGCGGCAAACATCAAAGGAAAAAATCGGAAGGAGGGGGTTTAAAAATTTGGTGAAAATACCCGACGTCAGATCTGGAGTCCAGATTCTGGACAATCCCTTATGTAAAAGTTTTACTCAGAAAGATCATATGCAGATTTAAAAATCATGGTTGTATTTCGATGTGGTAAAATTAAAGCTTGATGATTCTTATCTTTTTCAACAATGAAGGAAACATTTGCAACATTAATCAGCTCTTCATTGTTTGATAATACTTTAAAATTATCATATCTTTTTCGATTATCACTAAATCTAGCTTCAAGTAAAACATGATTATCTGAACACGATGTATTTGTTTTAATCTTAAAATATCGATATAACATTTATGCAAATTTGCTCAAGAATGTTCTGAAAATATCAAAGGTTCATGACATTTAAAAATAAAGTACCTTGAAAGGACATTCAATATTGGCACAATAAAATCCATCCTTTCTGCTCATTACAGAATGAACAATAGGGATATTCTCCAAACATGGAACAATAATTTCTTCTGGTTGACATTTGCATTCTAAAATATGCAAATTCTTTAAATTTATTAATTTTTGATCATTACCGATTAAAACAAATTTCATTTTAAAATTTTTATTTACAACATTTTCATCACTTTTAAATTCAAATGTTAATCTTCTTACAGTATCATTACGGTATGGTAAAAATATGTAATCTTTAATTTCAGTTAATTTAACTTGAAAATAACGATTTTCATCAGCATAAAATTGCAGCAAATTCCCTGTTTCATTGTAAATGTAATTGGATACTGTAACTTTTAGTTCATGATTTGGTGGAATTTTAATAATTTCCCAACAATGAATATTACTACCATAAGAGGTTGTTGGATCAGATTCCCATATAAGCTTTTCAATATCAAATATGCAATTGTCTTGAGGAATAAATTTTGGTAATTTAAAAATGCTAACTTTTGCTTCAAATGCTCCATGTTTGTTGTCATCATATGAAATCGCGATTCCGGAATCGTTGTAATAATTAATTGCAGGTCTGAAACTCGAAAAGTTATTTTAAAAGGAATCACAAATTTTTACAAAAATAATATAAATATTTCTCATGCAACATGCACCTCAAGGAAAGTTACATCAAAGCAGAAAACGAGTAACTTTTGCAATTTTTATTCAAATTTTTTTGTTTGCAAATTTATGTATTTGGGGTTGTACAGATCTGACGTCGGGCATTTTGCTAAAATTTTCAAACCCCATCCCCTTCCCCCTTAAAACACCCGACGGCAGATCTGGACAATCCCTGTGTAGAAAATTTTTACAAATACAAAAATTTGCATAATTGCCAAATCTTGGCACAGTTTTTTCCTCAAAGTTTAAATTTACCCAGTAATATATTCTCTAACACTATCAGTGACAACATGCAACCTTGTTGAAAAAGAATTAATCCCGAGAACATCCAATTTTATACCGTATCCAGGTAATGCAACAAATCTCCATAAACATCTTCTTTCTTCATAATAATTTGTTTCTTTAAGACCCTCAAAAGACGAACGCAAATAATAAATTTCATTCGCATTTTTAAAATTGTACGGATCCTTCTTTGCTGCCAATAAACAAGTTCTTGTGGATTTTTGTTCATAAGTTATAAAACCTTGAAATGCTTCTTTTCCTTTTTTGGTTGAATTTAAAAAATAAAAGTTCAAAGTTTGAAAAGGGCTAAAGAAATATATGTCTTTGTTGGTTACATCAGCTCTAAAATTACGGTAATTTACAAAAAACTTTTTCTTGATTAAAAATTTAATTAAAAATTTTTAAAAGCTAACATACATTTTTCCTCTATCAACTTTTGCATTAGTAATGTATCCTTTTGTTATGACTAATATAAGATACATGTTTGACTAAAAAAAGGTATTTGTTAAAGATAAATGTTTTAAAAATTTATGAAGAAATTGACAAAGGAATGTATAAACCTGTTTGAACGGGACTTATCCCATTATGTAGCCATAGGGCAGTTATGCAAAACCTCAAAGTATCTCCGGTAAATGGCCTTTTATTATGCTAATTTTTGGAAATGAAGTTTGAAAAATCCCGTTTTTTGACGACTTTTCAAAAAGTCATTTTTCACGCACATGTTTTAAATTTCATTTTCAAAAATTAGCATAATAAAAGGTCATTCACCTAAGATATTTTGGGTTTATGTATAACTGTCCTAGGGTTACAAAATGGTTTCGTTCCAAAATCGGCGGGCCAAGTTGATACCTTCCCTTGTAAAAATGAAACAAGTCCGAACTTACTTTTGTAGAATTTCCAGTAACATTTATTTCACATTTATTTAAATCTTTTTTATTCGTCAACATTGGAAAATTTGGAGACTCAAAAAATTTTATTTGATTTTCCTTTAACGCAATATTCAGTGGTTGGTCGCAAATTATTTTTTCACCAACGGTTACAGTTAGAATAATAAACATTAATAATAAAAATTTGAACAAAACATTTTTCATTGCTTTAAGTCACAGCTTTTGACTTTACAAAGTATACAATTTTGGTAATAAAATTGTTGCTTTTAAATTTAAAAACTATGATTAATTTAGCTATCATAAAATATTTGGAAAGTTTATTTACATTTCGTACTAATATGA
Source organism: Panagrolaimus sp. LJ2414 (assembly GCA_024447195.1). Taxonomy (NCBI): domain Eukaryota; kingdom Metazoa; phylum Nematoda; class Chromadorea; order Rhabditida; family Panagrolaimidae; genus Panagrolaimus; species Panagrolaimus sp. LJ2414. The sequence goes on from JAMRXY010000023.1 coordinate 3,140,511, forward strand.
CGTTGTATCCAAAAATTGATAACGTAAAAGTTTTCATGTTTTTATGCAAATATCAAAAAGTTGGTAAACAAATTAGAACAGTTTCCAATTTGTAGTGATTAAGAATTGTACGATTTTTAAAAAAAACGAACTTAAAAATTTATGTTTATTTATTTAAAAAAATTGTGATGTCAATATTACTGTTTTTTGCTGATAGTTTTTGATAAACAAATTTATTGAGAAAAGTTTATTTATAGTAATCAAAAAGTTGTGCAAAATTTTAGGTGTCAATTTTTTGGACACGTTTGTTTGTTTTGATAGAAAAATATTATCACTGTTTTCATGCAGTTAATTTTTGACTATAAATATCTTCATCAAAGTTACAAAAATAGACTATTTTGTATAAAAATGAATTTTTTTATTTCATTACTTTTTCTTGCTTTTCCTGCACTTGTAACCTGTCGAAAATATGGTTTTGATTCAATGGAAAATATCACCATCGAAAAATTTGAATGTCTTGCAAATGAAGGATATTCATTTTTTATTGCTCGAATTTATCGAAGTATTGGAGAAGTTGATTATATTGGTCTTCAAAATATTGCCAATGCCCGAGCTGCTGGTTTTGATGAAATTCATGGTTACTTTTTTCCATGCCTTAAAGGTAGAGACCCTTTGTAAAAAATTTTTGTCCCTTTCATTCATTGAAGGTCCCGACACGAAAATTTTAAAAACTCCAAATCGAAGAATTCTGATGACATTTCCTTTCATACTTATTTTTTCTGATTCCGAAATGGTATGAACTTAAAAAATTTTTGGAATCAGAAAAAAAGTTATGAAAGAAAATGTCATCAGAATACTTCGATTTGGATTTTTCAAAATTTTCGTGTCGGGACCTCCAATGAATGAAAGGGACAAAAATTTAAATGCATTCCTTTAAAGAAAAATGCCGTCAATCAGCTGCTGCCCAAATTGATGAAGCTTTTGCTGCTTTAGAATATAACAATCTTGAAATTGATAAACTTTGGCTTGATATTCAAGTTGAAAATGGTTCATGGGGTACTAATCTTGGCCAAAATCAAGCATACATCAAAGAACTTTTGGACGAAGCTGAACAAAGAATTGAAAAAGTTGGAATTTATTCACAAAATGATAGCTGGAAAAATGTTGTTGGAATTGATTGGAATTATGCAAATTCTAAATATCTTTGGTATCCACATTTTGGTAAAACTCCGGTAAATTTATTTATTTTATTTGTGCCAAAAAAATTGGAAAAGAACAATAATTTTAGGAACAATTAACAGCTGTTTATAAGCCATTTGGAGGTTGGCGAAAACCAAAACTGCATCAATTTGGACAAAATGTTTACAGTAATTGTAAAGTAAAAATTAATCAAAGTTGGGATATTGATCCACAAGAATTTTAAAAATATTATGCAAATTTGTTCTGTAATTTTTTGTGTTTATAATAATATTGAAGGAAATATTATGCAAATTTTTTTGTGTAATTTTTGTGTTGAAAATAACAAATGTGACATAAATTTTTTCACGAAATTGATTGCATCTACTTAAAGTTTCTAATTTTTAGTAGACGAAAAAAAAAGTAATAATTGTTACTCCAATGACCTACCGATTTTTCTAGAAAAACAATTATCACTGGTGCGTCTCTCTATTAATTATTGATTAGGAAGAACAGAAAAGACATTGCCAAATAATTAGAATGAAAAGAAAAACAAACTAAAGGGTCATAATATTCTTGGCATAGCCAGAACAATAATATTACTATTGAAATATAAAACATTTATGCATCAAGTTATTTAGAGGTTTTTAGTCATCAACTTCTAATTACCGGAGATATTTATTGCCATGAAATTAACGAATATTCCACTTAATCCCCCTTTCAGTGATTTTCCATCTGATGTTTTAAAATGGATGAAAAAGAATTCCCTGAATCCTAGAACATCTTTAAAATTAATGAAAATATGTAAATATTTTCAACCCACGAAATCTTATTGTCCCCTCCATAGAATTGCCACCTTTTCCAGAGAAGAAATGTTTTATCAAAAAATGGATAATGTATTCGTGGTAATAAATAATGTTGAAGATTTTCCAAAAAACTCGTGGATAACAGGTGGACTTTTATTATATTCTGCTGAAATTACTGTCAAGGATTTATTACCCAAAATTGCATTCTGTGAAGCCAAAGAGTTGTGGTTAAGAGACCAAAAAATTTTATTTGAAGAATTTCAAATTTTAACTGCTGGAAGAAAAGTTGAATCTTTGCATTTGGAAAATTCGACTGTGAAACATGCAAATGGGGATGATGTCTTCTTTGAAGATTTACTGAAGTTTCTTCCAAAAATTAAAACCTTATATTTGTGAGTTTATTGTTTTAATTAAAATACAATTTTAAAAAGTAGTTTTTTAGCGCAAAAACGGTTCCTTCAATTGAATCTTTGCAAGCTGCAAAAGATGCAACTTCTCCAACATTGACTTCGATAGAAATTCGTGATTTTCAAGAGAATTTTGAAATTCAAAAATTTCTACAGTACCTTAAAGTAATTTTTATTAAAAATTTTAAAACGATTGATTTATTTTTACAGATTCACCCATCTGTTTACGTTAAAATTAAACATCAATTAAACCATAAAACTGCTGAACTTCAAGCTTTTGTTGATAAAATCATTCAAAAAGGTAAAACAAAATATCCAACTCCTGAAATTGATTTTCTTCATCAAATTCCTGAATCGAAAAAAAATTTACATGAACTTCGTCAACAATTTCGAGATAGTATTTCATCAATTTTTTTAGGAATTTTTAAATGGGTTTTTTTGTGAAATTTATTTCTTTCGTTTTCCATTTCAACTATATTTTAAGTATTACAAAATTGTCGTGTAGATCATTGAAATTTGCATAAAAAAGCATAATACTTTATTTTTCTTTCATCTATCAGATGATTTTCTTACCGTAGACATTTTCAACTTCTGATGGAGTTGAGGCTCCATTTTTTGCCAATAAACTCGTCTAGCATAAGGTATATCTTCATACTGTGACTTCACCACGGATTTAAAGTTACTGTGATATTATGGTAAATGGAAACAATGAACGTGTTTTGATCCCACCACGAAAATATTCGGCAGAGTTATAACATTGTTAGGGTTTTTAAAATATTTGAGAACCTGAATTACACAAATTTCGTTCTTTGAAAGAGCAAAAAATTGCAATAGTGTTTGGGTTTTATATACCAAATACGTTTAATGAGTGTTTTTACCGTAATATAACAGTAACTTTAAGTCCGAGTTAAAGCTACAGTATGTTTATTCCGTATCTTATTTTTTGCGACAATTATACATTATTCTCTACGAAATTATTGGCAAAATATCGGGCCTAAACTCCATTAGAAGTTGGATATGTCTACTAGGTTAGAAATTCACAAATTTGAGAAGAGTGTGAATCTTCTCGACAAAGATAAAAAGTTTTTTTATTGTTCATAAGGGAACAGAAGTGATAATTGAGTTTTTAAACGAAATATATTTTTTTGGGATGGGTTTAGGTCCCTAATGATCATACAAAAATATTACGTGCTGGTTTTTAGGTTACGGTACTTTTTCGGCAATTTGAAGTTCCGCGATTTGCCTTACTCCCCCCTTTGGATTCAAAAATGAAAAAAAATTGAAATTTTTTAAATTTCGCAAATTTTGCTCCAAATTGTTCCTGAGGGTCGGTAATAAGCGTATGCAAAATATTTTTTTACCAGAAGGCCGATACTTATTTTTGAACGCTTCAAAGTTCTTGTACCATTACATGACGCATGCTTAAATTGCTTTAAAAAGTGGATTTAAAACGTTATTAAGCGAAAATATTTTATAGGGATCATTAATATGCTTATTACTAGCATTTCCATTAATTTTTAACGTTTTTTAAAATTTTTTATTTTTTTCACTTTTTTTGAGCACGTATTCCCCCCTTTGGACAGGAGGGTACAAAACTTCAAAGTGCCGAAAAAGTACCGTAACCTAAAAACCAGCACGTAATATTTTTATGTGATCATTAGGGACCTAAAACCATCCCAAAAATATATATTTCGTTTAAAAACTCAATTATCACTTCTGACGGTTCCCTTGTCTGTAAAGAAACTTTTTAAAACATCTTTGAAAATCAAAGTAAAAAAAACATTTTGAACTTTTAAGTGCTTAAAAGCAATGAAATTCCAAAATGTTACATCATTCTTATTAATACTGTTTTTTCTTATTTCAGTTATAATTGTTTTATCTTTTAAAAAGATGATCAAAAAAATCGTTGGAAAATTTTTTGAGTGTTACAGCAATTTTTCTTTTTCCTAATTCTAGTTGTTTTATGATAGCTTTTTGGCTTTCGATTTGCATTGACGTTAAAAAAATATTTGCCTTAGTTAAAATATCTTAATCATTTAGTCAGTAATTACGGTTAAAATTGAGCAATGACCGTAAAATTACTGTATATCTCTTTCATGTGACAATTTTACGGTCCATTAGCTTGTTGGTTGAAGAATTTAAAAATAATTGTTATAAAACAATCCATAAGGGTTATATTAATCGTTGTAATAATAAAATTTGTTGTAAAACCGTTTACGAAGAATACCGAATGTTGCGCGTCTTCAGGTTTAATAATTTTAGATGACAACAACTTCCAAGCTGCATCATTTTAATTTACAAAATGACTCCCAATTTAGTAATCTCAACTTAAATCATGGCCATAAATGTTCATCATATATGGATGATAAAATTATATTACCCGCAGGAAAATATCCAGGTAAGAAAACTACTGCATTTCTACGATTCCTTAATTTAAAAAAATAAATAAAAAAGTTTTCCGTATTACGTATGATCAGGACAGCACAAAAATCACATATGGTATTTTTCCCTCATTTTTTGAGGGTGTTTTTCCAGTGTGCCAAGGAATATCCACGTCTTTTTTAACTAAATTTTCAAGAAACGTGCAACAGAATTAATTTCAATGACATAGCGAGAAACTTATACATACAGTAAATTGTTTTTCAGAACACAAGCATGCTCAAGATCAATCGCGGAACAAAGCAACAAATAATTGGAAAACTACAAAGAAACCCAGCAGCTGGATGAATCAAAAGGAAATTGATGAACAGAAGCCTAAAAAGAGATGGATGAATTCTGCAAAAATTACAAAGAATGAGAGCACCTTGTCTCTTCACATTGCAGCTTATGAAAATTCTGTTCAAAATGTTCCAAATGAAAGCAAAGCAGCGCCGCAAAAAGAAGAACAAGCTTCACTTGAATTCCCTCGACAAATGGAAGAATATGCTTTTTCGACACCACAAATTATGAAATTTAAAGCTCAACAACAACTATATTCACCAGAAACAACAACTTCAACGCCAAGTGTAAGATAAAAATTTTATTTAATTTAAAAATTTAAAAAAAAGATTGTGTTTGTTAAAAAAGGTATACTGTATTTGGGTAAAATAAGAGTGAGAAAGTTTTTTAGAGTATGTTTAAATCTTATCATCAAATTAAAAAAAAAGATGGTGTTTGTTTAAAAAGTATACTGTATTTGGCTAAAATAAGAATGAAAAATCTTTTTCGAGTTTGTTGGAATATTATCATAAAATTTAAAAAAAGATGGTGTTTGTTAAAAAATGAATACTGTATTTGGGTAAAATAAGAGTGAGATAGCTTTTTCGAGTATGTTGGAAAACTATCATAAAATTTCAAAAAAGATTGTGTTTGTTAAAAAAGGTATACTGTATTTGGCTAAAAAAAGAGTGAGAAAGCTTTTTCGAGTGTGTTGGAAAATTATCATAAAATTTAAAAAAAGAATGTGTTTGTAAAAAAGTGTACTGTATTTGGCTAAAATAAGAATGAGAAAGCTTTTTCGAGTTTGTTGAAATCTTATCATAAAATTAAAAAAAAGATTGTGTTTGTTAAGAAAGTATACTGTATTTGGGTAAAATAAGAATGAGAAAGCTTTTTCGAGTTTGTTGGAATATTATCATAAAATTTAAAAAAAGAATGTGTTTGTTAAAAAAGTATACTGTGTTTGGCTAAAATAAGAGTGAGAAAGCTTTTTGGAGTACAAAAATAATTCATGTCCAAAAGAGTGGAACAAATAGCTTAATTAATCATCACAAAAATTATCACAAATCACTACACGATTTTTGCCCCCACAATTGTTTTGCTTACTCCATATGCTTTTTAGATTGCAGATGTATGGAGTTGGTGGGATTATTTTTCGTTAATGTTAATTGGTGCTGCAATTATTATTGGAGTTCTTCTTTTGATTGCCCTTATTGATGTTGTATTTGCTTGGATAGCCGTTACGTGCTTCCCCCAACATGCCCGCCCGATGATTCTATGTTTCTTTGGAATAACATCATTAATTCGAAAAGGTTTGCTGAAACTTCTGAATTGTATTTTGCGGAAATTGAATATTCCCGAATTGTCTCAAAACTTGCATAGTTTGTTTGTAAGGATGCATGTAAAAATAGAATCGGATGTAAAAAAGTAAATTTTAGACTACTAATGTTCAAACTCAAACAGAAATCAAGAAATTCAATGATGCAAAAGTTGGTACTGTAATTGTTGATATGAGTTCAGTGTATACTCAAACAGAAAATTTTGAAAGTGCTCCTGGAAAACCGAAAGTATGATTGATATATCTGTTAAATCATTACTAATACTTTCACTTTTTTAGCCAACTCCAAAAAAAGATGTCACAGTCGAAGTTGGAGCCGTTGTTACATGTAAGTTTGAAATGTTATTAACAACTATTAACCATAATCTAATTCTTAATTATTTCAACAAAATCTTCCTTTGCTCATGTTTGAATAAAAATGGTGAATAATGCTCAAGAATATATAAGATTCCTTAAATTTGCTCTTCATTTTCTTTTTTTTTAAGATTTTATGTCTCAAAACTTATTTATGTGATCGATTACAAATTTTTAATTTTACGTGGTTGTTTCATGTCTTCAAAAAAAATTATATCTTTCTCGTTTTAAATTAAATTTAAAAGGACCTCAAATCTCATCATGTCTAATTAATATTTTCAATTTCGCTTTGTGAATGAATCATTTCGGAGCGATACAAACGAACAATCACTATTTATATGATGGATTATGTTTAGATACGTGCACTGGCGTTATGCGTCGCGAGTGTTCCCTGCATTTTTTTTCGTCCAAAAGAAAATGCAAGAGAGGTATACTGTAGAAATTAAAACTTTTTTGTTTATAATAAAATTTTATCCTACCAAATGCAAAATTTTACGGAGATTCCGAAAATCCAACTTTTAAACATCACTTTCACGCAAAAAATCTGAGAAAATTGCATTTTTTTACGTTTTTTTGATGTTGGTATACTAGGCAAGTCCGAGCAGCTTTTCGGGACCCGGCCTATTCGATGCAGAATTTTTTTCTGCATCTGATGGAAAAAACAAAACTTGCGCACAAGATAGCACAGAGAAATATGCGTCTACGGCCAAGTGTTACAGACGCTGCGCAACGATCCGAAGGTCACATGTTCGAATCCATTCCGATGTTTTTTTATTCATTTTTAGTTCAAATTTTAAATGTTCATCAAAAAAGTGTTTTGTAAGTTGTAGTTTTTTTTGTTTTTCGCAAATTTGTCAAATATGACTTTAAAAAAGCAAAACAAATAGTGCATTTTTGTTTTGTTTGATGTTTTGTTTTTGATTGCCTGACGGGTTAAAAACTGTTATTGATGAAACTTTAAAGGTAAATACAATTATCTTAATTTATATTAAGGCATCAGCGGTTAATAACTTCACGATTAATGAAATCAATAGTTCACTCACGGGCTATTTTTGCGTCCGGTTAACGCGGCCTTGGCCCAAAATGGTCCAAAATAGCTTAAAAATGATTAAAAACCATATCCCAGATGTTTTTATGGTTTTTTATGAAGGTGCGCCAAAATTTTAAAAATCATGAAAATTGGCCCATTTTAGCAGTTTTTACAGTAAAATTTTTGGAAAAAGATAAGATATCAAAAAACTGTTTGGTACAATTAAAGTCCTAGTTATGGTGAATGTTTGAGTATCAAAACATTAAAGCTTTTGACAAAATTTTTAACCTTTTCAACAAAATGAAAATGTCAAAAAAACCGAGAAAAACGTAATTTTGTCAATGTTTTTGGTGCCCTGAGCTTTCTAGGGCCCGGATTTAAATTTCATATGGCAGTTTCAAAGTTCTGGACCTACTTTACATGTTAGAATCAATACCAACCCGGTATCTTTAAAAAATTAAATTATTTCAACATCTTGAAAATAACGACTTTTTTTGATGTTTTTTTGGTGCAATTTTTTTATTTTTCAATATTTATGCCAAAAATCCTTAAAAAATGAAAAAAACTCATTTTATATGAAGAAATTTTTTTGGGATTCTGAATCCGGCTCCAGAATCCGTAAAACTTGATAAAAACATCAGGCACCCTCCCAATATTAATCAGTGATAATTTGTCTATCATTTGGTACCAAAATCACCTCTGTATCATCACTATATGCAAAGTCCGCCTTAACCGGACAAAATAGGGGTAAAAAAGAGCCCGTGCACTATTATCCCTCTTAAACTCCCCCCCCTACAAAATCAAAAATAAATATAAAAAGTTTTGTTTATTCAGGTACAAATATAAACAGTATACAAAAAGAATTGTTAAGTAGAAAGAATGTTACAAAATAAGACATTAACATGTTTAATAATTTTGATAAGTTCATTTGACGCCATTAACTGCCAAACAGATTGATGTTCTCTTTTTTCAAGCCATTGATTCTTTATATTACCCATAACAAGCAAGGCTTCCTTCTTCTTCAGAATGTTCACCATGAATTCCTCGACTTGAAGATTAAGCTTATTAGGTATCACTGAATATCCAAGATGATCACCAGGAGCAAATGGAACAACTTTTTCAACATTCTAAAAAACCACAACCTTTATGTATCAATAATAAGAGTATATGTTCCATACCTTTGCATCACGAATAATATAATCAAGATTCTTTGTTCAAGTGTGTTTCTAACAGCAATGCCTTTTGGAGGGAAATAACACAAAGATGATCTTCTTCAAATGATGAAAGTTTTATCATTGTTATTGAAGATATCACGACCTTGAAAACAAATCCATCAAGCACAAACATGTTGAAAGTGTCCATTAATAAAACAGGAAAACAATAAGTTGATTTTGAGATTCTTGCTTTATTCCTTGAAGAAGATTGTTCCGATGGAGTTTTGACTTGATCCATTGCCAGATAATCAGTAATAGTGAGAGAAGCAGATTAATGAGATATCCATTGGAAGACAAAAATAATTCAGATTCTGAAAAGAATAATATTATTATTTTTATGTATTAATAAATAACATATGAAACAAACACATTATTAGTGTTTACAACAGGAAAAAATGCTTATTTTTAAGAATTAACCAACCTTTAGCCGCCCATCAGATTTATAACATTGATAAAAAGATATAACTCTGCCAGTAAACGAATTAAATGTAGATTCTTTGTTAAAAAACATTATTTGAAAAATATTCAAGAAAAATCAAACAAAAAAATTGCTGCAAAAAAGTGTGTGGTTTTTGCACCCCACACGAAAATATTCAAGAAGTAAAAGTGTTCCCCGGCCGAAAAAAAATGTATTTTTGGTATTTTTCTTTATCAATTATCTTTTTTATCAGTACTATTACTATTAATTTTTTTTATCCATTATTATTCAGAAAAAAATTCTGCATTTAATGGTATCAAAATTATATTTTCAGCTAAAATTTGAAAAAACAGTGCACATATCTAATTATGTTAGAATAAAATGTAATATTTTCTTTTTCTCTCATCTATCAGACAATTTTCTTAGAAATTTGCAAATCTGAGAAGAGTGTGAATATCTTCTCGACAAAAATGTAAATTTTTTTAAATCATACTATATATATAAAGGAATTTGTCTGTTCGTTTATTGTCTCTTAGCGAAAATATGGAATTTTCTAGAAATTCGCGTTCACAAATTTTTGTTGCTTTGTCTGAAAGAGTGATTTAACTTTCTTATACTAAAAACATGGAACATTCCAGAAAAATCTACAAACTTCTGTTTTTTTCTAGAAGTTTCTATAGTATTCCAGAAAAATACACAAAGTTCTACGCTTTTTTAGAAATTTCTACAGTGTTCTACGATTTTCTCGATACGATAAAAAGAACAGTACTGTAACTCCCCCGCCCTTTTTTTCTTTTCCTCCCTGGGGTTTTGGGGGAAGGGAAGAGTAAAAATTTCAAATTTCAATTTCCAGGGAAGAGGAGGGGAAAGGGGTAGATTTTGAAAATTTGGAGGAAAGGAGTGGGAAAGATTTCAAAATATAAGACGGCTAAACGAATTATGATTCTCGGAAGCCTTAAAAACGGCAAATTTTTTGAAAAAAATACATGACCATTTTTGGACGAAAAACACTGCTGTTTTGAAAATCTGTCTCACCGAAATTTTGGTAAACAGGTTTTTGTAAAATTGAAGCGAACTGCCTCAAAAAAAATTTTTTTGAGGCAGATTCATGAAAACAGTAGTAGTAAAAACATCTTCTGAGACGATATTTACAAAAAAGCAGTATTTGTGCGTTTTGGACCAAATTTTTAAAAACCTATGATTTTTAAAGATCTGCCTCATCTTTTTTGCAACCTCTTGGATTTCGCAAAAATTGCCTCAAAAGTGAGGCAAAATTCTGATAAACAAGTGCCTCAAAGGTGAGGCAGTTTTTCCACAGAATTTTGCCTCAAAAGTAAGGCAGTTTTTCAGAAGAAAATTGCCTCACCTTTTTGCCCCGCCGAGGAACCGAACCCGATACCTCCGGATCCAAAAACAAATGCGCTACCAACTGAGCTATTTGGTCAACGTAATTGTTTCCTTAAAAAATGTATACAACGTTTTGCCAACGAAGAACATTCTCTCAACGAATTTATTTTCTTTTTGGCAAAACGTTGTATACATTTTTTAAGGAAACAATTACGTTGACCAAATAGCTCAGTTGGTAGCGCATTTGTTTTTGGATCCGGAGGTATCGGGTTCGGTTCCTCGGCGGGGCAAAAAGGTGAGGCAATTTTCTTCTGAAAAACTGCCTTACTTTTGAGGCAAAATTCTGTGGAAAAACTGCCTCACCTTTGAGGCACTTGTTTATCAGAATTTTGCCTCACTTTGAGGCAATTTTTGCGAAGTCCACGAGGTTGCAAAAAAGATGAGGCAGATCTTTAAAAATAACCCATTTTACTGTTTGAATTTTGTATTTACACAAACTCTAGCATTTTCTAAAATCTGCCTCAGTACACGAAAAAAGTATCCGCTTCAGCTTTGGTCGTCCTAATTGCCTCAAAAAAATTTTTTTTGAGGCAGAAATGAAATAAAAATTGATTTCATGTTTTGAAAATTTTTGGTGAGACGTTTTTTGCGTTAGTATAGCGAAAAAAAATTTTGGTCCAAAACGACTTCAAACGTCATGTTTTTATTGAGTCCGTAAATCACAATTCGTTTAGCCGTCTTATATCATAAAGTGAACGATATCTCCTTTTATCCCTTTATAGTCAAAATAGATATTTTCAAAAAATCTAAAACTTTCTACAGCTTCTTGGAAAGTTCTACAAGGTTCTGGAAATTTTCTGGAATTTCAGTTGACTTTAAGGAACATTCCAGAATATTCAAGATCCGTTTGGAAAAGGGGAAGAATTGCAAAAACTCCGGGAAAAGGGGGAACACAAAAGAGATAAATGTCTTCTTTTCTCTTTCTTTGGAGTTGATGGAGGTCCATAAGAGGAGAAGGGAAGATGTGGAGAGAAAGGGATGAAAAAAATCAAGTGGCATGCCGAATTATTTTTCTGGATTGTTCTTTTTTTTATAAGTTTTAAGAATTAAGAAAAAAGAATTACTCATAAATTATTTTCGACATTCTTATGTTTAAAAAGAACTAAATCTCCCAGACCCCTTTGAGTGAGGGGAAGGAGAAGATTTGAAAAAACTCGGGAAAATGGGATGCGGAAATTCCACTGACGTCTCCTTTTTACCATATCCATGGAGCTGGATGGAAGATTGTGAAAGGTGCGGGAAGAAAAGGGGGAAAAGGGCCAAGTCACAGTACAACATTTGAATGAACTCTTTTACTCATCCGGTAAGGAACTGGGTCCTTTCCGGTTTTTAATGAGGAGCATTCTTTAAAGTTACTTGATACTTTAAAAGAATTTTCAAGGTGTTTTTAAATTTTATCCTTTTACTCGAAAGTAAAAGAGACATTTTTAATCATGTTGATATAGCGTGATAGAAAGTAGAGCCATGCCGAAGGCATGGCCCTTAGCTTGTTGAACAATAAATGGTATCTCTTAATGCTATTGATCAAATTGTTTAAAGAATTGACACAAATAATAAACTGTCTCCATTTGTCGGCATTTAAGTTGAGTATGTAAGCCAACAAAGAATAGACAGATGCAAAACAAAAAATGTCATTAAATATCAAAATTTAGCTAAAAACCAGAAACAAAATATTAACATTTCAATGCAACAAAAAAAAATTATTGAAAAATGTTCAAAAGTTTTCGTAAAAAGTGCAATTTGGGTTGCATTTCCTGAACCATCGAAACTATTTTTTTGCTTATTGGAGATGCCAAAAAAAATTCCATTCCTCCCTCATTTTTGGGAAAAAACTTATCATGTGGCATGTCTTCTTCTTTAATTATTGATTAAGAAAAACAGAAAAGGCACTACCAAATAATTACATAAAGGGGTATAGTTTTTTGGCATAGACAGCTCACCATTTATTATTATTCAATATTCAAATATTTGTTTTGTTCATTGGTTTTTAAAACTCTAACTTCTTGATAGTTTTATTAACATGAGATTAAAGAATATTCCACTTTATCCTCCATTCAGTGATTTTCCATCTGATGTTTTAAAATGGCTAAAAAAGAATTCCCTGAATCCTCGAACATCTCTAAAATTAATGAAAATTTGTAAATATTATTATCAATCCCCAAAATCTTATTTCCAAATCCGAACAATTAAGGGCTATTTTGGCCAAGAAATATGGTATCAGAACATAAATAATATATGGGAAAAAATTATTGGTGTTGAAAACCTTCCAAAAAATTTATGGATTACAGATGAAATTATTTCGCTTATCCCAGAAATTAGTGTCTCAGATTTAATACGTAAAATCAGATTCTGTGAAGCAAAAGAGTTGTCATTTATAGACCAAACAATTTTATTTGAAGAATATGAAATTTTGACTGCTGGAAAAAGAGTTGAATTTATACGTTTGAAAAATGTTAAATTAAAGCATTCAAATGGGGATGATATTTTGTATGAAGATTTGATGAAGTTTCTTCCGAGAATTAAAAAGTTGTTTTTGTAAGTAGCTCCATTAAAAATTGATTTTAAAAGGTTATTTTTTAGCAGAAATAGCATAACCTCAATCAAATCTTTGCAAGCTGCAAAAGATGCAACTTCTCCAACATTGGCTTCAATAGAAATTTATGATTTACCAGAAAATTTAGAAATACATACCTTCCTACAGTACATAGAGGTAAGTTATTTCTTGACAAATATCTTACTACATTACTACAGTACTTGACAGTTACAATAGACCATTGTCGATATGCAAATTTTTACTAATACCGGTACAAATTTGCACATCTTCATTAGTCTACTGTAACTGTCTAGAAATATAGTAAAATGATTATTTTACGTTAAAAATATAGTTTATATAACAATTTTGATCCGTTTATTTTTTTACAGAAACATCCAAAAATTCATTTCGCAATTTATCACTACAAAAATCATAAAACTGATGAACTTCAATCTTTTGTTGATAAAATCATCCAAAAAGGTAAAACAAAATATCCACCTCCTGAAATTTATTTTGTTTACCAAACTCCTGAATCCGAAAAACGTTTATTTCAAATTCGAAAACAGTTTGACATTCTCTATAAATGATGTTAAGCTTTGTTCTAAAATATTTTTGCATTCTTGATGAAATTGCGTCTAATAAAGTTTTCTCAATCATATACACTGTTCATCAAATTAAGAGTTTTTATAATAAAAATAAATCATATATGATAAAATTCTAATTTAGAAATCTTTGTAAATCCAAAAATTGTTCATTGTATAATCTAACTTTTCCGAATTTTGGCGTTTTTTTTGATAACAGTAAATATTTATTGCGTTTCTCGGTGGCAAATTTTTTTATCTTTTCACCCACAAATCAAAAAATTGACAGAAAACCTCTGTAATAAATTACCGAAATAAAAAAATTTGTGTTCCTCATTCATGAAAAATAACATTAAAGAAAAAATAATTGCTTTTTTTGATATTTCTTTCTTACTCATTCGAGTCCATTGTGCTATGCCCAGTATATCAATTCTTAAATGGAGAGTTTTGGATAGAAGAAGTTTTTCTTTATTATCGATGTCCGTTGTGCAATGTTAGAGAATGCATTCGTTTGTTTTTGTCGCACTCACTGTTTCATTTCCTAACATTGCATGACCGACGACGGTCATTAAGAAAAACTTCTTCTATCCCGAACGCTCTCTTTTAAAGAGATCTATTATTTGTAACTTCTTTTTAATTTTGAAAAAATTTCTCGAAGCTAAATATGGGCTTTTGTTTTTCCAAATTTTTTTTAACATTAGAACAAACGGAAGTTCCTGAAAGTTAATCTCTTTCAAGTGGTTGACCTGACTTGCGAAATCAAAAAGAAGTAAAAAATGAAACATCTCCCTTGATTTATACAAAACATAATCCACGGCAGCCCCGGACAATAAAAAAATAAAAGTGAACAAACGCATGCCAAAAGGTCAAGAGCTTCTAAAATCTTTTTTTCTATTGTTTTTTATGCAAAAATGAGAGTTTCAGATCTCAGCTTTCAGACTATCTTTTTTGATTTTTGTTTTTCGAACCCCTTTGTTGGGCCAAATAAAAAAGATTTACCTAGATTTATAGTATTTAATAACCTAGAAGCTGAGATATTTAAATTTATATGCTTTTTTACAGCAAAAAAACAATAGAAAAAAGTTTTGACCTTTGCAAAAAAAATTTGCTGAAACAATAGAAAAAATGCAATAGAAAAACCACCCCTGACCTATTTTTGATTTTTTTTCAATTTCATTTCAGGGCTGCCGTGATGAATGAAAAAGTTTTATTACATAGATGTAAAAATCACTTCATCAAAATACAAAAAGTTTTATACAAAAATTAATAACATTTTTAAAGGGCGTAAAATTGTTTTCGAAGTTCTGATAATTTTTTTTTGGATTCAGGAGTTTGATGTAGAAAATCAATTTCAGGAGTTGGATATTTTGTTTTACCTTTTACTTTATCAACAAAAGCTTGAAGTTCAGCAGTTTTATGATTTAATTGATGATTGATTTTAACATGAATATGTGGAAAATGCTGTAAAAGCAATTGAATGAGAATTTTTTTATATGTAATTAATAAAACTCTTACCTCTATGTACTGTAGAAATTTATGTATTGTAAATTTTTCAGGTAATTCAAAAATTTCTATAGAAGCCAATGTTGGAGAAGTTGCATCTTTTGCAGTTTGTAAAGATTTGATTGAAGGAACAATTTTTATGCTGAAAAACAAATTATAATAGTCAGTTCTTGTTAGTGAAGTAATAAACATACAAAAATAAATATTTAATTTTTGGAAGAAACTTTATCAAATCTTCAAAGAAGACATCATCCCCATTGGCTTGTTTCAAAGTAGTATATTCCAAATGCAAAGATTCAACTCTGTTTCCAGCAGTTAAAATTTTATAATCTTTAAATAATAATTTTTGGTTAACAAAACGCAACTTTTTTGCTTCGCAGTAACCAATTTTGGGTATTAAATCGGAGACAGATATTACATGGAAAAGTGACATAAAGTCTTCTGTAATCCACAAATTTTTTGGAAGATCTTTAACATCAGTTATTTTCACCCATTTACTATCTATTTTTTTTTTAGGTACCATATTTCTTGACCGGAATAACAACAAATTCCTATAACTGGAAAAAAATATGTCGGATTTTGAAAATATTTACATATTTTCATTAATTTTAGAGATGTTCGAGGATTCCGGGAATTCTTTTTCATCCATTTTAAAACATCAGACGGAAAATCACAGAATGGTGGATAAAGTGGAATATTTGTTAACTTCATACTTAAGAGACGGTCTACGAGAGAATTTGAAAATTCCGGGTAAAAACTTTATATTTAAATGACCAAAAATCACACCAAATTGATGTGAAAATATTTTTTACTAAAATAACAAAAATTTTGAGCTGACTTTGCCAAGAAATTTATGACCTATAGTTTTTTTTTTCTGTTCTTTCTAATTATTTGGTTTTGCCTTTTCTGTTTTTCTTAATCAATAATTAAAGGGTGAGACGTACATGAGACTATCTCTTTAAAATTTGCCAGTCAACCAAAAAAACATTCTTATATATGTGGTGTTTTAAGGATGAGATCCATCGTGAATAAACTTTTTTTTACAAAAATCAGGGACTCATTGGAGCTGCTTTTTTCATTTCTTTTTTGCAGCTGCAGTAAACAAAAAAACAAACTCCAATGAAGGTGTTTTCGCGTCGAGACATTGCAATCGAAGTTGCGTATCAAAAGTTTATTCATGATGGGTCTCGTCCTTTAATCTGAAAAACCGAAGGATAATCAGATTGGACCCAAAATATAAATTACATGAAAATTCTAGATTCAATGTGTACTAAAGCCAGTGAAAGTGATTCAACTTCTTCATCAACTGACGTTCCGAACTCAATTTCATCAATAATTTTAAATATTAGAAAGAAATATGAAAGCGATCCTGCGATGTTTATAAACCAAGAACAATTTCCTGAAGCCCCAACATTTCTTCGTAATTACCAAACAATTTGTAATTATAATGGCAATCATCTTTTTATTGAAGCTGAAGTGGGCTTAAATGCCTTGGATACTGGTAAAAATTTACATAAACAAAGATTTGATGATATTTTTTATTTTTCAAGGTTCTGATCCAAATCAAGTGTCTCTTAAAGTTTTTGAAGAAAATAAAGCCCCTGGAGATATTCCTGCTCAATATATTGCAAAACAATTAGGTGGTGATGAATTTTATCGAAATATGTTTCCAGTAAATCCTAAAGTAATTTTATATTTTAATTTATACAGTATACTGTATACATAACTCTTTTATAGGTAGATTTAGGTGAATTCCAAAATGCTCAAGATCTCGTGTATTCTCATGTTAAAATGGGAGAAAATCGTTTTGCTAAATTACTTTTTGGTGTAATTTACTCAGATCCTGAAGCCGAAGAAACAAAGTTTTTCTGGAGGCCAATTGAAATTTATTACAAATTTGTTTTGTATGAAAGCAATGATAAAATTGTTGGAAATGCAATTGAAGGAAAAATTAAAAATGATGTTCCATCAAATTAAATACATTTTTTTATGTTTATGCAAATTTGTTAATAAAATCTTTACGTAGAAAAAAAGTGTTTGTTTTACATAAAATTAAACCAAAAAAAGTTATCAGTAATTGTGAATTTAAAAAAAAATCAAAGTTGGGATATTGATCGTAAGAATTTTAGTTTTATTATGCAAATTTTGTTATGTTTCAGTATGATTTTCAACGTTTTGCAATTTTTAAATTAAAACTTAAAAGTATTTTAGTCCATGTTCGACTTTTGATCAAATGTCGGGAAGAAAAATTAAAGGGAATGACCCAGTTGACATAAATTTTCTACAGCAATGCTGGCTGCATTTACCAACACAAATTTTGTATTCTTTGGCACACAAAAAAAATGAGCACAAACGCATCTCAAACCGGTTATTGATTTTTGGTGATGGTGAAAAACTTTTATGTCAGTTGGGCAACTTGTGGATTTGGCTCTCTCTTTAAATAAGTGGCATTGAGCAAAAACAACATAAACGGCAATACCAAATTATTGGAACAAAAAGAGAAAAACATTAAAAGGTCATAAATTTCTTGGCACAGCTGTACCAGTCAGTTCACCATTTTTGTTACTCAAATCTAAAATATTTTTGCATCATTTTGTTGTGGATTTTTGTCTTTAAAACTCAAATTATTTGATTGTTTTTATAACATGAAATTTACAAATATTCCACAAAATCCGCCATCTAGTGATTTTCCGTCTGATGTTTTAAAATGGTTAAAAAATAATTGCCAGAATCCGCGGGCATATTTGAAATTATTTCAAACTTGTAAATATTTCCAACCCACAAAATCTTATTTTCTAATCAGATCAATTGTTTCTCATATGATTCTACAAATATATTACGAGAAAGAAGAGAATGGGAAAATAATTTGTGTTAAAGATCTTCCAAAAAATTTGTGGATTACAGAAGAATTTATGTCAGTTGCCCCTGTAATACCTATCTCTGATATAATTCCTAAAATTGGTTTCTGCGAAGCTAAAAAATTGTGGTTTGTAAACCAAAAATTATTATTTGAAGAATATAAAATTTTAACTGCTGGAAAAAGAGTTGAATCTTTACGTTTGGAAAATTCTACTTTGAAACATGCCAACGGGGATGATGTCTTCTTTGAAGATTTAATGAAATTTCTTCCTAAAATTAAAAACTTATATCTGTAAGTGTATTGCATTAATAAAAATACAATTTTAAAAAGTAGTTTTTTAGCGCAAAAATGGTTCCTTCAATCGAATCTTTGCAAGCTGCAAAAGATGCAACTTCTCCAACATTGGCGTCAATAGAAATTCGTGATTTTCCTGAAAATTTTGATATTCTCAAGTTTCTACAGTACTATGAAGTAAGGGTTTTATATATTACATATATTTATACAAATTGTTATCATTCATTTATTTTTACAGTATCTTCCACACATTCATATTAAAATCAATCATCAATTAAATCATAAAACTGCTGAACTTCAAGCTTTTGTTGATAAAGTCATCCAAAAAGGTGTAACAAAATATCAACCCCCTGAAATTGATTTTCTTCATCAAACTCCTGAATCCAAAGAAAGTTTATCAGCACTTTGTCCACAATTTAGCAAAAATGTTTCCTTTCCTATGCCTACCTACAATCGCAATTTTGTGTTAAGATTGCATACCGCGCCACCACAATAAAAAAAGGGATTTGTTCAAAATACCAACACGCCATTTTTTATTGTTTTTGATGGTGTTTCTACTCCACATCGTTAAAGGCCATTGTTTGCCGTTTTTTTGATATCAATTTTTTATTGCATGGTTTAACGACCCGGCGGCAAGCAATTTTTTGAATTTTATTTTCTTGTTTCAATTTTTTTTACACTCAAGTTTTCTGTATCATAAATAAAAAGTTTTTATGATAGACAATAAATTACAAATCATAACATCATGACCTAAACTATCTTACATAAATATATCAAAATATACATTTTTTTCTAAAAATTTTTCAAATCTCGTGATAGATACTTATTTACACGTGTAGCATTTAATAATGTATTTTTTCTTCATTGCAAAATTGTTGACGTGCATTATAAAAAGTTTTCACACGTAAAAAATTATCTGTCACATGATGTCTGTTAAACGTAAAAAGGTTTTTAATGTATGTAAGTGTTAAAGAACGATATGATATTAAAATAAATATCACGATTTCTTGAGAACTTTTTCTGTTAACACTTATCGACTGCGATATCGTGTAAAAGTAAATTTGTTTGTCAAAAAAAATAGTGTTTTTGAAAATAAAAAAATGCAGCAATTTAAAGTTATGCGTTTTCTTTAATTTAAATAAACAATATAAAAAAAGTATCACAATTTTCTTTGTATCTGATTTTGTTTTTGATATGTTTCGACTTTTAATTTTGCACACATAGTCATGTGGCTTAACTAAATTCATTCGGTGGATAGTGGATTTTGCATTCTGCGAAGAATTTGAGCCTGCTTTAAATTTGTTTAACTAACGTCTTTTTCACAAATCCACCAAAATTTACTGTAAATAATAATAATATTTTGTGTAAATTATAAATAATAATATGCGTAAAATTACATTTCTCAGTTTCAGCGCTTCCAAAATGAAAGGTGCTGCAATCTTTTTCATTGTTTTTATTCAAATTTTGGTTATCTTTGTTTATCCAAATGTTGCGCAAACACCTGTTCCACGTTATTGTGGAAGGCGGTTAAATGAAAAACTTGCTGAAGCTCTACGAAAATGTCCATACAAAAAACATTTATTTTCTGAAGATAGAGGTTCGTTTTTTCCAATGAAAAAATTTTAGTTTCAATTAAATTAAAAATCTTTTAGGCATTGTGTATCAATGCTGCAAAAAAGGTGGATGTACTGATAAATTTATATATGATTGGGTTTGTTTCGGCAACGAAGATCAGGTTCCAATTCCATTAACCTCTGCACCTGGGTTTTAAAGTTATTGCATTGTACAATGTTAAATTTAAGATTGAAACGTAAAATTTTACGTAAAGATTGCAAAATAAAATCTAAAAAGCACATACTTCATAATATTGTGTCTTTTCTATTTTAAAATTTACATAAATGTTTTACAGCAAAAACAAAAATTGTACGATGTCATAGATATTTGTTTATATTAACATTTTAACCTCGTGTTTTTATTGATCAAAGAAAAACAAGAGTATTAATGAACAAGCTCGAATTTATGTATACTGATAAATTTTTAATTTGGAACTGTATTTTGTAATTACTGACAACGTTAAAAATGATATGATCTTCCTCTAGGCTCCTAATATTTTTATCAAAGTAGCTTTTTTGGCACTTTTCGATCAATGATGACTTTAAAAAAATAAATGTTGATTTCTCCTAATTTAAGCATGGGTATTTTATTCAAAGGAAACAATTAAAAATTTTTGAGTCAGCTCAGTTGAGACATTTTAGATTCCATATTTTTTAATCTATGATTTTTGTGATACTTTAGAACCAACTTTGCAATTTGTGTAATATGTTTAGGAAAGATATAAAGAAAATGAAGTTGTTTGTTCAAACAGGCAGGTTCAAAAAACAGAATCATTTATAAAAGTAATAGCAAAAAAAGTAATACAAAAGCAAAAACAATAAGAAAAAACAAATAATAAACATTTTAGAAATTTGAGAATGTCAAAAAACATAAGAAAAAAACAGTACAAAACAATAAAAATATTTAACCGTAGACATACCCAACTTCTGATGGAGTTGAGGCACCGTCTTTTGCCCATAAACTCGTCTAGTATAAGGTATAATTGTAGCAAAAAATCAGCTGCAGAATCCTCAAACTGTGGGTTTAACAGCGGCTCAAAGTTACTGTAATACAGTAATCCACAGTGTGACATCCACATTATTTTAATATTAAAATATAGTGATTCTGCAATTTTTAGAAGTTGTAACGTTACAAATGGTTTAGATTCGGATTCAGCATGTTCGAAAACATATAAATCCAGGAAACAAGGCCACTAATTTAGAACTTTTTAGAAATTCCAACAAAAGTACGAAAAATATCGTTATAAAATCATTGCTACATTTTCAAAAAATTTGAGTATGATATTTTTGGAGCCATTAATGTTTGAGGGTTGTTAAATATAATTATTAAATCATATTTGGGGAGAAAAAAAGAAAAATATTCAGTGGCACTCATTTGCCATCAAGGTGAAATTGTGTTATTTGGTGTAAACCAACGTTGTTCAAATTACGGTGCAGCGATGCCGAATTGATTTTAGAGAATCCAAACATGCCATTTTGTAGCCTTACTATAATTATGAAGTCTCCAATGCTTAACTGAGTATATTTAACAACCCTCAAACATTAATGGCTCCAAAAATGTCATATTCAAATTTTTTGAAAATGTAGCAATGATTTTATAACGATGATTTTTCGTACTTTTGTTGGAATTTCTAAAAAGTTCTAAATTAGTGGCCTTGTTTCCTGGATTTATAGGTTTTCGAACATGCTGAATCCGAATCTAAACCATTTGTAACGTTACAACTTCTAAAAATTGCAGAATCACCATATTTTAATATTAAAATAATGTGGATGTCACACTGTGGATTACTGTATTACAGTAACTTTGAGCCGCTGTTAAACCCACAGTTTGAGGATTCTGCAGCTGATTTTTTGCCACAATTATACCTTATACTAGACGAGTTTATGGGCAAAAGACGGTGCCTCAACTCCATCAGAAGTTGGGTATGTCTACGGTAAGAAGTTTGTGAATGACATCGAGAAGATTCAAAAACTAAAAGAGCAATTTCAGGGTTGAGATCATTCAAAGTTCCATTGAAAGGGGTTCCAGTTCGGATACAGGTTGAGAGGAAATTGACACAAAAAGTTCGAAGAATTTCAGCTTTCAATTCCAAAGATTTATTTGCCAATTCACAAACATTTTCTGCATTTACAATTGATTCAAATTCATTTTCAAGATGTTCCTAAAAAAGAAATGTTGTTAAAAATGTAAAATTTAAAAAATACTTACTTTAATACAAGGCATATCATAAACATTTGTGAATTTAATTAAATCGAATAAATCATCTTTCTTGTAAGTCATAATGCCATTATTATCATATTTCTTATAATAAAATGTATTACAACCATAGCACAATTTGATAGCATCTTCAACAATCGATAATCGGAAATCTTCGATTTGAAATTCTCCAGAATCCAATGCTGCATCAAAAATTGGTGAAATTCCATGAATAAAAAATTTATGAGCCTAAAAAGATGAAGATAATTAAAATAATAAATTTTTTTAAAAACATACCATAATTGATTGATTTTCAACAATAAATTTGAAATCTTTTCTATTCTTTAACCAATGAACATTTCCAGGATTAAATTCAAATTTTCTGTAAGATAAAATGCCACGAACTTCCAATTTAAGAATATCATCAACAAAATAATTATTTTTAGGATTGAGAAGTTCTTTTCTATTAAAACCAACTCCTTCTCGGCCCATTTTTAAATAATCACATTGAAAATTTGCAGAAGAAATAAAAAGATTCATTTCTTTAATTGAAACATTATTATTATACTTGTAATTGTCATCGTCAAAAGAAAATCCTTTGTGATAATAAATAAAATTTACAAAAAATTTTTCATAACAGTTATAATAAGTTAAGTCAATGGAATATTGAGCATCGGGGAGAGAAGTTTCGAATTTTCCAATTGAAATTGCTTCACGATCTTTGATATTTTGAATAGTTTTACTAGTGATTGACCAAACAGTTTGAACTTTATATTCTGATGTCGACATTGAAAAAGTTGAAATATGAGGAATAAAAACTTCGTCTAAAAAATAAGAAAATTTGAAACACTATTTAAATTGAAGACAAATGAATCGGTTAGCGAATAGCAAAAAATATAAATACGATTTTATTATACTTTTTAACTCGGTGTCCCTTTTTTCGAGTTGTCTTGTCCCTCTTTAGCTTTTGTCGAACACCACACAAATACAAGCAAATTTTATTAGGTACCTCAAACTTGGTTAACTAAATCATAATAATAAAGATAACAAAATAAAAACAAAAATAACGAATTATTTGGAGGTCCAGAAAAAGAAAACAAATAAAATATAACTAACAATAAATGCACAAATTGTTTTAAAGAAACAACCAA
This sequence comes from Panagrolaimus sp. LJ2414, assembly GCA_024447195.1. Classification (NCBI taxonomy): domain Eukaryota; kingdom Metazoa; phylum Nematoda; class Chromadorea; order Rhabditida; family Panagrolaimidae; genus Panagrolaimus; species Panagrolaimus sp. LJ2414. The sequence goes on from JAMRXY010000023.1 coordinate 3,164,070, forward strand.
AAATATATGTGTGTAAGCTTTTTAAAGCTTTTTTAAGAGGCTGTCTGGCTAATTATTTGACAAAAATTTCACAAAATTTTAAAAATTTTTGATTTGGGACTTCAAACTTTCAGAGGTTGTTGGCATAGGTCCCTGAATGCCAAAAATAATTTTTTCAGATTTTTTCGTGCTAGGATTCTGGATTTCTGGGATTCAGAAGTCCCAAACTTTGACCGAGGGGAAAAAATTTAGTTTTGCTTCTTTTTTTATAATTTCCTGGCTGTATAGGTTTTCGACCATGGGGAATCGAATGGCGCTTTCGGTTTTTTGAGAAAAAATTTTTTTCATGCCGAAACGAAAAAATCTTTTTTTCAAAGGCGATTCTGAATATGCCAGGATCCGGCCTACTTTTTGTAAATGGCCTTAAAACATGCCTTAATATGTCTACTTTAATGGTAGATGGGTCCCATTTGTGATTTTGATCCGTATGGGGGTCATCCAGCATCAGAAATGAGCCTCACTCCACTTTTTTCACATATTTTCCCTGTTTTCGGCAATAAAAAAATTTTTTAAAAAAAATCTGATAGCACCATCAAATTCTCCATGGTCGATTACATATACCTGCAAAAATCATCTCTCTATTTTGTTCGTTGTGAACGGTTGCTTTTTCTATTCTCTCTCTATTTTTTATCTTTTTGTTGTAAAAAGATTTTTATTGTATTTTTCTTTATATTTTTGTTCTCTAAAAGATGTCACTTTCTTCCACGAAAGCTAAGAAAATTACCAAGCCCCTCCAGACTAAACAACCTTCCAATGAACACAACCTTATTAAGAATAAAAAGAACGCTCCAGAATCTCAATTTCTCATTTTGAAAGAATTTGTTAAAGATTCTATGGAAGCTGCAGCACAATTTCTTTCAAAAAACAAAGATAAAAAAGTTGCTTCTGTTATTCAAAAACTAATGGATGCTTGCAAACAACAAGATGAAATTATTGATATTCTCGATTCCGCAACCCTTGAACTTGAAAAACGGATTAATTTACATGAATCTCATGAACGTCAAAAAACGGTAATTGTATCTGGTGTTGTTCCGGTTGGTACAACAGCTTCTGAAATCGCTAAAAATGATGAAAAATTCTGTATGAAAATTATTGATCATCTTAAAATTCCTGTTCAACCTGTTATTTTTCGATTAAATGCCTTTTCTTCTTCAAAAAATCCCAACCAAAAACATTTTAAATCGACAAAAAAGCCTGTTCTTATCAAGATGATTTTTCCCGAACATTCATTTTCCCGTCATGCTTTGATCAATGCCATAAAACTTCGCTCTGAAAAAATGTTCGATGGAATACATATCAATCCTTTTCGCACACCTGAAGAACAAGCTGCTTACAATGAAAAGCGAAAAATGATCATATCTCTCCGAAAGAAAAACATCCCTGTTGTTTATTACAAAAATGAAATTTTCCTTTCTTCAAAAGGTAAACTCTTAAAATATAAAATTAATCCTTAAAAATGATTGTAAGTAAATTTATTTAATTCTCTAACATCTTTTATCTGTAGCAATCAATTTTTACTTTCTTTGAAAATATTATTTTTGTTCTAAAATCACAACTCTTTCACATAATTACCTAAATTCTTAATTGAAAATCCTCAATTTTAAACCAATTATCATCATAATTTTTCTTCATTACCTTAGCATTTTTTTAACCCTTCAAATTATTGTATATTCGGTCACTTCATATCATATTGTAGTATCGTTAATTTCAATTATTCTATGAGGTTTCTTAAACGTTTTGGTTTTTCAAAAAATTTTTCGTACTCCTTTTCTGAAAAAGTGTGTATGCCGGCACACACTTTTTTCCCTCTTCATTTGAAATTACCTGAAACAATTTCTTTAATAATGCTCCCATTGTAAAGAAATACTTTTGTATACTATTGCAACAAATGCTTCAGTTATTCACTCTATATCAAACACTGGACTTTCTTTTTACTTCTATATCCTCTATAAGCTTGTTATTAATTAATTAAATAATTAATTAATATTTTTTCATTTTTCTTTTTCAAATTTTGAATCTTAAATTAAATCCTTTCATTTTTTATTTAAAATGTCTGCTTCGAACATTGTTTATTTCATTTTGTGTGTTTTAAATATTGTTTGATCGTTCAATAAATTAAATTAAAATTAAATTAAAAAAAATCAGACAATTTGGAGACATAAAAAAAATCGATGCCCCGGCGTGCACTCGAACCTGCGATCGTAAGATTTCAAACACCGGCTTGGTTCGAACGACGCGCGTCCAAGTGAAACTTTTTTTGCTGCAGCCTTTTGAACCAGCGGTCGCAGGTTCGAGTGCACGCCGGGGCATCGATTTTTTTTATGTCTCCAAATTGTCTGATTTTTTGCAGGTATATGTAATCGACCATGGAGAATTTGATGGTGCTATCAGATTTTTTTTAAAAAATTTTTTTATTGCCGAAAACAGGGAAAATATGTGAAAAAAGTGGAGTGAGGCTCATTTCTGATGCTGGATGACCCCCATACGGATCAAAATCACAAATGGGACCCATCTACCATTAAAGTAGACATATTAAGGCATGTTTTAAGGCCATTTACAAAAAGTAGGCCGGATCCTGGCATATTCAGAATCGCCTTTGAAAAAAAGATTTTTTCGTTTCGGCATGAAAAAAATTTTTTCTCAAAAAACCGAAAGCGCCATTCGATTCCCCATGGTCGAAAACCTATACAGCCAGGAAATTATAAAAAAAGAAGCAAAACTAAATTTTTTTCCCCTCGGTCAAAGTTTGGGACTTCTGAATCCCAGAAATCCAGAATCCTAGCACGAAAAAATCTGAAAAAATTATTTTTGGCATTCAGGGACCTATGCCAACAACCTCTGAAAGTTTGAAGTCCCAAATCAAAAATTTTTAAAATTTTGTGAAATTGATTCCCTTGTAAAGTGAAAAAATTAGCCAGACTGCCTCTTAAAGACAACAAATAATGAAGTAAAGGAAAAATATGCCAACAAACTATCGTGTCCTAAACTAACACAGGAAAAAATTCAACAAAATTTCAAAAAAATAAAGAAAAGGCCAAAAATAGAAAAAGGGAAAGATAGAAATTAAAAACAAAAAGAATCCTAAAAAAGTAGAGAAAAAATGGAGATACGACCGCTGCAAATTTGAAGGTGATGAAAAATGAAAGTGAAAGCTGAAATTTGAGGTCCTTTTATATGAACCATCTTGACGAAAAAACAGAGCGAAAATCGATGCTCCACCTTCGATCAACCGTGGAAGAAACATATACACACAGCAATCAATGCCTGCGCAAAAGCATGTCCCCTCCATCCTTGGCAAACGTTAAATTTAAAAGATAAAGCCAAACGAAGAGGGAGAAGTCATTGAGACAATTTTCATCCAGCGTTCAACACTTTTTGGCGCTTATGCATCTCTTTTTTTTGTTTCAATTTTTTAGAGAGAGACACTTCGGGGGGGGAAAGAAAGGATCGATGACTAATCATCACCGCTTAAACAAATTTTTAAAAAAAGACGGAGAAGTTCTGGAAGGAAGGAACTTTTTTGGGCAACAAATAAACAAAAGAAAGAAAAAGGCAAAATTACGAAATTGAGCAAAGATGATTTACAAAATCAACAATACAAAAAGGGAATAAAGCTTTAAATACAATATACCTGATAAATTGATACTGTTTCCGAGTACAAATCAAAAAAATTCTTTTACAATAATACTGTGCAATGAAAGAGAAAAGCTAGTGGATAAAATGTCTCAATAATAATCAAATAAATATTACTTCAAGTACAAAATAAACGACATAAACTTTTATCAAAAGTAGGGGGCACAGCCGTCTTTTTTTTCAAAAAAAAAGAAAAACAAATGGCGGAGAAAAAAAAGTGGAGGGTGAACCAAAAAAATGACGTCCGAGTGGAAGAACGCGCGCGTTCAACGAGCAACAGGGAAAAACGGTGCATGGCTCGATTACAGCCGCGGGTAAAAAAATAATTTGAGTCAATTTTTTTTTTGAATTGACTCAAATTATTTTAAATAAAATAAAATAAGCAACACTGTGGTTTATATTGAAAAATTATTTTTACGTGGGACAATGTCTATATTCATTGACCCTTTTTAATGGTTTTATGCCCCTGAGAAGTTCAAAAATGGCCTAAAATTACGGTAATTGGGTTCTAAAATCCACTTTTACCACTTACCCAAAGCCCATTCATATTTTTTTATAAACTTTAACTAGTTGGGCATCGAAAAATACCATAATCTTGAAAAACTAGGGGGATCTGAAAAAATTTTTACTGTGCTACTTTTGTCGACTTCAACGAAATTCAATATCTCCAACATAAACAAAAAATCAGAACTTTGGAAAACGACTATCAATCACCTTCCGGTGACTTTTATGATGAAATATGATATATTTGTAGCATTTTTGGAAACTTTCAGCTCACCAACATCAAGTATGTACATTTGGGACCACCTTTAAATATCTGGTTTTTACCAAAATTAACACCAAAATACAAAAAATCGCAAAATTGATTTTTTGGTCTAAAATGTTTTTTCTTGTGGTTTATATGTTTAAAATACATGTTTCTGCAATAGGTTAACGCATAAACAACGATATTTGGACCAATTTGAATTTTTTAGGAATTTTTTAAAATACCTCATTTTTGGTCATTTTTCATGATTTTCAGATTTCATGAAAAATGTGAGATATAAACTTTTTTGAGTGTTTACCATAAAATATATGCTAAATAAAAATTTTGGGCAAAGTTTCAATCCACTAAACCTATACGGCATTTTTGAGATCAAATATTACTTTAGCAATGTTATCTCAAATTTGTAATTATCGCTATGTAGTTCGTTCTGGGTTTTAAGGGCCCAAACTTTGCCCAAAATTTTTATTTAGCATATATTTTATGGTAAACACTCAAAAAAGTTTATATCTCACATTTTTCATGAAATCTGAAAATCATGAAAAATGACCAAAAATGAGGTATTTTAAAAAATTCCTAAAAAATTAAAATTGGTCCAAATATGAATGGCCTTTGGGTAAGTTGTAAAAGTGGATTTTAGAACCCAATTACCGTAATTTTAGGCCATTTTTGAACTTCTCGGAGGCATAAAACCATTAAAAAGGGTCAAATATGAATATATTTGCATTTTCCTGACTAAAAACGTCCAGGGCTTTGCGACTGGGGGGAAAGATTATTTTTTCACTTTCTGGAAATGAAAGGAGGTAGTTTCAGCAAGTAAATGAATGTATTATTATAACATTACAAATCAATAAAAAATATTCCATAAAATTACAAAATTGAGAATTTGTAAAGATAAAAAGTGGTTTTCTATTTTTCTCTGTCGTCGCAAATTTAAGAGTCCAGTTGTTTGCAGCAAAATATTTTAACAAAAAAGCTACTTAATGAAACAATTGCGCACGAGATTGTGGGAAAATTACTGAACTGTTAAAAAAATGACAAAAACCAAATGAGACAAAGGAGAATAAAAATCGGAAGAGAAAAGAAGAGCCTCTTCTCCAGTGAACGCCCAGAGTCAGAAGAGATAAAATTTATCATAAAAATGTAGATTTTAGATATGAGACGGTCTTTTATATTTTACTATTTTTGCTGTCGTTTTTTTTCAAAAGTTAGTCCCAGATTTTCAATAAAATGAAAAGGATTTCCAATTTGGAAATTCCAAATACAAAAAAAATATGTAAAATTGAATGTTCAAACAGCCAGGTTTGGAAAAATCAGTTTATAAAAGCAAAGATAAAATATAAGAAAAAGTATAAAAGCAAAAACAATAAAAAAAAACAAATAAAAAGCATTTTTTTCATATTTCATAAATTTGAGAATGATAAAAAACAGTAAAAACGCAATAAAGAACAATAAAAAATATTTAAGAAGTTTGTGAATGACAGAAAGATGATTTAAAAACTAAAAGAGCAATTTCAGGTTTGAGATTAGCCAAAGTTCCATTGAAAGGGGTTCCATTTTTGATACAATTTGAGAGAAAATTGACACAAAAAGTTCGAAGAATTTCAGCTTTCAATTCCAAAGATTTATTTGCCAATTCACAAACATTTTTTGCATTCACAATTTCTACAAATTCATTTTCAAGATGTTCCTAAAAAGGTGTTTTTTTATTTTCCTCCCACCCCGAAAGCTCTCTACTACTCGAATAAAAAAAATTTTTAGTAGAGAGCTTTCGGGGTGGGAGGACGGGCCAACAACAAAAAAAATTTCTTCCTTCTCGTACGCGCCCTTTAAAATCAAAAAGTGAATTTTTTGTAAAGATTTTACTCGAAGTATGCTTACTTTGATTTGTGGCATTTGATAAACATTTGTGAATTTGATTAAATCAAATAAATCATCATTCCGGTAATGAATAGTGCCTGTTATATCGTAATATTTATATTCAAAATTATTACACCCATAACACAATTTAATGGCATCTTGAACAATTGAAAACCGAAAATCATTAATCATAATTTCTCCAAAATTCATTGCTGCATCAAAAATTGGTGAAATTCCATGAAGTTCATACTTATGAGCCTAAAAAGAAGAGATGAAAGATTTTATAAATTTTTTTCAAAAAACATACCATAATAGATCTATTTCCAACAATAAATTTGAAATCTTTGTCATTCTTTTCCCAACGAACATTTCCAGGATTAAATTCAAATTTTCTGTAAGATAAAATGCCACGAACTTCCAATTTAAGAATATCATCAACAAAATATTTGTTTTGAGGATTAATAAGTTCTTTTCTGCTAATATTAACTCCAATTGCAGGAACACCTGCTACTCGAAAATTTGGTCCTAAATCGCCGTGGAAATTAGCAGAAGTAATAAAAAGATTCATTTCTTTAGTTGAAAGATTATCATTTTCCAAGTAATTATCATCATCAACTGGATATCTTGTGTCATAGTAAATTAATCCAATAAAACACATTTTTCCAATATCACAATAAGTTAATTCAATTGAATATTGAACATTCTGTAATGTTGTATCATATTTATCGCTAGAAATTGTTTGCCCATCTTTGAGATTCATAATTGTTTCTTTTTGAATTGACCAAACAGTGTTTAATTTATATTTAGTTGTTTCCATTGTAAGAAAGTAAAATATGAAAAATAAAAATTCTTCTTAAAAATGATAAATTTCAAAAATGTTTTTATTAAGAGCCAACAAAAGAAAGAAAGGGGCAATGAAAATTTAAGTCAAAAAACAGTAAGAAAAACAACAGCGACTGTTTCACACTTGGAGAAAATTGAAATGAAAAATTTTACTCATTTGGGGTCATATTTATAAGGACCAGCGCAACCGAGTCGCAAACGCCGAACCGTTGCCGCATTTTTCCAATTAACTGTTGGAGACGCACACAGTGCCTGTGCAATGTTTTTGTTTTTTTATTAATCGAAATTCTTGCCTCACAACTTTTTCTGAAGACGTTCAAATGAAAGAGAAGCCCTAAAGATGAGAGAAAGAAAGAGAAATCATAGAGGTGATTTTACATATCATTTAATTTTTGATAAATTAATCGGAAAAATTTGAAGAATGTTTCGCACCAAAAATTTTTGTTCTTCATGTTTTGGCAAAATGATAAATTTCAAAAATTTTTGGTAAAACAAGAAACTTTTGAATTTTTTTGACAATTGAGATGTTTTTTTATTAATCAAAAATTCAAAATTTAAATACCAATATTTAAAAGTTTTAACTGTTTTTTATAAATTAGCCTAAATAAATTTGATGAAATTTCAGTTGTAAAATAATAAAATTACAGTATACCTTTGTAAACACAGTAAAACTTTGATTTTAAAAATTTAAATTACAAGTCTATTATTTTTGAATTGCAATAACTTCTCCATGTTAAGGAATAAAGTATTTTGCATGCTCAGTTTTTGTAAACATTTGCATGTTTTCATAAATGTTTTGCTATTTTACAGTGTTTGTGTTTTTGGTCAAACACCGCCGCCTGGCAAAAATTGGGTTACCGCCGCCGACGATAAAATACTTTATAAATAATTTTAATATTTATTACTTCGGTAATTTCACGGTATTGTGATAACTTGAAAAGACACGGTCGGAGATTTCATATTTTTAAAAGCATTTTTTGAATTTCGAAAAAGTAAAAGAAGGAATTTGCAACTTGATTTTAAAGCTTCCTGATATCCGGCCAAAAGAAAAACAACAAAAAAGCATTCGAGTAAAATTCTAAGCTGCCGAATTGTTGACCTTACTGCCTCAGTTTCAATGCCGTATTGTCCATCAATCCATTTCGGCTGGAGAAGGTCCTGCGATTTGTCGCAACACAGATTTCTCTGATCATTGATCCCTTGCTTTTTTTTTCACTTTTTTTGCCTTTTTTCACTGTTTTTCTCCCTTTTCGTGCTGCACATTTTTGCATGATCTCTGATTCCTTGTGATTTTTTTCCTTTTCTTCAGTCCCCTTTTTTCCTCCCTGTCTTTTTCTCTCTCTATTTTCTCGGTGTCTTTTTTTCTCTTTCCTTTGTTATAGCACATCCGTATGTCGATTCTTTTTTCACTTGTTTGGGCATATGTAAGGAACCTTTCTTTATTGCGAGAAACTGTAAGCTTTGAATATTTGATCAGTATTTAAAATCGAAATTAGCATATTTTTGATCTTAAAAAATGTCTTTTTATAGTTAAAAAAAGTTTATTTTTCCTTGGGTTGTATTTTATCGAGATCTCAAACGACCATTAAAGAGCACATTTGAATATTTGATTTCTATGAATTAAATTCTAGCATCAAATGCAATGTAGAAAAAAAAATATATCTGTTTGAGATTGAAATTTTACTACATCACATCTGCATTATAAAAATCAAGCTTGCAATAAAATCTTTTTTCTAATACAAGGATGCATGTGATTATTTGATCACCAATTTTTAAAAATTTAAAAAATATTCTTTTTTCATTCTTCCCTTAAAAGAGCGAAAGTAGATCGTTTTTCGAATTTTGTTTTTAAAAAAAATTCGGTTTACCTTTTAAAAAAGCAAAATGAAAATAAGAAGAGTGTACACCACACATTTACAGCGGTTATTTTTTTTAAAAAGACATATGCATAAGCAGTCGCGACTGCAGTCGCTGAGCAAACTATTATTTTTGTCTTCAACAAAAAATATCGCACATTTGCTCAATTGGTTTTCTTTCGAATTTTGGTGTCGTTATCTTGGGTGGTCTTCGTTTGGCAAATTGCCAAAAAATAAAAACATTTTTTTGCTGGTTTGCAAAAATGCTGTAAAAAATATATATTAAACAAGATTAATATTTATGGTAATTTTAGAATTAAATCACAATACAAAAGGGTTATGATGTTGCAAAAAATCAACACTCGTTCAACAAGCTTTTGCTGCATTTGTTTATAATGATTTGGATCGTGAAGTACATTTTATTTTACAACCTAAGCGCATCTAAATTTTTGTTACTGCTGTATTACTTTATGCTTTATTGTTGTATATCAAGGACATGAATGTACAAAAGAGTTTAGATTGATTTAATTCTAGTCTAATGAGAGAAAAGATTAGCGATTCTACCCTCCATTGGTTTCCGGCCTGATGCTCTACCGACTGAGCTAAAAGAACACCGCACAAATCTCTCATTAAGTGCCATTGCCTCTTTCTCATTGCCTTGCTGCGTCTATCATTTCACGTCAGCTGCTATCATCTATCCACCATTACACTAGCTATAATAATGTTCAACTTATTTATTAATTATAAATTGTTGCAAATGGGAAAAGAAGTTAAAAAGAAGGAAAAAGTTAAATTTCATCAAAAGTTGTTGATATTCGAGCGAGTATTTCATGGTTTTAATAGTTACTTAACATCCAAATAAACACTGTGGATATCTATTTCTAAACTGTTATTTTTAAAAAAAAGGAAAAATGACAGAAAAACGTTTGTTCCTCCCGTGATTAATCGCTTTTTTTGCATCCTCTTTGAAACTCCATTTGCCGACTTTTTTTCTTTGTCTTTTTTCTCTGAAAAAGTAATTAATTTTTCCGGACCTTTTTTTTATTGAAAAACAAAGAAAGCAATCTGTGTTTCGACATTTGTTTTAACAAAGGAAAAAAATTACTCTATTTTTTCTCGATCAAAATTTTTAAAAATTGGGTTGAAATTTTTTTTCGAGCTTTGGAAACTAAAAAAAAGTTGACGGAGAGTTGCAATAATTTTTTGAAAAAACCAAAGGGTTTTTTAAATTATTATTCTTTTGTTAAACAATTATTAGAAGTCTTCAGCAGATATTACTTTGATTTGCAGAAAAAAACAGAAATTAATTATTTCACAAAATTTCTGTAATTTTGCCTAGTGAAAAGCATTTTAAAATGGGATCTACTGTAAGTTTCATGCATTTACGTGAATATAAATATAAATTTTCAGATTATCCATGTCAATAAAGAAGTGAAGTTCAAAAAATCAGATTTGGAAGCACTTAAAGACTCTGAAAATGGTTCTCTGGAAAGTTGATGTTTTATCCTTTGTAACGTATCAAACGCTAAATTTTATGTTTCAATTTATCCAAATGGAGAAAAAAAAATTAATCGCGGAAAAGTATTGATTTTTGTAAAAGCTACCGCAAATATAGATTTAGCTTTTGGAGTTGATGTTTCAATTCCTTCAGCTAAATTTACAACAAATATAGTGGAGAATTTTGAAAGTGTCACAGAATCTGAGCATTCAATTTGTTCAACTTCAGAATTATTCGATACAGAAAATAATTATTTTGTTGATGATGAATTAATTGTTCATGTTCAAGGAATTTTTAAAGTAAAACTTCTGCTTGTAAGTTATTGAAATTTTAACCGATTATTACTGTTTTTATTTTAGAAAGATGGCTTTCCTTTTTCTGTTCAATGGAAAATAAATGAATCAGATTTGGAAAAAATTAAGTCGACTGATGGCTGCTTAGTTAGTAGTGATTTTAAAGTAATTAATGATTCTGATAATTCATTTTATCTGATGCTTTTTCCAAATGATGAAAATAACAGAGAAACATTCATTTATCTTGACGTTAAAATGCCTTTTGTGAGATTTTGAAGTTTTTTGTGATTCAAATGACACAAGAAAAAATATGAGCCAGAAAGTTGAAAAATTTGCATATATGTTCTTTTTTCTAGGGGAGGGGGATAAGGTTAAGGTCGTTTTGCCAAAAAACTTTACCATGCGCTCAATGTTGCTCTTCAGAACAGCATATGTATATATGCAAATTTTCAACATTCTGGCTCGAAATTTTTTTCTACCTTGAAACCGACTGATTAAAAATGTTACAAAACGCTTCTTTAGCAACCACTGTCGTCGTCAACAATTCAAGCAAAATACAGCGCTTTTATTGAAACTGCAAATTTCTCAAGCAAAATTGAAAATCTTGGTGAGGGTGTTCTCTGTTGTTCTACCGAAGATTTGTTTAAACCAGAAAAAAGATTTATCGTTGATGAAGAACTGACGATCAAAGTTACTGGGACAGTCATTCCAAAACAAAAAGAACGTGGCAATGGTTTTGATTTTTTCGTCCAAATGTCAAATAACCAAGGAAAGATTATGACAGCTGTACATAAAAAAAGGAACTGCATCAAGTATTTTAAAGAAGACGTTGAAAAAAATGGCCAAAGAAAATAAAAATAAAATTGAACCAAAATCAACAGATAAAAGGAAGATTCTGAAAGCTGTTCACAAAGAGAGAGAACGGAGAAAAGATTTTACGACAATTGTTGAAAATAGGAATATTAAAGTAAATCTTTATTATATTTTTCACTTAATTTTAGGGATTGGGAATTAGCTGGCTAAAAAGAATTCGGCTATTAACATTTTTCGGACTTGGCCATTTTTTTTGCACCAAAATTTTTTTTACTCATTTTAACTTAATGTTTGGGTTTAAACGTACATTGATAGTGCAACCTTAAATCTCAAATCAAGGGTTTTACGCTAAAAAAATATAGTTTTAAAATTTCGACTATTTTGACAATTGTACTCTAAAACAAGCTTATTTATGTCTTAAAACAATCAAAAATTATTGGAATATGATTATTTCAATGTTAACAGCTTAACTTTCTTTAAGTTTTACCAAAAATAAAAAATTTTATTAACCGACTAATAACGGTTAATAAAAATATTCGGCTATTAAGACGGCTAATTAGCTGACTAAAATAGCCGCCCGAATCCTACTTAATTTTAATATTTAATTTTTTTGGTTCACAAAAATCTTTTGATTGATGCATCACCATTTTTCGTTGGAATGTTTAATTCTGGAATGAAAGAGGCAGAAGAAAATCAAATGATAATTACGGATTTTTCTTTTGATATTGTTAAAGCTGGTATTGATCTTTTATATGGTCCTCCATAATTACCAAAATTTAATTTTGAACAAATGTTGGATCTTCTTCGATTCTCCGACATGTATGATATTGCACTCGTTAAAGTAAGTTTGAAACAGTTCTTTAATTTTAATAAATCTATTACTTATAGAATCAAGTTGAAAATTATTTTATTCGAAAGCTTTCACCAACAAATGTTTGCAATTTAATTGATTTTACAATGAATTCTGTAAATGCAACAAAACTTCATTCAAAATGCATTGAATATTTGCTTCAACGCATAAATGAAAAACAACCTGTTTATGGCTTGGGAACCCTCGACAAAGATTTATTGGCACAACTTTTTTTTGAGACTTTTACAAAGAATCTTCAAACTATTTAATTGCTTTGTTTCTTTTAGATTTTTTTGTTTTTTTTTTAATTTTTAAAAACAAAAAAGATATGTTTCTCGCAAATTTACTAAAACAAACACCTTGGTGTTAAAATTTTGTAAAAGTTGATGAAAAAATTTAAAATAAATAAATGCAAATACGCAATTTGTACAATTTTTAGAAGAGAAAAGAGAAAGAAAGGAATTATTATATTCAAACAGCCAAGTTTTGATAGATTCATTTATATAAGCAAAAACGTAAAGCAAAAGAAAAAGTAAAAACAAAAAGAAAACAATAAAAAAAACATCTTAAAACATATTTGTAAACGGCAAAAAACAGAAGTAAAAAAAACAGTAAAAAACAATAAAGATAAACAATAAAAAAATTTAAGAAGTTTGTGAATGACAGAAAGATGATTTAAAAACTAAAAGAGCAATTTCAGGTTTGAGATTAGCCAAAGTTCCATTGAAAGGGGTTCCATTTTTGATACAGGTTGAGAGAAAATTGACACAAAAAGTTCGAAGAATTTCAGCTTTCAATTCCAAAGATTTATTTGCCACTTCACAAACATTTTTTGCATTCACAATTTCTACAAATTCATTTTCAAGATGTTCCTAAAAATAGAAACGTTGTTAAAAATGTAAAACTAAAAATATACTTACTTTTATACTAGGCATATCATAAACATTTGTGAATTTAATTAAATCGAATAAATCATCTTTCTTGCAAGTCATAGTGCCATTATTATCATATTTCTTATAATAAAATGTATTACAACCATAGCACAATTTGATAGCATCTTCAACAATGAAGAATCGGAAATCTTCAATTTGAAATTCTCCAGAATCCAATGCTGCATCAAAAATTGGTGAAATTCCATGAATAAAAAATTTATGAGCCTAAAAAGATGAAGATAATTAAAATAATAAATTTTTTTAAAAACATACCATAATTGATTGATTTCCAACAATAAATTTGAAATCTTTGTCATTCTTTTCCCAACGAACATTTCCAGGATTAAATTCAACTTTTCTGTAAGATAAAATACCACGAATTTCCAATTTAAGAATATCATCAACAAAATATTTGTTTTGAGAATTAAGAAGTTCTTTTCTGCTAATGTTAACTCCCGATGCAAGAACACCTGCCCCTGGAGATCCCCATTCTAATAAATCACCTTGAAAATTTGCAGAAGAAATAAAAAGATCCATTTCTTTAATTGAAACATTATTATTATACTTGTAATTGTAATTGTCAAAAGAAAATCCTTTGTAACAATTATTAAATTTAACAAAAAAATTTTCACTGGATTTAAAATAAGTTAAATCAATGGAATATTGAGCATCTGGGAGAGAAGTATCGAATTTTCCACTTGAAATTTTTTTACCATCTTTGATATTCATAATCGTTTCTTTTTTGATTGACCAAACAGCTTGAACTTTATATTCTGATGTCGACATCGTAAAAAGTTGAAATATGAGTAATAAAAAATTCGTCTAAAAAATAAGAAAAATTAAAACAATATTTTAAAAAATTGAAGGCAAATGAATCAAATAGCGAATAGCGAATAATAATGAAATTATTTGATCTAATTTTTCTTTTTATAGAAATTTTAATGCTTTCAAAAGATTTGACCTCAAACAAATCACTCATTGTCTTTCGAGGGAAAAGGAAAATTTTAAAGCTTTTTATTCTTTACAATAATTGTTTTTAAAATAACTTGTTTTCTGCCAGTCAAAAACAACAAAAAATAATCGATAACTTATTTCCTAAAAATTAATAATTTATTTCAAAAAAAATTACAACAATATAAAATTTAAAGGAAAAAAAACTTTTATACTTTCTGGTCATGGATTTGAAATAAACACAACATTTACGTATTTTTTTGGCAACTTTGTTATAAAACTTCTTTTCGGCAGTGCTTGTCAACAGTTGCATTTTACAACTTAAAAAGTTGAATGAAATGTAAGATTTGAGTTAAGAAAATCTTAAAATTTGTTAAATTATGTTTTTTCAATCAGACATAAGTTTTTAACTTACTCTTTAGCACAAAATATTTTATTGATAATGATAAACAAAAACATTAAAGTTAAAACTTTGACAGTTTGCAAAAGAATTTTAAAATTTTTTGTGCAGTTAAATCATGGATATAATTTTGGTTAAATTCATTTAAAATTGAATCAAAATTTAGGATAAAATTAAAAATCTTAAAAAATACAAAAATGAACAGCAGACGATACTTTTTTGTTAATTTTTCATAAAAATTTCCAAAAAATATTGCAAAAAATCGAGAAGCCGAAAGTAGGAAAAGAGCAGAGAAAGGGATATTAGCTGAAATTGAATCCAAATATTTTTGTAGAAAGATTTTTGAGCTATAATAAGAATATCCATTTTCACTGCCAGGGGATATCGGAATTAGATAACGAAAATCCCCGGCAAAAAAGTCACATTTTGGAACATCATATCCTCCAACTGTGTAGTAATAAAGATCTGCCCTACAGATATAGCTGATACTTCCAAACAAATCCCAAATTACTTGATTCAAAATAAACCAACGATAAAGCTCTTTCATTCTTCCAAAAATTAATATGGTAATAATAAGTATTAAAAGTCCGGTACAAATATGTCCCATATTTAAAATATAAAAAATATTTGCAAAATTTAAAATAAAGCATTGTTCTTCATCAATGTCCGTGTCGTAACTGTCAAGGATATTGCCTTTGATTGTACAGGTAAAAGTATCGCCTCTGGTGTTGTCAATAGTGTCATAACAATCTGACATTTTGGAAGCACTCTAAAAACGGAATTAAATTAAAGACTATGAAGTTTGTCTTTTTTTATTACTCATTAATACATGCTGTCTGCTGCTGAAAAGGTAATCCCCTGAAGGCATAAAGCTTATAAAATTTACATCATGTTTTCTTCGTAATCTTAAAAAACATCTGTCTTTTATGAATATTTTTGCTTACAAAAACAGGTGGTTAATTTTTAAAAAATGCCCTTTTGATCCTTCTATTAATTAAAATGAAAGCAAAAAAAACTTAAAAAAGTTTGCAACTAATGAAAGAAAAAGAACAAAAAATACAAGCTTTAACGGAAAAGATACCCGTACAAGTTTGTGAATTTTTTTTGCCACATGTTTTGACACAAAGATTTATAGAGTTTAGTGAAAAATTCATAATTTTTTGATAGTAAGTAATTATAACAATTATTAATACATTCTTTTAGCAGGTTATATAAAAGCAAAATGAAATATGAGACTTTAAACATCAGAATATTTTTATAGCAGCTAGCTGTCATAAAAATATATTATACAAACGATGTTTGATAACAACTAAAAAATATATTACTCTTCAATTCTATGAATTACTATCATTATGATTATAAAAAAGAGTTCCCTAATGTTTAAACCATAACTTCTTTGTAGTTTCTGGCTCCAATGAATTTTTTTTTCTGCAGCCAAAAATTTATTTATTTATATAATTTTAGACAACAAAATACATTTTTTATCACCTACTATTACTGTATTGTTTGATCTTATACGTAAACATGTGCTTTATCATGAAAAATCAAAATCTGTAAAAAAAGTAACTAGATTACTGTAGCTGATATTTTCAAAAATCAAAAAACTCGAATGTAAAGTGTGCGGTAACATGATGAACGCATATTTGCACTTTCTAAGTGCCCGTTCAGTAAAGTATTCGTTCAGTAAAGCGTCAATTAGTCATTTTCTGTATGTAAAAATTTGCATATTTTTTTACTTTTTTCGTTTCCTTTGTCAAATCATGTGACTCACATGTAATCCTTTCATTTTCCTTCTTTCAAAGGTCGCTGCCGCGGGTTGTAGTTGTTGTAGTTGGATGGTAAAAGAAAAATGAAAGAATTTTATTTCTTCCTGCTTTTAATTGGTACCATCAAAATTGTTGGCTCAAATGAATCATCTTTACCTACTGATGTTGTGGATCCTTCTAAAATTGTTAAATATCATGACAAAGCAAGATACTGGACTTCCGTTGATTCTGATGGAAAAGCGTATGTTTCTTTTGTTATTTTTTTTGAGTTACAGTATATTTTTTAGATATGTTTCACTTAATGCTCTCAAAGATACTGCCACAGAAACTATGAAACTTCTGTTTCCAAAAGATCTTAATTTTTCTCAAATTCTTTCTGATATAACTCTCTTTTTTCCAACAATTGATGAATGTAAAAGGAACGAAAAACAATTGAAGTTTAAGCTTATTTTATCTGAAAAAGATTGGATTGAAGGTCAAATGTATATATCTGGAACCAAAAAAAGACATGTGTTTGCGAAATTTGATGAAACATGTAATCGTGGTACGTTAATTTCATATTTTTTTTCTTCGTTTGTGAAAAATTTTTATTTTCAGATCAATACAGGACTTTTCAGGAAATTATTAATCAAACTTATTTACCTTTAAATGGAAATAAATGCATTCATGATTATAATCCTTTAAAACTTTACAAAAGCAAAAAACGTGTAATGGAATTGCAAGTCTTTGATAACTTTGTGTGTAAAGTTTTTATGGTTTTCGTAAGCTTTATTTTTTAAAGATCTTCTTTACAACCATAGCGTTTTAGCCAGATTACGCAGAAGATCTCTCAACTCTACCTGCTGATATTCGAGAACCTTTGAATGAAACTTTCGCTGCTCAAAGTGAAGAATTTTGGTGGAAAGATAGCAACAATGAATCCTTCTCTGATGGAATTTCTTTTCTTGGACGAGATGTTGTTATTGATATTACGAAATCTACCAAAGACATTCCATACTTTCTTCGGATAGGCAAAAATCAACCTTATCCATCCCTGCAATTCAAATTTGATGCAAATTGTTCAAACCAACAATATGAATTATTTGTGAATCTTCGAAGTGATGATAATTGTAAAATCGTTATTAATCTTGGTGAAGACGGAATCAACTTTACAACAAGGGGTACGGTATCAACTGAAATTTATGATCCAACGAAATCTCTGATATTGATATTTGCTCGTGGTGAATCCAAAGTCTATGCAAAAGCTGGTTTTCAAATGTCTTTTTTTGATATCTGTCAAATTGAAAATCCAACCGATGTTCCTGATGATCAATTTGTGATTCAAATTATTCCATCAAGAGGTTATACTGTTTGCAATACTGCTCATGTGCTTCTTCCTGCAGGGGATGTTCAAAACAAAATTGAAGTTTTGCTTGATCGGGTTAAAGCTGAGAAACTTATTGCTGAATCTAGCTTGAATGGATCATCTAATTCTTCAACTGTTGAAACAACAAAAGTTGCGAATGCTTCATTTGAATGGTGGTGGATTGTTATTGGAATGTTAATACTGTAAGTTTTTTTCTTTGACATTTTTTACCAAGCTTTTTCTCTGTTTTAAGTATCGTAATTGGGATTATTATGGCAGATGTTATCTACTTTATTCGTCAAAGAAAGCAAAAGCAACATGAAATGAGCAAAACTCCATCAAAAATGAATAATGATCAAAAAACTAAAAGCTTACATCCAACTCAAAAATCTCAAACTGTAATTCCAATTGAAGAATCACTGAATAAGAAAATTTCTCCTGCAACAACACCAATACAACAATCTCAAGATTAATGTTCAGCAATTCAAAAAAATTGAAGATGACCTTTGAAACCGGTGTACCAATTTCACTAACTCGAACAACCTTCATCAGATTAAATCATTTTAATTCTGTAGTGTATTTTATTTAGTTTTCTATATTTTTAGTTTCTTGTTTTTTAATAAAATAGATGAAAAAAAGAAAATTTGGATAATTTTTATTTAAAAACAAAATGGTATGAAAATTTAAGTTGTCAAATAACATGCTTTTAAGTTTAAAAACTTGATCATGAAATTTAAAAACTTTTCTAAACGACTGAATAAACTAGAATCAGTTATGGGATACCGTATAAAACCCATTTTTGCCTTTTTATTCCACTTAAAATTTGCATAATTGTTTGATTCTTTATCATTTTTACCTGTTTTGATTACTCAAGCAATTCTGTCATTCTTTCTTTTTTGAAATATCGTTGATGGTTGTTTTTGGATGGTGAAAGAATAAAAATGAAACAATTCTATTTTTTGTTTTTCTTACAACTTGCTTTTATCAAAATTGTTGGCTCAAATGAATCATCTTTACCTGCTGATGTTGTGGATCCTTCTAAAATTGTTAAATATCATGGTGCTCAAAGATACTGGACTTCCGTTGATTCTGATGGAAAAACGTATGTTTTTTTGTTCTTTTTTATATCACTGTATCATTATTAATTTTAAGGTATTTTGACTTAAATGCTCTGAAAGATACTGTCAATGGAACTTTAAAACTTCTATTTCCAAAAGATCAAAATTTTTCTCAAATTCTTTCTGATATAAGTAGGTACATCAGCGTTAAAAATTTTTTTAAGTTTTGTAAAAAAATTAGTATGTTTCTAATAGTTCAGAATCTGAGAAATTTAATGGTATATTCAGATTTTTTTTATCTTCAAATCTTGAAATTTAACGACGATTCTACGACGCGCACTTCAGAATTCCGCCGCAGAGAAAAAAAAATGGGTGCGACTTGCCAACCCTCCGTTGCCAAGTGGTGTAACGCGCTGCAGCCACGAACCAACAACGCGGGTTCGAATCCTCTCGCATACAAAAAAAATTCTTTGACTATAAAAAATTAGTAATGGTTAATAAATTAATGGGTAATATTAAAATTAATGAAAAAAAATAATTTGCTGTAAATTTTGGGATTTTTGAAAGATAAATATATAATTATTGCATTTTTCTGGTATGTATACTGTAATGATTTTTTTATTAATTACAGCATTAAAAAATGAGAGGATATGGAGACTTCCATATGAAAGCAATGATAAACGCTTCTATCAGTTGTCAACTTTGCTTAAACATGGATATCATTTTTATATTGTTGGGTTTATTTTGAATGATGTTATGCGATGCATTTTATCAAATTTTCTGAATATCTTTTCTACCGTATTTGCCAACTGGTTGATGCATTTATTGAAGGTGTCGAAAAACTCGAAGAGGAAGAGTCGTTTCTAAAGCAAATCTATGGATTCTGCTCCTGATGCTTCCATTTGGGAAAATAAATCACCTCAAATGTGGTATCCACCGCAAAATTATTCGACTTGATTTGGTGTTTTTCTCATGGTAAATTTATCGAAAACTGCTAAAGTTACTTTGTTTGGATATTATCTTTTGGAATTGATTAAAAAAGGTTTAAGTCAAGATGATGTAAGTTTAATGTTTATTTTTGTATACTTGAGTTCTATAAGAATATTTTAGAAATTACTTGATAAAGGTCTTAGGTATTTTCTTCTTTCTGTTAATGAAAAATCATTGACATTCAACCGTCAAATAGAAAAGATGTATAAAGCTGATGAAATTTTGTCCAGAAGTGCTGGTGATGATGTTTTGGAACATGTTTTGAGTGACATGAAAAATTTACAAAATAAAGCTACAAATTGCTAGACCTTTTTCAATGCGAAAAGAAGCCCTACGATTTGCTGAACCTTATCCAATTCAAAATGACAACATCATGTCTCTTGTTGTCAACAAAGATATCGGTGATAAAATGATGGCTGATAAACAATGGGAAAGAATTAAACAAATTACAAAAACGCCACCAGCTACTTCAATGGTTTCTCGTTTGATGTTATCTCCTGAACCATCTTCTATTAAACGTCCAACTTCTATTCTTAAATCAAACAAAAAAGAATCAAGAATAACTTCGTCGACTAAAAGAGTTAAACTTCTATTATTAATATTACTTATACGTTTCTAATGTTAAGCAAAGTTGACAACTGATAGAAGCGTTTATCATTGCTTTCATATGGAAGTCTCCATATCCTCTCATTTTTTAATGCTGTAATTAATAAAAAAATCATTACAGTATACATACCAGAAAAATGCAATAATTATATATTTATCTTTCAAAAATCCCAAAATTTACAGCAAATTATTTTTTTTCATTAATTTTAATATTACCCATTAATTTATTAACCATTACTAATTTTTTATAGTCAAAGAATTTTTTTTGTATGCGAGAGGATTCGAACCCGCGTTGTTGGTTCGTGGCTGCAGCGCGTTACACCACTTGGCAACGGAGGGTTGGCAAGTCGCACCCATTTTTTTTTCTCTGCGGCCGTTTTTGCAAAAGAAAAGAAAAAAAGAATGACGCTGACGTCCCTAGATATAAGTCTGATTTCTCCAATTAAAGATAACGATAAATGCAGAATGGACAAAAATGAATTGATGTTTAAACTTTTATTTTCTGGTAAAGATCGGATTCATGGTCGTATCTATAATTCTGTGACAGATGAAACATTTATTGCTCATTTTAATGAAAAATGTGGCCGTGGTAGGTTGATGTTGATGCTTCACATTTTTATGCCATTTGTAAATTATAATTACACAAAGTATAATGTCATATTATTTTTAGGTTTTTATTACAGGCATAAAGATGATCGCGTGCTGAAAACTAACTTGATTGTAAATGGAACTAAATGCACTCATGATTATAATTCTTTAAAACTTTACAATGACACAAAACGTGTAATGGAATTGCAAGTCTCCGGTACCTTCTTGTGTAAAGTTTTTATGATTTTAGTAAGCTTTGTTTTTTTACATGAAATATACATATATACTATAAAAATACCTTTTTCAGCCAGATTATGCAGATTTAGAAGATCTCTCAACTCTACCTGATGATATTCGAGAACCTGTCAATGAAACTTTTGCTGCTCAAGGTGAAGAATTTTGGTGGAAAGATAGCAACAATGAATCCTTCTCTGATGGAATTTCTTTTCTTGGACGAGATGTTGTTATTGATATTACAAAATCTACCAAAGACATTCCATACTTTCTTCGGATAGGCAAAAATCAACCTTATCCATCCCTGCAATTCAAATTTGATGCAAATTGTTCAAACCAACAATATGAATTATTTGTGAATCTTCGAAGTGATGATAATTGTAAAATTCTTATTAATCTTGGTGAAGAAGTAATTGATTTTACAACAAGGGGTACTGTATCAACTGAAATTTATGACCCAACAAAATCTCCAACGTTGATCTTTGTTCGTGACGAATCAAAAGTTTACATCAAATCTGGAACACATTTATCGATTCTTGAAATGAATACTTGTCAAATTGAAAATCCTACTGATGTTCCAGATGATCAATTTGTGATTCAAATTACTCCATCAAGAGGTTATACTGTTTGTAATACTGCTCAAGTGCTTCTTCCTGCAGGGGATGTTAAAAACAAAATTGAAGTTTTGCTTGATCGGGTTAAAGCTGAAAAACTTATTGGTAAAAATACTGAAGCAACCACTGGTGAAACAACAAAAGTTGCAAATGCTTCATTTGAATGGTGGTGGATTGCTATTGGATTGTTATTACTGTAAGTTTTATAATTATTGTTAACTTACCGTTTTTTCTTTTCAGTATTATAGTTGCATTAATTTTGGCAAATATTATTTACTTTGTTATTCGTCGAAGAAAACAAATTGAAATGAGCAAAACACCATCAAAAATGAATAATGATCAAAAAGTTGAAAGCTTACATCCAACTCCAAAATCTCAAACTGTAATTCCGATTGAAGAACCTCAACCAAAAAAAACAATTAAGAAGAATAAAAGCAAAAAGGAAAAGAAGGAAACATCAGAAAGTGGTAAAAATAAGAAAAGATCAAAGCATACCGCTGAAGAACAAAAGAATCAATGTGAGGAATACCTACCATCTCCAGCAAAAATTCCCTCTGCAAAAACACCCAAACAACCATCAGAAAAAGTAATTCAAAAAATTCAAGATGATCCAACTGTTAAAACTAGTTCATCTCAAAAATCCATCACTGGAAATTCTGTCGAATAACTCAATTTTACAAATTCGAGCAACTCAACGAGCTTCATTGGTATAAATTTTTTTATTTTCTGTGATGTATTTTATTTAATTATCTTTTTTTATTAAAATATCGTATCTATATTTAGTAAATTTTTCTTTAATTTTTAAATTTTGTTTACTGTACACTAATATACAAGGTATGCCAAGAAAAGATCTAGATTTCAAATTGCTGGTAAATTTTTAAAAATGGTGATATTAAAAAGCAATTAACTTATTTATGTTTAGCATTGGATACGGTTTTGTTTGATATAAATATTTATGAATTTTTAATATGCAAATTTTAAAAAGTAATAATGATAGTAACGTCAAATTTTTGGTTACCGTTTATCATCGTTATTTTCAAATTGATAGTAACCACAATATTTTGTCTTTGTTTATTATTGTTAATCAGAGTTTCTAAAATTTTGTAAAATTTGCATATCACACATTCTTAAATAATTTAAGTCAACCATAATCTCCAACGATCCTGCACATAACTGCGCTAACTGTTTCAAAAAATTTTTATTATTAAAAATTTGCATAAATATATAAAACACAGAAAACTTTAAATAGATTTTAAATCAATTTTAATCAAATTTGATTGCCGGGGAATGATTTAAAATGCCACCTTCAACAAAAATGCACTGCCCAGTTAAATACGAAGCTTTATCGGATGCCATAAAAACCAAGAACTCTGCCATTTCTTCCGAAGTCCCCCAGCGATTTAATGGAATTGGGAAAAGTTTAACCATCTAAAATAATCCATATTCAGATCATCGATTGGCATGCCATATATCTCCTTACCTTATCTCTCATTTCAGGAGTTATTCCATGCCGGGTTGCAAAGGCTGTATCAGTTACTCCAGGATTAAGATTATTTACTCGAATACCTTTTACTGCAAGAAGGGAAGCATAATTTCGAGCAAAATGATCCAAAGCTGCTTTCAAAATGGAATAAAATGGTGACATTTGATGAGGTTTTACAGAAAGGCCACTGCTGACATTGATTATATTACCCTTGGTTTTTTCCAAATGTGGAATTGCTAATTCAGTGAGGTGAATGATACTGTAATAAAGAAAGATTTGAGGGATTTTAAAAGGGAAGATTTAGATTTTAATTTAAAAATTTGTATATTTTGGGAGATTTTGTTAACTTTTAAGATTTTGTTTAAGCCCAAAAATTTGCATAAATCAATTGATCCTGTTATTAAAAACCATGTTTAATAACTTCGTAACAATTTTTTCAAACCCAAAAATTTGAATAAATTAATCGATCCTGTTATTAAATGCCAAGTTTAATAACAACATAAAAATTTTTTCAAACCTAAAAATTTGCATAAATACTTTCTTCGCGCTATTAAATTCTAAATTCCAACATTTTATTATTAGTTTTAAATTTAAAAATTTGCATAAACATTTTTCTTCTAATATTAGGTTTTTAAAAACAAAGTTTTTAAATAATGAAGGTTTCTTCTAAAATATTCACCTTTTAACATTGACATTCCAAAGATAATCCAAATTTTCCATTGATCGAACATTCATTTCACCTTCTTTTTTAGCAATTCCAACATTATTAATTAATACATCCAGCCTTCCAAATTTTGCAACTGTTTCATCAATCAATGCTTTCAAAACAGATTCTTCTGTGACAGCACCTTTAACAGAATGAATTTTTTCTTTTGGAATTTTAGCTTCTGCCAACATTTCCATTGTCTTTTTTAAGCCATCTTCTGATCGGCCATGAATTGTTATAGATGCTCCAAGTTTTGCAAATGCAACTGCAGCAGCTTGTCCAATTCCAGATGAACTTCCAGTTATTATTACAACTTTTCCAGAATATTCTTGTGACATTTTTTTGTCGAATTTAGTCAACTTAAAAAAACCTGACCTCGAAAAAGTAAAAAAATGATAAACTTTTGCAGTTTTGTTGAAGTATTTATATTTGTTTTTTGAGGTTGAAACAGTTGAACACAAACTCAACAGAAAATGTTTTAAAAGCAAAAGAAAATAAAAGCGACACAAAAATCACAGCAAAGAATATAGCACAAATGTGACACAAAATTGATTTTTTTGTAGGAAAAAAGAGGCAAACAAAAGTTTTAAAGAAAGGTTTTTGCAACAAAAGAAACACAAATTGAAAAGTTAAATTTGAAAGCTTGTGTATCAATTTTATGTGTTTTGTTTTTCTTTCATCAAAGAATTAAAAGTGCATTTCAAAAGAATATTTGAAATATGTTTGATTTTTTTAACAATAAGAAATTGTCCAAGTCAGACATCAGCAAAAACCCTAAAATCCGATCCACCTTTTCACCGAGTTTATTCTTTTGATCTTTTCCGATTTCAAGGAGTGCATCAGATTTTGGCACTGAAGCTTCCATCTTCAAAACTGCTGACGTCAGATTCAGATAATCCTTTATTGTGAATTTGCATAATTTTGATAATTACATTTTTTAATCATGTATTTGTTATATTAATTTTTTTTTAACCAGCGCTCACAATCATAAAATTGTTCAAAAAATATGCAAATTATTTTTAAAAACTTTTTATTTCCTTTTTCCGAAAAATGCCGTAAAATGCATATTATTGAACCTTTCACAAGTCAAACTTCAAATAATTTAATCAGTCCGGAATAAATACTTCCTGAATTTTAGCCAAAAACTGTTATTATCAAATATATTAATTCAGTGTTCTTGACAATAAAAAATATTCTATTGCAGTATCCGGAAGCATTTTCAATGTTGTTATCGTATGCATAAAAATTTATAATGTTTGTGTCAGAACGTCCTTATGGCTTGACGTAATATTTTACATATCTATTTTCATTGTTGTTGTTTAAAAACGTTTCTAACATTGCTCACTATGATGACAAGCATCCATAAAAGATACACAGATTAAAACCCATCTAAAAAATGACAAAGTAACTATTAATTTAATTTAATCGTGTTGTTTATTTCTGTATTCTGTATGTTTAATTTAAATCATTATGCGTTCGGGCATGCAAATAAATAATTAATAATTAACTAGGTGTTGAAAAAAGTGACATGAAAATCATTCTTCCTTTTTTAAATCTCCCGCTTTTTATTGGCTAAGTGTCACATTGTGGCAACAGGAAAAATTCCTTCGACGCATTTTTTTGTGTTAGAAGTTTTTTTTCAAAGTTTTTATTTTAATTTTCTTTGAAGACTTGAAACTTGAAGTTGATTGAAAAGTTAATTTTTATTAATTTTTAGATAGAAACTACATTACATTGGTGAAATATATTTAACAATGCCCTTTTTTCATGGACCTGTAAGTTTGTTATCTCTAATAATATTACAATGATAAAAAATGCATATTTTTAGGCAAACAAGTGTGGCTTTCATACAATTTGGCAATTAAGTAAAGACAAGATGGATAAAAAACAAAATTTAAAAACTGAAGAAAAGATTGTTGAAGGAATGCCGGATGTTAAATGGTATTTAACTTGGGATTATGAAAATGGAAATAGTATTGTTAATCTTGTTCTTGAATCTAAGAATCGAATTGATTATACAACTTATCTTCGTTATTATCAATCTACATGTAAGTATTGTTACTATATAGAAGCTTAGGTAAAACTAATTATATTGTTTAGATAAAGCTAAAACAACAAGTGGTACATTAATTGGAAAGCAAGAGATTCAAATTGATCAGGCTCCTTATCAAGGACCTGATGATAATAGTTTTGAACAGCACTTTCAAGATGGCATTTTAACAATTCGGGTCAATGGTTTCTTTTGTTATACCAAAACTCCAATTGTTTATGTTGTTACAAAGGCTGATGCAAGTATTAATGATGCAGCTGAATGGGGATTACGAATGAAAGATCAATGTCCAAAAGATTTTAGTATTCTTGTTGATGGCAAAACTATTCCAGTAAGTGACATTACTTGAAAACTAAAGATGCATTTATCGGATATTTATAATCATTAATCATAATCATCTTAGTCCCTTTCCCGGCACAAACAGATGAAAGCTATCTCATGACTTTCTGACTTAAAAGGATAAGTAGAGCTGATCAATCAAAAGGATTCTCACCTACTACCCATTTCATTTTTGTTGGCGGATCAGTATGTGCCGTGGCATGTTAACCCTTATATTTCTACACTTATCTTCTTTTCAAAGTTTTAAGTAATTTATTTTTTTAGATTCATAAGGTCTTTCTTTCTGTTGAATCATCAGTATTTGCAAGAATGTTTAAAGATGATTTTGAAGAAGCTAAAGAAGGCAAAGTTAAGATTATTGATTTCAAGTATGAAATTGTTCAAGCTGCTGTTGATTATTGTTATGCCCAAAATATTTCAAGCGTTCTTCAACATCAATCCAATATCATTGATCTTTTATATTTTTGTGATAAGTATGACTTTAAGACTTTAAAGGTATAATTTTTGCTTCATTTTTAATTTAAATGCTTCAAATTTTAGCCAAAATTGGAAAAACTTCTTGCAAAACATGTTTGCAAAGAAAATGTTTCACTTCTCGCTGCAACAGCTGATAAAACAAATTCTCTTCAACTTCGACAAACTTGTATTAATTTTATTCGAGATTTATTCAACAGAAATCAAGACTTTCCTGCTGGAGAAATTGCTGCATTTGATACGCAATTTATGGTTGATTTGGTTACTCA
Source organism: Panagrolaimus sp. LJ2414 (assembly GCA_024447195.1). Lineage (NCBI taxonomy): Eukaryota > Metazoa > Nematoda > Chromadorea > Rhabditida > Panagrolaimidae > Panagrolaimus > Panagrolaimus sp. LJ2414. The sequence continues at coordinate 3,191,323 of JAMRXY010000023.1, forward strand.
AGCTTTAAATCGATAAATCGATAATTGCATTTTGGATTCAAGAAATTTGTTCTTTCATGTTTTGTTGTTGTTTTTCATTCAATGATTTGTGATTTTTAATGTTTTTGTTATAAAATTTGTTCTGTATATTTCTTTCATAAAAGCTTTGGGTTGGGTTCTTTTCTAAAAATGCAAAAAAAAGTGTTGGAGATTACTGTATTCAGTACATTTTTTCAAGGGTGTAACTTTTTTACAATTTCAATCGATCCCAATCACGGTACAAATAATCTTTCAAAAGTAAAAATATTATTCAAAAAAACTTGTCTTTTTCTGAAAATCAAATCAAAGACGAAGGTTGAACACAAAATTTTGTTCAATGACAAAAAAGATTCACTGTTGTGGACTTTTTCACTTTCAAATATTGTAAACCATTATTTTGTAAATTATCTTTATTTGTCATGTCTCTTGCCATATGGGCAAAAAGGATAATAGCTGTTTAGCTTGTTTTTGTGATTTTTAAGATATTTTGTCTTTAACGTTGATTGATGCCGAAACTGAAAAAGAAATTGACCAAATGAATTTTGATCAACGGCACATGAAAAAATTTATCAAAGGTTTTGGATAGAAAAAAATAGGATGTTTTCAATAGTTTTTTGCGCATAATTGTTTTCTTCTTTTTCTTTTTGACATTCAAACAAAAATTGACTATATTTTCAAAAACTACATATTACTTCGAATGGCTCTAAATACAAAACTATCCGGTTTGTGTTGTTGTTTTCATGTGAAAAACATACTCAACAAGATTTTGAGATTTTTTTTGTAATCGTTAAAAATTAGATTAAATCTATGATTTGCACATTTTACTCAAAAAATTTTTTTTGAGCATCATTATATCTGCCAAAAAACGATAGGTGAAATAGGGCAAATAAATTACTTCAAATTTTTTCAAAAACAAAAAAATCTATAAAAAATTTTCTCATTAAAAAAGAAGAATTTTGGAGTCCCAAAGCACCTATTTCAAAATTAAATGACACACAAAATTTTGCCTTTTATCAACACAATTGGCGACACTTTTTTGAAAAAAAAAGCATTTCGAAATGATTAAATATAAAGAAAAAAAAGCAATTTTGTGTTCTCTTTTAAAAAATTATTTCTTTTTTTTCGATTTTGTAAACAGGCAGTTAAAATCGTTTATTTATTCAAAGATCATTTAATGATTCTTCACGACTTATATAAACAAACAACTGAGAAAAAAACTATATAAACTTGAAGGAGAACAACTTATTTCGTAGCATACTCAAAAATCATTTCAAAAATTTTGAACGAAGAATACAACACAATAATTACAACAACAAAAGCACGGATAGTATATAAAAACACTGTACATGGTCCGTTGACTGCATTTTCAGCCACATTGTTTTGTTTTTTTTGTAATTCAATGTAATAGGATGACAAAGCAGCTCCGTGTGCAACAACCCAATCAGGATAAAGGCTGCATTGATGAATTGATTTTGGAAATATTTCTCTTAACATTTCTTTTATCATCGGCATTCGACATCCTCCTCCCACTTGAAAAACATAATTAATTTGATTACGGCGAAGATGAGCTTTAGTAATGGCACGGATGACAACATTTTTGAATCGCAACATCAAGTCCCTTGACATTTCTTCAAATTCTTTTCTTGTAATTGAAATGACTTCATCTCGATCAATGTTAAAATCACTTACATCAAGCCTGAAAATACGGTATACAAATGTTGATTTTTGTATGTTATTTTAATGTGATAATCATAAAAAAACAAGAAACTTTTTTGTCTCTTACCGTAGACACATCCAACTTCTGATGCAGTTAAGGCTCCATTTTTATTATCGTATTCGGATCAAAATACATTCATCATGTGATTATACCGTAATATTACAATAACTTCAAATCCGTGTTAAATCTACAGTATGAGGATTCGGCAGCTGACTTTTTGCCACAATTATACTTTATACTAGACGAGTTTATGGGCCAAAAATGGAGCCTCAACTGCATCAGAAGTTGGAAATGTCTACCGTTAGAAATTTTCTTCAAAAATAAAATATAAACGTACAAGTCTTCGTCTGCCACTGAAAGGTTATGTTTGATATTTTGACAATTTTGTTTTAAAATATATTTCTTATTACTTTCATTCACATCAATTCCAAAATTATTTTTCAAAACTGAATTAAAATGTGTGAATAATACTGTGTCGAAATCTCTGCCACCAAGGTAAGAATCACCGTCAAAACATAAAATATCAATCATTTTGTTGCTGACATTTGCAACACAAATATCTACAGTTCCACCTCCACAATCACAAACAAGAATATTGCATTTCTCTGAGATTGGGGATTCTGTAATATATGCAAATGCAGCAGCAACTGGTTCGGGAACGAAATGAATTGTTTTAAATCCTGCATATTCTGCGGCAATTTTCAATGCCATTTTTTGTTTGTTGGTAGATCTGGATGGAACGGTAATAACTGCATCAGTTAAAATTTTTCCTTGGTAATTGTCAGCTGCGGTTTTTATATGTCGTAGTAAATCTGAAGCAATTTCTTCACAAGATTTTACTTCAGTACCATTTGAAGTTATGACCTCGATTACAGCACCGTTGTTTCCTCGAAGTACTTTAAATGGCCATAAAGGATCAGCAACAACTGTTTCATAATATTTTCCCATAATTCTTTTTATGTCATAGACAGAGTATTCCGCTTTATTCCGTAATCTATTGATAACAACTTGTCCACATTTTGGTTTTTCTTCATCGTAAGCAACATATGACGGCATTGATCGACTGGAAGTTACTGCATCTAAAGATATAAAATGAGGGCCATTATTTCTTATTACAGCAACACAACACTCTGTAGTTCCAAAATCAATTCCGACCGCACATATTCTTGAATCATAGCTTTCTAATTTTAATGGAATGCGATAAGAACATTCTGATTCAATACGAAGCAGCTCGTACATAACAATAAAAATGCTAAAATAATTGTCAATTATCGAAATTTTTAGGGATAATAAAAATCAGAAACAGGACTCTATAGAATCTGCAATTTGTTTTCGACTTTTCTTGTTAGATTCGGAAACTTCGATTCTGCAAAGCCCTGATCTGACAAGCTTATTACAATATTATAATACTAGAAATGAGAGTTATTCAATTAAATATAAGTCGGGATTAAACCCCATAACATTCTTCAACAAATTAACGATTCATTCTTTTTTGGTTAAGATAAAACATTCAAAAATATAAAAATAAAACATTTAAAATAAATTAAAAGCAAAACACAATGAAATTACAGTTATATACGAAGACGTAATTGTCGTAGAAATTTAGTAAATAATGATGGTTCTAATTGTAAAGTTTTTGCTTCTGCCTTTGCGTTTTTTCGTGTTCGGAAGTAATACAAATGCAAAGCAGCTCCATGTGCAACAACCCAATCAGGATAAAGACGGCACTGATGAATTGATGTTGGAAATATTTCCTTTAACATTTCTTTTATCATCGGCATTCTACATCCTCCTCCCACTTGAAAAACATAATTTATTTCACACCGTTGGAAATCAGCTTTAGCAACAGCACGGATCACAACATCTTTGAATCGAAGTATCAGATTACTTGACATCTCTTCAAATTCTTTTCTTGTAATTGTTATAATATCATCGAGATCTTTATCAAAATCGTCGACATGTAGCCTACAAAATATTTTTGATAATAAATATGGTGCGGTTTACAAAGTGAAAAATATTTTCCACCCTCTAAAATTTTCTATTTTCGTGGTAACACTTCTTGAAAATGGAATGGTTTTTTTTGTCGTGGTGAAAAGTCATACCACGAAAGTGAAAGATTTTAAAGTCTGGAAAATATATTTTTCGCTTGTAAAACGCATCATTGCGCGAAATATGGGAAGCGAAATTGCAGAAGTTCAAAAAGAAGCACAAAAAACTTTCTTTTAAACACGTTAAAATCCATCTTTTCGTTTCAAATTTATCCAATGAAAAATTTTTTATTTAAATTATGCAAATGTGTTTCCTGCGAGCTTACATATAAAGCGTGAAAAACTAAAAGTATTTGAAACTTGAAAAAAAAATTCCAGATAAGGCATTTTTTGTAAATTTGAATGCCAAACCTGCAACCATATAAAAAATTTACAATATTTCAGGGCAACTTCAGTAAAGGGCATTTTTGTAAATGAAATTTACAAAAACAAGCCAAAAACCACGTAAACCCTCTATTTGTAAATAAAATTTACAAGAACTGGGTTAAACTGCTACAAACCCTTGTTTTGTAAAAAAAATTTACAAAAATAGGGTTACAATCAAATCGTATCATTTTATGTAACTGCATTTACAAAAACGCATCATGCATTTTTGTAAATCTTTATTTACAAAAATGCATGATGCGTTTTTGTAAATGCAGTTACACAAAACACCTTTGTTCTCTACCATCCTTCTTTTTGTAAATTTTTTTTACATTTTTTGGCATATTTCGACGGAATGCTTGTTTTTGCAAATATTTTTTACACTTTTCAGGTTCTCTTTAAAGAAAGCCTGTTTATGTAAATGATATTTACATTTTTTGCCTTGTTTGGCTTTGCAATCTCAAAAATTTACAAAAGTGCCCTTATAGCATAGGAAAGGTTGTTTTTGTAAAAAAAAATTTACAAAAAATGCCTTGTTTGGCATTTTTTCAACAAGTTTTAAATACTTTTAGTTTTTCACGCTTTATATGCTTCGCGTTTCCGAAATATGCCGTTTCATAAACTCGATAACATAAAATGGGATATCGAAACATACCAATCTTCTTCAGTTGTAGAAAGGGTATGCTTAATTTCATGACATTTCTTTTTTAAAACATATTTTTTGTAACTTTGCATTACGTCAATGTTGTATCTGTGTTTTAATGTTGCACAATAATGGGTAAACAAAAGATTGTCGAAATCCCTTCCACCCAAGTAGGCATCTCCGTCGTAGCATAGAACTTTTAACTGGTTTTCGAGCACTTTTCCAACACAAATATCTACAGTTCCACCTCCACAATCAAAAACAAGAATATTAGAATTTTCAGGTATTGGGGTTTCAGTGATATATGCAAGTGCTGCTGCAACTGGTTCTGGAATAAAGCGAATTGTTTTAAATCCTGCATATTTTGCTGCTAATTTAGTAGCCTTTTTTTGCTTTTCATTATAATCTGATGGAATTGCAATAACTGCTTCTGTTATAATATTTCCTTGATAAGTACTACCAGCTTCTTTTATATGCCTTAACAAATCTCCAGTAATTTGTTCACAGCTTTTAATAACTTTTCCGTTATAAGTTTCTACTTCTATATGAACTTGTGTATTGTCCGGTAACACTTTAAATGGCCAAAGAGGATCAATTGTAACTTTTTCGAACGGCTTTCCAATAATTCTTTTGACATCATAAACAGAGTACTGAGATTTATGTTTCAATCTATCTATGACGATTTGACCGCATTTAGGCTTTTCTTCATCATATGCAACAAAGGAAGGCATTGATCGATCATGAGTTGCAGGATCCATTTGAACAAAATCGGGTCCATGTTTTCTTATAACTGCAAGACAACATTCTGTCGTTCCAAGATCAATGCCAACACCATCTAATATAGGATCGTATTCAGTTAGCTTTTTTGGAATATTAAATTTTAATGCATTTTGACCACATGAATTCACTGGTCCAACGGAAATATTATAAATATTGTTCACGTCAATATCAATTAAAAGTTCATGCCTTCCCTTTTCTTCTATTACTATTTTAAACTTGTTAAAAACATTTTCATATACCTAAAAATTAATTAAAAACGTTTGTTATTTAATTTTTTCGCTTACTTTTAAGTGTTCATTGTTTGAAACATTAAAACTTATAATTTTTGAAAAGGGAAGAACAGTTTTTTCTTGCTTGTGATTAATACTAAAAATAATATTGTCCAAGTTTTCTTTTGCAACAATCAAGGAATTTTCCAAAAGAATCTCACATTTACATATTAGAAAATGCTCTACGCCTGCCAAAAATAAAGCGTAAAACATTGCCCCTTTTGAGATTTTTGATGGATTGCAAAATCTGACCGATCGAAAAAAAGAAAAAGAAAAAATTCTCTCAAATTGCCCTTCATTTATTTCATCAGCATAAACATTAATATACGGTTGAGTTTCACGTTTCTTAATCTTTGATTTAAGTTTATTCATCGTTTTCACAGTTAATCCTTTGTCAGCTTTAAATTCAATTTCTTTTAAAACAAACTTCCAAATATTATTTTCATCCATTTTCCAAATGGTTACACTAGCATATTTGTCAATTACATAAAAGATCCAAATTTCATCATCTTTTTTAGGTGTAAAAGATAAATTTATCACAGCTTCGCAAAATTGAATTTGATCAATACCGATAATTCGAACTTTTTTAACGCCGTAATTTTCAGCAGCTTCAACAAATTTTTTCCAGAAGGCATTTGTAAAACTTTGGAAAAACATATCTAAAATAAAAATGCATTTAAATCAACCATCTCAAAAACATATTTTAAAATGCACTTACGAAAATGAACACATAAAATATCAATTAATTCCGCATAATTTTTTTTTAAACTTTGAAAAAACAAGCTAATAGATTCAACATTTTTGTTGACTGAAAACCAGTGTTGTAATTTTACGTTTTTAATCCCCTTTCTTTTTTCCCTCAAGCTCTAAAAAACTTCCCCCGATCCCCACCCTTTTGCCCTGATTTATCCCCTTTTCCCCCCTCGAAATCTTTCGGGAATAACACTAAAACAAAAGTCGGTATTTTGTATCATTAGCAAAAAATGGATTAAAAATATCCAATAAAAGGATTTTAGTTCTGGATTTTGCTGATTATGTCTCTCTTTAAAGTCAAACATAGTTGAGGGAAAATATCAATCCCACGAAATTCCCCTTCTCAAATCAAAAACATCTGCCTTCCCCTCCCCTTTCCCTTGAACTTTTTCAAATCTTTCCCTTTTCCCGTCCTCCAATCCCCAGGGGAGGGAAAAGGGGGACCCTCGGGGCGGGAAAGGGAAGTGGACTGCTGAAAACTTTAAAAAATTGAAAAACATTATTTTAAAAAATTACTTTTTGGTACAGTTAGTTTTTTTACATTTTCGTTAATGCCTTTTCTAGTATCATACAGCTCTATATAATTGTTATTAATAGAAAATGAAGCACACATAACCATATTGACAAAAAGTTATTAAAATAAAATAAAGAATCAATGTTTTTCTAGTTTTTGAAAGATGCTTCCTTAATTAACTGATAGTGTTTGATAGCAGTTGTTTACAAGTTTTGTACTACACTTTTATCTGATGTAAATGAACAAAATGGTAGCTGAGACTCTCAGCTACCATTTTGTTCATCAGCCTGAGAGAATAGAAAAAAGACCGAAATTGCTGATTTAACACAACCAGAAAAACAAAAGAAAAAAGAGATTGACTTCTGCGTTTTTATGTGTTAATGTTTTTGTTAGGGAACGATAATAAAGGAAAAGGGTAAAACAAAAATTTCATTCCGGAACAGTTATGAAATTTTTGAATTCGGCCTGAACGGAATGGAATAGGTAAAAACTCTATATTTTTTCTCGAGCCTATTTGTAGCGGTATATTTCTAAAATGGAAGAGAGCATTTTGGGTTCAAAGCTAATTTTGAATTCGTGTCATCGGTTTTATCACCCAACATGAGTTCAGCACAAAAGATTTCCCTGCTGTAAAAAACAAGGTGAAATGTTTCGTTTTGGCTTTTGTCTTGAACGACCTTTTTTGACTTTATTACTGAATGAATCTTAATTAAGAAATTTTTTTACTAAACAAATCTCAGTTAAAATTTGAATATGACATTTTATTCATTTAACATTTTCAGTTTTTTTTAGTTTTTTGATTGATGCAGATGTCACTCATTCTCATTTAAGATATTGCTGCACAAACTGCGCCTAGAAATTTGTGTGGTCATTTTTCTTTCTCTTAGGACATCTTGCTCAAAATTGATATAGATTGACCATGGTTGCACAAAACAATCGAACCTTTATTTTCATACCAAAAACTGTAAAGGTTCAACATCATTTTTTGTGGATCTCATCTTTTTTCTTTTCCCTTTTCTAAATCCAGCATGGATCCCTTTGATTATCTTCAACTTGTTCCTAATTTTAACAAGGGATTTCTAAAATCCACAAAATCTCAAAACTTTCCGTTCCAGCATCCTTTAATTCATTATTTGCTGAAAAATGCCAACGCCAAAGTTTTTCGCAAACTTCATTGTTCCTCTAAATTTTTTGTTATTCAAGAAAAAATTGGTTTATATCAAACAATTAAAATTATCTCTGAACCTTTTACAGGATATTCTGATGATGAAGAAATAATTGATTTTGTTTTGGCAAATTCATTTCTAGAATTACCGTACAAAATTTTTATTCATGGCACATTTGAATGTTTTGTCAAAGATAATCGAATATTCTTATCCACCTTAATCCGTCAAAAGTTTTATCGATTTGAAGCTGAATCCATTGAAGTTGAAAATCAAGATATCACAGTTTCGGATTTTGCGAAGTTGTTAACGAAAAACACAAAAATTATGCTTTTTAAGAATTGTAAAATATTCAACTTTAATGGAAAACCATCAAATTTGAAGGAAAAAGAAATATTAAAACTTGTTGAAAATTTTAATAAACTTTCAAGATTTCATTTCTTCAACTTTTCATTAAATATTAGAATATATGTATGCTTTAAAAATCCCTTTTTTATAAAATATTTTTATTAATTTTAAGAAGCGTCGATGTTCACATTGTGGATCAATAAAGTCACCAGGTTGGTTGCCGCATGAAATGACAAATCAATGGGTTTGCCTGTAAGAGAATATGGTATATGTAATAGATAGAATAATATTATATTTTCAGGTCGTGTGGAAGTTATTTTGCACTTCACAAAATTGATCGGGATGTTACATTTACTACAGCTACATGGACATGAACATTTTAATTTGCTTATTGTCATGTTATTAATCGTGATAATAAAATTGAATGTAGTATATTTTATTCCATTTTTCTTTTTTTTAAATCTTTAAAACCTTCAGAAGGCTGTCGTTTTTTATCTGTCAAATGTTTTTTTTTTGCTTTTTTTAACAACTTTTTTTTGCTCTTATCTCCCATTCGATTTTTGTGTTTTTTTTTCTTCAACTCAATCATATATTTTGGGTACATTTGGATTTCCTTTTTTTCGTTTTAAAAAAAAACAAATCTTTCTTCCCTTGGGTTTTTACTTTTTGTTTCTTGACTTAATTTTTCTTTTTCTACCGTATCCTTTAATTAATTTTATATTTTTACGTGTTTTTGAAAGAACAAGTTGTCTTCAAATTTGATCAACTTGTATAGATCCGTGGAATGTTCAATAAAAAATTGGTTTTCCTGCTGAAGAAGTTACAGCATTTGATTTGTCAACTTATAATTAATTTGATTTGTCAAGCTTTTAATCAATGATTTTATAGATATCCGAATTCCACTGTGTTGAAAAAGGTTTTTTTGTGTTTTTTTGAAGAGCTGAGGAACAACAAAAATTTCCTAGGTTCTTAAAAATTTATTTAATTCAAATGTTTAGATTAATAAAGTTTAACATAACAAATATGGTTTTTACCCAGTTTTAATACGGAATAGCTTTGTTAAGACGGACCCATTCTTTTTCTATATCACTACCAGAAGGAGGAAGTGGCAATCCATTTACCCGGCAATAATTTCTGTCAAGTTGTTCAATATCAACCTAAAAATAACGGAAATTAGTAATGCTTTAAAATTTTTACAAGGGAAGCCATCAGCGTATAACACCGCTTTTTGAATAAGATCTGTCCCATGAGATTGCCGCAGGGCAGTTATGCATAACCCCAACATATCACTAATGAATAGCCTTTTATTATGCTAATTTATGGAAGTGAGAAAACGACGATTTTTCAAATGCTACTGTTTCACGTACCTTTGGCGAATTTCATTTCCGTAAATTTGCATAACGGTATGACATTCGCCGGTCTTATGTATAACTGGCCTAAGGCTATATAATGGGATAGATCTCATTCAAAAAGCGGCCGGATACGTTGATAGTATCCCTTGTTAAGGTGAAAATGACATTTGATCATAAAGGAAGAACAAAAATTTGCATAAATTCTATTGAATTATTAAGGAATCAAATGAAATAAGTTTTGAGCGATTGTGGAAACCACATATCTCTGATAGTTCCCTTTTCAAGTCTTTGAACTTAATTAATTCTTATTTTTAAACGTTTAAAAGAAAATCATACCTCCCAATCAAATCCTCGATCTTTAATAAATGGAGCCAATCCCTTTTCATAAATTTCAAAAAATTGTTTTGATTGTTCATAACTTTCAAAGCCTCGAGCAATATGTTGAATGCAAATTCGAACAAAATTCTTTGTTGTTTTACCACCAACCCAAAAATTTTCTTCTTCAATTGGAATAAAAAGAACAACAACATAAAAAGCAGGAAGATTAGGACCTTTTGGATTTGTGTAAATTTTGGTAATAGCTTCAGTCAAGCTTTTCTTGTCTTCATTGGAAAAATGTCCAGGAGAATGGTAAATATAATGAGTAGGCATTATTTAAAAACAATTTAATCAGAAAAATACAAACAAAATTGCTGTGAAATTAAAATTTGAAAAGATTCTTTTTGTCACGAAGGATCGTGATTTATGCAAATTATTATAATATAATGAACTTCGTTTCAAATGTCTATAAATAGTTTTGGAGTTCATTCTTTTTCTCTTCTTTTGTGTATATTTATTTTGTGGGATAAAGTCGTTTATTTATTTCTCTCTCTTCTTTCATCTCTCAAATTCTTCTTACTGTTCGGTAGATCAAGGATCTCCGCAACAATTGGTGACCCCGACGTGACCTCGCAAAAACAACTATCGTCAATTATTTCACAAGGTGAAATAATAATCAAATTGGTGAACCTGAACGTCAAAAGTTTCATGGAAGCTTTTTGAACAGCAACACAAAGTTTCAAGGAAACTTATCAATTTTACTTCAGATCTTTCGATCAATTATTATTTTTTAACTTCATAGATCTTTCGATCAAACAAATTATTTAATTGTATTAATTATATCATACAGATCCTTCGATCAACATTTCAATAGTCAGCATGGCTGAACGTACCTTTGCTGACTTGGATATTTTAATTGCTGAAATAAAAGAAATCAAAGATGAATATGCAAATATGCTACAACAACATCCAGTTCCATGGTCAAATATTATTAAAGTAAGCTTTCGAGCAAGGCTCCAAGTTTTACGAGAAAGTTTAACAAATTGGGATGAATATGTTAATAAAATTCAATCAAAGATAAAGACCATGAAGAATGATGATGATGAAAAGCAAAAACTTATTGATAAAATTGATGATTGGAAGAGAGAACCTGAGAATCGAGCATTAAAAAGAGAAGTTTCTATGATTATTCTTGAAGGTCAAGGATATCTCCAACTCGATACTCCAACACCAAAAACAACATCAGAACCATCAAATTCTACCCCACATTTATCAATTCCAAATGTTAATATTCCAAAATTTAATGGTGATTATCTAAAATGGAGATCGTTTCGACAAAGATTTGAATATTCAATTCATTTAAAATCATATCCCAAGGTGGAAAAGATGATCGCTTTGCTTGGGTTTCTTGAAGGTGCTGCACTTGCTGAAGTTCATGGATTTGAAGTTTCGGATGAAAATTATGACTCAGTTCTTGAATTGTTAGAAGAACGTTTTGGAAATAGCCATATTCTCATTCAACAACTGCAAACAAGACTTCGTAATCTTCCACCTGCAAAAGAAGAAGCTCAAAGTATTCGGGATACTGTAAATATGGTTACGAACATGGTTCGTCAACTCCAAAATCTCAATGTTGATACAAATAATAAAGCAACAGTTCTTGATATTATTGAAAAAATGCCAAAAAATGAAAGAATTGAACTGCGATATTTTTCAATGACTTCAGATGTTACACTGGAACAAATTCTTCAAAAAATGAAAGAAATGGCATTGAAAGCTGAAATTGCAGCAGAAGATAAAGAGGAACATAATGAAGTACAAAAAGATCAAAAGCATAATTCAAACAAAATGTTTGTTTGTAGTTTATGTGAAGAAAATCATCTTCCATCAGATTGTTCAAAATTTCCCTCAGTGGAGGAAAAGATCAAACAATTAAAACTGAAAAATAGTTGTACAAATTGCGCAAGGCGTAGTCATGTCTCAAATCAATGTCGTGCTAATACTCATTGTAATAATTGCAATGGCAACCATTATACATTCTTATGTCAATCAAACCATAATTCTTATTTCAAAAGATCAAATCCAACAAATGCAATGGTTTCAGTTGGAGTTCAACAAGGTTGTCTCCTCACTAAACGGATTACCGTCATTAATCCTGTTACAAAAGAAGCTGTTGATGCAACAGTTTTCTTTGATTCGGGATCTCAAAAATCATATATTAGCGATCAATTGATTCATCAGCTAAAGCTTCCAAGGGTAGCTAAAGAAAATTTACATGTTCAAGGAATTGGAGCAAGAGCATCAAATTTCATGTCATCATTGATAAAACTTCAAATTAAAACAGGAGAAAATTATGAAGAAATTTATGCAAATTCAATAAAGAAGATTGCAGATTCTGTACCTGTTATTAAATTTGATGGAAAATTCGATCCAACATCATTCACCGTAACCAACCATCCACCAGATATTCTTATTGGAATGGATTATTTTTTCAAATTTATTTCTTCGTTTGAAAAAAGAAAAGGATACGTAATTGTTAATTCCAAAGTTGGGCAAATGTTGTCCTCCAGTATTCCAGATATTCCTAAATGCACAATCTCAGCATTAGCTATTGATTCAAACAAACTTCACAATTATGATGATGAAGTACAAAACCTTTGGAAACTTGAAGCCATGGGCATTAAAGATCAAGAAGCTGATGAAGTCGAAGCACAAATTCTGGAAAATTTTAAAGAATCAATAAAATTCAAAGATAATCGGTTTTATGTTTCTTGGCCAATAAAACTTGAACATAAACCGCTACCAACAAATGAAGGATTATGCATTGGAAGACTTAACTCAACTCTAAAAAAGATTCGAGATGATCCAATATTATGCAAAGAATACCAAAAAATGCTTGATGATCAATTTAAAATTGGGAAAATTGAACTTGCTCCTGAAATACCACAAGGTGGTCTAGTACATTATTTGCCTCATCACGCTGTTATAACTCCACAAAAGACAACAACAAAAATTCGAATGGTCTTTGATGGATCAGCAAAATGTTCAAAAGATGCACCAAGCTTAAATGATTGTTTTGTTCGAGGTCCATTGAAAATGCCAGATATTTGCGGAATGTTACTTCGCATTCGAACATGCAAATTTTTGTTGATGGGAGATATTGAAAAGGCCTTTCATCAAATATATTTGAATGAAGAAGATCGGGATGCTGTTCGGTTTTTTTGGGTCAGGGATCCTTCGAAACCTGCAACTCGTGAAAATTTAATTATTTATCGTTTTGTGGCTGTACCATTTGGAATAATTTCAAGTCCTTTTATTCTCTGGATTATAATTATGGTCTTAATTCAAAAAATTACAAATCCACAATTACGACAAATGATTGCAGAAAATACTTATGTTGATAATTTATTTTTAATGGTTGATGATGAAGATCAAGGAATTGAATTCTTTGAAGAAACTCGAGAACTTTTTTTGTCTGCTTCCATGAATGTCAGGGAATGGCTTTCAAACAGTAAAAAAATTAACGATTTTTTTCCTTTGGATATCAAACAACCAGATCCGATGGCAAAAATTCTTGGAATTCAGTGGAATTCTCAAGAAGATAAATTAACTTTTCAACTCAACAATGAAACACAATTTCAAAGCTGGACAAAAAGAAATGTTTTGAAATTCATTGCCTCAAGCTTTGATCCACTTGGCATGCTTTCACCGGTAACATTGAAAGGAAAAGCATTTATTCAAAAACTTTTTCAACAAGGGTTTCCATGGGATACTCCTTTAACTGCATCATTACAAATCGAATGGCAAAATATTGTAAATGACTGGAAAGGAAAAGTTGAAATTGATAGAAAATTTGTTCATGGAACATTAACAAAAAATACTACAACTGAAATACATACGTTTGCAGATGCATCACAAATTGCTTATTGTGCTACGGTGTTTCTTCGAACAAAAACATCCATGGGATATGAAACATCATTAATTTTTGCCAAAACAAAACTCAAACCGTTAAACAAGGATTTAACTATACCAAAAATGGAAATTATGGGAATTTGGCTGGCAGCAAGAATCTCTTCATTTGTTGCAAAGGAATTGAAACTGGAAGCATCCAAGAAATTTGTTTGGACTGATAGCCAAATTTCCTTTTATTGGTTTCAGAAATGGCCAAAAGATGTATTTGTTATTAATCGATTGAAACTGGTGCTTGAATCAAATGTTGAAGTTTTATTCGTTCCTGGTAAACTCAATCCAGCAGATCTTGGGACACGTGGCATCACATTCAATGAACTTAAAAAAGATAAATGTTGGTGGCAAGGCCCCTCATTTCTACAACAAGAAGAGGAGTGTTGGCCAAAAACAATGAAATTTGGAGACAATTTAATTCAAACAATTACAGCATTTGTTGGAACTTTTACCAAAACTCTTTCAAACATTGAAATTGAACGTGAATATGAAATTGATTTAAAATTGTCATGGACAAATTTTAAAAAGAAAATTGCCTTGAAAATGAAAAATATTCAAAATGAAAGTTCATTAACACCAAATGACTTGATGCAAGTCGAACATATGTTAATCAAACAAGAGCAGAAAATTTTTATTAATGAACAAATTGAAAAGCATTTAAAACTTGAGAAAGATGAAAATGAAATCTACCGTATCCATACTCGATTTGATCATGCAGAATTAATAAATGTACATCCAATTTATTTGCCAAAGATTTCACCTCTTACTAAAATGATTGTCATGGACATTCATGAAAAACTACAACATTCTGGAGTTCCACATACTCTTTCAAAGATTCGTGAAAATTATTGGATTCCTGCTGGTCGAATTGTGGTTCAAAAGATTCTAAATAGATGCAAAAGTTGCAAAATTTGGAAAGGAAAACCGTTTGCTCTACCCAGAATGCCACAACTTCCGGTTACAAGACTTAAGAAGTCAAAACCATTTGAAAATACTGGAATTGATTATTGTGGGCCATTTAAAATTAAAGGTAAAAAAGAAAAATCATGGATTATTCTTTTCACATGTTTCACAACAAGATTAATTCATTTGGAACCAGTCACAAGCATGGCTTCGGATGACTTTTTATTATCATTTCGTCGTTTTGTTGCAAGAAAAGGATTACCTCATTACATTTTATCAGACAACGCAAAACAATTCAAAACGGCAGCAACAACTTTGGATAAAATTTGGAAAGAATCAATTCAAGATGAACACTCTATGAATTACTTCAATGAAAATGGAATAACTTGGGATTATATTACAGAAAGAGCACCGTGGAAAGGAGGTCTTTATGAAAGACTTGTATCTCTGGTAAAAAATGCTATTAAACAAACAGTTGGTCATCGAGTTCTTGATTTTAATGAATTTTGGACTTTTTTGACTGAAGTAGAAAGCACGCTCAATTCCAGACCTTTAACATATGTTCATGCAAAGGAGGCCTTTGTAATTCGTCCGATTGATTTCATAAGTCCAAATGTTGAAATTCGTTTACCTGCAACATCAAATGATGATCATTCAAATGATGAAACTTATTTACCGTCAAATGCTGGTGGCGGGGAATGTCTTGCAGAACGATATTACAAGACTGTTCAATATTTGGATAGATTTTGGGAATTGTGGAGCAAGGATTATTTAAATCTTTTACGCGAAAGGAATAATGATCAACATAAAAATGCACGTGGAGCATTAAAACGATGCCCTATTCTTAATGAAAGAGTACTTGTTTATGAACCTGATATCCCAAGGGGAAATTGGAAAACTGCAAAGATTATTAAACTCAATAAAAGCTCAGATGGAGAAATACGGTCTGTTGAAATTGAATATGAAGAAGGTTTCATTACAAGGCGAGCAATTAATCACCTTTATCCATTTGAAGAACATATAGTTGAACTCCATGGGAGTGATTCATACAATTCAGCACAGGTTAATAATTCCACATCTACTACAAATTAACCCAAGGGGTTATTAAATTTATTGCTGTGGCGGGGAATGTCACGAAGGATCGTGATTTATGCAAATTATTATAATATAATGAACTTCGTTTCAAATGTCTATAAATAGTTTTGGAGTTCATTCTTTTTCTCTTCTTTTGTGTATATTTATTTTGTGGGATAAAGTCGTTTATTTATTTCTCTCTCTTCTTTCATCTCTCAAATTCTTCTTACTGTTCGGTAGATCAAGGATCTCCGCAACACTTTTATATTCTTATTAAAAAAAATTGCAGCACACGATACAAATTTAATATTTTCTGTTTTGATTTTTTTTGTTTCTTTATTTTGTTGCAGGGATCGAAAATTGTATTCTGTGTTGAGATTGGAAAAAAACTTTTTCGAACTACAAATGTTCCACCTTTTTCTTATCATAACAAACACAACATTTGTGTCATCACGAAAAATTAAATGATACATAAATAGCAAAAAAATTGGTGTTCTGAACAATTACAGTAGAAGCCAAAAAGTTCTGGCCACTTTGTTTTTTTATTTTAGCCTGAAAATTTTTTTTAAAAGGAGTGTTTCTGAACCCTGTTTAAAAATTATAGTTCTCTCCGAGGACTATCTATTGGTGCAATAATAATGACCAAATGGTCCTGCCAAGAAAAAATACAGTACATCGAAAAAATCCAGTGGACAAAAGTTTTCAGCCACCTATTTTCCGGTATCAGAAAATTTTTGTTTTTGCTTTTTTTGATGTTTCAACAATTAAACTAAACTTTATAGACATGAATTGAACATAATTATGACATTTGAACCCCCAAAAAAATCTAAAACATTAATTGAAGCATTGTTAAAATACCTTAAAATAGCCATTTTTTGGGTTTTTGCTATGGCCATAAATCGACGGAACGGTGATGCAAGGTAGCACCAAACACGTTTTTCGATAGCCCTAACCCTTTGCAAAATGCGTTTGTGATTTTATCATTCGCTTTTCACCTTTTTTTTGCATTTCTGTTTGCTCAAATCTCCTTTTTCTGCTTTATCCTGCATTATGAAAAAATAGAGAAAAATTTAATAAACTTAAAAAATTTGAACATTTCGACGATTCAACAACTTTTTAAAAGATTTAATTGTTGATTGAATACTTCATAGTTGTAATTAATGATACTCTTATTATAACCTATATGTAATTAATGAATAATGAAAACCTTCAAGTAATAAAAGCTTACGACTTTAACAAATAAAAAAAATTTTTAAAAAATGGATAAGTCCAAAAACAAAATTTTTGCGAAATAAAAAAATTAGCAGAAAAATTGGTCCCCAAAAAATGATGATTTATGATTTGCCAAAATAACATCCTTTTCAAAATAAAAAATGACAGACACAAAAACGCACACTGCCGTCTATCAACACAAATGACGACACTTTTTTTGAAGAAAAATACGCAATTCAAAATGTGATGAAATATTTGTTAAACTTTTTTTTAAACAAAAAATTTAGTTTTCTTTCATTTTTTATCATTGCTTTTCTTCGATTTTGTAAATCAAAGTTAAAAATTGTTTTAAAAAATGTTTTCTGCTCTTTCCGGTTTTGATAAAAATGAAAAACGATTAATTGGATTTGCAACTTCTTTCAACAATTCCTTCAAAGTTATTATCATTGATTCTGTTGCTGAAAAGATGGTCACAAATTTTACATATTACCCTGAAAATTGTCAACTTTTTGTTCCACAATTTTCGCCAATCAAAAATTACTTTAAAGCTTTTATCTTTGATTTATTTGGATTTAAACTTGAAAAAAGTCAATATCAAAATAGCTATGAATTTTGTGAAGATTTAAGAAAAAAATTTAAAGAACTTCAAATTCCAACTTATTTTATGACAGAAGAAAATTTTTTATGTTCAAGTTTATTAATTGCCGCAGGGGTTGATGTAAGCTTTGATGAAATGGTATTAATTGTAATGCCAATAGGGACACAAAAGTTGGAAGAAAATTATTCAAATTTTTCAACAAAAAAGAATGTTTCATTTTTGATTACTGAATTACAGTATACTCCAAGAGGATATAAACTACTCAATCAAAAAAGTGTAGCATTTGATCCGAAAATGAAACCTGCAATTTTACGGCAAAAAATTTGTGGTTCAACAATTTTTCAAAAAATTGTTATTTCTTTATACAAATTCCAGAAAATTCAATTTCAAAAAATTTTTAAATCTAAAAATGTTACATTTTTGAGTGATGGAGTATCAGATATTTGCAAAAATTGTGTTGTTGAAATTTGTAAATGGATATTTGATAAATCTCAAACAAAGTTTCATATTCTTCCAACTTGTACTAAATCTGTTCATGTTTACGGAGAATATGGTACAGAAGATAATATTTTGGATATTTTAAAATTTAATGTTAATGATTCATTACCAATTACAAAGAAAGCAGATTTTTCACGATCAATTCCAGAACTTGTCGTAAGTTTTAATTTTGAGGGTCATTGCCAAACTTTTTATTTTTGTTCACTTTGAAATTTACAAAAGCATGGAAGACTTCAATGCCTTATTTAGAGGTGGGCATTTAGTACCCGTGCCCCCAAAATCGAGAAAACCCTTTGATGTTTTGCCGCCTCTATATTTAGGCGGCAAAAGATCAAAGACGGCTCCTCTCCAAATGAAAATGCGCACCCGGAAAAAATTCTTCTGCCTACGGCCTTGGACGACTTCCACTAATTTAAGTCAATACAGTAATTTGTTACTGTTTAAGTCAATATAGTAATTTCACCCTTACAGTTACTAATACATATCTTAAACGTTATTTTCTCGTTTGAATTTTTCTGACGATCAGGCAATAGATCAATTGCAAAAATACCCCCTGATCACCATTAAAATTCAACGAAAAAAAAAACGTAACAGAAATAAAAAAGTACCAAAGGGTTTTCCTCCTTCAAGGGATTGTCCAGATCCGACGTCGGGTATTTTTTCGAAATTTTCAAACCCCCCTCTCCGTTTCGTCAGATTTTTTCCTTTGATGTTCGCCACTTTTAATGTGAGCGTAAGATTTCAGCCAACCCCCTCCCCCTTAAAACACCCGACGTCAGATCTGGACAATCCCTTAAACCATTTTAATTAATCTCACATCCTTTTTTTAGTTGTTATTTGAAGATAAAAATTTAAAATATGGTCGAAGAAGTCAATTTCCAAAAGAATGTCACCGCTTTGAGGTTACTGTAAAAATGGACGAAGAAAACTTTGAAGATATTCAATTTGCCCTCTTGGGGATTAACAATTTTGAAAATGTTTTGACAAAAATGGATGCCTTGCTAAAGCCAAAGATTCCTTTTGTTGGATTTTATGATAATTCTTCTGATATTGGAATCTACAAAAATGGTGGATTTGAATTTTTGGAAGAATGGAATGGTAAATTAAATTAATATCCTACTACTTTTTAGAAGCTAAAATTTGCATTTTTAGGCATGTACGGTAAAGATTGTTTTATCAGTTTTGATGAAAAGAAACCAAAATTTGGAAAAGCTGCACAAAAAATGCTTAAAACAAAGAATACTTTTGTTGTTTTTGGTATTATTTTTGCTTATCAATTTCAATCAATAAATTAGTGCCATTTTAGATTTGCTCAAGATTATGTCCATGCCATCCGATGATATCAAGATTAACAAAATCTGGGGATTTACTTTCACCAAAAATGCCGAAAATCCTGTCCTACTTGAATTTGATAATTTTGATGGCACTAAAAAAGCTGCTTCCCCTGCCTTCTTGATGGCACTTTATTTACGGCAACATTTAAATGCCATCAAAGTTAAAACTGGTGAAAAACCAACCGTAATCGCAATATGGATTCTGAAGGAAGAATTCAATGATGTTGAAATGAATCGGATCAAAGATGGACTTAAAGAAGCTTGCAAATTGTTAAAGACTGACGCCATTTTTGTTAGTGATGAACTTTTAGAAGTTGGATCTGATAAATGTAAATTTATGGATTTTTAACTGATTTTTTTCTTAAATTTTGTTGTGTTGGCTTAAATTTGTGTTTATGTTATATTTGTTTGTTTCAACCCTTCTAAATTCATAGGTATGAAATTATTTATTTGCATGTTTCCAAAATAAATACAAAAACAAAAAAAATATCCCATAAATAACATACCCAGAAAAATCCAATGATTATTAACTAACAAATAAATATATGTTACAAACAGATGCATCCATGGAGCTTTTTGCAAAATTGTAAACAAAAAATGGATTAAAACAAGTGATAACGTTCATCTCATAGATGAATTGGGGGGTAACTTTTTTTCTCCGGGGCTATAGGTCTGTAAAGACCTTTTTGGGGAAAAAAATTTTTCGTCGGGAAAACTTTTTTTGGTTGGTCTGTAACAACCTTTTTTTGCAAAAATTTTTTACTTACAATTATATGCCGCACATCAAAGACGGTTTGCGATAGATCAAAGGCGGTATGCGGTAAATCAAAGGCGGCATCCTTTGATCTATTTTCACTAAATAGTTTTTTCCTTATTTTTAAACTTGCCAACTTTTTTGCTATATATTTTTAATTAGTTAAGCTTCCAATTTTAGTTGAGTTTTTATTGTTAACTGTAAATATTCTATGTAAACTTATTTTTACATTTTTAAATTACAAGAAAAACACAATGGTCGAAGCTTGAAGTCTTTAAATTTCAAACTGAGGAAGTTTCTTCGGCTTAAATATATTTAGTTTTTTTAAGTCAATAATGTTTTTGAGCTTTTTCTTATTTTTGTCCAACTTTCCAAATTTATGTCATTTTTAAAGTTACTTGATTATTGACCAGTATGCTTACCATAATATGGTAATATTATTATTGTCCTTGCAAATTTTTGCAAAAGAAATATCAGCATAACAGTTTACCGGATGATGCCTGATATTTTTATTAGAAATGCAAAAAATATGCGCAAACTTGAGGAAACAAGCTTAAAACTGAACTTCAAGCGTTTGCCGATGATGATGTACTAATTTGCCCCGGGAGCCATATCGTTAATTTGTATATACTTTGAAGAAGATGAATTTTTTGAATTTGAAGTCTTGAAAACAAAATTACTTGAAGTTAATGATCAGCCAATTATTATCCCTGAGGGTTTTCAACCTTTTTTGGTTGGCCAACAATTCGAAAATATATGGAAAAACGTTTATACTAACTTAAGTGCTGCAACTTTTAAAGGATGTGTCAAATTTCGCCATGGTATATTTTATGCATAAATTTTTGGATTTAAGTGATGAACTTTTAGAATAACTTGTGCATACAGTTGCAATTGAATCATCAGATGTAGAATGAAGTTTCATCGGTTTGTTTCATTCTCTTGATTCAAGACTAACAGTGATATTATTAGACATCTATTTAATTTCTACCTCAAAATTAATGTATTTTTACTTCAAATTTTTTCATTACCTTAAAAATATTGAATTTTTACCTCAAATTTAAAGTTTTTGAAGATTAGCAGTATTTTAATAGATTTAATGCCATTTAATAATGAAGAAATGTAATTTTTTCCATTTTTGTAAAATGATTAGTGTCTGGATGAAAAATGAAGCAAAGAAAATTTTTTAGTGAACCAGTAATATTTAAGTTGTGGTAAAGTAATAATGAGGTTAATAATAATAATAATAATTTTATTCATGCCCTAACGCATGATGCATTAATATAATATGTTCATAGTGTTTATTGTTTTTAAGGAATCATCTGTAATCCCAAATTCGTTCACCACTATACCGCCAAACAATAAACACTGTACAACAGCACAATTTACCACAAAATTAATTTACCACTTTACCACAAATTACTTAAATTCAGCATTTTCGAGATGCTTAAAAATTATAGGTAAAACTCAGCCATTTTATTTTATAGGTAAAAATTAATACTATGCCTATTATTGGTACTTCTTTCCTTTACGCCCCCCTCTTTTTTCTTCCAATTTTTTTCTAAGTTTTTGCTCCCAAAAATTTGACCAAGTCCAAAAATGAACTTGATCAACGTTTTGAGAACAAAAACTTGGAAAAACTTGGAAGAAAAAGGAGAGAAAATGACGACCGTTCATCAAGAAGAAAAAGGATGAAAAAAAGCCTGAAATCGATGCCACTTTTGCCTTTTATACATTTTTGGAAAAGCATATGCAAATCTGCGAGATATGCATGAGGGGGGCGAAAAGGAAAGAAGTAGGCTGCGGCGTACTTCTTTCCTTTTCGCCCCTTCAGCAACTGATTTTTTCAAATGCAAATTTTGTTTCATTCCAAAACCGAATGATGAAAAAAAGAAAAGGTTTTTTGAGGGGGGGGCGTAAAGGAAAGAAGTGCCCTATTATTATTAAATGGCATTAAATCGGTTAAAATACTGCTAATCTTCAAAACCTTTAAATTTGAGGTAAAAATTCATTAATTTTTAGGTAGAACTACAGCGTTTGATTTTTAGGTAGAAATTAAATATTTCCCTTTTATATCTCAATTAATAGCCCATCAATTAACCAATTTGTTAATTACAATTAAGTGCAACAATGGATGAAAGCTGGCCATCTTGCTTACAATGCTTGAGAAGCACGTGGTCCTGGACGTAAAAACAAAGATATCATAAAAAGCGATGACCATGTGAAAAATATTCCTATTCATTCAGTTAAAGTGATCCTTTTGATCATGAAATCTTATGACCTTGTTTTTCTTAAATAAATTTTGTAATTGTTTTTTAAAATATAAATTTGCCAAATAAAGTAATATTTTAAAAAAGCAATGGGTTTGCTTATTTTTTCTCATGAGTAGAGACCATCATCGATGGTTTAAAACATTTTGCCAAACAAAAAAAGTGAGTCATGACTAGTGAAAGGCAATCCGCTCCGCCGGACGAAAACGCGGATTACGGATAGATCCGCCGATCCGCGCCGCGGATCGGCGGATTGGTGGCGATTAGAAAAGTTGGCGGAGCGGATCGGCGGATCAATCCGCCGGAGCGGATTCACGGATTAATCCGCGGATCCGTATAAATAAAGAGAAAAAATGTCGGTTTAAGTTTTGTCAAAATTAAAACAAAGATGGTTTAAAATGTAAGTAGCTGGATAGAGTATTTTCCGTCGAAAATTACAGAATATTATCAAACATCGATGTGAAAAATATGCTTGAACTAATTTTAAAAAGATCAATCTTAACAACAAGAAAAGAGCGGATTGTAAATTTTGGCGGAGCGGATTGGCGGATTTCCGCGGATTTGAAATTAACGCGGAGCGGATCGGCGGATCAATCCGCCGGAGTGGATTCGCGGATTATCCGCCGGAGCGGATTGCCTTTCACTACTCATGACATTAAAAAATTTTTTTGGCAAAATCAACGGACTACCCCCTTTGGACATTTTTCGGAAATTTT
Source organism: Panagrolaimus sp. LJ2414 (assembly GCA_024447195.1). Classification (NCBI taxonomy): domain Eukaryota; kingdom Metazoa; phylum Nematoda; class Chromadorea; order Rhabditida; family Panagrolaimidae; genus Panagrolaimus; species Panagrolaimus sp. LJ2414. The sequence continues at coordinate 3,214,928 of JAMRXY010000023.1, forward strand.
TGCTTTCAGGTCGGTCGGTCTGTAGGGTAACTAAAGTTACCCCCTATTCATCTATGGTTCATCTAACATTTTTTAACTTCCGCCTCATATGATATGAGGCATATCACAGTAGAAAATTCTGTTGAAAGTAAAATACCTGTAATTTAAAATTTCGTTTCACAATAAAAATAACAGAAAATACTGTAACATCTTTTCGTATTTCATGTTTCAAATATTTCAACACGCGCGTTTTTTGGCGAAGCGTTTTTCGCTGCCAAACGGTTTCGGGCTTTTATTTCTTTTCGAGCATTCGAACATTCGAGCATGGGTTTTCGTGTTGAGATTTTTTTGCCAAAGTTCGAGCATGAGTTCGAGCATGGATTTATTATTTTTTTGCTTAAAATTACTGTTTATTTAATTAAATAAATGCTTAACGTATTTTATTATTATTTTTTGACATTAAAAACCAACAAACATTGTTCAGCAAAAGCAATAATACACTAAATTCGTGTTTTTAACTATTCTTCAGCTATATTTTGCAATTCTTTTACTTTACTAATTCCCAAATCTGCCTTTTCTTTTTATATTACATCCATTACTCTAACATTACTGTTTTATTTAATGTTGTACGTGTTCCTCTTTCTCGTGTTTAGCTTATTTATATTCATCTTTGTATAATCAACAGTTATAAGCTTTAAATATTTCAGATGCTTTCGGTTGTGTTTTGTTTGTCAGAATACTCCAATTCTGATGCAATTATTTATGTTGGTTATGGAGAATGTGGTAATGAAATGTCTGAAGTATTACGAGATGTCCCTGTGAAGAAGCAAGGTAAGGAAATTGAAATGGTTGTAACGCAAATAAATATATCTAAATTTTAGGTGATAAGATTACACTTGAAGTTGCAAAATTAGTTAAAGATGATTTCCTTCAACAAAATGGTTATACACCATATGATTGATTCTGTCCTTTGTATAAAACTGTTGGAATGCTGAAGAATATGATTTCGAGATTATATGGGTGATTTGATGTATCAACTTTCATCCATGAAATTCAAAGATCCTCTTAAAGATGGAGAACAAAAGATGAAAAAGGATTATGAAGAACTTTATGAGTTTGTTTGTTTTTTTGAAGTATTAGTGTTGTAATTTATATATGCTTTGTTTTTTAATGTAATAAAGATTCATTTGAGTTATTTATCCATTTTTTTAGACAACTGTTTTCCATTTTTAAGTTTACAACAATTTATTAAGTAATATTAAGACTCATCGATAAGGTAGAATTGCAACAATATTTTCAGCAAAAATAGTTTTAGGTTTTTCTAACAATACTTTTTAAAACATTGTCAGCTTCAGAGGGGGTAATTTCAGTTGTAAATGTAAAGCAGTCTTTTGTAATAAAAGGATACCGTCGATTCATACAAATCATAGAAGAACAAATTGCTCGAGCTCCAACAGTTCTTTTGGCGGCACCTGTTTGATCCAAGTATGTGTAAGGTTCAACATGGGAGATAACGATATTATTTGGATCATCACCAAGAGGGGCCTTGCATTCAATATGAGCACACTTTCGATTTTGCCACCCGCTTAATTTGCTAATCTTTGTAACAATGAAAGGTTGATATGATAAATAATCAGGAAGTTGTACTTCAGAATGTGTCAGATAATAATTACTATAAATAATTACAGTAACATGTGTGATTCAAAGTATAACATTTTAAACTTACTCAATGATCCTTTTCATTGTTGTTTCATTGATAATTGGTACATTTGGAGCCAACGCAGAAGAAATAGGAGGTGCATTTACAGTATCTTGATGACTTCGGGAAAGCAGTGGACGAGATGGAATTCCATGGGGATGGCGTAATGGTGGACGAGTCAATGTTGGTGCACCAGAAATATTTTCAGGGCGAATAATGATGGGTCGTTGAGTATCAACACGTTGGCGGGGAAGGAATACCCGAGGACCAATAATTCTTGAAATTTGGGAATGTGTTTTTGAAGAAGAGCTGCCACATGAAATGGATTGAACAAACTGTGGATTCCCAGATCGATTCACAGTGTTAACGGAATGTGAAGTTGGGATTTGTGGAAGGCGATTCTTTTGTAAATTCGAAGAAGAGGTCAAACAAATGATTTCAGCTTCAGATTCTTTATCTTTTGCAGCATTCTTTCTTCGTTTTTTCGGAGGACCATTAATACCTGCTTCACTTGAGGATGCAGGAAAATCATTATTTAAATCAAGATATGTGGAAATTTTATCATTCTTGGCATTTCTGGAATTATCATTTCCTCTTCTTCGACGATGTTGTCCTGGTTTTGCACCATTTGATGGCCCATTAAGACGTGCATTCCTTTGAGGTGCAGTTTCGCTTTCAAGATAAGTTTGAATTTTCTCCAAAACTTTGGATGTGGGGAACTGTTGTTCAACGGCCAAAATGTGATGGCAAATTGCTTGTTTTGAATTGGCCATTCTGCATTTGCAAATAACGGGTACTGTATTTGTATCAATTTTTTTCAAATCATCACCCTTTACAATAATAAACGAGCCAGGCTCATCTTGGATAACTTTGTATGTCCTTGCAGTTAAAACCATATCCCGTCGTTGATCTTCTGAAGTATTGGCTGCAAGCAAGGCAGGGAATGAAGAAGCACGTGATTCAAAACCAGGTAAAATATCACTATTGATAATATGAATATCTTTCAATAATTCACGAATTTTATCTTCACTTAGCATTGACCATTCTGCACTACCCAAAAATTTGGATTGATCATAAAGCTGGCAAGGACTTTTATGAACATAAACACGTGAAATATCAGCAAGTTGTTCGACCATAACATTTTGAAATTCCTTGATTAAATTTTGAATTGGCATGTTATCTTTAAATCTTAATCTTGCTTTGATCAGCATATTTTGGCATTCCCCGTAATTATCAGTGGCTTGTTTAAATCCAAATCCACCAGCGATTCTTGCCATCAAATTATTGCGTTCAAAAAAATAACGAAGCCGTGGTTCAGACGAAACAAAATTTTGCAATTTTTCATATTTGCTCCATCTTTCAGAAGTTCCAAGCACGGTAATTTTATCATAAAAATCTTCAAATATCATCTCATCAATTAAACCGGTAATATGAATTGACCCTTCATTTGTTCCAAAAATCTCTTTCATAATTTGAGGATCATTGTTACAGTAATCTGCGAAATTTTGTTTATTGTGAATATTGCAGTTGAGTTTAATGCAAGGGAATCTGAATGCTTTACATTCAAGCAGTCCTTCCAATGATCTTTCAGAATCCGTCATGTAGCATCGAGCTGAGACATCTTCGCCGATTTGTTTTTCGAGCTCCTTTCCAAACCATTCAAAATCGGCCTTTTTATGTGTTTTGGACAACATAACAGCTGGAATAAAAACAAAAGGCCGGCCTTTTTCATTTCGAATATGTTGACAGGAACAAAGAAGCATTGAAACATGAAAGGATGGACTTAAATTAAAGGTCACATCACAAAAGCAAGCGGCTGATTCTTCATTTTCTTTAAAAAACTTTGATTCAATCAATTCTTTTGCACGTGCCATTCTCTCATTTTTCGGATACTGTAGCAGTTCTTGGGTGAGATCAAAGAACTTTTGTACTACTTTTTTTTTCATTAAAACATTTTTTAATAAATTCATGTGAGCAGGTGTTGCCAGCATTATTCTTTCTTCACTGATATCATTCCCAACATAATAAGCTCGAACAATAAACCGTTCATCAATTAATCTTCGAAATTCTTCTAAATCATCAAGTATTGGTCGACCGCGTTTAGTTGTAGGTTGCCAAAAATCAGAGCGAGCCATCTTATTTCGGATTTGAGAAATGCTTGGGAGGTTATATCTATCATTATTAATAATCGTATTGGTTTCAAAGAACGAAATTGATTTTAGCAGAAACTGAATTCTTTCAAACTTATGGATAACACGTTTTTGTCAAAATTGGTTGTGTCAGACAGATTTGGTAACCATAATTGTGTGTATTAAAGTGTATCTCTCAGAAAATACTTTTGTACCGCCTTTTTTCATCTTTTGCATTTTGAATTTTCGAACATGTCTGTATCCTTCTTCTCCAGATATACCAGACATTTGCAAAATGGTTTTGTGCCATCCTTAAAGAACGACGAAAGTGTTTAATATAATTTTTTACCGCCTTTTTTTCATTTTTTTTGCATTTTGAATTTTCGAACATGTCTGTATCCTTCTTCTCCAGATATACCAGACATTTGCAAAATGGTTTTGTGCCATCCTTAAAGAACGACGAAAGTGTTTTATACAATTTTTTACCGCCTTTTTTGCAAATCGTTTGCTTATCCTGTCTGAAGTTCCCCTTTAGTGAGCGTTCTTTGATCAACAATATTCGAAGTCTCTCTTGAATGAGTGTTCTTTGGAAACACCAAAGAAAGCGAAAACCAACACTAAAAAATTGCAAAAGAAATAATTAAAGCTTTTTATAAAATCTATTTCATAAAAAATCAGAAAACAAATAAAGGGCAATCAGAGTTTTGAAAGTAAAAAAAAAATGTATCATTACTTTATTAGAAATTCAATAGTATGTTTTTCAAACTGTTACCGTAATCATGTTTTTCGAACAAAAATTTATTTAATACAATAAATACAAATTTAAATACGATGTCTTCTCATACAAAACAGGAAACATTTTTTCATTAACATCTGATTTTACATGTTGACTGACACAAAATTAAATTTCGATTTGATTAGCCAATCCAACAATAGAAAATGTTAACAATAATTACAATTAAACACCATTGCTTTTATTTGTTTTATAATGTGTTAGTGTCTTTTCGGTGTTAAAATTTTAATAGCAACTTTACTATTATTTTAAGAAAAGGGTTGATACTGCCGTAGTGGTCATTCATTCACATGAAGCATTGCCAGATTATTTATCCCATCACCCATTTGTTATTACCAAAATAAACAGATTAAGCGGGTGGCAAAATCGAGAGTGTGCTCATATTGAATGTAAGGCTCTTCTTGGTGATGATCCAAATAATATCGTTATCTCCCATGTTGAACCTTACACATACTTGGATCAAACAGGTGCCGCTAAAAGAACTGTTGGAGCTCGAGCAATTTGTTCTTCTATGATTTGCATGAATCGACGGTATCCTTTTATTACAAAAGAATGCCTCGAAAGTAAATTAAGTCAAACGGAAACTGATACCGTATTAAACAATATCATAAAATCATAAATTTACAGCTTTAAGTCCCAAAAAATTCTTTTGTTTGCTTCTGTTACTGTATTTGTTTGTATTGCCTATTTCTATCATAAACTTAATACTTTATTTAATAAGATGTTAGTACAATATCCTTAAACAAAAACCAAAGCAACAGTTATTACTTCTAGTAACAAAAAATACTGTGGCATATACTTGTGGAAAAATGTTGTCTTAGAAAATGGAAGAATTAACTTAAACAAATTTTTATTGAAAAACAAAGTTATAAAAGTTAAACATGAAAAAATAAAATAATAACAAACGTTAATAAATATTCCATAAATTGTTCAGGGTCAGAAAGTATTGCCATATGAATTGGAGATTTGAAGGAATCACTTTGACAGGTTCACCACGTTGAACAACTCCAGAAACATCTTTAACTCGATTCTTTAAAAGATGAGAAATATGAATTAATCCATCACATTTTTGTCGAACACCAATAATCTAAAATAAAAATTTAATTGAAGATCACAAAAGTTTCAAAAAGCATACCTGAGTAAATGCACCAAATTGTGGAGTTGATTGAATCTTTGCATCATAAATTTTTCCAAGTTCTGGATATTCTGGAATCTTTTGTTGTTGACGTTCATCAGATCTTGATCGCCGTCTAATAACAGCTGTGCAATAATTGCTGAAGCAACGTGATCATCAATCTATAATATTAACTTTTTAAATCATTTATAAAGCCCTCAACAAAACCTTACCATAACATAAAACTAACAATTCGATCTTTAATAGCCTTGAATAAATATTATATACTCTTTCAGAGATACCTGAAAAATGCAAAGATTATACAAAGATGAATATAAATAAGCTAAACACGAGAAAGAGGAACACGTACAACATTAAATAAAACAGTAATGTTAGAGTAATGGATGTAATATAAAAAGAAAAGGCAGATTTGGGAATTAGTAAAGTAAAAGAATTGCAAAATATAGCTGAAGAATAGTTAAAAACACGAATTTAGTGTATTATTGCTTTTGCTGAACAATGTTTGTTGGTTTTTAATGTCAAAAAATAATAATAAAATACGTTAAGCATTTATTTAATTAAATAAACAGTAATTTTAAGCAAAAAAATAATAAATCCATGCTCGAACTCATGCTCGAACTTTGGCAAAAAAATCTCAACACGAAAACCCATGCTCGAATGTTCGAATGCTCGAAAAGAAATACACACACAGGAAAGTCATGGATTAAAAAAGTGTATAAAAAAGAACTAAAAAGTACTATTTTCTTAACCGAAGAGACATTGGGGAGAGAGCGGAAAAGAAGCCAAGAACTAAAAAAGTGTCTAAAAACGGACTAAAAAGTGCACTTCATACTTTTTCGTCGGAAAAAAGTGTCAAAAAACACGAAAAAAGTGTCGAAAAAACAACTAAAAAGTGTCTAATTCGCTGCAAGACCACTTTTTTTGCTAAAAAGTGTCTAAAATGTGCACAAAAAGTGTCTAAAAACAACGCAAAAAGTGCAAGGTGCACTTTTTTAATCCATGACTTTCCTGTGCAGGAAAGTCATGGATTAAAAAAGTGTATAAAAAAGAACTAAAAAGTACTATTTTCTTAACCGAAGAGACATTGGGGAGAGAGCGGAAAAGAAGCCAAGAACTAAAAAAGTGTCTAAAAACGGACTAAAAAGTGCACTTCATACTTTTTCGTCGGAAAAAAGTGTCAAAAAACACGAAAAAAGTGTCGAAAAAACAACTAAAAAGTGTCTAATTCGCTGCAAGACCACTTTTTTTGCTAAAAAGTGTCTAAAATGTGCACAAAAAGTGTCTAAAAACAACGCAAAAAGTGCAAGGTGCACTTTTTTAATCCATGACTTTCCTGTGTAAAAGCCCGGTTTCGTTGAACAAAATTTTTTATTGCATCATTGAATTTTTTGCTTGAACATCTTTTAAACTTCGTGTTTCTTGTTAATTTATATTTCTGATCATTTAATAATATTTATACCATTTTTAGATAATCCTTTGTTTATTATCTCTTATACAAATCTAATCTCTCTATCTATCATAGCTAGAGCATGCTATTAAAGCTTACAAAACTGTCTTCCATCTTTAGTTTGCTATTATTTGACGGTAAGTTGCTTTAATCACGGATATTCGGGATCCTTTTTACCCTTTATTGATACATGGATACATTTTCTTACTTCTTCTTTAATCTTGGAGATTAATGACTGCTAATTTGAATATGTTTAAACTTTTTCATCCTTTTTCCAAGCATTTTTCGGGCATGCATTTCTTTTCATTTTTCCACAATCAACACGTTAGTTTTTGCTTGCTTTTTCGACATTTTTCATCATCTTGGTATTACCATTGATACTGCTGCTCCAAACTTGATGCTTGATAATTTACTTTTGGATGAAACAGAAGAAGAGGATCACCATGTGGGCTTTTTATGCTTCAAGGAACAAGATAAACCAAAAATCTTGTTCTTTGATATCCTATTTATATCTCATTATTATTAGTAATTTGCTCCTTTTCAGCAAATCATCCTAAAATATCATCTCGTGATACAATAATACTATCAATTCAAAATGGCTCTCAATATCAATCGTGGTGTGATTGATCCCTTCTATCGCTATAAAATGCCTCGGCTTCAGGTAAAGGTTGAAGGCAAGGGTAACGGCATCAAAACTGTCATTGCAAATATGACCGAAATTGCAAAAGCTCTTGGTCGTCCACCTGCTTATACAACTAAATTCTTTGTAAGTTTTATTGTAATACTTCTTTGTCTCATGCTTAACTGTTATCATTTTTAGGGTTACGAACTTGGTGCGCTTACAAAAGTTGATAAAGAGAATGAACGGTACATTGTTAATGGTGACCATGATGCTGATAAACTCCAAAGATTGTTGGATGTTTTTATCAGAAAGTTTGTGCTTTGTACAGCATGTGATAATCCTGAAACTGTTTTGGTATGTTTTATTATTGTTATAATCTTTGTACAAGTGTTAGAAGTTTCGTTGAAGCTTCATAGCTTTCAAACAAGTGCAATTGATGTACTTGGGAATGTAGGAATCGTGTCTTGCTTCTTTTTTCCACAATTCTGGCGACGACACCTTAGGCCTCCCATGCTTCTGCATTACAGTAACATTGTTAAATCTACTTGCATTTTTTAGACTGTGAAGCAGAAGTCCATTCAGAGCAAATGTAAGGCTTGTGGACACGCTTATGCAATTGATTCAAAGAATAAACTTTCAACTTTCATTATCAAGAATCCTCCTCCTTCACCTGATGCTACTGAAAAGAAAAGTGAAAAGAAACAAGCCAAAGATGTTCCACCACCTGTAAAAGATGTAAAGAAGCTTTCTGTCTCTCAACAACCTGAAGATTCTGATAGTGATGGAAGTTGGGCTGATCCAACAGAATTTGAAAAGAAGCTTCCCATTCATATTGTGAAGTCTGTTGAAGAACGTTTGGACATGTTACATCAATTTTTTGTGGAAGCTAAAAAAGATAACACCATTCAAGATTCCAAGAAACTTTTGAATGAAGCTGAACGCCTTAAACTTAAGAATCGTGCACCACTTCTCTTAGCTGATGTTCTCTTTGATGATAATGTCCTTAATCAAATTGTCACCTACAAGGATGTCCTTTATTCTTTTGTCAAAAATGATGTCAAAGCTCAGCAGTACCTTTTGGGTGGAATTGAACAACTTATTGATAAAGATGGATGTAAACTTTTACCATGTGCTCCGGATATTATCAAAAAGCTTTATGATGAAGATCTTGTTGAAAAGGAAGTTGTGCTTGCTTGGGGATTGAAGGTACTGTTTTTCTTTACGATCAGCAATTATTAATTTTTTGTCATTTTTTTTAGCCGAAACATAAATATGTCAGAAAAGAAGTTGCAAAAGAAATTAATACTCGTTGCCAAGCTGTATTAAAGGTTATTAAAGAAATGGATGAAGGCAATTGTGATAAAGAATCTGATATTGAAGTTTCCTTTGATGAACGTTCTTCCAAATTTGGTAGCGTTTCTGTTGAACAATACAAGACAAATAATGTTCGTCAACTTGGTATTCTGAAAGCTGAAGAAGAAGATGATAAAATTCATATTGACGAAATTTAAATACAAAAATCTTCTGTCAATTTTTTTATGTCATGTTTATTATTTGAGTGTCGAATAAATAATTTTTATTTAGTTGTAATTGTTCGATTAAAGCAAACATGTTTTTTACTTGGTCTTACCGTACTTGTTTTTTTTTGTTCTCAAAAATTTATTCAAATTTCTTAAAATTAAATCATCAAAAAATTCAAACTGTGTAGGACTAAATATTAATTTTTGTAAAATTTGCGACAAAATTCGATAATATTTTTAAAAAAATTTATTTAGAGTTAAACATGTATAATAGAAATAAAGTACAACAGAACGGCATCATTTATGAACGATGTAATCAGATGAAGGTTGATTTTTACGACTTTGTACAATTGAGCTTGCTGGTTGTGTTGAACCCGTTTCAAGGGTTGGATCATCTTGAGTAGTCTGAGCTTCAGATTGCCGTTTTGGAGTACGTGGAGGTCCTTGATTTGGAGGATTTGCCGGGAGAGTTTCATAATGATTTTTAGGTTCTTTACGAGATTGTTTAGCACTTTTTTTACTTCCACCAATTTCTTGTTCTGCAGCTTGTTGTTTTGCATTCTTTCCATTATTCTTATTATTATCCATTTTGCCTTCCTTATCTTTTGGTGGAGGAGGTTCTTCAACAGGAATTACAACAGTTTCAGCTTTTGGTTTTGAATGTGATTTTCCTTTCTTTCCAGCTTTTTGTCCATTATTCTTTTTACTTTTTGATGAAGATGATGATGATTGTTTTCGTCGATGACGGATATATAACCATATTCCAATAAGTCCAGCAACGAGACCAGCAGATATCCTAAAAAGCAGTTAATTAAAAATACACAAATTAAAACTAATAAAATGAACTTACAGTATACCAGCAAGAATCCACCACCATGGAAATCCAGCTGTTGCAGCTTCAGTTGTTGCACCAGGAGGGGAATAGGTTGATTTAACAGGAGCAGAAAAAGTTGAATAACTGCTTTCAGTAGAGCCAGATTCAGGAATAAGTGCCGCAGCTTTAACACGATCAAGCAGGATTTCAATTTTGCCTTTGATATCCCCAGCAGGAAGCAGCAGTTGAGCAAGATTACATCCAGCAGAACCTTCAGAGGGAGCAATTTGAATAACCAATTGATCATCAGGAACATCTGGACTATTTTCAATTTGACAAACTTCCTTTGAAACAAGCGACAAATGTGTACCAGATTTTGCATAAACTTTTGGTTCACCACGAGCCAAAACAAGAGTTGGAGATTTTGTTGCATCTTGGATTTCACTTGTTATACCTTTTGTTGTAAGAGCATATCCAGTTTCAGTCAAAGCAAGTCCGATTCGGCAATCACCACCACCCCGAAGATTCACAAATAGTTCATATTGTTGATTTGAACAATTTGCATCAAAATGGAACTGCAGTGATGGATAAGCTTGAGTTTTCCCAATACGAAGATAGTATGGAATTGAAATAGATGAATTTTTGATATCAATGACAGCATCTCTTCCAACAAAAGAAATTCCATCAGAGAGAGATTCATTGTTACTATCTTTCCACCAGAAATCTTCACCTTGAGCAGCAAAAGTTTCATTGAGAGGTTCCCGGATATCATTTTCCAAAGACTCATCTTCCACATCCATATAATTTGGCTAAAGGTAAATAAATTTTAGGCAAATCAGTGTGCAAAAAAAAGCTTACTAGAATTAAGAAGACTTGACACTTGAAGCTCCCAGACACTTGCAGTTCCATAACATATTTGTCGGCATTATCAGAATGAAAAGGATCAGTTGTTTTAAAGCATTCTCGTCCATGATTTTCCAAATTTTCATATGGGCCATCCGTAATTTTAGTACTATACCGGCTGTCATCACCTAAACAAGCAATCATAGAAACTCGAAACCTTTTTTATTTGCAAAAATTGACATACCAACATCCGGGCACGTTTCAAACAAATATCCCCATACTTTTCGCGATTCTAACATTACTTCACCACGAATAAAATTTTGCCCATCGAATTCAAGTTTGAATCCCAATTTATTATTGTTATCCATCCGACATTCAGCATTTGATGATGAATACAAAGTTATATCCCGAAGAATTTGAGAAATGCTTTTATCCTTTGGAAAGAAAAGTTTGACACTTCCATTGAGAGCATCTTTGAGAGCATTAAGTGAAGTATACCTAAAAATATACTGTAATTTGTAAAACAATGATAACTCAAAACATACGTTTTTCCAGTTGAATCAACTGAAGTCCAGTATCGTCGAGAACCATGATATTTAACAAATGTTGAAGGATCAGGAGCAGCAGTTGAAGATTCATTTGATCCAACAATTTTGATGATTCCAAGTAAGAGGAGGAAAAAAGTAATTTGTTTCATTTTTATTCTTTCACCATTCACCAGCGACTGCAGCAACGACCATTAACGTCTTTGAAGGAAGAAAGAATGAATAAAATGATTGCTTGTGATTGAGAAAAGCAAAGGGAGTTGATTTCCACGTGGAAATGAAAGAAAAAATTAATGCAAATTTTACAAACATGCAATGACAATAAAACTGTTGATTTTCTACCGTAGTTTTTTTTTATGAAATTTACAAAAAATGAATGTTTTACTTGCTCTGAAAAAAATAAGCATTCAGTTTTTGCAATTCTTAAAATTTTAAGAAATTCAATTTAAAAATAACAAGTCTTTCATTAAACTTAAAAAAATAAAATCAAGTTAAATAAAATTAGTAGCAGATTTTAATATATTTAAATTTTATTTAAAGTTAAAAATTGAAACTATTAGTGATGAAAGGTTAGATAGTGAACAAAAGTACTAAAATGTGAGACTGTCGTCGACATTGTCTGACTATTGTAGTTCATCAATCCGTTTTTTGACAGTTGAAGAATATGTCGATAAAGTTGATATGGATGAAATTTGAATGAGAAGAATATTCTTCAATTTTTTTCCATATTTTTTATTTTAGTTCTTTGATTTATCGTAATTAAGATGTGTCAAATATTTTATGTTTTTGTTTTATGAATAAACAGTTTTTATTAAAGTGAGATTATTAGACTAAAATAACATATTTTTTGATGCAATTTTCTATGCCTCCAAAAACATCAAAACATTTAAAAAATGTATTGATATTTGGAGAATTTTCGTGAAAACGTAAAATAATTACAAAAATGAATTTATTAAAAGTTAAACATGTATAATAGAAAAAAACGTATAATAAAAAGGCTCATTTACGATAACTAACATAGTCAGATGATTTTTGAGTTGTAACAGATTTTTGAATTGCAGCCATTTCACCTGTTTGTTCATGAGATGATTCACCTTCAGATTGTTGTTGCCATTGATTTGGAGGATTTTTTGGTAATGTTTCAAAATGATTTTTACGTTCTTTACCAGATTGTTTAGCACTTTTATTACTTCCACCAATTTCTTGTTCTGCCGCTTCTTTTTTTCCATTCATCTTTTCCTTTTTTCTTTTCTTATCTTTTGGTGGTGCTTCTTCAACAGGAATAATTACAGTTTCACCTTTTGGAATTGGATGTAGCTTTTCCTCTTTTTGACCATTATTCAATTTACTTTTTGATTCCTTTCGTCGATTACAGATACATAAAAGTATTCCAATAATGACGACAACGACGAAAACAAAGAGCCTAAAAAGCAGTTAATTTAAAATATCTAAATTAAAACAATTAAAATGAACCTACAGTATACCAACAAGAATCCACCACCATTCAAATCCAGCTTCTGAAACTTCAGTTGTTTTACCAGGAGGGGAATATGTTGGTTTAACAGGAGCAGTAGAAGAAGTTGAATAATCTGTTTCATTAAAAACTGGAATAAGTGCCGCAGCTTTAACGCGATCAAGGAGGATTTCAATTTTGCCTTTGATATCACCAGCAGGAAGGAGCACTTGAGCAGTATTGCAAACAGTATAACCTCTTGTTGGAGCAATTTGAATCACAAATTGATCATCTGGAACATCGGTTGGATTTTCAATTTGACAAACACCCATTGCAGCAACAGCCAAATGGGATCCAGCTTTCATATAAACTTTTGATTGACCACGTGCAAAAACCAAGGTTGGAGATTTTGTTGCATCCAAAATTTCAATTGACACATCATTTGTAGTAATTTTGATCCTATTTTCAATCAAAGCAAGCCGAATTCGACAGTTATCATTACCTCGAAGATTCACATATAAATCATATTGTTGATTTGAACATGCAGGATCAAAATAAAAATTTAGCGAAGGATAAGGCTGATTTTTCCCAATTCGAAGGAAGTATGGAATTGCTTTGGTTGAATTCGTAATATTGATAACGACATCTCGTCCAGTAAAAGAAATTCCATCTGACAATAATTCATTGTTGCTATCTTTCCACCAAAAATCTTCACCTTGGGCAGCAAAAGTGACATTTACAGGTTCTCGGCTATCAGGTTGTAATCCCACATCTTCCACATCCATGTATGCGGGCTGAAAAAGAATTGTAAACAATGTTAATATAAAGAAGAAAGCTTACTAAAACCATAAAAGTTTGGCATTTAAGACTACCAGAGACTTCAAGCTGGATAGCATTTTTGGAATTACCAGAATCTTGCAAATGATCATCTGCTGAAGAGCATGCTCGATTAGGACTATCAATAATGCTGTATTGTCCATGTATCATTAAATGAGCGTAAGGATCAGGGTTTTCAACACCTAAAATACAACGGAACTTGTGTTGTGATATTATTTATAATTATTGAACATACCATCGCATACTTCATAAATATAAGCCATTATTTTTCTTCCTATAACCTCAGCCTTAACTTTACCACGAATAAGGTTTTGCTCATCAATGACAAGTTTAAACTCCAGTTTATTTGTATCCGCCCGACATTCAGCATTTGCAACAGAATACAAAGTTATATCCGAAAGAATTTGACGAAGATTCTTATCATTTGGAAAAACAAGTTTGACACTTCCATCGACAGCTTCTTTGAAAGTATTAAGTGAAATGTATCTAAAAAATATACTGTAATTTATAAAATAATGGTAAATCAACACATACGTTTTCCCAGTTGAATCAATTGAAGTCCAGTACCGTCGAGTACCATGATATTTAACAAATGATGAAGGATCAGGAGCAGCACTTGACGATTCCTTTGAGCCAACAAATATTATTATAGCAAGTAAGAGAAGCAATAAACAGTAATGTTTCATTTTTAAATTTTCACCATTCAACAGAGACAGCAGCAACAACCATCAACGATCTTTGAAGGAAGAAAGAATGAATAAAATGATTGCTGAAGATTGACAAAAGCAAAGGAGTTGATTTCCACATGTAAATGATAGAAAAGTTATGCAAATTTTACGAACAAACAATGCAATGACAATAAATAGTATTTTTTTACCGTAGTTCTTTGATGAAGTTTGCCAAGGCCTTAAGGATCTGTCATTACATAAGTTATGATTTTTCATAACAAAAGTGTTTTATCATATTTGGCACATATTTAAATTCACACTTCTGTTTTTGTTGTTTAAACACTTTAAAGAGAAATTTTTTTATTATTCAACAATATTAGGGAAGTATTTTTGACATAATAAAAAAGTTATAAAAAATGATATTTATGACATAAATTGTTGGATACTAACAGTATTTAATAAAATTTATTTCTTTTGAACGTTGAAGCTTTCAAAGCTATGAATGAGATTACGGTAGTCGGGGATGTGATTGCTAAATAAGGTTCCCAAACCTTCAACATCATTTCGCCAATCTCGATGAAGTTCACATGCTAATCCAAACCAATTGATTAGTTGTGCTCCAGCAGTTGACATTCGATTCCATGCAGAATCTCGACTAATTTGATTGAAAGTTCCAGAAGCATCAGTGACAACGAAAACTTCAAAATCTTCTTCCAAAGCAGCCAAAGCAGGAAAAGCAACACAAACTTCAGTAACAACTCCGGCAATGATCAATTGCTTTTTGCCGGTTGCTTTTATTGCCTTTACAAAATCTTCATTATCCCAAGCATTAATTTGCCCGGGTCGAGCAATATACGGTGCATTAGGGAACATTTCCTTCAATTCAGGAACAAGAGGCCCATTTGGACCATTTTCAAAACTTGTTGTTAAAATTGTTGGAAGCTTAAAATATTTTGCTGCTGCAGCAAGTGCAAGCACATTATTCTTGAATTTATCTGGATCAATATCTCGAACAAGGGATAAAAGACCTGTTTGATGGTCGACTAATAAAACTGCGGCATTGTCTTTGTCCAAACGAACGTATTTTTTTCCCATTTTGGATGGAATTACGGTAACTAAAAATTGAATTTGGAGTAGAATTATTTTTGAAATTTGGATTTTAAAGGTGGTGGATATTTTTGTTTTTGTAAAAATAAAAACGGAAAATTTTATTAAGGGATATGCTAATTTGGCTACAGCGGGATAACTGATTATTTTCGAAACCTTGAATTTTCAGGGTCAAATTCTTTCGATTTTAAATAAGAAATTTAGTAGCATTTTAGTGTTTTAACACTAGGCGGCACTTTAAAAAGTTCAAGGGGATTTGCTGAAGATCAAAGAATGCCGCCGGCTAATTTTTATGCTAATTTATAAACAAAAATACTCTTTGTTTTTAATTGTACAAAGTTTTGGGGTTTATAATTTTGAGAAACAAGAACCTGAATTTTGCCTACAAGTGTTGAGCAAAATTAGCATACACTTCCAAAAGTGCAAACATTTTTATCTAGCCTAAACAAAAAAATTTCTACTTTTTACAAATCAGAATTCACGTTTTTAAAAAAACTACAAATTTTTCGACAAATAAAAAATTTTCTTCAAAATATAAATTTTAGAAGACAAAATTTTTCTTTTTATACAAAAAAGAATTGAAGTATTTTTTTTGATTTGAAAAGGAGGCTGCAACAACATCTTTACAAATAAATACACCTTTTTTTGTTATGAATAGAACTCAAAAAAAAGTTTCTATTCATGTGAAAAAAAGTACAATTGTGGTTGTTAAATCCTTCAAAAACTCAAGAATAGAAAAAAAAACATGTTTGTTTTTGCCTTTTTGTTAAACTTGATTTTTATTTTTATGTTTTATAGTTTATTTTGGAACTGTGAATTTTCATTTCATGAAGTTGAATAGAAATTCTTTTTTTTTTCTGCACCAAGAAAAAATAAATTTTTAGTCCAAGACTTTGGACTCCTACTTGAACTTCGACATTACTTTTTTACTTTTATTGACTTTGAAAAAAGATGAATTTTTTGGTTGCCAAGGAATGCAAAATTTTTTTTAAAAATTCTAAAAAACGAAAACTTGTTTTCTACATTAAAAGTTTAAAAAAATAACATTTGTTTTCTTTAAATTTGATTTAAATCACATTAAAATTAACGTCGTCAAAATTAAAGAAACAGAACATAATTTTATTTAATTAGTTTTTTATGCATCTTTTTTCTGCAAAAAATAAATATACAAAGGAAAGTATCAACCTGGACCGCCGTTTTTTGAACAAGAATTATCCTTCGATAGCCCCAGAGCAGTTATGCATAAACCCAAAATGTTTCTCTATTCTGAACTATATATGACGTAATTGGGTGTAGTTTTACGTATGTTTATCACCATTAATGATGTCTGTTATTTGATTTTTATGACTTTTAAATGCATCATTTCAATGTACTGATAATTAACAGTTCATGTTATCATGTCTGAGGATAGACAACACAAAAATGCTTCTGTGGAGTGATCTGTGGTTACTTGCAAGTGCAATATTTTTTTTGAAAAAAGCAAAGAACACCCAAAATAATAACTAGCAATTTTGGTAATCGAATCATGGCTCATTTATGCAATTATGCAAATTTTTCAGCCATTATTATTAGAAAAATTTGCATTTAATTTTCTTATTTGTATAACAGAAATCCAAATTTTCACTTTATTCTAATTTTTTTCAGCAGATATCGAAATCGAAATTATCATTTTACATTTAATTAACACTTTGGAAAAATAATGAAATATTGCATTCATGGCCTTAGAAAGGATTTATTTTTTGAAGTGGCATAAAAAATTTCAGAATGGGGCACTTCTTTGATCTTATGTCGGCAGCGGCAAAAGATCAAAGGATTGTGCCAATTTTGGAAGGCGTGCCCCAAATGTCGCCCTACAGCCTTGATGGCATCTACAAACCTTTTTTTTTTATTGCCTCCTCAACAAGCTGGATTCCGAAGATGTTTTTCTACTGTAGATCACATTCACTCTCTCAATCAGCTATTCGAGAAAGGTCGTGAATACAATATGCCTATGTATGCCGTATTTATCGATTTTAAGAAAGCGTTTGATTCTGTAGAACTTCAATCTATTTGGAATGCGCTGGAGGAATTTGGTGTTGATCCTGGTGATATTGAACTTATAAAACTTATCTATGCCAATGGTTCATCAAGTGTAAACGTAGGTTCTTCTTCTATTCCTATTAATGTCCAAAAGGGAGTAAGACAAGGCGATACTTTATCACCTCTACTCTTTATTCTTGTCCTACAATATGCGCTGAATCAAGTAAACTGGAGCTCTGGCATAAATATAAATGGAAGTATACTGGGTCATCTTGATTTTGCTGATGATATAGTCCTGCTATCTCAAACTCTCGAAGGTGTGCAATCATTGCTTGATCAAGTTGCCGAAAAGTGTCGCCGTATTGGATTACAAATTAATATTGAGAAGACCAAGTGGATGGCAAATGTCCTTGATCCAGATGAAACTATTTTGCTGAATAATGAAGAAGTTGAAAAGGTCAGTGAATTTATTTATTTGGGGCAACTCATCAAATGGCCATCTCAACCTGGAAGATTCACCAAAGAAATATCGAGAAGAATTAGCGCTGGATGGAATGCTTTCAACAAAGCAAAGAAACTCCTAATCTCTAGAAGAATCCCTGCGAACCTGAAGAGAAAATATTTTAATCAATGTGTATTCCCTGCTATGCTATATGGATGTGAAACCTGGTGCTTAACAAAAACTGAAGAAACAAGACTCGCAGTTGCTCAAAGAAGAATGGAAAGAAGGATGCTAAACGTAAGACTGATAGATCACCATTCCCGTGATTGGCTCCGTGAAAGAACCCAGTTGAAAGACATCGTCCAAGCTGCTCGAAAACGAAAATGGAACTATCTCAAAAAGCTGATGACAATACCTGATGACCGCTGGAACCGAATGCTGACTGAATGGATTCCAAATACAAAACGTCCTATTGGAAGACCGCCTACTCGATGGATGGATGATTTCAAGAAATTTACAAGTAAAAAACCTATCGAATTGTTGTCACTTTGTTTAACTAATTTTTGGTGTCATAATATGTCCCCTTTCGTCCTGCGCGACAGATAAAAGGTTTTAAATAAATAAATAAAATAAATTTTTTGATGTCACTGAAAATTTTGGGCCACGATTCCGATTGTATTTCAAAAAAGCTAAACATTTTGCATGATTCAAAAACAACAAATAATTGCTTTCTGTTTTGACGTCAATTAAAACAAATTTTTGTATACTTTTGACCGATTCATTTTTTCCAACAAAAGAAAAAAATTAAAGCAAAATCGGAAGAGATTGTTTTAAAAGTCTAAAAAAAAGATTGCTTCCATTAATTCCCTCCATTTTTTTAATCATTGATTAATTTTGATCATTTTTTTTATCAAAAAGCTTCTTCTTAAAAATTTAAACTTTAAACTTTAAAAGCAGAGCAATTTTTTTCTTTTTTTGAAAAAAAATCAAGGCTTTTGTGCAAATATAAGCAGCTTTTCCTTCTTCTTAAATTTTTTTCTTTTGTTGTCTTTTTCAATTAAAAAGAAGGAAGAAAAAAAACGTTGAATAAATTTTTTGTTGAAGGAAATTATTTTTGGTTAAAAGCTCGTTAAAAACTATTTGTTTTTTCTTTAAATTTAAAAAAACTATGAAATGGATTGAAAATGAAAGCGAGAAAGGAACTAATGTTTCTTTAAAGAAATTTAAAAGGTAGAAATTTTTCAAAATAAATTTGCATAATTTTTTCTCAATATTCAAGATTAGATGAAAGTGATATTTCTTCACTCAGTTATACCCCAACCAGTTCGAATGATTCAATTGACCCAAAAGATGGAGGAGAGAAAGAGGAAGAAGAGGTTGATTATGACCTAAATGAAAATGGAGATATGGTTAAACGGCATGGTCTTCATTGGGTTGTAACGGCACTTTGTGGTAAGCAGAAATAAAAAGTTAAAAATGGTACTAAAAATTTGTATAATTTAGTTGTTGGTAATCAAGCCGGTGGCGGAATTGTTGCTTTTCCGTCTGCAGTTATTGAATCCCGTAAGTTTGAAAAATTTGCATAATTTTTTTTGTTGCAGTCAGGAAATAGAAATTCGATTAATTTAATATTTTTACTGTAATCAAAAAAGAAAAATTTGCATAATTTATATTTTTCGCGGCACTAAAGAAATAAACATTTGCATAATTCAGTATTTTTGCTGTATCGAAAAAATTTGCATAATTTAGTTTTTTTGATGTTATCGGAAAAAAAATTTGCAGAATTTATATTTTTGCTGCACTAAAAATATAAAAATTTGCATAAATCAATAAATTTTAGAATTCTACTTTGGAATGGCTTTGGTATGTGCAATGGGATTTGGGCTTGGATTTACAGGATACTGTATTGGGCAGTGTTGGGTTCTCCTGCAACGAATGTATCCTGAATATCGATCACATTGCCGGAGGCCATATGCTGAAATTGGATATCGAGCTGGTGGATCTGTACTAAAGTAGGCCTACAAATTTTTGTGAATTTGACAATCATAATTAATTTCAGAAAAGTTGTTTCAATATTTTTATGGGCAGATTTATTTGGAACTGCTGTTGTCTTTTTACTTCTGGCCTCAAAAAATATTCATGATTTTATGAAAGCTTTTTTCTCGGGTTTTGATGTTAGCTTTTGTATTATTGTTTTAATTGTTGCTCTATTTTTACTTCCACTAACATTTTTAAAATCACCTGAAGATTTTTGGTAAACCTCAAACTTCATAAAGTTTTTAAAATATGCAAATTTTTAGGTGGACTGTTGTTGCTTCGACGGTGGCAACTGGGAGTGCTGTTGTCTTGATTGTATTTGGAAGTTTAAGGGATTATGATGCATGTGAATCCTCAAAAGGAATGCCAGATTTTAAAGTTACAAATTATTTTACTGCTTTTGCTACCCTCACATTTGCATATGCTGGACATTCCTCTTTTCCGACCCTTCAACATGACATGAAAAGACCTGTGGAATTCAAAAAGTCAAATGCTTTGGGATTTGCAAGTGAGTTTTTTGCTATAATTTCATCGGAGAAAACTAATCTAAAATTATACCAAAACTTACATTCGACAAAAATTTGCATAATATGAAATCTCGATGAATTTTTTAACGAATATTTAAAGCGAATTTGCATAACTAACACATTCATAACTAAATTATGCAAATTTTTGATATACCCCATCATAACTGGTTACAGTAACAAAAATGATAAAATTATGCAAATTTTTTAATTAAACTCTTAAAGTTTACCAACATTTTTTTGTGTGATTCAAAGTTCTTTAATGGCAAATATGCTAATTTTTGATACACCGAAGTTATGGAACCCCCGGAGATAAAAATGATAAAATTATGCAAATTTTTCAATTAAACTCATAAAAAAAGTCTTCCAGCAATTTACATCCCAATTATAATTTCAAAAATTTTCAGTCGTGGTTGCAATGTATATCCCAGTTTGTATGGTCGGATATTTAACCTATGGAGATTCTCTACGGGATTCTATAATTAATTCAATTCAAACAAAATGGGTTCAACAAACTATCAATGTTACAATTACAATGCATTTAATTTTATCTCTGACAACTGTCTTCAATCCAATGAATCAAGAAATTGAAGAATATTTTGAAATTCCACATGGTAGGTTTTTTTCTTGTTTTATTTTAACTTTTAAGTAAATAAACAAATCTTGTAAGTTGTTGTTTATTTGCTTAAAAAATTACACTTGTTTTCGATATGTTTTTTGAGGCTTTTTAAAATTTAAAAACTGAGCTATCGAGTCCGAAATAACTTTTGGACTCGATAGCTCAGTGGTTAGTGCGTCAGACTGGGGTCCGAAAGGAGTTTGATTCCCTCCCATTTTTCCAACTTCAAACAGTCCAGGAAAAATTTTAAAGTCGACTTGAAGGTAGAAGAATGAAGCTTTTAGGATAGACTAATATTGGTCCAAAACCACCAAATCCGAAGTCTGTTTATTTTTATATGCCCTGAGGGCATTTATGCCAGTTTTCAGGTTGCAAAATTCGCGTAAAACTGATTTTGGCACTTTTCACTTTGATGGCATTTTGCCGAAAATGATCCAAACATTATTAATTTGGTATTTGTTAATAGCCCTGAGTTAGGAAAACACGGTCCGATGCCAAAAATAATTTATTAAAAATTATGCAAATTTAGTCCTGAAAGTTTCATCTTTCTACCTTGAAATCGACTTTAAAATTTTTAATTTTATTTCATTTTTGCTTGAAGTTGAAAAAAATGTTGTTTTAATAAGTAAAATATATCTTTAGAATTTGGAATTAAACGTGTAATTATTCGACTTTCTGTGATGTTTGCAATTGTATTTGTTGGAGAATCTGTGCCATCTTTTGGTCCTGTGATGGATTTGGTTGGGGGTGCCATTGAACCTTTCACATCTATCATTTTCCCAGTTGTCTTCTATGCATTTTTAGTAACAAAAGAAAGACTAAAAAAAGAATTTAAAATTCTCGGACAAGAATGGGATGGTGTTCCTTCTTTTAAACAGTAATATTTGTGTTTTTAAAAATTAAAATTAATTCAAAATTTCTTAAGATTATTCAAATTATGTCCAAAATGGTTGTTAACAGCGACTTTTGTGATCCTTGGTAAGAGTCCATGTTTAAAAAAATGGCAGTAAAAAATTTGCATATTTTTAGTCGTTGCTTTCATTGGTGGCGGAGCTGCAACTTATTCCGCAATTTTGGAACTTTCAACATCAAAATTCCAACCCCCTTGTTATGTAATTCC
This sequence comes from Panagrolaimus sp. LJ2414, assembly GCA_024447195.1. NCBI lineage: Eukaryota > Metazoa > Nematoda > Chromadorea > Rhabditida > Panagrolaimidae > Panagrolaimus > Panagrolaimus sp. LJ2414. Next base: position 3,237,280 of record JAMRXY010000023.1, read on the forward strand.
ATTCTTGAAAAGTCAATCCCATCCAAATGATGATGGACATACAAATTGTTGTGGACATTCCCAAACTATCTCTCGATACAATGATTCTACTAAATGCTCTGATCCAGATTTATCATATTATACTTAAAACTTGATTTAAAAATTTGTGATATCTGTTTTTTGTAGTGTCAAAAAATGAAAAATAAAAATTAAAAATACTATCAATTTTTTAATATAAATAAATTAACATTAATCTTGATCTGTTTACTTCTCATCTTCATTAATTTTTTCAACGGCACAGGTAGAAGCTGAAAGTGATTAGGTATTTTTGTCATATTTTGGGAATTCCGTGTACTTTGCCAATAATCATAACAAATAGTTTTGCCATAACATCAAAAGCAGCTTTTATAATCATTGAATTTAAAACACTTTCGTAGGTATTAAATGTTTTAAAGGAAAAAGAAACAAATAGGTGAATATAATAATTCTTTATTGCAAATAAAACTATAATACCTAAACAAACAAACAACATCACAAAATTTTCTGAAAAAATCAACAGGGTTAAAAACTAAAAAAAGAGAAAAAAATTAGAAAAAAATCGACAGGGGGGACCCTTTGGATGTTTTGGAGTGAGCGAAATTTCGAAAATCCGTGGACCCTGGTGCCCATGTATGCTATCAAATCTTTTTTTTTTACTTTTAGGTTTTTCTTAAATTCCAATATTCGATTTTCTGTTTTGATATTTCACACACCAAATTTTATTTTATGTTTTAGTCTATAATATTTTATTTTGTCCAGCATTTGTTCCCTTTTAAGATTTTATTGTATTTTCCCCAACACCTTGACAACAACTCGATGTTCGTATTATTTTAAAGAAGAAATTCTCCTACGTTTTCCTACAGTTTTACCAAAAAAGTATTTTAAGCCAAATTTGAGAAAACATTTATTCAAATTCTATCATCTTATATGGATTTATAAAGTTTTTCCATCAACAAAAAGACTGCTTCAAATTTCAAGTACTCACAAATCTAATACTAATACAAACTCAAATGCGCGCATTTCTGTGACATTGTTGTTTATTTTATTAATATCCTTTTTTTAAATTAATTATGCTTCATTTAAAAGCATTTTTGATTTCTATTTCGACAGTAATCAGACATCCAAGGTTTTTATAAATGTTTAAAAAAAGTATTATTTTAATTTATTATTCCCGTAACTGAAAAAACAAAAGCATTCAGTTATCCCCCCCCCCAATCTCTTTTGATCTTTAGCCGCAAAACAAAAATATGTTTTATAAACAATGATCTCTATCCCAGAATCTTAAAAAAAGGATATCAAATTAAAAAAATTAATCAAATCATTTCAAATGAAAAATCTACATAAATAAAAAATTCTAAATCAAAGAAATATTTGAGAAAAAATTTATAGAAAAATGAAACACAAAATTAAAAACAAAACAAAAAAATTGAATGTTAAACAATAGAAACAAAATCTTTTAATCCACATTGATGTTCTTTTCCAGTTAAAATAATGCCATCATCTCCATTTTCATATTTAAATTTTTTTGCATAAACATAAATTTCGTAAATTATCTTACAAGAATTGCAAATATAATAATTATTTTTGTTATGCCAGGTATATTTGTAACATTTCTTTCTTTCACCATTTTGGAATACATATAAATGTTCAACATCTTTTTTACCACGTGGTTCTTTTCGAATTTCATACTCATGTTTTTGAAGAATTCTTGGTTCAATGAATTCTTGAAGTTCACAAATATGTTGATTTGGCCCAAATTCAATGCTTTCACCATTTATTTTTGTCCAAACTTTTTTACCTTTATTATGGCATCTATTACATTGAAACTTTCCTTCTTTTTTGTTCCACTTTAATTTGCGACAAAGAGTTTTATCAACAGAATCAAATAAAATCAAATATTCTTCGAGTTTTCCTCCACATAAATCATGAATTCTTTTGAAAGCTGGTGAAGTGGTATCATTTGTTTGATTTGACTGTGAACCGGGATTAACAGAATCAGCAACAATAAGTTCTTGAATATCACTGAGAATTCCTTGTTCACCAAAATCATCTTTTAATAAAGTTCTTTTATCTAAAAATAGAAACAAAAAGTAATAAAAGTATGTATAAAAAAATATAATTAAAAATAACTAACCGAAACATGTAAAAGTTTGTCGATCTAAAGGAGCTCTAGATTGATCAAGAATTTTTGAAATCAAGCTTTCGACAGAATCTCCAGAATTAACATTGGTTACAGAAGTTTCAGAATTCATTGAAGATGAAGAAATTTTGAAATATCAGCAACCGAGAAATAAAAAAAATTTCAAGTCTAAAAAATTGTATAAAATTAACAGACAAATCAGGAAAAATATTAACAAAGAAAAAACGTTTAGTGAATAATAATAAAACTCAAAAACTGCAATCTTCTCCTCAATCTCTGATCAAAAATTGCTTTTTGTTGCCTTTTATCGCCGCGATTGCAAAAGAAGAGCCACGGTGTGTCGATGCATGCAGTCACTTTTTTTCATCGCCTGCTTGTTTTCCATACTAAAATTTAAAAGACATTTTCCGGAAGAACCACGCTGTTTAAACGAATTCTGTAAAAACACAAAAAAAGGTTATCATTATTAAATTAATCGTGCATTGAGAAAATAAAAATATCTGATTCAGATTCCGCAGGATTCAGAATTCAATGCAAAAATCATACAAAAAACATAAAAATTTTTGTGCATGCGCAACAGTTTCATTTCGCCAAAAGAAGATTTTCACTGCATTTTTACAAAGGAAAAAAGAAAGATTCTGAATCCTGCGGAATCTGAATCAGATATTTTTATTTTCACAATGCACGATTAATTTTATAGTGATAACCTTTTTTTGTGTTTTTACAGAATTCGTTTAAACAACCTGGTTCTTCCGGAAAATGTCTTTTAAATTTTAGTATGGAAAACAAGCAGTTGATGAAAAAAAGTGACTGCATGCATCGATACACCGTGAAGAGAGACATAGACAGGTATGTACAACGAATGAATCACTGAAAGGAAAAGATGGGAAAACAGAGACAAAAAGAGAACAAAAAAGGACAACAAATAAGGCAACAAAATTACAAATAAACATTACAATAAAATAGCTCATTGTGTAACAAAATTTAAGAATCATTTAGCACAGTGATTTTTTTGTAACTAGAAACGGCACAAAAAAGAAAATACACGGACGAACGCTCTCTCGCTTTTTTTTGGTGCAAAAACCCTGTCTTTTGCACCAAAAATACTTTTGCTAGCCCTATTTTTAATTTTGATGATATCGCTTAACTAAAGGTATCCCCATATTCCTTAGGATGTTCTTTATCTAAGTTTGTAAATTCTAAGCGATTAATTCAACACAAACGGATTCGCAAAAAAAAGAAGAAGCTGAATCGTGATTTTTCTTTCTTTTTTAAAAGAAACTGACAAACAAGAGAAACTTTTGCGAGAGTGCAAAAATTTCTATTGTTTGTCCTTTTTTCTTTGCCCGCCATTTCTATTTCTTTTTTTCATGTTTTTGGGATCACTATGTTAGAAAACATATAGAACTGACTTTCTGAAAAAATCGAGGAAGGAGCGATCGATCAAAAATTTCAAAATTGTTTTTTTGACCTGAAATTTGGTAAGCAGCATCCTTAGGGGTCAAGGGGGTGTGATCAAAAAAAAATTTTTTGATCCCTCGTGCCACGGCATTTTTGTGCCGTTCGGTCGCCCTAGTCTCAGTTTTGATCCGTTTTTTACAAATGAGGTATATTCTGGAAGCCCTTGATCAGGGCTATCAGATGCACACATTAAGATTTTCATTGGTGGTCCCGCCACGAAAATATGGCGTGTCGAAATTTTCAAAGCCTGATTTCGGTGCCAAAAGGGGGGGTGGACAGAATTTTTTTTGCTGTAATAGTACCTAATTCTATGGTCTATTTATTGGCATGAACAACGAAATTTTCGATTTCGAAATGCGTTCCGTGACTTCTTCAAAAAAACGGATATTTTTACAGTTTTCGACATCAAAACGATAGTTTAAACGAAAACGGAGTTCAACATTCGATTCCCCGTGGTCGATTCGATATATAGGTTCAAAATTAGACCGATTGGACGAAAATAATTTTTGGGACATTTCGCCTATAGGTAAATTGTGAAAAAAAGTTATAGGGTTCATGGCAGAAAAGTCAAAACTTTTTTATCCGCTTTAAAATCAAAACCCTTTGTTTCGATACTAAAATCTATTTTCGATCCAAACTTCAATTTTTAATTTTTTTAATTTTATGGCTTGCGCCTTAGACTCAAACATATTAAACCAATTCATCACTGCCAACCTGCAGATATAGAAAGCAATTACCATGATGAGGTTTTTTTGCAATATTTTTTTTTTTGACATTCTTTCAACGTTCATATTTCTTTTTTAAGCAAAAAATATCAATATTTTTTTGGTTGAAATGATCATCATTTTATGAATCAAGCATCACTTGATCATGTTTTCTGCGGAAAAAGATTAAAGATTGATAAAACTCAAAAAATGCAATCTGATGTAATGGCAATGAAATAAAGAAAAAAATTAAATTTATTAATTATAATTATAATTTCGCGCCTTTTTTTACTTGATGTTTGAGAGAATCAACAAAAAAAACTTTTTTCAAAATCGTGCTCGCGAGAAAAAGAACCAAAAAAACAACAAAAAACATTTTTGAAACGAAACAAATTTAAAATGTTAATCAAATTTTTAATGGATTTTTAAAACTTTTTTCTGAACGATTGAGATAAGTTAAACGAATTCTGTAAAAACAGAAAAAAAGCTTATAGTCACTTTATTGGATGTGAGCACTAAAACCAAAAAAAGAAGATTCAGAATCCTCAGGATTCTGATTTCAATGCAAAACTGATACAAAATTTTTGTACATGCGCAAATTTGATGTAAATTGATTTTACTCATTTAACTTTGATCAATTTTGCAATTTTACCAACTCGAATTGGTAAAATCTTACCTTCCGAAATTCCATTAGTTACTTTTTATCAAAATTTATCTTTCATTTGTGTTTATAACAAAAGTGTTGGAACATATGAATTTTTGGATAAATGGAATGGTAATTTTTTTAACAATGATTTACTCTAAAACGTAACTTTTGGCATTTTTAGGCAAATACGGTATTGATTGTTTTATCAGTTTTGATGAAAAGAAACCAAAATTTGGAGAAACTGCACAAAAAATGCTAAAAACAAAGAATAGTTTTGTTGTTTTTGGTAAAGTTTTTTTCTCGCAATTTCAATCAATAAATTAATGTCATTTCTAGATTTGCTCAAAATTATGTCCATGCCATTCGATGATATCAAGATTAGAAAAACTTGGGGATTTACTTTCACCGAAAATGCCGAAAATCCTGTTTTGCTTGAATTTGATAATTTTGATGGCACCAAAAAAGCTGCTTCGCCGTCCTTTTTGATCAGTGTTATCGCGCTCCCAAAAACGCATTTTTTTCTTTTTTTATTAAACAGCCATTTTTTAAAATTTTACGTTTCTTTTTGAAAAAAACAGTATAATACCCCTGCAGGTATGTTCATTAATATTTTTAGATCGATTTGTTAAGGAGCGGCGAAATGGCATCGAAAATTCGGCCTCTCGGGAGCGCTCCCGGTAGCGCTCCCAAAAGAGTGGGAGCGGATGATGTTTTATTGATGGCATTTTTTTTCTACTTGTTCAAACGAAATGACACTTTTTCACAGCTTTTGTAGGATATTAAGGTATGGATTTCTGAAGAAAGTTTAAAAAATAAAAAATATGTGTTGGCTCCAGCTAGCCGGAAGCGCGCCGGGAGCGGACTGGGAGCGGGATAACACTGTTTTTGATGGCATTATTTTTACGGCAACATTTAAAAGCAATCGAAACTGAAACAGGAGAAAAACTAAGGGTGGACAAGGGCCCAAATTTTAGGGCCCGGGCCCGGCCCTGGCCCCCAGTTTTTGCTTAGGCCCGGCCCTGGCCCTAGGGCCGGGCCCGGGCCGACGAGTTTTTTCTTAATTTTGACGTGGTCCCCCCTTTGCGTTTTTTTTGAACTGTAAGAAAATCAAGGCCCGGCCCGGGCCCGGCCCGAGGGCCGGGCCGGGCTTTACCAGGGCCTTAAAAAGCCCTGGGCCCTCGTCCACCCTTAAGAAAAACCAACCGAAATTGCTTTTTGTGTTGTCAATCAAGAATTCAATCTTGATGAAATGAAACGAATTAAAGATGGACTTGAAGAATCATGCAAATTATTAAAAACCAATTTAAAATTTGTTGATAATGAAGGTTTTGCATTTGATTTTAGTAATTTTTATCCTAAATAATCTTCCTTTTTTGTTATCATATTTTTTAATTTTGAAATAAAACCGATTGTTTTTATTTGCGCTGATGCAATCTTTGGCAGTGTTTTGTTTCAAAAAGTGGCCGCAAAAGTTTCGCAATAATTCCATCAACATCCACGATCGTCCCCCAAAAAAAAGTTTTCAAAAAAGAACACCATTTGGCTCTCTTTTTTGTCATCGTTTTTGCCGTCGTAGATTAGATTGAATTTGTAAATCATTTTTGTTTAAAACCTGTTTAACAAAATGTTGTCTGCTGCTTTTCAATGTTATGCAAATCAGAATCGTCTAATTGGATTTATCACCAGCGGCAAGGATGATTCTGTTCTCTTTCTTGCGATTGATTCTTCCACCGAAGAACTTGTTCATTCATTTGTTTATGAAATTGGCAAAATTGAAACCTTCATGGCTGAACTTTCACTTTTAACAAACAAATTTTTCAAGGCAATTATTGTTGATTTATTTGGAGTTAATTTTATTTTAACTTCGTATACCATGAATCATATTTTTTGTGAAAAATTAAAGAAGAAACTTCAAAAACTCAAAATTCCATCATATTTTATTACCACCGAAAATTATTTATTTTCAAGTTTATTAATTGCTGCAAAAGTTGATGTCTGCATTGATGAAAATGTTTTAATGATTCTTCCATTTCATGATCCTGAAAACAAAAAGAATATTTTTGGATTAACTGTTGCTGAATATAAATTTACTCCAAATGGATATCAATTGATCAGTCATAAAAAATTGGAATCTGTAAATGCCAAATCCAAACCTGAAATCCTTTTTCAACAAATTTGTGGTTCTTCAAATCCAAACAAAATTATTGTTTCTGAATATGGCGTCAAGAAAATTCCATTCAAGAAAATTTTTAAAGGCCGAAATCTTACGGTATTTCAATGTTGTCTTCGATGCCATCGTGGAAAATTTTTGATTGAAACTTGTAAATGGTTGTTGGATAAGAGCAATGTTAAATATCATATTTTACAAACTTGTGGTTATGCTATTCATATTTCTGGATATTACGGTACTGAAAAGAATGTTTTGGATCTTGTTGCTATTAAAATGAATGCTCCATTACCAATTTCTAAAGAAGTTCGATTTGAACGATCCATGCTTGAAGTTCATGTAAGTTCTTTTTTAAGTTTTTAAACATTTTTTAGAGGCATTTTTTGTAAAAATCAAGCAACCTGCTTTTCGTTTATCATTTTGTACATTTTTGCTTACCCCAAGCAGTTCGGACAATAAAAACATGTCAAAAATATCAATGTTTATCCATGCTGTTAATTTTTTATAAAAATTTGCAAAAAATGCCCCCCCCCCCCCAGCTCGAATTGGTGAAATGTTGCCTGCCAAAATTCCATTTGTTGGATTTTATCAAAATTTATCTTTCATTTGTGTTTTTAATAAAAGCAGTGAAAAATATGAATTCTTGGATAAATGGAATGGTAAGTTTTTTAACAATGATTTATTGTAAAATGTTACTTTTCGCATTTTCAGGAAAATATGGCATTGATTGTTTTATCATTTTTGATGAAAAGAAACCAAAATTTGGAAAAGCTGCACAAAAAATGCTTAAAACAAAGAATACTTTTGTTGTTTTTGGTAAAGTTTTTTAGTTCATATCAATTACAATTAACTTAATCAATGCCATTCCAGATTTGCTCAAGATCATGTCAATACCATGTGATGATATCAAGATTAACAGAACTTGGGGATTCACTTTTACTAAAATGCTGAAAATCCTGTCTTGCTTGAATTCGATAATTTTGATGGCACCAAAAAAGCTGCTTCCCCTGACTTTTTGATGGCAATGTATTTACGTCAACATTTAAAAGCTATCGAAGCTGTAACTGGAGAAAAACCAACCGAAATTGCTTTTTGTGTTGTCAATCAAGAATTCAGTGAAAATGAAATGAAACGAATTCATGATGAACTTCAAGAATCATGCAAATTATTAAAAACCAATTTTAAATTTGTTGATAATGAAGGTTTTGCATTTGATTTTAGTGACTTTTATCCTAAATAATCTTTTTTAGGATAAAAGTCTTTTTTTTTATGACTTTATTCAGTATTTATTTTGTTATTTAAGTTTTTATTTTTTACAATTACTTTAGTTTAATTTTAAAATTATGTTATTTATTAAAGTTTTCTTGCTGTTGCTTTAACATAAAATTTTGTAAAAATTTCTGAAAAAACGTGTTCAGCATGTGACAAACAACAAAAAAAGAGAGAGCATTTTTTGTCCGGGTCCAATGAAAACTTTTGACATTCAAGGGTCCATGTTTTCTTCTTTGCATTTTTGTGTTCAAAAAATGTATGTAGTTTTTCATTGTTTGAAGAAACACAACAACAATCTTTGGATCCTCAATGTTTTTTATCGTCCCAGTTGTCTCCAAAATGTTGATAAGAAGAATTCCAACCTGTATAAAAAAGCAAAAGAAATCTAATCAAAAACCACAATAAAAAAAATCTTTTATAGAGTTTTGTTGAAATTTGTTTAAATTTTTGTTTTTGAGGAGTTTCAAGTTTGTCATTTTTAAATTTAACCACGTTGTTTCCCACATTTTTCTATTCGTCATTTCGTACTTTCATAAATGAAATGTTTCAAAACACAAAAACCTAAATAAACATTTTTTGAGTTAAGAATTTTCACATATAAGAATTTCAAAAATTACCCTTTTTGTACCCTATAAATTTAAATATTTTTTGTGTTCATGTAAACAACGCCGTAGGCAGAAAAAATTTTGAGTTGGGCATTTTCATTTTTGAGGGGGCCCGCCTTTGATCTTTTTCCGCCTTAACGCGGCGGCGGCAAAAGATCAAAGGATTATGCCATCTTTGAAGGGGAAAAGGGACAAAATGTCACCCCATCTTTACAGCCGGGCTTATGAATGCCTCGGTGTATTTGAAATTTTTTGATAATTTTAATGTTAGAAAAATTTAAAAAATAAACAAATTTTTAGCAGTAAAATGAAACCCTTTCTGCTCATTGTTGCCATATTTGTATATTCTGAAGCATACAAGCTTAAAAAAAGTTATGAAGGAAATACCTTTTTTGATGGATTCTATTTTTTTACCCAAGGTGATCCAACACATGGCGTTGTTCGATATGTTGATAAAGAAACTGCACAAAAAATGGAACTGATAAAACATGAAAATGGAAAAGTTTGTTTCATTCAGTTTTTTGTTCTTTTTTATTGATAAATTTTTTAAGATTAAAATTTCATCGGATTCAAAAAATAAATATGGTGGAAATGATGGTCGGCCATCTGTTAGAATTCATTCCAATGATAAATACAATGAAGGATTGTTTATCTACGATTTGGGTAATGAAAATTTGCATAATTAGTTGTATGCAAATTTGTATAATTTTATTTTAGAACACATGCCTGTTGGACCTGGAACATGGCCAGCATATTGGTTTTGTGGATCAAATTGGCCAAATAATGGTGAAATTGATGTCCTTGAAGGGGTGGATGGAAATGTTTATAATAGTCAAACATTGCATACCAATGAAAATTGTGTTATGCCATTGGATGCCAGCATCTTTAAAGGACATTGGGCAAAAGGCCCTGGAGGGAAAATTGCCAATGATTGTGATGTTAATGCTGCAGGTAGGATATTATCTGATAGTTGATCCATGATTTCAAGGAAGTATTTAGGGGAGGGGGGATATTCGGTACTTGTGCTACCAAAATCGACAGAATCCTTTGATCTTTTGCCGCCGTCGTGTTAGGGCGGCAAAAGATCAAAGGCGTGCCCCTCAAAAATGAAAATGCCCACCCCAAATTTGTTTTTTGCCTATGGCCTTGAAGGATATGATCCGATAGTTAACCCACGATATTGATATTTCCAGATCGGGATCGGATACAGCTACAGTAACCCATGAACATGTTATTTCAGGGCAATCAACAAATCAAGGCTGTTCAATTCAATCCGAAAATGGCCTCTACGGTGACTCCTTCAACAAAGATGGCGGTGGAGTTTATGCATTTGAATGGAATCGAGAAAGTTCAATGAAAATTTGGATTTTCAAGAGAAATCAAATTCCTTCTGATATCAAATCTGTAACTTTTTCATATCCCCCAAATACTATCCTAAAATTATAAATTTTTAGGGAAATCCTGATCCTTCAAAATGGGGAAAGCCTCAGGCATTCTTTAGAATTGGAAGTAATTGTCCCGCAAATCATTTCAACAATCATGAATTAATTATTAATTTAACATTTTGTGGAGATTGGGCTGGAAATGTATACCCTGGGGGAATGGGAGCTTGTAATGAAAAAGTTCGATCTGATCCTGCCGCCTTTAAAGATGCCTATTGGCTTATCAATCATATCAAAGTTTATTCAAAATAAAGCTTTTTTATTTTTTTATTTTTCTTTGGTGTTGTGCTTGTGAAATAAAGTCTTTATCAACAAAATATTTGTTGTTGCAATGCCCCACTATGAAATTTTTTCTTCCTATTCCGAGAAAAATCCGTCATACACTAAGAAGACATTTTCGCGTCGAAAAATTTTGGTGAATTTTTTTCTACAACAAAAAAATTCTGTTTTATTCGATTTTTGCAGATCTCAGGAACTACTAGACCAATTTTTATGATTTTAAAAGCATTATTCTTATTTTAAATAATTAAGAATAGCCAAAATAATAAACAAGCTTGAAAAAAATGCAGAAAAAACGCATTAAAATGTTTCGACACGAAAATGTCTTCTTAGTGTATGACGGATTTTTCTCGGAAAAATACCATACTGGCCCTGGCATTTTCTTAAGAGGAACTATACATCTGGCTTCAAAAAAAAATTTCTCAATTTTGATAGTTTTTTTTCTTATATGTACAAAAATTATTCTTTCTTCTTTTTACGGTATATTTTTTCAAAAGTTGTTTGTCTTTTTTTTTATTCATCCCTTTCTGTCTGCATATGCAAATTAAAATAAACCAAAGAGAAAAATTTATTGTAAATCTTACTGTATCAGTGATGAACAAAGATGCACAATGAGGCAAATGGAAAAATTAATATTTTTAGAATTTTCTTTTGCGAAATTTTTTAAAATGTTTTAAAAATTGAACAACAATAAAGGAAGGAGGGCATGCTGACAATGAGTAAGAAAGAGGTTTTATAAATGAATCTATTAGATATTTTGGATACGGTATAAAATTTGGCAGAATAGAGCATACGTATTTTTAAAAAAACATTTCCTCGAAATATTATCATATCCTTTTTTGGAGGTCTTAGCTCGGAATAAAAAATTAAATTTCATCAAAATTTGCATAGTTTTGCTTTGTTGGCATTTCTCATGATCTATGGTCAATTTTTCGTGTAAATTTTGATGAAAGAAGTTCGGGATTAGTAAAAGGCATCTCCTGATCCGTAATCCACTAATCCATTGAATATGCAAATTTTAAACATTTATTTTTTAATTAAAAAATGATGCAATTAATCATTATATTTTACTCGCAAATAAAACAATAAATAAAAATGATACTTCTTAAAGGGAGAGGACGGGAAGGAAGAAGTTAATTTTTTTTTATTACTGTGGTCCCACCCCGAAAGCTCTCTACAAATCGAGTAAAATTTTTTTTTTGAGAATCAAAAATTTTTTTAGTAGAGAGCTTTCGGGGTAGGACCACAGTAATAAAAAAAATAAACTTCTTCCTTCCCGTCCTCTCCCTTTAAAATTAAACAGTTACATGTTGAATTAAATTAGAAGCATAATTGTTGATATTTCGTGGAAAAATTTGAATCGATAAATTGCATTCAGTTGCTTTTGTCATTCGAACAGTAATTTTAATATCGTTATTTTTAATTGTCATACTTTCAACTCCACTTATAAATTTTCTTTTTTGAATGGTACTAAACAGCCCACTTTGAATTCCAGCTGTGTAGTAGTCGGTTACGTGCCTAAAAACATGAGTTTTGATACTGTAGGGTATTAAAGCCAATTTACCCTTCTACATGATGAACATTTTGGGATTCAATCAGGTTTGCTTGAGACACTATATCAAATTTCACATCTAAGAACAATAATTAATTTTTTTGAGTATTATTTGTATGTAAGCTTACCTGCATTTGTGATACCAATGCAAACACTATTAACTCCACCTATACCTGATAATGGAATTTGCCAACTTGCAGTAATCAAATATTTTTGATATCTCCAGGCACACATTACTGCAGCTCCATACAACGAAAATTGTTGTTTTCGAGTAACCTGTTTTAATCATAAAAATTAAAATTAAATGTAACTAAAATAATTATTTTCTAAAAATTTTAAAACAAAACTCACAAAAACAAAACGATGCCCTGGGAGAACATCCTTTTTTTCAGTTGTATAAATGAACCAACCATGTAATTCTTCAGATCCAACAAATTTTAGTGTTTTTCTTTAAAATATATCTTTTAGTTATTAAATGATTAGTATAATTGAAAAAAAGTCAAGGCGGAATTTTGTGACACAAGAACCTCGGAATTTTCGAAAGTGTCATCCTTAAAATCTCGGAAAAATGAGGTGACCTGCCCACGCGTGGAAAAAAACAAAAGTGTCACAAAAACCTTGCCGAAGTGTCACATTTTTTTTGTCTCAAAAATGTGACAAAATGCCTGATTCTCTTAATGTCACAAAAGTGTGACAAATTTGTCACATTTTCTAAGTGTCACAAAAGTGTGACAAATTTTCACATTTTCTAAGTGTCACAAAAGTGTGACAAGTTGTCACATTTTCTAAGTGTCACAAAAGTGTGACAAATTTTCACATTTTCTAAGTGTCACAAAATTGTGACAAAATGTCAGTTTTTCTTAATGTCACAAAAGTATGACAAATTGTCACATTTTCTAAGTGTCACAAAAGTGTGACAAGTTGTCACATTTTCTAAGTGTCACAGAAGTGTGACAAAATAACATATTTTTCTCAGTTTAATCAAAGAACAAACCTTGTAAAATTATCAACTTCTACACAGCAGACAACTTTTTTAGTAAAACCAAAATCTTGATAATTACATACAAAAGTCCCAGATTTTTGTAACAATTTTTCAAGATCTTCCATTGAAAATTCTTTTTTTCGAAGATATCGAGTATTTGGATTGTAATCTGAATCAACAAGTTTTCCATCAACGACCAATTGAATTGTTACAGTTTGTGGGATCTCATCAGCAGGGCCATCCCATGTATCAATTTCAACCACAACAAAGCAATCTTGTGATTTTTGTTCATCCATTAATTTACAAAATGTAGTAATTCGATCATTATTTCGTTCCTTTTCAAATGAACAAAATAAAATATACGTGTTTTTCTTGATATTATTTCGTTTAATTTCACTTAACCGACAATCATTAGAAGCTGTTTTAGCACCTTTGCTTTCAAAATCTCGAAGAAATTTTGCTCTTTCAATTATGCTACGATTTTGATACAAAAATGCATCAAAATTTGCATGTGATGCAATTGAATTTTCTTGAATGAAAGTATATCTTTTATTAATTATAGAAGGATCTTCATTTGTTGCCCGAACTTTTAATACCATTTCACGGATATCATCCTAAAAAAGAGAATGTTTGAGATTAGAGTTTAAAAACATGTTAAATTTTTCGTAAAAATCATTTATTCTTAAATTTTACAGTACTTTGATGTAAATTCACTAATTATCATCGAACTTTTGACCTTTACAAAAATTATTTGTTAAGATCAAAAGGCATGTACTTTCCTAGAGCTTTTAATACCCCTGTCCCTATTGTTCCTCCTATTAAGAGGAAACGAAACGACTTGGCAATATGCAAATTTGCATAACTTTGGATATTTTCTCCTACATGGAAAAAATATTTTCGTAAAATCCTAGGCCAAAATATAGAGAATTTTCAGAAGATTTTTAGGTCATTTGTGTTGCAAATTTGCATATCACCTTAATTCGTCTTGAAGGAAAATAAGGAACCTCAGAGGTCAGGAAAAGACGTGAGGATCACATCATTGTTCGAAACTGTAACTTTAATTTCCAAAACTTTCCTTAATTTTTGCGATATCATTTGCCATATCATGCAAATGTTTAAAAAACATATTTTTTTCATCCCTTGGAATGCTCGAAGTGTTATTGATATCCGCCCATAAATCTTTCATTTGACCATAACTTCCATCAATTTCATCAAAAAGTGACTCAATTATTTGAATTCTTCCAGTACTGATTGAAGTGAATCTACTTTCAAAATTTGAATTAATTTTTAGAAAACTTGATAAACTTGAAATTGGAAGTAAATGAAACGTTTGTTGTTTTCCATCTTTTTCGGCAGTAATGGTGTCAATGAATTTTCTTGCATCTTCAATTGTTTGTGGTAAACTTTTATCTGGAGGTGGAACATCTGTATGAACAGTAATTTTTGTTTCTTCACTTTTCCATACTTTATTGTCGTCATTCGTTGGCGTGTTTACTAAAAAGGTACATTAAGTTGTAAATAACAGTTGTACAGTCATAGGGTCTAGTGGGATTGTCCAGACGTGACGTCACGCAAAAATCCGAAATTACCGTCACGTTCTTTCATTTGATCTTTGCCGCTTTTTATATGGGCCATGATATTTTGCACACCCCCACCCACCCATAAAATACGTCCAGGTCTTGGTCTGAAATTAGATCCACCTTCTACCGTTTTGACAATGTTGTAACTTTTGTGTTGCCCCCGATTCCGCCTCCAGAGGCAAAAAGCAGCACTATATCTTTGATCTTGTGAAAAAATTTCCTCGACAACTCTGGAGGCACAGCAACATTGCGTTCAGACATATTCAAAGCCATTAAGGGAGATGTATAATTTGCTGCTTTTTTGATTTCGCAAGAACGTTCGAGAAGCTGAAAGTTGTTGAAAGTCAGGGCCTTTCGTTTTTTTCTAACTTTACCAACAAACAAAAAAAGCGAATGTTCCTGATCTTCAATTTCTTTCAGATTCGCGAACTTTCTTGCGATATCAAAGAAAGCAGCAAATTAAATATCTACTTTAAGAAAGAACTTACAATGCGCTTTAACATCCCCAATATTTGCAAATTGAAGTTTCTTCAATTCCAATGACATTTTTTGAGTTATTTTTCTTTTGTCATGTCCACTGTTATTAAAATTTGTAAAGGTTATGGTGGCATTTGCACCCCAAGTAATTCCAACGATGACATGAGTAGCATGTTCATGCCCACTAAATTCATAATATTCTTCAAGTCCAGATTGCTTATAATTGATGTAATCTTTTTTTGTTGTTTTTCGAACAAATTCATGACATTGTACAGCTCGTTCGCTATGAATTTGATCTTTGAAAAAGCTTACTGACCCTGAGGCATCCATAATTCCACATAGCAAACTCAAAGATGCATCCCCATCAATTCCAATTTGTCGAAGATTTTCAGATGATTTTGTTGAAGTCGAGGAATCATAGACTAGGCCATTACTAGATGAAACACTTCGTTCAACAAATTGATTTATATTACTGTAACATTTTTCACTATTTTGGAAAATTTGAAACAATTTTTAGGAAAACTTACGCTTTAAAAATGTTGGATAACATTAACTTTTCTGTTCGAACATCGTATAAATCACCAATATTTGCCATTCTGCCCAAACTTGGACGAGTGCATTCATTGTTGCTCATTTTTGCAACAAAAACAATAAGTTAAACAGCGTTAATTAACCTAAAAGTTACAATTAGCTTTGAAAAAAACGAATCAAACACGTTTTTGTGGAGGTTAATTTTGTTTTAGCTATAAAGTCACGAGAGAAAACTGCTTTTATCAACAAAAAAAATTGACTGAATTTTTGTTGGAAAAAAAACTTCACTATTTTTTTTATCAACAAATTGGTCACAGTTAATTAAGCTAAAAATATTTCTTCAGTTTCTCCTCGACAGTACTCAAAAAGTGATAAAAAAGCTAAAAATATCCACATCTTTCTATGTTCAAATTTTATATGGAAGAGCCTTGCAGTAGCGCCTACAGTGAAAAAAATGAAAAATGCCCCAAAAACTAATAAAGCATCGGAAACTTTTTGTATTTGAAAAAAGTGAATCATCATTTTATTTATACTTTTTATATATTTTAATCCTTAAAAACGATAAGAGCCTGTGAATTCAGTTTTCTACGGGGGTTTTCATGATAATTTTAATGTTTTTGTCCTGCTTATTATTATTATCAGTTCTTTAAATGCAAGATCAGCAATTTCAAGTTAGGAAGTTTTTTTACACTTGTTCTAATTTTTTGTACTTCAGCCTTTCTTAAATGTTACAAGCTTTTAATGATTTAAATCATGATTTTTATCCTGAAATGTCAAAAGCTTCGAACATTTAAAAAATATTATGACATAAAATTTATGAAAATTATGTGTTCTTCAAAATGAATTGGTGATAGAATATCATTAATAAGCCAAGCTATAAAACATCGTTAATCTCAATACAAAAATTTTATATAAATAATGAACACAATGAATAGGATAACAAAAAACAAATTAAAGATTTATTTCGTGCTTCCTTCTTCATCAAAATCTTCAGGAATTTTGTCATCATGGAAATTTTTAAAGGCATAATCTTGTTTTCTATGACGACAAAAACGTCGACCAATAGGGACAACAGATATTCCAATAACAAAACCGATAACCAAAATAACAGTTGCGAACCCAAAATGAAGCCAAGAAAAATTTGCATTAGAAGATTCAGCAACAAGTTTACTGTATTCCTTGCAATTCTTTTCAATTTTAGCTTCATTTGGACAAAAATTTTTACTAATTTGAATAAATTTGACATGCTTTAGAGCATGTGGACCAAAACATTTTAATCCATTATCATTGTATGGATGATCAGGTTGAGGAATGGTAAATGAAGGATACGGTAGTTCAAATCCTGGAATATGTTCTCCCATTTCAATCATTGATTGCATAACAATTTCTGACATTTCCAATTCTAGAACCTCTGTTGGAGGGGTCATTGAAGGATGAGGTGAAACTTTTTGTAAATTAATTGTATGAGTTGGTGATAGAATATCATTAATCAACCAAGCCATTGAACAATTACACATAAATGGATTATTTCCAAGACCAAATTTTTTTACATTATGCCAATTAAGAAGATCTCCAGGAATTGTTGCAAGTTTACAGTATTCAATTGAGAAGGATTCTAATGGTGGAGAAGTGCCATTATAAGCATATCCAAAGGCATTTTCATGAATAAAAGTTAAATTAAAATTTTGATATAAACGTAGCTCCTTCAAATTTGGATAATTACAAAGTGCACAATCATCAATGAATTTTAGGGATGATTTAGTCATAGAAAGTTTTTCCATCTTTGGATTCAAACTTGTTCCAGTGTTGAGCAGTGAAGTAATTTGTGTTTCATCCAAATTTAAATATTGAAGATTTTTTAAGGAATTTATAGCTTTTGGAAATGTGGTTATAGGATTTCCATACAACAACAAAATTTGAAGAGATCTAAAAAATTGATAGACTTGGTCATTTTCTGAGACAGATTTTGGAGGGGGATTTAAATTTTGAAGACAATTTTTTTAAGATGAATTTTTATGGAAATATTTTGAGAGACCGAATTATAGGGACAGAAAACTTGGGATTATTGGGGACGGATTTTTGTAGAAAAATCTTAAGGGAGGAATTTTTGGGGGTATGATTTTAAGGGACCGATTTTTGGAGAGAAAAAAGTTTCGACTTTCGAGGACCTATTCGTTAAAGTTGAAGGTGTAGTAATATGCAAATTTGTTACCCACCTATCTTCTCCGTGGAAAAAAATATTTCACAGAAAAACTATTGGCTAAAAAATTGAATTTTTGCCTTTTTTCGGCACACAGTTTTATGAGAAAATATTTTTTTCTTGGAAGAGATGGATTCCAAAGGTTTGCAAATATGCATATTGCCACGTTGTATAAAAAATAATGTAAAAAAACTTACACAAGATTTACGAAAGCATCATCATTGATAAACATTATTTTACATCTTGCCAAATTTAGCTTTGTTAATCTTCCCAAACTTTTTGGGAACAAATATTTTAAAAATAATTCATGAAGCCCCAAATGGAAGTTCATTGAAAAATCAAGTTCTTTTAAAGCTGTAAAATTATCAAATGCTCCATTTTCGATTTTTGAAATTGGATTTGAATTTAATCGTAAAATTTCTATAGTATGCTCATTTCCTGGTAAAATTTTATTCTAAAAAAACAAATTTGCATAAATAATTTTTATTTAACAAAGTTAATTAATACCTTTTGTAATATATTTATATTATTAGACCCAAAATCTGCAACCTTAACAACAAAATTTTCTTTCATTATTTTAATATTTGTGGTATTAAATTCATCATAAGAAAAGTCATAATAACGGGAAAACCTTTGGGTACAAGATAATGTATTATTGAAACATGTACAATCAGGATCTAAAATAATGATGATATATTTAAGGAGATGTATCATTTGATTCATTTATTTCGCAAGAAAGTTCGCGAACTGCGAATAACTGATATTCAGGGAATTTCGCTTTTTTCTATTGTTTTTTGTTAGCGAAAAAAATAACATAAATTATACATAATATTAAAAAAATACTACTTTCGTTGACAATAAACAAAAGAAAAAAGCGCGATTCCCTGAATATCAGTTATTTGCGGTTCGCGAACGTTCTTGCGAAATAATAAAAAATGAAACAAATGAAACATCTCTTTTAGAATTATTAATTGTTGGTAAAATTTTACTTTGTTGAAAATTACCACAAACTTGGTAATCATAAGTTTTATTTGTAATTTTGTCAAAGTATGGAGTTGGTAGAGGTTTTTCATCTTGTGATGGAATTGGTGGAGGAAACATATTTTGGATTGGGTGTTCTTGATATGAGGGGGATGCAACATAATAAGTACGAGAAGAAGATTCTATGATACGATCATGTGGAATTTCTTGGACTTCTTCATATTCGGGCATTTGGGGTCTTGGTGGTGACATGTGGGATGTGTCAGCCATTGTTGGAGCAGTTGGGGTTGTTGGTGCCGTTGAGGTAGTAGAAGAAGTTGTTGAGGTAGGAATTTTGGAAGTATCATTTAATACAGTATTAGTTACAGTTAAAAAATTTGTTGATGGAGTGGGCATAAATATGGAGATATCAGCTTTACAACCAAATACCGTAATCAGCAGCAAAAGCAAACACACCTTCAATATCTTCATTTCAACAAATTTTCATTTAAAATATTTAGTTTAATTCCAAAAAAATGAAAAAATCAAATAAACATATCTCTGTTCAAAAAATCTTTCAGGATTAACAATAAAAAAAAACAATGACATAAATGATGGATGTGCTTGGGAATATTGGGAATATTTAATTCAACAAAGAAAAACACAAAATTCTCTGGAGTCACATATAAATCACAGTTAAAAGGTGTAAGATTTGTTTGAAGTGTTTTCAAAAAATGATTTATTGCATTTAAGGGAAAAAAGGTAAAAATTTTGATCTGCATTTTTCCTTTAAGCAAAATGCCACCTTCAAATTTTTGACATTAAAAAGGACAAAATTTTGATTTCTTTTTATCATCGTTAAATCCTTTTTTTAAGTTATATTTGACATATTGAAAAAAGGAAAAGTCAGTTTTCCTCAAAACTCATGCGAAAAAAAGATGGAACAAAAAACAAGGATAAAATTTTTTTTGTCTATCAGATACTCTATCTGCTTGCATGCTGCTGTTCATTTTCATCCACGATTTATGCAATATTTTTGAGAAGCTTGAAACATAATAAAAGAATTTCAATGGTGTCTAATACCTGACAAAAAGTGCACTGAAAAAAAACTAGTACTAAAACGAGTGATTTTCACACGTTTTCGTGTGATTTGAAAACACTCTTAGGACCCGGGTTATTTTCACACGAAATCGTGACAGAGGTACACGTTCATAAAACGTACCAAAAAATTGGTACGAAAACGTGTGAAATATTATCACGATTTCGTGATATTTCTATCATGTTTTAATTTAAAAATTTTTTATTAATTAAAAATATTCATCACTTGATTTTTTTAAATAATTCTGAAAGCCTGAGGCAATCAGTCTCCAAAATTTTGTGTCAAAAGCTTCAAGGCAATGCCACGAAGTTTATCGGCCTCTACCGATTAAAATGGCACAAAACCAAAATGCTATTATGCAAATTTTGGTTCTGCACCATTTTATTTTTCCATTTAATTATACCCGAAGGTATCCCTCAAATGGGAATGGAAAAATTTTTTGTTGGAGAAAAAAACCAACGACGGTTTACTTATCAAAAACAAAATACACTATCAATACAAAACGCTGGAAGAGACAGAGAACACAAGACACACTCTCTCTCTTCAGAGAAAAAACGTACGATTTTTTTGGTACGAACATGTGTTAAATCGTTCACGTTGCCTCGATCGTACCTATTTTTAACACGAATTCGTGAAAAAGCCATCGTGTTACTTTTCTCAATGTACTAGTTTTTTTTTCAGTGTGCCCAAAACTCTTCAGAATTTAACAAAAACTAGTGATTTCTGCAAAATCTTTCATAATGTTTGCTTTCAACGTACATAAATTTATTTTATGAGGAATCTTTTAATGATATCCAAAACATTTTTTTAATATTTAGTATAGCTAATTATTGCTGGGACATCTCTAACGTTTATTCCCTTGTAAGATTAACCAAAAACCATTCGATAAAGAATTTCTTAATATCGTTTATTCTCTTTTTTTACAGGAGTGTATTTATTACAGTTACCAAAGTAGATAAACTGAAAAATAGTATACAAACAAAAAATATTTAACAAAATGTTTATTCCCTTTTGATAGGCGCTATCTCATTTTAGTACCGCTCTTTTTTAGTTTGCCAAAAGTTATTTTTGATTACTTAATTCTGGTAAAAAAACCAACTTCGACTTTTTTGCATCAAATGATTTTTTTTTACAATCAATTGAACATGACTGCAATCAAAGAATGTGACTGCTCAAAAAGAAATCAACACTCGTTTGCTCATTTTTTTTCTCAAAGAAAAGCATTTGCTGATGAAAAATTGTTTTTGGTACTTGCAAGAAATGCAGCGTTTTTGAATATTTTGTTTAAAAAAATCAATAACATAAGATGCAGAAGAAAAAATCTAAACGTCTGTTAATTTTTTAACAGACGTTATCTGCTTTATTAATTATCTGCTTGATTTGATGAGTGTGTATGAAACAAATCCTTGCACATTAAATTACAAAATAAATTTTAAAGTTGGCCAATTAAAAATTACCGACATATTTCATTTTCGCTATTTAATAATTTTGTATGTTAATTGAGACGAAAAAGAAATATTAATTTAAATAATCAAAATCATCAAAATCATCAACAAAAAATGGCAAAGCATTTCTTTAAATCGGTAAAAGTCAAATCCAAATTCAACAAATAACAGTTATATTTGAAACAAATTATTAGGGCGATCCATAAGTTCGTTCCGCACTTTGCCAAGTGCAAATCGCGGAACGAACTTATGGATCGCCCTAATATAAATAAATTTATTCTTCTAAAGAAATTAGAAATACAATAAATACAGAATATAAAGTAAAACTACTGCAATAAAAAAGAATGTAAAAAAGAAAATAAAATTAACAAGTACTTAAAAAAGAATACAAAAATATCAAAGTTTGCTTTTGCTCGAGTTGTTAGAAGTGAGAGTGATAGAAGAGATTTTGTGTTTCATTTCATCGATCGAATTAATTTTGTCACATAATATTCCATGTTTATTTAGCAGAAAGGATACTCGATTTGAAAAATGTGTGTTCGCATATTTGCCTTTAATGTTGGATTTTGGAAGAAAATGTCCAGTATTTCTACTTTTAATCAACAACAAAAATGCCAAAACATTCCTTTAAATCGGAAATAGTCAAATCCAAATTTAACAAATTGCATTTTTTGAAACAAATTGTTTGTTATTGCCAATAACAACCAAAAATAACAAATTAATCAATTCATTTTTGAGACGAAAACTTTTTTAAATTATGTATTGTTTCATCGATTTTTATTGTAAAAAAACATGTTTATCTGATTTTGAATTTTAAAAAAGTGCCTTGCTTTGAGAGAATGAACTACATACAAAACAATCAAAGGCTCAAAAAAGGAATTTAGTTTTTTCAAATGTTAATATATGGTACATCCAATTCCTACCCCACCCCTGCAACGATCGGTACCTCTTTGCCAAGATCTTGGGGGAAGTTTGATTTTTGATGGCTATAAAAATATTTATTAATTATTAAGAAATTTGTTTCAAGTACTCACAATGCACTGGTTTTTAAAGCACCGTTTTCCATACGCACAATCCAAAATTTTACGACATTTTTTAGGTTTTTTTCCTTTCGGCTTTTTTGATGTCACTTTTTTACCCTAAAAATTTAGAATTTATAAATTCAAAACATAAATATTTTTTTTTGACAGAACAAACATGTTTCTTGTCTAATTAGAAGATAACTCGATGCCATGTTACATGATTGGATATGCCAAAATGACATGCCGCCTTTGATGTGCGGCACAATTTCTTTGATGTAATGGAAAAAATCAATTTTTTATTACTTATCGCATGACATCGGGATTGCTCCTTTACAATTTGAATTTTAAGAAAAAAGTTCAACCTACCTCAACACATTTGCCTAATTTGCATACTTTGCCATTTAGACAATCAATAAAACCACATAGAGAATCGTATTTGTCGTTGTCAGATTCATCAGAATCATAATCTTTATTGTCAGGTTCAGAATCGCCCTCTTTATTTTCGGGTTTAGAATCGTAATAATTTTCAACATCAGACTTAGGTCCAGCAACGATAGATACCGCCGAGGTGACATAAGAAAAAGCAACAAAAAAGATAAGAATTCCAAAGGAGAAAAAAACCTTCATTTTTTGTTGTGGTTCTAAAATTAAATTATAAAAAATCAAAAGAAAATATCTCATTTTAGTGTCTCTCATTTCCTCTCTGTGTTACATGTAATAAAATATTAGCAGTGTTTAAGAACAAACTGATACCAGACTATCCAATCACTTCCTTTTATATGATATTTCACAAAAAAATTTAATGGAAAGAATAAACGTCTATACAATTTTTCTATTAATGCATATTAAATCCAGACTATCAAAATGGGTTGTTGCAATTTGCAAAAACTTTTCTGCAAAAAATCGCAGTCTGAAACTTTCACTGAATGAAAAGTTTTAAAATGCTTTTATTATTGAAAAAAAATTTCCTTTTAAATACAAAAATCAAGAATATGAAATTGTCTATTCATTGCAAATTTGCAAAAAAAGTGCTATTAAAATTTGGAAATAAAAAAAGGAATAATTGTTTTGATGTCCTTAACAGTTTTGAGTGGTAATCCTTCAACAGTTTCAAAAAGTGTCAAAATAATAATATCAAAACTTCGAATAACTATCAATTTTTCTGCAGTCATACTGTAGATACTGTTGCGGCAAATTTTTTAATAACCCAGCTTAAAAAATGTTGTGCTTGTACAATTGTATCCAAACGCCAGAAAAAGGCTAAAAGCAAACTTTTGTTGACCGATATCCGTTTATGCATACCAAGGGTTACCTTTATTCTTTTGGCTAAACAAGCACAAGAAGAAAATATCGCATACATTTTCCGGTCCTTTTTTTAATTTTAAAAGAGTCGTTTTTTGCTGTAATAAAATATACAATTCTTTTAATTTTTGTCAAAATAGTAGTACTGTAATAAATTTTTTCCTTCTTTCATTGCAATAGTAACACACATGATGTAAATATTTAAAAAAATTCAATGTTTCAATTATACCCCATTTTCGTACTTTTAAAAAAGAAATTACCGTGTTTATTTACATTTTTTAAAAAACAACCTGAAAATTACATTTTTTATTTATTCATTTAATTTTAGTCACAGTTGTTAAAACTAGAGTCTTGTTTCATTGAAAATTATGCATATAAAGGTGGCATGACATAGCAGGAAATAAAAAAATTAAATGTGCCAAAGTTGGAATTTAGAAAACAACTCATATTTGACAAAAATGCCAACTTTTGAAGAATTGAAGCATTTACTTTCTTTGATATATATTATTCCATCTTTGATACTGTACTTTATAATTTTATATTTAATATTATTCAGTAATCTTCGACAAAAATATTCTGGAGCATTTTATTGGATATTTTCATTTTCCGCAATTAATTATATCTTCCTAACAATAACCTATTATACCGTATATCGATTTACAACAACTCCAATTTTTTATCCAATCCTTTCAACATGGCCATCTCAGCATCCCTTTTATCCTATTGTTTATACGCTAATGTATTATACAGCATATGCAAATCATGCCTACAGTCTAACAATCTCTATAAACAGATTTACAATTTTTGCCCTAAAAACACGGCATAACATTTTTTGGGAGAAAAATCTCAAATATTTTCTTGGATTTTGTATTTTTGGACCATTAATTTTAATATGGAATTTTCCATTTTTGGATATTCAAAATCGACCCATTGAAGGTACTGTAGTTTTTATTGCTCCGACAATTACAACCTTTGCACCATGGATGCAAAGATCCCGAAATCTTTTTATTGAAATTTTTGTTACTTGTCTCGCATCAATGTTTATGAATTTATATGTCATTTATGGAATGATTTCTTCAAAAATTCATTCAAAAAACAAGAATAATAATTTTTCAAATTTGAAAATATCAAAACAAGATTTTAAGATGATTATTTATGGAATGTTAATTGTTTCGACGGAAGCTGTTACATGTGCCCAACAGGTTTGTTGAAATCTGAAGAGATTGATCCAATAAAAATTCAAATTCAAAAGATGAACAAAGTATTTATGGGATTCGGAAAATGTAGTCCATGTATCTAAATTGGGAAGCTATTGAGACTCATATAATCAGAATAGACTCATGAATAGGGTTGTACATTCCCCGGGGAATCGAAAAAATGAGGGAATTCCCCGGAGATTCCCCGGGGAATTCCCCAGCATTCCCCGGAAGTGCCGTTTTGTAGTTTTAAAATTACAGTACCCAAAAAATATTAAAACTTGAATTTTTAACATAAATTAAAACATTTATATATTTTTAAATGGTTTTTTAAGCAAAGATGACCTTTTTTTTACTAAAATATTTAATTTTTAACAATATTTTTTTTCTATAAGGAGAAAAAAAAACGGGGAATGGAAAACATTCCCCGCAAAAATCGGGGAATTCCCCGGAGATTCCCCAGGGGAATTCCCCGGGGAATCCTTGGGGAAGGTGAATTGACAACCCTACTCATGAATATTTTTTACCTTAAACTTTAGCATTTTGGAACCCTTCTTCAAAACCAAATTTAACTATTTAACTTTAAGAATGGCACAAAATTTAGCTAGATTCTAAAAATCCAGATATATTTCAGATTTTTAACCTAAACACATCGAATTTTTTTCCAGAAAAAACCAGAAAAACGTGAGACAAAGTGTGGCAAAATGTTTATGAACGCCATGTGTAAAACAGGCTTTCGAAAAAAAACGAAAAGACTTTTCTTTTGTTCTTTTTAAAAACGAAAGAAAACGAAAAATCTCACATTTTTCTGCCTTCGTTTCGATGTGTAAAATATATTAACAAAAACAAAAATTTAAATTTGGCGCGTTTTGGCGTTGTGTTAGAATATCCAAACATTAAGGTAAAGAAGTAATCCCCTCATACATGAGTCTTCTCTAAAAATAAAAACGTATGCAAATTAACCATCTCAATTTTCATCATTTTTTTGAGTTCCAAAATAATATGATAATATGATCATGTTTCATTTAACAGAATTTTTAAAATTTGAATGAATTTATTTTCCTTTTTAGTGTCTGCTTGCAATTGATAGAGAAGCATTTCTGGCTCATGTATTAAGTACACAATTTCTTCTTGCTGATATCAGTTCTTTGGCACCTGTTTGGTTTCTTTTTATTACAAATCAACAACTTCGAGAAGATATTTTACAAATATTTTTTCTAAAATCACAAACAAAAACAATACAAGTTAGTTGTGTTGTAGTTCAAAGGAATCATTAAAATACAAAAAACTTACTGTCAATTATTTATCCTAACTATTAATTAATTGTATATATATATACTACGGTTCATGACATTGTAATTTTGTTAAAATTTGAAAAAACAAATATAATTACCATTATCTAAGAACTATTTTAAAAACGGAAAAAAGAATTAAGGTCTTTTTGTCAAACGAATTTTCAAATTTATTTTCGTTACAAGACACATAAACTGCCCCCTCCTTTAACAGTAAGATTTAAATTTCACAAAATTTGATTCATAAAAAATGATAATTACCCAACCATTGTAATATTTAAACAGTTTGGAAGGTTTTATACTATAGTAAGCAAGATGGAAAAATTTATTTCAAAAATTTACTGATACAGTACATTTGTCAACAGGATAATAAAAACGTGCCAAACATTTTATTATATATACGAACAATTGGTAATATCGATAAAGCAACAGAATAAATGGAAATAATCCAAAAAATAATACATGAAGCATAAACAAAAGTGAGAAAAATGTTGCGACGTCTTAAAACGTCTAATCGAATTATAAACCCAAGAATCATTCCGGTACAGAAGAACACCAGTATAGTACAACAAAGAAAATATTTAAATTTTGGTAATAAAAATTCATTTGCGATTTTTGAACTGCAAGGTTTTTTTAATTCATTTAGATCATTAACTTTTTGTTGCAAAGTTTCGTAAACATTTTCCAAATTGTTCATTAAATTTGCATAATAATCATCAAATGGATGTTTGTTTAAGCTATCCTTTGCAAGCTGGATTTTCTAAAATGAAAGTTAATTAAATACACAAAAAATCAATAAATTCAAAAATTAGTTATCTTACAGTTGTAACATTTTGGCATTTTTCTTTAATTTTTAGATATTTAGATTTTTGAGTAGGACCAAATGTTTCACATGGAGCATCCAATAAAATTTTATCTGGATTAAGAAGAAATGTCGCTCCAGTTGAAATCACTGTAATATTTATTCCAGCAATTACAACAGCCAGGAACAAACTCAATACAAGATAATATTTGTTTTTAAATTCTTCTTTTCGCTTTCCACAAAAACAAAATAAATGAAGCAATTGAAATTTTTTCATTAATAACAACAACAAATTGTGATTCCTTTAAAAAAGATCTATGCAAGTTACCACAAATAAATGAGACAAAAAATAAAAATTAACTGAATTGCAGTCTCTTTATAGTTAAAACAAAAATACGTAATCAATAAAAATTTTGTTTATTTAAGGATATTATCTTATGCCTACAATCAATTTTTTTGACCTCCTAATCTTTGCCTTTAATTTTTTCTTATTTTACTTTGCCCTTCTTCCATTTTTTCAAACTTTCGAACTACAAGAAAGTCTTTAGCTCCCAGGGCTTTGGAAGGCTCTAATCCATCCTTACTTGTACTACATAAACCTTAAAACTTAAAATTTTACAAAACTTTTTTTCTTAAATGCACATAAAATGGCAATTAAAACGATCCTCTCCAAAAAATGATAATCATTTCAGAATGAATTGTTGTAGAATTTTGTTTGACTTTTTTATTTTTTTAAAACGTAAATAAACGAAAAAAGCTTTAATTAAATAATTAAATAATTACATAATTTATTTTGTAATTCTAAAAGTAATATGTACTTGAATAATAAATTTATAAGATAAATTACAAATATAAAATAAATTTAAAGCAAACAAATCTTTTCTTAAAATGCATTTTTAAAAAACAAATTTAAAGCAAAGAAATCTTTTCTTTTAAATTCAAAAGGTAAAACATTTTAAAATGCATTTTACAATGACATAATTGCCTTAGGCAGTTCAGCATTTAAAATTGTTTAATTTCTTTTTGAACGACCACCACCATGTTGCTTGAATGTATCTTGCAAAAATTCTTTACCCTGGTATTCATAAGGCAAAAAACACCGAAGTTGCTTCTTTTCAGCTGCTAATCCAGCTCTGAATGATGAAGTAAACATTTGAAGATTTCCATTTTCTAAGTGATGCTCGGCTTTTCGATAATAACATGAAGGAACTTTTTCATGATCTTTTGGAGCTTTTGCAAGAAAAGCATTCAAAGCATTTAAAGTTTCTTCGCTTCTTAATTGTTGAAAACTGAGAGC
The DNA here is from genome assembly GCA_024447195.1 of Panagrolaimus sp. LJ2414. NCBI lineage: Eukaryota > Metazoa > Nematoda > Chromadorea > Rhabditida > Panagrolaimidae > Panagrolaimus > Panagrolaimus sp. LJ2414. Next base: position 3,265,751 of record JAMRXY010000023.1, read on the forward strand.
AACTGCATGAGTATATAACAATAAAAGAGATTCAGGGCATGTCTAAAAAGTTTTTTTAAAGGGGAGACCCATTACAAATAAATTTTTGTCCCTTTCGTTCATTGGAGGTCCTGACACGAAAATTTTAAAAATTCCGAATCAATGAAATCTGATGAACTTTTTCTGATTCCAAAATGGTATAAACTTTAAAAAATGGTTAGAGATAAGTTGAGATTAAATTTTTTTGTACAAATTCATGAGTTTTTAAGAAATTATACAAAAAGTTGAAATTGAGCTTATTAGTTTTGCAAGTTCATACCATTTTAGGAATGAGAAAAAATAAGTATGACAAAATGTCATCAGAATTCATTGATTCGGAATTCTTAGAATTTTCATGTCGGGACTAGAATCTAGTCACTAGATATGGTGCCGGCGGGATTAATAATATTTTAAACTTAAAAATTTTAAACAAAGTAGTAAAAATTCATAATTTTAGGCTTCTTTTTTTAAAAACCCCCCAAAAAAGTAATAACTTAAAGGCTAAACCTCATTGCACCAATCTGGATACTGTATTTATCAGAAAATACAGTGACCGAAAAATACTGTATTTTGTTTATTTAGTATTTATTTAAAGACAAGCTTTAATAACGACAAAAATGGCGAAAACACCAGTTTTTAACGGTTTCCGAAAAATATCTAGTATCTTGTATATCTGAATTAAAAGGTCATGGGCGCCTGCGCCGTCGCGCTCAACCTTTTCAGATTTTTGGGCGCGCCCACAATCCTAATCGGGACCTTCATTGAATGAAAAGGAAGAAAATTTATTGGTGGGGGAATATACATTCGAAAAGGTGATTAAATTTTACCTCAATTGCGTTCTTTGATACTCGAGATGCTTCATTTCGATTGCGCTTGAATGTAATCCAACCTGCAACAACCATCACCCATAAAAATTCATCTTGTGGAAACATTTCATTATATTTTTTAGCAATTTTAAGCATTCTTGGATTTTTTGTATTAATTTTAATATAACAAACTGCAGTATCAAGTTCATCAGGATGAGATTTGAATCGTTTCTAAAAATAAAATATGTTTATGAAAAATAAAAACAAAAAACTTTAATATTTTTTTACCTCAATTGATGGCTTCAAAGCATCAGGAACTTCAATAATTTCTCCATTAATATGAATAGCTTTTGATAAAGCTGCAACAAATTTAGCTGAATCACCTTTTTTAAAAGCTTCAATTGAAAGTGCCAAATTTTTCCAAACATCCAAATGCCGTTTAGCTGTTGGTGAGCCTTGCCTTGCTGCTTCCTGGAATTTAGTAACTAGGTGCTCGGGGTATACATATGTCACAGGGGTCGTAGCTTGGGGTCTTTGGGATAAGTCACTGGGGGCTTAAAATTTGCATATCAAGTAACCCGAAGGGGGTTTAATATATCTCAGCTCGAAAAAGCTCGAGCTTAAGTCAAGCTCGGGCCTTTAGATGACTAAAAAAGTTAAAAAAATATATTTTGTAAAATTTGCATATTCACGCCCTGAGGGGATCTGATCACCCCTTCCATCAAATTCCACTCGAAAAACTGCGCCTAGATCATGAATAATGTTCAAAAACTAATTTTTTGAAAATTTGCATAAAATAGTCATTCCCTAAGGGGAATACGGCTCGGGAAACCCATTCCATTGAAATCCCTTCGAAAAACCGACCATAGATCATGGAAAATGTTAAAAAAAAATTTTATGCAAATTTGCATAATTTTTTTTAAAATCGTCAAAATAAAAACGTACCTTAACAGCTTTACCAAATTGTTTATAATTAAGTGGATTATTAAGCTCTCTGAATTCTGAATATGAGAACAATTCAAGTAAAACATTGTCATCCATTTCATCAGGTATAGGTTCTTCTTGAGGGAGTTTTTCAAGCTTAAAATATATATCAGTTTTACTTTTTTTGCATAAATAAAACAATTCTTACCTCAGCTTTAACAATTCCAAGTTCTTTAAGAGCTTCTTTTGATTTTGGATTATACTTTAAAGCTTTTCGCAATGATTTTTCAGCTTTGCTCCATTCTCCTTTTTCCCTTTGTACTCGGGCAAGACAGTAATATCCTCTCCACCAACGTGGCCATTCTTGAATGGCACTTTTTGCATCAGCTTCAGCTACTTCGAATGATGATTCAGTTTTTAATGACAAAGCGGCAGTACTTCGGCATGCAAAGATTACAGCTTTTTTCTCATTTTCTAAATCAGACATTTTCAAAATTTCATCAAAGATCTCGATTGCTTCGATATATTTTTTAGCCTAAAATTTTATAATTAAAAATATACATTCTAAGACCCTTCCATAGGCTGTTTTTCTGGGGGGATAAAGGGGATATCCTTTTCCCTCAGGGTACAAAAATTCCAAAACGCCGGATAAAGCAAAAGTAATGATCGGAGAACGTTTTCATACCCCCTGAGCAACTACTAAATAAGTTTAAGATATTTAAACATAGTTTACGGTACCCTAATGGCACAAACAAAATTTGCATATTTGGTATTTGGCATATAACTCAAAAAATTAAATTCTTTGACAAAGTTTTTTTATATACTTTTCGCAAGCTACATATACAAACCCTATATTTTTACACCAAAAAATAACTAACCTCAAGCAATTTATTACCATTTTCCTTTAATCTTGAAAATTCTGCTTTATCCATCTTTTGTCGAATTTTAAAAAATTGGTAATTATCAGTAATGACCCTTAAAAATTACAGTGAAAAAGATGTAAAACAAATTTAATCACGCTTAAAAAAAGTATATATTTTACCGCGATAAATTATTAAGTATCATACTTTTTCTGAATGATAACTTAATATATACAACTTTTAAAATTTGTTTTCTAACAAAAAGAAGTCTATAAGTTGTAGACAGCATTTATTGCTGAAAAATTACAAATATCGCAAAGAAGGCGCACAAAAAATCGATTGAAGAAAATGTTTTTTATGTGGTCAGAAAGACGGAAAACTGATTCAATGCAAAAAAACTGCGGTCCGCAGACTAACATTCATTTTGAACATGTACGTCCTTCGTTCGGCAAAGACACACAAAGAAAAAAATATTGAAATCGGAAAAAATATGTTTTAGCCGAGCGTTAAAAAATTCGACAAAGAAGGTGCTAGTTTCCGAAACAATTTCGTAACAAAAAATATCAAAAACAATATGCTTTTTAAAATGTTCGATTTTTAATTTCTATGTATCATAAATATAAATCATATATTTTGCATCTCATTATTTTCAAATGACCATATGCAAATTTAATAGACAACCGACGAGAGAGAAAATGTTAGCCTTGGTGCTTGAGCAATCTCGTTTGAGATACTTTCAGATATGGAGAATTCAAAAATTAAAAGAAAAAAATAAAAAAAATAAATTAGAAGCTTATATTTTATCATCAGAAGTTGATTTCTGAATTTTCTGATCTCAAAAAAATGCTTCATTTTTCCGCTTGCAAACATTTTTGCATGTTGCATGCAACGTTCCTTCGACAAACAAAAAAAAGAAAAAACATTTTTCTCGAATAAGGCGGGAAATTCAAATCCTGTCTTAAACATCTGGAAAAAAAAGTTTCACTTTTTTCTTTGGCAAATTGTATTCAACGATCGATGGTGGTCTCTAATCATAAAGCACTGTTTTGTCATTTTTTCTTTTTTTGTGGCCAGTTTCGCAGAAAACAGGACGCTAACAAATTTGAAAAACTTTGTTGCACAATTTCTTAATTTTTATAAAATCTTAAACATATAAATTTTTTTCTTAAACTATTGTGGTCTGAAAGTTTTTATTTTATACATTTGTGATTATTACATTATTATTACAAATTTTCAAAACATCAAATAAAAACTTTTCGAATACCAAAATTGTAAAACATGATTGTACATAAAATTTTATAAAGTCGTGACAATTTTTTTGTTATTAATCTTTAAAAAAAGTTAAGATTACTTTTTACTCATGTTTTCTTTTTGCCGCTGCAGTCCGATTTGGCAAAGTTTGAGTTTCCACATCTGTTGTTGGTTGTTCGCTTTCAGTTTTTTCCAAAGAAAATTTCAATTTTTTACCACTTGGACCATTACGAATAAGCATCCCTGGAACTTTGCAACTTCTAGTTTTCTTTCCTAAATTCGCTGATAATTTTTTGGCGATTTCATTAAATGTTGTTTCATGCAAATCTCAAAAAAGTTCAATTTCAATTTGAATATCGTTGCTGCATTTTGTCTAAAAAAGCAAAGAATTTTAATTAAAAAATGCCTAAAATTGGTTATTAAAAAATCGAAAAAAATTTACTTTAATAAATTCAATCATATTTTCAACATCCAATTCCATGGTATCAAGTTTGATAAAGAGATAGGTAAGATGTTTGCCTATTTTGTATTTCAAGAAATCTTCAACCCATGTTTTTTCATAAATAATATTTGTTTCCCCGTTATATATTAAAATTTCTTCTAAATTTGGAGCTTTTTTGATTATATCCGAAAATGACAAATTTGGATCACAAGAAGAATCTTCAAAATCAAATTTTTTTGTGTATTTTGAAAGAAGAAGCAAAACCATTTCAGAAGAAAGTTGGCATTTTCGAATGATTAATTGCCGCGGGAAACAAATCAAATTTGTGTTTAAAGTTATCAAATCAAATAATTCTTTATCTTTTGTTAAATTTGTTTCCCAGAGGGTCATTAAACCATTTAAAAGTACGGTATTGGATTTTCGAAAAGTATCTCCATTGTTGAAAGTATCAGCAATTTTAATTTTTTTCAAAGGTAACAAATTTAGGGTTGTTGGAGAAGATAAAGTAATTGAATATTTTTCATCAAGATCAAAAGTTTCCAGAAATCGTGGTAGCACATCTTTATCGAGTTTTGGAAGAAATAAATTTAAGCCTAAAATTTGAATAAATATTTTTCGGGTAGAAATGCGACACATTTTGCCAATGATGTATAAGTTTCGTGTCACTATTTTTTGGGCAGGGACATAAGCATGATTAATTTCTGATATGACAAACACCCTTTGAAGAATGCCGCCTTTGATCTTTTGCCGTTATCGGCAAAAGATCAAAGGATTTTTATGATTTGGAAAAGGCACAAAAATGCTAGAGTCCGTGGTTTTTCGAAAAATATCAAAAAAACCATTTATCTAAAATTAATAAATATGCAAATTTCTTTTACCTTTCATTCTTTCACGGCAAAATGCCAAATGATGTTCAATAGAAAACCATCCAATACAATTTTCATTACTTTTACATTCATTTTCTTCTGGTAAAAGTGCTATTACAGATTCAGTCCAACATTCAAAACAACATCTGTCAGAATCTGGACAACTTTTTCGATCTTCTTCACTTTGATAAATATGACAAATTTGTGATTTATGTTCATCAGAATTGCAAAACAGGCACACCATTTTTTATACAAAAAAACGTTCCCAGGAAAAGATGAATAAAGAGAAAAAGAACACACTTTAAACTTTAAAATCAATTGAATGATTTATTTTTCTTGCATGTGTGGAAGAAGATGGCATTCTTTTTAAACAAACGGACATAGAGCTTCCCCTTGCGATAAAAGAAACACACATGCATGTGCACATGTATAATTATAGAAAAGGGAGGAGAAAAATCGATGCTGTTGTCAAAAAGAAAAGACGAGGTAATTTTTCATAGCACATATCAACATCTTTTGTTTCGTGGCACTGCAGCAAAAAAAAAATGTTGTGCCCTTTTTAAATGGTAAGTCCAAAAAACAATTAATCTTCACACAAATTTGCTTTGATTTTGGATTAAGAGATTGTCCAGAAATCACGTGACCAAAAAATTCGTAATTTTTGAACCCCCTCCCTCCCCTCGTGACCAAAGATCAAAGCTTTTTGCCGACAACATCAAAGCCGGGTGACCATTTGGTTAACCCCCTCACTCCCCCCTTATGGTCACGTGATTTCTGGACAATCCCTAAGTACGAAGAACTTTAATAAACTTGGGAGTTTTAATGTGGAGCGGCGTGAACACATTTTTTCCTTTGTTGGATTTTTTTCGTGATAACTGCTAATACAATTTCTACAGAAACCGCAATTTTATTTTTCAAGATAATACGTAAGACATTCTTCCAAGCACATGATGCAAAATTTAATAATCTGAGTACAAATGAGACATGTTAATATTGTTTGTTCAAAAATGCACTTTTTATTCTTTAAAAATATAAATCAGTACTGTTGCTAGATATGACAATTTTATCATTCGTAAAAAATAAATGTACCGTTCTTATGTAAAAATAGAAAAAAAACATTACATAAATTGATCAGCGTTTCTTGTTTTTATTTCATTATGTTTTTCTATGCTTGCAAATCTTTTACTAGTGAATTTCTTTAATCTTTGTATTCCCATTACACAATTAAAATGCAGTTAACTGTAAAAGATGTATACATAGCGAGTAAAAAGTATATTTGTTAATTTGTTTGTATTTTTGTTTGTTAAACAACCTGTCAAAAAAAATATATCAGTATTGCCAGTTTTTATAATCCAAAATTATTGTTACTCTACAATTAAATATAATTACAAAAGTTTATTGTAAAGCATAACGCAAGTAAACTACGATATAAATTGATAAAGAAATAAGAAAGGGTTAACTGAAGATAAAAAGAGCAAGATGGACTTAAGAAACGAGGGAGGCATTCAAGAGTCTGAGAGAAAGAAAAGATGGAGGGAGTTCTCTCATGCGACTTCTTTATCGTGTTTCATTACCACTGTTGGCTTCCAATATCTTTTTAGTTTCATTGATTTAATCTTCATCGTCTTGCAAGACATGTACCGAGAAATTATGCTTTGCGTAGTGGTAATGGCTATAGGCAAGTATTAGCACACCACCTACTAGACAAATAGGTAAAGCAGGAGGTGCACCAATCAACCCTATTACTACAAATGGCGTAGTAAAAGCATATGTACCAGATACTGCGTACATTACCGTTTTGATAGGAAACAAATCTGCTTCAATCGATAAATCATGGCCAAACACGCATTTTGAAACAAAATTTTGACAGTTGTTTGAGAAAAGGTCATATTTTCCTTTTGCATATTCTTCTTCAACTAAATTTCTTGCAGTTTTACAAATTTCTTTACGAGAACGATATCGAAAACATGAAACCTAAAAAAACTATTGTTTTTATTTACACAAATTTTTGTATATTACATACCAGTACTTTTCCACGTTTACCACCCAAAAATTTTTCAAGTGTATTAATTCTTGCACCTGCATTTTTCTTCCACTGCAACGTTGGTGTTCCATCAGGAGGATTAATATCAGCAACCAAACCTTTACCCAGAAAAACTCCAGCATGGTTTGCCGCATTTGAAATAAATTCTCGAAGAATATAGTCCCCTTCTTCTAATACAAATTCAGGATTGTTACGAGGAAGTTTTTTAATGCGATATCGAAAAACCCTAAATTGTATTTACTTTAATCAAAAAGATTTTTAAACTTGTAAAGCCAACCCCTCAAACTTTCCCTTTTCATATTGTTGTTTTTGGGAAGCAACATATTGTTCTGCATTTTTCAATTTAGAAAATCGTCGTTTTTCAACAATATAATCAGAATAACAAAAAAACGACTTTTTAGTTTTTAAACTTGAATGTTCTTCCACGATGATTAACCGTACTGTAACCCATACTACCTTAAAAATGTTGAATGAAATAATTTTAGATATGTGAAATAATAAGTACCTTAGAAATAACAAAAGCAAACCATTGACCTAGAGGAGTTCTTCCATAAACCCTTCGAACTATTGCATTATTCGGTAGCTGTTCGTGTTGGAGTACTTCGTCGACTAGTCATTCAATCTCCCATTTAGACATTATTGCTTTGCCTAAAAAAGTAAAGAAAAAAGTATCTATTTGCTTCGTGATTAAAAAAATTAAGTACAATTTAAAGATTATCACTGTAATAAATAAAAAAGTTTCGGATAACTTGTGAAATAGTACTTTAAAAATAGGCAAAATGAAAATTAACAGTAAAAGCAACAGAACAACCTCTCCTGATTGTTTGTCCTGTATTAATCATATAAAAAGAAAATTGATAAGAAATTGTTTCAAAATGAATTCCATCAACGCGCAGAATACTAAAAGGTTTCTCAAAATGAATAAATTTAGCTTCTATAAATTTATTGGTAAATAAAAGTTTCCGGATTTTCAACATAACCTCAAATGTAATATCGTTGAAGTATGTCTCAACTATTTATTAAGGCAAAAATAAATTGTTTCAAGGCAGAAATTTAAAAAAGTTTTTTGATTTTGCATATCCAAAAATTTACAGAATTGTTGAAAAAACGGACTTCAAAAAAAATCTAATTTCTATTAAATTTTAAATCAAGACGCAGGAAAAAACAGCAATGCTATAAAAATTAATAAAGATTGAGTGTTTGAAATGTAAGCCGAACCGTCAAATAATTTTATTAATAAGTGAAGATACTTTATTTTTGCATAAATATCTTCACTTTTTATATTTTATTCCTTAAACACGGCAAAAGCGAGTAAACTGAACTTTTTACGTTTGTTGTCGTGATAATTTTTTTATCTTTTTTCTGATATCAGTTCTTTTTATACAAGGTCAACAGCGTGTTGTTGTTTTTGGCGTGCTGCAACTTTTCGTACTTTTTCTTTTCTTAAATGTTGCAAGCTTTTAATGTTTTTAATCATTACAAGCTTCTAATATTTAAAAAAATTTTATGACAAAATTTTTGAGTGTACAATAAAACTCAAGTTAATGATCAATTTTACCACGTTGAAATCAAATTTGTTTTGCTTTATCGTAATTTTTAAAATATTGTTAATGTTAATCATTCTGTAAACATGTATGTTAACTCTGATAATTTTCGGAGTCAATGATTCCAAAACATCAAAGGTGAGAATGCCGCCGGAGTCGATTAATCGACTCCGATTCCGGAGTCAGAGTCGACAAAAAGTAAAAAGCACAACACTGTTTACGGCACATAAAGTCATACTTCCATTTACTGTACTAAAAAAATTTTATTCCTTTCATTATTTTGTAAGAGCAAACATTAATAATTTTATTAAACAATTAAAATTAAATTCCAAGTCTTTACAAAAGTAATCCAAAAAATAACTACTAAATATTTTATAGTTGTTAAAACGGTCTTGTTGGTGACAAAATAAATTTCGGAAGCTCATTTACTAGTAAATTATTAAAAGGTTTTTCAAAATGAATAAATTCAGCTCCACGAAAATTATTAAACTGTAAAAATTCGCGAATTTCCAACATTGCCTTAAATGTTATATCGTAATGTCTATTATATCCAAGCTGATTTCCATTTTCATAATATTTCCATCTTTGATTGCCATCTAATGCAATAATCCCATTTGATAAATCCTTAACTGCAGTAACATTTTTGGCAAACAAAATTCGAATATCTGGGACCCTGCTGGACAAAGATGAAACTTCTTCAAATTTTGTTGAAGTTACGTTTGAAACTTGATTAAAAGCGTATTTGAAAGCGTCTCTAAAATAATTAATTAAGTATTTATTTTTCAAAAGAATTTAAAGTTAAGTTACCTAGTAATTCGTGACGAAATTCCCTCAGGGAATACTAATATTTTGTAAGTCAAAATTGGTTTTGACCACTTTTCTGCTGAAAATTTACATAATTTAAATATTTTCAAGTAATTAAAATACACTTACTATTTTTTGAAACAGGAGCAGCATTAATAAGTACAACGAGTGTAAGAAAAAAGAATAAAAACAATTTAAGCATTTCTAAAAGTGAGTGTGTGTTTTGTTTAAAACTTTTGGGACCATTAAATACAAAAAAATTTAAAAGAATGTTGTTTGCTAAACTGACAAACAGAAAGTTTTTTTTGTTGTAAAACAAATAAAAATATGAGTCAGTTAACTACAAACTTTTTTTCAGAACATATTTTTTGAATGATTTTAATCCATTGACAAACATTCCATCAAGATAACTTAAAAATTACATCATTTATTATTGTTGAAATTTTTTTTGAGATGCTTCAAGTTTAACTTTTTTTGACTCCCACTCTTCTTACCACAAAAATATTAATGTCTAAAATCTTGAAATTGAAGGAGGAGACGCATCGCAAATAAATGTTTTTGCCTTTACTTTGATTGAAGGTCCCGAAACGAAAAATTTAAAAACTCCAAATCGAAGAATTCTGTTGACAATTCCTTTCATAACTATTTCTTCTGATTCCAAAATGGTATCGACAAAAAAAATTGGTTGGATATAAGCTCAGATTCAACTTTTTTGTAGCAAAACATGGATTTCAGAGAATTTATGTTAAAATGTTCAAATAAATTTATTTTATTTATGTTTTATAGCTTAAACATTGCAAACATCAAATAACCACGAAAACTATTTTTATTTACATTTGCATACACGATCATCTCCACATGCTGCTGATGCTTTATAACCAGGTTTTGATGCACAATATCCACAATTTTGCCATGGAATTGCACAACATAAAACATTGCATAATCCAGTATTTCGTTTCAGGCGAATATTCTCTTGTAGAAAATTATCACTAGCTGATCCAGCATTGATCATGATTGAAGATATGAATAAAATAAGAATTGCACATAAAAGTTTGGCCATTTGAGAAAATTAACAAAAAAATTGTTATGATATTTACAAATTAAAAATTTCTTTTATAGTCTAATTTAAAGCTCAAAAAATCAAGTAGAGGTCACAAAATTAAACAAACATTTACCATCTGTCACCATTGAAATATAGGAAATTATTTGTTTGAACAAATGTTTGTTAATAAAAACTGCTAAAAAAATTGCAATTTTGTTTACCATCGAGGATTGCTTTTCAAAAAACAATTTGTTCAAACAAAACTAGCAGACAAAACTAAATAAGCAAAAATATTTTTGTATTTATTAATTATTTTAACATTTAATAGACTTGTTTTGAAAAACTATGTTTTAATTTTCAAAAATTTTGCCGGCTAAAGAATAAATTTGTTCAGCTTTATGGCGTTTTTATTTTGCTTTCGCTAAATCTCGGATTGTTTAAATATTGAAAAAAGCAACAATATTTGCAAATTTTTTAAGTATTTAAACAATGAAAAATTAACAAAATTCAACAGTTTTTATAAAAATGTCAAAAACGTCTTTCATCATTCTTATTTCATTTTTGTTATTTGCCAATGCTCTGACAATTTCGGCAGAAATTAATGATCACCATATTCGTGTAAAACGTGGTGGAGCTGCTTGTAGTGTTGTATGCTGTATGAATGCTTTTAGCGGATGTGGAGTATGCAAAAAAAGTAATGGTAATAGAGGATCACTTACATGTGGGCCAGATTATGTATGTACTTGTAAATAGAAATAGCTGTTAGATTTACAAGTACATAATGTTTAAATTACTTTTATTAGTTTTTTAATGTGAGAAAATGAAAATAAAGTTCATTATTCTAATTTTTTACGATTGTATGGTAACCATTAAAGGAATGTTTTAAACAATTTAATGTTACTTTTATGAAATTTAGCACATGTATCACATTGCCACATTTTAATGAATTATGTTAAAAAAACTATATTTTTGCGTATTTGTGCTATCCCTGAGGGGATCACAGCTCAGTAGACACACTCCATTGAAATCCCCATGAAATTCTACCTATAGATCATGTATTAAGCTAAAAAACTACTTTTTTGAAAATTTGCATAAAAATAGTCGTCCTCTGAGGGGATTACGAATCGGGAAACCCCTTCCATCTTAATCCCGTCAAAAAACTGACCATAGATCATGCATAATGTCAAAAAACTATTTTTTATGCAATTTTGCATATTAATGCCCTGAGGGAATATCGAGATCAAGGATCAGGAGACCTTTTTTATCGCAATCTCCATGAAAAACTGCATATAAATCTTGTAAAATGCCAAAAATTGAAAATTATGCAAATTTTGATATTGTTTAAAACCAATAACCTTTTAACAATTTTTCATAATTTATAATCGACTTTTTTTCAAAATCGAGCAAAAATCAAAAATTCGTCCAATGCGGCATCAACTTAAAATCACCAAAAATCTTCATGCCTATGTTAACTTTTTTTTTCACATACCATCTTACAACTTTCCATGCTTGGAAACGATGCAGAATATTCTCTAGTTTATTTTAGTATATAACTTTTTTCTCAGGAGTGGGGGGAACCCTGTCATTTCTCAAAAAAACTGCAAAAATCTACATCTCCAGGATCAACCCTGGGGCATAACTCGTCAATGGGGTCAGATATTGGCATAAGGTGATTTACATGATGAAATACTATGTTAGTAAACTATGCTGGATGAGTTTCATGGCATTTGAACATGATTTCGAAATATGCCACCTATTTGAAATTTCGAAATTTCGCAAAATAGTGCATCGAGGTATTAATTCAAAAAATGTTAATTTTTCTTAAATTAAAAGGGAGAATGGGTGTTAATAGTAAAATATAGATAATAAATTAGTATTTTAAAGCATTAAACATTAAATTTGGTTAAATCCTGATTTTAGGGGACAACTCGAAAAATAGGTGTATTTTGGTCATTTTTGGAGGTATTCCAAAATAGTAAAAATCATCATATATCAACTTTTTGTGCTTAATACAATGAAATATAGCATGTCTAGAGTATTTATGCAAATTTTGAAGTAGTGGGAACCTTTACTTTCCATTTCGCAGCATTTTAAAAATGTGGTTATTTATGATCCACTTATGTCCTTAAAAATCTCGTTTTCTATATTTATAACTATTTTAACCCCTTTTTTTAAACTATTTATGCAATATTTAACTAGGATTAACTAATTGCAATAATAATTCTAACTTTAACGAGTTTTTAAAATTTTTGATTTTTTCGAATTTTTAAAATTGTTGATTTCTCATTGATAGATGTCGAAGCTTATCTCAAAATAATGGAATAATCCCAAAAAAGCAAAGAAAAAACGTTTTTGGAAACTTTGATTAAGAAAAACATTGATTTTTTGATGGTTTAATTTCTAGAAATCACCTTGATCTTTAATATGATGTCAAATGGAAAGTAGAGGTTCCCACTACTTCAAAATTTGCATAAATACTCTAGACATGCTATATTTCATTGTATTTAGCACAAAAAGTTGATATATGATGATTTTTACTATTTTGGAATACCTCCAAAAATGACCAAAATACACCTATTTTTCGAGTTGTCCCCTAAAATCAGGATTTAACCAAATTTAATGTTTAATGCTTTAAAATACTAATTTATTATCTATATTTTACTATTAACACCCATTCTCCCTTTTAATTTAAGAAAAATTAACATTTTTTGAATTAATACCTCGATGCACTATTTTGCGAAATTTCGAAATTTCAAATAGGTGGCATATTTCGAAATCATGTTCAAATGCCATGAAACTCATCCAGCATAGTTTACTAACATAGTATTTCATCATGTAAATCACCTTATGCCAATATCTGACCCCATTGACGAGTTATGCCCCAGGGTTGATCCTGGAGATGTAGATTTTTGCAGTTTTTTTGAGAAATGACAGGGTTCCCCCCACTCCTGAGAAAAAAGTTATATACTAAAATAAACTAGAGAATATTCTGCATCGTTTCCAAGCATGGAAAGTTGTAAGATGGTATGTGAAAAAAAAAGTTAACATAGGCATGAAGATTTTTGGTGATTTTAAGTTGATGCCAAATTGCCCCCAGAGGTCAAAAAATTCTGTAATTTTAAATATAAACTAATTTTAAGTCCCTTAACTCATTCCAATGCCAAATTTGACCATATCTAAGTTTTTTGATTTTTTCTCCGGGTGAGGTAGGTAGGTACTGTAACTCGGAAACTAGACATTTTCGGGACTTGTAACCCTTTCCAAACTTATTTTTTGACCCTATTTACTTTATCTGCAAAGTTACAAGTCCATAGGATCACTTCAAAAAAGTCGCATTGGACGGTGTTACTCGATTTTGAAAAAAAGTCGATTTTATTAACATCCGTTTTACCAGAAGTAATATTATCTGTTTTATCAATTGTAATATTCAAAGTTTCAATAAAAAATAAAACACCTCTTACAGCTTCATTGTTCCTATCAAAATCGTACCATACAGAAACCGTACTTTGACCTTCAAATATAAATGAACTTCCAAGTTTTGTTACGCTAAAAATGAATTTTTTGCAAATATTTTTAATTATTTTTATATACTTTTTGTCAAATCCATGTTCAAAGTCAGTCCTGTTTACATGAAATTGTAATACATCCTTTTCAACCAAATTATAATCGAATACCGTAAATTTTACAGGATATTTTCCAATTTCATAAATAACAAAAAATTGAGCATCATTATTAAATTCCATTGGGAGACCAAAATTTGGTGTTGAAAGAATTGACTGATATGGATATTCTGCTATCTGTATTCTATTGCTTAGAATTAAAGGTGTTAGAATAAAGAACACTGTTGCCGTTGGGGGAATTAAAATAGTATAAACGCTTGAAAATAAAGCAATGTTTTTTAAATATTTTTGTGATTCTGAACTAAAAAAGTGTTTTTTATCTTTAAAAATTTTCCCGCCTTAAAAAGTGAATGTGGCAAATCACACAAATTATTCCCATTCGAGATTGAGAGTTTTTAAAATGAAAATTTTAAAATCTCGAAAACATTAAAAGTTTTTTAAATTTAAAAAAAAGTAGTTGTCTTTCGTAATTTTTTTTTGATTTTGAAAATGGTTTGAACATAAAAAATTAATTAACAATATTCCCTTGAATATCTGATTAACCTGGTTGACTTCTGATAATGGAAGGCATCAACTTGGCCCGCCACTTTTTAACAAGACCTATCATTATGTAGCTCTAGGACAGTTATGCATAACCACAAACTATTTACGGTGAATGACCTTCCTATATGCAAATTTATAGAATTGAAGTTTGAAAAATGTGCGTGAAACAGAGGTTTTTGAAAAATCGTCGACCCGGGGGTCATGAATTTTTCCATAAATTTGCATAATCAAAGACCATTCACCGGAGATATTTTGGTGTTATGCATAACTACCCTAGGGCTACATAATGGGATAAGTCCCGTTTAAAAAGGGGAGGGCCAGGTTGATACCTTCCCTTGTAAGATGCATTCATTTTGTTTTTTAGAAATAGTAATATGTAAATTTCTTATTTCTAAAAAACATGACAAAAATTTTAGAGCAATTCACACAAAATAAACTCATACATTAAATCAGATTTCAGTATTTCTAGAAACTGTAAACCTTATTTTTAAACTGTTAAGCTTACTTAAATTCTAAAAGCAATTTGGATTGATCAGTTCCAATAAAAATTTTAACATTTTTTTCATAAAAATTTGTCCACAGATGCGACATTAGATAAAGGTTACTTTGTTGTATAAAAATTGTTAATAAACATTCTCCATTATGAGTTGCAATTTGGCTAATTGGAGTTGTCCCATAAGCGAAAAATACAGTTTCATTAAAAACACAATTTCTAGATGGTTCTTAAAAAGAATTTAAAATATTTTTAAATATTTTTGCTTTCTACATACTTGAAATTCTAATCCCTAAAAATAGATTATGTGTTGGGGATGGATTTAATACTGCAAATTTTCTCAATTTAATTTCGCA
The DNA here is from genome assembly GCA_024447195.1 of Panagrolaimus sp. LJ2414. Taxonomy (NCBI): domain Eukaryota; kingdom Metazoa; phylum Nematoda; class Chromadorea; order Rhabditida; family Panagrolaimidae; genus Panagrolaimus; species Panagrolaimus sp. LJ2414. The sequence continues at coordinate 3,281,364 of JAMRXY010000023.1, forward strand.
TTTTATCCATGGTTTATCCCATTGATAATTTGTTTTAACACTAAAAATATGGTATTAATATTTGTATGGTAAATTTAAGGTTATTACCAGCCATGTGGAGAAATAATTGTTTTTAAGCTTTCATTTTTGTATAAAATTATTCCTTTTGGATCAGGAGAATAAAGCAGAAATGAAACATTTTCAGCATTCTAAAAAATTATTGTTAATTATTATGTTGTAAATGCTTGCGGAAAACATATAAGAATTATCCTTCCAAGAAAACATCTTTGAAAAAGGATGTAATAAAACTGCAAATATTAAAAACATAAATGTGTTTTATGCAAATTTCTAATGCACGCTTTTTAACTTTCTTTCTTTGCAGTTTTATATGAGATGTCTGTAAAAAGGTCTACAGAATTTTTTATTCAAATTTTGTACACAAACTTTAGTAGTAAATTTTTATCCGTCATTTGCTCGATAAATAAAGAATTACTTATGCAAATTTAAATGTTAAATCCTTATTTTTGGAAAAAAAACAATCAGTGTTGTTGTGACTCCGACACCGGAGTTGACTCCATTGACTCCGACTGGGATTCGTCAAAAAAGTAAAAAACCACAACACAGAAAACAATGGACAAAAAAATCATAAATTTGCATAAAATTTGCATTTTAGCTTTAAAAAATTGAAAACATACAAGTGCAGCAGGCATTTCAACTACAGCAAGAGGATTACTCATTGTATTAATAATCGATGTTGATACATTTTCCGAAAGCATAACCCTCGAATCAACTGTTGCTGGCACTAAAAAAATCGCTTATATTTGGTAAAAAAAATAAATGAAAATAAATTTACAATGTAAATCTCTTGTGCTAATTAGAAAGCTACTATATCCTATTGCAAAAAAAGTATTTGCTTGAAAAATATTTTTTTTCGACGAGTTCAAAGGAATTTGAAAAACTGCGTTTTCCATATTTAAAAGATCTATTTCAAATATAATTTCATCATCTGAGAAAACTTTAAAAATGCCATTTGGATATTGGAATAGCTCTCGTGAAATTTCAAGAAATGTTGTTTCTGTTGAACATGGTTCAATCTATAATGATAACTAGTGCTTCCAAAACAGAAACAAGTGATATAAAGTTACCGTAATATTACATTGTAAGTTTCCACAAAAATATCTAAATTTTGCAACGGCTTTGCATGCAACTGGGTAATTCTGACATTGACATGCTAGAAAAAAATGATAAAATAAACAAGAGTGTCGGCAAATTTTAAAATTCTGATTGATTTGATCTTTTGCCGCCATCGGCACAAGATCAAAAAAATTGCCCTCAAACAATGCCGTAGAGAGGTTGGTGGCATTTGGAGCACATGCCCCCAAACTGAGAAAATCCTTTGATCTTTTACCGCCGCCGTGTTATAAGGCGGCAAAAGATCAAAGGGGTGCACCCTCAGAAATTTTTTCCTCCCTACGGCTTTGCCCTAGAAATCGTTTCTGCTCCCTCTCAAATAAAATGCTTCTGAAATTCCAAAACAAAGAGATTGATATATTTCCCCCCAGGGCATATTTCAAAAATTGATTAATCAAAGCAAAAACCTACTAATAACAGTAAAATCCAATTGAAAACCAAGACCTTCAAAACTGCCATCACTTATAAATTCCCAAAAAACTAATGTTTCATTATGATATGGACCAAAAAGAATGTAATCGAAATCATTTGGTACGGTAAAATTTTCAAAAAAGTTAATTGAATAAGACAAAAAATCAACACCAAGTTCTCCACGAAATTGATCAAGGGTGCCTTTCAAAATCGTGTCCTTTGGAATAACCAAAGTAAAATTGCATTTTGCATTATTTTTGTAGCCAATAAAAGGTTGAATTATGTTCGTCCAAGTCCATATATTTTCTGCTTCATTTTTGGAAAATATACAATTGTCTTCAGCAATTTGATAACTTTGTTTTACAACAGTAATATATGCTTGAAATTTCTTTTTTCCAATTGAATCTGATGTTATATTCATGACATTTATTATTATCCATTTGTCACTATTGTAATATGGACGGTTAAATGCAAGATTTCTTACACTAAAATGGTTACAGTTAGTATTTTTTGTTAGTTTTACTTTCACCTTGGCAAAATGAAAGATGTGGTAATTGAGCAAAAAGGCCCCCTTTCGAGAAGAAATTATTTTGACAGATGCCGCCTTTGATCTTTTACCGATGGCGGTGAAAGATCAAAAGCGTTTTTCATGATTTCTTATAGCAGGTCCGTATTTTGATAAAAGGGATGAAACCTCCACTGAATTGAAAAAAATCCTTTGATCTTTTGCCGCTGGAAATCGCCGTCGGCAAAAGATCAAAGGTCAGCCTCGTTTAAAATTTTTCATCCGTACAAGAAAAATTCTGAATACGGGCTTGAGGGCACCCTTGGTGCCCCTGGGGGCTAAAATTTGTGTATACTGTTTTCAAAAAAGGAAAGAACCAGTGGTCTCCAAGACAGTAAATTTTTCTTACTTAATTATCATATCAGTTGAATTTTCGACCCTAATTATAGTTCCATCATTTGCACTTTGAATAACAATTTTAAATCCATAACCATGTGGGGCAGAGAATTGCCATTGACAAGATTCTGCAGTATTATAATCTTGACTGTAACTTGATCGAAGATAAATAATTTGTTTTTCGTCAGTTATTTCAAATGGTTCATCTTTACTTATTGATTCTAAAGGGCAATTTTCAAGTGTATCCACAAACATGATATATCCTTGTTGAGCCAATAAGTCATATTCCAAAAAATGTGATTGTAGTGGATATGATAAATCATTTAAAGTTGTAAAGAATGTTGGATAAGACATGCTACTGTCATCTAAATCCATCTCAAAAAATACTGCCAAAAGCTTGAAGAGACTCTAAAAATATAGTAAAATTGTTGTTAAATTACAGTATGTCCAAAGTTTTTTAAAGAGTTCCAAAATCGCTAGCAAAAGAAATGGGTTACTTTAAGGAAAGTCTAAAATCTTGGCATTTGGAACAAAACGCCAAAAACGCGCCAAAAACGCGCCAAATTTGAATTTTTGTTTATTATTTGTGTTTTTTGATTAAAAAAGCTTTTTCCATCCCCATTTTAAAATTTTATAAAATCTCGAAAGCCTCCTTTTTAAATTTATTACTTCATTTTTGCCATTTTCAGGGGATAAAACAAATCCCAAATCACAAAAATCCAATTCTTCTTCTGTTAACATTTTTGGATAATCTGTTGTTTCATAAAATACAAGTTCATCTACTTCTAAATATACAGTACCATTTCCGCAAGTATAAACACTCGAAGCTTTTATTCTAGCAAATATCAGAAACATTATCACCATGCACGAGAAGGACATTTTTGTGTTTTTATTCAAAAAAAAATAATATTATGTCTTGAAAAAAGTGTTTTTAATGTCTCTTATAAGTTGTTTGCAAGAAGAAATTTAATCGGCTTTAATTACCAAAAAAATGTGTTCTAAAACTTTAAGTCAAAGTAGATACAAAGAAAAAAAGGATAGTTTTTTTAAATTTTTGATTTTAATTTTAAAGAAATTTTCAAAAAAATTGATTTAAACTTTTATTTTGATTACCACAAACATAAACAAAACATTTCGCAATTAAAATTTTATTCAAATTTTCGTATTTGAGAAATAAATTAAAAAAAACTAAACATATCAAATTTCCATAGCAATTTTTTCACCATTTTCTACATTTAAAAGTTGTTCCTCAACACTTGGAATTTTAGATAGCCTTTCAAACATTGAAATACATCCATCTTTTTTGATTGATGAAAGTGAAGAAGTTTCCCAAACTTTGTCATTAATTCCGTACAGCCCACAAAGAAAAATTTTAGTATTCAAATTTGCTAACATTCCAATAATCATCCAACAATCAAGTTCACTAATTTTTTCAGCATTCATAATAAAAATATTTGTAAAATTACAGTCGTTTGTAAATTTTGGTGCTGCACCAAAGTTGCAACAATGACTTCTTAATTTCGGTGCAACACCGATGGTGCAAATTATAAGTTGAAGGGATGAAAAATCTTTTATTTCAGGGAAGGATTTTGTGTATCTTAACAAATTTGCATCTTTGATTGAATATTTTTGGGTAACCAATCGGATCGCGGAATTGTTTTTAAACAAATTTGGGATAAATTCTTTAAATTCAATAATTAACTTTTCTGCGTCTTTATTTGTTTCAACACAAATTAATATTTTGCCACTTTTTAAAATTTCCATAAATTTGTTTTCTTTAAACAAATAAACTTTTGGACATTTTGCCAACATAGTTTTTTCGCAAAAAATCGATAAATCCATGCAAATTTTTTGTTGCATAATTTTGTCATTCAAAATATTTTCAAATCCATTTTTAATAAACTCCAGCTGATCAAAATTTGGTTCCAAAATTGCTTTAAATTTTAAATTTTTTGCATTTTTTGCCAAAAAAGTTCCTTTTCGAAGTTTAAGTGTTATAGTATATTTACCAAAATCAACAATAGTGCAAATAACATCTTTGTGATTAGGGGAAACAAATCGAATTTTAGTTTGATTCTTTCTTATTTTGTTTTTATTGGTAATTGGTAAATCTGAAGAGAATATTACGGTATCGTTGGATGATAGAGATAAAGAGCCACCATCGCTAAATATGATTTCACTTTGTGCCTAAAATTTTTGACGTTATTCAAATTTTTTGCGGCGCTTAACCTGTTTTTTAACCCCTGATTTTCAGGTTTGTGCAAGACGATCCTGAAAATCAGGGTCTTTTTGTTCATTTTCGTCACGAGACCCAGAAATGAAAAATATGGAAGCCGACATTTTATAACCTATAAATTTACATACTTGAAGTTCATCTTCTAAATGAGTAATATCTTTTATTAATATGTCAATCAGCTCTTGATCAATTTCTGAATCATATTTCACAACTATGTCGTCGGATGTTGGAACACTTTGATCATTTAGAGTATTCTCAGTTTCTTTCTCTTCATGGATATGAACAATTTTTGAAGTATTTAAAACTTCTTGTAAAACATTAGGACCACTTAATTCAAGGTTTTTGACAGTTTGGTCCCACACAGATTGTTCAGGGCTATTTAATACATTTGAAGCGCCTAAGTTTTGCTCGCAATTTATAAATGCTGGTTCCGGTTCGGAAATGGAATCCTTTTTCCATCATCGTTTTTTTAAAACGCATTCTACCAAAACTTTTTAAACGACCTGCACCGCCAAAAATTTTTATTTCACCTATGTTTTCGAACATGCTTAAGAAGCAGGAAAAAAATACTTTTAGGTCGAAATTTGGCAAAATGCCGTTTTTAGAGCATCGAGAATGCCAAAGTCGGCTTATTTTGTTTCCTATGGCATATTTTCATCTTTGATCAGTTTTAGGTATAATTGCACCTATATAAGTTTTCGACCATGGGGAATCCGAATCTCGAGTCCGCGATTCAAAATTTTCGCGTTAAGACCCATTTTTCGCACTTTGACCTCACATTTTGCCTGAAAAGTAGGTCGAGAATTAATTTGCTAGACTAGTTCTTATCACCATCGGATTCCCCGTGGTTTTTTACCCCTGGGGGTTAAATAATCTAAAAAAAACCAGGTGGAGCTCGATGTTTCACAGAATAAAGAATACAGTCGACTCAGAATTCTGAGATTTTCGATCACTTATGAAAAATCGAATTTTTGTCCATTTATGCTAATTTCACACCTCTATAGGTTTTCGACCATGGGGAATTCAATGGTAAACTTTGTATTGCCCTAAAATCACGTTTTACATGCGAAATGCCCTCAGGGCATGATATAATATATCTGCTTAAAAAAAAATTCCCCCTGACTTAATTTTTGAGTTTCATGTGTTAAAAAGTGTTGATTATTGTTCACATACAATGTTTTTATCAAAGTCAAACTATACTTTAGTCATTTGGAAGCAAAAATCAATTTTTCATAGGACACAAAATAACCCTTGATGTTGGGGTATATGCATGAAATATGTAAATGCTCAAACATTGCAAATAATGAACAAAGGACATTGAAAGTTGTCTAAAATTGTTTCTCGATCTTGTTTTTAACATTTAAAACATATGATACTATTTAATAATTGATTTCCTTCCATCTACAATATGTAAAATTCACTAACATGATGTCATTAAAAATGTAAAAAAAATTTAAAAATTTTTGGTGTTGAAAAATTTTTTTCGGGAGATTACGGGAGATTTCCCGGAAGAAATCGGGAGATCTCCCGGGAGATCTCCCGATGGAGATCTCCCGGAAGATCTCCGGAGATCTCCATTTGACAACCCTACTAACATCAAATGGTTTAGAATTATGCTATTATCTTGCATTCAAAGACACACAAATAGCATAAATAATGTTCAAAAATCATATTTAAATTGTTCTGAAATCAAAGTTTTGCAAATCTAGGTCGTACAAGCACGTTGAAGCAATTTCAAGATTTGCACATATACCCCAACATCAAGGGTTATTTTGTGTCCTATGAAAAATTGATTTTTGCTTCCAAATGACTAAAGTATAGTTTGACTTTGATAAAAACATTGTATGTGAACAATAATCAACACTTTTTAACACATGAAACTCAAAAATTAAGTCAGGGGGAATTTTTTTTTAAGCAGATATATTATATCATGCCCTGAGGGCATTTCGCATGTAAAACGTGATTTTAGGGCAATACAAAGTTTACCATTGAATTCCCCATGGTCGAAAACCTATAGAGGTGTGAAATTAGCATAAATGGACAAAAATTCGATTTTTCATAAGTGATCGAAAATCTCAGAATTCTGAGTCGACTGTATTCTTTATTCTGTGAAACATCGAGCTCCACCTGGTTTTTTTTAGATTATTTAACCCCCAGGGGTAAAAAACCACGGGGAATCCGATGGTGATAAGAACTAGTCTAGCAAATTAATTCTCGACCTACTTTTCAGGCAAAATGTGAGGTCAAAGTGCGAAAAATGGGTCTTAACGCGAAAATTTTGAATCGCGGACTCGAGATTCGGATTCCCCATGGTCGAAAACTTATATAGGTGCAATTATACCTAAAACTGATCAAAGATGAAAATATGCCATAGGAAACAAAATAAGCCGACTTTGGCATTCTCGATGCTCTAAAAACGGCATTTTGCCAAATTTCGACCTAAAAGTATTTTTTTCCTGCTTCTTAAGCATGTTCGAAAACATAGGTAAAATAAAAAAATATACGATTTTTTGGCGGTGCCATTTTTGTCAAAATTTTAGAATAAATTGGTGAAATGCGTTTTAAAAAGCAGCAATAATATTTTATCCATGACCAAGCCATTCAGAATATAAAAGTTTATAAAAAATTGTAACTTTTAAAGGAGGAGATCCATCGTGAATAAACTTTTTTTTACAAAAATCAGGGACTCATTGGAGCTGTTTTTTCTTTCCTTTTTTGCAGCTGCCACTATGGAATTTTTTCTTCCTTTGGCCGAGAAAAATCCATCATACACTAAGAAGACATTTTCCACTCAAGAAACATTTGTCGTTTTTTTTAAACATTTTTTTCAAGCTTTTTTATATGTTGTGCTATTCTTAGTTATTTAAAATAAGGGTAATACTTTTTAAATCAACAAAATTGATCTAGCCGTTGCTGAGATCTGCAAAAATCAGATAAAACAGAAATTTTTTTGTACGAGGAAGAAATTGAGCAAATAGTTTCAACACGAAAATATCTTTTTAGTGTATGACGGATTTTTCTCGGAAAAATTCCATAGTGCTGCAGTGAAGAAAAAAACAAGCTCCAATGAAAGGTGTTTTCGCGGCGAGACATTGCAATCAAAGTTGCGTGTAAAAGTTTATTCACGATGGGTCTCGTCCTTTAAAAAAGAAATTACCATGCCAACAGTTTTTTTGCTGCTTACTTTAATTGAAGATTATGCAAAAACAACTAAAGATTAAACTTTAAAAAGTGTTTACAAGCTATTAATAAACATCTTTTTTTGAAGGGTTTTTCACAAATTTGTGTTACATTTGAATGCAGAAAATTTAATTAACACTTGGAAAAAAGAAAATTTAATTATTAAAAATTTGGTTTATTTTTAGTTTATTTTCAACTCTTTTTTATTTTATAATACACTTACTGCATGGTAATTTTGCAAATTTTTTGCAGTCATAACAAGTTCAAGGGTGCTAACGAATTTATAACTGCAATAACATTTTTTATGAATTTTGACTATGTGATCAGTAGCTTTATAAAATTATTACTGTAATTTATAAAATTTTATTTCTAAAATCGCAAAAAATATAACAACTAACAAATTGTAGAAGTAAAAAACGTTTATTTATTTAGAAAAATGGCAAAAAATTAAAACATAAAAATATATGCCAAAAGATTTATTAATAATCAAAAGTTTTTTAGAATTGTATCTGCAATTTATCGAAATTTTGAGTGGCAGTCGCACTTGATACAACTTTTTGCTTATGAAAGTTATTGAAAATCAGGGAAATGCATTGTTATTTTTTCATTCTCTGTTGACTGAAAAAAAGAGAATGCAAAAATTTATTTATTTTGTCAACGGGGAATGAAAAATGGGAAAATGCATTTCACTGATTTTCAATAACTTTCATATGAAAAAAAACTTTATCAAGTGTGACTGCCTCTTTAAAATACAAAACAGGTTAAAACATTCTAAAACAAAGTGGGATTTGAAACTATTGATTTGTCTGACTTGAAATTTTTTAAAAACTTCACAGGTGATAATAATGCATGGTAGATAAATTTCATAAAATCCATAATAGCTTCTCGATAGCCTGTCATAATAACCAAGATAATAAAAGCTTCGAGCAAAATACGCATTTGAATTATCGTTGGCCGACAGGTATCAGAAGTAAGACCATAAGTTCCACCTAACCAAAGAGGAAGTCGTAAATCCAAATATCCAGTATAATCTTTTCCAACAAGAAAATATTTTGAGATTATGATTTTCAGCTTGAATATATCTATAGCTCGGGGTATCAAATAGAAAAACATATCGAGAAATACTCCAAAACAATTAATGATAACTTGAAGGCTAATTACAATAGCAATTCTAACAGTATTTGAAAAATCTTTTCGATCTTGTTTTACTTGAAAAATAATTTGTTTCGCCATTTTCCAAATAATCATTACTGTTGCAATTATTGAGAGAAATAGAAATAAGGGGGGTTTAAGCCATTGCAGCAGCGTGAAGGCCTGGGAAAAAGAACTGTATAAATTATACAAGGAATCTGTGTTGGCTGGTTTCTTTCGACATTCAGATAATGTTAAATTTTGTTGAATAACACATTCTTCAATTAAATCAGTTGTTCTCTGATTTTGAATAGTTTGAAAAATTGGGTAAATATCCAAGAGAATTGTAAAAGCATTAAACAAAATAATGGTATACAAAATTTTTCGACCTTTAATTAATTTTGCATATGCATGTGGATAATATAAAGCCATAAATCGAGAGGTTGAAAGAAGAAGAAGGCCTGAATATGAATTACATATAATTGCCTGACTAATAAATAAATAACTGTAAAAATCAAAATAATAGAAACACCGAGGTACCGGTTTGACCAAGTTTGTTAACACACTGCCACAGGAGTAATGAGTGCTGGCAAATAAATCCCAAACAGCTTGATTAAGGATGAACCAACGATAATGTCCTTTAAGGCGTCCAAAAATTGAGATTACAATTATTAAGCCTATCGGTCCCATACAAATATATCCGAAGTCGTAATTGAATAAGAAGGCAACAATTTTCAATATCTCACATCCTGTTTCATCAACATTAGAAAATGTGTTATTATGAATTTGACAAATGAATGTCGCATTCATTTTTACCACAATAAAAGTTTTACCGTTTTTTTCTTTTTAAATAAATCTAAATAGTGTTTTTAAAAACTTTAAGATTTTGTGACTGAAAAACTTTCAATATTTTTAACGATAATGTGGTAGTTAAAACCTTTTTTGACTTTATTTCTAAAATAAGTAAAATTGCTACCCTTAAGTACACATGTACGAGAAACATATGCTTATTTTTACAAATTTTAATGATAGTGGCAGATTTCTTCTTGGAAATTGTTTGATAAAGGTTAAACCCATTAAAAATAGGCACTAACCACATACTTTGTAAAAAATATTATTGAACAGAGTTTTCCTAGTAAATCATGTGACCGACAAACACAATGTTGTCACAACTTCAAGACGCCTATACTCATTGCAGATTCAGTACTTCAAAATTTCGAAATAATTCACCCAATTTTTTATTTTCAATCAAAAAAATTATGCAAATTCGATGCTTGGTATTTATTGAAAATTTGCATAATTCTTTGTTATTAATTTGAACGTCCCCAACGATCAAAGTTTAAAGTGATTTTGATGCCGCAAATCTTTTGCGAGATATTGTCATATTGAAGTCCATATCGAAATTTGCATAATTTGTCTTCTTTGAGATTTTACATCAAATTTTGAATTATTTTTATTTATAGTTTTTTAAAGCACGTTGGCAACTTGAAGTTGTAGCAACATTGTGTTTGTGTGTGATTAACGGGGAAAATCTGTTCAATAATATGTTTTACAAAGTAGGTGGTTACTTACTTTTTATGTTTTAATTGATGTGTCCTTTAACGATATCTTCTAAGAACAAAATGAGAAATACCATTAAAACTTGAAAAAATAAACTGATATTACTCGTACCTGTGTACTTAAGGGTAGCAATTTTAAATAATTTTAGGCAAAAAAGGCAAAATTAAAGGTTTTAACTACCACATTATCGTTAAAAATTATGAAAGTTTTTCAGTCACAAAATTTTAAAGTTTTAAAAACGTTTTTTAAAATTATTGCTAGAACGAAAAAAGCGGTAAAACTTTTTTTGAGGTAAAAATGAATGCAACATTCATTTGTCAATTTCATAATAACACATTTTCTAATGTTGATGAAACAGGATGTGAGATATTGAAAATTTTTGCCTTCTTATTCAATTACGACTTCGGATATATTTGTATGGGGCCTTTAGGCTTAATAATTGTTATCTCAATTTTTGGACGACTTAAAGGACATTATCGTTGGTTCATCCTTAATCAAGCTGTTTGGGATTTATTTGCCAGCACTCATTACTCCTGTGGCAGTGTGTTAACAAACTGGGTCAAACCGGTGCCTCGATGTTTCTATTATTTGGAAATATATAGTTATAGATTTATTAGTCAGGCAATTGTATGTAATTCTTATTCAGCGCTTCTTCTTCTTTCAACTTCTCGATTTATGGCTTTATATTATCCACATGCATATGAAAAATTAATTAAAGGTCGAAAAATTTTGTATACCATTATTTTGTTTAATGCTTTTACAATGCTCTTTGATATTTACCCATTTTTTCAAATTATTCAAAATCAGAGAGCAACTGTTTTAATTCAAGAATGTGTTATTCAACAAAATTTAACATTATCTGAATGTCGAATGAAACCAACCAACACAGATTCCTTGTATAATTTTTACAACTCCTTTTACTCGGCCTTCAATCTGCTACAGTATTGCAAACCCCCTTTATTCCTTTTTTTCTCAATAATTGCAACAGTAATGATTGTTTGGAAAATGGCGAAACAAATCATTTTTCAAGTAAAACAAGATCGAAAAAATTTTTCAAATAGTGCTCGAATTGCTATTGTAATCAGTCTTCAAGTTATTATCAATTGTTTTTGTGTATTTCTTGATATATTTTTCTATTTAATACCTCGATCTATAGAAATATACAAGCTGAAAATCATGATCTCAAAAACCTTTGTTGCTGGAAAAGATTATACTGGATATTGGGATTTACGGCTTCCCCTGTGGCTAGCTGGAACTTATGGTCTTGCCTCTGATACCTGTCGGCCAACAATAATTCAAATGCGTATTTTGCTTGAGACCTTTATTATCTTGGTTATTATGACAGGCTATCGAGAAGCTATTATTGATTTTATAAAACTTGTTTATAATGGAATCCGATCACCTGCGAAACTTTTAAAAAACTTGACGTCAGACAAATCCATAGTTTCAAATCCCTCTTTATTTTAGACTTTTTTGATCCATCTTTGTAATATGAACTTGATTTTATAGCATTAGCCAGGTAATCATTATAAACCAGGCCCGCCGCTTTTTTAGCCAGACCTATCCCATTAAATAGCCCCAGGGCAGTTATGCATAACCCCAAAATGCTACCGATGAACGGCCTTTTATTATGCTAATTTATGAAAATGAAGTATAAAATCACTGACCCCCGGATTGACGATTTTTTAAAAACTCCGTTTTCATAAGCATTTTTCGATCTTCATTTCTATAAATTAGCATAAAAAAGGCCAGTTACCGGAAATATTTCGGGGTTATGCATAGCTGCCTTGAGGCTACATAATGGGATAGGTCTTGTTCAAAAAGCAACGAGACACGCTCATAGTGTCCTTAAGTATGTTAATTTTGAAATTTCTTGTTTGTTTTATATAAGAATGCTTGTATTAAATTTAAACTAGGCTGATGTCTTCTCAACACTCATTCTGTTTTAATAAAAAAAACTGTTAAAATCATTGAAACATACTAATTCAATTTTGTTAAAAAAACAATCGACACTTTATGCTGAAAATTAACGAGATTTTTATCTGTTATAACATTGATAATAACAAACTCAACTCATTCTTATACTACGACTTTACTCTGGTATATAAAGATGATTTTTCAAGATATAAATTCTTTCTTGAGTTTCTATTCAAAAGCTATAAATTTTTTTAAGAATTTCTCGTCAAATTTGAATATTCAAATTTCAAAGGTTTACGTTTTTTATTTCCAACACTTTGTACCAGGTTTGAACTGGTTCATTTTGAACACGTGAAACAGTTTGCAAGTACTTTGATAATAATATTGAATATTCATTTTGTTTATAAATCGAACAAAAAATGTGTGTGGTTACAAAATGAAATTAAAGGATTACGGGGGTTAAAAACTGATTTTTTTAAAAACTTTATGCAAATTTTTTTGGAAAAAGTACTTTAAAATCATGGTTTGCAAAAGTTTGCTAATATATATTAGCATAATAAAGGATTACGAAACAACATTTTGGTTCCTTCAAATTTGGTATAAAATGGAGGGGAAAAATGTGAAAAGGACATAAAATTTTTCCATCACTTTTTCTTCTTCCTTTTTTCATTCTAAAAAAGGATGGTTTCCCTTCAAATTTTGATTTGTTTAACCCTTTCTGCTGGATTAGCATTAGGTCAAACATCGACAGGGCCAACTTGTTCAAATCCATCTTTATTAATGACTCAAGCTTTACGAGCTGAAGTTTTGGATTATATTAATGCTGCACGGAATAGATTAAAGAATGGAGAATTATTACTCGAAAGTGGAGAACATGCTTTAATTCCAGAAACTATGCCAGAATTGGTAACAATTTTTTTATTCCAAACATTTATCTTTTTTTGGCATTTTCGTAATTTTCCCCTCCCTTTTAAAATCCCGTTATAGTACTTAAATGTAGCCCTTTTTATGGGCTATTTACTGCACCAAGGGCGTAGCCAGAGTAATCGATATTATATGTTCGTAACGATTTGACAAAGGGCACGTGCCCCTGCACTATTCCATTTTTCTATACTGCAACATAGTTTTCGAGATATGCGGCAAGATATGAATATGCAAATTTTCTAGACCCCAAAACAGCAGCTTTAAATGCATTTAAACATTCCAAATTTGTTGGGGAGTTTCATCTGGACCTATAAAAAACTTCTGATTTGTTACTTTTTCTTAATCCGCAGTTTTCGATTTTTCGTGCCTGAGGGGATAAAGCTAATCCCCCGGATTCCCACAGGAGGTTTGGACAAGAAAACCGAAAATGGATGGAGCTAAGGGTCCCCATAGAAGTTTATTTACCAAAAATTAGCTTTTTTGGACGACTTTGAAAAATCCACTTTTACACCCTGCTCGAAGTTGACAAATACTGCTTTTTAAAACTTCTAAAAAATAATATTTAGAGTTGGGATTGTGAAGTTGAAGAAGAGATGCATGAAATTGCAAGGATTGGTTGTAGAAGAGGTGGAATGTTTCCACTCGAAAATTACACATATTTCATCAATATGATGCCTACCTCACATGAAGCTGTTGTTGATTGTGGATTGAATTGCGTTGACCTTGTTGGGTATTATGCAAATTATCTTTCTCAACATACTATCTATACCGGACTATCTCCAAACAATTACATTTCTGCCCTTCATGACAAAGCTGAAACAATTGGATGTGCCATTTATGATTGTCATATGGATTCAGATGATGGCGGTATCATAATTCCAGGCATTCCACCTACAACTACCGCAAATTATTATATTTGTAAGATAACACCAGATGTTGATTTTGGTGAAAAGATTTATGAAGTCTCTTCCAATGCCGAAGCAAACTTTCCATCCCAAGATGTTATCTGCCCAACAACCTATGGAATGAATATTGAAATTCGACGAGAAATTCTTGCAAAGGTTAATAGTGTTCGACGACAAATTCAACATGGAAATTATTTCTTGCAAAATGGAAATTATGCTTTACAAGCTGTTAATCTACCAGATTTGGTAATTTGATTAAACGCATCAAAAATAAATTTTTGTCCCTTTCATTAACTGGAGGTCCTGACACGAAATTTTTAATATCTCCAAATCGAAGAATTCTAACGACATTTCCTTTCATAACTATTTTTTCTGATTCCAAAATGGTATGAATTTAAAAAAATGGTTGGATGCAAGCTGAGTTATAAAATTTTGGTTCAATAATTTGAATATGGCAGAATTTAAACAAAAAAGTTGAAACTCAGCTTGCATCCAACTATTTATTAAAGTTCATACCATTTTGGAATCAGAAAAAATAGTTTTGAAAAGAAATTTCATCAGAGTTCTTCGATTTGGAGTTTTTAAAATTTTCGTATCGGGACCTCCAATGAACGAAAGGGACAAAAATTTATTTGAGATCCTTTCCTTTAAAAACTATAAACATAAAAAGATTGAAAACAATAATTTTAGATCTGGGATTGTGATGAAGAAGTTCAAGTCAGTTCGGCATCAGCATATGGATGTTTGCCAACTTCTGACCCAGCAACAATCTTTCAAACCTCTATACCTATTAATTGGTCAACATATAATCAAAACACTTTATTTAATGGTGTTTCGGAATACTTCAATCAACTTTTCACCCAAAATCCAAACCTTAATTTTCTCTCTCAAACAACAACTTATTCAACTCAATATCCACCTGCTTTAGTTTTGAGTGATCAAGCAACGATTATTGCATGTGCTTCCAGTATTTGCACAGATCCAACGACCTTCACTTCATCTTTCAATTTTGTATGCCGCGCAAAACCTTCACCTCAAATTTATCATCAACTTTACCAAATTTAAATTAATAACCTTTTTCGTTCCACGATAATTTTTATATTATGATCGTTAATGTTGAGGTTTTTGTAAATATGCTAATTTTGAGAATTTTTAATAAACTGTTCCGTAAATGTATATGGACACCCTGAAAAAAATTTGCGTAAGGGGAGTTATGAATAAGTTGTTGTTTGGGGATATGTAATATCGAAGATGAAAAACCAGTGCCATTAATTTTTTTTTGATTTTCTTCAAAAATGAGGTTTAACAAGCTTTTTTAACCACCCCAAAAAACAACTAATTTATAACTAACCGAATGAAATTATTTTAGGATTTCAATAAACTTTTGTGGCAGCGATACTTTTAAGAGCGAAATCACCACTTTTTATAAAATTTTGACGTTATTTGATGAACATTAATTTTTACAAACACGCTGGATCCTATCTGGAACAATTTTAGATTGGATTCAATTCTGCTCCTAGAAGTTTTAGAATCCTCAAATTTTAGATTGTTCATAAACGTTTGGGGGCACTGTAGAAACAGTTCTTTTAATTCGGCAAAAAAAATTTCGTTTCGTCATTGAAACAAATTGTTTGAACTATTAAAAATTAATCAACCCTTTGACTTATGTTTAAAATAAACAATATTATTACTAACAAAAGTGGTTTAATTATTTTATTTTAATTTTGTTTAACATTTTTTTTAAAATTTCAGAGTTAACATGTTTTTTTTGAATTGATAAAAATTGCTCACAAACGTCCATGGAAATTTTTTTTCATCTTTCGATTTCATTATTAGTTTTTTAATTTTTCGGTTTTTATAAATTATTTTCTTCTGATCTTTTAATGTTTCGAACAGTCAACAATTTTTTATAACATTGCAACAACAAACTACGAACAAACTTTATGTTTGTGGTTTCTGCTTTTTTAAAAAAAAGCAAAGAGAAAAAATCTGCAAATTTGTGTCAAAGTTGTGACAACCTCTTTTTTATGACCCAATATAAATAGCATTCTTTTTTTAACATTTTTTAAACATATTTTTTTGCTAAAAATGTCCCAAGAATTTTCTGGAAAAGTTGTAATAATAACTGGAAGTTCATCTGGGATTGGACAAGCTGCTGCAATTGCATTTGCCAAGCTTGGAGCATCTGTTACAATTCATGGACGATCAGAAGATGGATTAAAGAAAACAAGGAATTTAATTTTGGAATCTGGAGTCCCTGAAGATCGAATTCTTATTGTTAAAGGATCAATCACGGATTCAGTTGTTCAAAAAGCGTTGATTGAAGAAACTTTTAAAAAGTTTGAAAGAATTGATGTTTTAATTAATAATGCCGGAGGAGTTTGTGAAAGTGAGAAACGAACAATGGAAGAGTTGGATGCTTGTTTGGAGCTGACTTTAAAAACGTATGCAAATTTTTTAAGTTTAAACATTTGGTAGTTTGTGTGATTTTTCCTTTTTTGGGAGTCGTAACGAAAATAAATTTTAATGTTTTTCTTTGAAAAAAGACCCTGATTTTCAGGTTCGTGCAGTAAACTGAAAATCAGAGATCAAAAATAAGTAATCTGTCGGCACCTTAAAATTTTCGATTTACAGTAACTTTTATTAGTATTAATTTTTAGGCCCTGTTTAATTTTCTATAATTCAAATAAGGCCTAAAATTTTTTTACGCATAAATTTTTAGGCCAATTGCTTTAACAGAATTAACAATTCCATACCTTGAAAAAACGAAAGGAAATATTGTGAATGTCAGCAGTACCTCATCAATGAAAACTTTCCCAACTTTAGTATTTGATAGTATTGCAAAAGCTGGGATTGATCATTTTACTCGAAATTATGCAGCTATTTTAGCGCCAAAGGGAATAAGAATTAACAATATTAATCCTGGAATGGTTGCTACTCCAGCCCTTGAGAAAATGGCTGAAACACCAGAGGAAACAAAACAAGTATATTAATAATAATTTGAATTTAACATGTTGTTATTCAAATTTTTTAGATCAAAGATTTTTTCATTTCTCAAATCCCTCTTGGACGTGCAGGAAAACCAGAAGAAATGGCAGAATTTTTAGCATTTATTGCTTCCAATAAGGCTGCATATATGACAGGACAAAATGTCATCATCGATGGCGGATCAATGTGTCATTCTCCAATCTTAAAATTTGATTAATCTCTTTCAAATTTTTATATCTTTTCTTAAATGGATAACTTGTGATATATAAAAAAATAAAAAAATCACATGAAATTTTTTGCAAAGAAAAAGCAAAATCAAGTGGGACGATGTTTGGCAAAATGTATCTTTTTTTAATAGCAAAATGCGCGAAATTTAAACTTTTTCTACGAGAAAAAGAAACTTTTTTTTCTTTTTTCGACGACAAATATTAGAGGTTTTTGATAGTTTTTTCCCTCAAAATTAATGTTTTTTTTACTTTAATTGCTTATAAACATCTGTTATTGTTATATTATGCATTTTACCTGAAAAAGAAAATTATTTAGCTGAAAATTTATTGCAGAATTAATAAATATTTAATTTTAGGGTTTAGAATGTCTGCTCAACAGATAAAATATATAAGAAATATGGAATTTGATGAAACTGATTGATTCATATCCAAAATCTGGTAAGCTATTTTATGTCAGATAAATCTTATCTACTCTCATGCTTTTTTTCAGGTACAACTTGGATGGCTGAATTTGTATCATCAATCAATTATAATGGAAATACGGAAAAACTTGGAAAAATTCGACAAGATGAACGTGTACCTTGGCTTGAATTAAATAGCGAATATTGGTGGATTAAAATTTTTTATCATTGGAAGCGACTTTTTAGTGATGGACGGGATATTCTTCCAAAGAATAAGCGATGTCATGCACCTCGATCAAAATATCGTCTTTGCTTTACCCTTCTTCCTCTTGAACTTCTTCCAAAATCTGTTCTCAATGGTAAATGCAAGTTGATCTATATTGCTCGAAATCCTAGGGATAATGCTGTTAGCTTCTTTCATTTTCATACAATGGCTTGATTTCTTGGTCTACAAAAATGGATAGGAATGAATTCTGTTCTTGATGTCTTACTGGAAGTAGTAAGTTGTTTCAGTTTTCTATATCATTTGATCAATATCAACTTTTAGTGTACTGTGGATCATGGTTTGAACATGTTATGGGATACTGGAAATTTGCAAATTCTGATGCACGAAAAGATCGTGTAATGTGTTGTAAATTTGAATATTTAAAAGAAGATCTTTCACAACAAATCTCTCGTATTGCTTCATTCATCAATGTTGAACTCTTGGATCAAAAGAAGGAAAAAGGCCTCAATCATTTCGATACAATGATAGATACCAAAATGGCTAATCGTGATACCGTGTGGTTATTCAATCAAAAAATTTCAAAGTTCATGCGAAAAGGTGAAGTTGGAGATTTACCTTTGCACAAAGTGAAGCCTTTGATGAAGATTACAACGAAAAGATGAAGGATTCTGGACTTGATTTTCGGTTTGAATAAATTATTAGTTCATTTCTTTTTTATATTTTGTGAATCTTGTGTATTATTTTAACGTTTAAGCATTATAACATAAATAGTTTAATTTTTGGTATATTGTAATGAAATACAAAGAAAAAAGATCGGTTCAACTTTAATAGGGGGATTCTTCAGAAATCAAGTAGCTAAAAGAATGGGAGAACGACTCTAAAATTAAATATTTATTAATTCTGCAATAAATTTTCAGCTAAATAATTTTCTTTTTCAGGTAAAATGCATAATATAACAATAACAGATGTTTATAAGCAATTAAAGTAAAAAAAACATTAATTTTGAGGGAAAAAACTATCAAAACCCTCTAATATTTGTCGTCGAAAAAAGAAAAAAAAGTTTCTTTTTCTCGTAGAAAAAGTTTAAATTTCGCGCATTTTGCTATTAAAAAAAGATACATTTTGCCAAACATCGTCCCACATGATTTTGCAAAAAATTTCATGTGAAATAATAAAAAACACAATATCTGAATTCTGCTAAAGGCGTATTATTTGGGTCATTTTTTGGTTCATTTCTCATTCTTATTTTAACTGTATTATTTATGCGCGTATTTTTAGTACCGTCTTTATATTTGTCACTGTTTATTGGTTTTTAAAGTTTATTGACCTTTTTGCCCTTAGAGCTTTTTCATTTTCTTCTTATAAAAAGCGTAATCCAGTCATGTGCAGTCCGTAGTTTTTGAGTGAAAAATCAATAACAAATAATACCTTTAAGAGCAAAAGGTCAAACTATTTTTTGCAAGAAAAACTTTTGCATTAACATTTTTTTATATTCATCCTTATTGTTCTTTGCATTCCAGAACTTGCGGTTTTTGTTTTTTCTTGTCCGATTTATTCTCACTATTAAAGCTTAAATTTATTTATTCCCATTTTTATTAAAGTGGAAGACGCATCACGTATAAATTTTCACTAATTCTTGAACATTCATATTTTTCTACCAATAAAGCAGAAACTCACCATAGACCAAACAAAAACTGTTTGACCTCCGCCACTATTATTTACCCCATAACTATCCTTACTCAAGGCCATTATATGAGCAAAATATGGGGTCTTATCTCCGGCGCCCTCTGGGGTAGTCTTCGGTCAGCTTATATTCTATCATTTTTTGAAGTTCCTACCTTTTTTAAAATCAGAAAAAATAATTAGGAAAGAAAATATCATCAGAATTTTTCGGTTTATAGTTTTTTAAATTTTCTTCCCCGTACCTCCAATGCGTCTTCCCATTAAACGTACAAATTTTACACCGTGTTATCAATATAAAACTAAACAATGACAAAAACGAAAGAATATTTTTTTGTATTTTGCAAGCATAACTGTACATGATTTCTTTTCTAAGTAAACTAATTTTAGGAAAATAAATTCAATACTCAATTTTTCAACACGAAATTCTTCGGATATCATGGATGAAATTGACAATGATAGGGAAAATGATTTCATGAAATTTCCATCTGAATGCCGTCGCTTTTATGAATCATGGAGTCGACAAAATTTTTCATTACGTAATTCTTTCATTTCATACATTGTCAAAAATCCATCCTCTTCAAAGGTTTATCTAAAATTGATTAATAGCTGCAAATATTTTTATATCAAAAATTCAATTCTTGTTGTCCCGAGATTTACTATTTATCAATGCGACGATAATAAATATGTTTTTAAATTTAATGAAATGTCAATTAGGTTTAAAAAAATTTCTGCTAAAATTTGGATTACCGATATATTTGATATTACAAAATGTTCTGGTGATGAAAGCAATGTTGCTCAAAAAGTTCCTTCAATAATTATTCCCAAAATTTATCAATGTGATATTAGAAGATTGGTTCTTGGCGGACAAAATATTTTTTACAAAACCTTTATCTTTTTTTCTTCAAATATTGAAGATATTCATTTCACGGATGCTTTTGTTAAAGATGGAGAGGGAACAGTTATTCCATTAGAATGTATTATTAAAACTTGTTCAAAGCTTCAATATGTTGGCTAGTGAGTTAATTGTTCTTTGAAAAAATGATTAACAACTTTTTTTAGTCATTATATTCCTTCAAATAGTATTACGTCAAAAACCGCCGAAGAATTTACAAAAATTTCGCATTTTTCAAATCTTAAAAATCTTTCTTTGAGCGATATTCCAGAAGTTTTTGATGTTGAAAACTTTTTTACTTTTATTAAAGTCAGCCATTTATTTAAATATTATGTTTTTGTAAATTTGATTATCGCTTTTTTAGGGAAACAAAAGAACTGATATACAACTCGACTTCAGCCATCAAATTTCAGAAGAATACAAAATTCGTCTTAAAGCTATCGTTGATGAAATTCTTCAAATTGAAAATCATTCATTTAAAGTGCCATTGATTTATTTTTCAGGAAATAACATTGTTTCCGAGAAAAAATTAGGAATTCTCTGGCAGAAGACTCTTTACCAATACTGAATATTCTTTGTATTGTTGTTTGCCTTTTTTACGTTTCTGGAACAAAGTGAATTTAATAAAAACAAAAATGTGAGAAATGTGATACTCACCTGAGGGGGTTTTGACAGAAGGTCGAGATCGTAATAATCTTCTAAAGTCCCAAAGTATGCAAATATTTACTCTCTTTTATCGATCGGATTTGAAAAAAATGAGTTTTTCTTAAACAAGTTTAACTAAAAATAAAGAATTAATTGATTTGATAAACGAAAATTACAGCAAATTCAGCTTTCGTTTCTTCTAAACTTTGGTTTTGGAGATTCAATTTGTTACCGTCATTTATTGTTTTTTTAAAGGAGGAGATCCATCATGAATAAACTTTTTTTACAAAAATCAGGGACTCATTGGAGCTGCTTTTTTCTTTCCTTTTTTGCAGCTGCAGTGAAGAAAAAAACAAGCTCCAATGAAGGTGCTTTGCGTCGAGACATTGCAATCAAAGTTGCGTCTAAAAGTTTATTCACGATGGGTCTCGTCCTTTAAATAATCAAAAGCACCTAAAATTTAATTTTCAATGCTCATATAACGCGTTTTATAATGGGTTTACTAAAATAATTTATGAAAAAACATGTGTTGAAGATTTACTCATATACAAATTGGCAAAAATTTGCATTTTTTTTAATATTTCTGGCCTTGGCTCTCCAAGAACTAAAAAATATTTTAAAAAGAAAATAAGAAGATAGAAAATCAAGCTGCTGTGTTTATATAAAAAAAACAAGGAAGACTGATATGACCAAAAGAAAAAAGAGAAAATCGGCAAAACAGCAGTTACAAAAGAGAAGAGCGTTGATTTAAAAAATACTAAAAATTTTAAAATAGCATAACTGTTTACATTTATTGTACAGTATCAACACTAATAAATTTTAGGAAAACAATATTCTAAAACAACGAATTTCTGATCCCCAACATATCCCAAATTTAGAGCAAATCCAGCCAAAGAGAGCGGGAATTAACCGCAGCTTTGCTTTGCCCGCAGGACAAACCAGATTTTGTCTGGAATACACTTTATTTTTTTTAAAGTGAATCCTTAAAACCTTAACAGAAAAAAGTTTGATGGGTAAGAAACCGTTTCGGTTTTATTAATGTTTTTTAAAATGGGAATGCAAGATGAGGGATACCGGGAAAGCAGACAGCACAAGAGACACTCTCTCTCCAGAGAAATAAAACGTTAAAAAGTGTTTTTTTGCTTTTGTTCGAAAAACAAAACTTTTTTTGCATTCTAAAGGTGAAAATGCTAATTTTTGTACAAATTTCTGCTAATGTCTTCACTTTTTTTTGTGCTCAATTGCATTGACAGCAAAAAGACAATACTTTTTTTAGTGTATGCATCAAATTAATTGAAATCGTACAAAATTTCTTAATTTTATTTTAAACATTTACAAATAAATTTATTTTAAAAAAAGAAAGTGTTGTTTGTCTTTGTTTCTCTGACAATCTTAATTAAAAACATGAAACGAGCACTGGTGAAATAAAGGCAAAACAGATAAAAAGAAAAAACATTAAACTTTTTTCATTGCATTCCATAAATTCTTTGAAAAATTATTAAACACTTATTTTTAGGTAATCAAGTGCATACAAGGTGACTCGATACAAGAATGCATTTAATTGATCCATCATTACTATCAAATTTTCGTCGATCTTATATTCCTCATCAAGATTGGTCTCTGCCTGATCCAATCATTCATTATCAAATTCAACATCCACAATCACCAAAAATCTATCAAAAACTGACCAGCTGTTGCAAATACCCATTCATCAAACATCCAATTCTTGTGATTCCATCTTTAAAAACTGATTTGGATAGTGCTTTTAATACTGTTTCTCTGCGAATCAATGGTAGAAAAGTCCGATTTGAAAATCTCATCCATAATTATTGGGTTACAAAAGAATTGTTTTTCCATGGAAAATATGGAGCTGGGAATGTTGTCTCTTCTTTAATTCCAAAAATTCATGATTGTACTGCTACAGTTATGATAATGCGCAGTCAAAGAATTTCATTGATTGATCTCAAACATGTCTCTAAATGTTGTGAACGATTGGATATGAAACGTGTAGCAGTATTAGATGGTTCTCATTCATTGGTACAACTTGAAACAATTATCAAAGCTTTTCCAAAACTGCGTGAATTTAGATAGTAAGTTGTTTTTCCAATTTTTATACTCAATTACCCTTCATTATTTTTTAGCCGTTCAAAAGATTTTTCTCCGACTGTTATTACTTCTAATACAGTAACCGAACTCCTCAAATATCAACCTTTTTGGGAGCTTGATCGTTTTACGTTGTCTCATGTTCCAGAATCATTTGATATGAATAGATTTTATCGTGATTGTATTTTGGTAAGTCTTTGACATTTTTCTTTGCAATAAAATATATGAATGATTTTTTTAGAAGAATAAAAAAACTTTGTATAGTTTAAAATTCAACGGCAACCTCCCTCATGGTCTTGAAGGCATTATCAATCAAATTCTTGGAACACAGAATCGTGGATATAAGCCTCCTTGTATTATTTATGGTGGAATGAATGCAGAATCTCTAGGAAAAATGATGAATTTTTATACTGAATAGGGTTTTTTTTTACTTTAATTTTGAAATATTTGTGTTGTATTTATTTTATCATGTTTTTGTGTCTTTATTGAATGAAGAAGATTGCTGTAGAAGAATTGTGTATATTAACATAAACATTGAAGAGTTGTTATTATTCGTTTTTTTACACAATTATTATATTGTTCATGGAATTTGTCGAATGAAAAGGATGCTTATTTTAAGGGAGCAATTTTTCTGTTTGCATTCGGTCCATTTTTTGCCAAGAAAAAAACAAAGAGAGAAAAAATGCGCGCCACAATTTTTCCTTGAAAAATGCAGTTGCGTTTTTTCCAAAATTTTTTGGTGCTTCATTTTTTGTTTGATTCTTGATTTTTTACGTTTTGCTTCGTTAATATTCGTTTCTTAATGTTATTTATTAAAATACTATCTTACACCCACATTTTCAGCAACAATGGCAACCCTTAGAACTCCAAATCATAGCAGTCGAAATATCCTTGGAGGTGGAAATTATAAAACTCCAACAATTACTGGAAATATAAAAGGAAATCGAAGCAGAAATGTTACTCCTTCAAGAAATATGGATTTCCGGGGTCTTACTGATGGTGATCGATATGTTCCTCAGCATAGCCAAGATCGGATTGATTATGCTCGTGTATCTTTTCAAGTATGTTTGTTTATGTCAGTTTCTTTGTTAACTTTTGTTCATTTTTAGACTAATATACTTAATACCTCATCATCTCTACCAAATTCACCAGAAAAGGATCGAATAAAATCAAATTTAATGAAAGGTAAATCAGCGAATGATCTTCGAGAACCTGCTGATGCCTATGATATGTATGCATATCGTCGAGAAAGAGCTCCAATGATGTCTGGTGTGAAGAAGCAGAATGTCCTGTATAAATGTATGAATCCATCTTCATCTGTTCGAAAGCCTAAACGTGTATATCCAAAAGCTCCATGTCAGTCTGTTGATGCTCCAGAAATGCTTGCTGATTATTGTACGTTTATCATTTTCTTGAAGAAATACAAACTATAAAATATGTACTTTTAGATTACAATATTCTTGATTGGTCATCTAAACATTTACTTGCCATTGCAATCAAAGATAAAGTCTTTACCTTTGAAGTTACAACATCGACTTCAAAGTTATTCAAGGATTTTAATAATAATTCAATCACCATTACTTCCGTTAAATTTTCAAGAGATGGTTCATATCTTGCTGTTGGATTAGATAACGGATTTATTCATGTATTTTTTTCTACTTAACATACCCTTTCTGTACCACAATTAAGGAGATCTCTTGGAGCAATAGCTTGGTCTTTATATTCAAAAATAGTAAAAGAAAGAGCATTTTGGGATAAACGAGATACTGTAAAGTGTCTTCGGTTTGTGGGTTTTGACTCTTGTGAGCTGATTTGCGTCTTTTCTGGTCATCGTCTAATTTATAAATACACCAACCTTGAATTTCATATCCCTAAAAATCTAAAGATGACCTTGCACTCTATTAAACTTTTTGCTTGATCTTCTGTATTTTTTAGTTATTCAATGTTGAAACTCAACAGCAAATGCGTAAATTTGGTGGTGGTCATTGGCGTATTTGCTCTGCAACTTGGGCAACAAGTGGTTTGTTAAGCTTTGGAAATCGTGCTGGAATTATTCAAACTCATGATGTTCGACAGCGGCATTCTTTCTTATCGTAAGTTGCTTTACCGTAATAGTTGTGGATGTTAACGACTACCTTGTTTTAGTGAAATTCAACATCATGAAGCTGAAGTATGTGGCATTAGTTGGGTTTGCAATGATCAATATCTCGTCTCTGGTAGCGCTGATTCAATGGTAAATGTATATGCAAAAGATACTGTAACATCAGCAGAACCGGTATGTTTTTATGCATCTTTTTTGCAGCTGTTATTTATTCTTGCTTTTTTAGCCATTGTTGTATTCTTTGGATGGACATAATTCAACTGTTAAAGCAATCACCGAATGCCCATTTATGTATGGAAATATTATTTCAACAAGTGGTGGAATTAATGATGGAACAATAAAATTTTGGAATTTATCAACTGGTGAATTGTTAAATAGTGTAGAAACTGGTAATCAAGTAAGTTTTTGCTTTCAATTATGGGACATGTTCTGAACTTCTGGGCTAACAAGTAGTGGACAACATTGAAATACAGTACTCTGTTTTATTAATATTGTTTCTATTTTAGACTTCTGCAATTGTATTTGATCAATATTATCGTGAAATGGCAACAAGTCATGGAGGAACAAAGTCGTGTGTTAATGTATGGAAATACTCTGCAGCTTCATCAGATTTCTCCCTGGTCCATGAAATTGATATTAGTGCCCGGCCAATGAATATGGTGAAATCAGCATGTGATGAATTTATTGCCCTTACAACTGATTCTGAAGAACTTTCCTTCTTTAATCTATTTGAAAAAGATGAATCTTATCATCAAGAGAATCTTCAAGCTCGTATGAAACAATTATCCCTCAAATTTAGTGGTGTTCGACAACATATTCGTTAAATGCATTGTTACTTTTTTTGTATTGTTATTTATTGTGACTTTTTGCCTTTTGTGATATTGTTCTGTTTTTCATTTTTGATTATGTTTTTTTGTCAACTTTGGGTAATAAAGTATTTTGATGACAAATTTGTTGGAATTTTTGAAATATCGTAATCATGTACAATTTCATTTGAATAACTCTTTGATGTTTAAAGTCTTAAAGTGATTGGGTTGGTAAATACAGTTTGAAAAAACATAAATTTATGATAAAACCAAGTACATCTGCATAATTGATGGTTGAAGCAGCTCTTTTCGGGTGTACGGTAGTTTAAAAGCATCTTTAATCAAATGCTTTTATTGTTAGAGGTTCATATTTCTGAGTTGGCATAAATTTTGCATAAGCCAAGGAATTTTAATGAGTTGTTTTACAAAAATTATTTTTTTGAAAGAAATAATTTTATTTTTTTATAAAACAATAAAAATATATAAAACTTTTGGTACAAAGAGATAATTTATGCATCAAAATGAGATTTGTCATCACCATCATCAAAATCTTCAGGATTTAAGTCATCAGGAAAATTTTGATTATTAAAACCAACAACTTCTTTTTTTGGGCGACGACGACAAAGACAACGGAACAAAGGAGGAATAGAAAGTCCAACCCCGAGGCAGATAATTGCTAACACAGCTCCAACAACAACATGAAACCATGAAATGAAGAAAGGGGATGGAGATTCAATTACAGTAATAATCTTTTCTTTAACTGGACGTTCTTTTTTAATTTCATTTGGACAAAAATGTTTACTAAGTTGCATAAATTGAGTATTTCTAAGGGTATATGGAGCAGCACATTTAAATTCGGCTGTAGTTGGTTCCCAAGACCATCGATAAGAGTGTGGTGAAATGCTTTGTAAGTTCATGGTGTGGGTAGGTGAAACCAAATCATTGATCAACCAAGCCATAGAACAATTACACATAAATGGATTTTCACCAAGACCAAATTTTGAGATATTATGCCAATTTAGAAGATCTTCAGGGATTGTTGAAAGATTACAATGTTCAACCGAGAATGATTCTAAAGGTGGTGAGGTTTCATTGTAAGCATATCCAAAGGCATTTTCATGGATATAAGAGAGACGTCTATTTTCCCATAAATTCAATTCTTTAAGATTTGGAAAATTGCAGAATGCACAGTCATCAATAAGTTTTAAATAACTTCCGGTCATTTGAAGTTTTCGAATTGGCATGGTATAGTTTGACCAGGTATTGTTCAATGAGGTTATGGAAGTTACATCAAGATTTAAATATTGAAGATTTTCCATCACTCCGATTTGGGCAGGGAATGCAGTTAGTGGATTTGAATTCAAAAATAAATTTTCCAACGACCTAAAAAAATTTGAATAAATTTTGAAAATTTGAATAAATTTTGAAAAAAACAAACTTACATCAAATTGATAAAAGTGTCATCATTGAAAAATGAAATTCCACAATATCCCATGCTTAAAGTTGTTAAATTTGCCAAAGCTTCAGGGAAGATATATTTTGAAAAAGAATCATTAACTCCCAAATAACTATTACCACGTAAATTTAACTCTTTCAACTGAATAAGATTTGAGAAATCTATTGTCAAAATTGATTTAAAAGTGTTATCTTTAAGATCCAACTTTTGCAAAGTTGTTCCAAGTTCCTTCGATAAAACTTCTCCACTCAAATTTGTCAAATAATTATATGATAAATCGAGATTTTTCAATGATGAAAATTTATTAAATGTTCCATTTTCAATATTTCGGATACTGTTTGAAGTCAATTTAAAATTTTCTACAGTATGCTCGTTGTCTGGCAAAACTTTGTCCTAAAATTTATAAATTATGCGACACCAAAAAAATTATTTAATTAGTACCTTTTGTAAAGTAGCAATTTGATTACCATAAAATTCAGCATTTTTTACAACAAATGTTTCATTCATAATTTTTATATTTGTAGTATTGAATGGAGGAAAATAACGATCTGATTCATAGTAATGACAGTACCAGGTTGTGCATGGTATCTTTGTTATAGTACAATACAATGTTCCATTTTTGCAGGAGCAATCAGTTGCTGAAATATAAATTTGGTTAAACATTTAATTATAGGAGATCCTTCAACTGATTCATTTTTTATTATTCCGCAAGAAAGTTCGCGAATGGCAAATAACTGATATTCAGGGATTTTCGCTTTTTTCTATTGTTTTTTGTGAACAAAAAAAGTTTTTTTTAAATATTTCATAATCTTTTCAAACAAAAAACTTCTTTCGCGAACAAAAAACTTTTGAAAAAAGCGAAAATTCCTGAATATCAGTTATTTGGGGTTCGCGAACTTTCTTGCGAAATAATAAAAAATGAATCAAATTAAAATCTTTTTCATGGCAGCAATCTTGACTTACGTGCAGTAACATTACTACAAACTCTAAAATCATATGGATCCTTTTCAACAAATGGAGTTGTCGTTGCTACTGTGGTGGTAGTTGTTGGACGAGTTGTAGTGGTCGTAGGACGAGGAGTTGTTGTTGTTGTTGATGTGGTACTTGTTGATGTGGTAGTCGTGGAAGGAGTTGTTGAAGGTGTGCTTTGAACTGTTGTTGTAGCAACAGTTGATGTGGCAACAGAGGTTGTTGTTGAAACAGTTGAATTATCTTCAGCTTTAATTCCTATTACCATTAACAACAAAAGCAAGAAGAAACAGAATATCCGCATTTTTAAAACTATTAAATGATAGAAAATAAACTATTTCACCTGCTCCAAAAACTCTGATTACATAAAATGAACCCAAAATGTTTTAAGTTATGGTTCAGTCAAATTAGTTTTTGGCACGTCATCCTAATCATCTGAGGGCATGAGAACCGTGCAGTGCATGACGACTTGAGATAAACAAAAAGTGTTTAAGTATTTCCGCCTTTTTCAAATAATTATGGTTTTATTATTTTTACAGATTTAAGTTCGTTGTTTTTGTTCAAAAAAGGTATAAAGCCATAATCATGCATTCTTGAAATTGGTGCATCAATGCAAACCAAAAAATGATTGCGTTTTGTGACAAAAAATACCCTAAGGTCACATAAATGATTTGAAAAAAGATGACTTGTTTTGTTATCCTGCCATGGAAATCAAAAATAATTAAAGTTTATGTAAATTAGTTCTAATTAATTTTCCAACTTCATAGGAAACAAACAGTTATAGTAACATTAAATTGTTTAAGCAAATTTAAAATCTAAAAACCTTTTTTTACTGTGTTAAAACACATTATTTATATTACTGAAGTAAAAAACATTAATTTTTATAACAAAAATAATTAATTTCAAATTTTGGAAAGTAAAATGCTTGTTTTCCAAAATTAAAGATACTCCAAGCTTTTAATAGCTCATTTTTGCTTTGAATAATTCCCTAAAATTTGCATATTTAAAGCATCATTGAACTGCATTCAAAATGTTACTGTAATTACTCACTTCAACAGAAATAGCAATTTTAAATAATTTTGCTTGTCTTGCGGCATAATCGGACATTCTTAATTCTTGAGTATAATATTCATGTAATTTAACAGATGCATCTTCAATAATTTTATCCCCTAAATCTTGGGTTGATTTGGATATTTGAGGGGAGCCTGAAAGCATTGGAATTTTAATCTTACGGTATACTGTAGCTACATCAAAAAAACTAGTTGATGAAAAATTTGCATAAAGTTTAATAACTTAATGGGGGCAGAAAGCATTTTGATGGGGCAAACCTGTGATCTTGTGCCAGTGGCGGCAAAAGATCAAAGGATATTTATGATTTTGAAACACATGTTAAAATACTTACTATGAAATGACCATAATGCAATTAAACAAATATAAGAAAATTCAAAGAATGTGACTCTGGCATTTTTGAATTCGGCATAAAATCTTGTAAGTTTTTCTTCATAAGGAGCCACAAATATCTTGGATCCGTCATTCTCTAAATCCACTTCTAAAGATGTACCAGCTGATGAAGCATCAACATATTGATAATTATCAATTAAACATTTAAATTCTGATTCATATCCAAAATGCTCAAATGAAACATAATAATCTCGAAGAAGCATAAACATTTGCCAAAATCGATCGTGTAGGATTAGCTGGAATACGGTATAATTTGATTACTGTAGATGCCAATGAGAAAAAACGTAAAGGGGCACATGCCCGTTCCGAAATGATAAACTCTTTTGATCTTTTACCGCTGTACCCTCCTCAAAATGGTTTCAGTGCCCTCCGAAATAAATGGCTTCTTGCTTAAAAATTTGCATAAATTAATTACCTTTTCTGCAATCGGCAGTTTTTGAAAGGTTGGACAAGATGAAAGAAGTTTGGCAGAATTTATGGCATAATTATTTATAAAAAATGCTGTTTTAAATGTGGCTTCTTCTGTTGTACTAAAAGGAATCCATTCTTGTTTTGGCAAGGAAGCCCCAATCATGGTTGAAACACTTTCATTGAAATAACTAAAAAAGTTCATCGATGATGAAGAGGTTAATGGATTTTTCTAAATAACAAATTTGCATAATTCTTTTTTGATCAAGTAATGATATTACCTTAAACAAATCATGAATTTGATAAAACATGTCATACATATTCCATGGATTTGTGTTATCCGGTTTGTAATGGATTACTTCAAAGTTATTTTTCTGACAAAATTTGTTTATCTTTAAATCCAATTCCGAGCAACGATTATAACGACACAAACGGCAAAGTCCATTTTTTGATGCTAGAAATTCAATTTTTTTTATTTTTTGCTTGACTGCTTTTTCATCATTTGTTAAACATGATCCCTGAAATCCGTCTTGAAACGAAAAAAACGAAACGTTTTCGTTTCAAGACGCAATTCAAGGAAAATGGTTGCAAAAACAAAAAAAATATTGAAGAATCCATTTCCTAAATTTAACGAATGGGGCAGTTTACATATTTTTCAATCCCTGATTTTCAGGTTTGTGCCGCAGTAACCTGAAAATCAGGGTTTTTTGTCTGGGCAAATTTATTCAAATTTATTTTCTTTACAAGATCCAAAAAAGAAAAAAATAGATCCTTCTTTTAAAATTTTCGTTAAACCTAAAAAACTTTGAGTTTAAATATAATTGTTTGAACTCAAGTTGTTTACTTATTTAAAACTACTGGAATTAAAAATATTTGTTATTGTCAAGGCCGTAGGTAGAAAAAAATTTCGGGGTGGGCATTTTCATTTCAGGGGGGCACGCCTTTGATCTTTTGCCGCCTTAACACGGCGGCGGCAAAAGATCAAAGGGTTTTCCTCAGTTTCGGGGGGGGGGGGGGCACGTGCCCCAAATGCCCCCCCCCTCTCTACGGCCTTGGTTATTGTAGATACAGTAAACTACAGTAATCACAAACCTTTCAAATTACAAATTTGTTTTCCATTTCGACATTTATATTTTTTTCCTGAATTCACTGAACGTCGATAAAATGCTGCACAACCATAACAAATATTTACCTTTAAAAATTTGATAATGGGATTAATTTCGAGAAAGAAAAAACAAACCTGTAAATGCAATTTTTCAGTCAGTTTTCCACAAACTAAACACGGCTCTGACATGTCTTTAAAATCCAAAAAATGAATCAAATTTGAAACAAAAAGTCTAACAATAAAAATTATTTACTAACAAAAAATGCACCTTCTTCAAAAACAATAAAGAAAAAAATATTAAACTGTTTTTACTTTTTTGAAAATGACGTTTTCCGTTCAAGGGCGTTAACCGATCCACCCTCACTCAAAATCGACAAAAAAATCAATTCACTTTTTTAGGTGCAAAAAGATACCCATTTTTAATTAAAAATAGAAATAAATGCGTGTTAAAAATGATCTTCATTGTTTAGAAAAAAATTTGTGTTAGATAAAAACTAGAAATGTTCGAGAGAGAAACAGTGTAATTGATCAAAATTTAAACCATTTTTTGTTTGTGTTTTATAAAAAATGGGTTTCATTTTTGTCACAAAATTTTTCAATGAAACTCAATGTAGTCATTTTGAATTATTGTTTATGCAATTTTTGGGGAAATGGGTATAGCAAGAAAAGTTTCTTTTGATAAACCTTTGATCTTCTGCCGACTACAGTAACTACGTCACACTAAATACATTTCTCTTTATGAACCACGTATTTTTTATTATTTGAATTAATTTTGTTTGCCACGATAAACATAATAAAATAATTGAAAATGATTATAATTCCTGACATATATCAGTTTTTATTAATGAAGTATTTTAAGAAATTAGATCATTGTACATGTTTATCTTACACCTTTTACAACGGAAAACAGGTAATTTTTTCTTCTGCTTTCAAGTTATTGATTTTAATAAACAAAATATTCAAAACACAACAGTTCTTGCTGCTTGAAAAGAAATAACTATTATTCACCAGCAAATGCTTTTTCTTTGAAAAAAAATATAAACAAACATTTGTTGCTTTTTTTGCACGGAGCCGAATTCTTTGATTGCAGTCATGTTTATTGATTGTAAAAATGAATTGTGCTCAAAAATAAAAAAAAAACATTACATGGTGCAAATAATAATAATTTTTGTCGGGTTTTTGGAAGCAGAAAAAAATTTTAAAAAAAATTTGAAAAATCCTATAAATAACATTTTTCTATCAAACCCAAAAGTGTTTTTATTCGGCCATCTGGCTCAGTGGGTACCAGGTCGGTTTGGATTTTGGACCTGACAGACAGTTAGGTAAATCTCTCTTATCCCTTGTGCTATAAAAACGCCATCCAAATATAACAACGTACAAACAAAATTTTATTGATCTGAAGAATTAGAGATTCAGTGAACAATTTTTTGGTTGCATACAAGTTTATTGGAGATTTTTATACTTTTCTTTTTTAATAAACTGCTATAAATTTTGTCATTCTTCTTTCTATTAAATATTATCTGGTAAATTTTACAAATATGTCTTGCTTTTTTTGTCAAAGTTTTAATCATTTATCACAGAATTGTGATATTTATCTGTCAAATGAAGATCGTCAACGTATTGCTAAAGTAATAAATTGTTGCGATTTGTGTTTAAGAAAACGATTATGGTATTGTTCGTTCTGTTATTCTCACAGAAAATGTTATATTTGTTTTTCACAAAGCCATCACACTGTTTATTGTCCAGACCGAGATTCAAGTAAAATTTATCATATTTTTGTCAATTTTTTGTAAATTTTCTTTTTTAGCTAAAATAATTTGTTTTTTTCCAAAAATTGACAAAGATTTGTTGGAAAGATTTGGAGATATGTTAGAATTTAATGAACTATTTGTGTTAAAGTTCATTTCACCTGAAGCTATCAAATTGAAACACACTTTTGTGCGCGAATTTATGAACATATCTTCTCGCGATATCGAAAAAAACTGATGATCGAAATATTTTTGTCACTGGAAAACTCACCGTACGCGGAATTTATAAAAATCATTACAAAAATTATACCAATACGTTTTTGCCAGCTTTAGAATCATTATGTATCTCTTAAGGCATGTCTAGTTATTTTTATTGCAAAGCAGAACACAGGAAAATTTTAATTTATTAGTTTTGGTTTCTATTTTGTTCTTTTTGTCACAAAATTTTTGTGCTCCATTTACATTGATTTTTTTATCGTAAGTTAATAAAGGTTTCACAGTTTTATGAATCATTCAGTTTGTTATGTTGGTGGTTACCATGAAGTAATACGAAGAGCAAAGCATTTCTTTCCAATTTTTTTATCGCATTTTATTGCTGGAAAAAATGCCAAAATTTAAGCCAATATCGGACATGAGACAAAAGGAAATACCGTAAGAATATTGATAAATTATCAAAACTTTTATTGACATCGATTTTTAACCTTTTAACTGTTTAATAAAAGAGTGACAAAAATATTTGAATGTTTTTTGATTAAAGATGTGGCGTCGAAAATAATAATCATTTATAAAATAAACTTTAATATTTTCAAACAATATTTTAATAAACTTTGGTGTTAATATTTTGACAAAATCGATTATAATAGTTCTAGTTTTTATAGTCATTGTAGGAAGACAAGCGTAGAAACTTTTGTCATAAATTTTTAATTTTTTTTAGTGTTGGGGGTATCAAAAGATTAACAAAACAGATATTTACAACTGTGATGAGTTTATTAATTTACACAATTGAAATCACACGTGGGCAGGTGGTAGGGAGACAAAAAATTTTTTTTACGTAACATAATTTTTGTCTTGGTCCCCCCCTGTGGAATTTTTCCACTATTCAAATTTTTTTAATTTTTTCATAAGGGTCCCCCCTTTGGATTT
Source organism: Panagrolaimus sp. LJ2414 (assembly GCA_024447195.1). NCBI lineage: Eukaryota > Metazoa > Nematoda > Chromadorea > Rhabditida > Panagrolaimidae > Panagrolaimus > Panagrolaimus sp. LJ2414. The sequence goes on from JAMRXY010000023.1 coordinate 3,316,061, forward strand.
TTTTTCTCTTTTACTGGTTTCTCCATTGGGCTCTTAACATTTTGATTTTTTTCTTTTTGTACTTGGTCCTCTTCTGAAAAATTTGTCCCTATTATTAAATTTTATTAAACTGAGTTAAATAAAATGGGCTGTATAAACCATGGCAGGAATGACCCGTGAAATTCATAAGATTCACTGCAAAACAAAGAAGTTCCCTCTACATTTATGCATCAAGTTTTAAAGTATGCATTCATCTGCTGAATGGAATTTTTATGGTGAGGGTGTTAAAATGTTGATCATTCCCCTTTGCCGGGGAATTCCCCAATTTTTGAGGGGAAAGTCATTCCCCGTAATTTTTCACCTTACTGAAAAATTAAATCTTAATAAAAGAAGGTCATTTTTGCACTAAAAACCATCTAAAATTATATAAGCGCTTTAATTTATGCTTAAAATTCAAGTTTTAACATTTTTTGGGTGCTGTAATTTTTAATTCACAAAATGGCGCTTCCGGGAATGTCAAGGAATAGCATTGATTTCCATTTGTATTTACTGTTTCAAATGGACTGTTTAAAACCTTAGCGTAAGACTACTTTCTCCTCTTTTACCACCCGAACGTTTATTCAAGTTCAAATTAAGTTTAACTTAATTTTTACTTGATTTTTTAGCAAAAACGTGCCGTAAAATAATTATTCCATGTTTAAATAAAGAAAATACGTTACGTAACATTGTTTTAAATTGATTTTTTTAAAAACACATTACGTTACGTAATTAATTTTAACCTGACTTTCAATAAAACAAGTTACATAACTGATTTGAAATAAATAAAACACGTAACGTAAAATAATTCTTGAAATAAATAATTATTTGATTTTTTAAAAAACACGTTACGTAGCATAATTCTGATTGGACATCAATACGTTACATAACTTTATTTAGTTTCCCTTTCTTTCTTTTCTCCTTTCTCTCTTTTTCTTCCTCTTTTTTTCTTTATCTCTTTTTCCCTTTTTTCTTTTTTTCCCGTTTATTTTACGTAACACCCCTAATTTTGCGTTACGTAACACGTAACGTCGGCGGGATAAATCCCTACCCATCCCTACCCGTGCCCAGGTGTGATTGAAATCCAAAAATTACTTTTTTAAATTTTGAAAAAATTCAATTTCAGAAAATTAAATTCGTCTTAGAAAGTTTCTGTTTTGAGATTATTGCGTTTTAACTTTGTTTATTCAAGCTATTGTTTTAAAAGAACTTAAGAGAGAGTCTGTGAGATTCGTTAAAACGGGGTGCACAAGATTTTTTAGAATTTGGTTTTTTGTTAATAAATCGACTAAATAGGTTGTAAATAGACGATTTTAAAAATATAAGACTCATCTGGTGTGTAGTTTCCATATAGGAGTAATTCAAAGTTACATATGTGCTGAAAATAAGAAAATTCGGCATATTTTTTGTAATCAGGTTAAAAATTTGACACTCCGCATTTATACTAAGTCGAACATGGGCTATTTAATGGTATATAGGACGTTTTTTGTAACATTTGAGAATTTTTGGCGATATTTGGCATTAGGAAAAATTTTTTGTCTCAGAATTGGCTGAAAATGTGTTCCTAGGGCAATTTTGGTCCAGGAATTCGAATTTCGTCATAATATTTGACATTCTTCAGGTGGATTCTGAGATTCAGAATCTGTGACCCAGAATCTGGATTCAGAAGCCATATTTTCAAAAAATCTCAAAAATGATACTATTCGAAAGCCCTGGTCGTTTTTAGTCAGGAAAATGCAAATATATTCATATTTGACCCTTTTTAATGGTTTTATGCCCCTGAGAAATTCAAAAATGGCCTAAAATTACGGTAATTGGGCTCCAAAATTCACTTTTACAGTTTACGCAACGGCCATTCATATTTTTTTATAAACTTTAACTGGTTGGGTATCGAAAAATACCATAATCTTGAAAATCTAGGTGGATCCGAAAAAATTTTTACTGTGCTACTTTTGTCGACTTCAACAAAATTCAATATCTCCAACATAAACAAAAAATCAGAACTTTGGAAAACGACTATCAATCACCTTCCGGTGACTTTTATGATGAAATATGATATATTTGTAGCATTTTTGGAAAGTTTCAGCTCACCAACATCAAGTATGTACATTTGGGACCACCTTAAAATATCTGGTTTTTACCTAAATTAACACCAAAATACAAAAAATCGCAAAACTGATTTTTTGGTCTAAATTCTTTTTTCTTGTGGTTTATATATTTAAAGTACATGTTTCTGCAATAGATAAACGCATAAACAACGATATTTGGACCAATTTGAATTTTTTAGCAATTTTTTAAAATACCTGATTTTTGGTCATTTTTCATGATTTTCAGATTTCATGAAAAATGTGAGATATAAACTTTTTTGAGTGTTTACCATAAATTATATGCTAAATAAAAATTTTGGGCAAAGTTTGGGCCCTTAAAACCCAGAACGAACTACATAGCGATAATTACAAATTTGAGATAACATTGCTAAAATAATATTTGATCTCAAAAATGCCGTATAGGTTTTAGTGGATTCAAACTTTGCCCAAAATTTTTATTTAGCATATAATTTATGGTAAACACTCAAAAAAGTTTATATCTCACATTTTTCATGAAATCTGAAAATCATGAAAAATGACCAAAAATCAGGTATTTTAAAAAATTGCTAAAAAATTCAAATTGGTCCAAATATCGTTGTTTATGCGTTTATCTATTGCAGAAACATGTACTTTAAATATATAAACCACAAGAAAAAAGAATTTAGACCAAAAAATCAGTTTTGCGATTTTTTGTATTTTGGTGTTAATTTAGGTAAAAACCAGATATTTTAAGGTGGTCCCAAATGTACATACTTGATGTTGGTGAGCTGAAACTTTCCAAAAATGCTACAAATATATCATATTTCATCATAAAAGTCACCGGAAGGTGATTGATAGTCGTTTTCCAAAGTTCTGATTTTTTGTTTATGTTGGAGATATTGAATTTTGTTGAAGTCGACAAAAGTAGCACAGTAAAAATTTTTTCGGATCCACCTAGATTTTCAAGATTATGGTATTTTTCGATACCCAACCAGTTAAAGTTTATAAAAAAATATGAATGGCCGTTGCGTAAACTGTAAAAGTGAATTTTGGAGCCCAATTACCGTAATTTTAGGCCATTTTTGAATTTCTCAGGGGCATAAAACCATTAAAAAGGGTCAAATATGAATATATTTGCATTTTCCTGACTAAAAACGACCAGGGCTTTCGAATAGTATCATTTTTGAGATTTTTTGAAAATATGGCTTCTGAATCCAGATTCTGGGTCACAGATTCTGAATCTCAGAATCCACCTGAAGAATGTCAAATATTATGACGAAATTCGAATTCCTGGACCAAAATTGCCCTAGGAACACATTTTCAGCCAATTCTGAGACAAAAAATTTTTCCTAATGCCAAATATCGCCAAAAATTCTCAAATGTTACAAAAAACGTCCTATATACCATTAAATAGCCCATGTTCGACTTAGTATAAATGCGGAGTGTCAAATTTTTAACCTGATTACAAAAAATATGCCGAATTTTCTTATTTTCAGCACATATGTAACTTTGAATTACTCCTATATGGAAACTACACACCAGATGAGTCTTATATTTTTAAAATCGTCTATTTACAACCTATTTAGTCGATTTATTAACAAAAAACCAAATTCTAAAAAATCTTGTGCGCATCATTCCTGGAAACTGCAAATTTTCTGACAGACTCTCTCTTAATAAAAAAATTTATATTTATTGAAAATAAAGGATTCACATAAATGTGTTGAATAAAAAAAAACCTAAGATAAAAAAAGAAAGATGAGTTATTGTGTCGAAGCTTGAGTTTCTACTGTTACTTCACCAAGATAATTTGGACGATCAGCTTTAAGTTTAAAAGCGTTTGGATGAGAAGCATCTTCAAAAGTACAACCATGAGAACATGGACGAAGTTGATTTGGTTTCTTGTCACCTCGAATTACCAACAAATAATTTATATCATCACTAAAAATGTTTAAAGGTCATTAATTAATAATTACAGTAACAAAACATACTCCTTTTCAACAATTGCATCAGGTCCATTGTAACTCAAGAATTGATGTGAATTGAATGGCGTTTGTTTAACACGACATACAAAAGTTTCCCAGCTTTCACGACATGTTGCAGCAGCTAAAAATTGAGAGGGTTAAATGCTTAATCAGATAATAATCATTTATCTCAAAAAAGAAAAACTTACTTGGATCCTCTTGAAGTTTGCGTCCAATTTCACGACATTCTTCACATTCCATAAAACCAAAGAGAAATTCAGGGCATTTTCCACGCTAAAAAGAACAAAAATGTTAAAAGGAACAGTATTACAGTAATTCAGCATGTTGTTTTAATATCAACTACTCAAAATGATAAAAAAACTTACACAATGAAGTTCAATTGTAAGCGGTCGATAAGATAGAATAAAAACCCGGATAGCTAATACCCTATCTTTTCTATCACCACGATGATAAAAAGAAGATCGATTGATAGGTTCTTTAATTCGAGTTGAAAGAGAACGGAATGGAGCATGAAGATGTACATCAGCAACACAATCATGAACAAAGAAAACAACATTGTTGCCCGGAGCCATGGAATTGAAAAAGATACCACCTTCACCATAATTCTTTTGTGCACAGAGATGGTCAAGGCATGTCCAAAAATTCTTTTTTAATGTTCTCCATGGTGTACGATAAAAAGTTGCATAATTGACATCTGTATTAAACGTTGGAGATTCATTTTGACGATAATCAAATTCATCATTAATATTTGCAAATCCACCAGGTCCATACATATCCCGAAAAGGTTTACGACGTTCCATTTTTTCACGTTCAATTTTATCCAAAATAGGCACCAAGGGCTTTTGAACTGAATCAGCTTTTTCTTCTTGAGTTGGTTGAAGTGATAATTCTTGAGTCGGCTTCTTTGGACTTGGAGCTTTCTTTGGAGGCTGTTCATCAACAGGAATAGCAGTTTTAACTGTTTCAGCACGTTCAGCTTTAAGTTCAGTCTTTCGATTAGCACGAACAGGATTTTTTGGACGTTTACATTTCTTTTCTATTTGTTTTCTTTGACGGCGATGAATACAACAAACAACACCAACTACGGTTGCAACAGCACCAAAGAATCTGAAAAGTAATTAATAATGCATAACTTTTCAATCACATAAATTCAATCAAAAAACTTACATTATCAAGCCAACAAGAATCCACCACCATTGAAATCCAGCAACTTCACTTTTAGTTGTTGTAACTACAGGAGCAGCAACAGTTGAATTACTCGTAGCTTTAGTTGTTCCATTTTGACTCAAACCAGATTCAGCAATAAGTTTAGCAGCTTTGACCCGATCCAATAAGACTTCAATTTTGCCGACATCATCAGCAGGAAGAATAACTTGAGCATGATTACACACAGAAGAACCTTCAGAAGGAGCCAGTTGGAGAACAAATTGATCTGCAGGAACATCTGGAGCATTTTCAATTTGGCAAACATCCAATGGAACAACAGCCAAATGTGTTCCAGCTTTGACATAGACTTTTGATTGACCACGAGCAAAGACAAATGTTGGGGATTTCGTTGGATCCAAAATTTCAGTATGCACACCTTTAGCAGTTACCATGATTCCTGTTTGAGTTAAAGCAAGCTGCAGGCGACATCCATCACTATCTCGGAGATTTAAAATCAGATCATATTGTTGATCAGAGCATGCAGGATCAAATTCAAAAACAAGTGATGGATACGGTTGATCTTTTCCGATGCGAAGAAAGTATGGATTAGACACATTAGACTTTGTGATATCAATAACAACATCTTGTTGGAGAAAAGAAATTCCATCCGACAAAGATGCATCATTCGCACTTTTCCACCAAAAGGCTTCACCTTGTTCAGCAAAAGTTGCATTGACAGGTTCAAGGGTAGCAGGTTCTAATCCTTCATCTTCAACAGCCATGTATGCCGACTGAAAAGAAGAAATGGTATTTATAAAAGCAATAAAGAAATATTTACCAGAATCAAAAATACATTACACTTGAAGGTCGAAGTGACTTGCAGTTCCATAACATTTTTGGCAGCATTAGCAGAAGAATGAAGAGGATTAGTTGATGTAAAACATGTTCGCCCATTAACTTCAAAACTAGCTTGATTTTTATCGATTGATTTTGCAACATAATGTAGTGTACCATCATAATCTAAAAAAAGAGATTTTATGAAAGCTTCTATACAGTCTATTATATAATAAAATACAACTTACGAGGACATTTTGCATACAACAAAGCTACAACTTGTTTTAAATCACCTTGAAGAATAACTTCACCACGAATAAAATTTTCATTATCAAAAACAAGCTTGAACTCCAATTTGCTATTATCCGCTTTACATGCATCTTCACTTTTGGTTGGAGAAAAGAGAGTCATATCCGAGAGAATTTGGCTAATATTCTTTTCTTGTGGAACTAAGAGTTTGATGGGTTCAGTCACAGCTTCTTTGAGAGCATTAAGAGAAATGTACCTAAAAATATATTGCAATTTTTAAAAAAACAAAAGTACAAAAAGAAACATACGTTTTGCCATTCGAGTCAACCGAAGTCCAGTATCTTCGAGAACCATGGTATTTCACATCTTTTGAAGGATCAGGATCATTTGATTCACCAACTTTGATGACCACAAGTACAAGCAGCAATAAACAGAAATGTTTCATTTTTCTTTTTTCACCATCCAAAAGCAACAGCAGCAGCGACCACCAACCTCTTCAAAGGAAGAAAAAATAAATAAAATGAATGCAATTGATTGAACCTTAAATAGATATATATCATTTTTACGTGTAACAAAAAAAAATGAAAAAATAATGCAAATTTAACAAAGTGTTGTGATTTATTTATTAAGGTTACAAGCTGCGGCAAAAAAAAGTTTGACTTTCACGCGCGTCGTTCGAATCAAGTCAGTGTTTGATTTCCTTGCGTGCAAACGATCGCGGGTTCGAGTACGCGCCGGGGCATCGATTTTTTTTATGTCTCCAAATTGGCTGATTTTTTGGAGGTATATGTTATCGACCATGGAGAATCTGATGGTGTTATCAGATTTTTTTTAAAATTTTTTAGTACCGAAAATAGGCAAAATATGTGAAAAAAGTGGAGTCGGGCTTACTTCTGAAGCTAGCATATTTCAGAGGGATAGTTTTAAGACACAAAACCTTTATATCATTAAACTAGACATATTGAGCTATAAAAAAATCATGTTCCGATCGCGTACTTTTTGGTTTACGCTATCGAAATTTTAGGTTTCATGTTTTCCTTTCGTGATTTTTTGTTGCAATTTTGAAGAAGACACACACTTTGGTATTTGCTTCAATAATAAATTAAATTAATCAAAAAAAAAGATTGTCCAGATTTGAAGTCATCCAAAAATCTGCCTTACCGCCAACACATCAAAAACACTTTTGGCCGCACATCAAAGGCGGTGTAGTTATTACCTTCACTCTCCCACATTTTATCATTTGTTGACGAAATCAAAACACAAAATTCAATGTTTTTTAATTAATATTTCTTTTTATCACATTAAACTAACTCAAATTATTGAAAAAGGATGGGAATTTTAGATATGTATTTCTTAATTGTCCCATGATATCGAAATTTTTTCCATTTTACATCTTGATCTTTTATCAGTGTATAACATTAGACACATCATTTTTTATTCTGCTTGCAGTGTTTTTGATTTTATTAAACAAAATATTCAAAACGTAGCATTTCCCGTAGCAAGAAATAAAAACTATTATTCATCAGCATTAAAGCAAATGCTTTTCTTTGAGAAAAAAACTTTGTTGTTGGTTGTTTTGTCCCTTGATTGTAAAAAGAAGAAAAAAGACTCCTACAGGGTGTTCAAAAAAAAATGGCCGACGGCTCATTATATCAAAATGGGACATCGACAAAACCTGATGTGTGGTAGACTAACATGACCCTCCAAAGAGTAATTTATTACAGTAATCTCACTTCTTCAAAATTTCCGCTTCGGGAGATAGAGCAGTTCAAAATTAAAAAATGACCGTTTTTTGGCCTTTTCGTAGGTTCCGCATCAGAATATTCCCAGAAGGTATAATAAAATTCTGTTGAGCACATTTTTTAGACAACTGAATGAACTCGTCGGTAGGCCTTAGTTTGAGGTTATACCTCTTTCCTTCGAACTACACAGAGCTTTTTTCTGAACCCTTGCGCAAGATTTTTCGTTTTTGGCAAACTTTGACGGATTGCCCTACTTTTTCCAGGAGGAGTTGGATGCTCATATTTGTTGCCAACAAACTTCAGCCACTTTGGGGTTGATCCCATACCAAAATATTGAAATTTGGAAAAATGATATTTTAAGTAGCCGTAATTTTTGTATGTAAGTAAGTATACACAACACATGATATAATTGATTTCAATCCAGTAATCTTCAAATGGGCCATAATCACTTAAAATGTACTTCGGAGTATTTTTCTGGACTATTTTCATATATTTATTGCAAAAAAACAGCATTTAAAAACTTTCGTGTATACTTAGTTACTGACTATTTATTAGTATACGCGTTTAAGGAAACGTTTTTGGACATTTTTGAGTATCGAAAAAATATCATTTTTCCAAATTTCAATATTTTGGTATGGAATCAACCACAAACAAGCTGAAGTTTGTTGGCAACAAATATGAGCATCCTACTCCTCCTGGAAAAAGTAGGGCAATCCGTCAAAGTTTGCCAAAAATGAAAAATCTTGCGCAAGGGTTCAGAAAAAAGCTCTGTGTAGTTCGAAGGAAAGAGGTATAACCTCAAACTAAGGCCTACCGACGAGTTCATTCAGTTGTCTAAAAAATGTGCTCAACAGAATTTTATTATACCTTCTGGGAATATTCTGATGCGGAACCTACCAAAAGGCCAAAAAACGGTCATTTTTTAATTTTGAACTGCTCTATCTCCCGAAGCGGAAATTTTGAAGAAGTGAGATTACTGTAATAAATTACTCTTTGGAGGGTCATGTTAGTCTACCACACATCAGGTTTTGTCGATGTCCCATTTTGATATAATGAGCCGTCGGCCATTTTTTTTTGAACACCCTGTATTTCAATTTGTATGAGTGTGCTTTTGGCTTATGAAAGGGATGAAAGTCAGTGTAATGGACAAAAATGTAGTAAAAATATAGAGGTAGAATATAAAATCAAACTCGAAAAAATTGAACTGTCTGAAATAGTCGGTTTGTTTTTCCAGATTTCATTAATAACAAAAGTGGAATGCTAAAGATTCTGAGTATCGGACAATTTTTTTTCAAATTCTGAAATTTTTTGTTTCTACTTGGAGCAAAAATTATTCGACTGAAATGGATTTTTGACCTATCCGGTATTTAGGGGACCTCTCACTCCCTCGCACTTTCGTCCTTGAAAAAAATGACCATCCAAAAATAGCAACTTACAAACAATACTTTATTGATCTGAACAATTGAAGTTTCAGTGAGCAACTTTTTTCGTTGCATAAGTTCATTAGCAATTATTTTTTCTGTTCCTTTTTAATAAACTGCTATAAATTTTGTCATTCTTTTTTTTATTAAATTGTGTCAGGTTATTTTCCAAATATGTCTTGCTTTTTTTGTCAAAGTTTTAATCATTTATCACAGAATTGTGATATTTATCTGACAAATGAAGATCGTAAAAAAATTGCAAAAGAAAAAAATTGTTGTTATGCGTGTTTAAGAAAACCATATTCACCTTGTTTGAATTGTTATGACCATACAAAATGTTATATTTGTTTTTCACAAAGTCATCACACTGTCTATTGTCCAGATCGAGATGGAGGTAAGATTAATCAAATTTCTGTCGAATTTCTGTAAACTATTTTTAAGCTAAAAAATGTTTTATTCCAAAAATTGACAAAGATTTGTTGGAACGATTTGGAGATATGGTGGATTTAAATGAACAATTTATGCTATCTTTTCTTTCACCTGAAGCCATCAAATTGAAGCATGCTTTTGTGCACAGATTTAGGTCTTCGTGGTGCTCGTTTCTATTTATGAATAGGAATTTTCGTAAAATTGAAGAAACAGATAACCGAAATATTGTTGTCACTGGAAAACTCGTCCTAGACGGAAAACTAAATTTTACAAATACTTTTTTGCCAGTTTTACAATCGATAACATTAAAATGTGAAGCCTTGGATATCATTGATGCAGCACTTTCTGCTAATGAATTTCTTCGATTGTTTTCATTTAAAGTAAAAAGAATAGAATTCTCATGTGTTAAAATAACTTCAGTGGTAAAATTTAGGGTTGTCATGGGGTGGCGCGGCTGGGCGCGCCCCCCCGGGCGCGCCCGGGCGCAGAGGTGTTGCTGTCCGGGCGCGCCCGATGGTTGCGCCCGGTCCAAAATCCAAATGATGGTAATTTTTTCCGAAAAATTGACTAAACAATAAATTATTTCCTTATATAATTTTAATTTTTAAGCCAAAAAACGATAAGTAGAATAGTTAGCTATGTTGTCTTTAATTTTTAGCATGTGTTACAGTATCCTGAGGATACTGTAACACATGTAATTTAAGAAATTCACGTTTTTTTATTTTTAAAAATTATTTACGACAAAAATAAGTAAATTCATGCTTAAATAATGCTATTTGTAGTTAAAATACCCCTTTTTAGCATTTTTATACTGTACATATTAGTAAATTTGAATTTTGAGGTCACGGGCGCATGCGCCCAGGCGCGCCCGGGCGCGCCCGGGCGGGCGCGCCCACCTTTTTCGGAAAATCGGGCGCGCCAGCAACCCTAGTAAAATTTACAAAAATATTAACTTTGTGTCCGAATCTTGAATTTTTATCTTTTTTCAATACAAATATCGAAATGGGTAATTCATGGCCTGAAGATTTACTAAAATGGAAAAATGTTAATAAACTAGAAAAATTAAGACTTTTAGTTCCTGGAATTTGTTTCAATTTATCAACTTTGGTTACGGTAATGAAGGTAAGATATTCAAATTTAGACATTAAAAATATTAAACAAAATTTTTAATATTTTTAGACAAAATTAACAGAAAATGCAACTGTTTTACTTGAAATTGATGTTGATGAAAAAAATCGTTATTCATATCAAAAATTAATGGAAACTGAACTTTTAAAATCTTTTTATCAAGATAAATCTATTCCTAATGCACATATTTTACGAAAAGTGTTAAGTATAATTTTCTCCAAAGAATTCGAATACTTCCATTTCATTGGAAAATATTCATTAAAACGTTGTTAGCAATTTTCAATGTGAGACAGATAAACAAAATATAAATTTGGTAGTTTTTGTTCCTATTTTGTTGGGTGTTGTTACTTTTTTGCATACTTTACTCTCGTTTTTATTAAAAGTAAATAAACGTTTTTTGATAAAACTTTCTGGTTGAAAATTTTAACAGAAAGCGATAAAAAAATTTTGCTATTTATAGTTATAACGATTCACGCATTTTATTGTTGGGTGGGAGTACTCAAAATATGGGCGGTTAAAAAAAAGCGGCAAAGATCAAAGAAAAAAATTTTTCGTTTTTTGCGTGACGGCACGGCTGGACAATCCTTAATGCCAAAAGCAGGAGAAAAAATGAAGATTTGCATATGTTTGCATTACGGTAGTTTTGTGATTGACAAATAAGAATAAAAAATTTGCGTAAACCTTCCAATCACTCATGTGTCTGTTTATTGAAAGCATTTTTCATTCATTGAATTGTGTTGCCGCATCGTCGTCGTCGTCGTTGAAGGAAATGTTTGGTCGCAGTTTTTCATCTTTTCTCGTTGTTCTGGTTTTTGCGTCATCTTTGAAGACAGTAAATGGATTATCTAATACTAAAGGTTGTGGAAAAGTGGAGGTCGAAAAAGTAAGTTCAGTATTAATTTTAATGATGACCCCCATGTGATATCGTAAATTCCGTTTTCATCAACTTCGCAACGCAAGGCTACAGTCTTCCATGGCATTAAGGATTGTTCCATCTATTTTAGCGATATCGTTTTCTTCAACTGAAATATGAAATTAAAAGAGATTTGTGCTAAAAAAAACTTTTACCTTTTTCCAAAAAAATTTTTTTGGAATAAGTGTATTTCTCAAAATAATGAAACTCGCCATTTTTAGGATCAATACCAACATCAAACATTTTTTCAGTAGCAAAATTTAAAAAAAATAATAAAAATGCAACCCTTCTTCGGATTTTATTTCTGAAAGTGAAAAATATCACAAAATAGAAATGCAAAAAAGTGAAGATAACGAGTCCATTAAAAATTTTAACATTTTTTCACTTGTTATTTAGGTCTTATCAAAGACGAAAGAGAACAACAACACAATTAAACCCAAAGTACAATTTTTTGCTTTGCTTTTTATTATTATTGATTTTTGTAAAAATCAAAGGCAAACATTTTTTCTTTTTCAACTTTTTGGTGAATGTATTTTAAAAATAAAAATGCTGCAATATTAAAATTTTCTTGACAAAAATAACATCAAATTTTTTTTTATTTTAGAAAACGTAAAACAATTATTGGCTGTCATTGTACATTGTGTGGCAATATGCAAATTAACAAAACTTTTGAATTTATAAATTCATACCCTTAAAAAATTGTTCGGCCACTTTACAAATTCAGTCGAAAGTTTTTTGGCAATATGTGCGTCAATGACAAACTTCCTTCTTTCACGATGATTAAACTTTTTTAGCAACAAATTTATTGCATTTTGTAAATCTGGCTTTCTTTTAAATGTCTAATTTAACCAAATCTTCTGAATTTAAAGATGAATTGGTGCTTTTAAAAGAAGAAAATGGTAAATTAAAATGTACCATTGTGGATACGTATATTAAAGAAGTTATGAGTGTTACAACCCTGGATTCAAATTTTATGAAAAAATTTGTTAAAGATATCCCTGAAATCTTTGCTGACAAGATTAAAGCCGTATTTGTTCATATTGTTGATTATACTCCTGCAGGATATGCAAATTCTTATCAATTTCGAAAAGCAATGAAAATTCAATTTGATCAAATTAAAATTCCATATTATTTTTTCAATGATTTTCAATGGCCAATTTCTGCTATGCTAATTTCTATGGATTATGGTTCAAAGCTTAATGAAGTTGTATTTTTTATGAATGTTTATGATGATGGTGTTCATGTTACTGCATATAAATTTACTCAAGATGGATATGCTCATAGTCAATTAAAATATCGTCAAACTAAAGGCAAAAGTGATGAAGAAATTGGAGAAAATATTTGTAATTTGTCTGCTGCAAGAGCAATTTTTATGCAAGGTGATTCAGAAAATATGAAAAGATTAAAAACAATTTTTTGGCCAATGAAAGTTTATATTTTCGAAGATGGTTAGAATCAAAAGGTACCAAAAATTCTTATGAATCATGCAAAATGGTTGCTGAATCGTAAATTTGTTAGATACCATATTTGTCCAGCTACAACAGGAAAGATTCGATTATTTACAAAAATTGGCGATATTGAATTACCGTTGATTGGCATTGAAAAAGGATTGTTTTTACCTGTAACAAAAACGGATCTTGTAAAAAAACTTGTTACTACTTGTACGGTAAGTGTTTGTTATGAATCATGGATATCATATATCTTAAATCAAGGCCGTAGAGACTAACAGCATGTCTCACCACTTTGAACAAGACATATGCCATAAAACAGCCCTAGGGCAGTTATGCATAACCCCAAAATATCTGAATAGGCTTTTATTATGCAAATCTACGAAAATGAAGTTTGGAAAATGTGCATGAAACAGAGGTTTTTAAAAAATGGTCGACTGGGGACGTGGACTTTTCAAACTTCATTTTCATAAATTTGCATAACAAAAGGTCATTCACCGGAAATATTTTGGGGTTATGCATAATTGCCCTGGGGCTATATAATGGGATAGTTCTTGTTCAAAAAGCAGCGAGACATGTTGATACTGTTTCTTGTGAGAAAATTCTTTGATCTTTTGCCGCCGCCGGGTTAAGTCGGCAAAAGATCAAAGGCATGCCCCTCCAAAATGAAAATGCCCACCCGAAATTTTTCTCTGCTTGTTTTTTTGTCTTCAATCATTAATATTTTAGGTATCAAATACCCATAATGATACTGTTACAATCCTGGATACATTAATCCCTGATCAAAATGCCCATCAACATGAATGCACCCTTGCCATTGATGAACAAGGATTTGTTGATTATCAAATTAAAGCAGTTTTTTGGCCACATGTTAAAATTCTTCCAACCAGTGCTGTTGCGACTCCGACTCACGAGTCGATGAGTCGACTCATTTATCGACTCCGACTCATGAGTCGGAGTCGATAAATTCCAAAGATCAAAGGAAAAACGCCGCTTTTCGACTCACGAGTCGACTCTGAGTCGACTCAATCGACTCCGACTCGCGAGTCAGAGTCGGAGTCGGAGTCACCAAAAATAAAAAAGCACAACACTGCTTCCAACAATTCTTTGCAAGAAATCAGATTTAAAGATTCCAGTTATTGTATTTGGTGATAATTTATCATTTATTTGTGTCCGTATAAATGATGGCAAAAATGATTATTGTTTTCTTGATTCATGGAATGGTAAATATTTTTTTATTCTTGAAAGATAAAAATAAAGAAAATGTTTTTTAGGTGAATTTGGAATGGATTTATTTATTAGCTTTGATGAAGAAAAACCAAAATTTTTCAAAGATGCATTAGAAGTCTTCAAAACAAAGCCAACTTTTGTGGTCTTTAGTAAGAATTTTTTATTCTGATGTTTTTTATGCCCTCAGGCTATCCTCGCAGTTTCTTTTAAGGGATTGTTCAGATGATAGATTTTATGAGGTTCATAGCTATATTTAGGTGAGGCATACGGTACCTGTGCCCCCCGAAAACGGCAAAAGTTCTTTGATCTTTTGCCGCCAGTGTGTTAAAGCGGCAAAAGATCAAAGGCGCGCCCCCTCCCAAAATTTTTTCTGCTACGACCTAGATAAAGTTCATTCAAAACCTGACACTTAAGATAAAAGCGGCAAAGATCAAAGGATAAATGCTGACGGAGTCGCTATCTTGAATTTATTTGATATCACAAAATCTGAACAATCCCTAACATAAAAGCATTATGTTAATTTTTAAATTTTGTTCATTTTATCCCATAACAAACATATAACGCATTTTGTGAGAAAATGTAGTTTTTCAAGCTCAGTATGGCACAGTTTCACAAAGTATGTCAGATTTGGGTATAAATTTGCATATATAGGTAATCGAGGGCGTAGATTCCGAATTTTTCATTTTCAGGGGTCTTTATTCTGCTCATTTTCGAGATACGGCCGATATCACTGATATTGACGCAGTTTGGTTAGTTGATAAGTTCGGACATTGAAAGTGGTACCATTCGATTCGTCTCATCGAGCTGCACTATAATCATGCAAAATTTATTAAAATAACTTAATTTTTGAGGGCGTTTGACCCCTTTAAAGGTCGTAAAAAATGGTTTTTTGACGTTTTGACCCTTTCACCACATGGCACTGGAAAAATTTTATTGCAAATTCGGATTCTACGACCTCGATTACCCCTGGTAAGATACAGCATATGTTGTAAAAGTGGAACTTCCGCATTTGGGAATTCAACAAAAACGCTGAAAAACTGTAAAATCAATATCTTCGACATCATAAAAAAATCAGAACTTTTGAAATATGTTAGGAATCATTCTCCGGTGACTTGCATTATAAAATATGATATATTTGGAACATTTTGGGGAGGTTTCAGCTCACCAACATCGATTCTAGAGATTTGGGATCAATGAAAAATTTTAATTTAGAGTAATATGGTATTCAAAATGTAAAAAATCGCAAAAACGGGTTTTTCTTAAAGAATCAGGTTTTGTGTGCTTTATTAATTTAAACTACATGTATCTGCAACAGATAAACCCATAAACACTGAAATATGGAACAATTAGGGGTTTTTACGAATTTTTAAAAATTCCTCATTTTTGGTCAATTTTCGTGATTTTTGGATCTAGCGGTACGTATCAGATATGAACTATTTAGAGTGTTTACGATGAAATATATGCTAAATAGAAATTTTGTGCAAAGTTTCAAGCCTTCACACCAACTTTGAACAACATCGGGATATTTATATATTTTGGCTATTTCTGCTATAACATGGGTCACGAAAATCAGTACTTTTCTTTACTATTAATGCCAAATTGGTAGTTTATATATATATTTCATGTTAAATTTCAAATGTTAAATACGCCAGATTGCTTAAAAAGAAGCAAAAATGATTTATAATACACTTTTTCAAAAACAAGAATTTTTGAAATTTTAGATCTTTTCAAAAGTGCATTTTCTGCATTACATTTTGTTCACTGACGCTTCAATGTATGTACAATACAATTAAAAACGTTAAATTTATTTTAGCGTTTTTGTTGAATTCCCAAATGCGGAAGTTCCACTTTTACAACATATGCTGTATCTTACCAGGGGTAATCGAGGTCGTAGAATCCGAATTTGCAATAAAATTTTTCCAGTGCCATGTGGTGAAAGGGTCAAAACGTCAAAAAACCATTTTTTACGACCTTTAAAGGGGTCAAACGCCCTCAAAAATTAAGTTATTTTAATAAATTTTGCATGATTATAGTGCAGCTCGATGAGACGAATCGAATGGTACCACTTTCAATGTCCGAACTTATCAACTAACCAAACTGCGTCAATATCAGTGATATCGGCCGTATCTCGAAAATGAGCAGAATAAAGACCCCTGAAAATGAAAAATTCGGAATCTACGCCCTCGATTACCTATATATGCAAATTTATACCCAAATCTGACATACTTTGTGAAACTGTGCCACCCCATCCTACAGTTTCTCACAAAACGCGTTATATAAAAAACTAATAAATATTTGTTTTTAGATATTTTTTCAAAAATGACTGAATCCCCTGAAAATGTTCAACAACTTCCAGAAGAGCAATTCATTATCACAAAAGATGACGAAAATCCAATCCTTTTTGAATTTGATCATTTCGGTGAAACCAAAAAATTCTCAACTCCTGCTTTTCTCATGGCTATGCTTATTAAACAACATTTAAAAGCAATCAAAGATAAAACTGGAAAAAAACCAAAGAAAATTGCATTTTCAACATTCATTGATTTTAATGCAGAAGAAATGAATCGCTTAAAAAATGGAATGGCAGAAGCTTGTAAAATGTTAAAAATAAGCTGTCAATTCTTGAATTTGAAAGATATCTTCTAAATCTTTATGTTTAAGAGTTAAAGTTTTGTTCAACCTTTTTTGTTTGAACTAAGGATGGACAAGGGCCTGGGCTTTATTTAAGCCCTGAAAAAGCCCGGCCCAGGCCCTGGGTTTGGGCTTGAGTTGTCTGGGCCAGGGCCGGGCCTGGGCCTGATTTTCGACGTTTTCAAAAAAACGCAAATTGGGGAACAAGACAAATTTAACGAATTTTTTGCCAGGGCCGGGACAGATTTTTTTAAAGCTGGGCCTGGGCCGTGCCTGGACTTGAGTTGCTTGAGCCGGGCCGGGCCTGGGCCTAAAATTTGGGCCCTTGTCCATCCTTAGTTTGTACTATGTTTTTTGATGCTACAAGTTTTTCTTAATTTCATTATTTTTTTAAAAATAAATTACGCAAAAAAGCAATTTTGTGGTCACTCAAAAGCAATTAAATTAACACTCAAAAACTCAAAGGCAATTAAAATTCAAGTTAACCCTGTTTTTCTGATGGGAATGCCATTTTTCAAAAAGAAGTTTTCCGTACAATAATTCGAGCAACCCCAGAACAATGTCAAAAAGATTTTTTGTTGCTTCTTCGAAGCTGGCTTCGACAAGCAAATAATTTTTCTGGTGGATTATATGTTAAAGGTGGCTTAATTGTGTTATTTAAATTTAGCTAAATCGTTTTTTATGCAAATTTGTTTAAAAATATCAAATATTTATTTTAAATTTTGGGGAATCAATCTTATGTTGAAGAAGGTCAAACAAGGAGAAAAAAAGTGTCACCAAAAGGTGACACTTTCGTAACCAAAAAGTGACACTTAGTGTAACACTTTGCTCACTTGAAAAAAGTGTCACAAAATGTGACAAAAGTGTAACCCTTTTTATGTTACTTTAATTTTTAATATACTTTTATAGAATAAAATTTAACTTTTTGAAGGGTCTGAAATTTAAGGAGTTTGGTTTGGTTTTATTATTTGTTAATTCAATACCAAATGATTTATTGATTTTTTATCATAGTTTTAAAAAATACGAGCAAATAAAAAATAACAAAGTCGGATATAAAAAGTACCGTATCAAATTTGTAAACCAAGTTTAAAATTATTTTTAAATTATTTTTTAAAAAAATTAAACCTCAATTTCTGGTAAAAATTGATCAAAAAATGTTGCCTTTTCAGGCATAAAGAAAGAATTGACAAAAAGTGAAGCCCAACAAATTCCATGAATATAACATGGTTTTAGCATTGCTTGCACAAACCCATTAATTTCTTCCCTTTCTGCAGAGGTTAGTTTAGGATTTTTAGTTTTTAAATAATTATGAAAAATGAGTACTCCCAAAACGGATACATAAAGAATATATGTGCCTGCAATCATTTGGTAAATGCCATTTGGGGAGGCAAAACCTTCTTTAACATTTTTTTCAAAGCATTGTTTGTAATGGCCTCGATGAAATTGATATTCTTCAAGGAGCAAAGTGAAGTTTGCTTTGGCTTCGTTGAATTCGTTAAAAAGTGAATCTTGAAATGGTGGAGAAAGTGGTGAAAAGATTAAAAGCGGATCAAGGTTATCCATTTTCTAAAAAAATTCAACTTTTAGCATTTACAGAGATGATGCAATCGACGAATTTTGGATTAATGGATGTTTCGCCAATGCACAATAAGTTCAAATTTGGAAATTTAGGAAAACAAAAAATGTTCAAAATTTTTTTTGACAAGGATAACTCAAAAGGTACAGTATCAGCATATCCTGCCGCCTTTTGAACGAGATTTCACCCCATTATATAGCCTTAAGGCATAACCCCAAAATATCTCCGGTAAATGGCTTTTTATTATGCAAATTTCTGAAAATGCAGTTCGAAAAATCCACGACCCTCAAGGTCGACAATTTTTTAAAAACCCCTGTTTCACGCACTTTTTTTGATTCTTATTTTCACAAATTTGCATAAAGAAAGACCATTAAACGGAAATATTTTGGAGTTTTGCATAACTGCCCTAGGGTCACATAATGGGATAGGTCTCGTTCAAAAAGCGGCGGGACATGTTGATGGTGTCCCTTGTCAATAAGATTGTCAACTTCTATGTTTTGTAACTTTAAATTTTTGCAAAAATCATATATAAATTTTTTGGCGAAACATGAGTGAATGAAATTTTGGATTTAAAACAGCTAATAATTTTGAAATTTTTTAACAAAATTTTTCTTTTACTGTAATTATGTAATACTTTGTTATTACTGAAAATCCCAATACAGTCAAGTTCTAGTTTTTAAAGTTTGTTTTTGATGAAAAAAAAACAAAATCTACCCAAAACCTTACATTTCTTTCTGCTTGAAGTTGTCCAAAAAGTTGCTGTGCTTCATTTTCTGTTATCATATCTTTGTAGATGCATGGTTTTCGAAAATCATTTGTGCTTTCATGTCTGATAAAGAAGAAACAAACATATGCAAGAAAACTGAAGCCATATGAATATGCTATAAATTTGAAGAAACAACTTTGATGTTTCCGCCAAAAACCTTTTATGCAAATTTTTATCTGAAAACGATTTAATTAATTTCTGATGCTAATTTATTTTAGCGGTAATATGAATTCTTACTTTGGATTCTGAAGCTTCAGGTGGTGGTAATTCTAAGTTATCTTCAAAACTTCGAGGAAAGTTTGGTGGGTCCATTTTGGTAGATGTAAGTTTGGTAACAAAAATAGCTTTTTAAAACCTTTGGTTGTAATATTTTTTAATAAACTTTGAAAGTATTAACTTTTTGTAAGTCAAAGGGTAAAAAAGTTGTTGCTAAGCTACACAATTTGCAAGTGGTAAATGCATAGTAATTTCTCAAGCTTTTAAATAAATTATATACATTTTTATTTTTAACAAATTCCAATTATAACGTACAAAACTTTTTTACAACAACAGATCTCTTAATTTTTGAGAGAGTAAAATTATTATATTTAAAATACAATACAGTATTATTGATACAGTATACCAAATACAAAATTAAAAAGACATAATAGTTGAAACAAGAATTTCATTGGGTAATTGTGAAATTTGTTCTGCACCAATTTGTTCCTTGTTTTTTCTCAAAAATTCAATGCATTTTTCTTTCAATAATTCAAAGCCATGTTCAAATGCAAGTTTTACAATTTCACAAACATTTTCAGGCGTCAGAATTCGAAGCTCCAAAGATTTTAAACAAACACCCTAAAATTTAAATTAATGTTAAAAATTATTACTGTTAAGGGATAATCCTATATCTGGAATTAGCAGTTTTTGAGGATGGAAAGGTATTAGTGAAAATCAGATGTCTACTTAAAAAGCGGCAAAGATCAAAGGAAAAATTAGTTGGAGGGGACGATCTCAAAAATTTGAATTCTTTGTTTTTTTAGATACGTTTTAAAATTATTACTGTAAAGGGATTATCCAAATCTGGGGTCAGCAGTTTCTATGGTGAGAAGGGGTAAACCCGAAGTTAGCCAAAATTTGATGCCCCCTTGAAAAGCGGCAAAGATCAAAGGAAAAATTGTTTTGGACGGCAAGGACTTTCAAAATTTGAATTTTTACTAAGATCTGACCTAGACAATCCCTAAGAGCATAATAAAGGTTACCTTTAATTCTTTGATTCCATATTTATCAGCAAAATTAATCAGTTCTCCTTCACTTCCTTCAACGATATCAATTTTACCGTAACAAAATTCCATGGCTTTAATTACGATATCTTTGCAAAAGTTTACTTCAATTTCAGTTGGAAGTTCTGGTTTTTCATTGAATAATGTTTTAAGAATTTCAGATTGACAATGAAGAATACATCGATTTGCATAAACTTTTTCAGAATCATTTGTATGAAAAATAACATCTGATAATTCTTTTGTTGCAAAAGCTTGAAGTAAAATGGTTGCCATTGTTTCAAGAGGACGATGTTGGGGTAGGAGATTTGTTGAGGTGGGGGTAGCTTTTGGGTTACTGTATTCAACTGTTAAAATTGCAGTGTTGTACATTGTAAGAAAGATTGTTTCAATTTCAGGCTTCAAAGAACATTCGTTGCCTAAAAACAAAAATTTTGTTAGGAATTAGCTACAGTAATCTAACCGTAGACATACCCAAATTACGCCGGGGTTGAAGCTTCATATTTTGCCCATATACAGGCCTTGAGTAGGTATTATTATGGGCAAAATATTAGCTGCACAATCCTAACCGTCTGGGTTTAACGCTGATTTGAAAATTTGCCAAATATCCCTAAAAACGTTCAAGGACACCTAAAAATCACATGATTCTGGAACTTGTAGAAGCCAAATTGTTTCAAATGTTACAAATTCGGATTCAGCATGTTCGAAAACCTATATATCCGTGAAATGGAGTCGAAATTTCAAAAATTGGCAATTCTCCTTTGAAGAATGCCAAAAAAACGGAATACGGTATTCAATAAATACCGACATTTAGACTTTTTGATAAAAGGATGCTAATAAGAATTTTGACTTTCTATCTTTTCGAATTTGCTTTATAAACATCCCCATATATATAATAATTAATTCATAACTTATTGTATGCAAATTTTTTTCAAGGCATACTGTAACCTTTTTGTTGGCTTTTGGGGGTTCACTTTACTTATGTTTATGAGTGAAAAAGGCATTTTTTGAAATTTCGACCTCATTTCACGGATATATTGGTTTTCGAACATGCTGAATCCGAATTTGTAACATTTGAAACAATTTGGCTTCTACAAGTTCCAGAATCCTGTGATTTTTAGGTGTCCGTGAACGTTTTTAGGGATATTTGGCGAATTTTCAAATCAGTGTTAAACCTAGACGGTTAGGATTGTGCAGCTAATATTTTGCCCATAATAATACCTACTCAAGGCCAGTATATGGGCAAAATATGAAGCTTCAACCCCGGCGTAATTTGGGTATGTCTACGGTAAGGTTGTTGGGAAATACCCGGGAGATTTCCTGATTTTTTGGGGGAATTTGTACCGATTTCCCAGGAAATGTTACAGTAATATTTCATGTTTTTGCATTAAACATTTAAAAACAGGATAAATATGCTACATGAATTTAATATTTACCAGTCTTTTTGTAGCTTATAAGACTAATTTTGGTAAAATATTACTGTAGCTTGGAATATCGTAACTCCGGGAAATGGCGGGAAATTTCCCGTCTTTTTTCCATATCCGGGGAAATGAACAACCCTACAGTTATCTATACTGTATGAATAAAGTATGTTTGAATCAAACAAGAATTTGCGATTGTTAAAACATCGTTACGGCAATGTTTTAACATTTAAAAAAACATGCAAGAACCTGACATGCAGAGGCGCATGCCCTCTCCGAAATTATAAAAGACCTTTGATCTTTTACCGTCATCGGCAAAAGATCAAAGGCATGTCCCCCTCAAAATGGGTTTGTTCCCTCCGAAATAAAGTGCTGCTGACTTTCTTGGATATCGATATCGCAGAAAATTTTCCGGGTATCAGATATCCATGAAATTAAAATCAATGTTTGGCAAAAAATGTTAACTTACCATCTGTGGCACATTTTAATGTCATTTTTTTGACACATGATGGAACTGAAGTTGCTACAATTTGATGATGAAAATAACCATTATCGTACCAAGTATCTCTCCAACAAATATTAAATGAAATATCTCCATTTAATTTTATTAATTTTTTACCACTGTTATTTTCCAACACAAGTTGTTTTGTACAAACAAGCATTTTTAATAATAACAATAATAATGAATAAAAATAGTAAGCACAACACCTTCAACGACTAAAATGGGTTTTTTAAAATGAGAAAAAAAATGCAGCTGCTGTCTTTTGAGAAAGAAAGGGAGAAAAGAAAATATCGATTATATTCCACTGCTGAAAAAGAGCAAAGAGAAAAGAGAAATATGCAAATTTTTTGGCTCACTCCTGTTGCGCACAAAAAAGTAAAGACACACTTTTTTAGTCAGCAGCAAATGAGTGTTTGACAGAAAAATGGGAAAACTGCTTTTTGTTTTTTCTTAAATAAACGCTTTTTGGTAAAATTTGGCAATGAACCAGTTAGAAATAAATGGCTCAATGATACATGCAATACCATCGAAGTAGGCAGCAATTTAGGTATTTTTTACTTCTTTTGGGTTGCACAACAAAAAAATTTGCATACATTTGTCTCTACAAAAAGACCATGATTAACAGGGTTATGGTCTTTTTTTTTTTTTTTTTTAATCAAATGTCGAAGAACTTCTTTAAAAAAAATGCCGGCATAGTTTAAAACATGTTTAACAAAACATTCAACATAAAATAATTTTATAAATGAAAATAGCAAAAAGACAACAACCGAAAAACAAAAGAAAGTCATTAATCAATAGATATTTGATCAAAATCAATTCCATCATAATTAATATAATGAAAACCAGTTTTTAATAATTTGCATGATTCTTCAAGTCCATGATGAATTCGTTTCATTTCATCTTCACTGAATTCTTCTTTATTAATAACACAAAATGCAATTTCCATTGGTTTTTCTCCAGTTTCAGCTTTGATGGTTTTTAAATGTTGTCGTAAAAATAATGCCATCAAGAAGGACGGAGAAGCAGCTTTTTTAGTGCCATCAAAATTATCAAATTCAAGCAAGACAGGATTTTCGGCATTTTTGGTGAAAGTAAATCCCCAGATTTTACTAATCTTGATATCATCAGATGGCATTGACATGATCTTGAGCAAATCTAAAATGGCACAGATTTATTAATTGAAATTGTTAAGTAATAAAACTTTACCAAAAACAACAAATGTATTCTTTATTTTAAGCATTTTTTGTGCATCTTCTCCAAATTTTGGTTTCTTTTCATCAAAACTGATGAAACAATCAATGCCATATTTTCCTAAAAAATGCCAAAAGTAACATTTTACAGTAAATCATTGTTAAAAAAATTACCATTCCATTTATCCAAGAATTCATATTTTCCAACACTTTTGTTAAAATTACAAATTAAAGAAAAATTTAGATGAAAAATAACAATTGGAATTTTGAAAGGTAACATTTTACCAATTCGAGCTGGTAAAATTTCAATGTTCTTCAAAGTTAAAGGAGTTAAATCAATTTCGATCAAATTTTCTTCTTCAATTGTTACAGTACATTTATAAATGTGACAATCCTGCCGAATATCTTTCTTACAGCCATATGTTGCATTTTGGCCTTCAATTAAAACCTGTAAAAAGGAATTTATTACACTGTAATGTATTTTTAATTTACTTACTCGAACTTCAAGCACAGATCGTTCAAACGGAACTTCTTCAGAAATTGGTAATGGATCATTCATTTTAATATCAACGAGTTCCAGAACATTCTTTTCAGTACCGTAATACCCAGAAATTTGAATAGCATGGCCACAAGTTGGTATAATATGATATTTAACATTACTCTTATCCAACAACCATTTACAAGTTTCAATCAAAAATTTTCCACGGTGGCATCGAAGACAACATTGAAATACTGTAAGATTTCGGCCCTTGAAAATTTTCTTGAATGGAATCTTCTTGACGCCATATTCAGAAACAATAATTTTATTTGGATTTGAAGAACCACAAATTTTTTGAAAAAGGACTTCAGGTTTGGATTTGGCATTTACAGATTCCAATTTTTTATGATTGATTAATTGATATCCATTTGGAGTAAATTTATATTCAGCAACAGTTAATCCAAAAATATTCTTCTTGTTTTTAGGTTCATGAAATGGCAGAATCATTAAAATACTTTCATCAAGGCTAGCATCAACTTGTGCAGCAATTAATAAACTTGAAAATAGATAATTTTCGGTGGTAATAAAATATGATGGAATTTTGAGTTCTTGAAGTTTTTTCTTTAATTTAACACAAAAAATATGATTCATGGTATACGAAGTTAAAATAAAATTAACTCCAAATAAATCAACAATTATAGCTTTGAAAAATTTATTCTTCAATAGTGAAAGTTCAGCCATGAAGGTTTCAATTTTGGCAATTTCATAAACAAATGAATGAACAAGTTCTTCGGTGAAAGAATCAATCGCAAGAAAGAGAACAGAATCATCCTTGCCGCTGGTGATAAATCCAATTAGACGATTCTGATTTGCATAATATCGAAGAGCAGCAGATAGCATTTTGTTAAACAAGTTTTAAACAAAAATGAATTACAAATTCAATCTATTCGACGGCGGCAAAAAGATGACTAAAAAAAGATCCAAAAGGTGTTCTTTTTTTGAAAACTTTTTTTTTGGGGAACGATCGTGGATGATGTTATTGCGAAATATCAAAGACAAGGACAACAGACAAGTGTGTCAACGATTACATCAGCGCAAATAAAAATAATCCATTTTATTAAAAACTTTGAAAAATAGGAAAACAAAAAACACCGAAAATTAAAAAAATAATGAAGTAAAAGATGATTTGAAAAGAAAAAAACATAGAAAAAGCCAATTTTGAAATATTTTTTGAAACTGAAATTTAACAATGATTTTAATGTTAAAAAGGTTCGACTGATTCTCAAAAAATGAAAAAGAATCCACTGCAAATTTAGACAGAGCAGTTGAATGATTGGATCAAAGCTCTCGAAAAAGACAGAGTAATAAAAAGATCATGATTTTGATGGTGATGGAAGTTTCTCTGGTGATAATTATGGAAGGTTGGATGATTCTGGTGATGAAGAAAGTAAACAATCACTTGAGAAAAAAGAAGATAGCAAAGAAGAAATTTCATCTGAAGATGGAATTGATGTTATTGTTATTAATTCTGGTGATGATAATGATGAAGAAGAATTGAATGATTCAAGTGAAAAATTATATGAAAGTGATTCAAAAGAAGATGGCGATGAAGAAAGTTCCTCGGATCATGGTGATGATGTTATTGTTCTTGATATTCCGAGTTCACAATCAAATCAAATGAGTCAAAATAATTCACCTGAATATAAAATTATTCAAGATGTTCGACAAGTGGAGCACCTGTGATCGAAAATACCGATGCATGAGTTGTAATTCTGAGAAATTCAATAAACCCTATGTTTGGGCAAAATTCGAAAATGGACAACTTAAATTTGGCAACAAACAACATAAATGTGGACTTCAAGAATTAAAACTTCTTCAAAAAGATGACTATGAAATTCGAAAAGAAAAATGGGGCAAAAAATATGTTGAACATTTATATGTATTTCAAGATCGCGAAAGAAAGAAATGTTATGATTATACTTGGCAAACCGGACCTAAAAATTTTCTTTGCTATTCTTGTCAGAATGATTGCAATATTTATGTTACTGCAAAAAAATTTAAATATGAAAATGGAGATGATGGCATTATTTTAACTGGAAAAGAACATCAATGTGGATTAAAAGATTTTGTTTCTCTTGTTTAAAATTAAATTTGTTTTTAATTTTGTGTTTCGTTTTTGTTCATTTTTTCATTAAATTTTTATCTCGAATATTTGTTTGATTTAGAATTTTTTATTTATGTAGATTTTTCATTTGAAATGATTTGATTAATTTTTCTAATTTGACATCCTTTTTTTAAGATTCGGGGATAGAGATTATTGTTTATAAAAATATTTTTGTTTTGCGGCAAAAGATCAAAAGAGATTGGGGGGGGGGGGGCAAAAAAACTGAATGCTTCTGTTTTTTCATTTAAGGGAAAAATAAATTAATATAAAAATTTTTTAAAACATGTATAAATAGATATGTGCACTGTTTTTTCAAAGTTTAGTTAAAAAGATAATTTTCGTACCATTGAATGCAGAATTTTTTTCTGGTTAATAATGGATAAAAAAATTAATAGTAATAGTACTGATAAAAAAGATAATTGATAAAGAAAAATACCAAAAATACATTTTTTTTCGGCCGGGGAACACTTTTTTTCTTCAATATTTTCGTGTGGGGTTCACAAATCACTCTTTTTTGCAGCAACTTTTTTTTTTCGTTTTTCATTGAGATTTGAACTCGCGACATTTTGTTCGAAACTCGCCGCTTTCTACCACTGCGACACAGACGTGAACGTACGCGGCTACAAAAAACCGTTTTTTAAAAAATAAAAAGTATGCTTTTTTCTGCCAAATGTTTTACCGTGTCCAAAATATCTTATAGATTCATAAGACCTCTTTCTTACTTCATTGTCAGCTTCCTTTATTGTTGTTTACTGTTGTTCAATTTCGAAAAATTTTTAAAGAATTTTTAAAAAATTCCGCAAAAAGAAAGTTTTCGAAATATTAATTAATTTTTCCATTTTTTTATTCAAAACGTATTTATGCATCTTTTTTTGTTGTTGATTCATTTTTCTACAGTATTTTAAAAAAAATTATTTTCTTGTTTTTTTATAGTTTGCATATTTTTGAACTAATTTATATCTTCTTTTCACCATTCATTTCTTGACAGCTATGTTTTGCATCTGTCTTTGAAGAACAAAAATTTCTCAACTTTGATAGTTCTTTTTTCTTATTTGTACAAAAATTATTCTTTCTTCTTTTTACGGTATTATTTCAAAAGTTGTTTGTCTTTTTTCGATTCATCCCTTTCTCTCTGCATCCTTTTTTGTCTTTTTTGTGTGGGAAAAAAGATGGAATCAAAAATTTGGTGCCTGGTGCTGCTGTTCGCGAAAGCTTTTTTTGGACCGGATATTTTTGGCTTAAATGGCCAAAAGCTGCAATGAAATAAAAATGTGCGCAATTGGCGCTTTTTTGCTGATGAAAGGTGGAGCCAAAAATATCACATTTGAATCTATCCGAATTCATCTGTCTGGCTCTAAAAATGAAGCTTCATTTTAGGGACAATGGCAGCGAAATAGTCAGTTAGTGAAAATTTAGTCTGGGGATTTTGGTTCTTGTTTAAACTTATTAAATAAAAAATTAAAATGTATAGATTTAATATGATTTTAGAAAACGAGGAAAATTAGCGCCGGGGTTAGTCGTTCTTTTTTTCACAATTTATTTAGTTTGAATTTATCTTCGATCCCATTAATTTTAAGTTGGAAGGAACCTTAACCATTTTAAGTTTGTCCTTAAATTAGTGTTAATTTTGTAAGCTGATTTCGTCAACCATAATAGAAAAAGCGGCAAAATATCAAAGGCGTGCCCCCTCCGACATGAAAATGCCCATCCCAAAATTTTTTTCTACATACGGCTTTGAACATGATCCTTTGATTAGCTAAATTGTAAACTTTTTTGCCATTCAAAAACAAACTTTTTTCTTTTTTTAAATTTTTTTGTCTGGTAAAAAAATTGGCGGCAAATGTTTTTTATATGTTGTATTCACTCTTTTGGCCTTTAAAGGCAGGAGTAAATAAAAATTTACGAAATAAAGCTTTGTTTATCGCGCAATTTTTTAAAATTTCGAAACATTGTTTTTTCGTCAGAAATGGTTTTTGTTTCCTTCATTTCATAAATTTTGCCAAACTTCGAGCTTCATTTTTAAATTAATGGATGAATAAAATTTTAAAAATAATGTTTTTAGTCATAAATTTTTGGAAAATTATGATTAATTAATTTGTTTTTAGATGGCGACAAAAGATCCTGATCAGTTTGTAAAGAAAAAGCCTTGCAGTGATAGTCATACACAATACAATAGTATCAATTTAAATCATGGTTTAAATAACAAATGTCCTAGCTTAAATAATGTTCATTCACAAAGCAAAACAAGCAATGAAAAGAATAATGGTAAAAAAAGCAGAACTGCAGTTTTACGAAATTCTAAAACCTTTGAAATGTTGCAAACGTGTTTTTAATAAGTTTGCAACATAAAAATTGTTACAGTAATACAACTAAAAGCAATGCTTAAATATATAAATTTTTTTGGAGGATTAAGAATGTGCGATACTTTGGTATCATTGAGGCTTTATCTTTTTATATCAGTTAAAATTCAAACATTATTTAAAAAACTTTTTTTGGCATTTTTTCTCATTTTCGTCCGAAAAACAGAAAAATACCGTAATCGAGGGTTACTTACATTCGAGAAAAGCGTTGGAACAAAAAATGGCTCCTTTTTTCAATTTTTTTAATCATCGGCCATAGATTATGCTTTCGGTTATCTTATATTTTTCATTACTGTAAATTAATAAGTAAATGATAAAAAACGATAAAAAACTAAACAAACATTTTGAAAAACTGCAGCAACAATTAAAACAGGCAAATTTAAAGTTGATGCTTGTTCCAAAGATAACAAATCATTGTGGAAAAATTCAAAGAAAGATTCTCGTTTAAAAACTTTAAATGAATTGTCTTCAAATGACAACAGCAAGAAAGAATCAGATGATAAGAAGCGGTGGAAGAAAGATGGATCAACTGCAACCAGCAGTAGCACCCTTTCCCTTCATATTGCAGCCTATGAAAATTCCATTGATTCTTTAAATGAACCTAAAAAATTAAAGAATCTTTCAAGTATCTGCCCTCCTTTAAAACTTCAAGTAAGTTTAAAAAAACGGAATTAATAGATAACCATCATAAGTAGAAATCAAGTTATCCAAGAAAATAACCTTTTTTGGAATGATTTTGATGCATTAATAAGCTTAAACATTACGGACCTGGTTTGAGGTTACGGTACTTTTTATGTGGTTTTAACGTTTTGCACTCTCAGTGAACAAATTTTTATTCTTTAAATGCTTTAAAAAGTGGATAAAATAAAAAACTGAAATAATTTAAAAAATTTAATGAAAATAACAGAAAACTGCAAATTTATAATAATATATTATAGCAACATATTTTTGTCTAAACAAATAATTGCCCGGCTTTTTTAAAAGATTTCCAGAACACATCTTTTAACAGTACAGAAACGGTTGAAAGAATAGTGTAAAAAATTTACATAAGTTCGTTACTGACCCAAAAGATCAAATTAGAAAAAAAAATTTTTTGATTTTAAACGTTTCATTGTTTTTCAAATGCAAAAGAGGACGAAGACAATCAAAAAACTTCAAAGCGCAAAAAAATACCGTAACCATAAATAACCAAAAACGAGTCCGTAATTAATTATATAGTTTATTTATTAATGACCTAAAACAAAAATTATTCTGGAAAAGTGCATTTCAGTGAATATCTCAGTTATCATTCCTGAAGATTCTATGTAAACAAAATATTTATTTTTACATTATAGGATTCATTTGAATTTCCTCGACAATTGGAAGGCAATGAAAAACCAACACCAGAAATTCAGCAATTTGTGGCCTCTCAAAGATTATTTTCTCCGAATCAAGGTTCTCCTTCAAATGATCAAATCAATCAACAACCTGCCGTTATTCAACAAATTGAAGAACAAAGTGATCAAAATGGTGATGGACAAAATACAGGTCTGATTTTTAATTTAACAAAATTTCTATAAGAGCAGGGGAAAAAGGATCTGCTTGTTTTCTCCTGTCAGTAATCCTCGATTCTAAAAGCAGAGAGGAAAGAGAATGCCGACTTAAATGGCCCAGCAACTCTAAACAAAACCAAAATTTACCAATTGAAAATTGCTTTGGAACTATTAAAACTAGTATTTTGGGCAAAATTTCGTAGATTATTTCTTAAAAATCTTATTCTTTGATTCTAAATCTTCGAATTCTAAAACCTGGATTACTGTAGATTTTTTTCTTCGCATTTCATAAGATTTTTTGGTAAAATTTTCTGGATATAGCAAATTTTATTATCTTAATTTTTGTTGTATATTTTTCATCTCTTCCGTTAAAACAAAAAGCTTATTAATAAAAAATGTGAGTAAAAATACGTAAATTTTAATTAAAGTGCCGATCAGATTAAGATCATAATTTTATTTTGTTTTTAAATGCCACTGATCGATTTCACTATATTCTCTCAGAATTTGCATAAAAAATTGCTTTTAAAAACGGCTATCTATGAGGTCGAATTTTTGGGTTTCGATTTTTTGTAATTTTAAAGTATTTTTGAGTGGTTCGATATCTATTTTGATGAGGGTCACGATGCTCCAATATGAAAAAACTTTATATGATTAAAACATTCATAATGAAAACTATATTCAAATCTGTCTTCCCTTTTGAGGTCATAGGAATAAAATTACTTACCATTTCCATTTCAGTTTTCGAATTTTATCATTAGTCATTTTCCATTTTTTTTTTCTTAAATTTCTCTTGTTATTTCTATTCATTGTATGCAATTTTTTAGGTCTGATACTGTAATATTCGAGAGCATGAGTTACAAATTGTTTAAGGTTTTTTTAAAATTATATACGAAATTAGTAAAAACAGTTTTTTTGCTCCAAAAGGTGTTTCGTTGTTTTTCCTTTTTTTCTACCTCTGCGCTCCCTACATTAATCTAGTAAAAAAAGTTTCTTTGCTCCAAAAAGTGCCTCGAATAAAAAACATTTTTGAATAATTCTGAAAAGTCTAAGGGCCAGCCCAAAACTGGCATATGCTGATAAATTTGGGCCTGATTTACAATAAATAATTTGTAAGTCGTTCATTATTGTTGTAGTAATCGTGTGAGTCTCTTTCGTTCTCTCTTCTCTCTCTCTCTTCTATTATTTGCCTGAGGTGGTCTCAACACGAATACTCGCTCGTCGTCGCAGTCTCAAATGTCTCTTCCTCTTTTGGTTTTTGATTACTCCTTCGAGTATCTCTTTCATCTCTCTCTCACTTTGATATATCTTTTATATATCGTTCATCTCTACTTGTATATTTGTTATTGAATATTCTTCTTTATTGTAATATATAACCGCTCGGGATATTACAATTATTAAATTATGCCTGTCTTTTAATACAAGATATTGCCCTTTTTCTCGTCCTTTAACTTTTGATTTTAACTCTTATACTTTTAATACTTTTTAAATGGTGACGACGGAGATTCTTTTTTTTTTGTTTTTTTGCGTGATTTTTTTAAACATATGTTTGTTGCAAATGTTGTCCTCAATTTAACTGTTTGTCTTTTTTAGAAGGTATCAATCTTACTCAACATTCTTCTAACAAAATACTTTCCAACAAGCTCAAATTGAAATAATGGACACTTTTGAGGTATTATTTTGTAATTCATCTTTTGAAACTTTAACAAAAACAATTTTAGAAAGAATCCGAGAGCCTTGGAAGCCTTATCAATGAACAAGTTTCTGCACCACAAGCTGATAAAATTGTATGTTTTTTTCAATTTTTTTGTAATACGTTTTTCAAAAAATATTTATGTTTTTAGGCTAAAGAAATGGCAAAGAATCAATTGAAGTCATTCATGCAAGAACTTTGTCAACTTCCTGAATCTCAATGCAAATGTCAACTGCTTCAAGAAAGCCTTAAACAATTTGTAAGTCAATTATTAGCCCAAAAAAGATTTTGCAAATACATTTTTTAGGAAAATATTTTCATTCAAAATGCCAAAATACTTGAAGAAAGTCAAATGAATTCAACACAAAAGGTTAATATTTTTTATTTTTTAATTACCGTCAGAGTTTATTTGTGTTTTTTTAAAGATCGATGTCAAAAATCTTTAAAAAATAATTATAAAATAATAAAGTAAATTTTTAGTATTCTGAAAGCTCATATTTTGAACATAATTTTACTTCTCTCATGAATGATATTAAATCTGGAGAAAAAGAAATATGCACCTGCCAAAAGTTGAAAAATGTTATTTCAAAGTATCATGGTCTTATAAGTGTTGTAAATCATAATGCCGATATTGGAACATCTATTAATCTTCTTCAAGAAAAAGAAAATGAAATTGATTCTTTGACAGCAGAAAATAAAGAGCTGCGAAATTTGATAATCAAATGTGAACTTGTTTGTAATCTTCTTCAAGAAAAAGATGCTCAAATGAAAAAATTGATGGCAGAAAATAAAAAGCGAAAAGAAATTGCTGATCTTCTTCGAGAATTTATTAAAAAGCAAGAATCAATCATTGAAAAACTGACAATTTCAAGATTTCCAAAAAATGATGAGGATGTTTTAATGGTAAGGTTTTTTGAAAAATATTCTTTAGTTTTCACAAATTTTTGGGTGTTCAATATTTTGGTCATTTTTATTTTTTCAGGAACTTGAAAATAATGATAACGTTCGAAGAATGGAACCAGAAATTATTCGTAAAGTTATTCCTGAAGATGCTAATTATCAAGATCATAATTTTGATGGTGATGGAAGTTTCTCTGCTGATGGTCATGAAGGATTAAATGATTCAGATGATGAAGGAAGTAAACAATCAAGTGAAAGAAAAGAAGATAGCGAAGAAGAAATCTCATCTGAAGATAGAAATGATGTTATTGATTCTGATGATGATGAAGAAGGATTGAATGATTCAAATGATGAAAAAAGTGAAAAATCAAATGAAAGCGATTCTGAAGAATGTAGCAGCGAAGAAAGTTCATCAGATCATGGTGGTGATGTTATTGTTCCTGATATTACAAGTTCACAATCAAATCAAATGAATGATTCCACTTCACCCGATTTCAGAATAATTCAAGATGAATGTGGAGGAAAACTTGTTGAATATTTGATCGTATTTGATTTTGTTGAAAAAACTCTTTGTCGCAAATTAAAGTGGAATAAAAAAGAAGGAAACTATCGATGTAATAGATGCAGTACTAAAAAAAAGCATGTTTGGGCAAAAATAAATGGTGAAAGCATTGAATTTGGGCCAAATCAACATATTTGTGAACTTCAAGAATTCATTGAACCAAGAATTCTTCAAAAAGATGAATATGAAATTCGAAAAGAAAAATACCGCAATAAATTGGTTGAACATTTATATGTATTCCAAGATGGAGAAAAAAAGAAATGTTACAAATATACCTGGCATAACAAAAAAAATTCTTATGTTTGCAATTCTTGTATGTATAATTATGATATTCATGTTACTGCAAAAAAATTTAAATATGA
Organism: Panagrolaimus sp. LJ2414; assembly: GCA_024447195.1. Taxonomy (NCBI): domain Eukaryota; kingdom Metazoa; phylum Nematoda; class Chromadorea; order Rhabditida; family Panagrolaimidae; genus Panagrolaimus; species Panagrolaimus sp. LJ2414. Next base: position 3,350,057 of record JAMRXY010000023.1, read on the forward strand.
AAATGGAGATGATGGTATTATTTTGAATGGAAAAGAACATCAATGTGGATAAAAAGATTTTGTTTCTATTGTTTAATATTCAATTTTTTGTTTTTAATTATGTGTTTCATTTTTGTTCAATTTTTCTATAAATCCTTTCTCAAATATTTGATTTGAAACTATTGAGTTTATGCAAATAATTTGTTTTTTCATTTGAGAAGATTTTCTTTGATCACTTTTTTATATTCAAATTAAAATTAATTAGTTATTTTTACTTCTTATTTAACCTTCTAAGGACAAAAGAATTTTTTTTGAGATTTAAGAATAGAATTTTTGGTTTAAAAGAGGCATATTGATCTTTTGCGGCAAAAGATCAAATGAGATTTGATGGAGGGGAAAACATCCTGAATGCTCCTGTTTTTTAGAAAACATATATAAAATTAATAAAAAACATTTTTATTTTGGATTAAATTTGCTATGACTAAATACTGTAAAAATAAAAATTAAAAGTGCTTAATTAGTTTAAATAAAGCATAAGTATTTAAAAAAAGATACTAATAATAACAACAACTATGTCACAGGGATAAGTGTGTTCGTGTTCGTAGTTGTATTCGTGTTTGTGTTCGTATTAGATTTGTGAGTACTTGAAATTTGAAGTAGTCTTTTTGTTGATGGGAAAACCTTGTAAATCCATGTAAGATGATAGAATTTGAGTAAATGTTTTCTTAAATTTGGCCTAAAAAGTTTTTGGATTACTGTAAATGATACTGTAGGAAGGACTTACGAGATGAAAAAAATTAGAATAAAACCAGAGCCATGAAAAGCAATATAAGAATAATGCATTCCGCCGTAGGCAATAGTGTAAATAATTCCAATTTGAACTTTTGGAGGTTTAAGCTCATCTCTTAAAAATGCCCAATATTGAAAAATTGCTGTATACAATACGAATAAGAATGATGAAATAATTGCTTGATAGATAAGTTTTTTATCTGGGTTCTTTTTAAGGGCATTATCTTTTTTAATTTTTATTCGATAAATGGTTACTGTAATCATATCAGTGAAAAATGAGATAACGGCAACAATGATGGATGAGATGGAAGTAACTTTGGCATCTTCCAACCAATATTCTTCACATTTTTTTCCTTGATCCAATTCAAGCTCTAGACGACATTTATAATCAATAAAACTATATCCATGAAGTAAAAATGGATAAATTGTCAAAAATGCAAAACAATATTTAAAATTCTTGGACCAAATTTCATCATATTTTTGCCACCAAACAATCGCGGTAAGACGATTAATCGTTAAAGCAAGGGTCCAAATCCCACTTAAATCGGTGTTATACCAAAATGAAAGTTTATTTGCTCGCATCAAAATTGGACATTCTTCATCACTTGTACAAGTCAATAAAAAAACTGAATAAATCATGGCATCTAAGATATCCCAAAAGAATCCAATCATCAATAAACAAAAATAAACATTACAAATATTTTTTGTTCGTTTAATTATGTGATAACAAAAAAAGATAAATATCGGCACTTTTATGATAAAAGCAGCAATATTAAAATGTCCAGCAAATTCTCGAACTTTTGCATAAATTATTGAGATTGAAAGTGACTCGAATCTCTCCGGGAATGCCGGGGCAGGGGTTGTGGTGGTGAATAACAAAATTTCAGGCATTGAAAAATTCATTGTTGAAAAATTTGAATAGCGAAGTTTTTTAAAACAGCTGTTTTTTAAAGGCTTTTAAAAAATAACTATTTAAATTTTATGGTAATTTTTGAAATTAAACTACACCAAATAAAATTTTCAAACAAGTTCTTTAATGGAAAAAAATTACTATAAAATGTTTATGGTAATTTTTTAAATTAGACTACACCAAATAAAATTTTACTTCACCTTGACTAACAAGTTCCTCAATGCCGCAAAAAAAAAGTTATGGTATTTTCCAACCTAATATTTCAAAGTAACTTTTTCTTTAACTTTTTAACTTTTTCAACAGGCTATATTTTACATTTAAAAAGTGGGATGTTAAATAAAAAAATATTGTTATTAATCAAACTTGTAGTTTTAACATACAATTTAAACTGATGTATTTCTTCGAAAATTTCTTTGACAAAATTCAAACAAAGAAAGAAATAAAATTACAGCTTTTATGCACCAAAATTTGCCTAAAAAATATGTACCTTGATAATTTTTGAAGATGGATATAATTTGATGGTTACAAAAAGTCACATGTTTTCTTTGTCCTTTTTTGTAGTAATTGTATTTAGATTATGTAAATTCTAAGAAAAAATGTTGCTGGGAAATTAAAACACTAGGCTATAACAGTTGGTTAAGCAATCTGTGATTTTATGTCAAAAAATGAAAGCAATTGTTTGAAACAACTTTTGACTTTTTAAATTTCTTCCTAGGATACTGTAGCTATGACACATTTCTTTAAAAAAACAATAAATTCCAAAAACGTTACAAAAGGTTTTAAAAATAAACGCTTTAAAATTTTATGAGTTTTTTTAATTTTTTGTTTTGCTAAAACATTTTCAACGTTTTTTTACTACATTCAATTCATACATTTAACACAAAAAAAAATTTTTTGTTTATCAATCCTTTGCTATCAATCGCAGACTTCCACATCACCTGTTTTTTTTTCATTAATCAATTTTCATTTATTTTGTACAACAATGTCAAATTTAAACTGACACTGAAAAATTAATTTTTAACAACTTTCTTTTTTGAATATTTTGTACAATTAAAAACACACACCTGAAATTTTAAAAAAGATTTCCTGAATTAAAATTTTAAAAAAATTGATTATTTTAATCGTACATTTAAGTTCTATATTCCGAAAACCGATTTATGCGATAATAAAATTAAATAAGTTAAAAAAGATCTGTCGCATTTTTTTTGTTTATCCTAAGATTATCTTTTTTTAAACAAAAAAAACAAAAAAGACATTTTTTTAAATGTCTTTTTTGTTTCGTTTATTTTTTTGCACAAAAACACATAGATTTTTTTCCACATATTTGAAAACCCCTATTGCTTGTTTTTTTTTGCTCTCTTTCTTTGAATTTTTTATATAATTTAAAAAAAACCAAAAACTTTAGCTCAAATGTGCAATTACTTGAACTAAACATATTGAAAATTCTCAAGCGAATACATTTTGGTCAAGTAAAAATATCACACCATAAGAAAAAACAACAATATTAATAAATTACTTTTTTTGAATTCGGTTTCTGAAAAGATGAAAGAAACAGCTTTGCTTTATTTTCGAAATAAATCAAATTTTGACATTTTGTTAAAGGAGGAGATCCAAAGCAAATAAATTTTCTTCCCTTTCATTCATTGGAGCTCCCGACACGAAAATCCTAAAAATCCTGAGTCGAAGAATTTTGATGAAATTTTTTAAAACTATTTTTTCTGATTCCAAAAACGGCAAAAAAATTGTTGGATAAAAGCTGAGTTTTAACCTTTTTTCTGCGAATCCTCCAATATTCTGGTTTTTGTACATCGCTTTAAACTATTCCATTTACACAAATTTTTTTAACAAAAAATCATGTTTAGCACAAACACTTTATTTTCTCTCTGCTGCCAAGTCGATGTCAATGTTTTTTGCTTAAATTTGTAAACAAAAAAAAGAAAAGAAAAACATTCATAAGAGCTTCAACTGTTTTTCCCAAAGAAATTTATGTTAATAAAAATATTTTTTAAAACATGAAAAATAAAAAGCTATCACGTTTGAATATTTTAGAAAATGTCAGATAAAATAATTAATTGAAAAAGGTTGCTTAAAATTATAAAAATAGTATAAATTAATTCTAGTAAATAAAAAATGATTTTTTAACTTGGTACCTACCATTTTTGGTAGCAGCGAGTTTGTCGCTATTAATTATGCTTGAAGTAAATATTGTCATTCAATTAATATAATATAAAATGATTAGTGGCAAGAGTTCAAGGAAAGTCCGCAAAACTGAAAAAAAGATGACAATCAAAATCTTGTCGATGGCGATGAAAGATCAAAGATTTTTAATTCCAACGACTTACTTGTTAGATTCACAATTTAATAACACCATGAAAACCATGACATTTTATTACAGACTTATTTTCCTAATCAATCAAGTAAAGATTGTCGACACAAAGTTATTAAAAATTTCGTGTTGTAAAGAAACTTTGCAGATGGTAAATATCATAGAATAAAACATAGAAGAGAATAGGTACAAAATTTGATAAATGTCCTGGTTTTGAGGTACAGTATACCTTGAAAAAAATTCAATTACGAAACATTAGAAACAAGTTTTTATTATAATTAAACACAATAATCGCACGCCAAAAATACCTATGTTTTTCAAACAATCAATCAATAATTAAAAGATATATCAAAATGAAGCAAAGAAAACTCCAAAAAGCATCATCCAAATATTGATTTCAAGAGAGAAAGATCCATGCGATGATAAATGTTCAGAAGGAGGAGGAAAATCAAATTCATTAGCAGGCTAAAAAAAGAAAACGGTAGAAACGGAAAAAGCAATGAAAAGAAAATACTTACTCTAAATTCACATGTATCACGTTCCTGGGAATCATACCTTCTCACAGGAAGTTCAGCAAATGGATGAACAGCCATCTAAAATTAGGGGTAATGAAAAATAGTAAACTTAAGTAACGTGATGCATTTTATGGGGTTGGCCCAAGCTCGTGGGAAACAAATTTTGGGGAGGGCTTTTTCATTTTGGAGGGAGACCGCCTTTGATCTCTTGCTGCCTTAACACGGCGGCGGCAAAAGATCAAAGGATTTTCTCGATTTTAGGTTGGCAGAATTCTGAAAGGAAGTAGGCGAAATGTAATACAGGGCATCAAAAGCGGCAAACATCAAAGGAAATAACGTGATAAAAAAAAGTGGCTCAGAATTTAAGATGTTTTGCATGGCGTGAACAATCAGTAATTTCTAAATTTGGATTAAATAATGTACTGTTTTGTTACTCAGGCCTGAACTTCAAGCCCTGAAATTAAATCTTTTTCCTTTGATGTTTGCCGCTTTAAAAGTTGAACCGCAGATTTTGTCTACCCCTTCCTGTAAAAAACACAAAATTTGGATAGGTTTTGTATCCCCGAATTTTATTAATACCCAAAATAAATGAACTTACAAATCGCCGATATTCTTCTGGAGCACATTCATCTTCGTTACTGCATGTAACAACAATATATTTTGAATCAAAATGAAATGAAGATTTGATATGCTTTCTGATGCTCGCTTTGACGTCATCTGGAACAACTGGACAAATTGCATCAAAATCTTCATAACATCCATATCCTATCATAACTTCACTTCCAGTGCCGGTACATTGGTAATAAACACACGCGTCACACATTTGAACTCCATAAGGTGCAATTGCTCTCCCTAAAAAATTTATGTCAAAAAAAGGATTTACTGCAATTTCTACTTGTATGACAATAATGATCAAGGCCGCAGAGAAGGGGCATTCGGTCCCTGTGCCCCCCTCAAATCGAGAAAATCCTTTGATCTTTTGCCGCCGCCGTGTTAAGGCGACAAAAGATCAAAAGCTTGACCCTCCAAAATGACAATTCCTCCCTACGGCCGTGGGTGGCAGTGATCATATCCGGAAAAAAAACAAACCTTTATACGCAGGATTATAATTCTTTGCAAGTTCACACCAACCTCGAGTTGAACATTGTACTTTTTCAGCAAAATATCGACCTCTTTGTTCATCATACTTTGGTCGAGGAGGGGGACCTTCGCTTTGGCATTGTTCCAAATCTAAAACTATGATTAATAATTTTTTTAAAATTTAAAAACAAAACTCACCATTCTTATCTCTGACTAGAGTAAACAACGCTTCGCCAAATGTTTCATAAATATTTTTAGTTTCATTCTAAAACAAGAATATTTGTTATTTTGGGTAACAAAAAATTCAAAAATCTTCTTACCAACATTTTTCTAAAAAATTTTCTTGAACAATTATATCTACTAATAGTATTGTAGTCCTCATTGCAACCAGCAATTATAATACTTTTATCATAGTATGTTAATCCATCGTTTCTTGTAGTTCTAATACGTTCAACAATTTCTTCTATTGCTTTTGTGCTGATATAACCACACTTTTCAATAAAATCATTAAAGCATCCAGATCCTTCATAAACTTTAAAACCATAGGTAACACATTTATAATATAAACAAGCATCTTCACAACTGACAGATACACCCCGAGTCGGAGGCAACATGCCTTAAAAAGAAAAATTATGCACAATTAATGTTAACCACAAATAAAGACATGCTTTAAGGGATTTTCCAGATCTTACATAAACACTTTTATGGTGGGGATGAGGAAGATCTTACGGTCCATATAAAATGCGGCAAAGATCAAAGGAAAAAAATCTTACTGTAAGGGTAGGTTTTAAAAATTTGGGTTTTTTGCTTACGTAAGATCTGGACAGTCCCTAATCCAAATTGATCAACAAAAAAAGAACAAACCTCTATAATTATCCCAAAATCCGAGGCAGCGAGAATATTTGTTACATAATGTAGCATTGACAATTGAGCAAAAAGCAGCAGCAGCAAAATTTGACGCAACATCATTTCATCAAACAGAAAAAATATAAAAATGAACACAAATTCGAACATTCACTTTATCACTCAAATACGGATTTTTGTTGGATGGATGAATGAATGATTTATGCAAATTTTGTCTATTGATATGCTTTTTTTGGTGACCAATTAAAAAAGCATTAACTCAAATAGGAATACAAAATACGCATCAATAACATCTAAAATAACCAATAGTCAAATAAAACAAAATCAAAAAGTTGGCTCAACAATGGAATTCCCAAAGAGATGGAATAGCAAAACAGAATTTTTACGTTTAAAACTTCTGTTTCACAATTATAAATGTTTTCACCCTTTCATCTAAAGTTTTTATAAGATACTGTAGATTTTTTTAAACAAAAGCTAAATTTCATAAACATTACTAAAGGTTGTAAAAAACAAAAGCTAAGAATTATATACATAAATTTTATGTTTATATTGTTAGATTATTTTTTTCTTTTGTTTGGTAACCCAAAGTATTTTTAATGTTATTTTATTACCTTTAATTTAAGCTTTTACACAAAACACAATCGACATAAAGATTTTTGCTTATCAGTCGTTATCAATTGTAGACTCCCTTATTCCTTGTTTTTTTCATCAAACACATTTCAGTTATTTTTTTCGACAATGTCAAATTTAAACTGACACAGAAAAATCAATTTTGAACAACTTTCTTTTTTTGAATATTTTGTACAATTTAAAGCCCAGAACAGATATTAGAAAAACTTTTCTAAACAAAAAAAATTATTGATTATTTTATCATGCATTTGAGTTTGTCTTTTGCAGCATTTACCGCATGCACGAAAAAATTGCAAAAGATCTGTGGCATTATACCTATCACGGCAGATTCATTTAAGTTTTTGCGCGGAGTTAAGAGTTACCGCAGAACAAAAAAGAGAAAAACAAGAGAAAGAGCGACAGAGAAAAAAAGAAAACTGTTTTTTAAATTTTTTTTGAGTAAAATTTGAATAAAAACGTCTGGGAAACGGTAATTAGGTCAAAAATTAAAAATCTGTTCTATAATTCCTATAGAAAATTTGCTTCTCTATTACCCTGGCTAGACAGATTTTAAAAATATGTAAATTTAAAAATGGGGCTGCTCTAAGACTTTTGGCAATTTTGACCAAAATACACTGTAAAAAACTGCTTTTTTCGCTCTTCTTTTTTTCAAAAAATGACCCAATTTTTTCAGGGGGCTAATTAAAAAATGTAATCTATAGTTCCGATAGAGAATTTTGTGGAGAATCTTTTGGTATGATTCATTAAGCAATATCTTCAATTTAAAAAATGGGGCTGCTCTAAGACTTTTTTCCATTTTCAAATATTGTATAAAAACTTTATATGTGAAGCTGCAAAACCGTGGATGGGCTTAAAATGTTTGTAATTGTTATTTAAACAATGTTAGAATAAAAAAATAATATTTTTAAATGTAATTTAGCTTTTAAATGATAGAAGAAAATGCTTAACTTTTACTTCAACATTGCAGCTTTTTTAAATAGTAGAGGCAAAAAGCGTCTCTCAACACGAAAATGTTAACTTCTTTGCAAACTTCTTTTCTCCGTTTTGAATCTGCCGTGCTATGCCTGCAGAATTAAACATTATAAAAAATTTTAAGAAACCAAAGGGCGTTTTTGTTTCTTTTTTTCATAAACAAAAACACCAACATTTTTTCCACTTTTGCTGCTTTTTTATTTTTTGCTCTCTTTTTTTGTATTTTTTATATTTTTTTAAAAAAAAGAAAACTTTCAAATAAAATGTACAATTTTTCATATAACAAAAGACTTTAAAACATTTTAAAAAATGCATTTTCTCAAAAAAAGAAAAAAAACAATTTTTATTTATAATTTATTACTTTTTTTGATACCGGTTTTTGTTAGGATGGAAGAAAACAAATACAGTATTTTCACGCCACCGCTGCCGACGCCACCAGCGGAAGATTTTGAAAAATTTCAAGGATTTTACCGAAGATCAAAGGATGCCGCTGCATAACTATTTGTTTAAATATTAGATAAAAAATGGAAAAGTAAACTTGAGAAAGAGAATATAAAAGTTATGTAACATAAATGCGTTTTGCTAAGTTTTAACATTCATCATTTGAATTAAATCACTATAAAAATGAAATGATTCTTTTTGTACAAAATATTTTTAGCCAAAATCAATTTTAGCACAAACATTTTTTTTATTTTTTCTGATACAAAGTTGATGTCAATGTTTTTTTTTGTAAAATTTGTAAACAAAAAATGAAAAGAAAAACAAAAATTCTTGTTTTTTTTTCAAAGAAGAAAACGATGATGCAAAAAACGTTAAAAATAAATAGCAAAAGCATTTTTTAAAAGCTATCACGTTTGAATATTTAAGAAAATTTTAGATAAAATAGAATTAAAAAATAGTGCTGCTTAAATTCGTAGGTTTTATTTTATTAAATTTATTTAATATTTATAAATCACTAAATTAATGCTTTACAATTGGTAGCAGCGAGAAGTTGCCATTAATTATAATTAGAGTTGAAATTCTTACTAAAACACATTTGAAGAAATTTTTAGTTGTTTATTTTAAGAGACGTCAATATTTAAAGAATAAAATTATGAAAATGTTAATAAAAGTCATATTATTTAAGATCACAATTTTTTGAAAAAAAAACAAAAAGTCATCAAATAAACAGTTCTCAAAAAAAACAATTTGCAAAGAAAACTAACATTTAAAAAAGGTTTTAAAATCAAAATTTTAATCAATATCCATCAAGCATTCGTTTTTTACTTGAAGTTTTACTGTCATTTGTTTAGCTGAAATAAAATTAACAAATGATTTTCCATTTTCGACATCATTAATAATATTGTAATTTTTTAATAATGGTTGTGGATGTGTTAAAATTGTAGCAAATAGTTCATTTTCATGTGCAGCAATAATCCGATTTTCTTTAACACAAAATCGAATACAAAAATATAATATTATAAAAGCTGGAAATAAAAATAAAAGATAAAGAGCTTCGACTTCTTTTGACATTTTTATTTAAAGTTAATTAAAAAAGTGAATAAAAAAACTTTGTTAAGGTATTCTTTTTATACAAAAAATTGTAGCAACAAAAAAGGTGTGAAAAAAAGGTAACTGATAAGAAAAAATAATGACTGTGTTTTTCCTTCTTCTTCTTAAAGTAATGGAATTTAAAATAGAAAACATAAAAATGGGTATTTTTTTAAACTTCAAACGTCACATCGGAAATGATTTTAACCTCAAAAAAATTAAGCAACATTTAGTTGGCGTTGAAATATAAAAAATAATGTTGTTTTGTAGCCCACAAATTATGGGGGAGTATTTTCTAAAAATGGTGACCAAACAAAAAGTTTTTAAAAGAAAAATTTAGCTTGGACGTTTTTGCTTGCTTTTTTTGTTACACCTTGACCCTGAAACAAGCAGGCAAAAGATCAAAAGCGGGATCCTTCAAAATCAAGAATACCCACTTCAGTTTTGTCTCTCTGTTGGGCCTTGTTTGTGATGAAATTTAAATTCTAAATTTCTATATTCTTTTTTAAATTTGAATTTTGTTTCAAGATTCTATTTGGATATCAAACTTGAGATTAGCATTGCTGAAATTGCACCGGTAATGTGTTTATTAAAATTTAACTGATTAAGTTTTTAAAAGTATAATAATTTTATTTTACAATAATTATTGGGGTTTAAATGACCATCTCACTCGAGTAAACTTTGATACACCAAAACGTCCTTGTGAATTTGTTAAGGATTAACTTCAGTAGTTTCATTATACTTTATTGTAGGACGAAGAGTTGTCTGCGAAGCAGTAGAATCAGAACAAACACCACAAAATTTGGCACAATTTTTGATCATCCAAGCTTGCCCAGCATAATTTGTGTCATTGCAATATGCATCTTTGGCACTGGAATATCTTTGACAATCATCAAATAGGTCAAAACACGGAGGCAAAGTTGTTACTGGACCACAGGTTGAACAAACTCCACAAAATTTGGCACAATTTTTTACCATCCAAGGTTGCCCGGCATAGGTTTCATCGTTGCAATATTGTCGTTTTGCATTTGCATATCGTTGACAATCGTTAAATTTATCTTCACATATTTCTGCTACAACTACAGTAATCAACAGGGATACGATAGTTGAAAGAACAAGTTTCATTTTAACCAAGTTTTATTTTTTAGAGGAGCTTATTTAATTGTGGTTGAATGTGATTATTATCAAAATTGTAGCTTGCCTTTTATATTACTGATAAATGAAGGGAATAATTTGCATAATTTAGGATTATCGTGTTTTATAACACCACATAAATAAAATTGATCAGATTAACTACAAATTGCCCCCGGATTTTATCAATAAAAAATAAAAAGACACTAAATTATGCATACAAAACATGTTTTTGTAATGAAGCAGAAACACTGTGAATTGAAGTCACAAGCATTAATCAGATTATCATATTTTTGTAGCAAACAATAATTCTGAAATTTTTTTGATGTTTGATTTTAACATTTTTTGAAAGAAAATGTCAAAGATGAAGATGTGGCTGACCAAAATTCATGGGTTGAAAACGAGGTCGGCCAGCCTCGGCCGGTCGATCAAATTTTCACATGGGGCTGGGTCGGCCTAGTATTTTAAGACCGGTCGGCCGTGATTTTAGGCCGCATTTTCAAGCCCTGACAAAATTGAAATTATTGAAGCAAACGGTTTCAATTTTATATGTTTTCAGTTTACGTTTTTTGCGTTGCCTCCAAAAATAATAATTTAGCTTTTGTTGAGTTTTACTGTATTCGTAAAAATCAATTAAAAGTATACTGTAGTTAATAATAAAATGTTTCCCTCTTTAAATTCCGAAGGTATAAGCTAAAAATTACTTTTTTCCAACATTATAGTGCTGTAATATTACTATTCTTATTACATGAATTTATTGTCGTAACTAGTAATTTAAAACTTTCGTCCCACTTCCATCATTTAATATCTCTATATTTATCAAACAAATCTTACAATTATGTCTAAAAATCCAGTTTCCAAAAATAACCTTCAAATAATTATTAGTTTGAAATAACTCGAATTTGTGGTGACTGCAATCTTGCACTTGTAATTACAGTTCCAACAACGGCAACAGAATTATCTTGATGTTGTTGTGTAAACTTTGTGATTTTAAAATAGGAAATAATTTGTTTTCGAAGTGTCTTATTTGTGACAAGCACAAACCACGTAGGAGCTAAAGTTGTAATATCGACAAGGTAGACTTGAATATTTAACATTGAAATAATAAAATCAAAATTTGTTGCTGTTTCAAGAACGTACTAAAAAGTTGTAAATGTTTTAAAAAAATATGCAAATTTTGAGTTTTTGACAAGCCTTAAGATAAAATTTGCATAATTATGGAACATTTTTTAGCCAACAAAAAATAGAATTTTTTTATGATAAGAAACGTTTTCATTCAAAAACTTATGCAAATTTTTTGAAATTTTTCGCTCTGTTTTTAAATTTTGTTTATGCAAATTTTTTACATTTTAGTCCAGTGATATCAATGACACTATCTACCAAAATACACATTTATGTTCAAAAATTTATGCAAATTTTTTAAATGTTTTGGTAGTTTAAATTTAAATTATGCAAATTTTTCCCCTTTTTGTTACAGTGCTGTCATTGAAAGTGCTTACCAAAAATGCACAGCTTGCAACATCTGTACCAAAAATTAGCAGAGTATAAATTGACATTTTGATATCCTGAGGTGCCACTTTTCTATGTTGAACATTTGTAGAACAATATTTTTGTTGCATTAATTTTGCAATGACATATCCATTCATTCCCATTGAAAGAATTGAAGTAAATGTGATAAGAATTGCAGAATTTCTTGGATTATCCATCCATGGCACATTTTTTTTATTTCCTTCTGTCAAATATCTCGTGCCCTCGGGGTCATTCTCATATTCAAGTTTAACATAAACTTCAGAAAATGGAATATGCCAAATAAGTAAAATTGGAAAAAGGATTGGAATTGCTAAAAAATATTTTAAATATTTTTTCTAAAAATGTTGATATTCAGTTTTTAAGGCAAATACTGTAGCTCTATTAAATGCTAATAAACAGTTTAGAAGATGGGTGGTATGAACGAAATACCATGAAAGAAGATGAATTACGGTAACTGTAAAACCTCTAATTCCCCAGATTTTAACAAATGGAATTAAAAATGGAGTTTTTGGAAATCGAAAATCGATATGATAAGAACTTGAATATAAAACGTAGTATACGGTAGATAACCCAAATAAAGTATAAAATGATTGAGAAAATTTGTTCCTGGAGGGGCTGAAGAAAATCGTATAAAATAGACAGCCATAAAGGGCATAAGTTGGGATGATATAAATCAGGGATAATAAAAATCGAAGGTCTCCAATTTCCATTGCTGGAAAAAATTACGCATTTAATTTCTCTCATAAAAACAATCCTTTTCCACCTTTTTCAACAAACATTAAAACATTGCATTTATGACCATTTTTATAGACATTTAAAATAAGAAGTAAGTATTGAATGTTTAAATTATAAAACTTAAATGTCACAATAACCCCTTCATTAAAACTAAAATGATCTTTTAAAGCCTAGCAGGAAATTATAGAAAAAAATGAAAGGCTCTAAAATTTCAAAGAAATGTTCATCATTTTCAACATGGATATTTTAAAATCAAAGTCAATGTTTTTACGCTTTCCATTGCTTTCAAAAAATCAACTTTTGTGGAAGGATGTTAAATCTTGTACGATAAAGGTTGTTAACTTTATTAAACTTAAACAAAAAAAACAGACGTGAGAGATTGCACGTAATGAAAAATAAATAATTAAACAAATGCAACTAAGAAATCTTCATTTTTCTAATCGTTTAACACAAACATTTTTTTAAAAATCAAGAGTTGCTAAATTATAATGCGTCACATTAACTTTTTTCAACAATGAATGGATGATGATACTAAAAAGTTTAGTCCGAATCGCTGTTGTAAGCATTTATATCATAATCTGAGTATCCATCAGAAGGAATATCCCATTCCCACTCAAGTAACTCTAAATCTCGTAAAATTTCGCGAAAGCTGTTAAATCGATTTTCCGAATTGCATTTTTCCTCTGGATCATATTCATCTTCGTAATCATCTAATAATTCTTTCATTATGTCATTTACGTTTATTCCAAAGTTTTTATAGAAAAAATTAACATAGTCTTTTCCAAAAATCAAATCGTTGTCAAAGTTCTTAGATATCTGCTGTTCATAACTTCCACCGCTTTGCATAAAGGTTAAATAAAACGGATTTTCTTCACAAACTTTGATAATGTCGTCAACGTCATACTCATCTAAAGAGTTAACGATGACTTTGGAAGGGTAGTCGTTATCGTATTCCCTGAAATTATTACGCTAATGTATATGAAATTTAAAACTTTTTTTACCAACCATATTTTTAAGGCTATATCAATCATATCTTTTACATCAACGTCTTCCCCATTTAATAAGTTAACAAACGTTTGATGCTTGAAAAGATCAACCAGGTGCTTTTCTTCACCAGCAGTATCTATATCTGTAATAATTTGTGGAATCTGTTGAATATCTTGAAAAAATGTGTCATATGTTTTAGCATCTCCAATAGCACAATTCTTAACGTGTGATATAAATTGTTCTGTTTCAGCATAAGCCAGCAAAAAGTTTTTCATAACCTTGGGTGTCATTTCACACACATTTTTAAGGTCATTTATTTTATTATAATCATTACGGAATAATTCTGCCAAAATTTTTCTTGCCAAGTTATCTTTCTTATGTTCTTTTCCATTAATAAATAAATTGTTCCACCAGTTAACACTCTTCAATTCAGATTGAGATAACAATGTTAACGTCTCAATATCTTTTACGGTCGGCGAAAAGTTGCCAACACGAAAACCATTTGACAATTTGTCATCTAAACGAACTCGTATACCATTCCTGGTTAGTGGTTTGTATCGAAATCGATCAGGTATTGTTGTTATAATTGGGTTGCCATCGAAGAAATGAAAAATAGCACGTGGGTTTTGCTTCCGTAAATTGGCGCATAATGCAGCACTTTCCATATCTCTTCCTTTTCCTTTAGATTTGTTAATAAAGCTTGCGGATAATGTTGTTTTATTTTTTTCAAGTAATACACAGCTGTTCGGTTCAGGAAAATAAACTCCATGAGGTACGTAATTACTTTTTATTGTTCTTATTTTTCTATCCAAATGACTTCCCAATGCAAAAACATGTTCATTGAATTCATATCCACTCGACATTACTTCTGGGAAAGGTTTGTTTTGATTTTGTAGTCGCAGCAAATAATTTTTATATGAGCTGTAGACGCTGTTAAACGATACAGTATCATCGTCAGTAAAATGTAAATACACGTTTCCCATCGGATCTGTTTCATGCCATTTAGTTATCAGGTTTTGCGTATCAGAATATTTTACAGCATATTCACGTAAGTGTTGAAAAGGAACAATTCGAACATTTTTGCCTAAAAATGATTTCTGATGAAGATAACGTTTTGTTACAATTATAATTAATCATAATTTTATAAACAAGACATTAATTTCACAAAAAACCCCTCCCTCGAAAATTTGCAATGAACATGACGCCATTCAAAAAATGTCTTACTTTTTTCTCCTTTCTTCGTTTTAACAGTTTCGGTAGCTAATATTGATTCTGCGGATTTCCGAAAAATATCTGCCGCAGTTTTGTCTGTTTTTTTCAGATATTTATAAAACTTTCGCACAGTTTGGTAGTTTACTTCAGACTTTTCAAATTTATCAAACCAACGTGGTTTCCAGAAAAATCCAAATACAGTGTAAGAAATATTAGTTCTGATCAGTTGATTTAAAGCAGTCGTTAATGATTTGTTTACACGATCACTGACAGAAAGCATTCTGTTTAATCCAATGCTTACGCTAACACAGTTTTCAATTGTGTTCATTTTATCGTCATCACCAAATCCTGTATTTTTAAGCTTGTCTAAAAAAGACTGCATCTTTATGTCCGAACTGACAAGGTTTTTGTCCAGTGTTGCCGGAACGCAACATTGATCTACGGTTTCATAAACCAAAGGTTGTATTTCATAAGGATAATTCTTTTTGTTTCTCGGGTCAGCAATAATGATGCTAACATTTTGGCTTAAAATAAAGCATTATAATGAAATTTATATGGTAAAGAATTCGAACTTCCAACTTTCAGGAACTTCCTCGTCATCTTCATCATCGGAATCTTGCATGTTGTTGCATTCATCAACATGTGAAATAAGACTTATTACGTAGCGTGCTGGTAAATCATTAATGATAATTTTAGAAAGCCGTGAACCAAGTTCATCCACCTGTGATCCGTTTGATGACGGCAATACGTTTGTCATATTGATAAGAAGATTCACCACAAATTTTTAAATAAAAATTTTCCAAGTGTAGAAACAGGATATAATCAATAACAAAAAAACTGTGTCACCGTCCAACTAGCTGTTTCTTAAAAAAGAATAGCATTTTATAAAAAGAAGCATTTTTGTGTGATCTTTTTGTAAGCAAAAAATACGTGGCTTTTTTGTGATTGATAAAAAGGATCATGCGTCGGACAATTTTTTTAAACGAGTCAACACAGGAAATTTAAACACTTATGTTTTACATTGTTGTGAAACAAAAAACATTAAAAAAATGTAATCGCCGAGAAATGTTCACACGCCTTTTACGAATGTATTAGCTTTCTCTTTGAATAAAATCAAAAAATATAGAAATTCTTTAATTTAGAGTGACCTGACCAAAACAATTTTTAATGGATATCCAAAATCCAGATCAAGAAAATTCTTAGAACCTCTTGTGATTTCTTGCGAAATTTGACAATCCTAACAATTGCAAGGCAATAGCCGCAAACCATTTTTAGTAGACGCAATAATAATGTTTTCTTTCATTTAGCAAAACATTTATTTGAATTTTTGTGAACACAAGTTTATTAATAGCCAAGAGGCCGAATTGTCAAAAGCGTATAAAAAATTAGAATTAAAAGGTTTAATCCAATTTTTTTTTCAACCTACATTGAAACGTTTTATTTATGAGCATTTTTCTTGACATTAAAAATAAGAAGTACATGTTAAATGTTTAAATTTAAAAATTTTAATGCCCCATAATTTAGCAAACTCTTTATTGGAACTAAAATGCTCTCTAGAACAGCAGAGGAAATTGTCTAAAAATAATAAACGGCTATGCAAATTCAAAGAAATATTCAATTTTTTTAAAAAAAAAGCAAGTGTTTTATAATCAAATGAAAATGTTATTCGAGCTTCCAATTTCTGTCAAAAACAGAATGAAAAAGTTTTGGAAAAAATTTGTCATATTTAATACCTTCAAAGCACACATTATTAAAAAAAAGAACTATTATGTCATAAACTCACAATGATAAAAATGTACGAGGTCTAATTTCTTCGCTGGAAATTACAAAAAAATCACTAAAATATGACAAGTTACATATTATTTACTAATTTCTTGTCAGATTTTAGAGTTTGTTAACGATGATCAACATATGTTTGTTAATTTTATTTAAATTCATTTCAACATCAAAAAACAGCACCACCGCGTAAGAACTACAAAACTAAATAGGGATATCACACCTGGCAAATGGTCCGAAATTCGGGCGTTAGATGGCGAATGGCGCAAGGAAAAAAGCTGGATGGCACATGCGATGGCGCAAAATTAAAAGGGGGTACCAAGTTGTGACAAAATAGATCGCGCAAAACTTTTCAGATCGAAGTTCTAGAGTTTCGAGAGGAATCGATTGGTGTAATAAAAATTTTCAACTTTACTTATATGATTTTTCCGTTCGGACCGCCTTGCCCAGGTGTGAGGGATATTGCAACAAAAAACACAGAAAACAAATGATATAAAACAAAACTAATTAAGCAATGCCACAATCTTAGTTGTTAAAAAGCAACAAAAGAATGTTCAATTTTAATTAAGTCACAAGCTTCTTCAAGTCCATTTTTGATTCGTTCTTTTTCTTCATTACCGTAACCTTCATTCAAAATACAAAATCCAATTTTGTCAGGTTTTTCTCCAACTTCATTTTTGAGGGCTTTGAGATGTTCTTTGAGAAGCATTGCCATTAAAAATGCCGGAGTAGCACGTTTAAGAAAATTTTCATGATTCATAAATTCCAAAATTACTGGATTGCTTTCGTCTTTGGTAATTCTGAAGCCCCAAGAATCTTCAACTTTAATATCATTAACTGGCATGGACATAATTCGAATTAGATCTAAATTTTCAATGTACATTAAATGACGGACATGTTGTTTCAAAGTTAACAATACCGTATACCAATGAACCTGGAACATATTGCTCACCAAACTCATCAAAAGGGGAATGAGGTTTTTTCTTTGACATTCCATAAATTGGCTTTTTGGGATCTTGAAATTGAAATAGTTTTTGTTTTTGATCAAAATCTGAAATATTGTAGAGTTAATTAATTTTATCAAACATAAGAAATTACCATAACAAATTCTGTAATTTGAAGCTGCTAAAGCTTCTTCGCAATAAAGCAACTTTTTGTCGGAAAAATTAATAACAAGTTCATTACCATAGATACCTAAAAATTTAAAATGTATATTTTCGAGAAAAATAAAAATTTACCATTCCATCCATCAAGAAATTTATATCCATTTTCATCGGTACTGTAAATACAAATAACAGAAAAGTTATCACAGAATCCAATCATTGGAATTTTTGATTTTACAGTATCATTGAGATAAAATGGCCAGAATTGAATTTGTGGAAGCATAATTGGTTCGGCTCGAAATTTTGTGAATCCTTCGGCATCAACAGAAAATGTAATCTTATTTCGATGGCAATTTTGTGGCATTTTGTGAGTAACATTATTCGGTTTTTCAGAATACCTTTCATGTTGCTAAAAATTGATATATAAAAATATTTACAAACATACACATAAATTTAAAATTTACCAAAAATGTTGTATCACTTCTTCCAACGATAGTTGCCTGTGTACATGGAAGAGAATCATCTGGATTAATTGAAAGGATTAACCTTGCAGCAACATCAATAATTATGTATTCTTTAATACATTTTGGAATAACATAAAATTTTGTGTATGTTTTATCCATTAACCATTTAGTAGCTTCAACAAGGTATTTTGGAATATTCGGATTAGTAAAAATAACGTTTTTCATTTTGAGCATCTTCTTCAATGGCGTTATAAATGGATTTTCAGCATACTTTTGAATGATAACAAATTTATGCTTTCGGCAATAATTGTTAATCATATCCTGTATTGCATCATTTTCTGCTTCTGAAGGAGCACAACCATCAATCTTTATTCTAACATTTTCAGTTTCTTCATATCCCATTTCTGTAAATTCCATTTCAACAAATAAAATTTCATATCCTATTTCACCAAAATCCATTACAGTTGGATTTGGCTTTCCACAAATTTGTGCACAAACAATTGTATCCCCAAAGTTTAAGCTAATATTTGCTTCAAGAATAAGTGAACCAAAGATTGTCGAAACATGTGTAACAAAAGCATGTGGAACATTGATAGAATTAAATTTTGATCGAAGAGCAAAACAAAGATCAATATTTCGCTTGTAGCTATGACCATAAAATTCAAAAATATCAATAAAAACTGCTTTTAATTTTGTGCCAAAAGTAGCAGGAATATCTTTAACGACACTTTTTAAGTTCTTGCCAAAATATTTTACACCACCTAGGGGCTGTTCAGTTTCGGCATCAATCAATGTAACATGAAAATGATCTGTACAACCAACAAAAAAGCCTATACAACTTTTATCTTCTTTTTTGACAAGAAAATCAAGAAGCGGCATTTTGATAGAAAGAATAGAAAAATTTACAATATGCAAATTTTTTAAAATCATCACTTTTTTGTTGTTGACATTGAATGATTTTTTTGTCATTCAAAGACACAAAAGAAGTGAGCGGCGCAATTTTTAAATGTGTTTTTCTTTTCTCTTGAAAAAAAGGGATCATCGCAGTCGCAATTTTTTTTCAAATAAACCGCATCTTTCTTTACAATTTTTGGCAGAAAAAACTTTTCCAGCCAATACGCTTGTAAATCTTATCCGAATGGTAAAAGGCATATGTTTCATGTGTTGAACAAGAATGATTCGATTCTCCCATTGAAACATATGAAACATCTGTTAACAAAAAACGTTTGCAAATCTTAAAATCAATAATATTAACGTTATTTTTACGAAACGTATTATATAATAATGCATTTAATTAATTATTTCATATTATTTATCATCAAATAATGCCGAAACCACAATCCAGTCTATATCTTTCAATGTGATTTTTACAAAATCGTTGCCAAAGATCTCATTTAACTGCTCATTTTTAAAAATTATGAAAGTGAAAAACAACTTGTAGAAATTCCACAAGGAGATTATTCTTTAAAAAAATTATGCAAGATTTTTGTTAATTCAAGTTTATTAATTACCGACTAACCAAAATATCAAAAATAAACTAATAAACAAAATTTATAAAATAACACAGTTTTACCACAAACTTTGTTGTTAAAAACCAATAAAAACATGTTCAATTTTAATTAAGTCACAAGCTTCTTCAAGTCCATTTTTGATTCGTTCTTTTTCTTCATTACCGTAACCTTCATTCAAAATACAAAATCCAATTTTTTCAGGTTTTTCTCCAACTTCATTTTTGAGGGCTTTGAGATGTTCTTTGAGAAGCAAAGCCATTAAAAATGCCGGAGTAGCACGTTTAAGAAGATTTTCATGATTCATAAATTCCAAAATTACTGGATTGCTTTCATCTTTGACAATTCTGAAGCCCCATGAATTATCAATTTTAATATCATTAACGTCCATGGACATGATTGGAATAAGATCTGAATTTGATGCTGTCAGACCCAAATTTAATTTAACTTTAAAGCCAAACATACCGTATACCAGTGTACCAGGTACATATTGTTCACCAATTTCATCAGAAATAGGATATGGTTTTCTCTTTGACATTCCATAAATTGGCTTTTTGGGATTTTGAAATTTGGTAATTTGTCCATTTTGTTCAAAATCTAAAATATATAAAAAAAATGATTATCTTCATATTTTATATTTCAAAAATATTACCGTAAGAAATGGTGTGATTTGAAGCGGATAAAGCTTGTTCACAAAAAAGTGGAGTTTTGTTAGAAAAATTAATAACAAGTTGATTACCGTAAATACCTAAAACTTAAAAATGTATACAGGGTGTTTCAAAAAAAATGGCGGAAGGACCATTAAACTAAAACGGTTTGACCAATATATTTTATGTGTGGTGGGTTAATATCGTCCCATAAATGTCACTTTATTACAGTAATTTCACCTCTTCACAACTTTCGCTTCAGGATCCACAACGTTCACAAATTAAAAAATGACCGTTTTTCGTGTGTTTCGTAGGTACACCATCATAATTTTTCCAGAGGGTATTTAAAAAATCTGTTAAGTGGTATTTTTAGACAACCAAATTAACTCGTTGTTAGGCTATATTTTGAGACTTTAACTCTTTTCTTCGAACTACACCGAATTTTTTTCTAACCCTCTGCGCAAAATTTTTCATTTTTGGCCAACTTTGACGGATTGCCCTACTTTTTCCAGGAGGAATTGGAGGCTCATATTTGTTGCCAATAAACTTCAGCCCCATTGTGGTCGATTCCATACCAAAATATTGAAATCTGGAAAAATGACTTTTTAAGCAGCCATAATTTTTGTATGTAAGTAAGTATACGTAGAACATTATGAAATTCAATTCAGTGTTAAAGTCTCCAAATTGATCAAAAACATTTAATTTGTGTTTCACAGTATTTTTCTGGATTATTTTTATTGATTTTTAGGATAAAACAGCATTTAAAAATTTTTGTGTACACATAGTTACCTGCTATTTGCTAATATACGCGTTTAAGCTGCCGTTTTTGGGCAATTTGGAGTATCGAAAAGATGTCATTTTTCCAGATTTCAATATTTTGGTATGGAATCGACCACAAAGTGGCTGAAGTTTATTGGCAACAAATATGAGCCTCCAATTCCTCCTGGAAAAAGTAGGGCAATCCGTCAAAGTTGGCCAAAAATGAAAAATTTTGCGCAGAGGGTTAGAAAAAAATTCGGCAAAAATCAGGGAGTTGGGTTGAAGTCTCAAAATATAACCTAACAACGAGTTAATTTGGTTGTCTAAAAATACCACTTAACAGATTTTTTAAATACCCTCTGGAAAAATTATGATGGTGTACCTACGAAACACACGAAAAACGGTCATTTTTTAATTTGTGAACGTTGTGGATCCTGAAGCGAAAGTTGTGAAGAGGTGAAATTACTGTAATAAAGTGACATTTATGGGACGATATTAACCCACCACACATAAAATATATTGGTCAAACCGTTTTAGTTTAATGGTTCTTCCGCCATTTTTTTTGAAACACCCTGTATTTTTGAGTGAAATAAAAACTTGCCATTCCATGCATCAAGAAATTTATATCCATTTTCGGCAGCATTGTAAGTACAAATAACAGAAAAATTATCGCAAAATCCAATCATTGGAATCTTTGATTTTACAGTATCATTGAGATAAAATGGCCAAAATTGAATTTGTGGAAGCAAAATTGGGTCGGTTCGAAATTTTGTAAATCCTTCGGCATCAACAGAAAATGTGATTTTATTTCGATGGCATTTTTGCGGCATTTTGTGAATGACATTGTTCGGTTTTTCAGAAAATAATTCACATTGCTAAAAATTTATCAACATTAATATTTGGATAAAAAAATGTGAAAGTATAATCCTTAGTTCCGCGACACTTAGTTCCCGACACTTAGTTCCATATAACACTTAGTTCTCGACGGTTAGTTCCGCTATTTGTAAAAATATCCATTGTAAAATAATAAATTTTCAAAAGTTATAATTTAATTTTAAAGTAAACTAAAAAGCATATTTTTTCATCATTCATTATTAGTTTTGTGGCTTTGGTGGCTGCTCAGGAGCATATTCTCAACTTTGCTGATGTCTAAATTTTGTATTCCAACGGCCCTATTTTGGGCTTTATTTTATTTGTGTCGCTTTAATGATTAAGGCTTATTCATTGCACTAATATTTGAGTCTTCTGAATTAATAGTCAGAAACAAATATAAATTTTTTTAACGTGCTATCCCCAAGGATACGGTACTTTTAAATTAAACGAATTAGATGGTTAACACAAATCCAAAGCTTTTTTCGAACCGATGGTTTTCTAGTCCTGGCACATCAGAGAGGATTTAGTTGTTAGGATTTTGGGGGTACAGTCGAACCTCGTTATAACGTCTTTTTTTCACCGCCCCTTGAAAGGCGATATAATGAGATTCCGTTGCATATTCATAACCCAAAACTCATAAAATTTTTGCAGTTATTAAAATCATAAAATTTTCCGTTTTTCGTGATGCTTTTTAGTAGAAAAACTTGCCCCGAAAATTTTAAAAAAATTTATAAAACTTCTCATCTATAATATAAAATTAAAAATTACCTTAAATAACCGAAGAGTAATCCATATTTAGTACTGTTAATTAATTATTTAAAGCTAATTTCAGTATGCTTTGAATGATACTTTTATATATAACGGAACTAACCGTCGGGAACTAAGTGTTACATGGAACTAAGTGTCGGGAACTAAGGGTCGCAGCGACACTTAGTTCCGGAACTAACTGTCCGGGAACTAAGTGTCGCGGAACTAAGTGTCATTTTTCCAAAAATGTAACTTAATTAAAATTACCCAAACAGTTGTGAAATTTCGAGAAGCGACAATTGTTTTTGAACATGGCAAAAAATCATTTTCATCAATTGAAAGAAATGTTAGTGCAGCAGCATTAAAAATTGCATATTCGTTAACACATTTTGGAATAACATAGAATTTTGTGTATGTCTTATCCATTAACCATTTAGTAGATTCAACAAGGTATTTTGGAATATTTGGATCAGCAAAAATAACATTTGTCTTTTTGAACATCTTCTTCAATGACATTATCCAAGGATTTTCGGCAAGCTTTTCAATAATAACAAATTTATGCTTTTGGCAGTAATCTTTAATTTTATCCCGAATTGTATCAGTTTCTTTTTGGGTTGGAACTTGATCAATCTCGATACTGTCGTAATCAATTTCCTCAAATCCGCTTTCAGTGAATTCAAATTCAACAAATAAAATTGATGTTGAATTAACCTTTCCACAAACAATTGTATCACCAAAGTTTAAACTAATATTTGCTTCAATAATCATCGAACTGAAGAGTGATGAAAGATGAGTAACAAAAGCATGTGGAACATTGATAGAATTTAACTTTTCCCGGAGGGCATGACAAAGATCAATATTTCGCTTGTAGCTATGACCATAAAATTCAAAAACTTCCATAAAAACTGCTTTCAATTTTGCGCCAAAAGAAGATGGAATATTTTTGATAAAACTTTTTATGCTATTTCCATCAAATTTTACATCAACTACAAATTCTTCAGTTCCGGCATCAATCAATGTAACATGAAGATGATCATTACAACCAACAAAAAAGCCTAAACAACTTTTATCTTCTTTTTTAACAAGAGATGAAAGGAGTGGCATTCTGAGAAATTTGATGATTTACAAAATGCAAATTTTTGAAAATCATCTCTTTTTTTGTTTAACATTGAAAGATTTTTTTGTCATTCAAAGACACAAAAAATTTTAGCGGCGCAATTTTTTAAATGTGTTTTTCTTTTGTGAAAAAAAATAAAAAAGACAGGACAAATTTTTTGCATTTTTTAGAAACATTTTTTTTTGAAAAATGTTGTTTCTCAAAATTTAAACAAAAAATTTTTAAAGACTCTTAAAATTATGCAAATTATTTAAAAGGATGAATTAACGACATCGCATCTTAAGACGTTGCTAATTCATCTAAATATTTGTAGTGTTTTGTAAAAAAAACATTTACGCAAATTTTCGTTCAAGTTTATTATTTATCATTTATGCAAATTTTCGTTCAAGTTTTTTGATTCATGTGACTGAAAAATGAAAAGGAAACAATTAAAAGAGGCGGAAGTTTTTGCATCTTTTTACGTTTTTGGTCGTGCAACAAAAATAACAAAAAGACCTTGATTGACAGGTTCATGCTGCCCAAAGCATGAAAATCAGGGATCAAAAAAATAACTAAGCTACCGCCTCCTTTAGCACAAAAAATTATTATTAATTCAATTTTTTTCTTTCAATCAAAACAAGTGGTTTATTATTTGTCGGAAAAGATGAAACCCATTGATCAACATATCCCTTAAATTCAGCTTGAAAAATTTCTGAATCGTCATTGACAAAATAAATATTAATTTCAGATTTAAGAGCAAAATGTTGTTGAAAAAATAGAATAAAAAGATATGGATCACAATATGGCTCCAAATAATCTGCACAAAACACAAATTTGCATAATTCATTATTAAATTTTAGCGAGCAAAGATTTTTCAAAGTTGAATTTGAATATTTTTCATCATAATTATAATACCATAATTTTTGAAGATTTGGAAGTTTTGATAAAATGGCATCAATTTCAACATTTCGCCCTGAGGCATTAATAATTTTTCCTTGAAGACAGAAATCTGTGATTGTATTTGCAGATGTTAAAAATTCAAATTCTGTTAATCTTAGCACAGTTTTGGCAATACAGAGAAAAGAAATCTCACAACGAAAAATCCTTTTCACCAATGTCCCAAACGTTTTTGTCAGGAGTAATTCCTGCTGAAACCACCATTTAGTTTTTGGATTTTTAATATCCATAATTTCTAAGTTATCCCATTTCCAAAAGAATCCATTTTCATAGCGAGCCCGTGGAAAAATATAGACAGGAAAATTTGCATAAAAATATTTGCATGTTTTGTGAAGTTTTTGAAGAACCTTGGCAGATAATGGATGATTAAGAAAATATTTAATGATAGTAAATGGGATTGAAAAATATTGCTTGGCTTGTCCGGTTGGTGAGAATCGAACATTTCGAAGGTCTTTTGCAGCAACAGAAGCATAAGAAATTAATGAATTTCTTTTTACTCTTAAATCCATTTTCACCAATCAATGGCACAAAAAATGCCGAAAAAATGGAAGAAATGAAAAAATAAAAAACACCCACGAAAAATAAGGTCAAATCAATGAATGAAAAAAGGTTCCTTTTTTTTTGCTGGCATCATTCGTTTTGGATATTTCTTTTTTGGGAAGGAACGGCATTATTGGGTTTTTTCGTTTGGCACAGCTGTGGCTTATTTGTGTTGCAAGTGAGACACAATGGGTGAAACAGTCTTTTTTAATGTTAATATTGTTGCGAATTCGACTATGGATTTGGGGTTTGATTTAAGGTCACGGTCGATTGAATATTAAAATACTCACAAAAATGTTTTTGCATTATTATTTTAATATTTTAAAAAATTCTGTAATCAATGTACCTGGCCATCAGGGTTTTTTTCTAAGATTCTTTGCCGTTTTAATGTGAACTTTAATATTGCTGAGTAGTGTTCATTTCCTCGCTTCCCGTCCCCGTAAGATTTTTATCCTCATCCCCGTCCCCGCGACATTTCATCCCCGTGAAATTAAAAAGTATTTTTTTGTTTGAGTATTTAAAGGGTCGAATCATTTCAATTATGTAATAAAAATGACACTTTTACTCATTAATTCACTATGGAATTTTTCCGAGAAAAATCCGTCATACACTAAAAAGATATTTTCGCGTCGAAACAATTTCATGGAATTATTCCTTCTCAAAAAAATTTCTGTTTTATCCGATTTTTGCAGATTTTAGCAACGGCTAGATCAATTTTGTTGATTTAAAAAGTAATATCCTTATTTTAAATAATTAAGAATAGCACAATATATAAGACGCCGATGGATAAAACTTTTTTCTTGTAATTCAAAAATACTGGAAAAAACGTTATTTGTGCTCTGTGATAAAATAACTTCGCAATTTCTTATAAATAATGCTCATGAAAAAGTGACGTAGTCTTAAACAGCGAAATAAGAAAATTTTCTAAATTTTAGCTCCTGAAAAAATTGATGAGAAAAAATTTTAGTAAAATTTTATTTATTCAAATTTTTGCTTTTTCTTTTGTATGTTTTTTTTGAGCAAATTTCAACTATCATGGAATTTTGCTCATTTCTATCCTTTCTACTTTTTGAGCAAATTTCCGATGCTTTGGATTTTTGCTCTTTTTTATCTCAAGGTTCTTTACAAAAAATAATGTTTGAAACTTTTGGGATTCGAACCTTCAAACATTTGCTTTGTAATCAGCGGCGTTAACCGCTGAGCTATACAAACATTGAAAAAAACGTTTCTTTTTTGCTTTATAAACAAAAGAAAAGAATTTCGCAATGTCAAACAAAAGAAATGTTTTGGCGAAGTGTGAAATTACTTTCTTTTGTTTATAAAGCAAAAAAGAAACGTTTTTTTCAATGTTTGTATAGCTCAGCGGTTAACGCCGCTGATTACAAAGCAAATGTTTGAAGGTTCGAATCCCAAAAGTTTCAAACATTATTTTTTGTAAAGAACCTTGAGATAAAAAAGAGCAAAAATCCAAAGCATCGGAAATTTGCTCAAAAAGTAGAAAGGATAGAAATGAGCAAAATTCCATGATAGTTAAAATTTGCTCAAAAAAAACATACAAAAGAAAAAGCAAAAATTTGAATAAATAAAATTTTACTAAAATTTTTTCTTTCAAATAACTTGTACAAGAAAAAAGTCATAAATTTTATCATTTTCTGCTCATCACTTTTGTCACGAGCAACATTTTTAAAAACTCATCTGATTTTTTGATTCAAAAATTTCGAGCATAAATAACGTTTTTTCCAGTATTTTTGAATCACAAGAAAAAAGTTTTATCCATCAGCGTCTTATATAATAAAAACTTGAAAAAAAATGTTTAAAAAACGACAAATTGTTCTTGAGTGGAAAATATCTTCTTAGTGTATGATGGATTTTTCTCGGCAAAAGGAAGAAAAAATTCCATAATTAATTATCGATTCCGGGAATTTTGGAATTTTCCCATTAAAATTCCAAATTCCCGTCCCCGTGATTTTTCCCGTCCCAGCTTCATTTTATCCCCGTTTTTCATCCCCGTCCCCGCGAATTTAGATTTATGTGCGGGGAAAAGAACAATATTGCTGACGTCAGATCTTGATAATTTCCCACATCACATGTAAAATGCACGAGTCATTTGAAGTACACATTTATATGATATACAAAATTTGTTGTACTTTTTTGCTGCAGAAAATTGTCTTTATTCAAAGCATAAACAACGTGTTATCAGTGAATGATAATAAAAGTATTGTTTTAAAACATTTTCTCCTTTCCAAATAATGCAAAGCAATTGATTTTTGTAGACTTATTTTTATAGAATGTAAACACTGGTGTCATCGTTAAAAATTTTTTTTGATGCACTTAATTTTATTTGTGTAATATTTAAAAAAACTAACAACTATTAACAAATTTTTAAGCTTGTTAAAACGACAATAGATATTCTTTGTGTTACGTCAATTATCGTGATTTTTTTATTTTTCAATTATTGCGTTATTTACAAACTAACAAACTAAAAAACATTTGTTATTATAGTTTATGATGGATGCAAAAGATATTAGCCTTAATAAAATTCTTCAATACATTAAAGAAAAACTTGTTAAAACAAATTCTGATATTCAAGAATTGCAGAAAAAACTTTTTGTTCCCAAAATTGGATTTGCTGTTGAAGCACTTGAACATCCTCGGACAGTATGTACATCAAGCAAATGTATTGAAACAATTCCAATTCCAAATTCAAACATGTATGAAACAGTTTTTAAAACTATTTGTCACGAAAAATGTTTATGTGTCAAAAGCTGTGTCGAAGTGATGCCTAACATTGAGCTTCAAAAATGCCACATCATGAATGATAAAGGAGAATGTAAAAAATGTGGATGTGCATGGCATTCTCATTTACATATGAGATTTGAACAATAGAAATTAGAAATTAAAAATTTGCTGTCCGAAAAACGAAATGCCAAGATAATGTTAGAAAATGATATTCAATCTGCACAAGAGTTGTATGAAAAATACAAAAATATTTAATCAAACTTATGTAATTTGCATATGTTCAAATGCAGCAAATAAATGATTACACTGAAAAAAATCGGTGACGAATTCGACACTGACACCATCACCGCGGTGAGAAAAATTCCCTCACCAGTGTTGAATTCGACACTGTTGCGTCACCATCAGTGACGAATTCGTAACCGATAAGTCACCGGTGAGAGTTTTTTTGTCACCGGTTTTTTTCAGTGTAATACGAAGTTAATTTGTTTTTTTTAATGATGCGTTTGTACTAAAAAAGATTAAAAGGTTGTAATCAAAAAAAACGGTTTTTGTATTATTTTTATAGAAAAAACTAAAAATTGTATATTTTTTGTTTTTTGATAAAAAAAAGAAGAAAAATAAATTTATGTGTTCATTTCCGAAAGTAAAATACAATAGTTATATCGGTACTCGGGTATCATGCTTCATCAGCATCATCATTACCGTTTGGGCATTGTGACGATCTTTGCAATTATCAGACTGTTATTACATTTATTACGGAAAAAAACAAATTTAAAAATAAACCTTTATCCCCCAAAGCACCCCAAAAATTTCTAAAATATTAAAAAAAGTTTCAACGAAAAACTGACTAATGTCATTGAATTTTTCTTCTTTCTTTCGTTCTTTGCTTTCTTTCTTTTTTTCAATCCTTTGCTGCCTTGTTTCTTCTTTCCTTGCAAATGCTTCCTTTTCTAAATGTCACAATGGCACATTTCCTTTTTTTATTGTTGTTTGTCCATGTTTTTGTGCAAACTTTTGTTGGACAACTGTTCACGATTTGTGTCGCTAGTTTCGGTGCCGCCTTGCGAACGAAGGAAAAAAATAGTTGCTATGGTGGCAAAAAATGTTGTTTCAAAAAGACGGATCTGCAAAAATCGAGGAAGTAACATCCGGGAAAAAGATAAAAAGGTCTGAAAAAACGGCACGGTAGTAGTAGTTTGAGATTACGGCAGCCTACTAAAATGAAATAAAGTAAGAAGGATACGG
Organism: Panagrolaimus sp. LJ2414; assembly: GCA_024447195.1. Taxonomy (NCBI): domain Eukaryota; kingdom Metazoa; phylum Nematoda; class Chromadorea; order Rhabditida; family Panagrolaimidae; genus Panagrolaimus; species Panagrolaimus sp. LJ2414. The sequence goes on from JAMRXY010000023.1 coordinate 3,379,701, forward strand.
TAACTGGAACAGTCTGATCGGTTTCCTTGTTAATAATAAATTTTTTTAAATAATTATGTTGTACTTCAGCGCTTAATCGGAAATACCGTTACAGTAATCACGGTATTACCGTACTTTTTTCTTTACCGTTTCCAGTATAAGATTTTAATACCGTAGCGTTTACCATACCGTAAGCAAATTTGAATACCGTACATCTGTGATCGTAAAGAGCTTAAAGATCTTCTACTGTTGTTGTTTGTTAATATATCGTAAGATTATGAAGTGTTTAATTTACTGTATTTCAAGGGTTTTGTCGCTGATACATCGAGATACTAGATTTCATTATGGAAAAATCATTTCAACATAAATATAATACGAATGTTTTATTTTCTTATGACGACAGATGATTTTCTATTTTTTCTCTTTTCCGTTTTTGTACTTCAAATAACAATTTTAATTCAACATTCTTAAACCTTATCAGTTCTTCACTCGATAAAAGTAGTCATGTTATATAAAAACCTTTTTCGCATGCAGTGCTTTTGTTGTACAATTTATTTTTCATCGTTAATATCAAAACAAAATTATGCTTGGTCGCATTCATTTGTTTCGATTGATTTTTTATTTACCTTTTGTTTTATCTTCATGTCCAAATGGAACCGTTCCATGGAAAACAAATTGTTACCTATTTAATCCTACTCAATCAGGATTTGCCAAAGCTGAAATGGCATGTATGGAAAATGGAGGGCATTTAACTTCAATACATGATGCTTTTACAAATGACATCATAGCACGTAAGTAAAAATATCTAATTAAGGCTTAAAAGTTTTAAAAGAAATAAAATTTTTAAAATATGGCTTTAGAAAATGCACCCGATTATTTTCATCAAAGTACGGTAACAGATTTTTGGGTTGGAGCAAATTCTTTAACTTCTCCAACAATTTGGGAATGGACGGACGGAAGTGAATTCGATTTTGAAGATTGGAAAAAAGGTGAACCAAAAAATGTAACAGGAGACAATTGTGCTACATTATCTTTGAATGATGGATACTGGAGAGCTGAAAATTGTTTTAAACTCAAACCATTTGTATGTATTATTTCAAGTGGAACCCCAATGACAAATACAACATCCACAACTCCATCCACAACTCCATCAACAACTCCATCAACAACTCCCTCAACAACTCCTTCAACAACTCCATCCACAACTCCCTCAACAACTCCCTCAACAACTCCCTCAACAACTCCCTCAACAACTCCCTCAACAACTCCATCAACAACTCCATCAACAACTCCATCAACAACTCCATCAACAACTCCATCAACAACTCCATCAACAACTCCATCAACAACTCCATCAACAACTCCATCAACAACTCCATCAACAAGCCAGTCAACTCCTTCATCAACAAGCCAGTCAACTCCTTCATCAACAAGCCAGTCAACTCCTTCATCAACAAGCCAGTCAACTCCTTCATCAACTACTCCATTAACATTTCAGGTCAACAAAAGTAGAGGAACAAAAGCAAAATCTAAAAAATTTGCGTAAAGTAATTTTAACCGAATCTGCAAGTTTTGCTGGGAATTTCAGAATAAAAAATTTGATAAAATTCCAATTTTGCCAGTGCAAACAAATAAAAATTGTTCATATTTTTTTAACTTTTATTACGTCATTTTCAAGAATATTAACATTTTCAAATACAACATTTACAAAATTAAACAAAGGTTGTTTTCATTGCTCAAAATTAACTGCCAAAGGCGAATTGAATGGGGTGGTTTCTTCCTCATTTGATTCCATTTTGTAATGAACTTTTCTGCAAAAAAAATTTGCATAAAATTTATTTTTTTAGAAGAAGTATAAAAAACTTACAAAAGTAATGCAATTGGAATTAAGCTTAAAATAGCAACAACAAGAAAGATAGTTCCAGAAAAGAAGCTTAAAGTTAATGGATAAAGTCCATTAAAAATTAGTGTTGCCGCAATTGACATTATTCCTTCGATCACAGAAATCAACGAAAATAGCTTTCCTGAAAAAATTAACAAAATCGATGAATTTGTGAAATTATGCAAATTTTTAAGTCAAAAACTTTGCATATTTTTATTGGTTTTTAGTTCTGTTACTTTTGTAAATGAAAACGCTTTTAACCTTGAATAAAAATATCCATAAATTATGCAAATTAAGAAACATTTAAAATTTATGCAAATTTTTAAGTTTTAAAAATTTGCATATTTTTATTGTTTTGTTGTTGCTTTGTAGTAAAACTGTTTTTCAACATGAATAAAAATAACCAAAAATTATGCAAATTAAGAAACATTTTATATTTATGCAAATTTTTCGCAATTGAAGCAACCCTTACCTTGTTCATTATCATCAACAAATTTGCTTGAAGATGCCCTAAGGCCAGTTAAGATAAATCTTGTAAATGCCGTTGGAATCAGAGCTAAATAGGCCCACCAATTTGAAAATAGGAATGCAAACATTAAAAGAATTGCAACTCGGGCAATAAATCCATAAATTGCAAGCATAACATCATTGATATTCTTTTGTCGATGTAAATATGGATATAAAAATATAATTGATAAACTATTAAAAGCACATCCAAGACCATTGTACCAGCCATATGGCTTGTCATCCCATGAAAGTTTGTATCGAAGATATGAATATAAGATATCATCGACACCGATATTAAAAAGTAACTCAAAGCAAATAGAAATTAGAATAAGTGAAAGAAGTTGAAAGCATGGATGGGTACGGTAGCTTTGAATAAAATGATAAACATCAGTGAAATGGGTAGAAATTGTTGAAGTTGAAAGAATTGGTTCATCGCCTGAAAACGTGGTAATTTTTTAAAGTTACAGTAATCATGTAATTTTTTATTTTCGGCTACAGTAACCCAAATACAGTATTTTAGAAATTTAAATTTACAGTTACAGCAATCGATACTGCTACCGTATCCAACTTAACAAAGGTTATTCTCGTTACAGTAATTCGATATTTTTCATGAATGATAATTATTAGTTACAGAATATTTACTCAACAAGCAATATTACTACAGTATCCCCTAACTTACTTTCAGGTCCATTTAATTCCTCAGCGAAAAATACGATGTACAAGAATCCAAGAACATGAAGGACCATTAAAATTAAAAAGTAATAACTGTAACCAACATATCTAAAAACAACAACTTAAAATTTGCATATTCGATCATTAAATCCTTACTGTCGAATAATACTTGATAAAATATATCCTGTTGTAATTCCCAATCCAACTGCACCTTCAAAAGCTGCAACTCTTTCACTTTTTACATCTGGAGAAGTTGTTTTAATATTGTATGAAAGGGTTGTACCTAAAATATATGATTGCTGTAATTTACATATCTTGAAATCGAATAATAAAAATACCAATTAAAGCAGTAAATCCTCCACAGCATCCATATAAGATATCACTGATCATGAGATAATAAACATTATTATGGATATAAACAGTTTGGAAGAGATAATTAATATCACCAAGGATTAGACCAAGAAATGGAATCATCATTGGAATTTTGGCATTCCAGGTATCGCATACTGTAAAAGATTAGAGAATTACAGTACTTTTAAGCATTTAAACTGGTCAAATAACTTAATCAAAAAAGTACTAAAAATTTGCATACGGGATTGTTAAAATTTGATATCAACAATTTTAAGGATGGAAAAGGCTGAACCAAAATCTGATGCTTATCTTAAAAGCGGTAAAGATCAAAGGAGAAAACGGTTGGTTAAAAAATCACAAGTTTTTCTTGACTTTAGATGTGGGCAATCCCAGTTTTAATTAAAGTGCAAATTTGCATATTCCAGCAAGAATTTAAAAATTTAGGTTTTAAATATCAGAATATTGATACCGTAATCGAGATGTTGATATTAGGTAATTTTTTTTAGATATTTTAGAAATTTAAGTCACGGAAGAATTTAGTTTTTGCATAAATTAAAAAAATCTTACATGATCCCAATAATAATGAAGTAAAAATAGATGGAAGCAATAAACAAAAAGATGAAATTAAATATAAATGATTTGCATCAGATTGTAAAGCTTCATCATTATGAATAAGACTAACATTTGAGCAATCAACTGATAATTCCTAAACATAAAAATTATTGTTTAAAACTCACTTTTTTTTAACCTCGAGCAAATCAAAAAAACGAAAAAAATAGAAATCGATTTTAAGCTAGAAAGATAAAACTTTCACCATAGACTAATATGAGGTCAAAACCGCCGAAATCAAAGTCCATTTTCGTTTAAGTGCCCTGAGGGCATTGCAATTGAAGTCCGTTATCGTTTAAGTGCCCTGAGGGCATTTGTGCCAAAACCGAAACCGCATGAAAAGTTTTGAGAAAAATCCAAAAAACTGATTTTGGCATTTTTCTTTTCGATTGCATTTCTTCAAAAATGATCCAAAAATCATAAGTTTGGGTTTAATGGATAGAGCTAGGTTAGGAGAACATGTTAAACTATAAAAACAATTTTTAAAAAGATAATGCCATTTTAGGCCACCTGGTTTTGGCACAAATACCCTCAGGGCACTTAAACGAAAACGGACTTTGATTTCAGCGGGTTTGACCTTATATTAGTCTATTCTGAAAGTTTCATGTTTCTACCTTCAAATCGACTTTTATTTTTTTCGCTGGTGTCTCGACTTTGAAAAAAAGTGAGTTTTAACTGATAAGAATTACAACACCAACAATAGCAAAACTTACATATCGAGAAACACATGCTTTTTCATAAAGCAACGATTGAAAAACTGGACTTTTCATGTATGAAGAACACATATAAATAAATAAAGCAGGCTCCATTTTTATTGAGAAAAATAAATCTTTTATCTGATCTCTAGTTACCATTTTTTATACTTACAAATATTTTAAAACAGTTTTGTAAATTAAGTAAGACCAACAAGTTTGAGAAATTTAGTTAGTTTATCGTCCATTTTTTTGTTGGAAAAAGGAGAGAAGGAAGAAAAAATGAACAAATCAATCGATTTAGAAGAGAGAAAAAAATGCAAGAAAAAAATGCGTTAAAGTTTTTGGGGGTTTTTTTGGATGTTGAACTTTGACTGCCTTTTTCAAGGTTATTTCAATTTGGAAGAATGACAAACAGCAGCCATTTTTAATATTTATGTGTGTTACTCCTTTTATAAAAGTAAAAAAGAAAGAAAAAAAGATCATTTTTTTAAAACTCTTTCTTTGAATATTTGGGACATTTTTATAAATGTATTAAAAAAAAGCCTGGAACATTAAACGCTTCAGCTCTTTCCCATTAGTTAGTCGAGCCTGGAAAAAATGGATATTCAACAGCACAAAAACAAAAGGAACAAATCATGTATTCCATCATTATGGATTGAATACTCTAATTGAAACTGAAAAGTGCAAAGAAAATGTTAAATGGCATTTACAAACGGGACCTTAAAAAGCATAAAACTATACATTTTTTTAGGGTTATGGTATTTTAAAAGTTCATTTTAATATCGCGAATAGTGAAAGGCAATCCGCTCCGCTCTGGCGGATAATCCGCGAATCCGCTCCGGCGGATTGATCCGCCGATCCGCTCCGGGTTAATTTCAAATCCGCGAAAATCCGCCAATCCGCTCCGCCAAAATTTACAATCCGCGCTTTTTTTGTTGTTGTGATTAATCTTTTTAAAATCATTTCTTGTATATTTTTCACATCGATGTTGGATAATATTCTATAATTTCCGACTCTATCCAGCTACTTACATTTTACACCATCGGTGTTTTAATTTTTACAAAACTTAAACCGACATTTTTTCTCTTTATTTATGCGGATCCGCGGATTAATCCGTGAATCCGCTCCGGCGGATTGATCCGCCGATCCGCTCCGCCATTTTTTCTGATCCGCCACCAATCCGCCGATCCGCGCCGCGGATTGGCGGATCAATCTGTAATCCGCGTTTTGGCTCGGCGGAGCGGATTGCCTTTCACTAATCGCGAAATCTCGAAGTGAACTTTCAAGATTTCATCATGATAAATCAATCGATTTGGAAGAGAGAGAAAAATGCAAGGAAAAAATGCGTTAAAGTTTTTCAGTTTTTTTGGATGTTGAACTTTGACTGCCTTTTTCAAGGTTATTTCAAATCGGAAGAATGACAAACAACAACCTTTATTTAATGTTTCCTTTTGTCATTCACCATTTTTTTAAAAAACCAAAATAAAAGGGAAAAAATCCAAAGGAAAAACTATCATTTTTACAAACTCTTTCTTTGAATATTTGGGACGTTTTTAAAAATATGTAAAAAAAGGCTGGAGCATAAAATAAAGACTCTGGTAAGAATGAAGACTGAATTTTTTAATTAAAAGCTCCTTACTCCTCAAAAACTTTACAACACCCGAGGAAGCATTAAAGGAAGCATTTCTTAAGGAGCATCTAAAAAGAGAAACAATGGTCAATACATTAGCAATAAACATGACACGTTTTTCATTTACCATTAATCAAGATAATCCACCAATTAATTACATCCAGCCAAGTCCAGGGGAAAAGTGTCAAATAATCGTGGCAACCCCTCAAAAACATACCAAAATAACATTTCTTTACAAAAACCAAATCAAATTCATCTTTCAACAATTATTGGTAAAATGGCAACAATGATAATTAATTCTATAAAAACCGCTACAATATGAAAATCACGGATAAAACAATGTAAACAGTAATCGTGGATTTGGAGAAACCTGAAGAAAAGAAGGATTGTACAGATGTGAATGTTGATATTTGGAATTAATAATCAAAGTGATCAATTGAAAAGTGAAAAAAATTGAAGGATAAATGTGATAAATTTTTCATTATCTATTTTAGATGCCGAACTTTGATTTCCTTTTTCAAGGTTTTTTCTATCAAAAAAAAGTAACAAACTGCAGCCTTCAATCGGAAAAGTGACAAACGACCTTTTTAATACATGTTTCCTTCCGTCAGTCATTCATCCTTTTAAAAACCCAAAACAAAAATACAAAAACAGAAAAATCATTTTTCCAAACTCTTTCTTTGAATATTTGATACAATTTTATCAAACTATAATTTATAGTGAGAAAATTAACCAACTTTTTTCATGCTGATCAGGAACGTAACCCTGAAGAAAACAAAAATACCAATAGAATCACGATAATACAATATCATAAATGCACCTCGTGCTAAAAAAAGACACTAATTTAGTTTGAAGTGGAAGGACTGTTTCTTATATTTGCACTAGATGCCCCAAGGTAAGGCAAAGAATAATTTGCATAGATTTGTGGAACTGATGGATTTATTTACAAACAATTCATAAAAAAGAGGAATTAACTTTTTCATGGGTTTAAATAGTCTCTAAAGAAATTCGCTGTCAAACAGCAAGTGATAGATTTCCTTTAAAATCGATTTTTTAAAGCTCATTATTTTATGTTCTCATTTTTAAATTGTGTCTTTTTAAAGACAGAAAACTATAAACTACAAACCAAAGAGATGTTCCTATCGATTGTATTTTTATTTTAATGGTTAATGTTTTAACGCATTTTTTTGAATTTTTAAGAAATAAAAACTAAAATAAAAAGCAATTGTTTTACAGAAATTTAAAACAAACAAAATTTTGTTTATTTAAATTTATGTTTAACATATTGTTGTAGAAAAGAGTACCCGACAGTAATAAATAATAGAAATAATAAAAATTAAACATTTTTTTAAGTGTTGATGGAATCATCAACAGTAGGGCTTATTGTCATTCATAATAAAATTTTAATTTTAATTAATAACACTTTTACTTAAAGGTTAAAGAACCCCATAATCAGACCAGAGGTCGTGGGGGGCCGATGCTGGCGCGACTTTCCAGCATCTGCACTTAACATTTTAGATGTCCGGATCTAAGATCCTTGCCGGCGCAACCCGGTGGTGGACCACCCCCTTTCGGGAACCTTCCACTCGAGCGGAGAGCTCATGTGAGTGTACCCATTGCCTTCCAATTGGTAGCGCCTGGGTTGGGCACGCACGGGGATTCGAACCTTCCACTCTTTCGAGTCTCTGTCCAACCGAGAGTCTGTCGCTCAAACCACTCGACCACCCGTCCGCTACTTTTACTTTATCGTTATATTTTTTAAAAATTTTTTTAAAATACATATAACGATAGCGTAAAAGTGAATCCTTGATTGCTATATTGAGATGTTACAATTTTTAATTGACTTAAAGGACGAGACCCATCGTGAATAAACTTTTACACGCAACTTTGATTGCATTTCTCGACGCGAAAACACCTTCATTGGAGCTTGTTTTTTTCTTCACTGCAGCTGCAAAAAAGGAAAGAAAAAAGCAGCTCCAATGAGTCCCTGATTTTTGTAAAAAAAAGTTTATTCACGATGGATCTCCTCCTTTAAAGGAAAGTTCTGTAGTTTATATTTTATTGATTGTCATGTTTAAAACGCACTCTGGCTGAAAAAAAGAGTGATCCAAGTAAACCTTGGCACAGGCAAAAAATGAATCTTTTTGAAACTTTACCCACGTTTTCGACTATGCTTAACAAGCCCAGATCCAAAGTCTTTTTGGCCAAAAGTGCCGTTTTGGCACTTTTTTGTGCCGTTGAAGTTCAAAACGGCGTTTTCAGATCTCCGGTGCCATTGGAGATATTGTCTTAATTTTCTTTGGCATAGGGGTAATCGAGGTCGCTGAATCCGAATTTCGTATTTTTAAGGCTCGATTTTCGCGTTGGGACCCAAAAAAATCGAAATTTCGGCATTGTGCCGTTCTCCTACTTCGGCATTTTGCCGTCGGGCTTAGCAAAAATTACCATCGAATTCTCCACGTTTTTTTGCCCTGGGGGACGCAAAATAATAAAAATCCATGAACTACTCTATTCTTTTTCCTGTGGAGATTAACGCAAATCGTGGTTTTTCGAGTATCAAAAAAATGAAAAAATGTTCTAAAATCTGTTTAAATGTGCAAAAATATACAATTTTCACTAAATATGTAATAAAACATCGTTACAAATGTATTGGAAGCTTCAGAATGCCAAAAATATCAAAAATGCCAAAATCGGCAAAATTTTGTGCCAAAAATTTTTTTATCTTATTTTGCTCTAATTTTGTGCCCATAGGGGTTTTCGATGATGGGGAATTCGATTCTGATATTTTTTTAAACGCTTTATATGACAAAAAAGCCAAAAACAGCATTACCATGTAAATAAATACAGTAGTTTTAAAAATATAAAAATGCTGTTTTTGGCTTTTCTGTCATATACAGCGTTTAAAAAAATATCAGAATGGGATTCCCAATCATCGAAAACCCCTATGGGCACAAAATTAGAGCAAAATAAGAAAAAAATTTTTTGGCACAAAATTTTGCCGATTTTGGCATTTTTGGCCAAAAAGACTTTGGATCTGGGCTTGTTAAGCATAGTCGAAAACGTGGGTAAAGTTTCAAAAAGATTCATTTTTTGCTGTGCCAAGCCTTTCAGAATTTCAGCCAGAACGCGTTTTAAACACAAAACTATAAAGTATGAATAGACTGATTTTTTTTCTATGATTTTTTGCATTGAGTCAAATAAAAAATTTAATTTCGTTTTAATAATTGTTGATTTTTAAGAAAAATTTGTTTGAATTTTTAAGAAATAAAAACTACAAAAAAACAATTCTATTTTAGAAATATAAATTTTTGATTTCGAAAAACTTTTTTTATTACAACTTCTTTTAAAGCCCGATTTTTGAGAAACTTGAGCAAAGCTTGGCACAGAAAAAAAATGTCTTAGAAAAAAGGTGAAAAGTTGTTTTTCTAGGTAAACAAGGTGTGAGGAATCCATTTTTGCTGTCAGTTTTGTTCCAAACTGTCTAGATTTCGATATGCAAATTTTTGGAGTCAAAACTGAAAAATCGCCATTTTTGAAGATAAAATGACAAATGTGGTACCATTCGAAAGCCCTTGATCAGCTGAGTTCAGAAAAAGTGAAAACTAAGACATTTGACCCTTTTTAACAGGCGATATTAGGCGGAGAACGCCAAAATCTGCTTTTTTCCACATAAATGTTGATGTACCAAATTTTTTTACATGCAAATAGCTTCTGGAGTTTACGGAATCGGATTCTCCATAGTTTTTTACCCCTGGAACTGAGAATATCAAAAAAATTGATCGGGGCCTGCGGATTTCCCAGGGGGTCAAACACTGTCGATCGTGCAACTCAAAAATTCAAAAATCGTCATTTTTGCTCCAAATGACCCAAATTTGGGTGGATATGATAGATAATGATCAAAAATGATTTTAGCAAAACATTTTGTACCAAAATATGCAAATTTGGATTTTTAAGACTACGATTTAGGTCAAAACCCATAAAAATGGCATATTTTGGGGATAAAATCTCTAAAATGGTTACGGTAAGGTATTATTGTGTCCAAATGGTTCTATAATTATTATTAGTATGTCTGCTAACTATTTCTAACATACAAACATCATATACTCCCGGTAACCCAGTTTTATGGGTCATCTAAAAGTACCCATTTTTAGGCAAAAAAAAACACGATTTTCGACGTAACGCGAAACCAATACAACTTCAATTAAAAATTCAAAATATGTGTTTAAAATATTCGTCCAGGTGTGTAGTATGTATTTTAACCATGATATACCCAGTACTTTATCGTATTTTGATATCCCGTCATGGTAAACCAGGCTCATTTTTGCAAAAAATACCCTATTCTTTTACGGTCGTTTTTTCCTCAAAAATGATGTTTCTGTCACTTAATTAATGTTAAAAATAGATAATAATAAAACTACAAAATGCATAACATGTTGAAATAACTCTATATATTATTAAACTTTCAAAATGCCAATAATATTCCAACCTTATCAAAAACCAAAAAAATCAAGTTAAGTGTTGTTTAAGAAAATGACCGAAATTTAGTCAAATTATGTTAATGGTGATAAAAATAGACTAATACCATATTATTTACTTATGAAGATAGCAAAAGAGCTTAAAAAACGTATACAACATGCCTTTTCTTCGACTCAAAAGAATAGGGTATTTTTTGCAAAAATGAGCCTGGTTTACCATGACGGGATATCAAAATACGATAAAGTACTGGGTATATCATGGTTAAAATACATACTACACACCTGGACGAATATTTTAAACTCATATTTTGAATTTTTAATTGAAGTTGTATTGGTTTCGCGTTACGTCGAAAATCGTGTTTTTTTTGCCTAAAAATGGGTACTTTTAGATGACCCATAAAACTGGGTTACCGGGAGTATATGATGTTTGTATGTTAGAAATAGTTAGCAGACATACTAATAATAATTATAGAACCATTTGGACACAATAATACCTTACCGTAACCATTTTAGAGATTTTATCCCCAAAATATGCCATTTTTATGGGTTTTGACCTAAATCGTAGTCTTAAAAATCCAAATTTGCATATTTTGGTACAAAATGTTTTGCTAAAATCATTTTTGATCATTATCTATCATATCCACCCAAATTTGGGTCATTTGGAGCAAAAATGACGATTTTTGAATTTTTGAGTTGCACGATCGACAGTGTTTGACCCCCTGGGAAATCCGCAGGCCCCGATCAATTTTTTTGATATTCTCAGTTCCAGGGGTAAAAAACTATGGAGAATCCGATTCCGTAAACTCCAGAAGCTATTTGCATGTAAAAAAATTTGGTACATCAACATTTATGTGGAAAAAAGCAGATTTTGGCGTTCTCCGCCTAATATCGCCTGTTAAAAAGGGTCAAATGTCTTAGTTTTCACTTTTTCTGAACTCAGCTGATCAAGGGCTTTCGAATGGTACCACATTTGTCATTTTATCTTCAAAAATGGCGATTTTTCAGTTTTGACTCCAAAAATTTGCATATCGAAATCTAGACAGTTTGGAACAAAACTGACAGCAAAAATGGATTCCTCACACCTTGTTTACCTAGAAAAACAACTTTTCACCTTTTTTCTAAGACATTTTTTTTTCTGTGCCAAAATAATTTCAAATTGCTTGAATTTCTCAAAAATCGGGCTTTAAGCACTTGAATTTGGACAATAATAAAGAATTTAAATAATTATTAAATTCCAGAACTAAAACATTCGTTGTTAGAAATTCAATTGTAAGCATTGATACTGCTAATTTGCTCGGAATCGAATCTTTGATTACTTTATTACTATCTTACGATTCATATCAGATTTAAAGTAAGATTCTAAAGTTTTTTTTATCTTTTATTTAAAAACCTTTTATCTGTCGCGCAGGACGAAAGGGGACACAATACAGCATCAAAAATTAGTTAAGCAAAGTGATAATAATTCAACATGTTTTTATTGGTGAATTTCTTGAAATCATCCATCCATCTTGTAGTTTGATAATTTTCTTGATAAAACACAAAACTATAAACTATAAATCTAATGTTTTTGTCGTTGACTTTTTATTTTGGATCAGACAATTTTTAACTTTGTTTCATTTCCCAAGAATTATCGCTGTTTGAATTTTTAAGAAATTAAAACCATAATAAAAATAAATGTTTTGTAGAAGCACAAGTACAATTTGCAATTTTTATTTGTTGAAATGGCTCGCTGATTGTGTAGTGCTAACTACAGCCCACAATTTTATATTAAACTTTACTCTTTTAGTATTGGTACTTGCTACATATTAAATGTTTTGACATTGTATTGGCATTGCTATATTTAATAATTGAATTGAAATATTACGATTTATATCTGATTTTAAGGAAGGCTTTGTAATATGTTTATATGATGAATTTCATCCTAAAACAAAACTACAAACTATATCATATGAATCAAATATCATTTTTTGTCGATGATTTTTGGTTTCAGAACGAACGATATTTTTTTCGTTTTTCTTCCAAAAATTGGTGGCTTTTGAAGCTTCGAAACATTTAGTTTGAATTTTTAAGAAATTTAACCATAATAAGATACTTGTTTCATAAAACCACAAATATAGTTTAAAACGGTTCTTTATTTTTATAGCTTTTTGATAAAAACATACTCACAGCAGCCCACAATTTTTATTTTTAATCTTGTTCATTCAAATTCAACAAATGCATATAAATTTATTTAGTGAAAAGTTTCTTAATCGACATTCACAACTTTCTAAAAGTAAACATTGTTAAAAATGCCATTGTAAGCATTAACAGTGATGAAAATCTATTTGTCATTGATATTGCCATATTTATTGTAAAATATGGTGTAATTGTTGTGCTTTGAGACGGTAAAGTTTTTTGTGATGAGGAGCCTGGGGATGGTTGTTGATAAGTCGGTGTAGTTGTTGATGACGATGGCATTGGGGTTGTTGTATTTTCAATTGGTGTTGAACTGGTTGGTAAAAGACTTAAATTTAGGACATAATCAATAATAAAACTATCATTTGTTGAAGATTCTGAATTTAAAACCTGTAGTTCTGTACCATCTATTGTCAAAGTTTCACCAGAAGTTGTTAAACTGAAATTAAAATTATGCAAATTTTTTCGTGTTGCATTTACAATTACTCACTGAAAGCTATGATTATAAAAATCACTGGTAATTATTACACCTTCATTTCCAGTAATTGATCGAAGATGAAATTCAGCAGTAATAAATTGTGAAAAATCTGTTGGAAAAATACTGTACAACGGATCGGAAAATCCATAATCAATATTGTCACCATAACTGGCAGAAGCCATAATACCTTTTTGACCATCAATTTCACCTTGAACCATTCCTGTTCCAAATGCTGCATTCATGGAAAAAGTTGTTGACGGTGGAATTAAAATGCTTAAAGCAGCAGTATAAAGTTGCAAAGATTTCCAAAGCGAAAATTCTGTTGAACTAAAAAATTACTGTAATTACAGTACTCTAAAAACAGATAAAAACTTACTTAATTTTTGCAAAAATATTTTGATTTATGGCACTTTTGAGGGTAAAATTTGTATCAAAAGTGCCATCCATGGAATCAATAAAAAACGGAAAAGGAAAATGAAGTGGAGACAAAATTAGAATTTCACAAATGCCATTTGGACCAGCAGTATTTTCAAAATTTGCATATTCACTTTGCAACAACATGATATTATTGGTATTTTGGCAGTTTTGATTATGCGATTTAATCATTCTAAATAGAAATATGCCAGATTCAACAGGATGCTCTGAAGGGCCATTCAGAGTTTTTTGAATTGTAAAACAAGTTGAAGTTGAAATAATTCTGCCAAAGTTTGTACTATTTTGAAAAATTTGTGATGAATCAAGCCTGAAGTAAATATAATTAGTCCCAAAACCATATGTGCCACAACAAGAAAGTCAAAAGATTTTAATTTTGGAGAGGGCAAAAACAATTTTTAGAGGGACCGCCTTTGATCTTTTACCGACAGCGATATAACATCAAAGAATTTTTGTAATTTTGAAAAAAAGGCACGCCTTTTATCTTTTGCCGATGGCGGTAAAAGATCAAAGGCTTTTTATTAGTTCAGAGAAGAATTTCACCTTTGATCTTTTGACGACGGCAGTGAAAGATCAAAGGATTTTTATGATTTCGGAAGGACCTTTGATCTTGTGCCGATGTTGACAATATATCAAAGAATTTGTCATTTTGGAGAAGAGGAGCGCGTTTGATCTTGTGCCGATGGCGGTAAAAGATCAAAGGCTCTGTTGCTGACATCCATGTCACAAAAAACTTACTTTCCAAGAAAATTTTCATAACCTTTTCCTTCATAAAGAATATAATTTTGTAAATATTTTCTTTCAGATGCAATAATTAATTCTAATGTATCATGCTCTGGTGAACATACACTTATTATATCACAAGGGTAAATATCTTGTAGCTGTCTCGCAAAATATGGCACTGATTCTCTTAACAGAGTTATATAAAATTGTGGAAGATGTGCTTCTTTTAATGATAATCTCCAAAAACTTCCATCTGTTTTAACAGGATTTTCTGAAACTCCAGAAATAAATTCAACTGTGACATTTGTATCCCCAGTAAAATATCTGTCGTAATAATATTCTTTGTCTAACCTGAAATTAAATTTTTATGCAAATTTGCATAATATTTTTACTTACGTTTCGCGTAACACTCCATTAACATAAATATTGAATAAATCTAAGCCATTTCGAATTTGTGCTTCCAAAGAAAATTGATACCAATCTTGTGTACATGTTGAATTTTTGGTTATCTGTAATTTTAGTAATTACAGTAAGAATTAAAATTTTTGTTTATACATTATATTTACAGCTCATTCCATCACAGTAAAATGGATTATCTGGATTCATTCCTAATGGATCGATTTCAATTCCATATGTACCACAAGGAATTACAATATCAGCAGTTGGACATTGACAGTCTAAAATGTAATTATATGCAAATTTTTTGTAACAAAATGAATAAAAATTTGCATAAAGTTATAAATTGTTGTATTTGTATACAAGTAAAATTAATAAAAATTTGATGAGTTGACAAAATTTGAAGCTTTTTTAAATACTTTCGATAATTTTTAAGGTAAAGTTTTTTTAACTGAAGCTAAAAGACCATTAAAAAGACACATCTTTTTTTATAAAGTTAGAAAACAGTTCATTTTCTGCTCTGAAAATCTGTTAACAAATTAGTTAATGAATTATTGAAACATATTTAAAATATTTGTTTCATGTCCGAAAAAAAAATGATAAAGGGTAAAACAATAAAAAGACATGTTGTTAAACAAATTATAAAAGTATTTGACATCAAAGAATAACACTATAGACAATAAAGCTTTTTTTTTATTAATAAACACATTTTAAATAGAAGATGATTGCGAAAGCAACAATCATCCTTATTTAACATAAATGTTAATTCCTGTAACGTACTGTGCGTTAAATTAACCATGTAAAAATAATTCACATGTTACCCGCGCTATAACCCGCGTTTTCCTACCCGCACCCGCGTTTTCTCTCCCGTGTACCCGCGTTTTCCCACCCGTACCCGCGTTTTCTTACCCGCACCCGCACCCGCGTTTTCCCACCCGCAACCCGCGTTTTCCTGTTTCCGCTTTTAAATGCAATGAAAAATATCCATCATCAGTCAAAGGATATTTCTGCTGTCCAAAGATTAAAAATAATGTATCAACATTTTGTTCAATATTAAACACGCTAACATCCACAATTATTTCTTGATTTTCATGAGTTGTAATAGAATAATCACATTTCTTAAAAGTCTAAAGTAAACAAATATGCAAATTTTTGATGTTACCTGATTAGCTTTATATCCATTTTGAAAATCCAGGTTAAAAACTTTGATCTTGATTCCGTTAATTAAAGATTGGCATTGATCAGTTATTGAAGAAAGTGGAATACTTGCATCAGAAATTAGTGCCGAAAAATATGTTTCTGCAGATGCATCGTTGGTGTCATTGTAATAAAGGATAAATGGCCCAGCATCACCAGGAAAATAATACACTTCAGTGTCAGCTGGCTCAATGACATTTTTGTTAAACCTAAAATTGTTACAACTTTTTTAATCTCATGATGAGATTGATCTTGAATTTTATGATTTTTTGCATGGCTAAAAATTATGCAAATTTTATTCGATCGCTTACGAAATTTACGTTATTCTTATTATTTTAATAGTTATGCAAATTTATTTTTAGATGAAAAAGAAAGTTTTCCTGAGATCTCTAATCTGGAGAAATCTTTGATCAAAATTTATGCAAATTTTTTTGCATATTGTTTTAAAAAAGAATTGTCATTCTTTTAAATACAATGCAAATTCAGGTCTAAATGGAATAGAAAAAGTTTGTCTGATATCTATATAATTGATGGGAGACATCTGCAAAAAGTTTAGGTTAAAATTATGCAAATTTTTTTCCATTACGAACAAAATTGGCAAATTGACTTTTCAAGCAGCCATAATTTTCGTATGTTAGTATGTATACTTAGTATTTGATAAAACTCACTTCAATGTTAAAGTATCCAAATTGCTCATAAACGCTTAAAAAGTATTTCACAGTACTTTTCGGGACTGTTTTTATCAATTTATAGCAAAAAACATCATTTAAAAATTTTCGTGTATGCATAGTTACTTGCTATTTATTAGTATATTAATAGAAGCAGCCGTTTTTGTGCATTTCCGAATATCGAAAAGAGGTCAATTTTCCAGATTTCAATATTTTGGCATGGAATCGATCACAAATGGGCCGAAGTTTGTTGGCAACAAATATAACCCCCCACCTCCTCCTGTAAAAAGTAGGGCGATTTGTCAAAGTTGGCCAAAAACGAAAAATTTTGCGCAAGGGTTCAGAAAAAAATTCGGTGTAGTTCGAAGAAAAGAGTAATAGCCTCAAACTAAGGCCTACCGACGAGTTCCATCTGTTGTCTAAAAAACCTACTTAACAGATTTTTTGAATACTCTCTGGGAAAATTATGATGGTGTACCTACGAAACACACGAAAAACGGTCATTTTTTAATTTGTGAACGTTGTGGGTCCCGAAGCGAAAGTTGTGAAGAGGTAAGATTACTGTAATAATTTACTCTTCATAGGGTCATACCAGTCCACATATAGTTAGTAATTCATTCCTCTCTGTTTTTGTATAGCAGCCCCTCCGCCACTTTTTTTGGGACACCCTGTATTGGAAATTGACCAAAAAATTTGCATATTGATGGAAGCAGCGCTTTACATATTTTTTTAGTCCGTGATTTTGAAGTTTGTGGAGTACAAACCTGAGAATCAGGATCTTTTTCTCTTGGACAAATTTATCCAAATTTATTTTCGTTACGAGACCCAAAAAAATTAAAAAAATTTGTGAATTACAGCATCCAATAATTCATAATAATCTGTTTAGGATTGTAAAATATCTTAAATTATTAAAAAATACTTACAGTATAAAATCTTGCTTCACAAGAAGTCGTGTTTGCACTTGCAAATAAAGTTTGTGGAAAATTCGGAGAAAAAAATTGTGCAATTTTATTTGAATAAATATTGTAATTTATTAAAGTGCCATTGGTCGAACATGGAGTAGAAACTATATCATTTACAGTTTCGGCATTAACAAATAGGAAAAATAACAGTAGCAACAAAAAACCTTTAATTTTCATTTTAAAGACGGTCATAAATTTTTTGTGACAAAGTGACTAAAAATTGATGTGACTTTTTTCTTATTTTATATCAATCAAATAAAATCAACAATGTGAATCAGTGTAATTGAATTTTTAGGGGCTCTTTGTTCAGCTGCAGATGCATTTTTCTAACAAAATATTATTCTGCTACTTTTTTTGAAGGTACTGATAAGCTGCAATTTAAACAAAAGAAAGTGTTGTGTTTCTTTAAAAATTCTTTAAATTATTTTTATCAATGCCTTGATTTCCGGGAACGAAAGAAAAAAGTTCAAATGTCCAAAAAATGTGTTGGTTATTTATGCTTCAATTTTCCTGAACTATTTTTAACAAAAGAAAAAATTTTCAAACTTACTAAAATGTTAAAATTACATCACGGCAGCCCCGAACAATAGAAAAATGAAAGTGAACAAACGCGTGCCAAAAGGTCAAGTGCTTTTAAAATCTTTTTTTCTATTGTTTTTTTTGCAAAAACGAAAGTTTCAGATCTCAGCTTCTAAACTGTCTTTTTTTATTCTTGTTTTTCTTACCCATTAGTTGGGTCAAATAAAAAAGATTTACCTAGATTTTTAACATTTAATAACCTAGAAGCTGAGATATTTAAATTTTTATGCATTTCTACAGCAAAAAACAATAGAAAAAAGTGTTGACCTTTGCAAAAAAAATTTGCTAAAACAATAGAAAAAGTGCAAAAAAGAAACCACTTGACCTAGTTTTGGTTTTTTTTATTTTCATTTCAGCGCTGCGGCAGCCGTGACATATTTCAGATTAAGCAAATTTATGTCAAACTGCATGAATATTTTTGACAGATTTCGCAGCAAAATAAACTAAACTTTTTTATATTGCTTTTTCTGTTAAGCTAGGCAATTTGATCAGTCAAATCAAAACATATTAGACAAATTTTTGTGTATGTAAAAAACAATGTAAAAAAGAAATATTAAAATTGTAAAGTTCATTCTGTTTTGAAAATCATACATAATCTTACTCAAAACTTGAAATTAATATGTTTTTGTAAGAGTTAGTTTTAACAAAATTGTTCAAAAATGCAGTTGATTTTGGTGAAATTTTACTGCTTAAAGAAATTTACAAATATTAAAGTTTTTATTTGAATGAAAATTATTTTTTCTGTTATTAACTTTTTAATGCAGAATGATTAACTTTATAAATCTGTTAATGAAAGACAAACTATTTTCAAGGATAAAATCATGCTTCCAAACATATTGACAATAAAATGTGGCTGTCTTCTTATCATAATTTTTGCTATAACAAAGTTCAATTATCAGTAAAAACTAAACAGCCAAATCAATGTTAGTTTTAAGTTTTTGATTGTCAAAGATGCTCAAAAAATTGATTTTCCTTTCCCTTCTTTCAATAATCCTTGCTTCATGCCCTGACGGAAGTTTAGAATGGCAAAAAAACTGTTACTTTTTTCAAAATGAAACTGTTGGATTTGCGGAAGCTGAAATTGACTGTGTTGGTAAAAACGGCCACCTTGTGTCAATTCATGATTCATTTACGGATGCCTTATTAGCTCGTAAGATTTTTCACATCCAAAACCATTGTTAGGATGAATATTTTAGAAGAAGGAGGAACTCATTTTCCACAATCCACTATCTCTGATTTTTGGATCGGATTAACTCTACTGGGTTCGAATGGAAGTTGGTCATGGATGGATAACACGATATTAGATTATACATATTGGGCTCCTGGTGAACCTAAAAATGTAACAGGAAATAATTGTGCAGGCTTATCTATTATTGATGGATATTGGAGATCTGATGATTGTTTTAAAGCTAAGCCATACATTTGTAAAGTTGATAAAAGTTTTTATGATCCTCCAACAACAACAACTATCAAAACAACTACTACACCAAAGACAACTACAACATCACAATACCCAATTTATGCAAATTGTCACTTTCCATTCACATATTTTCAACCAACTCATTCTTGCTATGGTGTTGCAAACTTTACAGGACCTGTGGATTGGACTCATGGAGAACAACTCTGTATGGCTTGGGGAGGGCATTTAACTTCAATTCATAGCAAAGTAGAGATGTTATTTTTGGGATGTAAGTTGCTTTATTGATTCTTTAAAACGATTTGTTTTAAATGAAGAAAGACTTATTTGTTTCAAAATAATAAATGTTTTAGCATATGTTTATACGGGGCATAATGGTTACTGGACAGGAGCCTTTTCAAATGATGGCGGAATTTCTTGGCAATGGTCTGACAGAACCCCTTGGGATTTTGATCCATTTACCTCTGGATATCCGAATACGCATCAAAGTGCCTGTGGAACATTGTGGGGTCCTAGTATTGGCGATCGCCCGTGTAACATACCCATGCAAATAATTTGCAAAAAATCTTTATAAAAGCAAAGCAATTTAATTTATTTATTATATTCATCCTTAAATTTTGGACAACTTGCCTTTTTTGTGATAATCAATTAAGTAATTTTTGAATATTTTTTTTTGTAATTTTAATTAATTAGCGTTGAATATTGAAAGAGTTTTGCATCTTAAAAGGCATAATTTTTGATTTGTTTTATTGGCATTCAACAAAACTATGAAAAACAAAAATAAAAAACAGTATGCATAATTCAGTGAATCGGCACAGACAAAATTCACTCAATCAAATAATTTTTATTCCAATTTGATTAGCAGGAGCTACTTGGGATTTAATAAATTCTTCAACCTCATTTTTTCCAATTTTATTGCCATTTCCATCTTTGACATTACAATTTTTGAGAATAATTTCTTTGAGCATTTCATAATCAATATATGCTTCCAATTCTGAGATAGAAAAACTTTGATCTTTAATATAAATAAATTCAAATCGAACAGCTTCTAAATTGTTAAATCTTCTATATTTTGTCAATACAGAACAATCAGGAGAAAAAACGATGAAATATTTAAGTGTCACAAATTCATAGCATTTCAACATTGAATAATCATTAAAAATTTCAATCAAATATTTTAAATCAATATTTTTTCGATTTTCAACTTGAATATTAGTATCAAATAAAAAAAGATGTGTTGTATATTTTGAAAGCAGAAATTGCAAGTCTGAAATTAATAAATCTTCTGTACAAATATGAATAATTTCTGCAGTACATCGAATAAGCTTTGGAAGGATAGATTACAAGGTTGTCCGAGATTTGCATTTCATAATCTTTAAATATGAATAAACATGAAGCTTTTCAAGTCCAGCAAAATTTGCATCTTTCTCATTCAAAAACAATGATTCTTCGCAATATGTTGTTTTATGTTGAGCAGTAATTTCTAGCCTGTAACACAAAGGTAATTTTTGAAGTGAATAAAAAAATTTGCATGATCGATATAATTTTCGTAAGACTATGGAATTTGCAGTATTGAAAATATTAAAGACAAAAGATCGATGAAAACAAAAATCTTGGAATGATGGGTTCCCACAAAAAACTGAAGGTTTTGAAGAAATTTGAATATTTTCATTGTTTGAACTTTTTTGGATCAGTGATAATTTTTTGAGATTTTCAGTTTCTTTCATTACATTTTCACATTTCTTTAATTTTTCATTCAAATCTGCATTATTTTTAACCACAAAATTACACAGCTCTCCAGTAACAGCTTTTATAGCTTGTTCAAGAATCCGATATGCAAATTCAAGTTCTCCAAAACTAATTTCATATTTAATTGTATCAATCCAATATTTTGTTGTTGGCACATTTTCCATTGAAAATTTGATAATTTCATTACGGTATTCTTCCACAGCTTTTTTATCACTGATAAATAAACGTGTAAATTTTTGATAAACATCAAGAATTTCCTGCAAAATATTAATATCTAATTTTTAAAATCGACAAATACAGACTTTTAAATTCTTTTCTTTCAAAAATTTAAAATAAAATTCCCAAAGTTTTTTATTCTTCCAATTTAAGCCCGAACAAAGTTTTAATTCCAAATTTGCAATAACTGCTTCATTGTTTTCAATTTCTTGGATACATTCAAGCCATTTATCAATATTATTTTGGTATGTGATCATTTTGTCATAAATATCTCTAGTTTTTTTCAATTTAGTTAATGAATGACTTGGAACTGGTTTTACTTAAAGAAAATTAAAATTATTAAATACAGGGTGCTTCCACAAATTCCCCCGCCGTATTTTGGCTCGCAAATTGTTTCTATTGAGTTTAATGTAAGGTTCTCCCTTATTGGGTAATATCCTTTCGGATAAATAGGTTAATAGGGTCCCAAACCTGAGGTTCGGAGGTGAGAAAAGGAATAATTCCAACTTCCCCAAATACACAATCCACGCCAAGCTCCCACCAAAAGCTGGCCAAATCCACGAAAGTTTTAACCGGATACTTTCCAACGATCACACTTCTTCAATCCACGAAAGTTTTCACCGAATCCTTACAACGATCACAATTCAATCAAACACTTCAATAAAACTTCTAACCAAAATACAAACGTAAGATGGGGGCGCCGATTTGATTGTGTTAAGCCACAGCTTAAATATCAAATCAAAAGGAATGTCGACGGAAATGCAAGAACAGGAACAGACTAACTTGCACAAAAACAACAAAAAGGGGAGCATGACAGGAAACGGATCAAGCGATGATCGAAGATCATGACGATGAGAAAAGAATGTTGATGATTCACGGGACATAGAACAGACAACAAAAAGCTTAAGCCAATACAGTATCCCCAAAAATGCCCGATCCCCTTACATTAACCAAAAACGGATTGCATATTTATTATCAGCATACTTGCACATTTCGATTTTTTGAAAAATTTGAAATTTTCACGTGGTCCCCATGAGTTTCTCGAAAGCATAGACAGATGAGTTAAAAAACGCGCAAGGAGAGGGTTTAAAAAATTTTTTCTAAAAATCGAAATTACTATAAATTGTGAGTAGCTAAAATCCATAATAACTGCTGATAACTGTAAGGACTTATTATTATAATTATCAACAGTTATATGGTGTTTAAAAAATATAGGTAAATTTCAATAGTTTTATGGGTACCAATTAATATTTTACCGCTATACCTTAGTAGGACATTTAAAAATGTAAAATAAAGGTTAACCTGAATAAAAATGATAACTGTTGTAAATTCTAGCCAGCCATTTATGTGGAAATGATAAAGCTTCTTCGGCAAGTTGAAAGCGTTTTGTCATCGTATAATCATTTAAATAACCAATTATGGTTTCGTGATTTGACCATTCAATATGCTTTGAATTTTCATTTCCATAAATTAAAGAATTTAAACTCAAAGCAACATTTTTTTGTGAAGAATTACGGAATTTTTTTGACAATCTGAAAAAAAATTTTTAATATGATTAATCTTTGATATTTAAATTTTTAGAGTGAAGATATTCAAAAAAAAAAGAAAAACTGTATTTTACCTTAAAAATTCTGCCATTTCATCAGGTAAAAATGTAAACTTTTTAGAAAAATTTAGTAAAATATTCAATTTCTTTTTATCATTTTTAGCATTTAAAAGTTTCATAATCATCTCAATAGAATTTTTTTCATAAATTGGACAAATCAGATGATCATCATCGGCTTGCATTATAATATTAAAAATAGATTTTATCCACAAAAAAGTATACTCACCGTAGACATCTCCAACAAATGATGGAGTTGAGGGTCCATATTTTGCCCATAAACTCGTCTAGTATAAGGAGTAATTGTGGCAAAAAATTAGCTGCTAAATCCTTATACTGTAGATTTAATATGGACTTAAAGTTACAGCACCTGGCTTACAAATGACGCATCTTGGCTCACAAAAACTAAGGGCAATATACTTTATGACCCTGTAAGGTATAAAAATTTGTATAATTTATATTTAAAAATATTTTGAAGATCCTAAATATATTAAAACACCATCTAAAGTTTTCGTGTTGGTACCAAATTTCACAAAAATGTGGCCACTAATCAATTTTTGTCAAAATATTGCAATTTTTTATTTATCTATTGTTTTTTAAAAAACACTTACTAAATTAAAAATTTTGAGATTTTCTTGCCTATTGTTGATAAAAAATTTCCCAAAAAAAATTCCAAAAAAATCATTTATAGTTTAAAAAAAACAATAGATAAATTAAAAATTGCAATATTTTGACAAAAATTGATTAGTGGCCACATTTTTGTGAAATTTGGTCCCAACACGAAAACTTTCGATGGTATTTTAATATATTTAGGACCTTTAAAATATTTTTAAATATAAATTATACAAATTTTTATACCTTACAGGGTCATAAAGTATATTGCCCTTAGTTTTTGTGAGCCAAGATGCGTCATTTGTGAGTCAGGTGCTGTAACTTTAAGTCCATATTAAATCTACAGTATAAGGATTTAGCAGCTAATTTTTTGCCACAATTACTCCTTATACTAGACGAGTTTATGGGCAAAATATGGACCCTCAACTCCATCATTTGTTGGAGATGTCTACGGTAAAATTCTTAAAAAAGCTCCGAATCTTGAAAATATTTTTTTACAACATACAGATGTTGAAACTGGAAATTCATGGCCGAGTGATCTGCTGCAACTAACAAATAAAGATGTAAAACTCAATCAAATTCATTTACCTGTTAATCCAGACCTTAACTTTGATGTTGAAAGTTTAGTTACTCTAATGAAGGTAAGCTCGATTTATCAAAACCAAAAATGTTGTCTTTTAATTCCAAAGCCGTGCCCAGGAATATTTTTTGGTAGGAGCTGAAAAATTTTGAGGGAGCTGACCTTTGATCTTTTGCCGCCGAAGGTAGCACGCTGCGAACCATCAAAGGTTTTTTTCCATTTTGGTGGTGGCTTTAGCCCCCCTAGCCCACCCCTAAATACGGGCCAATTTAAGACCTTCATAAAAATTTACATTTTTTAGAAAGTATCCTGCAGTGTCTTCATTTATCTTGTTGTTTCTCCGCTTTATCCAAAAATTGAAAAGGAAGCCTTTGACACAGTTACTTCAAAACTTTTGCAATATTTTGTTCTCGTTGAAGAACAAAATAAGCAATCATTAATTGTTTCGTCTGCTTATCAAAGAAAACATATTCGTACACATGGTTCCATAGTATTTGCATTGAAATCTGTTTAAATTATCCAACATACCTTTGTCTTATTTTATTTGTGATACCGTTTTACCCAAATTTACAAAATTTGTAAACAATAAATGGCGGTGTCTAGTCTTTGCCAAAAAATGCTAAACTTTTAAATCTGTGCCAAAAAATCATTGCCTTCTTGTCTTAAACAAATAAATCTTTTTTATACAATTGTTTGATTTCATGTTCTTTGCTAAAAAATGCTTGCCATTTCATATTAAACTTTGAAATGTTTGCCAAATTATTCTTGCATTACATTTTTAAGATAATATTATGTTTGCGATGATTTTTTTAAACTACAAAATCTGTGTCAAAAAATCTTTGATCTCAATTTCTTTGAGAAAAAACCCTTGCGTTTTTTTTAAAAAATCCAAGATCTTTGCCAAATTATTCTTGACACGAAAATGTCTTCCTTCCTTTTTTCTGTGTACATTTTTTTAAACTCCAAAATCTTTGCCAAAAAATCTTTGATATCAATTTTTTTGAGAACAAATCCTTGCAATTTTTTTAAAAAATCCAAGATCTTTGCCAAATTATCCTTGCATATAAGTTTTAAGATATTAATTTCTCTCCCTTTATCATTTTTAACTCTAAAATCTTTGCCAAAAAATCTTTGATATCAATTTTTTTGAGAAAAAATCTTTGCGATTTTAATTTTAAAATCCAAGATCTTTGCCAAATTATCCTTGCATTAAAGTTTTAAGATATTATTTTATCTGCTTTGCTTTTTTTAGATTGCAAATTCTTTAGCAATTTTTTAAATATAGTTTAATGCTTGGAGATCTTTCTTCATATTCATTTTTCCGGGTTCTTGTTAAAATTGCCATGAATGCAAAATCTTTAAAAACCCAATGCACTTTTTGCTGATAATATAATTATATCTATGTTTTTTTAAATTGATAATTAATGAATGTTCAATTTTCAGATTTTTAATGGCACGTACTTCTCGGCCCAAAGGCAACATCTGGTCTTTTGTGTTCATTCCCAGCTCCGCATCTCTCCGCAATTATCGACAAAAGAAATGGCATTCCAAATTATCTTTATTCATTACTTTATGGTATTACTTTGCTCACTGTTGGAACATGTCTTGGATTGAATTTGGGCTATTGAATTAATTCTGCAAGAGATTTTGGTAAGCTTTCTATATCATCATACAGTACACAATAATCTATCACTTTCAGGTCCATGCATTATTTACGGAACTGAAGTTTTCAAATATTATGATTATTACTTTTGGATTCCAGCACCAGTCTTTGATGCCCTTCTTGGATCTTGGATGTATTATCTTATTGCTGGATTTCAAATTCAAGAAGCAAAACGTGTAATTGTTTGGAAAGACCATCTGAACTTCAACAACTTGAATAATTTATGAATGTCAATGAGATAAGTACGTTAATATTACATGTTGTAAGATTTTTATAAATGTTTTAATTTTTGTATTAGTTTTTTTAATAAATTTAACTATCTTTTATTACTGTGTTTGAGTTATTAAATTATTTTGGTTACTGTAGAGTCTTACTTTTGTGTGTTGTTGAGTTTAAGTAAAATTTGATGATTTTAATCGTTTGCAGATTGAAAGATTTACAGAAATATAAATTTTCACCGAAATTGAGAATTATAAATTATATTTATTTGAAACAGTTTAAAAGGGAGTAATATTATAAATCAAAGACAACAAGTAAAAGATAAGAAAAACATGAACAACAATCAGAAAAACAAAGGAAACAGTTTAAAAGGGAGTAATATTAAAGATCAAAGACAACAAATAAAAGATAAGAAAAACATGAATAACAATCAAAAAAACAGTGTAACATTGAAGAAAAAAAGAAAAGGAACATGTTTTAGGTCCTTTAGTAACTCTGGGCACAGATTTTTCAGCATCAGAAATCATGTCAAGAAATTCATCACCAACTACTGGAACAAATTTTTCAGGAACATCAGCTTCATCCAAGAAATTGTCATCAACCATTGGCACAGATCTTTCAGGAACACCATCTTCATCCAAGAAATTTTCAGGAATTTCAATTGCAACTTCTGCAGGCTTTGCACAACCAGGGCAAGGTTTAATGCAAATGCATTTTGGAGGTTCTGGAATCGTGCATGCAGGACATGCTTGAATTTTTGAAGGATCCATGAGGATCTTAACATCCCTAAATCCAAACGATTATATTATTATTATATGTTTCAATAATTTAGGAAGCCAACCATGCAAAAAGGGCAGTTTGGAGGAAGAAGGAAATGGCCGAAAGGATCAGAATCCATCGCCAATTTTCATGTTGAATCATGTACCAAAGGAGCAAAAAGGTGCCAAGTGCGAAAAGGATGGTGCAAATGATGGAATAGATACGTTCAACAATTTTTCTCTTTTTGGGAAAAACATTAGAGATATTGAGATAGTAAAAAAGGAAATTAAAATAAAAAACAACAAAGTTAAGACCAGAAGCATAACCAATACGGCCTGTATTTTCGAAACAAGCAAAACCACCATGCCTATAAGTTACAAATTTTGGCTTAAACTTTTAAAATTGGGTATAATTACCAGGAATCGCACCAAAACGAATTCACAAAAATTCCCACAATGATTTGCAGAAATTTAATATGGCCACGGATACCGTTAAAGTAATGAGCGTCGGATTTCATTTGAAGTATTTTCTGAAATAAAATTAGATTACATTTCAAAAATTTAATTTTTTTCACGATATTATTAAATTCTACAGTTAAACATTAGAAAATCAATTCAGAAGCTAATAATTTTTATGATAACATTATTTCAAATTTAAAAATAAATTTATTTTATCAGAATGTCGACTGACAACTTTTTTAGTTGAATTTTTAAAAAAATGTGTTGAAATAGTGATAAAAATGAAAGAATATTGATTTGTTTTTTGCAAAATTTTTCCAGAAGAAAAAAATCGATAATCAATGTTTCGAAACTTTATTGCAACAAAAACTGTTTGTACGAATAAAAAAACATGTAAGCGTGTTTGAAAACTATTTTTCACTACAATTTCGAAATGTAAAACAGAAAAAAAGTATATACAAAAATGTGAAAAAGGAATTAACAATGAAAAGACAACAAGAAAATAAATTTTTATCTTTGGGTAACTTGATAATGATTAGCTTGTTCTTCAGTAATAATTCCATTGGCAACTAAAAGATAAAAATATTAAAACATGAAAAATTCAGAAAACAAATTAGCATACCAACAAAACTTCGTAAAAAGTAAATATTCATTTTTCGAAAATCAAACGTTGAAATGACTGAAGTTAATTCAGTTTTAACTGATTCTTTAATATTTAACGTATCATCTTTGTTATTTTGTTTAAAGTAGAAACAAAAAATTGTGGATATTGGCATATGCTTGGATAAAACGATTAAACACAGGTCATCTGCAAACCATTGGCATTGTAAACACGCTTGTTCATCAAATTATTGTACAAGATGTCAAAGGGGTTGTTGATTCCAAAAGAAAAAGCAACTGCTTTTGAGTTCTCATTCAAATTTTGTTGTTGTTTAATGCAATCTTTTTGGCATATTTTTTTGACAAGTTCTTGAAATAATTGTGGTTTTTAATAACTGTTTTTTTAAAGTCACAAAGGTTTTAAAACTACTTTGCGTTTTAATGTTTTTATTGTAAAAGCAAAACATGGAAATTTCATTGAAAAGCAAATGTTCAAAAAATTTTATGATATTTGAGGAAACAAAAATTGGATTTATGCATTAATTTTCACATAAAGAAAGTTCAACATTTTCAGTATTTGAAGTTGCATATAAAAATAGGGCTGCCATTGTTGCTTCATTTGTTAATGGAAACTGCTCGTCGGAAACTATAATGTCATGTTAGAATTCCAGGCTTAAATGAAAAAAATTACAAAATCGTACCTCGGAAGCACAAATTGCGATTTTCTGGTTCTTTATCGAGAAATAGTCTTTGGCGTAATCCTGCTAAACTCCATTCATTGGCATCCATTTTAAATGTTTCATTTGTGAATGCGAGAGTTATTGGAAAAGAATCTTTCCAAACTAAAAAAAAGCAGAGTGTGATTTTTAGTTTGCCAAAAAAAAACGTACCGCCAGCAGCAATTTCATCACATAAGCTTTCCATGATATTGGTGATGTAAATTCCACCTTGCCAAACAGTAGGAATAAAAATCTTTGGTTTTAGTTTTTCCATTTCCATCATTCGCCTAATGGATATTTTGGTTTTTGCCGCCTTGATTGACAATTTAAATTGTCGTTTTTCACCTGGAACCAATAAATTATCGGCTTCGGCTACACATATTATAACGAAGCATAACAACTTCAAATTCATTTTTTCAACAACTCCTCTTAAATCTTTTTTGTGCGAATGCCTTTATATTTTATTTAAAATGACGAAGCTGAAAACGGTTGTTTAACACACCCCTTTTCTTGCTTTTATTGCAGTAGGCGGACGCTTTTGGTACTTTTCTTTCTTTTTTCATAATTAATACAATGTTTATTTGCAGAGATGACAAAATAATAAAAAGAAACATTGAAAATGTTTTAAAGTAAAAGAAACAAATTTAACAGATTAGAAACTTAACTCATTGTTGAATAATTGTAAATCACTAAAAAAATGAGTTTTTTAAAATTAAATTAGTTAACTACAATCATGTAAGAAAAATTGTTCCTTCTCCATATGGTAGATGATTGTGATTATTTATTACGGTTAAGTCCTCAGTGCCATATGGAGACATTGCTCGTCCTCGACAGGTGAATTTTCTGCACTAAATGATCAAATTCATTAAAATAAAAAATTTAATACTAGTTTTGGCTTACGCTCCAAAACTGCATGCTGCCATTTCTGCTCACTTCTGCCTTAATATATGCGTAGTTGTTCACAATTATTTCATGGAATCTCTTTCCAAAAACAAAAGAAATCAACAATGTGATGAGACACACTCTTTGAATCCAGTTCATCGTCGTTAAAGCAATCAACAATTTTCGGGACTTTTTGCTTGAAAAAAATGAAAAAACTTTTAAACTCAAAATAATAAGTTGAAAAAGGAATGGTTACTTGAAATAAAACGACTGAAAAAATTTTTAATAGGAAATCGTATAAAAGACATCAAAGTAAGGGCGGGATTTTGGAAGAAAATGCAAAAAATTCATTTTCTTAACATTCACTTATATGTTTTTTTATTTTCCTGAATAAGAAATTGGAAGGTTGCATTTGCAAGGACATTATTATCAAAATGCAACCATTATTTTATTTATTATTTTTTCAACTTATTTTAATCACTGGTGGTAATCCCATTAAAGTTAATAACTATAATTATTATTTATTCCGCGTTGAAGATGGTACACAATTTTGGAAGGTGAAAAATACGTAATCAATTTCTAGATAAACAAATAAAAATTCTAGTGTACCATTGTCGGTTGCGATGGAGAAGGCACTTCAAGTTTAGGCTTGGATTTCACCTTAAGTAAAACACACAATCATTTACCAATTAAAAATATTAAACAAACGGCATCACATCAAGTTAAAACGCTCATTCGGTTGCTCACAACAAATATGGTACAAGATGGTACTGGTAGTGCAACAGCTGGAATTGTAGAATCACTTCTTTCAAATGATTTGAAAGCAGAAACATTCGAATATTTTGAGAATAATGGATATGCAGGTAAAACTTATCTATCCCATTTTTTATCTAAAGTGTTTAGAACTTGCGTCATTTTTCCCCATTACATTAAAAGCTGGCGGCGCCGAAATTCGTGTGGACCGAAATCAATGGAACCTCGGTTTCATTTTTGATGAAATTTCAAAAGCTGTTTATCGACCAGATATCGGCTATTTTTGTTTTTTTGGTCTGTTATTGCATTATTTTAAATACTGTTAAAACCAATTCTCATTTAAGGTGATGCTGCAGGGGAAGTTGAAATAGCTGTTTACAAAACACCTAAACAAATAACTTTTTTATTACTCAATGCTATTAAATACAGCAAGAATTTGACTGTTTTTACTTGCAAATGATTAAGATTAGTTTTTTTAAATGTTGTTTATTATTATTTCGAAAGTTATACTAAGCATGAAAAAATGATAATATGTTTGATTAGTTGAAGTATATTAAATGCAAACAAATTAATAAAAAGAATGAAATATTTACAAGTTGTTCACTTTTGTCTTATTCATGAATGGCACCGATCAATGAATATTGCAGCATCGGATTGGGCAGCTGTAAGAAGGAGTGTTGCAACTCCTTTTGAAGTTGCTTGAAACGGAACTTCAAAATCTTCGCCTAAAAATATGTATTTTTTATCCTTGAATACATTTAATTTAATTTATGCAATTTACCAATGAGGCAATATATAAGAACATTTCCAATTTCTTTTTTAATATCGACAAGAATTTTCTTCCATTGCTTTTGGCTTTTGTATTCATGTTGAAATGATTGACCAATTCTAACACGGATTGGAAAATAAGGGGCTGCATCAGCCTTTTCATCATCATCCTCATCATCTAGAGCATATGTAATAACAAGTACAGTAGCTACGGGAATGCCAACAACTGCAGATAATTTTAGGCCTTTAGAGAAGGCGCCACCTGATTTGACGCCAGTTTTGGCAATCGACAAACCATTTTTGATGGCATTCAAACCACCTTTAGCAATTGCACCTGGATTAAACGCTGTGCAAACAGCAAGTGATCCAATAACAATTGTTACAAGTTGTTGAAGTTGCATTTTCCTAAATCTTAATTTTTTTATTCCCTCAAACTCTGTTTTTAACCCTAGTATAATTTAGGGTTAAAAACATTATAACCGATGTGCTATCATGATGTTAACAATGTTTTTTTGAAACATAACTTACAGTTCTACTTACAAAAATCCAAAGTTAAGATTCGCTTTCAAATGAAATAAGAAGAAATAAGAAGAAATACAGAAATACAGTCGAATTTGAGGGGTTGAAGACGTTGAAAATGGAGAGAGCTAAATTTTTGAGCAGTATTTGAATAAATGAAATGTTGATGTCAGTGGAAGTGGAACAATCAATGTTGACGACTTTTTCCTCCCGTACCGTGTTAAATTGATGGAATTACAGTCGACCCTCGATTTTACGTCTTTTGTACGGTCCTTTG
Organism: Panagrolaimus sp. LJ2414; assembly: GCA_024447195.1. Lineage (NCBI taxonomy): Eukaryota > Metazoa > Nematoda > Chromadorea > Rhabditida > Panagrolaimidae > Panagrolaimus > Panagrolaimus sp. LJ2414. The sequence goes on from JAMRXY010000023.1 coordinate 3,411,905, forward strand.
GAAAGAGGTTCGACTGTAGTTTAAAATATAACTTGACGATTTTTTATGTCAAGCAGTTTTCAAGACAAAGTCTAATGAAAAAGCTTGCTTTTTTATCCACTTCTTTTTCCAAACCGTTTAGCTTTATTAGTAAAGCTAAAAGGTTTGCATCAATATTCAGCACGGGAGGAAAAAATCAGTGATCATTACTCTCTGAATCTAGCTTAAAGCAAAAATGAAAATTTCGTAGACTTTAAAACACACCCTTTGCAACGATGCTTTATTTAAATTATATTTTAAAACTGGGCACATTTTTTTGTTGACATTTTTGGTTGTTGTTGCATTTTGACCACTTTTAAAACAGACTTTGTGTGTTGCGGGGGATTTCAAAAAGAGAGTTCTCTTTTTTCGTTTCAATTCATTTTAATTTAAATTGGGCTCTTTTTTTGTTTACTGTTTTTGCATTTTGACCACTTTTAAAAAAGAGTTTGTCGGGAGATTTTTCAAAAATAGTTCTCTTCTCTTTTTTCATTTCATTTTAAAACTGGGCACATTTTTTTGTTGACATTTTTGGTTGTTGTTGCATTTTGACCACTTTTAAAACAGACTTTGTGTGTTGCGGGGAATTTTTTAAAAATGAGAGCCGACATCAAAATTTGAACAAAAAAATTTAATCCCTTGAGAGGAAAATCAGTTTGTGTAACTTGAAACAAAAAAACAAAAAATAAATCGAAATTTAAATAAATATAAAGTATTTGTTGACTTTTAAAGTAGAAATGTTATAAAGACAATAAAGCACAGCATTTCCAAGACGAATCGGAAAGCCAGTTTCGTATATAAACGTCAAATTGCTTAGCTTTTTTTCATTTTCTCAAACTGTAACTTTTTATACAATGAATGTGGCATTTTTTGTTACAGTTGCTGTTATTACGACGACAATATCTGCCGCTCACCCATCAGTACTCAGTGCAGCTGCCGATCGCCAAATGAATTTTTTTCCTGTTGCAGGATCTCTTGAGGCACTTGCAAAAACTGTGAAAGAATGGGGTAGGTAATTTTTGTTGTCGTTAATAACAAAATATTAAATTATCAGATGAACAAAAATACTTCATGTTACAAATGTGCGTAAGACATGGCGCGACCAATGTGTTTAATCGAGACACCTTCATCATGCAAAAAGTGTTCAGATTAGCTGCTCGAGGACTTCAACTTGAAAATCCTGATGTTGTTGTTCAGTACATCACAGTATGTGGTCGGTATTTTTTATTACAATTAGAATAAATATTATTCTTTATGTTTAGATAAAAACAATAAACTGCAGAGCATTTACATTCAGGACAGAGTAGAACTGCTTAATGCAATAGTGGATAAGAAACTTTTTGTATACTGCGTTCAATCTGATTCATATCCATGTCCCGAAATAACCTGGTTTCAATGGACTTTTTCATCGTCCCTCGTCGAAGAAAGTTGCACCAAAAAATTGGAATGGTGTGCCGATAATATATATTAATACTATGTAGCAATGCTTTTTTATGCAAAAATTATTGTTTGCCCAAAATTATTCAAATAAATATTGTATATTTCCATTTCTTTTCATAGCCGCCCTTGAACGAAAAAAGACACTCTTTTTAATATTGCTTTTTTCTAGTCATTGAGTCAAGTCGAGCATTGACTCTGTGTTCCTTTTTATTTTGATGCCATTTCCAAGATGAAAATTCTTTTGTTTTTCATTTCTATAAGCTTTTCACTAGCTTTGCCCCCAATCATGCAACAAGATGTTGACTGCATTAAACCTATATTCAGAAAATGGACAAGGGTATCAATAGCACGTGTTCTTCGTCTGGCTGGTGAAGATCTGATGAAAGCAAGGTATATAAATTTCTTTGAAGAAAATTGGCGGTACCGCTCTGAGGATGGACTAATCATGGGTTAGTGGATTCTTAGCTTAGCATATAAAATTTAAATAAATACATTTGAAGAAAATGCCAACATGTTTCCATTAACAATTCACATTCTCGGTTTAAAATCAGTTAAAACTGAAATTATTATTGAGAATATCAAAGACTGGACACCTGCGAAATTATTTAAACAAATAAAAGTTGCAATGGGAACTAATTATTCTTTTAGATCCAATCGCATATGTGTTTACAGTAAGGTTGTAGTTTCTTTAAACTTCCTTTTCATTTTTATAGATCGATGGCATCGCACTTCTGAAATTGGGCCTGATCAATCTGACATCAGTGCATTGTTATTGTTGAGCTGTCTTCGTGAAAAAAAAGTTCAAATTTTCCATTGTGATGAAACTTTTGATTAAACAAGTACTTTTGTTATTTTCATCTTCAAAATTTAAATTTATGTTTTTTTATTACTCTACTTTGTCTTTGAAAAATAAAATATTTGCTTTTTTCCACAATTTTGTGTACGCCTCTCAACAACATTTTTAAATGAATAAAACGCATAAATAATTATTATTGGGGAGGAGCTAAAAAGTTATTTTTCCCCAAGGCAGTATAAAAACGTGAACTCTTTTTTCGAAACAAATCATATTTTGTTTGCAACAGGTTGAATAATTTGTTGCAATCATGAATATTGTTGGTATTGGTATGCTTAAAATATCCTTATTTTGCGTTCTAGCTCAATTTCTTTTATGCTTTTATGCAGAATCAGTGAAAACAATATTTGGAACTGATATTGTTTATAAAGATGGATATGAATGGGTCCCAAGAGTACACAATAAAGCCCTTACAAAAACTACGTGGAGGGTTTGTTTCAAATATTCAATTGATAAATAATTTTATGAAAATTTTTCATTTAGTGCACAAAATCAAACATTTGTCGTGCAAGAGCTGAATCAGATTACGGTAGTACTGAATTGACGGTAATAGTGAAACACACCCATGTTCCAAATTTTAATAGTCAAATTGTAAGTCGGTCATTTTTTTCATTTTTCAAACAAAAAAACACAGGTTCGAGAACGCAAAGAACAAGGCAAATTATTGGCAAAGCAAAATATCAATTCGCGTATTTTACCACCAAAGGACATTTGGACTGAAGTGATAAAGGAATTAACTCTTGAACAACGGGCATCTCTACCGGATTATCCAGCATTTTCTCAAATGGTATTCAATCAAAGGGCGTTACCCGAGACTACAGCACTAAATAAACCAGCCATTAAGGACATCAAAGTCGAAGTAACTGTTTCGTTTTACTTCAGAATACAACAGATTTTATAACACATCAAAAATTTAGGGACAACATCTTCATGATGCAAACAATAAAAATTTTTTCTTATATGATTCCCGTACTGATCACCCCGACAAACCGGAAATATTTATTTTTGGCTCAGAGGAAGGAGTTTTACGTTTGACGGAGTATAAAGATTGGTCAATGGATGGGACCTTCTATGTTGCCCCAAGACCATGGCAACAACTTTATTTAATTAATGTTTTAATTGATAAAAGGCAAGTTCTAATAAAATACATACATATCATTAAATAGAACTTCACTATTAAGTAGTGTTCCATGCATTTATGCCCTCGTAAATGGAAAAGACACTGATACTTACAAACTATTATTCGAACAAGTGGCAGAAGCCTTACCAGAAGAATTTTCCCCTTCTTCAATAATTGTGGACAACGAAAGAGGTTTTTATAATTTTTAAAATTTTCTAGTTTTTCCTGTTACAGCCGTGGTCAATGCATTGCACGATGTCTGGCCGAAAGCTCCCGTAAGATTTTGTCTGTTTCATTTGGCTCAGGCGGTTTATAAGCGAGTTGTTAATGAAAAACTGACCAAAGACTATGCAAGTGAAGAAAATTCTCGGTTCACAATCAGAAGATTGACGGCCCTATCTGCCCTTCCCGTTGACATGGTATCTCGTGCTTTTGACCTTATTGAGAAAGATCTCGTAAATAAAAAATTTCAACCTGTTTTAAATTATTTTAAACGGTTAGAAAATTTTTTTAGCTTAAATTTTTATGAATAAAGAACGTTTTTTTAGAAATTATGTCAGAAGGGATACGGTTAAAAAGACGCCAACTAAACCACGCTTTCCTCCAGAAACTTGGAATCATCGACAAACAATACTTGATAACTTTTCAAGGGCTAATAACGCAATTGAAAGTTTCAACAGACAATTAAATGCACATTACAAGTCCAAGCACCCAAGTTTGTCGAATTTGTTAAATGTTTTAAAAGCAGAAGATAAACTTGCTGCCGAAAAACTTACCCAATACAAAATGAACCCAAGCCAAGGATTATCGCTGAAACCAAAGAGTCGGCCAAAACCTACCAAAAGCGGAAACCCTAATGCACCCCCAAAAGGATATAACAGCCACGACCAAGAAATCTTAGCTGCAGTAACTAAATTTGATGCATTGCCTGATGAAAAGCGCACAGACAAAGTTATCATGGAGCATCTTGATACAATTCAGCTGCATCTAATGAACAAAAAGATTGATGATATCATGTACCTTCCGGATGATGATGAAATTGTTGAAGATGAAGAAGGACTCGAAATTTTAAGGGATGTTGAGTAATAAAATGATTTCTGTAATTTGCTATGTTCATTTGATGCTTGTATATCGTATCTTACAATAAACCACCAATTCTACAGTATCCAAAATAATTTAATAACTCAAACACAGTAATAAAAGATAGTTAAATTTATTAAAAAAACTAATACAAAAATTAAAACATTTATAAAAATCTTACAACATGTAATATTAACGTACTTATCTCATTGATATTCATAAATTATTCAAGTTGTTGAAGTTCAGATGTTCTTTCCAAAACAATTACACGTTTTGCTTCTTGAATTTGAAATCCAGCAATAAGATAATACATCCAAGATCCAAGAAGGGCATCAAAGACTGGTGCTGGAATCCAAAAGTAATAATCATAATATTTGAAAACTTCAGTTCCGTAAATAATGCATGGACCTGAAAGTGATAGATTATTATGTACTGTATGATGATATAGAAAGCTTACCAAAATCTCTTGCAGAATTAATTCAATAGCCCAAATTCAATCCAAGACATGTTCCAATAGTGAGCAAAGTAATACCATAAAGTAATGAATAAAGATAATTTGGAATGCCATTTCTTTTGTCGATAATTGCAGAGAGATGTGGAGCAAAAGAGATCAGCTGTTGCCTTTGAACCGGGAAGTACGTGCCATTAAAAATCTGAAAATTGAACATTCATTAATTATCAATTTAAAAAAACATAGATATAATTATATTAGCAGCAAAAAGTGCATTGGGTTTTTAAAGATTTTGCATTCATGGCAATTTTAACAAGAACACGGAAAAATGAATATGAAGAAAGATCTCCAAGCATTAAACTATTATAAAAAAATTGCCAAAGATCTTGCAGTTAAAAAAGATAAAAGCAGAGAAATTAATATCTTAAAACTTTAATGCAAGAATAATTTGGCAAAGATTTTGGAGTTAAAAATGATAAAGGGAGAGAAATTAATATCTTAAAACTTATATGCAAGGATAATTTGGCAAAAATCTTGGATTTTTTAAAAAAATTGCAAGGATTTGTTCTCAAAAAAATTGATATCAAAAAAAATTTGGCAAAGATTTTGGAGTTTAAAAAAATGTACACAGAAAAAAGGAAGGAAGACATTTTCGTGTCAAGAATCTGTTGGCAAAGATCTTGGATTTTTTAAAAAAAACGCAAGGATTTTTTCTCAAAGAAATTGAGATCAAAGATTTTTTGACACAGATTTTGTAGTTTAAAAAAATCATCGCAAACATAATATTATCTTAAAAATGTAATGCAAGAATAATTTGGCAAAGATCTTGGATTTTTAAAAAAAAACGCAAGGATTTTTTCTCAAAGAAATTGAGATCAAAGATTTTTTGGCAAAGATTTTGCATTTAAAGATATTAATTCCAAAGATTTTTTCGCAAAGAACAGTAAATCAAACAATTGTATAAATAAGATTTATTTGTTTAACACAAGAAGGCAATGATTTTTTGGCACAGATTTAAAAGTTTAGCATTTTTTGGCAAAGACTAGACACCGCCCAATAAATGTCTTAGAATTTTCTTTGCTTGATTACAAAAGAAGTGCAAATGCTCTTTCTTTTCAAAATATTTATTCGAACAAATATATAAACACTAAATACAAATATGCTTAAATCCAAAACTAAATAAACCTTCTAAAAGCAAATACATATCTCATACTAAAACTTTGAACTTGCAACTGTAAGAAGCCAACCTGGAATTTTAAAAAAGTTTGGGATAAAATTTGCTAAAGTTTGAGATCCAGGAAATTTAACAATATCATTTGCAAAAGCATAATTAACACTTCGAGGAGAGAGAATTTGTCGACCATCAATATCTTTGAAGCCATAAGCTTGTCCAAGATCAGCAGTTAACACACATCGACCATTGAATCGTTGAACATTTGAATCAGTTGCTAATGCCACAATTGCTTTTCCAGGAAATTCAATTGACTCTCCATTTGCCATTATCTTGGATGTTGCTGCAACAGAAATATCTTTGCTTTTCTTAATATTCAATTCATTCTTTTCAACCAAGGTTGAAGTTAGCTCAGTTTTAACAGCTCCAGGCCATAGCGAAAGGATTGTAACTTTGTATGGAGCAAGTTCAATGCCTAAAAAATGTATTTAAAGTTTATATGTTTAAATTTTCTACAAAACTTACCCATATCTGCAGACATTCGATCTATAGCTTGCTTCCCAACACCATACGGGACACTCATAAAATATCGTAGCCCGCCCAATGAACTAATATTAACAATTAGACCTTGGGAAGGTTGTCGCTTTGTCATTAATCGAGCAGCATAAACCGAACAATAATAATGATTTCGAAGTCCAACATTATTAATCACATCCCAAACTTCTGGTTCTTCTTCAAAGAATAACTTTTCTCCATTTGATGTTAAAGCTTTTCCTCCAGCAAATGCATTATTAACAAGAATATCCAAAATTCCATGATTTTCAGATTCAATTTGTTGAAAGAGGGATTTCACTTGAGACATATCCGAGTGATCAGTGTATACGATAACAGCTTGTCCTCCACGAGATTGAATTTCTAAACATATTATTATTTGTTGTTGATTGTTATAATCACAAAAACAAACCTTTTGCAGTATTTTCTAGTGACGGAAGATTGGTATATTGAGTTCCCAAAGAATGTTCAGGCTTTCGACCAGTAATATAAACTTTACTTCCATTTGCGCCAAGTTGAAGTGCAATTCCACGTCCAATTCCTCGAGATGCTCCAGTTACAAGAGCTACTTTACCTTGAAGACTCATTTTGGAAAAATTTAAATAAGAATTATCGAAAAATATCTGTGATAAACAAAAGTTTAGAAAGTTGTTTTTGAGTTTTAAAAAAGTTGTTTACTTCAATTTTTTTAATTTAAGCAGAAAAGCGTTGAACCATACAATGCCAAAGAACAACACAAAAGAAAATTTAAATAAAATTTAACCAAAAACTTTAAAATTCGCAGTTGTCATAGCAATATATGTAGTAATTAATTTAATCTAATTTGTTTATGTAAAACTAATACATTAAAATTAGAACAAAGACAGGTGAAGTGAGATGTGACAGAGAGAACGTTTAATTTAACAGAACCGTTTATCACATATGCACTTTAGACAACTGTTTTAATGATGTGTATATAGTTTGATTCTAAAATAGGGTCGTTTTTTTAAAGTGACGTCAATCACCGCTTTTTTCTTCAATGATTCCTTCTTCTTTAAGTATTTATTTAATTAATGATTACAAAAAATATGAAAAAAATTTTGCATTTCTACTGTTCTGATTACTTTATTAACTAATTTTTATTTTTTGGCTACAAATCAGAAATGTGTAAAATTTTTGGTAACAACAATAGTCATGTAACACAAAAATGTGACATTTTTAATGAAATGCAAACTAAGAAAAACTTTGTTAAAAACAATTTTTCCTAAATTCGTTTGAAAGTTTTAAGAAAAATGAAAAAATGTATCATTTGTTTTTCCAAAAGTTCACCTACAGTATTTTGTCCTTGATTAATTTGCAGTAAAAATGTGTTTTGGAAAATAAAAGGATTTGGTACACAACAATTGAAGAAACAAGTTTCACATTTTTCTTCCTTTTTGCAATGCGCATCAATTAAGGTCATTTAAAGTGATCTCATTGATTGCTACAAAATTATTTTACAGAGAGATGCACTTTTTTAAAAGAAGAAAAGTGATAAAAGATGCATCCAACATCAACAACAAAGATTTTTTTGTTCAAAACGTTTCATGCAATTTTTTAAATGAAAAACAAACGTGTCATGAAAAGATCTCTTTTTCTGATGAAAAATGCGATTCTTAAATTCTATTTTAGTGTTTTTCAATGCAGTTTTTCTTTGCAACGGATGCCTTCCAAATCCTGCGGTTGAAGGATCTTGTCCTGCACTGGTCATTGGAGATATGATGGAATCAAGTCAGCTTGTTTTGGACCAAGACAGATTTAATGAAAGATTTTTAGCGTGTGACCCAAATCCTTGTTCGTCATTATCGGGAACGTTGGTTACAGTATCCTCGGCTACAGTAGATGATTGTACTTGCGTTTATAGTGTAACGGCAACATGTGATGTCTCAAATGCTTATGTTGAGGTACAATTTTTTGAATAAAAAACTTCTAATTATGTACGGTATTTATTACGGTGGATTGATAATATTGATTATTAAATTGGTACTTTAAAAAATTTGCATAAAACGTATAAAGAAGAATGCCTAAAAAAGAAGTCAGCAGCCTATTAATTCCAAGGTGACGAAAGCCATTTCCAGGCAGCACGCCTTTGATCGTGTGCCAATGGCGGTAAAAGATCAAAGGGTTCTTATGATTTCCGAGGCGTTCTGCTGACTTCCCTGCCCCAAAAAAATTATAAGAAGATGTTTTTATCAAAAAAGTCAATTTTTAGTACAATGGTGCAGGTCCAACCTTTCCAAGTCCAGAAACTTTAATTTGTTATTCTGCAACTTCACAATATACATATACAGATGGTGCTGGAATCCAACAACAAATTTCTTCAATTCAATGTACATGTAATCCAAATACATGTGCCCCAATTACTGCAACCGGGCTAACAGTTTCAGCGGATATGGTTGATGCAAATTGTGTTTATACGGTAACAGCAGACTGTACTGTACCTGGCATGATGACAATTGTTGTAAGTATTTGTTAATTAAATATTGCAATATAAAATTAGAATAACTGTTATAGTACAATGGTGCCACTTTATATGGTGGTCTACAGACTTGGACTTGTGACACTACAACAAATCAATGGACGTATTTAGATTTTGGTTTAATGCCTGTACAAATTATGTCTGTTATGTGTGCACCTTGAATAGCTATCATAAACTTATGCAAATTTTTTAACAATTATTTTTGTTTTTTGGTTAATGTATTGTTAATATTTAATAATATCTAATAATAATCATCTTAAATTTATGCAAATTTTTTTATTATTTTTTTTGCTTTTTCGGTTACTGTATTTTTAATTTCTATAATATCTAATAATAATCATCTTAAATTTATGCAAATTTTTTCTACAATTTTTTTGGTTTTTTTTGGTTACTGTATTGTTAATATTTAATAATATCAAATTCAAATACAATTTAAAATATGGTAATTTAAACAAAATTTAAAGGGACACTGAAACTTTCAGTACGAAAACTTTAGCCAGTTCAGTTGCGAAAAGCATGCAACAAAAAATTAGAGCGTTTTAAATGTTGCGGATGAGTCTAACAGATAAAACTAGCAATAATGTATCTCAAAAACATATCCGCAACATTTATAACGCTCTAGTTTTTTGTTGCATGCTTTTCGCAACTGAACTGGCTAAAGTTTTCATACTGAAAGTTTCAGTGTCCCTTTAAGAAAATGCTGAACTTGTTTCGTGTTTATTCTTTTTAAACCATCCAATTATCCGTTTTCGATATGACGAAATAATTAGCATAGCTGCAAGTGGATTCACCACTGGGATATATCCAAAAAATGACGAGCATAACGTTGTAATATTATGGTTTTCAATTTTTAAAAAAGCTAAAGTCAAAATTATTATTGATGGAATTTGACATGTAATAAATGGTCCAATTGCCTAAAAAGTGTTTTTAAAAGATGTTTATAAGGATACTGTACTTACTTGAATAATAAGAGTTCGATGAACTTGTTTATTTAAAAGTTTTGTCTTTGGTGACATTGAAGTTTCCAACTTTTTTAATTCTTTTGTAAGTTTTGTGCAAAAATAAATTGTTATAATGCAGCTTGCAATAATTCCAAAGCTAATAAAAGTGTAAACAACTGTGTACTCATTTGATAGCTGAAACAAAAAATTGGATATAAACGTGTAAGGGTCTGTCCCAATTTGACGACAGTCATTTTTTATCATTTTAAAACTATCTCCGCTTTTGGTCACATCATTTCCTTTGATCTTTACCGCTTTTGTAGTAAGCTTCAAATTTTGGCTAACCCATTACTCTTTTAAAACACTTAAAGGAGATTTTTCATTTACTGTTTTTTTGATTCTGCAATAAAGTTTGCGAAGTTTAAAGTTATTGAAAATCAGAAACTTTCGCTTTTTTCCAACTTTTTTAACATTAGAAAAAGCGAATGTCCCTGATTTTCAATAACTTTTAGCTTCGCGAACTTTCCTGCAAAATAAAAAAAGCAGCAAATGAAACAACTCATTTAAAGTCAGATCTCGATAGTTTCTAATAACAGTTTCATTATTGTGTTTTACATTTTTATTAGATTTTATTAAATTTTTACTAAAAATTTTTTTACGTTTTTAAATTTCTCCTTTTAGTTTAGTAAATCTAAATTAATTACTTTTTTGTAGCTGTGTGTGAAAATAAAAGCTGCAAACGTGAGAAAGTTAAAATTGAAGCTTTACAGCTACAAAACAATTAATTTACAATTTTTCTGCTACTTTTGTGCTTCTAGTTTTTAAATATTTTAAAGTTTCTTTCCACAAAAAATCAATACTTACAATATTAACTGCAACAAAAAGTGGAATTTCACCATATTCATCCAACCAAAAATCTGCATTCAAAGCAGGCATAAATTGTGTATAATGATCAACAATTGGTGGATAACACCAAAATAAACCAATTTGATTTAAAATAACCGCAAAAACAATTGGGATAAATGCAACAAATATTTTTCTTGTGTAAACTACTTGAACATCTATCTTACTGTAATAAACATATAATATACTTTTATGCAAATTTTTTTCTTACTGACAAAAAACTAAGTATCGAAGATAGAAGGGAATCCACATTGCATAAATATTTAATCCAGCTAAACAATAAAAAGTTGTAATTAAAATACTGGCAAGGGGGAAATTTGTTCTATTGGAATAACTTCCAACAATGAGATAATAAGTGCCATTTGTGATGGCAATTTGCTAAAAAAAATTTTATGGAAATTTCAAAATTTCTGAAGCTTTTATTCGAAATTTTAGGATGCAGTGATTTACGGATATCGTGATCCCTGATTTTCAGGTTTGTGCAGCACGAACTTGATCATCAGGGTGGTTTTGTCGAGGCAAATCCTTTCAAATTAATTTTCGTTCCGGGACTTAAAAAAAGAAAAAAACACATAAACTATCACCTCTTTTAAATTTAAAGATCTAAAATATCAGCTTACCGGTTGTGCAAAAAATGTTACGGTAGCTAACAAAAAATCAATAATGCATGATTGAATTAAAACTCGACTCAATGATCGAATTTCTTTTTTCTTTGTTGTAACGATTAAATACAGTAATACAAGATTCGCCAAAATTGCAATCGTTGAAGCAAAATAATCATTGATTCTGGAAAATTTTAATACTAGTGTCATTTTTTATCTTCACAAAACCAATTTTAAAAAATTCTTAAATGAATCCAAATGTTTGGCTGCAAAAACACTTAAAATTTTTTAATTGAACAAAGTAGACGTGCGAAAATTAAATGTAGTTTAAGAAATTAAAGTTTTAACTTTTTTGCTTAAATGGAAGTTATATTTTTATGATAATTTTAAGAAACGAGGAACATGTGGTTTTTTAATCCGAGTATAATAAGTGTCTGTATTTTGGAGTTGTAATTACGACAATTATGCTAATTTTAATGATTGCTACTAATTAATTTGTACAGACATACTACCTTTGACTCCTTATTTATCTTTGTCTTATGGCTGCTGCCAGTGTTGTGACTTGACCATTTTCATCCCCCTCCCCTTTCCCCGCGGGCTCTAAAAAACTTCCCCACTCCCCCGCCCTTTCCCCTCTGTTTTTGAAAAATCCCCCTTTCCCCGCCCTTTCCCCCGATTTCTCCCCTTTTTTCCCCTCCAAATTTTTTCGAAAATAGCAACTTCAGAAAATTTTTTTTTTAAAATGGTCTAAAATTCTTCAATAAAACCGCCTTTTTGTAGCAAATGCTAAATTATATTAAAATATTATAATAAAAGGGGTTTCAAATTATTATTTCGTTGAAAGTTTCGGGTCTTCTTTACTTTAGTGGGCAATTTTTTATTCATTTTTTCTCAAAGTTTTTTCATTTTTCGAGTTCATTTTTCTAAGCAGAAATGTTTCAAAACTTATGCAAATTCAAGCTTTTTTTCATGCAGGAAAATAGCGGACAAAAATTTGCTCATCATTTTTAAGCAAATGACGTTTTTTATGCAAATAAAACGTAACTTTCTCCAAAACCGTATAAAAGGCAAAAAGATCGAGCATTCTCGAGCATTCTTCATGTTTTGTTGCTGTCTGCGCGGGTGACGTATTTTTCAAAGTTTTTGGCTTTCAAGTGATCAAAAAAGTCGGATTTCGAAGTTTTGCTTTGCAATCTGATTTTTAAATGATCGCTTGAAAGTCAAAAACTTTGAAAAAATACATTTGCCCACTAAAGTAAAGAAAATCCAAAGTTTCTCCATTTTCAGTCAAATTTTGTTGAGTAAAAATATGTTCCCCCGTGTGGAGAAGAATTGCTCTTTCCACAGATGAAGTATGTTTGAGAGAGAGATTGAAAGTGTGTGTGTTTATTACAATAAAAATATAAAAGAATGAACAACAAAAGAAAGTGAGAAAGGGTTTTTATAGACATTTGAAGAGAATGTAAATGATCATTTGTATATTATGTAAATTATTGTAATTGTGGACTTTCTCCACAACACTCCCGGCCTCACAGTTTTGTTGAAGGTGTTAATGTTTTGGCTTCCCAAATATATTCAGGTAGTTTATTCTTCCAATATTGTATTTCTTTGTTCGAAGGGACGTATGAAATTTTAATATCTTCAAGTTGAGATTGAATTGTTGAATCATTAAGACACAAAGTTTTATCGATTTTCTCGACAACTTTTTCACGATATGGTAGTTTTTCGATGATATCCAATTTCATCGAATCATTGTTAACATCAACACCAAGATTTTGCAGTTGTCGACACATGTTGCAGATAATATTTACGGTACTTCTTAGACTTTCAGGATTTGGCTTTGCAGTTTCGATTGCTCGAAGTGTACTTTGAAGTTCAAGAATAATTAAAGGTTTTTTCCCAAATCGATCAATAAGAATATCAACAATTGTATCATAATTTTCTTCTGATACTTGAAATCCTTCAACTTCTTCCAAAGCTCGCCCTTCAAGAAGTCCAAGTAACATAATCAATTTCTCGATTTTTGGAATTGAACGATTATGTACTGCATGTTCGAATCTTTGCCAGAAAGTATTCCACTTTAAATATTCTCCATTAAATCTTGGTAAATTTGCAGTTGGTAAAGTAAAAAATGTTTCATTTTTGCTTTTATCTAGAGGAACTTCTCCTTGAACAATTTTAGGTGTTTGTATTGGAATATGAGTCGATGAAATAAATTCAATGTTAACCTGGATTTCGTTTACAGCATCTCCCAAGTCATAAATCATGTCATCATATTCAGGCTTTTCTTTCCATGCAATTAAAGCTTGATCTTCAGTTTTTCTTTCATCTTCATCATCGATTTCATTAATCAAAGTTTGCCATTCGCGATAACATTGCTCGAATTTCTCGAGAATCTTGTTCATGGCCATTCTTATTGGTTGGAACTTATTTTTTGCTTCATCATCCCATGGCAATGGAAATCGAATAAGTAATTCGTTATATTTTTGAAGTTGACGTGTACCATGGCCTCGATTTCTTCCAAGATCAGAACGAATTTGACCAGACATTGGTAAATCGATAAAGAACAATAATCAAAATTGATAAACTCACGGTTCTGTAACTGTATTTCACCGTTACTGCAACTTCTTTAATGTTTAAAAAGGATGACGGTTGAAAGGATTTCTTTGCTGTTAAATATGTAGTTGGTTGAATAGCAAACCTTCTTTGCTTTCACGATCGTTGTTGACGGCTAACAAATTTTCTTTGCTAAAATAATGAGCAAACTCCTTTGCTATCAATTTTTGTTGAAGGCCAGTAAAGTTTCTTTACTGCCAGAGACACCAGCTTGTGGAGAAGAAATTGCTCTTTCCACAGATGAAGTATGTTTGAGAGAGAGATTGAAAGTGTGTGTGTTTATTACAATAAAAATATAAAAGAATGAACAACAAAAGAAAGTGAGAAAGGGTTTTTATAGACATTTGAAGAGAATGTAAATGATCATTTGTATATTATGTAAATTATTGTAATTGTGGACTTTCCCCTCTTGGAATCAAAAACATCCCCCTTCCCCTCCCCTTTCCACCGCAGTTTTCCAAATCTTCCCCCTTCCCCTCCCCCGAAACCCCGGGCGGGGAAAGGGGAGGGGAAGTCACATCACTGGCTGCTGCAATGCAGTTCGGTTGAAAAAAATAATGCAAAGAGCTTTTTAAAAATGTACGAATGCGTTTTAAAACCGTTATAAAAAATTAAAAGGAAAATAAGGAAAATAAAATGAAGCACAATGATCCCTCTAAAGTAGAACTGACCCTTTATTTTGGATTTCGACAAAACAATTTAAAAAAATGATTTCAATATGAGAAACAAATTTTGTAAACATGTGCTTTTTGAATAAAAAACTGAAGCAATTTTTTCACATTGTGTGTGAGAAGTGGATTTTTAAAAAAGAAAGATTCGAACAACATTTTTTGTTTTTAAATTTAAGCTTTTTGCACCTTCAGAAAAGCACCAATAAAAAATGTTTTTTTTCAATAAATTCAGCTTTTTAAAATGGGTTGACACCAAGGCCGTGGAGAGAAAAAAATTTTAGGGTGGGCATTTTCATTTCGGAGGGGCACGCCTTTGATCTTTTGCCGCCTTAACACGGCGGTGGCAAACGATCAAAGGATTTTCCCAGTTTTGGGAAAATCTTTTGATCTTCTCTACGGCCTTGGTTGACGCATTCTGTGATATAAATTTGAAAAACAATTTTAAAATTTTATATAATGCTTTAAAGAAAATTAGTGACTAATTTTTTCATTATAATTTTACCCTAAAATACACATACAAATTTTGTAAATACATAATTATTAAAAACAAAATAATAAAATTTTCAAAAATTACATATTCCACTTTTTTATGTCAATAAGAAACTTTTTTTTACATACTTTTGCTTTTTCCTGAAAAGTAACAAATTTTAACAATGTTTTTTTGATTCATTTTTTAACAAAAAACGCAGCCTCTACACATTTTCTTTCTCTCTTTAGTGCAAATCGGAATCATATCAGATTGTAAAAAATCAATAATAATTGTTCCCTTGAAAAAAATATTTTGTTGCAAAATGTTTCATTTTTAAAAAACATACACCTTCCATTTTGACGATAAAAATTTATATTTTTGAATATTTTAAAAAATTTTTTAACTTGTTTAATGAAAATTTTTTTACAAAAAATAAAACTATTTTGTACTTTAAGTTTTAAATGTTATTTGAAGGAAACACCAAAACAAGTTCAATCAACAATAGAAAAAAATGGAAAAAAATATTTAGCGAAAAAGAACAGGTATAATTCACGAAATTTTTGGACGAAAATATTTGTGCGAAACTCCAAAAATCAATAGCAAAACTTTTCTCTGAAAAATAGCGATGCTTGAACGATTCTGTTTTTATGAAGATAAGTTTAAATTAAACTTTCTGCGATTTATTTGCTTGTTACTTGAAAACATCAATTTAATAAAGATTTGAATGGTAGTGATTTGGTACTAATTTTTTTAAATGTCTCTTTTGTCTACTCTTGTTCGATATTCCAGCAATTTCAAGTTTTTTTACAATGTTGTATTGTATGTTTTTTAGATACTTTTTTAACAATCGTTTTAAAAATAATAATAAAATATTCAAATAAAAATATCCTTATTTTGATATGAAATAATTGCAGCTTTTCCGAAAAATGAAAAATCTTTTAAAAAAATGGGTTCCTTGTCATCATTCAAGGATGTGACGCGCACTTGTTTAATTGATGAAAAACACATTTTTCTCTATATTTTCCTTGTTGCAAGGACACACATGCTGTCCTTCTCGTTTAATAAAAAAATTCATGTCTTCTATAAAAACATAATTTTTAAAAAGACCAACAAAAACTAAAGACAGACAAACATGACCATGACTATGCCGTATGACCAGAATGCAAGTTTTTCTTTGTCAGTCACATTTATTGAGTTTTTTTATTTTTTGATGTGAATGCTCTTTAATTTGAATTTTTTATATATTTTTAAAATTGTGAGCAAAATAAATTTATATAGATATACCACGCATACATCATCATCATTTTTCAATAAATTCACAAAAATTTTACAATATTTTTTTACTGATTCAACATTATTAATCTTATTTTTTCATCGTTAAAAATCACGAAAAAATTTTAAAAATTCTAAAAATTAATTCATTTTTAGCAACCTGAAATTTATATGTTTTCATTCAGTGTTTTGCTTTTTCATATTTGGTGACTCTGATTTTGAAGTCGCAACGAGCTAGAAAGCGGTTTTTTTCCTTTGATGTATTGAGCTCATCGACTCCGAGTCGGAGTTGCAACAACACTGTTTTCATTGTTAAATTTGAATCTAAAAGGGTGCATTTCTTTTTTAAGAACAAAAACTACGTTTTTAAAAAATGTATGCTGTCCTTAAATTTAAAAACTTAAAATAAATTTTTTTAACAAAAATTTAAAAGCAAGTTGGCCCCAGGACGACCCGAAGGGGAGTCTGGGGCAATTTGGGTTCACTTCCCTAACTGCCACAGACCCGAAAACGTAAAACCCCTACTTTGCGGCGTCTCCTTTACTTTTTTACTATTTTTATGTTTGGACTACCTTTCCGGGCGTCTATTAATGTCGAAAAATAAAAAAAAAATTAAAAAAATCGGACTACTACAACGTGGTTTAGAAAGTTTTGTCACAAAAAATGATGCTGATGTCTCTTCGTTGGTTTTTTGCTTGTAAGTCCAAAAAATTCATTTTTTTTTCGCGGTGAGAGTTTTTTTGGCGCGAGAAGTGAAGTTTTTGATTTCTTTTTTTGTTGCTGAGATTTAAAAAAGCTTTTTTTGTTTATCTTTTTATTTAATAATAAAAATTATTTTTCGATCGCATTTTTTAGCCCGGACCATAAAGTGTCCGGCCCGAAAAAACTTTTGTAACCCGCAAAATTTTTTTGAATTTTTTAAAAGTGAAATTTTTTTGTACATTAATTATATATATGAAAAAGATTCACTGTTATTTTTTAAAATCTCGTCCGGGTTACATTTCAGGCCCGTAAATGTAACCCGGACGAAATTTTTGTAATATGATTTGGCATTTTTGTGTATTTTTTATTTTTGTGTGCATAATAAAGGAATAACTGAGATTTAAAAAAGTTTTTTTTGTTTGTTTGTTTAAAATAGGCCGGGTTGCATTTGTGGCCCACAATACTAATAGTACATTTTTGAATACTGAACATAAATCTAGCAAAAAGTTATTTTTTATGTAAAGAGAGGTGATGATGTGTTTTTTAATGTTTAAAAAATTATTTTTTGGTTTTTTTTGCCAGCCCATAATGTTTTAATCCTTTTTAATTTTGTTTACTTTGAATTATAATTATGTTAATTATTGATCGCTTAGTATTTGGTGTTCAATTTTACGTAATATATAAAATTACGCTGTATCTCACAGCTCAGACAAGCTTTTTAACGCTCAGCCTCTATTTTCTTTCCTAGCGCGACTTTATGAGCTTATCTTAGACCTAAGATTTTATCTCAGACTTTATCTCAGTTTTATATAACAAAGCTGTGATTTATACCAACTTAGTCACTGTTTTCACAAGAGAATTCGTGGCGCCTTTTAAAAATTTTAAGAGCGACCAAAATGAGTCATTAAAAAGGGATATTATTACTGAGCATTATTATGAACTAAATATCAAAGATATCAATAAAAGTCGGGAAATCGTACAAAAAACTTGCACATATACAAAGCTTATTTAATTTGGGCTGGAGTCAATAAAAGCGGTGAAATCAAAATCTCTGATGCCAATAAAAGTAGGGAAATCAAAAGAGAAATTCAACAAATTTTCTAAATTGCTTTTTTAAAATTATCTGTTTTTGAAATTTAGAAAATTTGTTGAATTTCTCTTTTGATTTCCCTACTTTTATTGGCATCAGAGATTTTGATTTCACCGCTTTTATTGACTCCAGCCCAAATTAAATAAGCTTTGTATATGTGCAAGTTTTTTGTACGATGAAGTAATTAATGTACAGTTTTTTTTCAGAAAGTCGGTGCGCGGGGCGGCGCCTGAACGAATG
This sequence comes from Panagrolaimus sp. LJ2414, assembly GCA_024447195.1. Classification (NCBI taxonomy): domain Eukaryota; kingdom Metazoa; phylum Nematoda; class Chromadorea; order Rhabditida; family Panagrolaimidae; genus Panagrolaimus; species Panagrolaimus sp. LJ2414. Next base: position 3,430,593 of record JAMRXY010000023.1, read on the forward strand.
GGGCGGAGTTTGTGGCGAAAAAAATTCGAGTCGTAACACTGATGTACACACTCACATAAAAAAATGATTCCACCTGATATTGTTAGGTTCAGGTCAGCAATTGCTACTTTCGCTCACCATTATAGTTCCAACAAATTTTGATTAGAGCATTAAATTTCCTTGAAAACTAAAATTGCTTAAAGACAAAGTTTGTGCTTTTATATAAAAATTGAAAGAATAAAATGTGATGATAAAATAAATCTTAACTTAAGATTCTTAACTCTTTCATGTCATTTTTTAAAAAAAAGAAAAAACGAGATTTTTTGAAGTGATGACAAAACACAGAAATTTGATAAATTTGCATATTTTTGTCATTCCTTTTCGTCACCCATGAAAAATGATATAAGTCTTTTTCAACTTCAATCAAAAGCAATCATTTCATTCTTTCTTTTTTCCTTCGAAGACGTTGGTGGTTGTTGCTGCTGTCGCGGGTGAATGGTAAAAGAATAAAAATGAAACAAATTACTTTTTTCCTCCTCTTACTTGGAATCATCATAATTGTTGGATCAAATCAATCGTCAACTGCTGCTTCTGATCCTTCGACATTTGTTAAATATCATGGTACTCGACGATACTGGACTTCAGTTGATTCGGATAGAAAAACGTATGTTTGGATATGTCATTGTTTTGCAAGTTACATTATGTTTTTAGCTATGTTACACTCAATGAAATGAAAGATGCTGTCAATGGAAGTGTCAAAGTTTTCTTTCCAAAGGATAAGAATATTGCTCAAATTCTCCAGGATATAACTTTGTATTCTGCAGCAAATGATGAATGTCGAGCGGATACAGATACTTTGAAGTTTAAACTTGAATTTGATGAGCAAAATTATATTCATGGTGATGTTACGGCTTACATAAGAGCAAATAAAATAATGGCTTATATGTATGATGTATGCAACGGTATGTTGCTATTTTTATTGTGGCCACAAATACAAGTGTTATTATATTTTAGGCATTGGCGGCTCTCGTGATTATGCTTCTTTAATAATTGACGGGCAATATATCATTATTGATGGTATATTACGAACCTGCTTTCGAGATGGTGATCCTTTTCAAGTATATGATAAAGATAACACCAAAAATGTTATGAATTTGGAAGTCTCTGGAAATCTTAAATGTCAAGCTTTTATGATTTTGGTAAACTTTTTTTCTGTTTCTAATTCTTTAATTTGTTCATTTTTAGCCAGCATACATGGATGTTGAAGATCTCCCGGCATTACCAGCTGATATTCGAGAACCACTTAATGCAACTTTTGCGACACAAGGTGAAGATTTTTGGTGGAAAGATAGTAATAATGAATCCCTCTCTGATGGAATTTCTTTTGTTGGACGAGATGCTGTCATCGATATCACAAATTCCACCAAAACAATACCGTACTTTCTTCGCATCGGGAAAAATCAACCATATCCAACGTTGCAATTCCAATTTGATGCAAATTGTTCAAATCAACATTATGAATTATATGTGAATCTTCGAGGTGGTGGTGATTGCAGAATTGGACTTGCCTTGACTGAAACTGGATATACTCTTACAACAAAAGGTGTAACAAGTGAAATCCAAGATGCAACAAAATCTCCAACTCTTGTTTTGGCTCGTGGCGAATCAAAAGTTTATGCAAAATCTGGTACACATTTGTCGCTTGTTTCAAAGGAAGTTTGTCAAATTGAAAATAGTCCAGATGTTCCTGATGATCAATTGGTTATTCAAATTGCTCCATCAAAAGGCTCTGCTGGATGTAATACTGCTCAACTGCTGCTTCCTGCTGGGGATATCAAAGGCAAACTTGAAATTCTTCTTGATCGTGTTAAAGCTGCGGCACTTATTCCTGAATCTGGCTCTACTGAAAGCAGTTATTCAACTTCTGCTGCTCCTATTAAATCAACCATTTTCCCTCCTGGTGCAACAACTGAAGCTGCAACAGCTGGATTTCCATGGTGGTGGGTTGTTGCTGGTATACTGTAAGTTAATTTTATTTATTTTAATTTGTGTATTTTTAATTTAATACATTTTTTAGGCTATTTGCTGGTCTCGTTGCTGGACTTATTGGAATATGGTTATATATCCGTCATCGACGAAATCAATCATCATCATCTTCATCAAAAAGTAAAAAGAATAATGGACAAAAAGCTGGAAAGAAAGGAAAATCTCATTCAAAACCAAAAGCTGAAACTGTAGTAATTCCTGTTGAAGAACCTCCTCCACCGAAAGATAAGGAAGGCAAAATGGATAATAAGAATAATGGAAAGAATGCAAAACAACAAGCTGCAGAACAAGAAATTGGTGGAAGTAAAAAAAGTGCTAAACAATCTCGTAAAGAACCTAAAAATCATTATGAAACTCTCCCGGCCAATCCTCCAAATCAAGGACCTCCACGTACTCCAAAACGACAATCTGAAGCTCAGACTACTCAAGATGATCCAACCCTTGAAACGGGTTCAACTCAACCAGCAAGCTCAATTGTACAAACTCGTAAATCTCATATGTCATCTGATTACATCAATCAAAAATGAACCTTTATGTTAATATTTTTTTTTATTATTCAAGTTTAACTCAAAATAAATTTTTTTTATAATTTTGCTCTGTTTTTAACATGTAGTTTTTCAAATTTCATAGTCCTTTATTGTTGAAAATTGCAGGTCGTTGTAGTTTTTTGAGGAGCATTATCACATTTTTAAGAGAAGCAATGAAACACTTGTTTTTTTGATAGAACATTGGCAACCTTCATCAATGAATAGCAAATTAATTTTTTGTTTTTGTATTGCTTTAAAAATTAGCATAGATCATGTTACAGTTTGCTTCAATGAAGAAGCTGTTACAGTATAATCCCGGGTTTTTTTATTCAAAGGAAGCGGGTGCTTGGCAAAAAGTGACAAGTATCAATCAGGAGCAAGACAACTTTTTTTGATGATTTTTTTGGTGTTAAAAATAAAGCAAACTTAATTCCATTATTAATCGTTTTAATTTTATAATTTTTTTGTTAAATGCAAAGCAGCAATTGTTTATCGTTGTTTTACAGTAAGCAAATCCTATTCCCCAGTTATGTAAAAATTTTTAAAAAAAAGCAAAGAGGTCACAGAAAAAAGAGAAATCGAGATTGATTAATGATGATGACAAATCACTGTACAATTTGCATTATTCTTTTCATTCTTTTTCGCCACCCATGAAAAATGATATAAATCTATTTTAACTTCAATCAAAGGCAATCATTTCATTCATTTTTTCTTCCGTCAAAGACGTTGGTGGTTGTTGCTGCTGTCGCTTTTGAATGGTGAAGGAAGAAAAATGAAAGAATTTCATTTATTGCTTCTGTTACTTGGAATCATCAATGTTGCTGGTTCGTCTCCACCTGGTGCTGATCCGTCTGCAATTGTTAAATATCATGGCACAAAAAGATATTGGACTTCAGTTGATTTGGATGGAAAAACGTATGTTTCTTTTACTATTTTTGTTTTGCAAGTAACAAACTAATTTTTAGGTATTTGGCACTTAATATTCTCAAAGAAGCTGTTAATGGACCTATCAAACTTTTGTTTCCTAAAGATAAGGATCTTGGACAAGTTCTCTCAGATATAACTTTGTATTCTGTTGCAAATGCTAAATGTCGAGCGGATACAAATACTGTGAAGTTCAAACTTGAATTTGATGTGCAAAATTTTATTAATGGTGTTGTTTCTTCCGTTCGAGCAAATAAGATAATGGCTTCTATGTATGACGTATGCAACGGTATGTTATTTTCAATGTAATCACAAATGCAACTGCCATTATATTTTAGGTGTTGCCTCTTCAATTCCGTATGCTTCTTTAATAGTCGACAGACAATACAGCATTATTGATGGTCCTGGACGAACTTGCTTTTTGGAAGGTGATCCTTTTCAAGCTGATGATAAAGATAATACAACGAATGTTATGAAACTTGAAGTCTCTGGTAGCTTCAAATGTCAAGTTTTTATGACCCTGGTATTTTTGTATTTTTTTATTTTTAACTTTTTTTCATTTCTTTATTTTCAGCCAAGTTATTTGGATGTAGAAGATGAAGCATTACCAGCTGATTCCCGAGAACCGATCAATGCAACTTTTGCTGATCAAGGTCAAGAATTTTGGTGGAAAAGTGTTCAAAATGAATCCTTCTCGAATGGCATTTTCTTTTATGATCGTGATGTTGCTATTGATATGAAGGCATCAACAAAAGATATTCCATATTTTCTAAGAATCGGCAAAGATCAACCTTATCCATCGCTAAATTTTAAATTTGATCCTGCATGCTCTAATCAAGAATATGATTTATATGTGAATCTTCGTGGTGGTGATTGCAGAATTAATCTTGCTTTGACTCAAAATGGATTTAAAGTTACGACAAAAGGTGTAACAAGTGAAATTTTGGATGCAACAAAATCTCCTACTTTGGTTTTTGCACGTGGTCAATCAAAAGCTTATATGAAAGCTGGATCCCATTTGGCTGTTGCTGCAAAGGATGTTTGCCAAATTGAAAATGTTCCAGATGTTCCAGCCGATCAATTTGTTCTTCAAATTGCGCCATCTGAAAATTTTGTTGGATGTAACTCTGCTCAAGTTATCCTTCCTGGAGGGGATGTCAACAAAATTGAAGTTCTTCTTGATCGGGTTAAAGCTGCTGCATTTCTTGCTCATTCTGTCATGAATCAAAATAGAACAACTGAAATGCCCGGTAATTCAACTACTGCCCCTGTTCATGCTGATACAACAACTAAAACTGCAGATGCTGGATTACCATGGTGGTGGATTCTTGTTGGTTTGATACTGTAAGTTATTTTGAACAATTTATCACTTTTTGATGCCTTGTTAATCTTTAGAGTCTTGCTTGTTGGCGGCATTGGTCTTGGTATTTTTTTCTTTATTCGTTGGTGTCTTCGTAAACAAAAGGCACAAAAAGAATGTCAACGTCCAAAAAGTCCTGCTCATTGGGATCAAAATTCTGATCGTGAATATGAAAAAATTCAACGTACTCTGAAAACTGAAACTGTTGTTCCTGTTGAAGAACCATCTGCAAAGAAAAAGAAAAGCAAGAAGAAGAAAAGGAAGAGCAAAAAGCCCAAGAAGATGAGGGATATTGGAAGACATGTCAGCAGCAGCAGTGAAAGCAAGAAAAGTGTAAAGGAAGTCGTTAAAGAAGAACGAAAAAATCAATATGAAGTTTTGCCACCATTGGATCCAAAGAAAGCTGCCACCCGAAGTCCAAAGAAACCAACTCAAGATCAGTGCTCTGCAATTCAATCAACTCAAAATGAAACAACTATTGCAACTGCTTCAACTCAAATTCCTTCAAAACTAACTGTTGAAAAAGTTGTTCGTGCAAAACTTAATCATCGAACAATGTATGGACCTGCCGGATTTATTCATATGAATGATCCATTTGATTATCATCAGAATGAATCTTCAACATTTGATTCAAAAATCAATTTTGCTTCCATCAAATCTCCTCCATTGTTAAAGTTTGAAAATTTTTGGTCTTGTATTGATAAACTTTGTGAACCAAAGCGATTTGGTGGTATATTTGTTAATTCAAAAACACTAGGCAAAAATATTTACTTTGTTGTTCGTGATTGTGTTGCTGATGAAGAACTCTATGCTCCATTTCGGTCTCTTTCAACTCGAATCCTTGAACCTATCAAACAACATTCTGGTGATGGAGAAAAAATGTTCATAATTCGCGTTTTTATTCTTGCTTATGAACCTCTCACAATGGAAGTTCATTGTGTAAGTTTTTTATCAATTACCGTAGTTGATGAATAATCACGTCTAAACAATATATCCGATTACTGTAACATTTTTGTTCTTTTTTTAGCGCGGACAATGTCCTCAATTTATCTTTAATCTTTTTGAATGTGAAGAATGTCCTGATATTGGAAAGAAGCTTCAGAAGAATCCAAGTAAGTCCATTTTTGTAGATAATCGATAGTCTGTAATATTTAAATGTCTGTTTACACATTTAATAATCTTCATTTTTAGATGCTGCAACATCTGGTGAAAGCTGGCAATCTTTTGTTTGTCGTGTTAAACGAACACCGATCAATTCTCATCAATTCCTCAGTTACAACGGTCCTCAAGCAAAAGTCAAAAATGCGTAAGTATTTCTATTGAATACTGTAACGAATCGCTCAATCGAATTATTTTTTAGTGATGAAATAAATCATTTAATGGTAATTCGAGGTGAAAAAAGACCAAATAAACTTCGTGAATGTTCTCGTGGCTGCTGCTTCAAAGATTCTTCACATCCCAACAATTTTACTCTTGAAGCTGAAATCTCTGGTGATCCAACAATTGCAACTCAAAATACCCAACAACCTTCATCGAATTAAACTATCTTTATTTATTTATCTTTGATGTTTTTAGTCCAAAAATTATATGTTATTTATGTGAATCATTTATTTTAATAAATTTTAACTTTTTTTATTTAGTTTTTCCTTTCTTTGAATCATGTAATTTTTCATGTCATTTTTACCTCGAAAAATTGCAGTAAAAAATCTCGAAAGGAAAACATTAAAAATGTATACGGTATTCTCGTTCTCTGCTGCAGCCGCTGCTTTTTTTCTCACCTTTTTTTGCAAGTGTTGAAAAGATGAGAATTCTGTAGTTTTTTTTTCTTCTGTTTTTATTATTTGTTTCTTTGAATGAAAAAAGATTTCAAAAACCTTCTTTGGCGTGAAGGGGGCAACATTATCTTTTTATTTTTTATTGCTCCCATTTTAGAAAATGATGATAAATCACAACACTTTGTTAAATTTGCATCATTTTTTCATTCTTTTTTGTTACACGTAAAAATGATTGCAGTTTTCTCGAAACGAAAAATGAAAGAAATTTTTCGACTTTACGTTTTTGCAAAGAGAAAAACCTCATTCTGGAAATTGGAAGGAAGAAAAAGGGTTGTGTCTTGATTTCTCTCCTGTTTTTTAATCATCTATATTAATAATCAGATGTCGACTATTTTGTCGATATATTTAATTGGTGAAAAAATGTTGGTTTAGCTGCAGAATGTCGGATGATGAAGTTTCTGGACAAGCTGGTTTTAGTATGTCTTTTATAAGTGAATTTCATTGTTTATCTTTGTGCTATAATATTAGGGAAGACATCGAGCTTGCCCGTATTTAATTTTTAGGTATGAATAGAAACGATGAAACATTGCTCATGATGATTCTTTGTTGCCGCAACGTCCTTTACGTTATGACTATGAAAATGCCCGTGCTCCCGGTTACCTGTAAAAGCGGAAGAGCTGTATCTTGATAAGCCCTTTATTGATCCGAAGGATTGCTTTTCGATTTTTCCTTGGTGGCCCAACGTCCTTTACGTTATGAGTATGAAAATGCCCGTGCTCCCGATTGCCTGTAAAAGTGAAAGAGCTGTATCTTGATAATGCCTTTATTGATCCGAAGGATTGATTTTTGATTTTTCCTTGGGGGCTCAACGCCATTTACGTTATGACTATGTAAATGCCCGTGCTTTCGATTACCTGTAAAAGCGAATGAACTGTATCTTTTTAATCCCTTTATTAATTCGAATGATTGCTTTTTGTGTTTTCCTTGATGGCCCAACACCCGTTGCGTTCCGATAATGAAAATGTCCAGTTTTCTGATTAACTAAAAAGGCAATAGATCCGTACCTTGATGATTACTTAGCTGAAGTGATCCTTTATTTTCATTCATAAAAATTTTCGTCCTTCTCAACAGCTTATGGATTTGAATAATTGCTTCTTGATGAATCTGTGTTGACTCAACGTCTTCTGCGTTTCGAATATGAAGATGTTCGTACTTTCGATTACCTGTAAAAACGGATGAACTGTATCTTTTTAATCCCTTTATGGATTCGAAGGATTGTTTTTTGTTTTTTCCTTGATGGCCCAACACCCGTTGCGTTCCGATTATGAAAATGTCCGTGTTTCGGATTACCTAAAAAGGCAATAGATCCGTACCTTGCTGATTTCTTGGCGGAACTGATCCTTTATCGTCAATTCGTGAAAATTATCGTCCTTCTCAATAACTGATTGATTCGAAGAATTGCGTCTTGAGGATTCTTTAATGGCTCAACGACCTTTGCGCTCCTCTTATGAAAATTTCCTAGCTTCTGATTACTGGTAAAAGCAAAAGAACTATTCCTTGATACTTCCTTTGTTGAATGTTTATTGATAACTCTCTGGTTGCTCAACGCCTTTAACGTTCCGATTATGAATATGTTTGTGCTTATGATCTACTCCTAAAGACAAAAGAACTGTATTTTGATAATCCTTTGTTGAATGCTGGGCCATTACCGTCAATACAAGAAACCCATGGTCATTCTCAACGTCATGTTAATTCGAGAAATTGCGTTTTGATAATTTTTGAGTGGCTCAACGCCTTTTATGTACCGATTATGTTAACGACCGTGCTTCCGATGTATCTGTAAACACAAAAGAACTGTACCTTGAAGATTCCTCTGATTAATGATGGTCCTTTAAAATTGCTGTTTGATTATTTCTTGCTGGCTCTGTGCCCTTTATGTGCCGATTATGAAGATGACCATGTTTTCCGATCTACTTGTTAAAGCGAAGAAACTATTCCTTGATGTTTTCCTTGGTTGAAAGTTGGGTCTTTATCATCGCCTCATGATAATTATCGTCTTTCTCAACAGCTGATGGATTCGAAATATTGCTTTTGATGAATTCTTGGAGTCGCTTATATCCCATAAGGGAAACAGTTGCCTACTCCTCGTGATCGTCTAAAGTTCACCTGTGAATTGTCATCGTGATGGTTGCTCCTTAACCCCTAAAGCTTCCTGGTATACGAAGAATATCTACCATACTGTTTCTGCTTTCTCATGGTTGGATAAATGAATGCCCTGATGACAGAAGAAAACGAAGAATTGGTTATATTAGAGATATACTTTTACGACCTTTGTCCCACATCCGAAGTTGTTTCCTTTGAAGCTTCTGCTTTTGACCATGGAGTTCTTGCCGGAAAAGGAGAAGTAGTCTCTCGTCCTTGAAATGCCACAGATGTGAAAGAATTGAGTACTTGTTGAACTTCCTGTCCTTTTGTTACCGTAACCCCTGCGTCATACAAGGGTAAGTTTTAATCCTAAAAATGTTTCAGCAATGGATATATGGTAAGTTTTAATCACATAAAAGTTTTTTCAGAGCAATGATTGTATGATCAGGCCCTAAAAAGTCCCGGAAAGATTGAATTCGTGGAAGAATGAATATCATGTTTTTCAGATGGTTCGTCTGAAGGAACACTGAGGATGTATGAGTCAGAGTTCGACAACATTAAATCCTGGATGGACTTCCTGTCACTGAAGGTGGTGATGACGGATAATGAACTGTTACCTCTGTACCTGATTACGGTAGCGAGAGACTCGAGACTACGGTAGTTTTTGGCTTTATATGAAAAGACTATGAGAAAGTGTCTTTAAGAAGAGAGTTTTATAAAGTATAGCCCTTCCCCTTGTTCCTTTGCTGAATCTCGTTAGAAAAGAAATTGACGTGAATAATCTATGCATGAAGAATGGCTTTTGTCTCTCGTTACTTCTGGAGAACTGCTGTCATCTCGCTCATTTGATTCGTCTTCTGGCAAATATTTCTCGTCTGAATGATACTTTTTCTTTGCTGAAAGCGAAATTGGAATACTATCAAGAGAAGAATTACATTGCTGTAATGGATTTTGTAGAGGAATGAAGATAGTCCGGAGAAAAGAAGATTTTAAACCGTTCGATATCTGGTATTAACTGTACGGTCCATGCTCTTGAATGCTGATTTGCGAAAGATCCTGAATCCAATGTTATTCCTTGTTTCTTTGATTAGATTAGACGACGGTCGTTCCTTGTTTTCCCTTGATCTTGCTCCCAGGTATTATGGGTACTGTTCAGTTTAGTTCTCGTCCTTCGGACCTTTTTAAATTTTATTCTGGTTGTAGTTTACCTTCCAATAAATCCCAGAACCCAAGAAAAATTGATTGAATTTTGAAGTGTAGAGAAAATGTAATTTTTCTCGGAGATGAAATGGAAGTTCTTGGAACAAGAACTGTAATGGAATCGTAGAGAAAATTGCAGTTTTCTCGAAACGAAAAATGAAAGAAATTTTTCGACTTTACGTTTTTGCAAAGAGAAAAACCTCATTCTGGAAATTGGAAGGAAGAAAAAGGGTTGTCCCACCCTCCCGGCCCTTATTACCGTAATCCCTTTACCCCTGGCGAAGGTGAATTTTTAATACTAAAAATTTTTCAGCGTTGGATATCTGGTAAGTATTAATCACATAAATTTCATTTCAGTGCAAAAACTTATCAAATTGGCCTTGATGAACCTTGGAAAGACTGCGTCCCCAGAAGACTTTGAATTATGTTTATGAGCGTGCTTATCTGAAGCAACTTGGAACGTGTACAAATCAGAGTTTGAAAAGTTTAAGTCCTGGAGGGGCTCCCTGTCACGGGACGTGGTGATGACGGATGAAGGACTGTTATCTCTTTACCGGATTACTGTGGCAGAGATTCGAGATCGAAAGCAGCAACAATCGCAACAGCCCTGGCTTTTTATGGAACGAAGAATGCTCGTACTGGTGTATTCCGTTCTCCTTCTCTTTTGTTGATCCTCGTTTCGAAAATTGCTCCACTGGTCAAGCACAAAGAGCAGGTAACTTCTGAAGAATCGCTGTCCTTTTTCCCCTTGGCTATGTCGTGTGACAGATTGGAAAGTCGTATGGGTACATTAGCTGTCGTTCTGTTCTCTGGGTTTTTTCGTCCTGGTGAAGCCTTATCCTTGCTGAAGTCGAATCTGAAATTCGATCTGGAAAAAGTTGAAGTTTTGCTGCTGAAGTCGAAGAAGAATCAGAATGGTCCTCCTGAAAGAATTTTTATTAGCCGATCAAAAGCTGGAGTTTGTCCTGTCAATGCTCTTGAAAACTGGATTACAAAATGTGCTGAATCAATTTACGTGTTCCCATCTTTCTCTTGTAAAGTTAGACCGTGGTCTTATGATGCTGCTCTAAAGAATCTTAAAGAAACGTTGAAGAAGCTGGGTATCGATAAGAATGTTACTCTCCAGTTATTCCTGGGAAGCGCAGCAGCAGCAGCAGTCCGAGCCGGATGTTCAGAAGCTGAATCAGATCGTGATGCTCGTTGGAAATCATCTTCGTCCAAGAAATCATATGTCCAAGCAAGTCCAAATTCAATATGGAACGTATCTGTTATTAACGAAATTTTCAAAAACTGTTAAAAATCAAGTGTCGAATCAATTGATCCTAACACGAAAATGAAATGAAAAGTGTCTGGGATGTCCGTGTGCTGTTTCAATCTCTTTTTTGGTTCTTATCTCTCTTTTGCTTGAATTATTTTGGTCCTGACGCGAAAACGAAATGAAAATTGTCTGGGATGTCCGTGTGCTTTTCCACTTATACTATTTGAATCTTATCTCTTTCTTGCTTAATTATGTTTCCTTTTTCCCTTGTATTGTATTGTTTTTCCCCCGTTATATTGTCCCCTTTACCCTTTTACCCTTGTTTGTTTGGTATTGTTGTATTGTATGGTTGTAGTTTACCTTCCAATAAATCCCAGAACCCTAAAATAAATGTTTGATTTTACTTTTTTTGAGGACAACAAAAATTTTTAGAAAAGGGATCGCCTAAAATCGAGACAAAAAAACGTTGAAAGGTATTTTTGACAATCATAATGATTGCAATCATCAAAAAATGATTGTACCTACTAATAATAATAATCTTCTTAAATTTTTTACATTTTTTAGATTTTTTATAAAAGTCATCAAAAAAGTAGTATTTGAAAAATTTAACAAAAAAAGTATAAAATTTGATAGTTGTATTTGCAATGTATAAATTTAAGCGTCCAAAGTATGACTGTTTTTTTTGACAAAAAAAGAGCTGTCTTTATTTACGTCAAAAGAAAGCAAAAAAGTGAATTGGACATTGTTCGGTGCTTCATTGTCTGATTAATTCTTTTTTTCAACTGTTTGAATTCAATTGAATTGAATGGGTGCACCTTCTTGCAGCAACTCTTTTTTGGGTGTTATCAATTATCAGTTGAAGTGAGATGGAAGAAAAAAGGGGGGTTTAGTTAAAAAAATTAATATAAAAGCAATTTTTTGGAAACAAAAAATTAAAATTTCTTTGTTTTTTCTACAAAAAAAGTAATGAGGAAGTTTTTTTGTCTGATTTATTTTATTTATTTGTTTATTCAAGCTGAAACACTTTGGGTAAACTTTTGAAATTACGGTAGCTTTATGCAAATTTCTTTTCTAGATTGGTGAAGAATATTGGACTATTATTGATCATGGAGGAAATCTTCGAAATGGTCGAAGCACAAATGATTTTATTCGATTCAAAGGTTTTGAAGTTGATAAATTTGTTGCATATTGGTATACTGTAGCTTTAAACAATTTCGTTACAGTAGGATAATTTTAGGATAATAAATCATGATGATAAACAATTTGAAGCTTACGGAGAAGCATATCTAAAAGACGGAAGAGTGTGTGCCCGATTCATCGATGAAAATGATTTACCGACAGAAATTTGTGGAGGTTTTCGAGTTCTTTCAAATGGATTAAACGATAACTCAAATCCGTTTGTTTTTGATTAGAAATTTGCATAAATAATACAATACTGTTTAGATTTGAATGGTATCCAATTCGAGATGTTCCTGTTGATCGTACTGTAGAATATGTTCATCATCAAATTGCTCAAGTTTGGCACGATGATCATCGACAAAGTGTCTTTGGTGGAGCTCATATTAATCGTGGATTGGCATATGCCGTTAATTTGAATGGCACTTCTTTGCATGTAAGTTGTGATTTGAGTGCCATTTTGGCTTAAATATCGTATAAAAATACAGTATTCAAACATGCTTAGATTGATTTTAATCAGAAAAATGAAATATGCAAATTTTTATAGATTATCCGTGATTCAGATCCATATTTCTATGAATCAAATGTTGAGTTGTTGGTTATCAGGGACGGATACAGCCCAAAATTAATTGCACATGCTGAAAAAAAGCGATGCCGTCACAGACATGGGCCAATTGTGACCCCTGATGAGTAAGTTTTATCATGAAAAGGGCACATTTCAAACATATCATTTTCAGTCTTCCACCTTTCAATGCCCAAAACCCTCTTTACCCGGCAAATCCTTCCAATCCAAATGAATGCCAAAGTATCCTTTATGATTTGAATGGGGACGGATACATTGACAGTCAAGAACTTCATGCCTGTAGGTACGGCCGAGTTGGATGCAGTATTCAAATTTATGATGCCAATCGAGATGGATTTTTGGATGCTGAGGAATTGGAAGATTGTAAAAGGGTTTTACAAAGTGATAAATTTGTACGGTATTGTCAAGATTTATACTTTGATCTTGACCGAAATGGATTTGTTGATAGTTTTGAACTTGAAAGATGCTTAAATCGGCATGATCCTTCTCGACGCCGAAATCGTCGGTCTTTAAAATTACGAAAAAAGCGAAAAGAACAATTTGAAGAAGAAATTAAAAACAATGAAGCTAATGAATCTAACGAAGAAGAAGAAGAAGAAAGAGACGAATTGCTTTAAAATAAAAAAATTCTATTTTGTGCCATTTTCATGCATTTTTAAAAAACCTTCAACAAAAAACTGCCAAAACAGAAGTGTTAAATCAATGACAGTGTTATTTTTAATATAATCAAATTACATTCCTTTTTTATGTTGTTTTTAAATTTAATTAATTTAAAAAATAAAATGGATTCACTTTTTTCTTTCTACTTTAAGCAGGAACAAATAAAAAACTGAGCCATTGAAAACAAAAAAAACATGTCAACAAGAAAGGAGAAAAAAGCCATGAGCCCTAGTTTTTTTCCTTTTTAAGAGTGAGGAGATATTGATTGTTGCCCGACGCCAGCGGGGGCGCAGCAGCAGCAGCTTCATTGCATTTTTTCTTTGGAATAAAGCTTGAGGCAGTAAAAAAAGGCAGTTTAAGCTTTCAATTTTTCTTTATTTTATTCTTTTTCATTTTTAAATACTTAAAAGTCACAAACAAAAAAGAAACGTGTATTTAAAAACAGATGGATGCCATAATTACAAAACTTTCCACCCATCCAGATGCTGCCAAAGGTGTCTCAAATTTGCAGGAACTTTGTACATTGGCTAAAGGTCTACTTTACTATCTTATTTTGGCACTTTTTTACCTTCCTTTTTTTTCAGGACTTCGAGAACGAAATGATATGCCAGCATTTGAAAAGCGAAAGCGATGCCTTTCTTTATTTGAAAATGCCGTTGGATCAGGGAAGCCAAAGCTAGCTCATATCGGAATTGAAGGTTTTCAATTACTTCTTCGAGATTCGGCATTTAATTCAGATTCTGATTCAAGCAAAGATGAACAAAGAACTGCCGTTCAAACCCTTTCACATTTGGGGGCCCTTCCAACCTGGGATAAAGGGATTCAATGCCAGGCGGTTACTGTAATTGTACAATTAATTTCAAATACTGAAGTAAAACTGCTACTTTCGGATTTATATGCCGCAATTCAACTTTGTGCAAATACATACAAAAATACCGAAGATCAAAGTGTTAAACTTGCAGTTCGGGCTGCCTTGACCCAGCTGTTGAATTCATTTTGCATCAATCGATATTCAAATGTTGTAAGTTTTTTTCCGAAAACATTTTTGAAATTGAAATATTAATTTGTCGATATTCCGATTCCATCTGTCAATAATCACTCTTTTTATGCAAATTTTTTTAATACATCTGAAAACCTTTATTTTAGGCCCCTGAAAGTCAAGATGAAATTGTAGTATTTATGGATATGACAGCCTTAATAAAAGAATTGTTAACTCGAATTGATTCCGGACAACAAACTTCTGCAGATGAGTTACAGCTTGGCTTGGATGGTCTTTACAGTACTGTCTCGGTTCAGCCTCCACATTTTTATAAGCATCAACCACTTTTAAATGTTTTTACGTAAATATTTCCTATTTATACAGTATCCCTTAAATACAGTACAATACTTTATTTTAGAACAGAATTAATTCCATCTTTACTTTGTTTGCTGCAACTTTCGGGTGAAAAACAAGAAAAAGCAAAATCTTTTTTGGAAAGAGCTCGTTCAACAACAAAATCTCAGAGGGCAACAATTTTTACAACTTCTGATATGGCAAGAAGTTTTTACCAGTTTGTTTTTGATATCTGATAATTTTGGTGATAATGATTACTGTATTTTTTAGATTAATTGAACATATCTTAAAATTGATGGCCCCATTACAAACTTCCCGATCGTTAACCGTTGAATTGTTTCGTTCAGCAATGGTTGTTCCACCTCCAGAAAAGCGATATGAACCTTTAAGGCTTCTTAAAAGAGTAATATTTAACATTTATTTATACAGTAATAATGTGATGATATTTACAGTTTACAACAACCCCAACATTTTTATCAAGTTTATTATCTTTGATGGCCTTGGATGATAGTGTTTGGCCGGTCATCGCTGAATGCTTTGAAGAATCCGCAAAACAAACGGCCTCGACTGAAGTTAGCGTTGACGCAATTCGAACTTTACAAATTATGGTAACTTTTTAAATTGGATTACTGTAATATATCTTAAAAAATTACAGTTTGATGCATTTGATTCAATTTCAACAACCTGTGACGAAACAAATTTTACTAAAGAATTTTTTGAACGCGTCAAAGCAAACAATGAATTTGAAGAACAACGGAATCAGAAGGCAGAGCCTTCTGAAGCACATGATGATGCCCCAGTGAAAAAAGAGATATCAGATTCTGCTCAAGATTTCGTAAATCGATTACGCAAAGCTACTGTAGAATGGTTAAACGTGGAATCTTCGGTTGAATTGGATCAAAAATTTCAAAAATTTGCTTCTGATTTTGTGAATCAAACTTCAGAATCCTCAGGGAACCCAAATGAAAGTCAAATATTAAATTGTGATGCTGCATATATTTGCATTTATGCCGCCCTTAGTTTAAGTTTACGGTATTCTGAAAAGCCAACTACAAAAAGAGAATTTCTTTCAACATTTATTTGTGATGGTTGTATTGTTTATGCCAGTGACGGATGGATTTCATGTGTTTTTCGGATTTTACAAAATGATCCATTGCTTTTTGATAACCCTGAATTATCAGGGAAAAGTGTTTTGGAATCAGTCATTGAAGATTTTGATGGTTTTCGAAATAAACTTTTAATTTATCAATCAATTAAAAGTGAAATCGCCGCTTCCGATGATGCCACCCCGCCTGTGATTATCGAAGAACGAGAAATTAAATCAAAAGAAATGGAACAAAGTAAGCTTTTAAGTCTTGAAAAAGAGTTTCGGTAACATAATTTAAAACTAAAAAATTTTGAAAAGACATTTTCTCTTTACAAAATTAGAATACCACAGTTTTTAAGGCAAATCTGATAAAAAACCAAATTAAAACTTTCATATTGTGATTACACTTCAAAATTTTGAAAAGGTTACGGTATCGATCGATGTTTTAATAATATCAAAAACATTTGAAAGTTTCAAATTTATAATTTTAAGATTAATTTTTTTTAAACCTACAACAGAATTTTGTAAAATGAAAAATAAAACGGTATCAGTCACTATTTAAATTTCCTTTTTTAGTTGATATTTGGATGCATCGTTTGCTATCAAATTGTTGGAGAACAATTGAAATAATTCTTGGAAGATTTCCCTTGAAAGCTGACAAAAAATCGTCCGAGAAATTCAGCGTTGACGGTGCAGAAGCAACCCTGGAGGCAATGAGATCCTTCAGTCGAATTCTTCGACATTTTTCAATGAAACGAGAAGTTTTATGGCTTTATGAAAAATTTGGTGAAGAAATTTGTAATTTGGAAGAACTTCGAGAATTTATTGCCTCAAATGGGGCCGAAAAGAAAGCATGGCCCATGTCGAGGGTTGATGCCCTCGGGCTTGATCTTCTTTTTGAGAATGCTTTAATCTCCGGATCGTTATCCTCAAATTGTTGGAAACATGTTGTTCGGGCTGTTGAATTTTGTTCTGAACTTGAAAGGCATCAATTTTGTTTAACCAAATCTGCCAATACTTCCTACGAACAAACGAGTGAAGTTCACGGCCTTCGAGATTTACTTGGAAAACCTTCACAAAAAGATTTATCCCTAAAAACAATTGGAAAAGTGTTGGATGAATTAATGCTAAAAATTCATGCCTTCTTTGAAAATTCTGCTCGTCAACTTAATTTGCCATCGTTTGTGGCACTTTTGGATTTTATTGTTGCCGCAAATGAAAATAATTTGAAATATTCTGATAATGGCAGAATTCCGGAATCCTGTAGTCTTATTCAGAGAATCTCAAAACTTGTTATTGGATCTTCTGCAAGACCACAGATCCATCTCATGAAAATTTGGTCTACAGTATCCGGGCACTTGGTAAATTTGCATAAATATAACAATCAATTAAATAAAATTTTAAGGCTGAAAGTAGTGGCGCCAGATTCCCTGAAGAAGTTAGTCGATTGGCGGTTGTCTCGTTAGGTGATTGTGTTCGAGCTTTGTTGCGAGACGAAACCCCGGGATTCTGTTTTAATCAGGGACTTTTTGGAGTTTTTCAAAATATGCTTTGTTCTGATTCTTGTGGCGCTGAAACTCAGGAACACATTGTCACACTTTTGTGTTCATTCATTCAAGAACGACCAAATCAAATTGGCTCTGGTAAAATTTAAAATCTACAGTATTCAATAATTTGAAATTTTGCAGGTTGGAAAATGCTTTTCGGAGCAATTAAAGCAATTCGAATTGGAAATGTTAAAGGTAATCTTAAAAAAATAATAATTATGCAAATTTTGAAAATTACAAAAATTTTAGAAAAGAAAAAATCCAAGACAAGTTTATCCATGGTTCATTTTGCAGTTTTGGAGATGTTGAAAAAATATTTTGAAATAGATGACCCCAAAATTTTTGTTCCAACTGCTTTGGAATTTATTTTTTGTGTGAATCATTATCTTCAATCTTCAACCATTGAAAATCCTGGTGGCAGTGATAATCGTAAGTTTTACTTTTAATTATTAGAGTAATTTACAAATAATTCTAGAAGCTTCTGAAGCTGTGATTGCCCAAAATGAAGAAAGAGAAGGTGCGATCGCAGAAACAATTTTGCAATTTGTTGAAGTTTGTCAGAGACTTTTTATTGAATATTTTGATTCTGATGATTTGCCTACATTTGGGCCATTAATAAATCGATTAAAACTTCGAGAAAAAAGTATTGATTTTGTTGAAGATAATTATGACCAAAGATTCTCGGATCTTCCACCACTTTCAACAATTTTGAGGGAAGAAGATCAACTTGGAGTTTTTCCAGCTGATTTAAATGAATCCATTAAAAGTAAGGATTCTGATTCTTCATATAAATTTTTGAAATCAAATTATAACTTTCGATTTGCTATGTTTTGGCAGTATTCAATTATGCAAATTTTTTGTTTAGATTTTCAAAATCATATCATGATTTTTGATTTACTAATTTATGCAATAATGTATTTATGCAAATTATTCATTTTCAGAACCAATTGGCACATTTCCATGGTCGGATCTTTCGCCCTCGAAACAGACCCTTTCTGAGCTAATTTTGACATTGATTGAGTCCTTGGCGGGATTGGTGTTAACCTGCAATCGACAGATTCATTCTCGTTTAATTGCAGGACTCTCAGATTTTATTTCGTCATTTCAAAAGAATTCAATTGGCGCCGATATGGGCGCCTTTTCCCTTTGTTCCCTGATTTTTCCAATCTTTCAAAAATGGGTTCGTCGCGAAAAATCTTCGGGTTTTCAACTTTCTCCAGAATCTGCAAAATCAGTAAAAAGTTTGAAGCAAGCGAGTGGAATTTTTACCGAAATTGTTGTTGAATATATTGTTGCAAGACCAAAAGCGGCATGGAGTGAACGGCTTCTTCTAGATTGTTTGCATTTATTGAATGAATTTATTGCCCATTCATCTCAAGCTATATCCGGGATTGGAACGGCATGTCTTCGACATCTCATTCAATCCATTTCCGATCAACTCTCGGAAGAACTTTGGAAAATTATTAGTTTTAGTCTTTGGAGAACGGCTTCCATCACTTTAAGCCCCCTTCGAAGAATTTGTTTTCATTATTTCTCAGAATCCTCTGATCTTGGTGGGGATATTGGAGAAGTTTCTGTTGGAGTTAGAAAAGAAGATTCTGATCGAGATCATGCAGAACTTCAGATTATGGGAAAACAAGTTTTTACTATTGATGATTCGGCAGCCGCGCCAATTCGAAATCGAACTCAAACTGTCGGAGGGGCTTCAATTGATGGGGATTCCGTTCCCCATACTCCAATTAGCCCTTCTCCGACCAGCATTTCGTAAGTTTTTATCCACTTTTTTGGATTACAGTAAACTCTAGCTTTTTAGAACCCGGCAATTACCATATGTTTTTAAACTTTGCAAAAAAGATTCTCCAAATCCCGAGAGGTTTGTTTGTTTCTGTCAATCTTTTTTCCTTCCATCTTTTTTCTTTAAACAAAACAATTTTAATTAATTTAAAAAACAAAACATGAAAAAATAAATAAAATTGATAAGTGACCGACATATGTTTATTATAATTTTTTCTTTTTTCAGTTTATCCCTTGAGGATATTGTAATATCTTTGCTGAACCAGCAGGTTTTAATTCAACTTTTATCAGGGATTTTATTGGGTGAACAAAGTCAAATTCTTTCAAATGGCGCTTTTCCAACCACATCCACTTCAAAACAATCCCGATCAAATAATGAAAATGGATTTATTACAAAAGCTCCAACAAAATCCATTGGAATTTTGTTACATTGTCTTGAATCAATTACAACTGTCTCGGCAATGTTTGATGATCGACCTGCAGGTAATAAAAGTTTTAAGGACATCGAAATTTGAAATTTCGATTTTGGGCTTGATACAAATTTCGAAATTTGGAAATAAATTCAAGTCAAACAAACCAATTAATCTAACAAATTTTTCAGTAAAACTATTATTTCAAAAATTATGTGGCCTTGAACAAAATGCAAATTTATACAAATATACAATTGCCTCACAATCGGTAAAACTAATTTCAATTTATGAAATTGCAAGAACCGAAGCAAAAAATTCTGATGACAAAAATCTGCATACAAAAATTCTCGAACGTTCTTTGAAGACATTGTTGGAAGTTTTGAAAAAATACGACGATGAAGCGGCAACAAATAAACTGGCGTCTTTTGCCCGGGATCGCCTGGATCAAAAAATTAAAATTTCTTTGGTTGAAAGCAATGAAAAAATTGTTGATGGAATTAAAATTTTTAATATTGTTGGAACAGCAAAATGTTTGGAAGGTAATTTTTTGGACATTTGGATTACTGTAGGCTACAGTAACTTTGTTGGTCAAAATGAATCAGGATTTTAGTTTTTAAAAGATTACATAAGATTACTGTAATTCATGTTACAATAAATTACACTAATTGATTATTTATGCAAAATTTTTTAGAATACAAAAAGCAAAAACGCGTTGATTCTTTGCCATCTCGAAGTCGAGCGAATCCATTCTTTGGAAAAATGGATTCAACGACTCGAGCCCCATCTGTCACAAACGAAAAGTTACAACTTTCTCAACTTGGAGATTTAGATCTTCGAATTTTGGCATATTCCGAGATAATCGCTTTATGCATTGAAAAATTTGTTTCTGACGATCCGGAAATCTTTGATCGGCTTCTTCCAATTCTTTCTCCGATTACTGTAGATTTTTTAAGAATTGCAACAAATTTACGAGCTCGAAATTGTATTGCTGATTTTATTTCCAGACTTTGTAATTCCAAAAATTCAAATTTATCAGAATAATCTTTTATTATTTATTTATTTTTATCTATCTCTATTTTCTTTTCTCATATCATTGATGATGCTTTATTGAATAATAAAAAGAAATCCTTTTTTTGGCAATTTTTCTTTGATATTTGAGTTATGATACCCAAAAGGGCCAGCAGAAATAAAAATTGAATACTCAAAAAAAAAACAAAGTATTTTCATGTCCTTTAACAAAAAGGATGCCATTCCCTCAGGGGAATTATCGTGTGTGTTGCGCTTTATTTCTTTCTTTCATTTTTCGCAACATAATCGAATTAAAGCGTTTAGTGAGAAAAAAGGCTTCTCTCTTTTTCTCACTTCCAAATATCCAAAACAATCGCCTCCTTCTTATTTGTTCGTTTTTGAAGAAGAAGAATTTTTTTTTTCTCCCATGAGAAAAAAAATCCCGCAAAAATTTTCCCTCTCTTTCATTTGCCGCTTTTTTTGTGCCATTGGCGATGAAATTTTTGGGTGATGAATTTTTCGACAGTTTTCAATTATGGAAAATGATCAGTGCCAAAGAAACAGAATGAAACATGAGCATCCGAAAAAAAAAACTCCGCCTTTTATCTTTTTTATTTTTTGGGATTTGACAAGTTCAAAAAATTCTCAAGTCAAAAAAAATATGTATAAATATACATTTTTTATTTAAAGCTGTCAAGAACGAAAATTTAAAAAAATTAAATATGTTTGCTTCAATTCAAAGTTTAGTTGATTCAAGTAATAATAATTCTGAATCTCGAGATTCTGAATCCAAATCATCTTCCAATAATATTTCAATTCCTTGTCAACCATTCTCAATTTCAACAACTTCTCCTTCTTCTGGACCTATTCTTCCAGCAGGGTTATCATTCCCAACCCAACTTGGACCAACAGCTGTTTTTTATGATCCTCTTAGTTTGGCATGTAAGTACACGGGCTCATTCAGTGTCCTGTAGAGACGGTTTTTTGATTTAAGGGGTCGAATATGGTCAAAATCACTTCCAAATAAATTAAGAATGATGCAAAAAATTTTTGGAAAATGTGCTACCCGAAAATCGAAATTTTAAACATTTCGATATTTTCCACAGGGGGGACCACATGGATTTTTTCAAAAAAATTTTTTTTTTCGATTTTTATTTTTTTTGTTTAATAACATCTCACTATGCTTGAAATGTCATAAAAATTATATTTTCTCTACGATTCCATTACAGTTCTTGTTCCAAGAACTTCCATTTCATCTCCGAGAAAAATTACATTTTCTCTACACTTCAAAATTCAATCAATTTTTCTTGGGTTCTGGGATTTATTGGAAGGTAAACTACAACCAGACTGATTTCAAAAACTTTGCATGTCATTTTAATTCTAAAAGAATTTATAAATCATTCTTTTATGCATATCTTTTTCATTACAACACAATTTCAAACAATTGGGATGATTTTTCATTTTCAAATCGTAAAAAAATTTTTGGCATTTATAATGCAAATTTTTTTCATCAGCTTTTACTTAATTTCAGTGGACAACTTTAATTAGTTATGCCATTGAAGTAAAATTAGAACTTTTCAAAGTAATTGCATAACATTTAAAATACAAAAAAACCAAAAAACTTTTTTTTGCAAAAAAAAACAATTTTCATGATTTTTCAATCGTTCACATTTTTTAAATTTTTTATCTTTCATTGAACAAATTTTTGCATTTGTTTTACGAATCTTTTTCATCAATTTTTACTTAATTTCAATCAAAAGTTTTAACTATTTCTTAAATTAGTTGCATAATTCTGCCATTAAAGTAAATTTAAAAACTGCTCAAAGTTTAACAGCTTATTCGTCAAAGCTTTTTAAACAATTGTTTTGCAAAAACTTTATGCAATACCAAATCTATTTTTTTCATCTTTACCCTTTCATTATATTTACATTAATACATTCTCGACTCCCTTTGGTCGCCGCGGCAATTCATACTGCATCAAAGGCAAAAAAAGATAATGATAAATGCAGTAAAACATTATCACTTAACCTTTTAAACAACTTTAATAATTAAATAACATTCAATTTATACAACGTCGGCTTCCTGCGGATGCCGAAACTAATCTACAATCATCGCTAAGAAACTCTCTCATCAACCACCTTTCTTGCTCACAAAAAACTGCAAGGAATGAAACACAATCAAAAATGATGTGCTTTCATTCTAATCATTGCATTCTCTTTTCATTTGCATTACACTTTCATCATTCCTCCATTCTTTTTCACTCATCTTTCTTCATTCCCTCAAAAATTTGCATCTTTCCTTTCATTCTTTTTTGGATCTCACTTTCTCAGGCCTTTATCTCTTCAGGATGCCTACCTCCGGAAGATGAGGTAAAACTTTTCGTTATCAGCACCTCAACACCTACATTTTGATACCAAATAATCAAACATAAAAACATGTTGCACATCCCACAAACTAACAAACATCCACATTTTCAATTACACAAAAGGGAAATGCAATTCTCACATAACCTTGTCATCTATTATTCCAAAGATTCAACGCTGTACTGCAAAAGTTATTCATATTTTTACCCAAGATTTGAATTAACATAAGAACACTTTTACTAGGAAAAGTTTTAAAACGCATTTAAACTAAAACTGCGTTAAAACCAATGAAAATAAATATCAGAATCGAATTCCCCGTACTCGAAAACCTATACAAACCGAAAATTAGGAGTTAAAACGAAAAAAAAGTTTTTTCGAATTTTTGAGATTAAACGACAAATAACGATCCAATAGGAGTCCTAAACGTCTTAAAATGTTGACAATGACTCAATTAATGTTGTCGATGCACGGTTTTACATTCAAAATCAAAAAAATTTGAATTTGGCGCGGTTTGGCAAAATGTCCCAGAATGCCAAAATTTTTGGTGCAAAAGATGCTCGACATTGTTGGTGACCTACCTACCAAATATGAGCTTCTGGGACCTTCTACGAACGATTTACCATCAAAAAACAAGTGCCCATTATAAATGGACCACCCTGTACAAGATGTTCGATTTGAATTCATGTATATTGAAGATCAAAGTTTTTCGATTTCGGAATTGGAAGCATTTATTGATTACGAAATGCTCAAAGAAATTATTCTCAAAAATTGTAATGTTGAAGATGGAAATGGCCAGAAAATTGAAAAAAATGACATTGAAGAATTTATCAAAGCCAAAGTATCTCCTGCTAATCAAATTTTAATAAAAATTATTTGATTGAGTAAATTTTCATTGTTTTTGTTGGTGTCGATTCAATAACAAGAGAAGGTCCCAACATGTGACACCGCTTTTTTAACAAGATCTATCCCATTATAAAACCCGAGGGCTGTTATTTATAATCCCAAAATATTTCGTGTGAATCTCCTTTTATTATGCTAATTTATGGAGTAGAAGTTTGAAAGATGTGTCCGACACAGGAGTTTTTGGAAAATCGTAGGTTTTTCAAACTTCATTTTCAAAAATTTGCATAATAAAAGGACATGCACCAGATATATTTTGGGATTATACAAAACTGCCCTGAGGCTATCTCATGGGATAGGTCTCATTCAAAAAACGGTGTCACATGTTGGGACCTTCTTTGTGAGTCATCCTTACTGATTTTTGTTTACTTTTTCATAGCTTTGTTGAATACCAATAAAACTAATTTAAAATAGTGCCGTTTGAGATGCAGAACTCTTTGTCCCGGAATTTTTTTATGCTTTATTACTAAAGAAGTGGTAATGCTTTTTTCTATCAAAATATTTATTCGAACAAATATATAAACACTAAATACAAATATGCTTAAATCCGGAACTAAAAAATTTTTATAAAGCAAAAACAAATCTCTTATATTAAAACTTTGAACTTGCAACTGTAAGAAGCCAACCTGGAATTTTAAAAAAGTTTGGGATAAAATTCGCTAAAGTTTGAGATCCAGGAAATTTAACAATATCATTTGCAAAAGCATAATTAACACTTCGAGGAGACAAAATTTGTCGACCATCAATATCCTTGAAGCCAAAAGCTTGTCCAAGATCAGCAGTTAATACACATCGACCATTGAATCGTTGAACATTTGAATCGGTTGCTAATGCCACAATTGCTTTTCCTGGAAATTCAATTGATTCTCCATTTGCCATAATTTTGGATGTTGCTGCAACAGAAATATCTTTGCTTTTTTTAATATTCAATTCATTCTTTTCAACCAAGGTTGAAGTTAGCTCAGTTTTAACTGCTCCAGGCCATAGTGAAAGGATTGTTACTTTGTATGGAGCAAGTTCGATACCTAAAAAGTGTAATTAATGTTTATATGTTTAAATTTCTACAAAACCTACCCATATCTGCAGACATTCGATCTATAGCTTGCTTCCCAACACCATATGGAACACTCATAAAATATCGTAGTCCGCCCAATGAACTTATATTAACAATTAACCCTTGTGAAGGTTGTCGCTTTGTCATTAATCGAGCAGCATAAACCGAGCAGTAATAATGATTTCGAAGTCCAACATTATTAATCACATCCCAAACTTCTGGTTCTTCTTCAAAGAATAACTTTTCTCCATTTGATGTTAGAGCTTTTCCTCCGGCAAATGCATTATTAACAAGAATATCCAAAATCCCATGATTTTCTGATTCAATTTGTTGAAAGAGAGATTTTACTTGAGACATATCCGAGTGATCAGTGTATACGATAACAGCTTGGCCACCACGAGATTGAATTTCTAATCATATTTTTATTTATCGCTGAATATAATAATCACAAAAACAAACCTTTTGCAGTATTTTCTAGCGACGGAAGATTGGTATATTGAGTACCCAAAGAATGTTCAGGCTTTCGACCAGTGATATACACTTTACTTCCATTTGCGCCAAGTTGAAGAGCAATTCCACGTCCAATTCCTCGTGATGCTCCAGTTACAAGAGCTACTTTACCTTGAAGACTCATTTTGTATAAATTTTAATAAGAATTATCGAAAAATATCTGTGATAAACAAAAGTTTAGAAAGTTGTTTTTGAGTTTTAAAAAAGTTGTTTACTTCAATTTTTTAAATTTAAGCTAAAAGGCATTGAACCATATAATGCCAAAGAACAAGAAAAAAGAAAATTTGAATAAAATTTTACCAAAAACTTTAAAAATTCGCAGTTGTCATAGCAATATGTGTAGTAATTAATTTAATTTTGTTAGTTTATGTAAAACTAATACATTAAAATGAGAACAAAAACATGTGGAGTGAGGTTTGACTGAGGGAATGCTTACAAGGGAAGGCATCAACCTCGCCCGCCGCTTTTTAAACAAGACCTATCCCATCAGATAGCCCTTTGGCAGTTATGCATAAACCCGAAAATATCTCCGGTGAATGTCCTTTTATTATGCAAAATTTTTAAAAATGAAATTTTAAAAATATGCGTGAAACAAGGGTTTTCGATTTTTTGAGTTTGAAAAACCCATGAATCATGGATTTTTCAAACTTGATTTTCACAAATTTGCATAATACAATGCCATTCACTGGTGATATTTTGGAATTATAAATAACTGCCTTAACGCTATATAATTGGATAGGTCTGGTTCACAAAGCGGCGGGCCAGGTTCACATCTTCCCTTGTTAAAATAACAAAATCAGATATGCACATTTTGGTCAACTGTTTTAATGATGCGTATATAGTTTGATTCTGAAATAGTTTCGTTTCTTTTAACTAACGTCAATAACGTATTTTTTTCTTCAACGATTCCTTTTTTTCAAGTATTTATTTAATTAGATTGCAAAAAACATGAAAGAATTTTTGCATTTCCACTCTTTTGATTACTTTTGTTAACTAATTTTTATTTTTTGCCAACAAATCAGATATGTGTTAAATTTTTGGTTACAACAATAATCATGTAACACAAAAATGTGACATTTTCAATGAAATGCAAATCAAGAAAAACTTTGTTTAAAACAATTTTTGCGAAATTTGAAAGTTTTAAAAAAAATGACAAAATATAACATTTGTTTTTTCAAAAGTTCACCTACAGTATTTTGTCCTTGATTAATTTGCAGTAAAAATGTGTTTTGTAAAATTAAAAATATTTGGTACACAACAATTGAAGAAACAAGTTTCACATTTTTCTTCCTTTTTGCAATGCGCATCAATTAAGGTCATTTAAAGTGATCTCATTGATTGCTACAAAATTATTTTACTGAGAGATGCACTTTTTTGAAAGAAGAAAAGTGATAAAAGATGCATCCAACATCAACAACAAAGATTTTTTTGTTCAAAACGTTTCATGCAATTTTTTTAAATGAAAAACAAATGTGTCATGAAAAGTTCTCTTTTTCTAATGAAAAATGCGATTCTTTAATTGTATTTTAGTGTTTTTCAATGCACTTTTTGTTTGTCATGGATGTCTTCCAAATCCCGCTGTTGAAGGATCATGTCCTGCACTGGTCATTGGAGATATGATGGAACCAAGTTTGCTTATTTTTGGTTTAACACAAATTTAATGAAAGATTTTTAGTGTGTGATCCAAATCCTTGTTCGTCATTATCGGGAACGTTGGTTACAGTATCTTCGGCTACTGTGGATGATTGTACTTGTGTTTATAGTGTAACGGCAACATGCGATGTCTCAAATGCTAATGTTGAGGTACAGTTTTTGGAAGGGAAAAATCCTAATTATGTATTGTACCTACATTTAATAGTGGATTGCTAATACTTATTATTAAATTTATACTTTAAAAAATTTGCATAAAATGTATGAAAAAGTATGCTGATTCAAAGACGTCTTATTTCGAAGGAGCAAAAACCTTTTCGAGATAGGCCGCCTTTGATCTTTTGACGATGGCTGCAAGAGATCAAAGGGTTCTTATGATTTCTAAGGGAGCAGGTACCATTTTGCTGACGTCCTGGGGCTTATTTTCCTAAAATTATGAGATGGTGATTTTGTCAAAAAGAGTTAATTTTTAGTATAATGGTGCAGGTCCAACCTATCCAAGTCCAGAAACTTTAATTTGTGATTCTGCAACCTCACAATACACCTATACAGATGGTGCTGGAATCCAACAACAAATTTCTTCCATTCAATGTACATGTAATCCAAATCCGTGTGCCCCAATTACA
The DNA here is from genome assembly GCA_024447195.1 of Panagrolaimus sp. LJ2414. NCBI lineage: Eukaryota > Metazoa > Nematoda > Chromadorea > Rhabditida > Panagrolaimidae > Panagrolaimus > Panagrolaimus sp. LJ2414. The sequence continues at coordinate 3,458,508 of JAMRXY010000023.1, forward strand.
GCAACTGGGCTAACAGTTTCAGCGGATATGGTTGATGCCAATTGTGTTTATACGGTAACAGCAGACTGTACTGTACCTGGCATGATGACAATTGTTGTAAGTATTTGTTAATTAAATTTTGCAATTTAAAATTAGAATAATTGTTATAGTATAATGGTGCCACTTTATATGGTGGTCTACAAACTTGGACTTGTGATACTACAACAAATCAATGGACATATTTAGATTTCGGTTTGATGCCTGTACAAATTATGTCTGTTATGTGTGCACCATAAACAGCAATTTTGAAGTATATGCAAATTTTTGTTACAATTTTTTTTCTTTTTGGTTGTTGTATCGTTAATGTTAATAATATCTAATAAAAATCATCATAAATTTATGCAAATTTTTTTTAACAATTTTTTTTTGTTTTTTCGGTTACTGTAACGTTAATATTAATAATAAAACTGGTAAAATTTAAGAAAATGCCGAACTTGTTTCGTGTTTATTCTTTTTAAACCATCCAATTATCCGTTTTCGGTATGATGAAATAATTAGCATAGCTGCAAGTGGATTCACCACTGGGATATATCCAAAAAATGACGAGCATAACGTTGTAATATTATGGTTTTCAATTTTTAAAAAAGCTAAAGTCAAAATTATTATTGATGGAATTTGACATGTAATAAATGGTCCAATTGCCTAAAAAGTGTTTTTAAAAGATGTTTATAAGGATACTGTACTTACTTGAATAATAAGAGTTCGATGAACTTGTTTATTTAAAAGTTTTGTCTTTGGTGACATTGAAGTTTCCAACTTTTTTAATTCTTTTGTAAGTTTTGTGCAAAAATAAATTGTTATAATGCAGCTTGCAATAATTCCAAAGCTAATAAAAGTGTAAACAACTGTGTACTCATTTGATAGCTGAAACAAAAAATTGGATATAAACGTGTAAGGGTCTGTCCCAATTTGACGACAGTCATTTTTTATCATTTTAAAACTATCTCCGCTTTTGGTCACATCATTTCCTTTGATCTTTACCGCTTTTGTAGTAAGCTTCAAATTTTGGCTAACCCATTACTCTTTTAAAACACTTAAAGGAGATTTTTCATTTACTGTTTTTTTGATTCTGCAATAAAGTTTGCGAAGTTTAAAGTTATTGAAAATCAGAAACTTTCGCTTTTTTCCAACTTTTTTAACATTAGAAAAAGCGAATGTCCCTGATTTTCAATAACTTTTAGCTTCGCGAACTTTCCTGCAAAATAAAAAAAGCAGCAAATGAAACAACTCATTTAAAGTCAGATCTCGATAGTTTCTAATAACAGTTTCATTATTGTGTTTTACATTTTTATTAGATTTTATTAAATTTTTACTAAAAATTTTTTTACGTTTTTAAATTTCTCCTTTTAGTTTAGTAAATCTAAATTAATTACTTTTTTGTAGCTGTGTGTGAAAATAAAAGCTGCAAACGTGAGAAAGTTAAAATTGAAGCTTTACAGCTACAAAACAATTAATTTACAATTTTTCTGCTACTTTTGTGCTTCTAGTTTTTAAATATTTTAAAGTTTCTTTCCACAAAAAATCAATACTTACAATATTAACTGCAACAAAAAGTGGAATTTCACCATATTCATCCAACCAAAAATCTGCATTCAAAGCAGGCATAAATTGTGTATAATGATCAACAATTGGTGGATAACACCAAAATAAACCAATTTGATTTAAAATAACCGCAAAAACAATTGGGATAAATGCAACAAATATTTTTCTTGTGTAAACTACTTGAACATCTATCTTACTGTAATAAACATATAATATACTTTTATGCAAATTTTTTTCTTACTGACAAAAAACTAAGTATCGAAGATAGAAGGGAATCCACATTGCATAAATATTTAATCCAGCTAAACAATAAAAAGTTGTAATTAAAATACTGGCAAGGGGGAAATTTGTTCTATTGGAATAACTTCCAACAATGAGATAATAAGTGCCATTTGTGATGGCAATTTGCTAAAAAAAATTTTATGGAAATTTCAAAATTTCTGAAGCTTTTATTCGAAATTTTAGGATGCAGTGATTTACGGATATCGTGATCCCTGATTTTCAGGTTTGTGCAGCACGAACTTGATCATCAGGGTGGTTTTGTCGAGGCAAATCCTTTCAAATTAATTTTCGTTCCGGGACTTAAAAAAAGAAAAAAACACATAAACTATCACCTCTTTTAAATTTAAAGATCTAAAATATCAGCTTACCGGTTGTGCAAAAAATGTTACGGTAGCTAACAAAAAATCAATAATGCATGATTGAATTAAAACTCGACTCAATGATCGAATTTCTTTTTTCTTTGTTGTAACGATTAAATACAGTAATACAAGATTCGCCAAAATTGCAATCGTTGAAGCAAAATAATCATTGATTCTGGAAAATTTTAATACTAGTGTCATTTTTTATCTTCACAAAACCAATTTTAAAAAATTCTTAAATGAATCCAAATGTTTGGCTGCAAAAACACTTAAAATTTTTTAATTGAACAAAGTAGACGTGCGAAAATTAAATGTAGTTTAAGAAATTAAAGTTTTAACTTTTTTGCTTAAATGGAAGTTATATTTTTATGATAATTTTAAGAAACGAGGAACATGTGGTTTTTTAATCCGAGTATAATAAGTGTCTGTATTTTGGAGTTGTAATTACGACAATTATGCTAATTTTAATGATTGCTACTAATTAATTTGTACAGACATACTACCTTTGACTCCTTATTTATCTTTGTCTTATGGCTGCTGCCAGTGTTGTGACTTGACCATTTTCATCCCCCTCCCCTTTCCCCGCGGGCTCTAAAAAACTTCCCCACTCCCCCGCCCTTTCCCCTCTGTTTTTGAAAAATCCCCCTTTCCCCGCCCTTTCCCCCGATTTCTCCCCTTTTTTCCCCTCCAAATTTTTTCGAAAATAGCAACTTCAGAAAATTTTTTTTTTAAAATGGTCTAAAATTCTTCAATAAAACCGCCTTTTTGTAGCAAATGCTAAATTATATTAAAATATTATAATAAAAGGGGTTTCAAATTATTATTTCGTTGAAAGTTTCGGGTCTTCTTTACTTTAGTGGGCAATTTTTTATTCATTTTTTCTCAAAGTTTTTTCATTTTTCGAGTTCATTTTTCTAAGCAGAAATGTTTCAAAACTTATGCAAATTCAAGCTTTTTTTCATGCAGGAAAATAGCGGACAAAAATTTGCTCATCATTTTTAAGCAAATGACGTTTTTTATGCAAATAAAACGTAACTTTCTCCAAAACCGTATAAAAGGCAAAAAGATCGAGCATTCTCGAGCATTCTTCATGTTTTGTTGCTGTCTGCGCGGGTGACGTATTTTTCAAAGTTTTTGGCTTTCAAGTGATCAAAAAAGTCGGATTTCGAAGTTTTGCTTTGCAATCTGATTTTTAAATGATCGCTTGAAAGTCAAAAACTTTGAAAAAATACATTTGCCCACTAAAGTAAAGAAAATCCAAAGTTTCTCCATTTTCAGTCAAATTTTGTTGAGTAAAAATATGTTCCCCCGTGTGGAGAAGAATTGCTCTTTCCACAGATGAAGTATGTTTGAGAGAGAGATTGAAAGTGTGTGTGTTTATTACAATAAAAATATAAAAGAATGAACAACAAAAGAAAGTGAGAAAGGGTTTTTATAGACATTTGAAGAGAATGTAAATGATCATTTGTATATTATGTAAATTATTGTAATTGTGGACTTTCTCCACAACACTCCCGGCCTCACAGTTTTGTTGAAGGTGTTAATGTTTTGGCTTCCCAAATATATTCAGGTAGTTTATTCTTCCAATATTGTATTTCTTTGTTCGAAGGGACGTATGAAATTTTAATATCTTCAAGTTGAGATTGAATTGTTGAATCATTAAGACACAAAGTTTTATCGATTTTCTCGACAACTTTTTCACGATATGGTAGTTTTTCGATGATATCCAATTTCATCGAATCATTGTTAACATCAACACCAAGATTTTGCAGTTGTCGACACATGTTGCAGATAATATTTACGGTACTTCTTAGACTTTCAGGATTTGGCTTTGCAGTTTCGATTGCTCGAAGTGTACTTTGAAGTTCAAGAATAATTAAAGGTTTTTTCCCAAATCGATCAATAAGAATATCAACAATTGTATCATAATTTTCTTCTGATACTTGAAATCCTTCAACTTCTTCCAAAGCTCGCCCTTCAAGAAGTCCAAGTAACATAATCAATTTCTCGATTTTTGGAATTGAACGATTATGTACTGCATGTTCGAATCTTTGCCAGAAAGTATTCCACTTTAAATATTCTCCATTAAATCTTGGTAAATTTGCAGTTGGTAAAGTAAAAAATGTTTCATTTTTGCTTTTATCTAGAGGAACTTCTCCTTGAACAATTTTAGGTGTTTGTATTGGAATATGAGTCGATGAAATAAATTCAATGTTAACCTGGATTTCGTTTACAGCATCTCCCAAGTCATAAATCATGTCATCATATTCAGGCTTTTCTTTCCATGCAATTAAAGCTTGATCTTCAGTTTTTCTTTCATCTTCATCATCGATTTCATTAATCAAAGTTTGCCATTCGCGATAACATTGCTCGAATTTCTCGAGAATCTTGTTCATGGCCATTCTTATTGGTTGGAACTTATTTTTTGCTTCATCATCCCATGGCAATGGAAATCGAATAAGTAATTCGTTATATTTTTGAAGTTGACGTGTACCATGGCCTCGATTTCTTCCAAGATCAGAACGAATTTGACCAGACATTGGTAAATCGATAAAGAACAATAATCAAAATTGATAAACTCACGGTTCTGTAACTGTATTTCACCGTTACTGCAACTTCTTTAATGTTTAAAAAGGATGACGGTTGAAAGGATTTCTTTGCTGTTAAATATGTAGTTGGTTGAATAGCAAACCTTCTTTGCTTTCACGATCGTTGTTGACGGCTAACAAATTTTCTTTGCTAAAATAATGAGCAAACTCCTTTGCTATCAATTTTTGTTGAAGGCCAGTAAAGTTTCTTTACTGCCAGAGACACCAGCTTGTGGAGAAGAAATTGCTCTTTCCACAGATGAAGTATGTTTGAGAGAGAGATTGAAAGTGTGTGTGTTTATTACAATAAAAATATAAAAGAATGAACAACAAAAGAAAGTGAGAAAGGGTTTTTATAGACATTTGAAGAGAATGTAAATGATCATTTGTATATTATGTAAATTATTGTAATTGTGGACTTTCCCCTCTTGGAATCAAAAACATCCCCCTTCCCCTCCCCTTTCCACCGCAGTTTTCCAAATCTTCCCCCTTCCCCTCCCCCGAAACCCCGGGCGGGGAAAGGGGAGGGGAAGTCACATCACTGGCTGCTGCAATGCAGTTCGGTTGAAAAAAATAATGCAAAGAGCTTTTTAAAAATGTACGAATGCGTTTTAAAACCGTTATAAAAAATTAAAAGGAAAATAAGGAAAATAAAATGAAGCACAATGATCCCTCTAAAGTAGAACTGACCCTTTATTTTGGATTTCGACAAAACAATTTAAAAAAATGATTTCAATATGAGAAACAAATTTTGTAAACATGTGCTTTTTGAATAAAAAACTGAAGCAATTTTTTCACATTGTGTGTGAGAAGTGGATTTTTAAAAAAGAAAGATTCGAACAACATTTTTTGTTTTTAAATTTAAGCTTTTTGCACCTTCAGAAAAGCACCAATAAAAAATGTTTTTTTTCAATAAATTCAGCTTTTTAAAATGGGTTGACACCAAGGCCGTGGAGAGAAAAAAATTTTAGGGTGGGCATTTTCATTTCGGAGGGGCACGCCTTTGATCTTTTGCCGCCTTAACACGGCGGTGGCAAACGATCAAAGGATTTTCCCAGTTTTGGGAAAATCTTTTGATCTTCTCTACGGCCTTGGTTGACGCATTCTGTGATATAAATTTGAAAAACAATTTTAAAATTTTATATAATGCTTTAAAGAAAATTAGTGACTAATTTTTTCATTATAATTTTACCCTAAAATACACATACAAATTTTGTAAATACATAATTATTAAAAACAAAATAATAAAATTTTCAAAAATTACATATTCCACTTTTTTATGTCAATAAGAAACTTTTTTTTACATACTTTTGCTTTTTCCTGAAAAGTAACAAATTTTAACAATGTTTTTTTGATTCATTTTTTAACAAAAAACGCAGCCTCTACACATTTTCTTTCTCTCTTTAGTGCAAATCGGAATCATATCAGATTGTAAAAAATCAATAATAATTGTTCCCTTGAAAAAAATATTTTGTTGCAAAATGTTTCATTTTTAAAAAACATACACCTTCCATTTTGACGATAAAAATTTATATTTTTGAATATTTTAAAAAATTTTTTAACTTGTTTAATGAAAATTTTTTTACAAAAAATAAAACTATTTTGTACTTTAAGTTTTAAATGTTATTTGAAGGAAACACCAAAACAAGTTCAATCAACAATAGAAAAAAATGGAAAAAAATATTTAGCGAAAAAGAACAGGTATAATTCACGAAATTTTTGGACGAAAATATTTGTGCGAAACTCCAAAAATCAATAGCAAAACTTTTCTCTGAAAAATAGCGATGCTTGAACGATTCTGTTTTTATGAAGATAAGTTTAAATTAAACTTTCTGCGATTTATTTGCTTGTTACTTGAAAACATCAATTTAATAAAGATTTGAATGGTAGTGATTTGGTACTAATTTTTTTAAATGTCTCTTTTGTCTACTCTTGTTCGATATTCCAGCAATTTCAAGTTTTTTTACAATGTTGTATTGTATGTTTTTTAGATACTTTTTTAACAATCGTTTTAAAAATAATAATAAAATATTCAAATAAAAATATCCTTATTTTGATATGAAATAATTGCAGCTTTTCCGAAAAATGAAAAATCTTTTAAAAAAATGGGTTCCTTGTCATCATTCAAGGATGTGACGCGCACTTGTTTAATTGATGAAAAACACATTTTTCTCTATATTTTCCTTGTTGCAAGGACACACATGCTGTCCTTCTCGTTTAATAAAAAAATTCATGTCTTCTATAAAAACATAATTTTTAAAAAGACCAACAAAAACTAAAGACAGACAAACATGACCATGACTATGCCGTATGACCAGAATGCAAGTTTTTCTTTGTCAGTCACATTTATTGAGTTTTTTTATTTTTTGATGTGAATGCTCTTTAATTTGAATTTTTTATATATTTTTAAAATTGTGAGCAAAATAAATTTATATAGATATACCACGCATACATCATCATCATTTTTCAATAAATTCACAAAAATTTTACAATATTTTTTTACTGATTCAACATTATTAATCTTATTTTTTCATCGTTAAAAATCACGAAAAAATTTTAAAAATTCTAAAAATTAATTCATTTTTAGCAACCTGAAATTTATATGTTTTCATTCAGTGTTTTGCTTTTTCATATTTGGTGACTCTGATTTTGAAGTCGCAACGAGCTAGAAAGCGGTTTTTTTCCTTTGATGTATTGAGCTCATCGACTCCGAGTCGGAGTTGCAACAACACTGTTTTCATTGTTAAATTTGAATCTAAAAGGGTGCATTTCTTTTTTAAGAACAAAAACTACGTTTTTAAAAAATGTATGCTGTCCTTAAATTTAAAAACTTAAAATAAATTTTTTTAACAAAAATTTAAAAGCAAGTTGGCCCCAGGACGACCCGAAGGGGAGTCTGGGGCAATTTGGGTTCACTTCCCTAACTGCCACAGACCCGAAAACGTAAAACCCCTACTTTGCGGCGTCTCCTTTACTTTTTTACTATTTTTATGTTTGGACTACCTTTCCGGGCGTCTATTAATGTCGAAAAATAAAAAAAAAATTAAAAAAATCGGACTACTACAACGTGGTTTAGAAAGTTTTGTCACAAAAAATGATGCTGATGTCTCTTCGTTGGTTTTTTGCTTGTAAGTCCAAAAAATTCATTTTTTTTTCGCGGTGAGAGTTTTTTTGGCGCGAGAAGTGAAGTTTTTGATTTCTTTTTTTGTTGCTGAGATTTAAAAAAGCTTTTTTTGTTTATCTTTTTATTTAATAATAAAAATTATTTTTCGATCGCATTTTTTAGCCCGGACCATAAAGTGTCCGGCCCGAAAAAACTTTTGTAACCCGCAAAATTTTTTTGAATTTTTTAAAAGTGAAATTTTTTTGTACATTAATTATATATATGAAAAAGATTCACTGTTATTTTTTAAAATCTCGTCCGGGTTACATTTCAGGCCCGTAAATGTAACCCGGACGAAATTTTTGTAATATGATTTGGCATTTTTGTGTATTTTTTATTTTTGTGTGCATAATAAAGGAATAACTGAGATTTAAAAAAGTTTTTTTTGTTTGTTTGTTTAAAATAGGCCGGGTTGCATTTGTGGCCCACAATACTAATAGTACATTTTTGAATACTGAACATAAATCTAGCAAAAAGTTATTTTTTATGTAAAGAGAGGTGATGATGTGTTTTTTAATGTTTAAAAAATTATTTTTTGGTTTTTTTTGCCAGCCCATAATGTTTTAATCCTTTTTAATTTTGTTTACTTTGAATTATAATTATGTTAATTATTGATCGCTTAGTATTTGGTGTTCAATTTTACGTAATATATAAAATTACGCTGTATCTCACAGCTCAGACAAGCTTTTTAACGCTCAGCCTCTATTTTCTTTCCTAGCGCGACTTTATGAGCTTATCTTAGACCTAAGATTTTATCTCAGACTTTATCTCAGTTTTATATAACAAAGCTGTGATTTATACCAACTTAGTCACTGTTTTCACAAGAGAATTCGTGGCGCCTTTTAAAAATTTTAAGAGCGACCAAAATGAGTCATTAAAAAGGGATATTATTACTGAGCATTATTATGAACTAAATATCAAAGATATCAATAAAAGTCGGGAAATCGTACAAAAAACTTGCACATATACAAAGCTTATTTAATTTGGGCTGGAGTCAATAAAAGCGGTGAAATCAAAATCTCTGATGCCAATAAAAGTAGGGAAATCAAAAGAGAAATTCAACAAATTTTCTAAATTGCTTTTTTAAAATTATCTGTTTTTGAAATTTAGAAAATTTGTTGAATTTCTCTTTTGATTTCCCTACTTTTATTGGCATCAGAGATTTTGATTTCACCGCTTTTATTGACTCCAGCCCAAATTAAATAAGCTTTGTATATGTGCAAGTTTTTTGTACGATGAAGTAATTAATGTACAGTTTTTTTTCAGAAAGTCGGTGCGCGGGGCGGCGCCTGAACGAATGGGGCGGAGTTTGTGGCGAAAAAAATTCGAGTCGTAACACTGATGTACACACTCACATAAAAAAATGATTCCACCTGATATTGTTAGGTTCAGGTCAGCAATTGCTACTTTCGCTCACCATTATAGTTCCAACAAATTTTGATTAGAGCATTAAATTTCCTTGAAAACTAAAATTGCTTAAAGACAAAGTTTGTGCTTTTATATAAAAATTGAAAGAATAAAATGTGATGATAAAATAAATCTTAACTTAAGATTCTTAACTCTTTCATGTCATTTTTTAAAAAAAAGAAAAAACGAGATTTTTTGAAGTGATGACAAAACACAGAAATTTGATAAATTTGCATATTTTTGTCATTCCTTTTCGTCACCCATGAAAAATGATATAAGTCTTTTTCAACTTCAATCAAAAGCAATCATTTCATTCTTTCTTTTTTCCTTCGAAGACGTTGGTGGTTGTTGCTGCTGTCGCGGGTGAATGGTAAAAGAATAAAAATGAAACAAATTACTTTTTTCCTCCTCTTACTTGGAATCATCATAATTGTTGGATCAAATCAATCGTCAACTGCTGCTTCTGATCCTTCGACATTTGTTAAATATCATGGTACTCGACGATACTGGACTTCAGTTGATTCGGATAGAAAAACGTATGTTTGGATATGTCATTGTTTTGCAAGTTACATTATGTTTTTAGCTATGTTACACTCAATGAAATGAAAGATGCTGTCAATGGAAGTGTCAAAGTTTTCTTTCCAAAGGATAAGAATATTGCTCAAATTCTCCAGGATATAACTTTGTATTCTGCAGCAAATGATGAATGTCGAGCGGATACAGATACTTTGAAGTTTAAACTTGAATTTGATGAGCAAAATTATATTCATGGTGATGTTACGGCTTACATAAGAGCAAATAAAATAATGGCTTATATGTATGATGTATGCAACGGTATGTTGCTATTTTTATTGTGGCCACAAATACAAGTGTTATTATATTTTAGGCATTGGCGGCTCTCGTGATTATGCTTCTTTAATAATTGACGGGCAATATATCATTATTGATGGTATATTACGAACCTGCTTTCGAGATGGTGATCCTTTTCAAGTATATGATAAAGATAACACCAAAAATGTTATGAATTTGGAAGTCTCTGGAAATCTTAAATGTCAAGCTTTTATGATTTTGGTAAACTTTTTTTCTGTTTCTAATTCTTTAATTTGTTCATTTTTAGCCAGCATACATGGATGTTGAAGATCTCCCGGCATTACCAGCTGATATTCGAGAACCACTTAATGCAACTTTTGCGACACAAGGTGAAGATTTTTGGTGGAAAGATAGTAATAATGAATCCCTCTCTGATGGAATTTCTTTTGTTGGACGAGATGCTGTCATCGATATCACAAATTCCACCAAAACAATACCGTACTTTCTTCGCATCGGGAAAAATCAACCATATCCAACGTTGCAATTCCAATTTGATGCAAATTGTTCAAATCAACATTATGAATTATATGTGAATCTTCGAGGTGGTGGTGATTGCAGAATTGGACTTGCCTTGACTGAAACTGGATATACTCTTACAACAAAAGGTGTAACAAGTGAAATCCAAGATGCAACAAAATCTCCAACTCTTGTTTTGGCTCGTGGCGAATCAAAAGTTTATGCAAAATCTGGTACACATTTGTCGCTTGTTTCAAAGGAAGTTTGTCAAATTGAAAATAGTCCAGATGTTCCTGATGATCAATTGGTTATTCAAATTGCTCCATCAAAAGGCTCTGCTGGATGTAATACTGCTCAACTGCTGCTTCCTGCTGGGGATATCAAAGGCAAACTTGAAATTCTTCTTGATCGTGTTAAAGCTGCGGCACTTATTCCTGAATCTGGCTCTACTGAAAGCAGTTATTCAACTTCTGCTGCTCCTATTAAATCAACCATTTTCCCTCCTGGTGCAACAACTGAAGCTGCAACAGCTGGATTTCCATGGTGGTGGGTTGTTGCTGGTATACTGTAAGTTAATTTTATTTATTTTAATTTGTGTATTTTTAATTTAATACATTTTTTAGGCTATTTGCTGGTCTCGTTGCTGGACTTATTGGAATATGGTTATATATCCGTCATCGACGAAATCAATCATCATCATCTTCATCAAAAAGTAAAAAGAATAATGGACAAAAAGCTGGAAAGAAAGGAAAATCTCATTCAAAACCAAAAGCTGAAACTGTAGTAATTCCTGTTGAAGAACCTCCTCCACCGAAAGATAAGGAAGGCAAAATGGATAATAAGAATAATGGAAAGAATGCAAAACAACAAGCTGCAGAACAAGAAATTGGTGGAAGTAAAAAAAGTGCTAAACAATCTCGTAAAGAACCTAAAAATCATTATGAAACTCTCCCGGCCAATCCTCCAAATCAAGGACCTCCACGTACTCCAAAACGACAATCTGAAGCTCAGACTACTCAAGATGATCCAACCCTTGAAACGGGTTCAACTCAACCAGCAAGCTCAATTGTACAAACTCGTAAATCTCATATGTCATCTGATTACATCAATCAAAAATGAACCTTTATGTTAATATTTTTTTTTATTATTCAAGTTTAACTCAAAATAAATTTTTTTTATAATTTTGCTCTGTTTTTAACATGTAGTTTTTCAAATTTCATAGTCCTTTATTGTTGAAAATTGCAGGTCGTTGTAGTTTTTTGAGGAGCATTATCACATTTTTAAGAGAAGCAATGAAACACTTGTTTTTTTGATAGAACATTGGCAACCTTCATCAATGAATAGCAAATTAATTTTTTGTTTTTGTATTGCTTTAAAAATTAGCATAGATCATGTTACAGTTTGCTTCAATGAAGAAGCTGTTACAGTATAATCCCGGGTTTTTTTATTCAAAGGAAGCGGGTGCTTGGCAAAAAGTGACAAGTATCAATCAGGAGCAAGACAACTTTTTTTGATGATTTTTTTGGTGTTAAAAATAAAGCAAACTTAATTCCATTATTAATCGTTTTAATTTTATAATTTTTTTGTTAAATGCAAAGCAGCAATTGTTTATCGTTGTTTTACAGTAAGCAAATCCTATTCCCCAGTTATGTAAAAATTTTTAAAAAAAAGCAAAGAGGTCACAGAAAAAAGAGAAATCGAGATTGATTAATGATGATGACAAATCACTGTACAATTTGCATTATTCTTTTCATTCTTTTTCGCCACCCATGAAAAATGATATAAATCTATTTTAACTTCAATCAAAGGCAATCATTTCATTCATTTTTTCTTCCGTCAAAGACGTTGGTGGTTGTTGCTGCTGTCGCTTTTGAATGGTGAAGGAAGAAAAATGAAAGAATTTCATTTATTGCTTCTGTTACTTGGAATCATCAATGTTGCTGGTTCGTCTCCACCTGGTGCTGATCCGTCTGCAATTGTTAAATATCATGGCACAAAAAGATATTGGACTTCAGTTGATTTGGATGGAAAAACGTATGTTTCTTTTACTATTTTTGTTTTGCAAGTAACAAACTAATTTTTAGGTATTTGGCACTTAATATTCTCAAAGAAGCTGTTAATGGACCTATCAAACTTTTGTTTCCTAAAGATAAGGATCTTGGACAAGTTCTCTCAGATATAACTTTGTATTCTGTTGCAAATGCTAAATGTCGAGCGGATACAAATACTGTGAAGTTCAAACTTGAATTTGATGTGCAAAATTTTATTAATGGTGTTGTTTCTTCCGTTCGAGCAAATAAGATAATGGCTTCTATGTATGACGTATGCAACGGTATGTTATTTTCAATGTAATCACAAATGCAACTGCCATTATATTTTAGGTGTTGCCTCTTCAATTCCGTATGCTTCTTTAATAGTCGACAGACAATACAGCATTATTGATGGTCCTGGACGAACTTGCTTTTTGGAAGGTGATCCTTTTCAAGCTGATGATAAAGATAATACAACGAATGTTATGAAACTTGAAGTCTCTGGTAGCTTCAAATGTCAAGTTTTTATGACCCTGGTATTTTTGTATTTTTTTATTTTTAACTTTTTTTCATTTCTTTATTTTCAGCCAAGTTATTTGGATGTAGAAGATGAAGCATTACCAGCTGATTCCCGAGAACCGATCAATGCAACTTTTGCTGATCAAGGTCAAGAATTTTGGTGGAAAAGTGTTCAAAATGAATCCTTCTCGAATGGCATTTTCTTTTATGATCGTGATGTTGCTATTGATATGAAGGCATCAACAAAAGATATTCCATATTTTCTAAGAATCGGCAAAGATCAACCTTATCCATCGCTAAATTTTAAATTTGATCCTGCATGCTCTAATCAAGAATATGATTTATATGTGAATCTTCGTGGTGGTGATTGCAGAATTAATCTTGCTTTGACTCAAAATGGATTTAAAGTTACGACAAAAGGTGTAACAAGTGAAATTTTGGATGCAACAAAATCTCCTACTTTGGTTTTTGCACGTGGTCAATCAAAAGCTTATATGAAAGCTGGATCCCATTTGGCTGTTGCTGCAAAGGATGTTTGCCAAATTGAAAATGTTCCAGATGTTCCAGCCGATCAATTTGTTCTTCAAATTGCGCCATCTGAAAATTTTGTTGGATGTAACTCTGCTCAAGTTATCCTTCCTGGAGGGGATGTCAACAAAATTGAAGTTCTTCTTGATCGGGTTAAAGCTGCTGCATTTCTTGCTCATTCTGTCATGAATCAAAATAGAACAACTGAAATGCCCGGTAATTCAACTACTGCCCCTGTTCATGCTGATACAACAACTAAAACTGCAGATGCTGGATTACCATGGTGGTGGATTCTTGTTGGTTTGATACTGTAAGTTATTTTGAACAATTTATCACTTTTTGATGCCTTGTTAATCTTTAGAGTCTTGCTTGTTGGCGGCATTGGTCTTGGTATTTTTTTCTTTATTCGTTGGTGTCTTCGTAAACAAAAGGCACAAAAAGAATGTCAACGTCCAAAAAGTCCTGCTCATTGGGATCAAAATTCTGATCGTGAATATGAAAAAATTCAACGTACTCTGAAAACTGAAACTGTTGTTCCTGTTGAAGAACCATCTGCAAAGAAAAAGAAAAGCAAGAAGAAGAAAAGGAAGAGCAAAAAGCCCAAGAAGATGAGGGATATTGGAAGACATGTCAGCAGCAGCAGTGAAAGCAAGAAAAGTGTAAAGGAAGTCGTTAAAGAAGAACGAAAAAATCAATATGAAGTTTTGCCACCATTGGATCCAAAGAAAGCTGCCACCCGAAGTCCAAAGAAACCAACTCAAGATCAGTGCTCTGCAATTCAATCAACTCAAAATGAAACAACTATTGCAACTGCTTCAACTCAAATTCCTTCAAAACTAACTGTTGAAAAAGTTGTTCGTGCAAAACTTAATCATCGAACAATGTATGGACCTGCCGGATTTATTCATATGAATGATCCATTTGATTATCATCAGAATGAATCTTCAACATTTGATTCAAAAATCAATTTTGCTTCCATCAAATCTCCTCCATTGTTAAAGTTTGAAAATTTTTGGTCTTGTATTGATAAACTTTGTGAACCAAAGCGATTTGGTGGTATATTTGTTAATTCAAAAACACTAGGCAAAAATATTTACTTTGTTGTTCGTGATTGTGTTGCTGATGAAGAACTCTATGCTCCATTTCGGTCTCTTTCAACTCGAATCCTTGAACCTATCAAACAACATTCTGGTGATGGAGAAAAAATGTTCATAATTCGCGTTTTTATTCTTGCTTATGAACCTCTCACAATGGAAGTTCATTGTGTAAGTTTTTTATCAATTACCGTAGTTGATGAATAATCACGTCTAAACAATATATCCGATTACTGTAACATTTTTGTTCTTTTTTTAGCGCGGACAATGTCCTCAATTTATCTTTAATCTTTTTGAATGTGAAGAATGTCCTGATATTGGAAAGAAGCTTCAGAAGAATCCAAGTAAGTCCATTTTTGTAGATAATCGATAGTCTGTAATATTTAAATGTCTGTTTACACATTTAATAATCTTCATTTTTAGATGCTGCA
This sequence comes from Panagrolaimus sp. LJ2414, assembly GCA_024447195.1. Classification (NCBI taxonomy): domain Eukaryota; kingdom Metazoa; phylum Nematoda; class Chromadorea; order Rhabditida; family Panagrolaimidae; genus Panagrolaimus; species Panagrolaimus sp. LJ2414. The sequence continues at coordinate 3,473,816 of JAMRXY010000023.1, forward strand.
ACATCTGGTGAAAGCTGGCAATCTTTTGTTTGTCGTGTTAAACGAACACCGATCAATTCTCATCAATTCCTCAGTTACAACGGTCCTCAAGCAAAAGTCAAAAATGCGTAAGTATTTCTATTGAATACTGTAACGAATCGCTCAATCGAATTATTTTTTAGTGATGAAATAAATCATTTAATGGTAATTCGAGGTGAAAAAAGACCAAATAAACTTCGTGAATGTTCTCGTGGCTGCTGCTTCAAAGATTCTTCACATCCCAACAATTTTACTCTTGAAGCTGAAATCTCTGGTGATCCAACAATTGCAACTCAAAATACCCAACAACCTTCATCGAATTAAACTATCTTTATTTATTTATCTTTGATGTTTTTAGTCCAAAAATTATATGTTATTTATGTGAATCATTTATTTTAATAAATTTTAACTTTTTTTATTTAGTTTTTCCTTTCTTTGAATCATGTAATTTTTCATGTCATTTTTACCTCGAAAAATTGCAGTAAAAAATCTCGAAAGGAAAACATTAAAAATGTATACGGTATTCTCGTTCTCTGCTGCAGCCGCTGCTTTTTTTCTCACCTTTTTTTGCAAGTGTTGAAAAGATGAGAATTCTGTAGTTTTTTTTTCTTCTGTTTTTATTATTTGTTTCTTTGAATGAAAAAAGATTTCAAAAACCTTCTTTGGCGTGAAGGGGGCAACATTATCTTTTTATTTTTTATTGCTCCCATTTTAGAAAATGATGATAAATCACAACACTTTGTTAAATTTGCATCATTTTTTCATTCTTTTTTGTTACACGTAAAAATGATATATATCTATTTAAGGTTCAATCAATTGCATCATTTCACTCATTTTTTCTTCCTTTGAAGAGGTTGGTGGTCTCTGCTGCTGTCGTCGCTGTTGGATGGTAAAAGAAGGAAAATGAAACAATTTTGTTTATTTCTTCTCTTCCTTGTTGTTATCAAGATTGGTGAATCAAATGATCCTAATCCTTCAAAAGATGTGAAGTATGATGGTTCTCGAAGATACTGGACTTCGGTTGACTCGAATGGCAAAACGTACGTTTCTTTTTGTATCTTTGTTTTTTAAAAATTGCAATATATTTTTAGGTACATTTCTCTTAACGTTCTCAACGAAGCTCTCTCAGGACCTGTAAAACTTTTATTTCCACAAGAAAAGAATATTGGTCAAATTCTCTCGGATATGACTCTCTTTTCTCCAACAAGTGAAGAAGATGCTTGTAAAGCGGATAATAGCAACTTGGAGTTCATGCTTGTTTTTGATAATGAAAATTGGATTCGTGGTAGAAGTATTGTTGAACTTAAAAAACTAATGGTTTTGCTGTATGGAAAATGTCCTGGTAAGTTGTGTTTTTCATTGTTGAATTGTTAACGGTGTTGAAATATTTTATTTTTAAGGTGTTAATGGTACACTACATTATGCAATAAATCCAATTGATGCAAATGAAGCAAGTTTTGAAGCTCCTGGGCGAACATGTTTTACATCAACTAATCCCTTGCATTCTTCTGATGACACTGCCAACAATGTTATGGAACTGCAAGTCACTTCGACCTTCAAGTGTAATGTCTTTTTAATTCTGGTAAATATTTCTTTACTCCTTTTATAAATAGCATTTGTTCCTTTTCAGCCTCAATACATGGCTGTTAAAGATGAAGGATTAGAACCTGCTACCCGTGAACCTATGAATGCCACGTTTGCTGAACAAGGTGAAGCATTTTGGTGGAAAAGCGATAACGATGCTTCTCTCTCGGATGGAATTTCTTTTGTTGAACGAGATGTTGTTATTGATATTAAAAAATCGAATATGTCTGTTCCATACTTTCTCCGGATTGGAAATAATCAACTATATCCATCACTTGGTTTTAAATTTGATGCTACCTGCTCTGATCAACAATATGATCTAATTCTTAATCTTCGAGATAGTGATGATTGTCGTCTGCAGCTTGCTTTAACTCAAACTGGAATCATGGTAACTGCAAAAGGTGTACAAACTGAAATCTTGGATCCAACGAAAGCCCCAACATTTGTCTTTGCTCGTGGTCAATCAAAAGTCTATGTCAAAGCTGGAACACATTTGGCTGTTATTCCAATGGATGTTTGCCAAATTGAAAATCTTCCAGATGTTCCAGCAGATCAATTTGTTCTTCAACTTGGTCTTTCTGAAGGTTCATCTGTATGTAATCGTGCTCAAGTTATTCTTCCTGCTGGTGATGTCGGCAAAATTGAAGTCTTATTGGATCGGGTCAAAGCTGCTAAACTTATTGCTGAATCTGGTTTAAATCAAAATGGAACAGCTGAAGCTACGAGTAATTCAACTATTGCTGCTCCTGCAGGTACAATAACTAAAAGTGAAGAAGCTGGGTTTCTTTGGTTGTGGATTCTTGTTGGTGTGATACTGTAAGTTTTATTCCACTGAATTTTGTGATTAAAAAAGTTATTCATTAATAATTAATTTTTAGATTCTTTGGTGCTGTTGCAACCGTAGTTGGTGTTGTTTTCTGTATTTGTCGTCGTCAAAGAAAACAAAAACAACAAAAGAAATGTAAACGTCCAAAAAATCCTGTTCGTGCTGGTCGAAAGACTACTCGTAAAGCTGATAAATTTGAACCTGCTCAAACAGATAAAACTGCTATTCCTGTTGATGAACAGCCTCCAAAGAAAGCTCCAAGTCCTAAGAAGCCGACTCAAGAATTATCACTTCAACCAACTCAAGAAGAAACAGCTGATTCAGTTCAAAATCCCGTGATGCCTATTTTGGATAAAATTGAACGTGAAAAAATGGAACGTCGTAAACCTTTTCGGGATATGTATGGACCTGGTGGATTTGCAAATATTAATGATGAATTTGATTATCGTCAAAATGAATCTCCAACATTTAATACAGATGTCAATTATGCAACTTTTTATCGTACACCATGGAATACATTAAAAAAGAACTTTTGGATTCTTCCGTTCTCTCTCAACTCGAATTAAAGAACCTATCAAACGATCTTCTTTTTATCATCGTGGTGATAGAAAAGATAAGGTATTAGCTATCCGGGTTTTTATTCTCTCTTATCAACCGCTTACGATTGAACTTCATTGTGTAAGTTTTCTTTATCTTTTTGAGTAGTTGATATCAAAACGACATGCTGAATTACTGTAAAACTGTTCCTCTTAAAATATTTGTTCTTTTTAGCGTGGAAAATGCCCTGAATTTCTCTTTGGTTTTATGGATTGTGAAGAATGTCGTGAAATTGGACGCAAACTTCAAGAGGATCCAAGTAAGTTTTTTCTTTTTGAGATAAATGATTATTATCTGATTAAGCATTCAACCATCTCAATTTTTAGCTGCTGCAACATGTCGTGAAAGCTGGGAAACTTTTGTATGTCGTGTTAAACAAACGCCATTCAATTCACATCAATTCTTGAGTTACAATGGACCTGATGCAATTGTTGAAAAGGAGTATGTTTTGTTACTGTAATTATTAATGACCTTTAAACATTTTTAGTGATGAAATAAATTATATGTTGGTAATTCGAGGTGACAAGAAACCAAATCAACTTCGTCCATGCTCTCATGGTTGTACTTTTGAAGATGCTTCACATCCAAACACTTTTAAGCTTAAAGTTGATCGTCCAAATTATCTTGGTGAAGTAACTGTTGAAACTCAAGCTTCAACATAATAGCTCATATTTCTTTTTTTTATATCTTTGGTTTTTTTATTTAACAGTTGTATATTTATGTGAACCCATTATTTTCAATAAATATAATTTTGTTATAAATTCTTTTTCATGTCTTATAAAAATGAGTAAAAACAAGTTTTTTATAAATATAAATATGCTACAATGATCCTACTACAAAAGTTAAAAATGCTTTATTACTGTAATTAATAATTAATGATCTTTAAACATTTTTATTGATGAAATAAATAATATAATGGTAATTCGAGGTGAAAAGAAACCAAATAAACTTCGAGAATGTTCTCGTGGCTGCAGCTTCAAAGAATCATCTCATCCCAACAATTTTACTCTTGAAGCTGAACTCTCTGGTGATCCAACAATTGCAACTCAAAATACTCAACAACCTTCATCCAATTAAACTATCTTTATTTATCTTTGATGTTTTTTGTCCAAAAATTATATGTTTATGTGTATCATTCATTTTTAATAAATTTAAACTTTTTTTTATTTAGTTTTTTCTTTCTTTGAATCATGTGTTTTTTTCATGTCTTTTTCACTTCGATAATTTGAACTGAAAAGTCTCGAAAGGAAAACATGAAAAATGTATACGGTATTTTCGTTCTCTGCTGCCGCTGCTTTTTTTCTCTCCTTTTTTTGCAAATGTTGAAATGATGAGAATTCTGAAGTTTTTTTCTTCTGTTTTTATTATGTATATGTTTCTTTGAATCAGAAAAGGTTTCCCAAACACAGTTTATCCATCTCTGGCGTGAAGACGCAAACCTTTTTGCTTTGTTTTTTACTACAAAGTTTTTTTACTTCTTGCAAAAAGGATATATAATTGCTTTCCGAATTATAATAATTTATTGCAATTACCCTTTTTGCTGTGTTGTTATTTGTATAGTCTGCTTTGTTTAAGCCGTGTTTTAATCCATTTTTGTGCCAATAAATAAGCATGCGTTTCTTTCTTAAACTGTCGCTCTTTCATCGTATTTTGTCTAACAATTTTCACGCTTTACATTTACCTCTTTTTTCAGTGTCATTATCAACAATGGAAGAATTTAATGCTACTGAAACATTCGCTGAACCTGAAGGTGATGAAGCTGGTAATCGTGGAACTAATAATGTAAGGTTTATATATATATATATCTTTCGACTGTCATGATGATGTGATATTTTTAGAATGAAGAAGATCGTTCTTATGCTTTGCTTGCTCCAGATCGTAAATATTTCATTGGCCGTGATCGATTAAAAGGATCACGAATTTGGATTAATGTTCCTGGAAGTGAAGAGATGTTCATTGTTTTTGTGTTGAACGATCAAAATGATGAATATGATTTTTACAAATGCATTAATTGTATGCGATATGAAAAATGTCGAAAATACTGCTCAAAGATAAAAGTTTCCAAGCTTGAAAATGGTTGTATTCAAATTTGGGAAAGCTGTGATCATTATGAAAGCTGTGGTATGCCTCTTGCCAGAATTGAAGAGATTCAAGACAAGTATCAGTAAGTTTTTTTTTTTATATTATAAGGGATAGAAGATGGTTGTGGGATTCATGTAATCGATGATTTGATTTGTAAAATCAAGCAGCGATTATTTAACATTATTGACACTTTGTATTACTTGTTATCTTTTTAGTCGTGCTCCTGGAACACCAAGAATTGCAAAAAGGTAAGCTTTATTATTAATTTTGTCAGTAACTATATATTCCTATTTATTGTAGATCCAGTGGTCAAGGCTCTTCCTCACGCGATCGAAGTCGCACTGATGCTGTTATCCGTCGAGAAACCAAGCAGCCACAACCTCGACAAATGGTTAATCGTAGCCGAACAGCTGCACTACAACCGACAAGAGCACAGCCTGCAAGAGCAATTACAAAAAAACGAAGAACTTATGAAGATCAAGATGACGAAGAAGAAGAAGTACCTATCGTTGAACAATCACCATTACCTCCACGTGCTTTATCTAATTCTACACCAATGAATGCTGTTCATGAACCTTCTTCTGAAACGCGCAATTCTTCTTTCAACGCTGCTGCTTCGACGTCTGCTGACGGACCTCAAGAAGAACAATTACATCATCTTCGTTTACATGAATTGCTTGAATCCCTTCCAGATCAATCTCTTGCATCTGTTTCAAATAATAATGTTTCTGTTGCTTCAACTTCTCTTGATGTTCGTACACCAGAGCATGTTCATTTTGCTACGAAACTTCCATCTGCTCCAATGTTACGTCATCCAAATGCTGTTGATACACTTCGCGGATGTGAACCTAGAATTTTGAAAGATGGTGAAAGTATCCTTCATTGCCTTCCATCAACGGATGAACTTCGAAAAATGTGCCAGATACTCAAGTTGGGATATGCTCCTGAAAATCAACTCTTCTGGCATTCAACTTATGCTGCCAATCAAATCCATGCTCGTTCAAAAGCTGAAACATGTCAAGAAATTTCAAGCAAAAGAAATATTGGGTTTGAAGCTTTATCTTTATTTCTTTCAAATAGTGAAGAATCGTCTCTTTCCATTCAGACTTCACTCAAGTATTACATTGGCAGACAATTGGTTGATAAAGGTTTGTTCTTTTTTTGTTTTCCGCCTTCATTAATTTAATAATAATCACATTTTAGTTGGTTACGATGCTGTACTCAATGATTTAATTGATTTCAATCTCTCTCGACTTCATCTTTGGGCTTTATCTGATATTCTCAAAGTTCGTGTTATTCTATTCTCTGATCGTGGTGTTGAAATTTTTGGTGATTGCTTCAATGGTAGTATTCCATCAATGCTTCTTCAATTCAAGAATAATGTTTTCCTTCCAGTTGTTTCCATTGCTTGATTTGTATCTTTGGTTTTTGTCTTCTTTTTTTGTTAAGTAATATATTTGTTTGTAATCTATTTTTTTTCGTAGCTATAAATTGTATTTGCATTTATTAAGCTACTTAAGTTTGTTTTTGTTAGTTAAAATAATAAACATTTTTGTTGCATTTCTTTTACGGTATTAATCATTATATTGTTTGTATTACAATTTTTAAAATATTTTGTTCAAATTTTCATACGTATTTATTAAATTATGGGTTAGAAAAAGGTTTTTAACGCATCACGGTAAAGCAAAAATATGAGTTTTTACTTTACCGTAATACTTTGGAAATTTTCTCAGCTAATCTTTGCGGCATCGTCGACATCGCTTTTTTAAGTGGATTTGATTCGAATTTTTATTGTTTCTATCTTTCCTTCATAGTTGAGTGTTAAAGAAGCATTGATTATTTTGTCAATCGGCATTTTTAAAATGTAGGATACTGTAGTTTATTTTTGGAAGAAGAAAGTGTGTGATGAGACCATTTTAATATTAATTTAAGTGAACCGAATGCAAAATACAATAATATTCATTTCAACAATGGCTGCTGCTTGTCCAAATTCCCGTACTATTAATATTTGACGGAATCTTAATAAAATAATTTTTTTTGGTTTTTTTTAGCCCTGTAAGATCCAACCAAATTTTGTTTTTAATGCACAACTCCCGTAAAAATTAAAAGAATAAAATGTGATAGTTAAATAATTCTAAGCTCTTTTACCAAAATTGTTATTGTTACAAACAAAAGATTCCTTTGTTTATGCTAAACCAAAGTTAAGGTTAAATAATATTAGTGTTTATTGAGCAGCAAGCTCTATCACCAACAACAACTCTTGCAGCAATGAACAGATGCTGAGAAACAATGACATTAAATTAGGAGAAAGTGGGCAATAGTGTTTGGGGAACATGATGCTAACACTTTTTAAAAAATGCAACAAGGAAGAAAGAAAAATCGAGATTTTTAAAAAAGATGACAAATCAAAACACTTTGTAAAATTTGCATTATTTTTCAATTGTTTTCTTTACACTAAAAAACTGATATATGTCTATTTAAGGATCATTCAAAAGCACTCATTTTATCATCATTTCTTCAAAGAAGTTGGTCGTAGTTGCTGCTGTGCCTGTTGGATGGTAAAAGAATAAAAATGAAACAGTTGTGTTTATTTCTGCTGGTACTTGCTATAATAATATTTGTTGGCTCAAATGATCCTGATCCTTCAAAAGATGTGAAATATCATGGTTCTCGAAGATACTGGACTTCGGTTGACTCGAATGGCAAAACGTATGTTTCTTTTTGTACTTTTGTTTTTTAAAAATTGCAATATATTTAGGTACATTTCTCTTAATGCTCTCAAGGAAGCTGTCTCTGAACCTGTCAAACTCTTGGTTCCACAAGATAAGAATATTGGTCAAATTCTTCGGGATATAACTTTGTATTCTGCTGCAAATGATGAATGTCGGACGGATGACAATATTAAATTGGGATTGAAACTTGAATTTGATGGACAAAAATGGATTCGTGGTGAAGTAAAGGTTGCGACTGGTTTAATAAAGGCTTATATGCATGACATTTGCAACGGTATGTTATAATATCGCTATACTATACAAATATTGTCGTGTTTCAGGTGTCGATAACCCAAATGCCTATACTGTATTACCAATTGATGCACAATACAGCTCTATTAATGGTCTCGGTGGATTATGTCTTTCAGAAAGTGATCCTTTTCAAGCATATGATAAAGATAACACCAAAAATGTTATGAAATTGGAAGTATCTGGCAGCTTCAAATGTCAAGTTTTTATGGTCCTAGTATGCTTTCTCTTTTCATTTTTCAGTTTTCATTTTTTCATTTTTAGCCAAGTTACATGGATGTGGAAGATGAAGAATTAAAACCTGCTACTCGAGAACCTGTCAATTCAACCTTTACTGAACAAGGGGAAGATTTTTGGTGGAAAGATAGTAACAATGAATCCTTATCTGATGGAATTTCTTTTGTTGAACGAGATGTTGTTATGAATATCACGAATTCAACCAAATCAATTCCATACTTTCTTCGCATCGGAAACGATCAACCCTATCCATCGCTAAATTTTGAATTTGATGCTGCCTGCTCTGATCAACAATATGATTTGATTGTAAATCTTCGAGATAGTGATGAATGTCGTCTGCAGCTTGCTTTAACTCAAACGGGAATCATGGTAACGGCAAAAGGTGTGCCAACTGAAATTTTGGATCCAACGAAATCCACAACCTTCGTTTTTGCTCGTGGTCAATCAAAAGCTTATATGAAAGCTGGCTCACATTTGGCTGTTATTCCATTGGATGTTTGCCAAATTGAAAATCTTCCTGATGTTCCTGCAGATCAATTTGTTCTTCAGCTTGCTCCTTCTGAAGGTTCATCTGTATGTAGTCATGCTCAAGTTATTCTTCCTGCTGGTGATGTCGGCAAAATTGAAGTCTTATTGGATCGTGTCAAAGCTGCTAAACTTATTGCTGAATCTGGTTCGAATCAAAATGGAACAGCTGAAGCTACGAGTAATTCAACTGTTGCTGCTCCAGCAATTACAACAACTAAAAGTGAAGAAGCTGGACTTCTTTGGTTGTGGATTGTTCTTGGCTTGTTACTGTAAGTTTTTTTCAACTTAATTCATGTGTATAAATGTTATGCATTATAAACTTGTTTTAGGTCTTTTGTTTTTATTGGCATTTTGGTTGCTGTTGTTTGTTGTATTCATCGCCGTCGAAGAAAACAAAAAGAACAAAAGAAATGCCGTCGTCCAAAAAGTCCTGTTCGTGCTTATCGAAAGGCTGAACGTAAAGCTGAACGTGCTCAAACAGTTAAAACTGCTATTCCTGTTGATGAACCTCCTCCAAAGAAAGCTCCTTCTCGAAGCCCAAAGAAAGCTCTACCTCAAAGTCCAAAGAAGCCAACTCAAGAATTAGCACTTCAACCAACTCAAGAAGAAACAGCTGATTCAGTTCAAAATCCCGTGATGCCTATTTTCGATAAAATTGAACGTGAAAAAATGGAACGTCGTAAACCTTTTCGGGATATGTATGGACCTGGTGGATTTGCAAATATTAATGATGAATTTGATTATCATGAAAATGAATCTCCAACCTTTGATACAGATGTCGATTATGAAACCATTTATCGTACACCGTGGAACACATTAAAAAGAAATTTTTGGACATGCATTGACCATTTGTGTACTCGAAAGAATTATGGTGAAGGTGGTATCTTTTTCAATTCTATGGCTCCGGGCAACAATATTGTTTTTTATGTTCATGATTGTGTACGTGATATAGATGTTTTTGCTCCATTCCGCTCTCTTTCAACTCGAATTAATCAACCTATCTATCGATCTTCTTTTGCTCATCGTGGTGATGGTAAAGCTAGGGTATTAGCTGTCCGTGTTTTTATTCTTTCTTATCAACCGATTACAATTGAACTTCATTGTGTAAGTTTTTTTATATCTTTTTGAGTAGTTGATATTTGATCACGTCAAATCAACATACCTGATTACTGTAACATTTATCCATTTAACATTGTTGTTCTTTTCAGCGGGGAAAATGTCCTAAATTTCTCTTTGGTTTTATGGATTGTGAAGAATGTCTTGAAATTGGACGCAAACTTAAAGAGGATCCAAGTAAGTCTTTCTTTTTTGAGATAAATGATTATCTGATTGAGAATTTAACCATTTCAATTTTTAGCTGCTGCAACATGTCGTGAAAGCTGGGAAACTTTTGTATGTCGTGTTAAACAAACACCATTCAATTCACATCAATTTTTGAGTTATAATGGACCTGATGCAGTTGTTAAAAAATCGTAAGTTTTATTACTGTAATTTATAATTAATGACCTTTCAACATTTTTAGTGATGATATAAATTATATTTTGGTTATTCGAGGTGACAAGAAACCAAATCAACTTCGTCCATGTTCTCATCGTTGTACTTTTGAAGATGCATCACATCCCAATCCTTTTATTTTTAAAGCTGATCGTCCAAATTATCTTGGTGAAATAACTGTTGAAACTCAAACTACTCAAGCTTCAACACAATAGCTCACATTTCTTTCTTTATCTTTGGTTTTTTTTTATACGTATTTATGTGAATCTATTATTTTCAATAAATATAATTTTTTTTATCAAATTTTTTTTCGTGTCTTATTTACTCTAAAAATTAGTAAAAACAAGTTTATATTGCACAATAACAACAAAAATTACAGCTAGTTTATACATGTCAGATATCGGTTTAAATTTTGCCATTTTTTCCATTTCGTGGCTCCTTTAATTAATGCAAAATGATTCGGGTTGTGCACTTCCCTCTCCCGGGAAATTTCCTGATATTTTGCGGGAAAGGATTTCGATTGCCCGGGATATGTTACAGTAATATTAGCGACTTTACTTTAAAGATTTACAAGTGGGATATAAATGTTATAAAAACACTGTAAATAGTTAAAAAGAACTGAATTCAATATTTAACAATCTTTTTGCAGGTCGTTAAACTGTTTTTGGTAAAATATTACTGTAGCTTGGAATACCGTAATCCCGGGAAATGGCGGGAAATTTCATGCCTTTTTCGATTGATAGAAACTCAGAAAAGGTCAATATAAAAAATGTTCCAAATTAAAAAATTGTTATTTCTTTTTGTAAAACGTGTTTATTCTTCTTGTTTTTTTTCGATGCTGGACGTGAATTAAAATCATGATTCCTAAAAGGCCAAAAGGTTTTAAAAATAGTTTAAAATGCAATCAAAATAGAAATTTTCTAAAAAAGTAATTTTATTTGTCGAATTTAATCTGCTGGAATTGTTTTTCTTCTATTTTTGAAACAGAAATTGTTGAATTTCAATTACGTAAATTTAAAATTGCATAAAAGTTTGAAATATCTGTTTTTTTAATCTTTTGATACTCCCAACATTAAAAAGAAAAAAAAATTAATTTGTCAAAACATTAACAACAAAGTTTATTAAATTATTGTTAGAAAATAATAAAGTTTGTTTTATAAATTTTTATTAAAGACATTTTCGATGCCACATCATTCATAAAAAACATTGAAATATTTTTGGCACCATTTTATTAAGCGGTAAAAAAAGATCCAAATCGATGTCCCAAAAAGTTTTAACAATTTATCACTATTCTTACGGTATTTCCTTTTGTCTAACATGGATTTTAAATATCTTACTAATATATTTAATTTTGAACAAAAGTGAAAAAACGATGAAAAAGTTCTCAAAAATTATTTTACATTCTGTTATTATTGATTTAGCTTCAAGTTATGTATATTTTATTTATGGACAAATTGTACGTATTCAAATTTCTATAAAAGATAAAGAATAATGTTTTAGGAATTAGAAATTTCTGGACCTTTTGCATTTCAGCGAAGTGCAGCTTTCTCTTCGGAGACATTTCAATGCAGTCATCATTCAGTTATTGTAGTTTTTTGAGCATTTCTTACTTATCAATTCTTTTCCAATGCATTTATCGATATTTTGCTCTCTGCAAGTAAGTGGAATTTTGGGATGCCATGGCATTTGACCCCATTTAAAAAACGACAAGTTCACTTTTGACAAACAAATTTGTCAAAATTGTGTTTTGTGAATGTTATTTAAGAATGATAATAACATAACAAAAATAAATTTAAATAAATTTGTCTTGAATAAAAAACCCTGATTGTCAGGTTTAGGGATGCGGGCGCGCCTGGGCGCATGCATCCCTAAACCTCACAATTCAGATGTACAAGATATTTTTTTCAGAAACCCTGAAAAACCGGTGTTTTTGGCTTTTTTTTGTCGTTATTAAAGCTTGTTTTTGAATATATAAAAATTAAAACAATTTCTAAAGATAAAAATCGTAAACACAGAAAATACATTATTTTTCGGTTACTGTAAATCCTAAAAAATACAGTATCCAGATTAGAGGAAACAGGTTTAGTCTTTAAGTTATCACATTTTTAGTGGTTTTTAAAAAATTGAAATAATAAATCTTTACCATTTTGCTTAAATTTTTTGAGTTTTGTAAATTTTTGGCAGGGAGCAAACTTGGACGCGCGTGGACGCATGCGCCCGCACCATCCCTAATCAGGTTGATGCAATAAAATCAGAAAATCAGGATTCAAAAAAACGTGAAACTATTAAAAATTCCACCACAATGATTCCAATGTATTTCAGGAACATAAAAATACAAATGATTTATGGAACATTTGCATATTTGACAGTTATTACTGCAATGTCAATCGCCGGATATTTCTATTCTGTTGGATTTATTCCATTACACAAAAATTCCGAAGCAAAACTTCTACTTCAAAGCATGCCATTTTGGTCAGATATAACAGATATTGAAACATTTTGTGTTTCAAAACTTGTAAATTAAAATGATGTCATTTCCATAAAATTTAAATGAAATGTTTTAGATAACCGTAAATATTTTCTTGTTTTAAACGATGTTAAATATTATTACATTTTTTGGATTTTTTATAGTAATTTTTACAACTTTAAAGACATTTTTATTTTTAAAAACTTATGACAGAATAATGCCATTTCAAGCCATTGAAATTCACAAACAACTTGGAATTCGATTAATTTTGCAAGTAAGGATTTTGTTATGTTGGGGTAACTTTTTGACTATTTATGATGGTTTGAGTAAGCCTATCAAATTGCAAAAAAAATTTGCATAAGTTTGTTATTATCTGAAAGCTAATACATAAGTTTGTTATAATCACAATTTTATGCAAATTTTTAAGCAAGTTTTATAGGAATACTGGATCTAACGAAATGTTGATTTGTACTGATACCGTAATCATTAATTCCGTACCCAGTAATATTTAACAATTTTTAGGGAATTGTTCCATCTTTGATAGGATTAAATATAATGATTACAAGCGCCAGTGTTTATTTGATTGTTGATGATTACTCTGGTGGACTTTATATTTATATGTTTCTACCGTATGCTTGGGTATTTGTATTCAATGCTTTGATAACAATTTTTTCAATCAAATCCTATCGAAGAACTGTCTTAAAATGGTTGTTTTTGCCGTTTTTAGAACATTTTATTCCAGTAAATATGGATCAAAAAAGCAGCAAAAAATACGTTAAAGTTATTAAAGTTGCAGCTGTTAATGCAAATAATTAATTTGTTGTTTAATTAAAAACCCTTGGAATTGGTCTTGCCCCTCCGAAACTAATTAGCTGCCGATGTTTTTAATTCAAAGACATGCATAACAAAAATTTTGGACTCATAAGAGACAATAAAATGAACACTTTTTAATTAGCAATTACGTCATTTTTTCAAAGAAGTATTACTAATCTTTTTACTGAAAAACAAAACCAAGTCCAGCTACGTAAAAACTAATTTTCTGCTCAAATAATTTTTTAAAGACAATAATTTTTTCATTAACACACTTTTATTACTACATTAATAATGCTCATCATAGCAATAGCTAAAAATGACTACAAATTATTACTACCTTATTAAAATATTAAAATAAGATATATTTTAATCAAAAGTGGTATTAATTGTCCAAAAATATTAATACTTTAACAAAATTTTGCCATTTTCCTGGTTCCAAAATTTGCATATTCATGGCATTAAACACCTATTATGCTGTTGCTGAAATTTTGTTACATTTATTTCATTTTTCTGTTGTAATTTTAATGTTTGCAAAACAGAATTCAGCTTTTAAAGGACCATTTTACAATACTTTCAGGGTCGTAATTCTTGCTGATACTGCAAATTTTATTTATGTAAATTTTTCTCTTCAAAGCAAGGCTGTCCGGAAAAAAATTGCGGAATTCCGGAATGCCAAAAATCAGCCGAATTCCGGAATCCGAAATTCCAGACAGCCTTGCTTCAAAGAAATATTTATGCAAATTTTTGATAATTTTAGATGTGCCTTTATAATTTTGGTCCAACAATATCCTTCTTAATCCCGTTATTTCGGGATAGCATTCTATTTGGATCAATTATGATTTCAGCATTCACTTACATAATTGTAATAATCTTTTTTGGGCATGCAATTATGGCATTTAATCGATTCACGATTATTTGGTTTCCGTTACAGTATCATGGGATATGGAAAAGGCAATGGTATATTTATCTTTTGTTAATTTTGCCATTCTTAAATCAATGTTGGAGAATTCATGAACCTGCAAAGTATCAATTTGTGACTGAAACTACTGTAAGAGTGTCATATGTTGATGCAAAAAGTTCGGCATTTTATTTTTTACATACTGCTGTGATTTTTGTTACTTTTACATTTTTGGCAGCAATTTTTAATGGTCTTTCTTTTATTAAATTTGGGCTTTATAAAAATGATATGTTAAATGTGAATGAGAAAAATTTGTTGTGTAAGTACTTTTTGGGGAAAATGCCGTGGCATTCACGTTCGAGATTCATGGATATTTCGCTAAAATATATTTCGCCAAAAAATTTGTCACGGATGTTTAGGGTGACCGAAAAGTTCCAAATTTTTATACGGTGGTAATTTAATTGGTTAAATTTAATTACAACCTGCCCCCGCTTTTTGAACGGAACTTATCCCATTGGATAGCCCCAGGGCAGTTATGCATAACCCCAAAATATTTCCGGTGAATGGCCTTTCTTTATGCAAATTTGTAAAAATGAAGTACGAAAAATCCACGATCCCGGGTCGACGATTTTTCGAAAATTCTTGTTTAACGCACATTTTTTAAATTTCATTTCCAAAAATTAGCATAATAAAAGGCCATTCACCGGAGATACTTTAGGGTAATGACTAACTGCCAAAAAGCTATCTTATGTAATAGGTCTTGTTCAAAAAGCGGTGGGCCAGGTTGATGCCTTCCCTTGTAAGCTTTTATGCCATGGAATGCCATCAATTATGACAAAATTTTTGGCATTTTTTTTTTGGCGAACTATCCATATATCTTAATCCCACAATTTTGTAGTTGTTTCAATGATCACATTTATTGTTCAATTGCTTCGTTCTGTTTACACTGTTCAACAGGCTTTCTTCTCAGAATACACAGATTTAACTGCAATTTTCGTTCAAATGCATCCATTTATTAATGATGCATTCGGTCTTTCTGGAACTCTGTCATTACTGTTTTTAAGGTTTGCAGTACTTTAAATATCTTACAGTAAATAATAAAAAATTTCAGCAAAAGCACTCGAAAAGAATATTTACTGTTTTATTTTCCAAGTTCTCAAAATCTTAAAAATTTTACAACAAAATGTAAAAGCCTTATTATTACTCATACACATGGAACAACAGCAACTGTTCATCCAATTTCGATTACCTAATTTTATTAATGGAAATAAAATAGAAATTTTAATTTTTGGTATTTTTAAATTATTAATTTAGTTTTTATTCTTTCAAAATAGTTGCCGGCAATAACAAAAAAAAATGATTTCTATGTATTTTTAAATTAATTGTTCATATTTTTAATAAGAAATTTGAAGCGAAAATAATTACTTTAGCCAGATTCAGAGTAAATTGGATTACGCATAAAGAAAAGCAACAACAATGACAGAATAAAGTTAAAAGGGCAGTGGCATTTAAAGGAGATGTTTCATTTAATCCATTTTTTATTTCGCAAGAAAGTTCGCGAACCGCAAATAACTGATATTCAGGGATTTTCGCTTTTTCTATTTTTTTTGTCAACAAAAGAAATATTATTAACAAAAGATTATAAAATATTAGAATAATATTGTGGTTCACAGGAACAACATCAATATTCGTTAAATTTGGAAATATTTTTGTGTTGAAGTAAGATAACAGTTTTGATTATATATCAAAAATGCCATAAAATAAAGTCCAAATGTTTGATATTAATACCTTGCCTTTTATTAAAAACTGATGGGAAAGACATTATCTAGTAGTCTTTTAGGGGTAACAATAAAATATTTATTTTCTTTATCACAACTTTTTGTACTAGTATTTTTGAAAAAAATATATTAAAAATTCAAAAAAAGCATTTAGTAAGAAAAAAGTCAATAAAAAGCTTTGTTTTGGTTTTTAACAAGAAAGAAAGCTTCTATGGATTAAACTCCAAAAAATGAAGTTTGTATCTTTTAAGAAGAAAAAGGGCGAGTCGCATTTAGTTTAATTTAGATTAAAAAATGCTCAAATGAGAAATTCATCAACGTCTCCATCAACATCTCCATCGATGAATATCAGTGTTATAGTGTCTTTATAGCACTTACAGCTCAATTAAGCCATTTTTATGCAAAAAAAGCAAAAGTTTGATCATTTTTGACATTTTTTACATGGTACCCCATGTGACCCCAAATACCCCAGCCCCTGACCCTCCAACCTTCAGAATATGTTTCTTAACCCCTATAGACCATTCCCTGAAAGTTTCAGCCCATACCTACCACGATTTATCGATTTATAGCATTTGTTCGTTTATTCTAAGTTCGTTTATTCTAGATTATGCAGCTGCGCTGCGCTTTTGACAGTTATTGAAAATCAGGGAAATGCATTGTTCTTTTTTCATTCCCGATTGACACAAATTTTTTTTTGCATTTATTGAAAAAACATGTTTAAACTTTATAGGTCATTTTTTATTTTTAATCCACTAAATTACCGTACTTTGATTTAATTAACAAAATTAAATTTATAAAGATCATCATAAACAAAATCTGTTCCATTTCCTTCAATTGTAACTTCCGTTGGCAAAGTTGCACTTTTATGATCTGTTGTTGGAATCCAAGGCCTTTCTTTTTTTGTTGCCAAAATTAGACCATATTCATCTCCAATTGCTTTAAATCTTTCTCCATAATCTCTCCAAACTTTAACATCTTAAAAATTTCCACTTTTCAAAAAAATTTGCATATTTCTCTAAAAATTACCCATTATTTGTTGAAGTTTTTCAGCAAAAGCTTGGGTATCGTCAACAGCAATCCCAATTTCACTGATGCAATTTACATGTTTGTTTATATCAAATTTTGTATCGCCAGTTTTAAATTCATTGTCTAAATTATAACGAGCAATAAATTCAAGAATATTTTCATCGGCATCATAAAAATAAACAGATTTGGCATTCCAATCTAGGTGATCTGTGTATTTGTCTTTTCCATCAGTGACTTGTGGAATGCCTCGAGATAGAAGAAAGTTATCAGTGGCATCCTAAAATTCATGGTTATCAAAAAAATTAATATGTTTAACAAAAAATTTGCATAAATTCAGAAATTTGCATAGTAAATGTGTAACATTTAAAAAGCTAAAAATCTGAATTTTCAACAGCAGCAAATTTATGCAAATTTTTTAGCTGAAGAAGAAAAAAAGTTCAATTTTTAAAAAGCAATATAATTTATGCAAATTTTTGTAGTAATTTTGAAAATAATATAGTTCCATTTTTTATTAGCAATAAAAATTTATGCAAATTTTGCAGCTTATTTTTTGTAGAAAAAAAGTTCACTTCTTCAATAACAATAAAATTTATGCAAATTTTGTGACATCTTTGGGAAAAACCATTAAAAAAGCTTACCTCTAATAATGACGGGAAAATGTTGAAACAATAATGGTAATATCCATTTTTGGTAAAATCTTTTCTTTCTTCAATCTCCAAAATTGTTGAACCAGTTTTAACAGAAAACAAATTTTTGCTGTCATTCAGCAACTTCAAACCCAATTTTTCAACATAAAATTGCTTTTGTGAAACAAGATTTTGAGTTGCTAATCGAACAATTTTGAACTTCATTTCAGCGAAGTCAAAAACAACAACAGAAAAGCAAAAAAATGAGAAAGTGACAAAAAATCAATTCATTTTTGGAAAAGACTACAAAAACTGAAGTTTGATTTTGTGATAATCGGCCTCTTTGATGTACTTTTTCTTTCAAAAACACTTAAAAGATGACTTGTTTACTTCGATTGATTTTTTGAAGGACGACATTGTTTGGAAAAAATGGATACAGCTTTATGCAAATTTAAAAATTGCAACAGAAGAAATAAATTATTAGAAGTGGAGTTGTAGCTGCTGAAATAAAATTACAGTAACCACAAAACATTTGCATAAATTTTTTGTGGTTACAAAAAATTTGCATACTGTAGGGCCAAATCAATCATCCCTCCGAGTATCTGTTCCACCCATTACTGGTACTTGGCAGCCTTCATTACTGCAAAAATAGGGTGATCTAGTTAAATTTTATATCTGCTATTAAAATTCAGTAAATGTATGACTCATTCCTCCAAGTCTACAAAAAAGACCCCAAAACTAAAACAAAGAAAAAGGTTTGATTAAAAACTTCCCCTTTCATTAGTGTCAACAGACAGCTAAAAAATTGCTTCTGCAAACAACAAAATCATAGCTTTAAAAACTTCTAACCTAAAAAAAGATCAATCACAGTTCGATTTTACTCACTTATATTTCATCCACCAAAATGTGTCAAAAAACTCTACTTTTTATTTACACAAAAATTACTTTTTTGAAAGTATTTAAGATTTGAAAGGTTTCTTTTCTTTTGTTAAAATTAATTTAAGAAAGTGGATTTTTAAAATGTATTTAATTTTAGGGATTTTTATTTCATTATATTTTCGTAAGTTTGAAACTTTTGTTGTTTTTGTTTCAAAAAAATTGTTTTAGAAGTTCATTCCCAGGCAATTGGAACAGGAGCACAACCGACTAGAACTTGTAACACCTGTCAACAGTATAATAATCCCCCTCCACCACCACCTCCCCCACCAGTAGTCAGTAGCCCACAATGGAATACCTGGGGTGCATGGTCATATTGCAGGTATGCAAATTTCTTACAAGAGAAGATATCATTATGTCCAGCCGATTTTCGAACGAGACCTATCGCATTATTTAGCCGTAGGTCAGTTATGCATAACCGCAAAATATTAGCGTAGAATCGCTTGCAAATTGAAATGAAGTTCGAAAAATCCATGATTCCTAGATCGACGATTTTTTAAAAATCCCTGCGTCATGCACTGTTTCAAACTTCATTTTCACAAATTTGCATAATAAAATGCCATTCAATGGAAATATTTTGGGTTATGCTTAACTACCATAGGGCTATATAATGGGATAGGTCTTGTATAAAATGCGGCGGGACATGTTGATAACGTCACTTGTTAGCAGCAAGTGTCTAATGTCCCATTTTAAGTGCAACCTGCGGTGGCGGGTATCAAACCCGGCAACGAACTTGTAATACTCAATGTGGCGTTTGTCAATGTCAAGGTCCTTCAACTGAACAAGAATCATGTAATACCCAACCTTGTCAGGTCACAACTTGTAACACTTGCAACAATCCACCCCCACCTCCACCAGCTTGTTCAACCTGTAATGTTCAACCTCCAGCTTGTAGCACTTGTGGTGGAAGCCCAGCAATTGGAAGTGGAATTTCAATGGGCTCTAATGCTTATTATGATCCATATCGAAATGGCAAAAAACGTCGTCGTCGTCAAGCTAATAAAGTTGATGAAACAGTAATTGCTTGATTATTGATTGATAATATTGTTGAATAAAACTATTAAAAACACTGATTAAATACAATTTAACAAAGTTCTCTAAGAAGGGATGTTTTTTGTTGCCACTCAAAAATGTAATTTTTTGGGGTTTTTTATTACCCTTTTACTAGTCCAAAAACGTGTTTAAAATTAAAAAAAATACAAAAATTTAAAAAAATATTCAAAAATTATTTAGTGAAATTACTGTATGCATAATATGCCGCTCCAACTGCAACAACTTCATCAGGGTTTTGTTCGCAAATATGGTTCGCTTTTGGGAATATTTGTTGAAGGAGTTCTTTAATCATTGGCATTCGACTTCCACCACCAACTAGAAGTACTTTATCGATCTTATCAGGGGTATAGTTCGATTCGAATAAGGCTGCTAGAATTGTATTTCTCACTTTATTTATTAGAATTTGAGTCATGCTTTCAAATTCTTTCCGATTGATTGAAATTATTCCTTCTTGAGTTGTATCAAAATCATCAATGTCTAAGCTGAAACATTATATTTGTCAATTAAATCTGGTAGCAAACAAAGAAAATACAAACCTACAACTTTCCATTGAAGATAAAGTTTCTTTAATCTTTTGACATTTACTCATCAAAACAAACTTTCTATTATTTTCCACTGAAATACCGTATTTTGTGCTAAGAGCATTTTTAAAATGATTGATTAAAACTGTATCAAAATCCCTTCCACCAAATTTTGAATCACCTGTATTGGAGATTATTTGAATCTGATTGTTTACAATTTTAAATACACAAACATCCAAAGTACCACCACCTAAGTCAAATAACAAAACATTAGAATTATTAGGAATTGGACGATCATTGAAATATGCAAATGCAGCTGCAATGGGCTCTGGAAGCAAATGAATAGTTTCCCATCCAGCAAGTTTTGCAGCTTCGAATGTTGCAGATTTTTGTGATTCAGTAAATGCAGCTGGAACAGTGATAACAACATTGCCTAACTTTGTTCCTTGAAATGCTTCAGATTTTTGCTTGACTTGTTTCAACAAATCTGCAGCAACTTCTTCTGCACTGATATTCCCCCTTCCACCAAACTTGGATATTTCAAGGTAAACTTTCCCATTTGTTTCTATCAGTTCAAAAGGCCAAAGCGAATCAATTTCAATGTTGTCCATGCATCTTCCAATGATCCGTTTTGAATCAAATACTGTAGATTTTGAGAAATTTCGAAGCCGATCAACAACTACTATTCCACATTTTACTTTTTCTTCATCATATGCAACATAAGATGGAAGCAATCTTTCCCCAGTATTGTCTAAAGGTACTGTATGAATTCCATTTTGTCTTATTACTGCTGCGCAACACCTCGAAGTTCCAAGATCAATCCCAATCGCATTTATTTCGGGGTTAAATGGTATGCAAATTTTTGGCACTGCGTAATGTAAAATTTGATTTGAAGCGTTTTCTTTGAAAGAAATATTTTCAAAAAATGAATATTCTTGACCTTCAAAATTAATTGACAAAATTTCGTTTACATCTATTTGAACGACGACAGTACATCTAGAATAAAATGGAATTTCAATAATCTCTATTCTTTCGTAATTATCTGTTGTCTAAAACAGTCACATTTTATTGATTAAACTTAAATTTCAGGTACTTACTACTTCGATTAAGTCTTCTTTGGATGGATTTGTTATTAATTGTGAAAAGTATGATGGTAAATTTCTGCCAAATTTGTAAAACTTAATTTTGTTCTTTTGAATAATTACATTTAGATTTCGAGACAAAAAATTTTCCGCAACCAAATGTGCAAAGTTGGTGTCTCCAGATGTTATTCTTGCTTTCATCAAACTACCTTTGGAATCAGAATAGCTCGGATCAAAATTGAAAAACTTGCAATCTGGCACATTACTGAAAATCCCTTTAACAATATTTTTTGAAAAGAGCAAAACAGTTGGTCCTTTATTTAGCTTCGATTCCTTTGCAATTTTGTTCATTTTTTCATATAACGCGCCGCCAAATATATGTAAAAACAAAAATCTTCAAAAAAACTAAAACTTATAGTTTGTTAAGGCAATAACAGTTTTTAAATAAAACCTAAAATTTAGAATCTTGTTTAACATTATTATAAGAAAATCAAAAATTTTGAATAAAGTTAATAAGTATTGTTTCATTGAATTTTTTTGAAATTTATGTTAATACTTAACAAAAAACAAAAATTTTGATAATTTTTTATTTCTGCCAAGCTTCTTTGAAGGAAGTTCTTAACAGAAATCAAATTTGATTTTTGTTAAGCCTTTTTCTTAACAGAAATCAAATTTGATTTTTGTTAAGCTCTTTTCTTAACAGAAATCAAATTTGATTTTTGTTAAGAACGATTTTAGAAAGGAACCGAAAAGTTTTTGATCAAAAAGCCGGCGCGGGGAATCGAACCTCCGCGGTCTGCAACGCAAGCGCGTTTAACGCTTGAGCCATGAAGACAACAAAAAAGTTCTTTTCTTTTTGCCTTTTAAACAAGCGAGAAAAAAAGAAACGAGCGCGCGGCTTTGAACACAAAACGCCAAAGAAAAAACATTGATGTTTAAAAGGCAAAAAGAAAAGAACTTTTTTGTTGTCTTCATGGCTCAAGCGTTAAACGCGCTTGCGTTGCAGACCGCGGAGGTTCAATTCCCCGCGCCGGCTTTTTGATCAAAAACTTTTCATTTCCTTCTAAAAATCATTCTTAACAAAAATCAAATTTGATTTCTGTTAAGAAAAGATCGGAATAATATTAATTGTTACCCCTATTTCGGATGAATTTTTCCCCTAATTATTTCATCTCCCCTTTTTTGGATGAATTTCCCCCCTATTTTTTTCATCTCCCCTAAAACGGATGAATTTTACCCCTAATTTATTAATTCCCCCTTTTTCGGATTAATTTTACCCCTAATTAATTAATCTTGTCTTCTACAACACTTAAGCGTAGATATAATATTGCCTTAGGACAATGGTATTAACCATAAATGTGTATGTCACAGCGTAAGGCCCTCGATTCGCTCGGGCCATATAGTAAAGACCTAAAATAATGCCCTGGCTTCGTTCGGGCTAACTATGCCTAAATACATGGCTACTTTATAGCTACAAAGACTGAGAGTGATATGTTAAAGGCTAAGTTTGGCATGTCATAGTCTAAGATGGATCAGGATTGCATAAAATTGTGAATTTCGTGACTTAAATAATTAAGATTATTAAATTAGGGATAAAATTAATCCGAAAAAGGGAGAATTAATAAATTAGGGGTAAAATTCATCCGTTTTAGGGGAGATGAAAAAAATAGGGGGGAAATTCATCCAAAAAAGGGGAGATGAAATAATTAGGGGAAAAATTCATCCGAAATAGGGGTAACAATTAATACTATACCGAAAAGATCTTAACAAAAATCAAATTTGATTTCTGTTAAGAAAAAGGCTTAACAAAAATCAAATTTGATTTCTGTTAAGAACTTCCTTCAAAGAAGCTTGGCAGAAATAAAAAATTATTAAAATTTTTGTTTTTTGTTAATATTTTATTAACAAATTTTAAGAAAATGTAACTTTTTTAATACATTGCTGCAAATTTCAAAAAATTTAGTTTGTTTGAATTTTTGTGATTTTTTGAACAAAAGTTGCATTAATCAGATATTCTTGATTTTTGGTGAAAAATGAGAAAAAAAATTCATTTTTATTGAATTTTGTTCTTACATATATTTGGCGGCGCGTTATATTCCCATTTTCCAATAAATTTAGCTTTTTGATCACTTTTTAACCAAACATAAAAATGTTGCAACCAATGTATCCAAATTATATCATTATTTCTTGGTTCATACGGTATTTGGGACAGTGCATTCAAGTACAACGCTGTTTCCCAGTTAATTATCTCAACTTTCTTAAATCCATTTTTTAATCCTTTTTCCATAAATTTTTTACGGATTTTATCTCCGTAGGTGTCATCCAAACAAATACAAAGATAGCCAGGTTTTGCATTAATTCTCGAAATGATTTCGTCATACACCAAATTAACGTTCTCTATTTGATGAGGTTTAACTAAAAATGGATGTTTAAAAATGATGAAAAAATTAATTTACAAACACAAAACCTGCCGTTAATGGGGAATGGAATAATTTTTTTTCTGTTTCATTATAATATGAGATCTCTTCCCAATTTGGAGATATTCCAACATGAACTGTCATCTTTCAGATTTTATGAATATGTAATCAAAGCAGACGAAACAAAATGTGTTTCTACTTTTAACTATCATTAATTATTGATTTTTTTCATCGTTTCAATGCAATAGCAGTGAAAGAATGTTAAACAAAGGGTGTTTTGCTGTTGATTTAAAACAATATAAAAAACTGATAACCATGACCACATTGAATTTTGTTGCTTTTAAAATCAACAGAGCAACAAAAGCTTTTGTTTATTTTAATTGTAACGCATTATTTTTAAGTTTTCATTGAGACAGATAACACGTGATATCACAATGACGAGAAAAGAAAGGTTATTTACCTAAATAATCAAACCTTAAAAAAGTGAGTATAATTTTTTTCATCTATTTAATATTGAATTTTTCTTGTTTTACAGAAATGAATTGACTTCTTTTTTTCTTCAACACTTTTGTGGTTCACAGCATCACATACATCAAGATAATGTTGTCAGGATTATCAGGGAAAAATTATATAAAAAATTCAAACAATTGTTTTCTTTTTTTCACAAGTATTTAAAAAATACGTAAAGAAAGAGAAATTTGAAAATAGAGAAATAACATTTTCCTCCCACTTTTAATCAATGCACAAAACCGACCCGTTTGAGATAAGATCAGCAAAAGATTTAAAAAAATACGCAACACGACTCACTGAAAAAAAAGGATGCGTTTTTAGCCCCCATAAATGTGCACTTTTTGCCCCCTTTTTGGGACCCTTAACTGCATTACTACCCTCAAGGTGGGGGCTTTTTTTACAAAACACAATAGCCCCTAAGAAGGGGGCCAATTTGCCCCTACATGGGGGCTTTTTTTAAAAGTACATCGATGTTATCATAAATTATTTTTCTAAACTTTAAATATATATTTATTTAAATTTCGAGGTATAAATCACCCCTGTGCATATCCAAAAATTTCAGGCAAATATTGCACACTCCAATCAGGAATGCGCAAAATTTGCGCCAGCACTGCACCGGATTATCCCGGTGCACCAGGCATGCACCAGGTGGTGCAAGCTTTTTTTCTGATTATCCCAAGATTATATCCTTGAAATAAGGAAGCAGAAACAAGCTTGATGGGGAAGAAACCGCTCTAGCTTATTTATGTTTTTTGGAGATAAAATTGCAAAGCGAAGTCGAAAAGGAAAGCAGACAGCCAAAGAGAGACTCTCTCTTCTTAAAGAAAAAAAAATGTTACGTAAAGGGTTTCTTTTCCAAAATGCCCCTTTTTGTAACAGGCAATTTGCCCCCTTGTATGGGCTTATTTTGCCCCTTCTTCCGATGGGCTTTCTTAACACTTGCACTCTTTTTTTTCAGTGCTCGTAAATGCAATTAATAGGTAGAAATAACCTTGAAGGTGACGACCAAGACAGAAAGGAAAATGAATTCTCTCAAGTTTATTCCCGAAAATCAACAAGTATTTTAACACAAAAATAAAGTAGTCCTTAAAAAAAGCTCAAATTCTCATCTTTTCTTCTATCAATACCATACTGTTTTGAATTACTGTAGAAAAATTACGGTAGTTAAAGAATTTTTTTTTAAAAATAAATTCGATTGTTCTCTGTACTATCTCAAAGCAATGTTTTTTGACGCTTCATACATGTATTTACAATAATTAATACCAGGAAAAATGTATCAACAGAAAAGATACGGTAGCAGTATAAACAAGTAAGTATAGTTACAGTAACAAACCATCTTCAAAAATAACAATTCTTTATCAAAATAAAAGTAATCACAAACAACAAAAAATATTCTAAACATCAATAAAAGAACAACGAATTTTCAATAATTCACATGCTTCTTCAAGTTTCTTTTGAACCCGCTTCTTTGCAACTTCTGATTCCGCAGCAAATTCATCAAAAAGACAAAAAGCAACTTCTTCAGGTTTTTCTCCAATTTCATTTTTGATTACTTTGATATGTTCTTTGAGAAGTAAAGCCATCAAAAATTCTGGTGGAGAACATTTTCGACATCCATCATAATTATCAAATTCAAGAAGGACAGGATTTTCAGCATCATGAGTCAAAGTAAAGTTCCAATTTTCATCTTTTTCAATTGCATCAGGAGGCATTGACATAATCTTGACAATATCTTAAAAATGTTTAATTACAGTAATTAACAAATGAAAAAAAATCTTACCATGAACGACAAAAGTTGATTTTGTTTTAAAACTTTCAACAGCTTTTTCACCAAAAATGGGCTTTTCTTTTGAGAATTTCAGAAAAAGTTCTCTTCCATAAATTTCTAAAAGTAATTACTGTAACAAGTTTTTGCACAAATTGAAAACTTACTATTCCATTCATTAAGAAACTTATACCCATTTTTGGCAGCTTGATAGACACAAATAACAGAGCATTGATCAAAGAATCCAATAACAGGAAGTTTTGTAGAAGTTTTTGCAAGAGTTGTTGGAAGATCACGAATGCCATCAATTATGATTGGTTCAACTTGACAAACAGGAAACTTTTCAGCATCTACGGTAACAGTGATTCTGGATCGATGACTTTCTGCAGTTGTATTTACTTCACCAAGTGGAACCATTGCTTTTACATGCATATTTGGATCAGGGAGAATGTCACTTGGAAAGAAGCTCTTGCTTAATTTTTTATCACAAGAAGTAAACTAAAAATGTAGACTTAATTAAAGAAAGAATAATAATAGAAGTAAAATAACTTACAGTATATTCAGCATATGGCTTCTTAACGGTAACAGACTTTGAAAATGGCAACATTTCTTGTTCAGCAACAATAATCAAGGGAATACTACTTTCAGGATTAATCATCATACAAGGAGCAAACTTTTCATACTGTGAAAAGAGAACAACATGTCTTTCAAAAGTAGGAATTGACATTGCCTAAAAGGATATTAAAGAGAATTTAAAATTAAAAAAAAAGATAAAATTCAACATAAAATTCACGAAATTTAGCTTTTTTTCGAAGGAATGTTTGAACAGCGATGCAAAAAAAATTATTTGGCATTGAAACACATAATGCCAAAATAAGAAATTTTTATAAAAGTTACAGCTGTTGTTTTCCAGATTCCACCTCTAAAATTAATCAAACTACTGATTTTAAATTATAACTCTCTTGGCTGATTGTTAACAAAAGTGATATCAAATAAATAAAAATAACAGCAGCAAAAAAGCGAAACTTTTTCGTATAGACTTTTACTAACGCGATGCATTTTTTTATGCTCAAAAAAAGTGAAACAAATCAAGGATAATACAAGCCGGCGCGCGAGCCATAAACATCGACATCAAAAAAAGTCTATCGTGGCCTAGCATTGCTTCTTCAGTTGAAAAAAAAGCAACAGAAAACAAAATGTTTTTTAAAAAATTTAAAAATTTAAAGGGAGAGGACGGGAAGGAAGAAGTTTATTTTTTTTATTACTGTGGTCCCACCCTGAAAGCTCTCTACTAAAAAAATTTTTGATTCTCAAAAAAAAAATTTTACTCGATTAGTAGAGAGCTTTCGGGGTGGGACCACAGTAATAAAAAAAAACAAACTTCTTCCTTCCCGTCCTCTCCCTTTAACCAAAAAAACCAGATTTGTCCCAATTTGTGCCTGTAGGTAAATCGACCCTGGAGAAGACGATTCTACTTTCTGTTTATGCTTAAAAAATTTCTTACGGTAGGGGGTGGTATAAAAATCGATGTTCGAGATATTCGAATGCTTCCAAAAGCGTCTTTTTCGAATTCCTCATGGTCGAAAACTTGTACAAAATAAAAATAATGACAAAAAATTAATTTGTCGATTTTTCGCATTAGATCGAAAATTTCTCGTCTTTAACCTTTGATATACGATAACCAACGTAAGAAATTTTTTAAAGCAAAAACAGAAAGCATGATCGTCTTCTCCAGGGTCGATTTACCTATAGACACAATTTGGGGCAGTTTTATTTTTTGCGTGTGGATTTTTTGAATCATTCACAGACTACGTCTTAAAAGGAAGCTTAAGCGTTCCTCGAATTTTGTGCGCACAACGAAAAAAATCATATTAGATTGTCTTTCAAAAAAAAAAAACAATAAAAATGAGTCATCCTTTTTCTTTTTTTTTGCTGACTGAACAATTTTGCATTCATTGATTGAAACTTAGCACTGAATTTTTCAGTCACAGCTTTTTTGAATATTTTGTTTAATAACTGCTAAAAAGGAACCTGAAAAAATTTGGGTTCTAACATTTTATTATATAATTGTAAATCAACAAATTTGAAGTCCCAAAATAAATATAGTTATTATTTATCAGAGTGCAGTAACACGAATCATTATTTAAAGAAATCAACTTTGAATTACTCAAAAACACAAGAAAAAAAATATAAATTTTGTTGTTTTACCAAAAATCGAATTGAAAGTTTGTGTAAGAAAATTGAAAAACGGATCATTAATGTTTATTGCCGTGTCAAAAATCAATAAATGTTTTACAATTGTGTGTACGTTTGTCCGAACACCCATGCCTTTCTTTTGTTACAAGTTTTTGTCTCACTTAAATAAAGACTTTGGCTTGTTTTTCTCAGTTAAATTTTCATTAGTGCCCAAACAACCTCTGCTAGTTTTTTGAAAATGTCCTGCATATTTTATGAAAGTTTATTTCATTTATCACAATATTGTGATATTTATATTTCTGATGTTGATTGACAAAAAGTGGCAAAACAAAAATATCTATGCTCTATTTGCCTGACTAAAGGTAATAATATCTCATCCCAAGGACAATGCAAAATTGTACAAAAATGTTATATTTGTTTTTCATCAACTCATCATACCGTATATTGTCCTGATAGATTTATAGGTAAACTAATGTTACAATTTAAACAAATTTTTAATTAATTAAACAATAAAGATTTTGTGGTGATTGGGGATGTCTCCTTTCTCGTGAACAATAGTCCAACTAATGTTTGATGAAAGGATGGTTTCCTCCATTACAAAACTACCAAAAATTTTCATCAAGGAGATGATCTTTTGTTTAGTATTTTTTTTAAAATATCTAAAATATTCAAACAACTCTTTTCTTTCACGAAAAATCGCATCAACAAAACGTTTTTGCAAAACAAATGTTTGAGAAAGATGCAGTTTTTTGTTGATTGGGATTAAGCTTTTAAGAAGAATGCAGCTGTTGTTCATGTCATTTTGCTTAATTTAGGGAAAAAGCATTGAAAAAAACAACAACAATTTTTTTAACAAGATCCAAAGTAAAAAACAATGTGTATGTAGCTAGATAATAACAAAACAATGTTTTCTTATTTTGTTGATAATATCTGATATTGTTTTTTCTACTTTATTGTGGTTTTTCTTTCAAATAAACAAACAAAAACTCTGTCGATATTTTTTTCTTTGTGCTTTCTAAATTTTTAAACAACAAATTTAAACAAAATGAAAATTAAGAGTTTGATCCACAAAAAAATTTTTAACTTTTTTTTTTCATTCTAAATGTTTTGTTTAGAGGTTGAATCTATTTTTTAAAAGTATTATTACTTTTTAATGTTTTTTATGGCTTTAGTTGTAAACTACTAAAAATTTCTTCAAGCAGATGATCTACTTAGCATTTCTAAAAATATCCAAAATATTCAAACAACCCTTTTTTTACATTCGCATTAATAAAACAAAGGTTCTAAAAAGATGCATTTTTTCGCTGCCCAATTTTTGAAAAAGTGCAGCTGTGTTATCTGCTATTTTTATTGATTGAAGAACCATTTAAGAGCAACACATCAATCACATCAAGTGTTAACCATCGTACAAAGTAAAGCAATTTTTTATATTTTTTTAAAAACAGAGTATTTGAACATAAATATGCACAATTTTTCAATGTAAAATGACTATTTTATCTAATGTATCATATTTGAAATAATGTAAACCGAAAACATAGCATTAGCATAGTTTGGAGTATGCGAAATTTAATACTTTTTTATATTGTTGAAAGACACATATAAATAATTTATTTTATTTAAGATAATTTTTACTAACAGTTCTTTTTAAAAAACGCTTTATTAACATTGAAAAATTTCTTAAAAATTAAAACATCATATTCATTTAAAAAACCGGCCATTAATAAAAACCTTTTTGTTTATAAAAAAAGAAGAAATGTTTGTCTTTCCTGTTTTAAAAAAATCTTCCCTTTGTTTATTTTTTTCAAACAAAACATAAAAAATGAAGGACGTTGAATTTCAAGGTTGTATAATCGACTTTTTTTCAAAATCGAGTAACACCTGCCAACACCACTTTTTTAAAATGGTCGTATAGACATGAAATTTTGTAGATAAGGTAAATTAGGTCCAAAAATAAGTATAAAGTAGGTTTCAGACCATGAAACAGTCTAGATTCCGAGTTACCCTAGCACCCTACCTCACCCGTGGAAAAAATCAAATATCTTAGATATGGTCAAATTTGGTAGTGGAATCGATAAAGGGACTCAAAATAAGTCTGTATTTAAAATTTCAGAATTTTTGGACCACTGGGACCAAAATGCCATCAACTTTAAATTACCAAAAATCTTCATGCCTATGTTAACTTTTTTTTTCACATAACATCTTACAACTTTCCATGCTTGGAAACGATGCAGAATATTCTCTAGTTTATTTTAGTATATAACTTTTTTCACAGGAGTGGGGGGAACCCTGTCATTTCTCAAAAAAACTACCAAAGTCTACATCTCCAGCATCAACCCTGGGGCATAACTCATCAATGGGGTCAGATATTGACATAAGGTGACTTACATGATGAAATACTATGTTACTGGACTATGCTGGATGAGTTTCATGACATATGAACATGATTTCGAAATATGCCACCACTATGAAATTGCGAAATTTTGCAATATCATGCATTGGGGTATTAATTCAAAAAATGGTAATTTTTCTTAAATTAAAAGGGAGAATGGGTGCTAATAGTAAAATATAGATAATAAATTAGTATTTTAAAGCATTAAACATTAAATTTGGTTAAATCCTGATTTTAGGGGACAACTCGAAAAATAGGTGTATTTTGGTCATTTTTGGAGGTATTCCAAAATAGTTAAAAACATCATATATCAACTTTTTGTGCTTTTTATGATAAAATATAGCATGTCTAGAGTATTTATGCAAATTTTCAAGTTTGGAAAATCTCTACTTTCCATTTCGCAGCATTTTGAATATCAAGGTAGTTGCGAGAAATTAAATCTTCAATAAATCAGTTTTTTTCATCTTCAAAGTCTTCAAAAACATGTTTTCTTTGTTTTTTGTGATTATTCCATTATTTTGAGCCGAGCTTCGACATCAAACAATATGAAATCAACAATTTTGAATTTTCAAAAAAATCAAAAATTTTAAAAACGCGATAAAGTTGGAATTTTTGTTGCAATTGGTTTAACCAAGTTAAATATTGCATAAATAATATAAAAAATGTGTCTAAAATAGTTATAAGTAGAGAAAACAAGCTTTTTCATGATATATGTGGGTCAAAAATAGTATCATTTTCAAAATGCTGCGAAATGGAAAGTAGAGATTTTCCAAACTTGAAAATTTGCATAAATACTCTAGACATGCTATATTTTATCATAAAAAGCACAAAAAGTTGATATATGATGTTTTTAACTATTTTGGAATACCTCCAAAAATGACCAAAATACACCTATTTTTCGAGTTGTCCCCTAAAATCAGGATTTAACCAAATTTAATGTTTAATGCTTTAAAATACTAATTTATTATCTATATTTTACTATTAGCACCCATTCTCCCTTTTAATTTAAGAAAAATTACCATTTTTTGAATTAATACCCCAATGCATGATATTGCAAAATTTCGAAATTTCATAGTGGTGGCATATTTCGAAATCATGTTCATATGTCATGAAACTCATCCAGCATAGTCCAGTAACATAGTATTTCATCATGTAAGTCACCTTATGTCAATATCTGACCCCATTGATGAGTTATGCCCCAGGGTTGATGCTGGAGATGTAGACTTTGGTAGTTTTTTTGAGAAATGACAGGGTTCCCCCCACTTCTGAGAGATAAGTTATATACTAAAATAAACTAGAGAATATTCTGCATCGTTTCCAAGCATGGAAAGTTGTAAGATGGTATGTGAAAAAAAAAGTTAACATAGGCATGAAGATTTTTGGTAATTTAAAGTTGATGGCATTTTGGTCCCAGGGGTCAAAAAATTCTGAAATTTTAAATATAGACTAATTTTGAGTCCCTTTATCGATTCCACTACCAATTTTGACCATATCTAAGATATTTGATTTTTTCCACGGGTGAGGTAGGGTGCTAGTGTAACTCGGAATCTAGACTGTTTCATGGTCTGAAACCTACTTTATACTTATTTTTGGACCTAATTTACCTTATCTACAAAGTTTCATGTCCATACGACCATTTTAAAAAAGTGGTGTTGGCAGGTGTTACTCGATTTTGAAAAAAAGTCGATTTTGTATCATAAACTACAAAAATAAACACTATAATTTTAAAACTTTATCGCAATCTTAAGGTTCTGTCAAATCTCTTTTATTTTTTACAAAAAATTATAATTACAAGCGTCTTTCTAGAATTTCCTTGAATCACAAAGCAGGTGTTTTGTACATGTAATCATGTTTTCAATGAACTCCTTCAGATGTTGTGGAAACTACAAAATAAAAATTTATGTTAAAATGTCATGCTATAATTTTTCCGTTAACCTCTTGATGAAGTTTGATGCATATTGCTGTTATTAAATATATTTTCATAAAAGTTTTGCAAAAGCATATGTTTACTGTTAGGTAGTAAAATTATACACTGAAAATTCCAGCTGTAGCTTTCTTTCTTTAAAAAGGGTTTTAAAATTTAAATAAAAAATAGTGCTGTCGTAGCTAAAGATTTTTTATTAATAGAAAAATATTCTACAAAAAATGAATATTTCATTTAGTGAAAAAATCATCATTTTCTTTGAACTTTTGTTTTATATCTTTCAATTATCTGTTTTGATAATTTTATTGATCAAAATTCGAAAAGATTTTAATTCTGGATTTTATCATATTTTGCTGATTATTTTTATATCTGATTTTATTTATTTTGCTATAATTGTAAGCTTTTGTTAGAGTTTTTGAGAAACAATCTGAATACATATTTCAGTCAATTTTTTCTCTCCGATTACCACGATATGGTATATGGACAAATTTTTATGTAAATAATGGATGGTTTACGTCTTTTTGTTACACATTTTCTGCCTATCTTGGATTTGTACAATTTTTTGGACAAACTTTAATCAGTTTTAATAGATTTACACTTTTGTGGATGCCATTAAAACAACAAAAAGTAAGAGGATTTTCAAAGTTATTGTTTCATTTTACTGTAAAATACCGTAGTATTAAACATGAATAAGGCTATTCTAATCACACCATGGTGATTTGCATACCGGTTCGGTACTGACAAGGGAAATTATTAACCTGGCCCGCCGCTTTTTGAACAAGACTTATCCCGTTATGTAGCCCTAGGGCAGTTGTGCATAACCCTAAAATATTTTCGGTAAATGGCCTTTTGTTATGCAAATTTTTGATAATGAAGTTTGAAAAATCCACGATCCCTTGGTCGACGATTTTTAAAAAGCCTCTGTTTCACGCACATTTTTAAATTTCATTTCCAGAAATTAGCATAAAATTCACTGGGTATACTTTAGGGTTTTGCATAACTGCCCTAGGGCTATATAATTGGATAGGTCTCGTTCAAAAAGCGGCTGGACATGTTGATAGTGGTCCTTATGAAGTATTCTTGTTACAGATATGGAACAAAAAATGGTATCTTTTTCTTCTTTTGTTTATTCCTTTCCTTGCTGTTGCTTACCGTATTCCATATGAAGGTTATTATACTTACAATGAAAACGGCGAATCAGTTGGGGGATATTTGGATAAAGAAAAAGAGAAAATTGCATTGGCGATTTCATCTGCCTTTTTTATGTCTACTGCTTTTGTGTCACTATTTTTGACAATTATGACAGTTTTCAAATACGCACATTTAAAACATAAAAATGCATCTGGACCACAAAATACACAACTTAACCTTTTAGGTAAAAACTTACACATACACAAAAAATATGTATTTAAAATAGGGTTGTTCATTTCGCGGAAAATGGAAAAAAACAGGAAATTTCCCCCCATTTCTCGGAGTTACAGTTACAGTAGGTAGAAAAAAATTTAGGGTGGGCATTTTCATTTTGAAGGGCGCACGTCGTTGATCTTTTGCGGTCTTAACGCGACGGCGGCAAAAGATCAAAGAATTTTCTCAATTTTGGGAGGTTGACACAGGTACCGAATGTCCTTTCTTCTAAATACGGCCTTGGTTAAAGTATTCCAATTTACAGTGATATTTTACCAAAATTAGCCTTATAAGTTACAAAAGGACTGGTAAATATTAAAATTAATTATTTTTGTCTATTTATAATGTTTTTACTGCATATTTATCCAATTTTTTCAAGTTTAATGTAAAAACATTAAATATTACTGTAACATTTCCAGGGAAATCGCAACCATTTTCCGCAAAAAAATTGAAAAATCTCCGTGAAACGCACAACCCTAATTTAAAAGCTATTATAAAGTCATTTTTTCAGTTTTTTCAATAATTTTATTGTTTGTTCAATTACTCCGAGTTGCATATGTAATTTTGGTATCACTTTTTGTGTTGGATTCCTCGTTTGTTGCATTTTTGCGCTCTATTTTACCACTTATTACTGATGCTCATGCCTGGCTAGCTGCGATTGCCCTCCTTGTTTTAAGGTGACCAAATTCATTCATCAGTGGTGCACATCCATAATGATAGAATAATAATTTTAGCCCAACAACTCGAAAAATATATTATCAATTTTACGGATTTCACAAAATTACATATCGCTTAAACAATGTCGTCATGTCAAATGTTTCACCGATGCCATCAGTTGTTGGTGGAGAAACCCCTCGGGCACGGACTCCATCTATTTCTCGTGTTTTATAAGTTTTGAATGCAGTTTTAATAATGATTAAAAAAATGGTATGAAGTTAAAAAAATGGTTGGATATCTGAATTTGAACTTTTTTGCCTGAATTCTGCCATATTCAAATTATTGAACCAAAATTTTGAAACTCAGCTTGCATCCAATCATTTTTTAAAGTTCATACCATTTTGGAATCAGAAGAAATAGTTATGAAAGAATATGTCATCAGAATTCTTCGATTCAGAATTTTTAGAATTTTCGTGTCGGGACCTCCACTGAATGAAAAGGAACAAAATTTATCAGGGTGTTCCATAAGTTTTGTCCACTTTTTATATGAAAGAACACTTTGCCAAGTGTAAAAAGGGGACAAAACTTATGGAACACCCTGATATTTGTAGTCGATCTCCTCCTTTAATTACTTTTTGCAGTTGAAAAACTACTTCCTTTTTTTGACAAAAGTTAACAAATACCATTTGAATATTTAAAATTACACATTTATACGGAAAAAATCTTCTTTTAAGTAATATTTAGGAAAAAAATGGATGTTATTTTGACTATTTCCGACTAAAAAAGCTGCCTTTGGGTTTTGTTTGTTTACGATTGCAGCAGAAAAGTTTGTCCAATTTATAGAATTGAATAAAACATTTTCTTGCATTTTTTCTAAAACACGTTTTATATTTATTTGTTTTGATTTTATAATAAATAAACTTACGACAACATAAAAAGTAGAACCGTTGAAGATAAATGAAAATAAAGATAATAAACGTGGCTGAAGGATTCTGCAATACTGCGAACAAAAGAATCAGAGAAATCAAAAAAGCATTTATTTTTGATGATTATTTGAATTCCGACCCCAAAAACAACGTAAATCCCAAAAACAAAAGATGACAAAAGGGATTGCATTAATAATCGGCCTTCAAATTTTTGGGCATCAAAAGAAATTTTGATTAAATTAAATCTTCGTGCAACTGCAGTTAAAATTCCAAGAAAAATTGCAATTGTGATAAGAATTCCATTTGAAATTGTTTCATTTCTATCAAGGGAGCTCTCAACCCATTCACAATTAAATAAATTTTTTGTAAGAAGACATCGACTATCTGTAAGTAAATATGCATTAATAATAAATGGATATAATAAAGCTGTAGCAGTAATTGCAAAAAATGAATATCCTGTCCATATTCGTTGATGTTTATCCCAAAACAAGACTGCAGTACATCGATTAATAGCTAATAACAAATTCCATGGTCCCAAAAAGAATATCATATATTTAAAAGCAAGCTCACCAAGCTGCTGAAGCCATTCCATTCTTATCCATTTATTTAAGATTCCCCATAAAACTGATTGTAAATCCGAAAAATATCCAATTATTAACAAATAAAAGTAAGCAGTACAAAATGTTTTGTTTCGTTTAATAATTATTTGAAAACAAAAACATATCAAACAAAAAAGTTGAAAAACTGCTCCAAGTCGGACTATAACAACTACCGTATTTTCAATAACAATTGATGCAATAGATTTTTGTTGTTCTGTTTTTTCCATTTTGTGGTTGATAAAGTAAAAGTTAAGTGGTACTTTATAAAAAATTTTTCGTATTTTTGTCCCGTGTTCAAAATTTTATTATAAATAGGCGTTATTTAATTTAACAATTATCAACAAATTGAATCAATTATAGTAAGCTGCATTTTTTTAAGTGCAATGAAAATGAACTTTCAATCTCCAAAAGGTGATAATTGAATGTTAAACATATATAATAAACATTATTATGTTACCATGGTCATGGAAATAAAAAAGTAAATAAAGTCGTGATTTACCTTTCGACCGAATACCAAAATAAGTAAATTTTTGAACATCAAAGCTCTTTCAAAAAACAAAAGAATAGTAATTCGATCGCGTAGATTTTGAATATGAAATTTGTTTGCATGTTACATTTGGAGATATTGCACGATATCGGTGGTTTCAGATCAAATTCGGTGGAAAATCAAATTCAGCTAAAGATTTGCATATTCCGTAAGTCCTGCAATGCTTTTTTTAACTTTTGCTGAAATATAAACAAACTAAAAGAATAACAGCTTCAAAATCCCAATTACGGAAGCAATCGTTTAAAAAAATTACGACTGTATTTACTTTTTTTATGTATTACATGACTCCTGTGACATAAACAATGGTTTTTATTTACAATAACATATTTTTCAATTATCATATTTTTCAATTATCATATTTTGGAGATAGAAAGTTGATTTTCGACACAATTTGAAAAATGCAATTTATATTTCTTAAATTACAGCCTTTTGAAAAATGAAAAATGCACTATAATTAATTCGTTTTGTTGATTACTGTAAAATTAAATAGCGCCTGTTTATAATAAAATTTTTTACACGATAACCCACAAAATTTTCTTATAAATTGCCACTTAACTTTTACTTTATCATATTCACATTGAATTATTAAATGTTGGAACCTGCTAATTTTTTGATAACGTTTCTATGATATTTTATGTACCACAAAATGAGACATGCGCGAGATATTTTATGATATAATCACTCATCAAACTAAATTTTTCCCCCAAGCAATAGTTGATTTTGTTTTCAAAGTTTTCTGCAGTTTCGCCCACAAATTTTTTCGGCTGTTTTTTTGCAAAATTTAATTTAAATTCTTAATTTCAAAAACAAAATGCGAAAACTAAGTTTCTCCTTCATTTTAACCTTAATGCATTTTTTGTGTTTAAAAATTAATAAAAATTCTAATAGGCAGTTTTTTACTTTTTCGTAGTTCAAAAACAGCTGAAAAATTTTGTTCATTATATTAAATCCAAAACATAAATTTTTTACTTAATTTAATCAAAAAAAGTGATGTTTAAAGTTGACGAAGTTTATGATAAAAATTTCATAAAAATTTATACCACAATTATTGCAATTACATTTTTAATAACTTCATCATTTGTTTTATTTTTATTATTTGCAATAATTAAAGAAACTCCAAAATTTATGAAAGATTTAAAAATTTATTTATTAATTTATACATTTTTTATTTTTATGCTTCAATTAAATTTTTTTTTATATTCGCCGCTAATGTTTCATCCAAGATTGTATTTGTATCCAGCTGGATATGCAAATTTGCTGCCACGAAATTTATCAGTAATTATTATTGGAAGTTGTGTATATGCGGCTGAACAAATTTTTACTTGTATTATTGCAATGATTTTAGTTCGATTTTTTTCGTTGCGAAACATTCAAGATTTTAGTCGAAAAGTTTCGAAAATTCCATTCAACTCTTTTATCGCCGTTTCTTTCGTTTTGTTTTTGGCATTTGCTTGTTTTATAATTTTTTTGTTGTTTCAACCATTTAATATAAGATTTGATGTTTCCCTTGAAGAAACTCAAATTCTTCTTGAGACAAATTTTCGTGGTATGAGTAAATTTATCAAGCCTGAAATGGTTCTGATTTTAAATGGCGCTGAGAAAGATCTTTCTTCCCCAATTTTTATTGTTTTAGTTCTTTCAATTATTATTCTTGTTTTAATTTCTTTAATTATTTCAACTTACAACCTTCAAAAATTGTACAAAATCAAAGCACAACTTTCCCTTCAAACATTTAACAACAATAAAATCCTTCTTCGAATGGCATATATTCAAATTTTTGGGATTTTTCTTATTTTTGGTTGTCCCGCATTTTCGCTGGTTTATGTTTATTACGAAATTTCTGAACCCTCATATTACCCCTATCATTTTTTAACATTTCTTAACTTTTTTGTATTTTATGATACTCTTGTTACCATTCTTTGTATTAAACCTTATCGATTGCTTTTTATTGGCTTCTTCAAAAAAGCTAAACTCCGCAAACTTTTTACAACAAACAACAACCAATTATTTTAATAAAATCTTTTACATTTGTTTGATTCAAGAAAGTTTTACTAGCTGTTAAATAAAGCATTTTAAATTAATGGTGTTTTACAGTATCTTTTCTTGTCATGTTTTTTTAAACTCCGCGCGTGTAGAAATTGCTAGAAAAAATAGCAATCAATCGCTGCGAGACCAAAAAATTAAATTTTCGCTGTTTTTTTGCAATTAATATATCTAAAATATGATTTTAAACTTTATTTATCATATAGTCATCTGTAGGTTATATGGAGTACAGTCGTATTAAAATTGATATATTAAACTTATCTGTGGAAGGTCTATTGTTGAGTTTAAAAAACGCATTCCAGCCATCAACAGACAACTTTTATATATTAATTTTAATACTGTGGTACTCCATATTACCCACAAATAATGACAAGATACAGAAATAACATTAGAAATAATTTTTTAGATATATTAATCACAAAAACATTGGGAAAATTTGAGCTTTTTTTGGTACCGCAGCAATTGATTGCTATTTTTTCTAGCAATTTCTACACGCGCGGAGTTTAAAAAAACATGACGTGTTTTTTAGACAAGAAAATTTTATTAAAAATTTTCACTTTGTTATTCGAAATGTTCTATTTTGGTTTCTTATTTGCTTTTACAAATTTCATAATTTTTAAACAAAACTTTTCCAGCGGAAAATCGCATAGCAAATATTTTTAAAAGATGCAAATTTCGATGCCCAAGAACAACTGCAGCTGCCGTTTCCACCAGTTCATGTTTTTTGTACCGCTGTTTTACTTAAAGATGGACGAGGCCCCAGGGCATTTTTAAGGCCCCCGGAACGGTCCCGAAATAAAAACAGCAGGGCCCTGGACGGGTCAGGACACTAAAAATTGGGCCCTCGTCCATAAAACAAAATGTTATAAATGCAAAACATTGTCCGTTGAAAATATTCTTCGGCATACTTGGGCAAAATCATTTGATAAAAAATTTATATTTGGACCATTCATTTTTTCAAGGTTGTTAATTTATTTGATACATCCGGAACTTAAAAATGACTTTATTTTTTAATAACGTGATTCAAAGTTTTCGTTTTGTTCATTTTTAAACAGTAATTTTTCATTTTTCATGCAAAACTGTTGCTCGTGAAAAAGAGTTTTCTGCAAAAGAATCTTTGCGACAACTCTTGATTAACAGTGAAAAATTTCTAAAAAATTTAAAAATAATGTTCATCAAAAATAGAATCAAAAAAGTGTGCAAATTTTAAAGAAAATTCTTTTTCAAAGGAGAAAATGTTCGTCTTTTCTGTTTCAATAGCCTTTCTTTTTGCTTATCTATTTTTCCAACGTTAAAAAAATAGTCCATCTTTGTTATGTTGTTTCTATGGGACAGAATAATAACGTGACAACTTCTTTTACAACTTTGACTCTCGCAAAAATGTGTTTTTGAATATTTAAGATATTTTTCTATAAAAAATATGTAAATGCTTGAAAAAGTGTTTACGTTCGAATATATATTTGACAAAATTCCCAAGTTCTAATTTTTTAATATCAAATAAGTGCAAAGAAGAATCATGGATACTACTTTAAAGATAATTTGGTTGGATTTAATCCAACTCAAGTTTTTTATATTTAATAAAAGTAAAAAATTTTGTTGAATTTATACTCTCAAAATTGCCTTTTATAACAGCATAATCAATATGTACCCTTGTTACAAAATAAAATAAATATTCCATAAATTTTCAGTTTCAATGAATTTTAATGATTCTAAAATAACAAGTTTTTAGCCGTCGTATTTTGTTTATTCAGTTGATAACTTTGTTAGTGGTTGGTGGGACATTCCCTTTTGCGTTAGAATTTTTTAGCATGGGTTTATTGTCTTCTATTCCACAAGAACAAGATAACAAATATAATCGCATTTTTTTACACCGATGACTTTGGAAAAAATATATTTTTAATATTTGAGATATTTTTCTATGAAAAGGATGTAAACTGCCTGGAAAAGTGTTTGCATACATTATACGAATAAAAATTTATGTTCAAGTGAAAATTTTAATGTAAAACATTAAACATATTAATACAAGTGTTATAGATTTTGCCATTGTTACTGATCATAATGCACAAAAATAATACGAACAATGCATTGATCAAAGTTTTTCAGGATAATTACTTTTTATACATTTTAAAGATACAAAAGATTTAAAAACTTTACCAAATTGTTTGAAACCATTTCATAAAAATCACAACTTTTTGAAGCATGGTTTCACAAAATATATGTCTAATTTGTCGTTGCGAACATATCGACGAAAAAACTTAGCATGCAAATTTTAAAAAGTACTGTTTTAGTTCCTTTAGGTTTGGATCAAACAGCTATTAGAGAATAAATCCCATTTACATTAACTTGAAATTCAATGTTTACATTATCAAGGTCAGGAAGTTGTATATTTTCAAAAAGACAGTTTGCCAATTTTCAATTTTAACATACATTCAAATTTTATCCCATTTTCATCTTATTTTGTGATAACAATGAAAACAATCATGCAAATATTGAAAATTTAAACGCAAAACCTTTAGTCTCCTTTATATGTAATAAAATTGAATTAATACTAACATTTTAACAAATCTTTATTTTGAAGCTGACAAATGTTTTAAAAAATTACTATTTAAAAACAAAAATTTTGCGACTGCAAAATCACTTTGTACACATGTATCAAAATGAAATAAATATTTTTCAAATCATCATTTTTGTTGAAAATTTTATGATTCAAACATTACAAGTTTTTGGTCGCATTCTGTTTATTCAGTTGATCACTTTGTTAGTGGCTGGTGGGGCACTCCTTTTTATGTTAAAATTTATTACCATGTCTGTGTTCCTCTTCAAATGCTTTTTCATTTTGTCCGGACATCCCACAAAAATAACATAACAAAAATGATTGCATTTTTTTCACCACAGACACTTGAAAATGTAGTTTTTGAATATTTTGGATATTTTTCAATAAAAAAGCATCCAAACGCTTTAAAAAGTTGTTTGCCTATGTTCATTGAATACAAATTGAATAAAATTTAGGATAAAAATTTCAATTTGAATTCTTAAGAATGTTGATAAAGACGTTAATTGGTTATATATACATTAAAAAATTTTAAGAAAACAATTTTTTTCCAACTTGGACTATAAAAAATTTAGGTAAACTGCGTGAACAGGTGTTCGCGCGAATCGCGTATTTCAAACAGATAAAAAGATAAATTTTAGTTAATGAAAAAACTGTAATGTAAAACATAAAACATGTTTATAAAAGTGTCGACTTTACATTTACAATTGACCATCACGAACAAATATTACAGAATAAATGCCATTAATGTCAACTTGAAATTTAATATTTATGGTATCAAAATCAGGAAGTTGTATTTTTTCTGTCGTGAAATAATCCTATAAAAGTTACTGTATTTTTCAAAAACTTCGAATAAAAACTTACAGTAACTAATTCATTATTCGATTTGACTTTTATTAATTTTTCTGGGCAAGAAATTGGTAATTCTTCACCAATCTCAAAAGACTTAATTTCTTGATTTGCATAATTCAAAGTACTTTTTTGAGATAACAAATTTGGAATTTTCAGATGTTTTAATTCTTGGTCACCAGCATTTCTTTGTTCATATGATTGAAGAAAACAAGCAGGTAGCCATAAAAATTAGAAAATTATTTCAACGTAATTAACGTTACAGGATGCAAGCGCAGTAATTGCAATTTTTTTGGATGTTTTGGAGCAGTTGAAAGCTAAGGGTATTGATTCGGCCATTTTAAGGTCGGATAATGCCGTAAATAATCTCATTTACCGCATCAAAGTTGTTAACAAAACTCTTAAATTCAGGCTGCTACCATAGCAAAGAAGTTATTCTGTCATTAGCAGAAATTGGAAAGCAATCCGCTGTTAAAATTACCAAATATTCTTCTTCTGAACCTCAAAATGGTAAAGGAAATTGCGACAGAATTGCTGCATTGGTCAAAAATAAACTTCGTCCATATATTCGTGAAGGAAATAATGTCGATGATGAAAATAAATTTTATGGAGCAATAATAGCAGAGCCAGGAATCTCATATGTTACGGTATCCCTATCAAAAGTTAAACGTGCTGATCCAAAGATTCCAACAGATTTATTTAAAAAAAGATGACCAATAACTACAAAGTTTTTGATCATTTTTTGTTCATTCAGTTGATTGTGTTGTTAGTGGGGGGACACTCCCTTTTAACATTGAGCGATAAAGACTTTTATTCTGTCCCACAGAAATAAGATAACAAACATGATTGAATTTTTTACAACGGTGACTTTGGAAAAAAAAAGTTTTTGAATATTTCGGATGTTTTTTCCTAAAATATATGTAAACGCTTGGAAAGGTGTTTGCGAATTTTAAATGAATATAAATAAAAATTTGAATTTAGTAAAATATTAAACATGTTGATATTTTGATAAAGGTTTCATCGCTTTTACAATTTTAGTTGGAAATTATAAAGCATTAAAGGCAGTATTTAACTAAAAACACATTATTTAGTTTTTCAGGAGTTTTAAGTTTTTTATACATTTCATAGATTCAACAGTTTTAAAAAGTGCAGTTTTTGCACCTTCTCATAAGCATTCGAAACCTTAATTTGAATTAAACAAATATTAAAGAATAAATGCCATTCATGCCAACTTGAAATTCGATATTTACAGTATCAAAATCAGGAAGTTTTATTTTTTCAATAGTAAAATAATCCTATAAAAGTTGCTGTATTTTTCAAAAAACTTCGAATAAAAACTAACAATAATTAATTCATTATTTAGTGATACCTTTAATAATTTTGTAGTATACATAATTGGTAATTCTTCACCAATCTCGAAAATCTTAATTTCTTGATTTGCATATTTCAAAGTAATTTTTTGAGATAACAAATTTGGAATTCGCAGATGTCCTACTTCTTGATCACCAGCATTTATTCGAGCTTTTATCAAAGATCCTTTACTGATATAATCGGCATTACTGTAAACCAAAAATTTGCATATTGGTGATATTTTCTTTATCAATTCTTCATCATTTTTGAATATCGAAAGTACAAAATTTGGGGTTAATTTTGTTTCAA
The DNA here is from genome assembly GCA_024447195.1 of Panagrolaimus sp. LJ2414. Taxonomy (NCBI): domain Eukaryota; kingdom Metazoa; phylum Nematoda; class Chromadorea; order Rhabditida; family Panagrolaimidae; genus Panagrolaimus; species Panagrolaimus sp. LJ2414. Next base: position 3,517,838 of record JAMRXY010000023.1, read on the forward strand.
TTACAATTTTTTCTAGCTCTTCTAATTTTGAATGATTACTACTCCATCTACCCAAATATTTGACTTTTTGATCAATAATTTGCCAAACATGAAAACCAATGACACTTTTTATCCAAATTACATTGTCATTTTCAGGTTTAAATGGCACCAGTGCCATGGCATTTAAATAAAAAGCAGTTTGCCAATTTATTATTTCAACATTTTTAAATCCAAATTTTTGACCATTTTCAATGATGCTTTTTCGAATTTCGTTTCCGTCTTTTTGAGTTAAACAAAAACAAGCACATCCAAATTTTTCATTAACTTTTGATTTTATTTCTTCAAATAATGAATAAATTTCTGCTTTATCATAAAATTTGACTAAAAATATTACATTAAATAAATTCAGATTAAAAAATATTACCCTGTTTAATTTTGAAATTACTTGTAAAATTTTCGCTTTCTTTTAAATAGAATACTTGCCCTAAAGCAGGGTCAATACCAACGTGAGCAGTCATTGTTGGAAATAAAAGAACGAAAAAGGGCTGATAGCTTTCAGAAAAAAAGAAATAAAAAGAAATCAATATTGCTTCAATTTCTTTATTGTTGTTTGCACACGTTTTTGAAAAAACATTAAATTTCTTACGCACTTTTTCTGCAATTTTTCTTATCGCAAGGCTTACAAAAATTTTAAAAACAACTTTAATGAAAATAGAAAAAACGTGAATTTAACACATTATTTTTAGCTTAAAAGTGCCATTCATTGAATGCCACTTTTTAGCCAAAAAATGACTATATAGCTAAATACTCCAAGAATTACTTTAACAAACGCTAACAAAAATTTTTATTACAGTAATCAAAAAATAAAACATGTTCAACAAAACTTTGGCAGCACGAAATTAAACATAAGTATTAATTTTATAAAAAGCAAAAAGGCCATCATGAATAAAGATAGATTTTGTGATGATCTTATTGACGGAATCAATTTTGACAGCTGGATCATTGCTAAGTTCTCGAGCAATCTGAAAACACAATTATAAATTTGCATAAAAAATAATACTGTATTACAGTAACTGTAAAATGACCATAAATTAAAAACTTACATTTTTAAAACTTTCTTTAGAAATTTTGCCTTCAAAATGAATAACACCATGAATTTTGGAAGGAAGAACTTGAAAAGCTTGTGCTCGAATTGCTGCTGCCGATCTTGGGATGGTATTTTCATTAGCAAGATTAAAAATTAAATAAATTTTTTCAAGATTTGGAAAACTTTCAGAAATTCGTAATGAAATGGTTGCCAAATCATTTGCTGTAACACTATTTAAATCCATATCAAAAATGTTGAGTTCTTTTACCAGAGGATATTGATGGCTAAAAGAAATATTAAAATTTTTATTAAGAAAAACTAATTTTAACGAACCCTTGAGGAAGTTTGTGAACTAAAGCAAGGTTTTTGAATATCACGTAATAAAAAAGGGGTATACGCAACTTACTGTAACCCACCTTGCATAACGCAAGGTGCATTACAGTAATCAAAACTCGCTTGGTTAAATTTTGTTTACTGTAATGCCAAAAAAAGAAAGCGTTAAAAAATGAGCTCAAATTACAAGTAATTTTATGCGTTTTGGGGCTGTCCAGATATTACGTCATCAGAGAGGGAGGAGTAAATGACTGTGCCGCCTTTGATGTTCGGCAAAAAGTGCCTTTGATGTATAGAGGTAAAGCAGAATTTGATGATGACGTAATATCTGAATAGCCCCTATTGTTGCATTTTTGGTACAGTAAGTTCTGCAACAAAAATGAAGCAATAAAAACCGTAAAAATGTATTTAAAACTTTTTTATTACGTGATATTTTTTCATGTGCAAAGCTGCTATTTATTTCATGACAGGAAGCAGGAACTTGTAAAATATCCTAAAACATTTTTTGTTGTTTAAAAGAACAAATTTGCATAAACAAACTCACAAAACAAGCAGAATTAGATTCAAAGGCGTAAGCTGCTCGGATCTTTTCCAATGAACATTTTGTTTTCATCATATCAAAATATTTGGGATTAAGCTTTGCAAATAATGTCACTTTCTTCAGCTCTAAAAATGCAACACAATAATGTTAAGCAGAACAAAAACAACAACAACTACTTACCGCTGTTAAGAAGAGCTTCGACAACAATATTTTGTTCACCATGATTAAGAGATTCATGAATTTCTAATGTTCCATTTGAATTTGAAAGAGCAATTAATAAAGGCTTGATGAACATAAAATCATAATTAAAATAATGCTTATTAATTTCATCATATCTATCAGTTGAAAAGTTTTTTACAATCTAAATAATGTAATTTTTTATAAGCATCAAACTACAAACTACAAAAACTTACTACAACGAAGAAGTTATTCCATAAAGCAATTTTATCAGCACGAGCAAAATAATTGAGAGCTGCAGCAAAAGATTTTCGACCAGAAAGCATAAATTTTGAGATAGAATTCGAGGCAACTACAATTTGATCCAAATATGGATGAGTTGCATTTCCTTTATGACGAAATTCAGCTACAATAGCTTCCAAAACTTCTGGGATTAGAAAAGGCATGACCAAATCTAAAAAAAGAGGAGGATAAAGTTAAAATTGAGCATAAACGAGAAAAAATAAAATCAAGGAATTGCAACAATTTGTTTTCGCGATTGAGAGAAAAAATTTCTGCAGTTTTTTCTTTCTTTTTTTCTGTTGAAAAGTTTCGCAAATTTTAAAAACACGCGAAACTTTGACGCCAAAAAAACTAACTCAAACTTTCTTTCGTTTGCTCGCGAAATTGCAAAAAGTTTCATTTAAAAACAGAAAAAGAGCACAAAAATTACAGATTTTTGTTAAATCCTGATGCTTAAAATGTTAAACTAAAAACACAATTTAACAAATATTAATAGTAAAATAGAATCAAAAATTATAACAAATCTAACAAAAGTAAAAAAGGAAACTTTTTTTTAACAACAACATTGAAGGAAAAAAATTGTTTACAACAAAAAAAAAACGATGTGAGTCGCTTTTTATACTCTTTCGCTTTCTTCATCCTTGTCTTTCTTCATTCGAGAAAAAAGAAGAAGAAAAAGCAATGGCCATTTGCAATGGTGGAGGACCACGTTCTTACCATCATGCAAAAAGATGTTGCAGTTTTTAGTTTTCTTCTTTGTTTTTTGTAAGTTAAAAAAGCAAAACAACAATCAATTATTTTTCTTTAAAATCAAAAACTTTTTAGATTGATTGTTATTTTTTCTATTAAAAAAACGTGAATCATCATCAAATTTTATTAACAATTTTTTTTGTAGGGAAGTTGGTAACATTATTGTCACACTTTAGTGGTTTTCTACTTGTATTAAATAAACATTCAAAACTGATCTGAAGCAACAGGAGCGAGTGCCCCTTTCCATAATCAAAAAAACCCTTTGATCTTTTACCGCCATCGGGGAAAGATCAAAGGCGGCATCTACTAAATATGTTATGCGTCCTCCCAAATAAAATGCTGCTCAATGTCCTTGTGAATATGAAAAAATTTATAAGAAATTTTAAAAATCTTTCAGAACTTTATTTACATAAACAAATTCGTTTTTTACAAGCATGAAATTTTATCTTTTAAAATAGAATCGACGATAATCATCACCAAATTTTTCTAATGATTTATTCGTTTCTCCTCCGAATGCAATATACGGTGGCCGCTTTTGTGGTGACCAAATTTGAATAACTTTATCTGCAATTCCATCAAGTACTTTTTTTGGTACTGAATAGTCAATATCAAGAATGAAATAAATTTGTTGATTATTCTAAAACCAAATGTTTGATTTTAATCTGAGTATTACAAATATTAACAAAAGTTTACCAAAATAAATTTGACGCATTCATCAACATTAAAATTCCTTCCAATTGATGATAATCGAAATTCTTTTAATTTTTGTGGAACTTTTTTTGTAGCGACTTCTGAAGAAACAAATGAATTGGAAATGAAGTAACTGAAAATTTAATGACTTGTAATTATTAGGTCTAAGCTAAAGAATATATTGAGTCAAATAAAATTAGCATAATTTTTCTTTTTTTAGTGATTTTACATGGCTTACAATTAGTTTTCAATGGGATTTCGGGTTTCCCATTCGATGGCTCGATATCCCATTAGGGGATCACCATTAAAATTTGCATAAATCATCGTTTTTGAGATTTTACATATTCTGTGACCAATTTTTTGAGAGGATTCTAATTTTAGTAGTTCCACTATCTCTAATCTCTTCTGGAGATCAATATGCAAATTTACATAACTAATTTAAAAACAATTTGGATAATTTTGATAATTTGATATTTTGTGTCCCAAATAAAAACGAGTACCTTTTTTTGGATACAAAAATGTTAACTTACATTGAAAATCTTTTAACATTTGGAAGACAGTCAAAAAGATTTTCAAGTGGAACAGGCTCTCCATTTCCGTCATTAATAAAAGTTTTATTTAAATTTATCACTTCAACTTTTCCACCATCAGTTAGAATTTTAAACTGTTCAAAAGTAATATTTTGATCAATAAAATACAAAATTTGAATATCACAAACAGCAATTTTAGAAATCAAAAATGAAAGGGTTTCGGTTTTAGAGAGTAGGCATAAATCCCCGATAATCCATAAATTCTCTGGAAGATCTTTTAATTCAATTCTTTGATAAGTTTGACCCAATAATGTTTGAAAATCCCATCGATTAAGATCACCATGCAAATTTTTTATAACAAAATATGGAAATTTATTGTGCTGGAAATATTTGCATACTTGCATTAATTTTAATGCCATTCGAGGAGTAGCATTTAATTTCATCCGTTTTAAAACATCTGATGGGAAATAGTTTTTTGAAAGATTGGACATTTTTTAGGTGGAGCAAAAAAATAAATCAATGATGGGGAAAAAATAGCAAAAAAAGTCACACCTTAAATTGAGGGGAAAAATGGGTGAGACCTTTTTCATAGTCTGGACTGATAAAAAATAATATTAAACTTAAATAGAACTTCACAAGAACGTCAGCAAGGTGGGACATTAGAAGCACGTGCTCAAAAAAAAAATCATAAAAAACTTTTGATTTTCTAAAGATGCCGTCTAAAGATCAAAGGCGGCCCCCTTCGAAATGGATATAAAATGCTGTTGGCGTCCTTCAAAAGATTTGATATTTGTTTTTCTATCGACATTTTTTTCATTGAATTTTCCTGATGATCAGGGTCTTTTTCTATTGTTTTTCTTGCCTGATCGTCAGGAAAATTCAAACGAAAATCGTTAGAGAAATAAAAAAGTATCAAAGGTTCCGCTACATTTAAATTGCAGTCTAGTGATAATTAAAAAATTCAAATTTTTCGCATGTTGTAAAAAAAGAGAAGAATATTGGATTTTATCTGTAAAACCTGAACCTTAAAAAAACTTTTTCGTTTCAAGACACAATGCAGGGCAGAGGTTTTACTGATAAAAAATCATGATAGAATCCGCATTTTTTGAAAATGATTCACATATGCAAAGTACACATATTTATCAAAGATTAAAAGTTAGATATATTTCTAAAATGTTATTGGGGTCCCTTATCATTTACAGCATTTAACTTCCCATTATTATCATATTAAAAACCCTTCAACATTAAATGATGGCCCTAACTAGCTGAGTCTTATCAATTACTTTTGGTTTTTCTTATTTTTCATTAGCTTCTTCTGAAAAAAGAAGAAAAAATGTTGAAAAAATTAATTTTTCTTTGCCTTTTTTTGATGATCAAAGCTTCATGCCCAAATGAAAGTTTAGAATGGCAAACAACTTGTTACTTTTTTCAAAATGAAACAATTGGATTTGCCGCTGCTGAAATTGAATGTGTTGGAAAAAGTGGACATCTTGTTTCGATTCATGATCGATTTACGAATACTTTATTAGCTCGTAAGACTTTGAAGAGAGGGCATCAACCTGGCCTGCTGTTTTTTGAACGGGATTTATCCCATTATTTAGCCCTAGGGCAGTTATGTGTAATCCCAAAATGTTTCCGGTGAATGGCCTTTTATTATGCAAATTTATGGAAACGAAGTTTAAATAATGTGTGTGAAACAGGGGTTTTTGAAAAATCATTGACCGTGGATTTTTCAAACTTCATTTTCACAAATTAGCATAATAAAAAGCCATTCACCGGATATATTTAGGAGCTATGCAAAACTGCCCTAGGGCTACATAATGGGATAAATCTTGTTCAAAAAGCAGTTGGCCAGGTTGGTAACTTCCTTTATTAGTAAATCCATATCCATCAAGGACGAATTTTCAGAAGAAGGTGGAATTCGTTTCCAACAATCGACTGTCACGGATTTTTGGATTGGATTAACAAATATGATGCCATCTGGAACCTGGGCTTGGATGGATGGTACAATGCTAAATTTCACTGATTGGGCTCCTGGTGAACCACAAAATGTGACAGGAAATAATTGTGCAAGCTTATCAATTGTTGATGGATATTGGAGATCCGAAGATTGTTTCAAGCCAAAGCCATACATTTGTAAAGTTGATAAAAGTTTTTATAATCCTCCCACTACTACTACAGTAGGACAACGAACAACAACATCACAGTATCCAATTTATGCAAATTGTCCATATCCATTCATTTACTTCCAACCAACACATTCTTGTTATGGTGTTGGAAATTTAACAAGTCCATTAAATTGGGAAACAGCAGAAAAATATTGTTTAAATTTTGATGCTCATTTAGTCTCAATTCATTCTCAAGAAGAAGCTGCTTTTTTGGGATGTTTGTAAACATTTTTAAACATATTTATTCAAATTCTTTTGTATTTCAGACAATGTCTATGTCGCAGATTTAGCTTTTTGGACTGGAGCATTTTCAAATGATGGCGGAACAACTTGGAAATGGTCAGATGAAAGTTCATGGGATTATAATCCATTCCCAAATGGATATCCAAGTTTACATCAAAGTGCATGTGGAAAGTTATGGGGCAGCACAATTGCTGATATCAACTGCAATACCAAACTTCGACCAATTTGCAAGAAAAATTTGTAAAATGCAATGCAATATTTTTTCGATGTTTTTTTGTGATGATTGCAGTCTTAAATGCTCTTTTTATATTAAATATTAATTTTAACTAATTTTTCAAATCACAAATAAAACAAAGCATTTTAATGCAGCATACTGATAATCAAATTTATATGTTATAAAAAAGATTGTTTTACTCCTTTTTATTGTTGAAGTGAAACGTATTTGCACAAATTTAATGGATTTAAGTTGCTGTAATAAAAATTAAATATTATAATTGTCTTGAAAAAACTAAATGATGTTTTTTTTAAAAATGTGTTGTAAAAGTTTGCTCATTTAGTTATCACTAATGCTTCTCTGAAACCTGAAATAAGAAATCGGTTAATGAAAACTTGATGATTCTTTAGCACCAATAAAATATTCAAATATCTAATGCAAAAAAAGTAAGCTGAAAGGAATTCGTTTGTCAAAAAAAAAATTTTGAAAGCGAAAAAAATGAATAGATGAACCAAACTCTAAAAAATATAGTTGAATGTGTAACTATCTACGATTAAATAAAAATTATGTAGTTTTCAAAAAACGGACCTTGTTTTTGACATGAGTTTTATTGTTGAAAAATCTCTTGAACCCTTTATTGAATATTAAGTATGCATCAAATTAATTAATTATTTTATTATTAATTAATTTATATCATTGAAAATTTAGTAACTTTTTTTTCGGACATTTTAAATAAAATTTGCAATAGCAGACGCAATATTTTTTGTTTTAGATGGAAAGTGATATCTTTTCCTACTACATTTTCAAAGACAAATTAAGGTTAATTAATGGTAACTAAATTTTTATGGTCATAGACAATTTTAATGACCAAAAATGTCTTCTCCGATCGATAAAATTTATCATGCAATTTGTACATACTTTCTATAAACACAAAAAGAAAGAAAAAAGGAGGAGTTGTGTTCTTTACGTTTTAAATTAAAAACAGTGTTAGGATCCAGTAAATGATTTTTTCGATACTCTTTTATTATTTAATTTTTGTGATATTGAATTGTGATGGATGTTTTCCCACCCCAATTACCGAGAAATGCCCTGCAATGCCCATTGGTCCAATGATGGAACCAAGTATGTTGAATTAATTTATCCAAAAAAAGATTGTATTTTGCATTTATTGAAATTAAATTAATTTGGTATTAATTTGTTTATTTTTTTTGCAGTATGTTGTCCTGAAAATCCATGTTCATTATCAGGATTAAGGGTTTCAATAACTGAAACAGCGGATTTGAATTGTGCATATACTGCAACAGCAACATGCACAAATGCCGGGGTAGCACTGGCGGACATGCAAGTAAGTCTATCATTTAAAAAAATCAATTCTATTTTTCTGTCGGAAGAGGTTTTAATTTATCAAATACAAAAATTTCATCACCACGGCTGTCCGGAATTGCGGATCGTGTTCTGGATAGGATTTGGATTTCCTGACGATTTTTGGCGTTCCGGATAAAATTTATTGTTTTCTCTACAAGGCCGTAGGGAGAAAAAATTTTTGGGGTCGGTATTTTCGTTCTGGTGGGGGCACGCCTTTGATCTTTTGCCGCCTTAACACGGCTGCGGCAAAAAATCAAAGAATTTTCTCGATTTTGGGGGGCACAGGTACCGAATGCCTCCTCTCTACGGCCTTGTTTCTTAATAAATTATTTAATTATGGGATTCCGAATTCCGGAATTCTGCTGATTTTTTTTCCGGACAGCCTTGTTCATCACCTTTTTTTTTTTTTTTGATTTTTTCATAAAATATACTTAATTTTAAAGAAAGTACGATCGCAAATGCAAAAATTGAATAAAAGATAGTTCAAATCGGAGATCAAAGATGATTGATTTTCGTTGGCCTGAAAAAGTTTTTTTAAAGATCAAGAAATTTTATTATGAAATTATCAGATTTTCGTGAAAAATATTGCTTTGACTTTTTTGTTTGAATTTTTAGAAAATGTGACTGGTTTTTCATTTCCGTCAAATTTAATGTATTTGTAACAGGTACTGACAATTGTAAACCTATCATACAAAGGAAAAATCAATTGTAAGCCAATAAGAGAATGAACGGCAAATAAAAACAATTTTTTAAAAAAGTTTTAGGAATATTAATTATAACATTCGATTATTACCAAGCTGGCAATTTAAAATTAAGATTATCAGAATTTTATGTCACTCTTACATTTTTAATATGCAAATTTTCAAAAGTTAACTTTCTTAAGTGTGAAAATAACATTTCCCAATTTTTCTGAAAAAATAATTTTGCAGTTCAGAATTTAATAACACGATGAAATGCAAAATCTATTCATCAAAATTATTAAGAATGAGAACAACACAACCTGGCAACCATTGTTGTTGCGTCGGAGTCGGAGTTGGAGTCGACTCCGGCACAAAATTTTAAAAATTGCTAGAAAAGCAGTTTCTGTTGAATTTAATCGTTGTAAACATTGTTTACCGATATTATAAACATATTAGATTGTAAAAAATAGCGTTTAAAATAGTTTACAAAGGTTTTTTAAAATTATCGAAAAAATTTAGAAAAACGTGTGAAAATTTTTTTTGTTAACAGACGTTGATATAAATCATCGGAAACGGTTAATATATGAAAACGATATATTAAATAGTAATAATCAGCGTCAAAAAAGCATTTTTAAATGTTTTACTAGATTTTTTTGAATCGGGGTCGACAAAAAGTCAAAAGCACAACACAACCTGGCAACAGCTAGTTGTTTTGTATTATTTCAAAATCGAAAGAAAATAAAGTATTTTAAAGCAGCATAAAGATAATCAAATCATTTTTTTAATCAAAATCAGTAATATTAATTACCATTATTCAAATTATCATTGCTGATTATGGGTTGATGTGAAACATATGTGCTTAAAGTTCTTTGGATTTTAAAAGGTGCCATAATAAAATTAAAAATAATTAATAATTTTTAAAGTCGTATTTTTGTTGATTTCTGTTAAAAAATGTCAAGTCCTGTTTTACAATTTTTGCTTATTATCACTAATGCTTATCTAAATAGAGAGGTTGGTAGGAGAAATGAGTTAATGAAAATTTAAAGGGTTCTTTAATAATTTTTTTTAATATCACTGATAAAATATTCTAAAATCAAAGGCAAAAAAAGTTTGTATAAGTGAATTTGTTTTTTCAAAAAAAAACAAAAATGAAGACATAAAACTCTAAAAAATATAGTTGAATGTTTAACTTTATTTTATTGAAGATTAAGAAAAAAAAGTGTAGTTTGTATTAACAACCTTATTTTACCAAAAACTTTTTTGTTAACAAATTATTTAAAATTTTTCTCTTGAACATTTTTTGAATATTTAATAGATAAAAAATATAAAAGGATTTTTTATTAAAATCGAATAATTAAAAAAGAATAATCAAATGTGTTTGACCCCTAGGTTTTACAAAAAATTATGGAATATTATCACACTCTTGTTGCGTGGATCCTCCAGGAACAGCAATAAAAAACAAAAGTTATGCGGCGAGCTTGTAACGATTTGATATTTCAAGCACAAACAAGTTGACCAGGCTAAAAATCAGATTTTGTTAAAGTTTCACAACTTTAAAAAACTTACAAAAATGACATCAGGATTTGTAATATGACTAGAATTAGCAATGCAGGAAGCCATGGTAGATTTTAATTTGTTTATGCAAATATCATAAAATGTGTCTCCATATTTAACTTCAATGCAATTCTTTCCAGGACATCCAACTTTTTTATCGGCGGGAACTTTGAACATTTGTCCATGTCCAGGAATGATGTAATCGGCATCACACATAACCGCAGCCCGAGAAGTTTTTTGTTGTTCAATATCCAAGGCAGAACTCTTCCAAATATCTTCAACAGTCAAATCTGTGACATTGAAGAATAAGTCACCTAAAAAATAAATATTTAGAATAATTTAAATCATTGTTAATTACCAGTAATAGCAACAACTCCAAGAGGAGCGGCAATTGGGGGTTTGGACATCAAAGAACTGGAATTAAACATTTCAGCATTTGTGACCAAAGCAGAAATGCATGTTGGAGTATGCCCTGGGGTTGGGATAATTCGGACATTTTTTGTGACATTATATCCACCAAACTAAAATAAACTATAATGAAACTAAAATTTGTTAACAATATTGATAACCTCATATGTGCCAATATAAGTTAAGGAAAATCCATTAAACATGTGATTTCCGTGATAGATTGTTGCTTTTGGGAAAGTATCTCCATGTCCAACATGATCCAAATGAGCATGGGAAAGAATGACTTTTGTGATTGAAGTTGGTGAAAGTCCAAGGTTTTTCAATGCTACAAATAATAAATTATTTAACAATTATGCTAATTGTCAATTACAAGTAAGCATTCGATTAAGAGATTCATTATCAGTTGGAAGTCCAGTATCAAAGATAACTTTATCAGTGCCATCTTCAATCAAGGCAATTGTTGGAATATACTCAAAATCTTTTCCATTTCCGTTCACTTTTACCAAAATTCTTCCAATATCTAAAAGTGTGATTCTTGCTTTCAAGGCTGAAGGTTGGGGATGAGGTCTTGGCCAATGCCGATGTTTCGGGGCCCAATTCCATGCATCTCCTCCGAGTTTTGAAGACAAAAATGACGGGGCAGCTGCTGAAGCTGCAAAAGAAAACAGGACAGCAGAGACAAACAAACAACAGAAATATCCTTTCATTTTTTAATTTTTTATTGAACCTGGTTGAGAAGTGTCTCGATTGAAGCACTTCAAATATGTATGAATTTTAGTACCAATTTTTTGTTTCTTTTATATTAAATTTTTTTAATGAGTTTTCTAGTTTGGCTTTGTTGAACATTTGATTTCCGCCCTCGAAAATCAAATGTTCATCAAAATTGTTGTAAAAAAAAGAAAGACTCCAGTTATAACTTCATTAATAGCAGTTATTAATGAAAGCTGAGTAAATAAATTTCCATTTTTTGAAGCGACTATAAACTTTTCTTCCTTGTCGTTGACTGTTAGACAAGGACTAGAACAATTGTTTCAATTATTAATTAAGTGCCTGGTAGTGCCTTGCTCCTTTTTTGCATTTGCTGCTGTCCAAATGTTACATTAAAATTTTTATCTACTGAGCTTTATTTTCAAACTTTTTTAAAATCTGATTGACGCGTTTTAGAGCTCCAAAATTTTGGGTCGTTGTGTAGTGCTCCAAAAGGCTTTTGAATCCATGCGAAATAATTGTGTATGTTTGTCAAAATACAGTGATATTCAAAATTTATGGCCAAAAATGTTCAAGTTGTTGAACCTTTGTAAGCCCGAACTATATTTCGGAGCCCTTTCTACGGGATATCGAAAAGAACCCAACTTTGTAACCTGAGCGTTCTGAGACGAAAAGATTCGAATTTTTTGCAAAAAAATGATGTTCAAAATTTTTAGCACATTTCTTCTTTGAAAAATTTATTATTGCACCTTTTGTTAAAGTTCAAACAATTAAAATATATTTCTGTATTTTGGTCATTTCTGTTTTTTTGTGGGACCTATAAATTGCTGACGGTTTTATTTATGAATAATAACAAATTTAGAAAGAAGAAAATCAAAATGGCAACTTTTACACATATTTTTTGTTCTTGCAAAAAACGAATCACCAGTTCTTATTCATGTATTTTAAATGTCACATTTTTTGTTCAAATTTGATTTATAAATTATCTTTAAAAAATTTATTTATTCATTATTAACATAATCAAAAACACATTAATATTGCCCTAGTTTTTCCTTAATTTCTTGGGCAGTTCCTTTCAGATCATCTGTTTGCTTTTTAAAATCATAAAGTCTTGAATCATGAAATTTTTCAACAATATGCCCGAAACAAAGTGTCATTGTCATGCTAAAAAGGGTCGTGGTAGGATAAAGAGAATGAACAATTGAAAGAGCGTTATCTAAATTTTGTGATTGTGTAGAATCAAAAGGAATTTGGAGCCTATTCAAAAGATAATACATAGCAAATCCAATAATTCCATGATACAAAAAGTACAGTGCCAAAAATGAAGTTGGAAACATATGCAACCATCTCTTCTCAACTTCAGGGCTAGATTTATGTCCAAGATGAAAGAATTTTTGAGTAAAATGAATCAAAATAAAGAATGACAAAATTTCAAAGATTGTTGTAATAGCACTAATAACAATACTTGAGAGAGGTTCAATTTTTCGTGCCGTAAAAATATCAACAGCTATTTCAAAGATTATTAAAGCAAAAAGTTTTAACGCAATTATACATGATGCAATTACAAGAATGATAAGATCGGGCTCTTCAAGGATTGGTTGAAGCTTACAATTTCGAAAAATAAAAAAATTAAAGAATGCCAAAAATGAAAAAAGACCAACATGAAAAAGCAGCCTTGCAATAGAAAGATTAAAAATTTCATGTTTGTTTTCTTCATTTACAGTAATAATTGGGATGACATAAATTATATACAATGGCAAAAATCCAAGGGCTAAACAATACACATAAAATGCCATCCTTAAAAACCAATGTGGTCTTGCAACGATAAGAGGTGGGACCATTTCATCGATGCTTTCTTCAGATTCTTGTTTACCCCATAAAACTCCAGTAATCCATTTTGGGAAATGTTGTTTTAAAGGTGATGTTGGATTTACATGGATTAAAGCAGCTCCAGATGCCAACATCATGTGCAATGCACTTCGACGAATTGGTGCAGGAAGATACAGCAGGAGTGCCAAAATTCCAATAAAAAGTTCCAAATTGCAGGTGTAAGTAAATGAAGCTCCACCTTCCTTAAATTAAAAAATTTGCATAATTTTTTGGTTTGCTCGTTTTGGAAAAACTTACAACTTCAACGTACATATCCCGTTGGGGTTCTGTTAAACTTGATCGATTTGTTTCATATTCGATGTAGGTATGGCATTGTGTTCCTAGAATTTTTCTTTCACATATCTCACTTTGGACCAACATAGTTTCAAGTAGCCATTTTTGGAAGGCATTTAAGAACAAAGTTGTACCAAATAACTGAAAATTTGCATATTTGGGATAAAATTTTGGTTCAATTTGCACATTTAATTTAAAATTATAGATTCTTTGCACGACATTGAAAGATAACAAAAAAGGAAACTCTTCAGAGAAGTCTAAAGATTATGCAAATTTTTTTTAAAAAACTTACACTTTTTTCAACAATTGTAACTCCGATCCTTGGTGCAACAATAATAACGTAATAAGCTTGAAAAAGTAAATATAAAATTAAAACTGAGACACAAAAAACATCAATTGATAGTTCAAGATCTCGGTTGCTATAATTTAGTACAAAATCAAAATTCCAAAATATTCGAAAGTAAGAAAATCGATTGTAATATCCAACAACGGTGGCAAGAGTCATAAAATAAATGAAAAGTTTGATTGTTCGGGAAACATGGGATGCACCGGCAACTGAAAGATTTTATTATAAAAATGCTTTGATCTTTACCGCCGTTGGCATAAGATCAAAGGAGTGCCACCTCCGAAATCATATAAGTAGTTTGATTGTTCGGCACAAGATCAAAGGAGTGTCCCTTTTCAAAGAGGTTTTTGCCAGCAACGAAACAAAAACCTGGTGACCTGGGGACGGTGTGGTAATATGCAAATTTACAAAACTTTGGAGCTTTTCTCCAACTTAGAAATAAATAGCTTCTCGAAAAACTTTCGGCCAAAATGTAGAGAATTTTCAGGAGAATTTCTTGACCAAAAGTTTTTTGGGAAAATTGTTTTTTCCATGGAGGAGAGAGACTCAAATTTTGTAAATTTGCATATTACCACGCCGTGCCCTGGTATAGCGGAATTGCGTTTTTTCAACCCTCGTAAATTATCCTTTGATCTATGCCGCTAGCGCCATATTTTAGTTTAATCCTACCCGTCCTCAAAACTGCTGACGCCAGATCTGGACAATCCTCATATTTCAAAAAGTATTAAAATCAACTTACGTCGAAAATGACCAGATCTTTGAATTTTTACCACATTCCAAAGCATCTTCCCAAACGTCAGAATCAAAAATACAATTGAATATAAAGCAAATATTCGACAAACAAGTAAACCCGTTTTTCCATCTTTAAAAATCATTAAAACTATCGCAGCTACAGTAATCAAAATTGAAAAAATTGGAATTATCAGTGATAATTTTTCAGCAGTTGTATATTCTGATAATTTTTTGCCTTCTTCTAAAATTTCAGAAGATTCCGACATTTTTGTGGATGTAATATTTCTTAATTCAATTTCATTTGGTGGTGATACAGGGTGATTTTCAATAACGGATATCTTCATTTTTGGGTAAGAAAAATTTTATACAATTTTTTCAAAGGAGATAATTTTTCTGTGACACAAAAAATCAGGAGGTGTTTTTGTGAAAAAAATAAAAATAACAGTTTTTTTATGAATTAAATAAAAAAATTTTGTAACAATGAAAAACGTGTGACTTGTAAAAGAATAAAATTATTGCACAAAAATTGATAAATGTCAAAGGCTTCAAAAAGAAAGAAATAATTCGTCATTCTTTGAAACCTTTTCAAAAATAAAATTTAATTGTTTTTAAATGTGCAAAACAGCATCTTTGATGGGAAATTCCATCAAAGATGCTGTTCAACATTCCCATTGGGAATGTTGAACCTTCAATTAAAAGTGTTATTCATTGTTTCTTTTTTTATATCTTTGCCGACATTTAATTTTTAGTAATAATTTAATAAGAAATAACACACATTTTGTTTGCAAGAAAACGCACATTTTATTTGTACAAAAGCTTTGCAAAGAATTTGTTTAAAAAAAGGTTAGAAACAAAATTTAAATTTTAAATAAAAACAAAGTTGAGAAAATCATTTATTTTAAAGGATGAGTCAGCTTAGTACACCTATTATTGGTCAGGGTCTTACCAAAAAAACAAATTGAATATCTCAACAAGAAAAGACATTTGCTGCAATTTTTCAATTAAAAAATATTTTCTCCAACAGAAATAAATGGAATCGTTCTTACAGGAGATGTTTCATTTCTGCTATTTAAATTTTGCAAGAAAGTTCTCGAAGCTGAAAGTTATTGAAAATCAGGAACTTTCGCTTTTTCCAAACTTTTTTAACACTGAAAACAGCGAAAGTTCCTGATATTAAATTTCTTTCAGCCCTGCAAACTTTGTTGCGAAATCAAGCAGCAAATGAAACATCTCCTTCAACCTTTTACATTCGTGTTGAAACAATCAATTTTTTTGATAAGACCTCGACCAAAAAAGTTGTATCACGTGCACCTTCTTTTTTTTATAAATTTTATGAATCTAAAATTTCTTATTATGCACCAACATCATTGTCATACAAAAAAATAGAACCACATGAATCAAAAAAGGGAAATCTAAAAAAAATTAAAATCAATAATCCACAAAATTTCATTCATGTCTAAAAATCAACGCCATTCACGTAGGAGGGAAATTTATAGCAGTTTCATTAAAAAAAGAATATTTGTTTAATCAGCTTTCATACCTTGAGTTCCTTTTATGATATTCATAGACATTTGCAAAAACCGAGGGCGGAAATTAAACAAAACCAAACTAGAAAAATCAACCAAAAATATTTAATATAAAAGTAACTGATACTTGTTACTAAAATTCATACATATTTGAAGTGTTTCAATTCAGACACTTCTCAATCACGTTTAACAAAAAATTTAAAAAAAATGAAAGGATATTTTTGTTGTTTGATTGTCTCTGCTGTTCTGTTTTCTTTTGCAGCATCAGCTGCTGCTCCATCATTTTTAGCATCAAAACTTGGACCAGATGCCTGGAATTGGGAACCGAAATTCCGACAATGGCCAAGACCATACCCTCAACCTTCTGCCCTGAAAGCAAGAATTACACTTTTGGATATTGGAAGAATTTTGGTAAAAGTGAATGGAAACGGAAAAGATTTTGAATATATTCCAACAATTGCATTGATCGAGGATGGCACTGATAAAGTTATCTTTGATACTGGACTTCCAACTGATAATGAATCCCTTAATCGAATGCTTACTTGTAAGTGTAAAAATTTGCATAATGAAAAATATAACTTTATCGATTTCAGCACTGAAAAAACTTGGACTTCCACCAACTTCAATCACAAAAGTCATTCTTTCCCATGCCCATTTGGATCATGTTGGACATGGAGATACTTTCACAAAAGCAACAATCTATCACGGAAATCACATGTTTAATGGATTTTCACTTACCTACATTGGCACATATGAGGTATCTCAATATTGTTAACAAATTGTAGTTTCAAGTAATTGATTTTAGTTTGGTGGATATAATGTCACAAAAAATGTTCGAATTATCCCAACCCCAGGGCATACTCCAACATGCATTTCTGCTTTGGTTACAAATGCTGAAACTTTTAATTCCAGTTCTTTGATGTCCAAACCCCCAATTGCTGTTCCTCTTGGAGTTGTTGCTATCACTGGTACACAATCTTGATATTTTTCATTCCTAATGTACCTTTCTTTAGGTGACTTATTCTTCAATGTCACAGATTTGACTGTTGAAGATATTTGGAAAAGTTCTGCTTTGGATATTGAACAGCAAAAAACTTCTCGGGCTGCAGTTATGTGTGATGCCGATTACATCATTCCAGGACATGGACAAATGTTCAAAGTTCCCGCTGATAAAAAAGTTGGATGTCCTGGAAAGAATTGCATTGAAGTAAAATATGGGGATACCTTTTATGATATTTGCATAAATAAATTAAAATCAACAATGGCTTCTTGCATCGCTAATTCTTCTCATATCACAAATCCGGATGTCATATTTGTAAGTTTTTTAAAGTTGTGGAACTTTAACAAAATCTGATTTTTAGCCTGGTCAACTTGTTTGCGCATAAAATGTCATGTAACAAAAATGGAATTAATTTATCATTTTAGAGAAATATTTATCCCATTTTTCTTTTTTTTTGTGCAACTTTTTGTTGATCTGTGATCCTTTATAATTTTAATAAATTTTTCAAATGTGAATTTTATTTTTATCAGAATCATGTCAAAAAATATTAGTATTTTAATTTCAAAAACCCAAAGGAATTACGATAACAAAAGGTTATTATGCAAGATGGTAAAAAATCATGGGAAAGCAATCCAACAAAATTTTTGATGGGAAAATTAAAAACGTAAGAAAAACAAAAAAATATGGCATCATAATATAACAATTTGTATACCACTGATTCCATGATTTTATACAGGTTGTCGTTTATGATGATGTTTTTATTTAAACAACATTTTTAGTTTTTTGATAACTTACGTCGACAAAACAAGAGATTATTTTCCCATGATTTCTTATTTTTTCTTTTCAAGTTGAAAAAGCGAAACAACATCTTTTTTTATTATGATAATACCTGTCTGGCTTTTTTGAACAATAGAAAAAGTAAAATGTCTTAAATTTAAAGCCCTTTGGAAAACGTTGATTTTATCATTTTTGCGTCAAGATACATATAAAAACGCTTCGGTTTAAATTTTCTTATTATAATTTTTTAAATCGAAACTCTTTGGCTCGCAAAATGCGACACAAAATTGCCGTCATTTTTGTTTTAACATTTGCACTTCTTTTTCCTTCCTGCAAAACTGATGAATCCAACGTAGTAACAACATATGAACCTGAACTTACCACATCTGAATCAACAACAACAACTTCACCATCTTCATTTGAAGTTGAAAAAGAGTTGAAAAAAATTGGAGATTTCGCAGATTGCTTGGAAGTTTTACTTCAATATCATCAAAACTTTGAATCTTACAATGGATCATCAGAACCTGTTGTTCGAAATTTTAAAAAAGTTATGGAAGCTTCAAGAAAATGTGGAATTATTTTGTTTCAAGGATTAAAATTTGGAGAATTGAAAGAACATTTTAAAGTAAGTTTATGAAATATTCTTTTAGAATTTTAGGCAATTTTTTGAGGTGGAATTTTATGTAGGAAAAATATTTTTAACAAATTTTAGAAAGAAAATAAAACAAATCCTGTAATATCACGTATCGAACTATTGTCATTATATCGTCTCACCAATTTCTATGTAAAAACGGAGTTTGATTATGAAGCCTTGCAATCAATTAGTTACAGTTCATATGTTGAAAAAGTAAATTATTACCATATTTAATCAAGTGTCCAATTTATATTTTTCAGATAATGCAAGGTTTTGAAAACAGCTGTTTGTCTTTCATAGACATCCTGCGATCACTTGACAATGATTTCAATAAGTTTAAAGAAACATGTGAAAATGATTTTTTGAAAAAATTGGTAAAATGGATTTTGTGAATGTTTAAAACATTTAATCATTAAAATTTTTTTTAGAATAATGTTGCAAACTACACCCATTTTGAGGCGTTAAAATCTGCAGAATACAGTGACGAATTTTACTTGAATTTCTATAGCGTTTACAGAAATGTATTAAATCATGGAGTAAGTCATTGAACGCTAAGAATTTCTACCTAATTTTAACAGAATAATAATAAATTCCTTGAACAATACCTAAAATTTAAGTATGTATTTTTAGGTTGCAATGTATTCCATGTGTGGTATTCTAAAAAATGGTATCCCATCTCTTGAAACATCTATTGAGAATGGAAAAACGGTCCTTGAAACCGTTCAAAAAGTTGGCAAAGTTTTACGGGAATTTAAACGAGAACGAGAAGTTTGTTTCAAAGGGCGTATCCGGCATTTAAAAATGAACTTGAAATTTACAGGAAAAATATTGGTCAATGGAAAACCTTCTTAAAATTGTTAAATTAAATATATTTGGACAATTTGCGGAACGAAAAGATTTTAGATATAACAATCAAAAAATCGCAAGCGATATTTATGATGCCCTAGTATCCAAATATAAATCTCTGTAAGTTGTTTATTGCTAATTGAACAGAAATTTGCATAAACCTTTTATTTTAGGGGATACACTTATCATGTTGGTGTAAGTCAAACTGGTACCCAAGGAAATGTTGATACTTTGATTCAATGTTTAACTGATTGTCGATACATTTACAACATCAACAATAAAGATGTTTACATTCTTCGAAATAAAAGATCCCCCTCTTACAAGGAATGTGAATTTGTTTCATCAAAAAAAGATATGGATCAATATGGAAATAAGCACATTGTTGACCCAGATTCAACAGCTTTGACTGAATATGCAAATAAAATCCAATCAAAATGTAATCCGACAGCCTTTTCATTGGTCCGTGAGCGGCTTAATTACGGATACAAAGGTGATGAAGATGAACATGTATACGTTAATGACACATCTGTTGATATCCCAACTGGTTTCTATCAAAAGAATCTTGGCGATATTTATTTAGTCATGGCTAAAAATTACTGATCGAACCATGATTATGTTTTTGTGATTTTTTAAATAAACTGCGGCATCAATATTTAGTTTTTTAAAACACACAAATCAATAATTTTTTTTGTGAGAAAAGGATTTGAAAAATTACAAAAGCGAACTTGAATTTATTAAAATGAATTATTTGTCGATCATGAACCTAGAAATCAGGGTTGCTTACTCATGCAAATTCTTCTAAAACAAATTTTTTTGATATCTTGAAAAATTTAAAGCCCGATTTTTGAAAAACTTAAACATTCCTTGGCACAGGGAACTCGAAATGATGTCAGAAGGGTATAAAATGGTTTTTCTAGGTTAACAAGGTCCAGGAACACGATTTTCGTTGTCATTTTCGTCCTAAGTGGTCTAGTTTTCGATATGCAAATTTGTCAGGTCGAAAATGAAAAATCGCCATCTTTGAAGATAAAATGACAAATTTGGTACCATTCGAAAGCCCTTGACGAGCTGAGTTCAGAAAAATTAGAAACTAAGACATTTGACCCTTTTAAACGGGCGATATTAGGCACAGAACGCCAAAAACTGCATTTTGGCACAGAAATCTTACAATCACATTTTTTTGGCACGACAATAGCAAAATTTTATTACATAATCTAATTTTCCATTATTTTGTGACCCTTACGGCATGGAAAACAAAATTTTTTAGGTGGGTTTAGGGGGTCGTCTGAATTTTTGAAAGTACTGCGTCATTTAACTCAAAAATGCAAAAATCGTCATTTTTGCTCCAATTCAACCAACTTTGGGTGGAAATGATAGAAAATAGTTAGAAATGATTTTAGCAAAACATTTTGTACCAAAATATGCAAATTTGGATTTTTAAGACCACGATTTAGGTCAAAACCCATAAAAATGGCATATTTTGGGGATAAAATCTCTAAAATGGTTTCGGTAAGGTATTATTGTGTTCAAATGGGTCTATGATTATTATTAGTATGTCTACTAACTATTTCTAACATACAAACATCATATACTCCCAGTAACTCAATTTTTTAGGGTAATTAAAAACCCTCATTTTGAGGCAAAAAAACGCGATTTTTGACAGATCTCAAAAGGAGTAAAACTTCAACTATAATTTCGAAATTTGTGTTTATTATGTTCGTCCAGATGGGTAACATGTATTAAAATCATAATATACCCGGTACCTTGTCTCATTACAAAATTTCATCATTGTGAACATAGCTCATTTTTGTGAAAAATGTGATTTTCAGTGTACGCCGTTTTTTCCTCAAAAATAATATTTTCATCACTTTATTTACGTAAAAAACATAATTTTTGATAAAATTACAAACTATTTAATGCATATCAGCATCTGAACATTCATAAAATTATTTTTTCTAGGTCATTTAAAAATACCTATTTTTATGCCAAAAAACACAGTTTTCGACCGAGTTCTAAATAACTAATACATCAACAATTCTTTCAAAATTTGGTTTTAAAATTGTCCTCCGGACCTGTAGTGTTTATTTAAATTATAATATACCCTATAGTTTATCTCATTTTGAAATCCCGACATTTTAAAAATGTCAATTTTTTCGATACACATGTACATTGATTTAGAGGCAATAGCAAAATAATTTTAATGAAATATCAAAATTTTCGATTATTTATTGTAAATTTGATAAACACTACAGGTCCGGAGGACAATTTTAAAACCAAATTTTGAAAGAATTGTTGATGTATTAGTTATTTAGAACTCGGTCGAAAACTGTGTTTTTTGGCATAAAAATAGGTATTTTTAAATGACCTAGAAAAAATAATTTTATGAATGTTCAGATGCTGATATGCATTAAATAGTTTGTAATTTTATCAAAAATTATGTTTTTTACGTAAATAAAGTGATGAAAATATTATTTTTGAGGAAAAAACGGCGTACACTGAAAATCACATTTTTCACAAAAATGAGCTATGTTCACAATGATGAAATTTTGTAATGAGACAAGGTACCGGGTATATTATGATTTTAATACATGTTACCCATCTGGACGAACATAATAAACACAAATTTCGAAATTATAGTTGAAGTTTTACTCCTTTTGAGATCTGTCAAAAATCGCGTTTTTTTGCCTCAAAATGAGGGTTTTTAATTACCCTAAAAAATTGAGTTACTGGGAGTATATGATGTTTGTATGTTAGAAATAGTTAGTAGACATACTAATAATAATCATAGACCCATTTGAACACAATAATACCTTACCGAAACCATTTTAGAGATTTTATCCCCAAAATATGCCATTTTTATGGGTTTTGACCTAAATCGTGGTCTTAAAAATCCAAATTTGCATATTTTGGTACAAAATGTTTTGCTAAAATCATTTCTAACTATTTTCTATCATTTCCACCCAAAGTTGGTTGAATTGGAGCAAAAATGACGATTTTTGCATTTTTGAGTTAAATGACGCAGTACTTTCAAAAATTCAGACGACCCCCTAAACCCACCTAAAAAATTTTGTTTTCCATGCCGTAAGGGTCACAAAATAATGGAAAATTAGATTATGTAATAAAATTTTGCTATTGTCGTGCCAAAAAAATGTGATTGTAAGATTTCTGTGCCAAAATGCAGTTTTTGGCGTTCTGTGCCTAATATCGCCCGTTTAAAAGGGTCAAATGTCTTAGTTTCTAATTTTTCTGAACTCAGCTCGTCAAGGGCTTTCGAATGGTACCAAATTTGTCATTTTATCTTCAAAGATGGCGATTTTTCATTTTCGACCTGACAAATTTGCATATCGAAAACTAGACCACTTAGGACGAAAATGACAACGAAAATCGTGTTCCTGGACCTTGTTAACCTAGAAAAACCATTTTATACCCTTCTGACATCATTTCGAGTTCCCTGTGCCAAAATCATTTCATAATGCTGTAGTTTCTCAAAAATCGGGCTTTAAATGCAAAATATTAAGCTACAGTACCACTTTCTTTTGGAATCTTGACACAAATGTTTTCATGTAAACATTTTGACGTTAGAAGATTTAATAACAAATTACAAATCAAAAAAATTATGTTTTACACAATTACTGTTTAATAGAATTACAACAAATTTTAACAAAATAAATACAATTCAGTGTTACTTTCAAAATAATAAAAAAAGAAAAATTTTGCATATAAATCAGGTATCAAAAAATGAAGAAGAATTAATGTTACAATTAAAAATAAACTAGAAAAGAAAGCAAATCGAAAACTTCGATCAGCATAAACTTCATATGCAATGATAAACAAATTTTTGTTAATGAATCCATTAAATGCCACCAAAATTGTAGCATTAAAACATGTCAAACAAAGTTCAGGAAACAAGTTTTTAACAATTGCATTTAAACATTGCTTTTTTAGATTTGTTTGAGTTTCAAGGGTTTTTTGGTAATCACTTTGGACCGCTTTCATTTCATCAATCATGGATTCATAGGAGGACAGAAATGAGTTACTGTATAATTCAGTGTGAAGTTTAATAGTGTAATTTAAGTCCTAAAATGTTGAAATTAACGTGTTTGAAACTAAATTTGAGTAAGATAAATCAAAATTTGCATAAACAAAAAACGGAAGAAAATCTATCACTAGCATAACACAAAGGTGAGGGAAAACCAAAATTAGCATAAACTCAAACTTGAAGAGAAACTAAAATTAGCATAAGCACAAAGATAAAGAAAAACTAAAATTAGCATAAACGCAAAAATACAGAAAATTCTAAATTAGCATAAACACCAAGATAAAGAAAAACTAAAATTAGCATAAACACAAAGATAAAAAAACTAAAATTAGCATAACACAAAGTTGCAGAGAAACTAAAAATATCTTAAACACTAAGTTGAAGAAAAATAAAAATTATCACAAACAAAAATTTGAAGAAAATCTAAAATTAGCATCATAAACTTACTTGTTTTACCATTGTACAATTTTTATAAACTTGCTGATATTCATCTTTTGGCATTGTTGAAGGGCAATGAAAACTTTTAATATCAAAGCCCGAATTTGCATAAATATATGAGAAAAGAAATAACAGAACAGCATTTATTTCAAGAAATGCATAATCAATTTCAGACAATTTTCTTCGATATGATTTACATTGACAAAGAATTGATTTTGGTTTAAATGGTTTACGTTTATTAGACCACTTTAATTCAATAAGGCCCATATCAATAATTACAGTGTCCATACTGAAGAATCAAAGTATAATTTTTGACACAAATTGGCATAAACACATAATTTTTTGGCACAAAAAATGATCTAACGACTAAGCCAACAAAAAAAGTGGCACAAAAAACATTAATGAACAAGAATCAATAATGACCTGTTGAGTATTTTTTGAGCATGTCCATACTGCATTTTTTTGCCATTCGTTGTTCAATGTCAAAATTTTTTTTAACAAAGCCGATTTTTTTGTGTTCTTGGTGAGGTAGAATATGTTTGCCTCGATATAAAATCTATGTCTGATTTCTTGTCAAAAAAAATAATTCAAAGATGTTTAAATTTCAGATCAAGTAGATCAATACCTCCCAGTATCAGATCAATGTTGTACAATTTTATTCACAGAGCCAAAAATGGCACTTTTACTTTTGATCTTCTGTAAAAAACGCCTCCGCTTCAAAGGTGTTTCAAGTACACAACAAATAGTTGCCAAGAATGGCGTAACAACGACTTTAGTTCTTATTTATCAACTTTTATTAATCTAAAAGACATTGTAAAAGTGATTCACTTGTCATAAATGCTGTTCTGTTAAATTTTTTTCGAGATAATTCAGTTTTTTAAATTTTCAAACCATAGTCATTTTTGGCGTTTTGTCAGTTTTGCAAACAAAAAGTCACCAAATTTCTTTTTTGATTTTTCAAAGGTATAAATCTAAATTTAAAAAAGTATGTTTCCCTCCAAAAAGGCTCCTTTCTTAATTAAAAGTGATAAGAAAAAACTTATAACTGATAAAGAAAATAAACGAATTATTGTAAAAGATATTTCGGGTGGAAAAGAATCCCATCCGATCCCATTGATAAATAATCGAAATAATGAAGTACCAAAGTAAGTGTATTTATTTATTTAATTGGTGTTGTGGTAATATTACTTTTAGAAGTTTTGCATATACAACTTTAAACAATAGATCTGCTGAAACTCGACGATTAATTGATGATCAACGGGTACCAAAAGGTTGTGATTGTGCCGATGGAATTTGTGGCTCTAATTGTGCTTGTGAAAGAAATTCTATTGTTTCATTTGATCCTAAAGTAAGATTTTACATAACAATAAGGATTAATCATCTCAGTTTTTTAGCACCGAATTGTTGTTGATCCATTTGGATATAATTTTTATACAGATTTTTATGTTCAATGTGGTCCACATTGTGGTTGTGTCGGAGATTGTAAGCGACAAATGCTTCCACATGGCAAAGTTTTGAAGAAGCTTGAAGTTCATTGGATGAAAGGAAAAGGATTTGGGGTTCTTGCTGCACAACCAATTGCTGCTGGTACATATTACTTTTTACAAGGGAATGTATCAACATGTCTCGCAGCTTTTTGAACAAGACCTATCCCATTATGTAGCCCTAGAGCAGTTATGCATAACCCCAAAATATTCCCGGTGAATGGCCTTCCTATATGCAAATTTGTGAAAATGAAGTTTGAAAAATCCACGACCCCCGAGTTGAGTATTTTTCAAAATTCTCTGTTTCACGCACTTTTTTTCGAACTTTATTTTCTCAAATTTGCATAAAAGAAGGCCATTCAAAGCAAATATTTAGGGATTATGCATAACTGCCCTAGGGCTATCTAATGGAAAATTTCTCGTTCAAAAAGCGGAGGGATAAGTTGATAGTGCCCCTTGTTAGTGTTAACGAATTATGCAAATTTTTTTCAGGTATGCCAATTGCCGAATATGTTGGAGAAGTATTTGTTGCTACAAGTGATGAAGAATCTTTTCGACCTAGTCATTACCAGCAGGATCTTTTCACTGATGTTTGTTGCTTCTTTTATGCAAATTTTTATCTACATTTTTAGTATACACTCCTTTTTAGAATTTTTCTAACAAATACATAATTGATGCCCGCCGAATTGGGAATGTCTCGAGATTTATTAACCATTCATGCTTCAATAATATCCTTCAAATTTGTGTTTATCCTTCAATCCCAAATCTTCGACGAACTTCTCCACTTCCAAAAGTTGCATTAGTTGCATTTCGGGATATCCTTCCTGGGCAAGAGTTATGCTTTGATTATCGAGCTGCATATTTTAATAGCCGACATATGCCATGTTTATGCTATCAACCAAATTGTCATGCTCCACCATGTAAGCTTATATTACTTAATTGGTAAACTTACAGTAATAGGAATGATTTTAGATAATCATCTTGCGAAATCGAAATCAATTGAAGAAGTTAAAAATGAAGTAAAAGCAAATAAACGAAAAATGTTTGATTTATTTGAAGAAACTGGTGATCTTGAACCCCTTGAAGATTTTGAGGATTGATTATCTTATAATACAATTACAGTCGAACCTCGATTTTACGTCCCTCGATTTTACGTCCACCTCAATTTTACGTCCTTTGTCTGCGGTCCCTTCAACAAAGAGCCCATACAAATCGGACCTCGATCTTACGTCGACCTCGATTTTACGTCTTTTTTTCACGGTCCCTTGGAAGACGTAAAATCGAGGTTCGACTGTATGTTAATTTTATTTTAACAAAATATTGCATTTCGATCTTTTAAATATTATGAAGCTTTAACACAAAAAATAAATGCTTTTAAACAAATTTCAGCCGGTTTTATAGAATTTTTGAGAGAGTTTATAGAAAAAATATTCGACAGATTTTAAAATTTTGGGGGCGAAAAACAAGGCCGTAAAGAGGGGGAGGGGCTTCTGGAGGCACGTGCTGCACGAAATTGAAAAAATCCTTTGATCTTTTGCCGTCACCGTGTTAAGACGGCAAAAGATCAAAGGCGTGCCCTCTCCGAAATTAAAATACTAACCCCGAAATTTTTTCTGCCTACGGCTTCGGCGAAAAATATAAATTTTAGGCAATAGTCAGTTCTTTAATTTTTTTATATATTTCTTAAAAAACAATAAAAACTAATTTTTTAAAAAAAATTTTTTTTAAAAATAATCTTTTTTTTCGATTGAGCGAAGACGTATTTCATTGAACTAAAAAAACATGTTTTTACTTTGATCTCTAAATTCGTCTTCTTTTTTGCAGAAAAAAAACAATATAAATTTAAAATATTTCAATGTATGTCTCGAAATTAAGTTATAAATATCCCTGGAAAAAATAAGTTTGTGCAATATCAGCATGAAAAATTTTTTGTTAGTAATTTTCTTAATTTTAATGCGTAAGTTTTTGGTTAAAAGATGAGTCCATTTTATGCTAATTTTTAGTCCACCCTCACCCTTGCATGATGGGTTCAGATAATAGTTTTCATTTGCATTCAGCAGCTGCCGCAGCAATGGCAGCGCAGTCACATGAACGATATAAAGCTCGATATGGAAGTCTTGGATTCTTTGGTCTTTTTGCAACCCCACCAAAATATCCATTATACAGTAGGAATGGGGCTGGTTGGTGTTGTCATGAATCGAGATGGTATAATCTTCGATGTCGAACAGATACAAATTATTTTTATTATTGTGATGGAACAAGTAATAATTATTACAACAATTACGGACAAAATTATTATTCAAATTATGGAAACCGATATTCAAATTATGGACGAAATTATTACAATTATGGTCAATATTATGGATAATAATACCAAGGCCGTATCCAATATTTTTTTTTGATGGGGGTAATGCCCCAAAAAAAAGGTAACATTTTTGGGGCATTACTTTTGATCTTTTACCGCTAACTACAACTGGCGGCAAAAGATCAAAGGATTTGGTGGCCTTTGACTCTTTATTACCATTTTTTGCTATTAATCTTTTAAAGGATCAATTTTAAGAGTATAAATTTCATTTTTGTCAATTTCAAAATCAAGTTTAAGATTTCTTTCTTCTGGAAGTTCAATAATTTCTCTCTCTTTATTATGACCATCCTAAAAATTTGAATAATTTATTGTTTTTCTTAAATAAATAAATAAACTTACAATTACCAAATAATCTTCATCTTCTTCCAACTTTAATATTTCAGAAAATATTACTGGTAAATTTTGACCATATTTAAATGAAACAATTTCCTTCCAAATGGTTAAAGTAACATCTCTCGATAAAAAATTTTCTGCATCAAAAAATGCCATTTCGCAATCTCCAGTTTTTATTCGAGCTTTTATTACTGCTGCTTTTGAAATGCCAAAAACTTGGTTTTGAATTTCAAAAAATTTGCATCCTTCAATTTTGTCATAAGCTTGTTCATACAGGGTGGGCCAAAAAAAAGTGCAATTTAATTTTTAAACAAGAGCAAAGGGATTTGAATAACTTGTGATAGGTGGGGTTAATACATGGTAGGAAAGTGTATTTGACCCTACAGTATGACCTCTTCAACACTTTCGTGTCGGGAGTTTCGCCGCCGCCAAGTTTTGAAAAGTACGTTTTTCGACCTTTTCGTAGAGCAAAGTTCCTATGAGAACCAGAGGGGCTGAAGAAAAGGTGATGGTAGATTTGGATAGCCCACAAAATTATCTCGTCAACAACCACAACTTTGGGTTGAAAAACTTTGTGCCCTGGGTTTAATCGCTTCGAGAAAAAAGTGATTTCCGATTTTTTTATTTTTTGGTCGACTTTGACAGATCGCCCTACTTTTTCCAGAAGTAGTTGGAGGCTCATATTTGTTGCCAACAAACTTCAGCTTGTTTGTGGTTGATTCCATACCAAAATATTCAAATCTGGAAAAACTGTTATTTTTCGATACTCCAAAATACCAAAAAATGGCTGCTTCAAGTTGTATACTAGTAAATAGCAAGTAACTATGTTTCAACAAAAAATTTTTAATGTTTGTTTTTGATATAAACCAATGCAAATAGGCCAGAAAAATACGCTGAAATAATTTTTAAGCGTTTATGACCAATTTAGAGACTTTAACATTAACATGAATTTCAACATATACTTTGTATACTTACTAACATACAAAAATTATGGCTGATAAAAAAATCATTTTTCCAGATTCTAATATTTCGGTATGGAATCAACGACAAACAAGCTGAAGTTTGTTGGCAACAAATATGAGCCTCCAACTCCTTCTGGAAAAAGTAGGGCGATCTGTCAAAGTCGACCAAAAAATAAAAAAATCGGAAATCACTTTTTTCTCGAAGCGATTAAACCCAGGGCACAAAGTTTTTCAACCCAAAGTTGTGGTTGTTGACGAGATAATTTTGTGGGCTATCCAAATCTACCATCACCTTTTCTTCAGCCCCTCTGGTTCTCATAGGAACTTTGCTCTACGAAAAGGTCGAAAAACGTACTTTTCAAAACTTGGCGGCGGCGAAACTCCCGACACGAAAGTGTTGAAGAGGTCATACTGTAGGGTCAAATACACTTTCCTACCATGTATTAACCCCACCTATCACAAGTTATTCAAATCCCTTTGCTCTTGTTTAAAAATTAAATTGCACTTTTTTTTGGCCCACCCTGTAGATTTTTGTGTCATGAAAGATAATTTTTGGATCTTTATTTTTTAGTTTTAATTCTTTTACAACTTTTTCGACATCTTCCAAACAATGAATATTCCTTGCATCAAAAAATTTAGCTTTTTGATCTTTAATTTCCCAAACATAAAACTTTACAAATCTTAACATCCAAATTATATCGCCTTCTTTGGGGGTATACGGTATTTGTGAGATGGCTAATATATAACAAGCCGTCTCAAAATTAATTAGTTCAACATTGTTAAACCCAATTTTTAACCCTTCTTTAATAAAACTTTTACGGGCTTCATATCCATTTTGGCGAAATAAACAAATACAAAGGTTTCCCAAATTTGACGAAGAAATTTTTGCTTTTATTTCTTCAAACATTGAAATTATTTGATCCGGTTCGTCAAGTCTTACTAAAAAATAGAACATTATTAGCTAAAAAATGGGATTGTCTAGATCTGATGTCAGGTATTTTAACAAAATTTTCAAAACCCCCCTCCGTCAGATTTTTTCCTTTGATGTTTGCCGCTTTTACGATGAGCGTCAGATTTCGGCTTACCCCCTCCCGGGCTTAAAACACCGGACATCAGATCTGGATAATCCTTAAAAACGAAAAAATCAAAAAATGTTACCTTCGGTAATTTTTTCATGTATTGTGAGTTTTTTAATATCATCATAATGGGATAATTCTCCAGAATATGGATGAACTCCAACATGAATGGTCATTATTGTCCAAAAAATTTAAATTTTTGAAAGAAACAAAAAGTTGAGAAATAAAATAAGTCAGATTCGTCAAAAAAAGGTTTGCTTTTACACACCTTTTTTAAGCAGCATTGCAATTGCAATTGTCAATACAATGGATGATTAAAGTACAAGAAATGTACTCTGCAATGTCGAAAACTCAAATTCTGCAATAGCGATTCACTCTTTTTTCTCCGTTGTAAACTCACAAAAATAAACAATGCAAAAAAGGGAGTGCTATCGTTTTACTTTGATGACACTCTTTTTAACGTTTTTACTTTGTCTTGTGTAATATTGTGTACAATGAAATTTATGCTAAGTGGAAATGTTTGTTTGTTTTTGTGTTGTCATTTAACACCGCTTAGTTACCATTCATTGTTTTTTTTAAAGAGGACAACCTTTTTTGCAAATTTTACAAGTTTTTAAAATTTAAAAATAAAATTAACATGTTCACTTAAACCTTTGTCGTGCTTCTATATAATTGCCGTAAATTACTGTAGTTTTAAAATATTTAATTTAAAAACATTAATTTAAAAAATTATAAACAAACAGGTTTTTATAAAACTCAAAAATCATTGAAAGTCTTAAAACGGAAAAACTACGAACAATAATTAATACAATTTGCAGTTTTTGCAAATTAAAAACCTGGATCTTTTTCTATTACAAATATTTAAATTTACAAAATACCAAACAAATTTTAAAATTTTATGTTCAATGGTAAACTAAAATTTGATTGTTTCTGATCAAGAATGTGGACATCGGCAGTCTTTTATTTGACAATCATTGCACGGATTTTTGCAACACATTTTTTCAAGATCTATAAGCATTTTAATTTTGGACTTATTAATAAATTACATGCAACAGACCAACATCTGAACAAAATGGTGTTTTAGCAGAGTTATCAGCGCCACAAACTTCTTGTGCACGTTTTTCCAAAGCATCACCGCATGATTGTTCCTTAAACGTTATAAAAAAATTTTTAAAGATAGTGTACTCCCATTTTTTATTTACCAATCGAGTTGAACACTGATGGGATGGCTTGGAAGTAGTAGTTTTCCTACTGATTTTTGTTGTCGTCGTTACAGTTTTATTAACAACAAAAATTTCACAAATATAACTTTTTACTTTAAAGCAATCTTGTGAAGACCATTTTCCATTAGCCAACAAAATAGCTCCACAAATATTATTATTTCCTACTGTGTCATTTGGTTCTGCAATATCCCAATTCTTAAAATCAAAATCAGATCCATCGAGCCATGCCCAATTATTCCCAGTCATTTTATTTGCACCAATCCAAAAATCAGTTGCTGTTGTTGTTGTTGTTGCATTAAAAACAATACCAGCTTTTTCTGGAAATATTTTAAAATTGGTTTTTTCTCTCGGGGTTTGCTCGAAAAACAACAAAATGTTCTTTGAAATCATTTTAAAGGAGGAGGTCCATTTCTAATAAATTTCATAATATGCAAATTTTAAGTTCTCAACATAAAACTGAAATATCTGCTTTTTTGCCTGATTTAACAATCCAAAAAATTTGTATGAAGTGGGATTCCCTCTTTAAATCATGGGCACGAACACAAAGATTTTAAAAAAATTTGCATAACCCGTAATTTTTAGGTGTTAACAAATCAATCTAATCTAAAACAATAATTACTTACGACTAAGATAGAAATCATCTTCAATACTATGGATTGATGCAAGATGCCCTCCCCGATTAATACAGTGTTCTTCGGCATTCAAATACGCTGCATTTTCAATTCCAAAATAATAACATTCATTCGGATTTGATAATGACGCTGAAGTCCATTGGGGACAAGTTGAAGTTGCAGTAGCAATCACTCCTAATAAACTAAGAAAAAATAGAAGTAACATTTTGTGATTGAACATTCAATAAAATTATTTAAAAAATAGGTTGCTTTTATATGAATGTAATTTGTTAAAAGCAAAAATA
The DNA here is from genome assembly GCA_024447195.1 of Panagrolaimus sp. LJ2414. Classification (NCBI taxonomy): domain Eukaryota; kingdom Metazoa; phylum Nematoda; class Chromadorea; order Rhabditida; family Panagrolaimidae; genus Panagrolaimus; species Panagrolaimus sp. LJ2414. The sequence goes on from JAMRXY010000023.1 coordinate 3,550,407, forward strand.
ATTTGATTTGAATTAACGAAAAAAATTTTTCACAAGCTGTTTTCTAAAGGCTATTGTTATTTTTTATAATTTAATTTTTTTGTTTTTTGTTGTTTTATAATTTTGTTGAAGAACATTGTTGAGAAAAACCTTGCCCCAATTATCAATTTGTGGTCATAAATTAATTGCAACATTAAACAAATTTCATCGAAAGTCAACGAAATTCATTGTTCTAATAAAGAAATTTTTTACCGTAATTCAAAAAACATAAGCAACAATAATTTTATTAGAAACAAATAAATTTTGAAAAATACTCTCAAAGTTGCAATTTAAAAATAAAAACAACACAATTAGATTACATAAAAGCTGCATAAACTTTAAGATGCTTACAAATTTCTTTGTGATTAAATTCGCTCCAATCAAGTTTTTGGCATTCTTTTGAGCAATAATGGGTCATTTTGCAATCAGAGCATGGAAGAATTTTTGCTTCTTTTCCACAGCATGAACAACATTTTCCAGCAAGTTCAGGATCTGGAAATCAGTGATTAAAATTTGCATAAACAAATTTCATGAAGTTTAAGACAAGAAATTACGGTAACTAACCAAGTCGAATATAAGCAGGACTATCAACACAAATCATACTTTGACCATCTCTTGCCATTCTCATGTATGGATTAATAATGGATACAGTTGAGCCAGGACGGAATATTTTCATTGCATTAATAAACTGAATTTTTGGATCATTTCCAAGAGGCCAATTATAAATTGCTAATCTAAAAACTTTTCAAGTTTTTATATCGATTACTGTAGCTTTTACACAAACCTTTCAACATCACCATTTTCATCTTCGATTACGGTAGCAACAGATGGAGAAGTGAATGACCAATCAATAATTCGAACTTCAAGTACAAATCGATTGTATACTTTATCTTTTGTTGAATCCATATCTTTCAAAGTAATTTTCTTCAAATTTGTTAAACTTGGAGGTTTTGGAGAATTTGGTAATTTTCCAGGTGTAATATTAAAGCCTACAAATGCATTAGTTGCATTATAAACAGCTTCAAATCGAATAAAATCTGTTCGATGTTGATTAAGCAAAAATTTCCGATGTGGACTTGATTGAATTTCTTCAAATTTCTTGTCTGGTAGAGGTGAACCTATGAAAATTTGCATAATTTAATTACAACTATTATCAAATATAACTAACTTGAAGAAGGTTTGCCGCTGTTTTCTTTGTCTTGAAGTTGTTGTTTTTGATATTGATAAACTTTTTCGACCATATTTTTTCCACCAAAATCATACGGTAAATAGCATGGAAGTTGATTCTTTTCTGCTGCTAATCCTTTTTCAAATGATGGAACAAAATTTTGAATATCTTTTGCATCCAAGTAATACTGAGATTTTTGATAATAACATGCTGGAACAAGACGATGATCTTTTGGTGCTTCAGCAAGAAAATCATCAAAAGCTTTGATACACCTTTAGGGGTGCGCATAAACGCAAAAAAGGGAATTTTTTTTCATTCAACTTTTTTCAAACGTTGAAGAAGAAAATATGTTTTCGCGTCGAGAATTTTTTCTTCAAATGATGTTGAAGGTATTGAACGAGTTATACAGAAACCCTTTAATTTCTATCAAATTGCATTAAATTATTACTTTTTATGCCTTAAAATATTATAAACATAGTATAGAAACTTCTTTTAACGTAAAAGACGGCATAAGAGTATTGAGGAATGTAAAAAATTGCATTTTTGGTACGGAAGCAGATTCTGTAGCTCATTCAATCCATTGTTGTACTTTTGTGACGTCTTGTGATGCTCTACTTTTAAAATATGTTAATCCCGATATAAAAACACATCTTTTAAGAGTTAAATAAAGTTGCCTGAGGAAAGCGAACCAAAGTTATGCCCAAATGAATGCTGCTGCTTCATAGTTTTTGACATAATTGCAATTAAAATATTTTTATGATGCATTATGATGCTTTGATTTTCATCATGTCATTTTTGCCATGCAAAAATACATTATTTAAGAAATGAACGAACTTCCCTAAAGCTATCTGAAAAATGTTAGGACAGTTTTGAGGTGAATGTTAACTTTATACTTAACCACAGCTAAAAGTTCAAAAATACACTTTTTTCTTTCTTGCAACATCATTTTTTATGATTCTAATTGCTGAATTTAATTAAACAACAACAATAAATTAGTTTAAACGTAAAATTACAGTTTTCTATTTTTTTGCTGCTGAAAAGTTCATCTTCAACATCAGCAACAAAGGCTGCTCACCGAGTCGCAACATTGCTGCAGCATGCGCGCATTTTTGGACAGCAAAAAAAGTTGAAGAAAAAATACGATTCAGAATCTTGCGATTCTTGATGATTCCTTTACATTTTTTATTATTTTTTCTTTTATTTTATGTTATCGCATAAAAAATGCAATATTTTGAGACCTTGGTTGTCCCACAAAACGCTTTGTAAGCCGAGATCTGGAAAAAAGTTAAAAATTTATGCGCACCCCTATACACCTTGAATCATTTTGAAAGCATAAAACCACTGCATAATCATACAACAATCCAAGAGAATTTGGATTAAGCTAAAATTTGAATACTGTAAAAACGCAAAAATGCAATTCAAAATAATAAAAACCTGTAAAGAGATATATGCAGCCATCGCTGCTTGGTGGAATTTTTGGAAACCCATTAAAAATGCAATAGTCATTCGCATCAAAAACAGATCTTCACGATGAATTTCAACATATTTGTTAACGATCATAGGGAATTGTGGATTCTTTGAATTAATATGAACATAACAAATACCAGTATCAAGATCATTTGGATGAGTTTTAACTCTTTCCTAAAATATCAGAGTTATACAAACTTGTAAAACACGAAAAAATATCTTTACTTCAATGACTGGTACAAACATTTCAGGAATTGAAACGATCTGATGATCCAAATGAATTGCTTTTGATAAAGCTGCAACAAGTCCAGCAGAATCTTTCTTCTTAAATGCTTCTATTGCTTCATTCATATACTTCCAAATATCCAAATGTTGTTGAGCAGTTCTTGATCCTTTCTTTGCGGCTTCCTTAAAAAAATAAATGATTACTGTAATGAACAATTATTTATAACAGCACATACCTTAATAACTTCACCAAATTGTTCATAATTAAGTGGATTATTCTTTTCCATCATTTCTTTATAATGAAGATTTTGAAATGATTCCCGCAAAACATCAACAGCAGAAAGCTTTTCACGTCTTTCATATTCCCGTGCAGCAATTAAATCACCTTTATCTGCAGCTACCTTCAACCAATGCATACCTAAAAAATTACAGTAATCAAATGTGAGGCAAAAAGTAAAAAATAATAATCAAGAATACAGTAACCAACCTTCAGCAATATCTTCTGGAGTTGGAGCAAGTGAACCTGTGCCTTCTGCATTGAAATAACATTTTGCTAAATTTTGCATTCCTTGTGTTGAACCCCATTGGGCAGCAAGTTTAAAATAGCCAAAAGCAATTCCCAAATTTTGATAAACACCTTGCCCAAGTTTATAAAGCATTCCCAAATTATTTGCTGATCCAGGATATCTGTTTATAACAGCTTTTCCATACCATTCAACTGCTTTTTCGAAATCTTTTGGAACACCGATTCCTTCAGTATACTTCAATCCAAGCATATGTTGAGCAGCTGGGACATAACTATCATTCTAAAAGTATTACTGTAATAAAATAATAGTTGATGGAGCAAAAAACCTTACCATAATTTCAGGTTTAGAATTAGCAGCTTTCAATAACCATCTCATTGATTCAGCATAATCTCTAGGAACACCATGTCCAAAGTGATGCAACTTTCCCAAGTTATACATTGCCTCAGGGTTTCCTTTTGCAGCAGCTTTAGCATAAAATGCTGCAGCTTTTTTGTAATCTTGTGGAGCATCAATTCCATCTCGATGTTGATGACCTCGAAGAACATCTCCAATCACAGGCAAATCCAAATTCATTTTTTCAAGATTTAAATATTGAGTTTCAGAAATTCCAAGCTTTTTACAATTATTTTTAATAATTTCTTTCTTTGTAAGTGGGCAATAAATTGGATTCAAGTGTTCTTCTCGACATAAAATACCAGCCTAAAAAATTACTGTAATATTTAATAAAATAATCAAAGTCAAAGCATACCTGAGCTCGAACTTCACTAAGATCATCTCGAACTTCTTTTGAATCGGCATTTAAAGCTAAAGCTTTTCCAAGGGATTTTTCAGCTTCATACCATTCTTCAAATTTCATTTGAACATGTGCTAATCGATGATATCCTCGCCACCAGCATGGCCAAAGTTGAATTGATAATTTTGCATCTCGTTTTGCCATTTTCAATGACATTTCATCAGCAAGCATTAAATATGCAGCACTTCGATTTGAATAAATTAGTGCTTGCTTCTCAGGTAAAAGTCCAGAAAGATGTAAAACTTGATCATAAACTTTGATAGCTTCAGTATACTTTTTTGCCTAAAAATTAATCATTTTAAATATAAATAAAGAAAAAATAGGAGCACCTTGTAAAACTTATTGGCTTTATCCTTTAGCTTGGAAAATTCAGTTACAGTATCATCCTTCCTAACTTCGATCTTTTCACTGCCAATTTTCATCAGTTTTTCCTTCAAAGTTTTGACATCAGAAACCTCTTCACCAAGTTCAATCAAAATGCCTTCTAATTCATTCCACAATGATTCAAAATCAGTATCCGATAGAGTAGATTCTAAAATGTCTCTTATTAATTTCATCTAGAACTGTCATTCCACTTCCTCGAGCCTTTCCCAGCCCTCGGGGGTCGGGGAAGAGAAAGATTTGAAAAATTTCAGAAAAAAAGGGAAGATAAAATTTAGGAACATCAAAGAGACCGATATATCTGCTTATCCCCGGGGGGATTGTGGAAGTTTAGGAGAAAGAATCAGGGGAAGGAGAGGAAAAACACTCAAGTCACACTAGTACTTAATAAAAAATAAAACTAACTTCCATGTGCAATCTTATTTCGAGCTTCTCGGATCCTATCAATACAAGAATCTTCTTGTCGATCATTCTTTCCACCAAACTTTCGAATTTCTTTTGAAACAGCTTGAATAGCAAGATTGGATAAAGTAATATCCCAACAATCAATATTTCCACTTTTTAACAATTCTTTCATCGATGAAGGTGCTGATGAACAAAGTTGAGCTACAAGAAGTCCACATTCTTCTCCATCATCATTCCATTCTTTAACATTTTGACTATTAAGCTTTCGATAAGTTGTCCATCTTTCACGAAAAATTCGATGAAGATGTTCTGCAGCTTTTGCAAGTAGCTGATGAATCCGGCAATGATTAATAATCATATTTGTTTCACTGGGTTCCATCTTTCTTGAAGCAACATCAGGAGCCATTGTTGGAAAAGCTCTGAAACGATTTATTTTGCTATTAAAAAAAGAGAACAAAGATGAATTACAAAATTATTAAATTGCCCTTGTAATCCGTGTCCAATTAAAATTTATTAAATCGTTCAAAAAATCTAACATTCTCAATATTTTTTTGGCAAAAAAAAACAGTGTTCATTTTACTGGCATCAGAGAGCACTTTGCCAAGTTTTATTGAAAAGGAAAGTTTTTCAAAAAATAATTGTTTTAACATTTCCTGATTTTTCGCATCAGACTGAAAATTCATCGGCTTAAACCTTTGATGTACTGTAACTACCGTAAGAAATTTTTTTGAACAAAAACAGAAAGTAGGATCGTCTTCTCCATGCTTGTTTTACCTATGGGCAAAGTTTGGGCCAAATCTATTTTTGGCCTGTGCCACCCGTTTTTGAGTTTCTCTTAGACTGCGTCTTAAAAACTTTTTTTAAAGCGACAAACAAAAAAATCAAATTCTGAATTTTTTATAAAATATTGCATTTATTTAATAAAAAAATTTTAAATTTCTATACCCATTAAAAACATGTTTTCCACGCGCCGGTCAGTAACATAAAAACTAAAAGTAAAAAACAGCATCAAGAAGAACAAAGCATTTTCGAAAAAAAAAGAAAGTTGTGCAAAAAAATACGCGGGCAAAACCTTGCCTTTTTGTTTCTTTATTTTATTGCTGCAATGTTTGAAAAGCAAAAAAGAAGCAATAAGATTTTAGTGCTGGCGCCGACATTCATCCATCTCTTTTTTTAACCTTTAAAAAGTGAATGCCTTTGTTTAAATTTTTTATAAATTTCTCTATTTTAAATGTTCGTAACTTTGTTGATATAAAATGATCAAAGAGAAATGGTAAAAACAAAAATAACAAAAAGAAACCAGTTTTACAAAAATCAATCATTTCTAACCTCTTGAAGCAATAGTAAATCTTCAATTATTATTTCTTAATTTATATATTTTTTGATGTTTTTAAAATTAATTAATACTAAATTTTACAGTAATAAAAAATAAATTCACAAATTAATTTAAATTTTAAAAATACTTCAACAACTTCCAGAAATGGATTTAATCCAACATAATCTTCACCATTTTCATCTTTAAGTAAAAGGGCAGTAATAAATTTATTCATGTGTTCACATTTTAAGCAAACATATTTTTTTGATTTTTTGTTGAAAGCTATAAATATATCCCATATTTTTATTGATTGGATCGAAAACAGCTAATTTTTGAATTTTTTAAATTTTGAGTCTCAATAATGTGTTTTAAATTTTTGTATTTTTTCATTAACATTTTTTTTAAAATTTGAATAAATAACATTTGATTCATTTAAATTTTTGTTTTTTACTTACACGAATAGGATGGGAAAATGATCCTTTTTAGAAAACATCAAAAACTAAAATGAGATCTTAAGATTCTCTTAATACCCACTTTAAATTTAAAAAATATCAACAGAGAACCATTCAAAAGTAACCCTCGGGGGATTTCATCGGGACTATGTGGAATCGATAGTACTTCCATAGGTATAAAATTGCTTCCACATAGTCCCAATGAAATCTCCGGGGATCAATTTGAAATGGGCCCTTTCAAGTAGAGATTTAAGTGTCCACTTGAGATCAAAAAAATTAAAACTTTCCCAAAAGAAGAAATGAATGTGATTTGCAGGTATCAAATCAAGTTACAATTTTTTGAAGTGAGAAAAGAAAGAATACACAGTTTTCCTTTAGTCGTAAAAATGCATACCTCATAAGTGGGATTTAATTTGTTTTTCACCAAGAAATTCGTTTTTTGGAATATTTTGCAGTTTTTTTTGTTAGTTGCTTAAGCACATTTTTGTTGCTCAAAAAAAGCATTATTATGCTTTTACATCGATAGTTAGGTCGATGTTTTGATACATTCTTCGCACTTTTAAAAAAGCATCTTTTTCTTTATTAACGACTGCCAAAAAAATTTTCTAACGCAACTATTTTGTTTTGAAGGAGGTTTTTTTGGCGGGAAATTTCTATAGTTTAATGTAAATCATACATTCTACTGCAAAAGTCTATTTTTTATTAAAATGAATGCCAAACTTTAATAGATATTTCTACCATTTTGTTAATGTTTATAAACGATAGGATAATGTTTAATGTTATATGTAAAACGTGCCCTTTGCTATTTTAGATTTGACTTCAACATGATCGAATTAATAGCAAAAGATAAAAATGGAAAGCTTCGATTTGAAGGAAGATGCAAATTGACCGTTAATTCTGTCTCAAAGTTATTGCTCATTGAACCTTTGATTGAAGGTATCAGTTTATTCTTACAAATCGCGGTAATATTAAAATTTTTATAGAATTTAAAATGATTTCTGCCTTGTTTAAATGGAATTTTGTTGCACAAAAAGTATGCTTATTTCCTTTTCCATGCCACATAGAATATTTATAGTATATGTGATTTTTTAGAATATTTTGTTCATTTTTGCTGAACATGATTTTCAAGATTGTGCTTTAAGTTTTGATAATGAAAACACATGTACCGAAATTTTCGGCTTTCTTTTGAAAAAAGGAGTATGGTTCATTTTTTAATTTTGTGCCACATAATTGTTAACTTATTTTCAGGAAATTAAAGGTGCCAAAGAAGTGATTCGAGAAAGATTTTTGTCTCCTGTATTCGATGAAATTTCAGAAAATCATGAATTAAATACAAAATTAAGAGAAGTATTAGTTGATTCGATAAATCAAAATGATGAAAGAGAAGACCTTATTCAACTTTTGAAAGACAAAAATATTTTTAATTTGGTTTATGCAAATGAAGAAGGAATCCAACGGTAGTTTTTTTATTTAAATGAATATTTTGATGTTAAAACTTGTTCTATATTTCAACAGAAACCTTCGAAAACGAAAAGTTCAAGATATTACAAGAAGATCTGTAACAAGAAAATGCCATATATCAAAAAATGCCAAAAATGGTAGTCATGAAAAACGGTATGTTGGTAGAATTATTGATCTACAAATGTTATGAATATTCTTGGCAAAATTCTTCAAATTCTTTTTATTGTTGTGGATGTGCAATAAAACATAACACAAATTCAGCGCATGTTTGTCGAAAAAAAGATGGAACAGAATTTGTTATCTTGAATTCAAAAAAGCATGTTTGCGAAGCACGAATTTTTGATCCCAAAAAATATGGTAAAAAAGAAGTTGTTCAAGATTGAAATTTTAAGCTTTTCAAAAATGTTAAAGATGGAATTAACAAATCAAAAATTGCTGTTTTTGCATTAACTGATAAAACAATCTGTTACGAATATTATTGGAATTGTTTCAATGAAAAATTTATTTGTCACGGTTGCTCCAATAAGAAGAAATCTGTGACCGCAGAAGTTTATCAAAATTCTGATGGAAACAATTATTTAAAGTTAAGCAGAAGACATCACATTTGTGTTCCAAGAGAATATGATCCTGCAAAACTTGAATCACAAATCGCTGAAGAAATTATTCAAAAATCTGATTTCAAAATTTTTCATTATCAACATAAAGGTGAAAAAAAATCTGATTTGGTAGTTTTTTGTTCATCCAATAAGAATTTATGTTATGAATTTTATTACCGAAATTTCGGGAAATATTATATCTGTCGATATTGTCCAATTGGTCATCAAGTCACTGCTACCGTACACAAAAATGCTGCTGGGAAAGAATATTTAAAACTTGTAAATCCTGAACATCTTTGTGATCTTCGAGAATTTGATCCAGAGAAATACAAGGATGATTTAATTATTGCCAAAGATATGTACGAAAAAATTTCAAAAACATGCCTTCGGGGCACAGAAATGAAAATCTTGAAACTTTTTGCATCCGATGAAAAAAAATTTTTTTATAAATTTATTTTTGATAACCGTCGAAAATGGTATTATTGTTCAAAATGTTGCCGTTCGAAACATGAAATTGTTGCAACAATAAAAAATGAAGGAAAAGAAAATGAATGTGTTTATTTAAAGAATAGCAAACATATTTGTGAACCTGTTGAAGATTTATCGAATCAAAATATTGTTGCACCATCAAATTATCAACTACTAAATCGAAGACCAAAAAAGAAGATTATCCAGCATTTGGCGATTTTTACTAACAATGCCAAAACCGAATGCCATGAATATACTTGGCAAAAAAATGCAAATGCTTTTATCTGTCATCCTTGTCGACGTGATTACAATATTCATGTGTTTGCGAAATTTATCAAAAATGAATGTGTTCAACTTTGCAAAACTGCACACAAATGTACCCCTATCAAATTTGTTCCTGAATTTCATGGTAAAATTGTGAAGAAGCCAAATTTCAAAACATGGGATGATATATTTCGAAAAAGAAAAATTCAAAAATTAGCTGTTTTTGATCCAATTAATAGATATATGGGATATGTTTATAGTTTTCAACAAAAAATCAAAAAATATGTCTGCGCAAAATCTAAACACAAGAAAAAATTTATTACTGCTCTTTTACTTCAAGATGAAAATGGTGAAGATTATGTTGAACTTAATAATACCGAACATGTTTGTGGATTACAAAAACTTTAATTTGTTTCTGTCTTTTTTTGTAAAATTATTGGATTAATTCATTTTGAAGTTGTTGAAGTATTATATAAATTTGAATAAATTCGCGAATTTACCTTTCTGTACTTCAAAATTTAGTTTTAATAAAATTTAAAAAAATGTCATCAGAATTTTTTGATTTGGAGTTTTTAAAATTTTCGTGTTGGGACCTCCAATGAATGAAAGGGACAAAAATTTATCTACAGTAGGTCTTCTCCTTTAAGTCAACAAAATTCATAAATTAAAAAAAAATGATTTTTAGGTCAAAAAAGTTCAAACTAAATGTGACCAAAATACAAAACAAATACATGGGAAAAAGTAGTACAGAAAATATTTTTAAACAACACTGTTAAAACTTTTATTAATCATATAAGCGGATGTTCCAGTTATGGTAACCCTTCTTGTTGCAGCAGATGGCCAATGAATTGCTTTAAGGATTGTTCTTCGATATGATTTTACCACGAACATTGTTGTTAAAGTATTTACAATTGGAATCCATGCAAAAAAGAGTGAAAAACAAAGACCAATTCCATCCACATTTGCTCGGGCAAATACCATAGTAACCGTAAATGCAATGGGAATGAGGCAAACAACAACGGGTAAAGTTGCCTAAAAAACAGAGAAATTTGAATAATCGTGGGATATAAGCAAGATGTTTGTTTACCTGCATGATTAAAGTTTTTGAAATTTGATGATTTGCATCTTTTGTTGCGGCAGTCATATGTGTTTCATTAACCTTTAAATGGGCCCAAACTTTATAAGATGACCAAACAATTACAGTATACGCCGCACCAGCCATGACATAAACCCAAACAAAATTAGCCAATAATGGCCAATCTGAGATATCAGCAGTCACAAAATTTGGGATTTCTTTTGAGTAATAAATATCTGCCATTAAAAGTTTCATCATTTTTGTGTATCCAGGTTCACGAGGCCAAACAACAAATAAACACCATCCTGTATAGGTTGAAGAAAAGAAGAGGGAAATGAGCAAAAGAAAAGTGTATTGTTTGTTGGAAAGTTTAATATTTTTGACGATTAAAAAGTAACGATAAACAAATTGAACGGGTAGGGTCATAAGAGTGGAGAAGAGTGCCATAACCCAGATATGGATGAAAAAGACAAGAATTTTAGGGTTCCATTGACCGAAAAGGCTGGTGATAATGATATAAAAGTTGCCATTTTTGTAGTCTGTTCCCTAAAAATTTGCATAAGTTAACTCTGTGAATCAGAAAAGATGTTTGATACTGTTTTTGGAAAAGCTAAGTTTCTGGATATGAAAAAACTGTTTCTAAAATTTGCATAAAATGGAAAAATTTGCATAAATTGTAAGATTGTGGCTGGAAATTTTTACTTTGTAGCCTTACATATGCAAATTTTTGCTCAAGAGAAGTCAAGAAATGTCACAAGATCCTTATCAAATTTGCATAAATTACGAAATTTTAAGCTAAAATATGCAAATTTTTGTTCGAGATAAGACCAAAAATGAATAAAATCTCTTATCATTTTATCGATGACAAAAACTTACAGCACTTGTCAGAAGTTGAATAAAATTATAGCAAAGATCAATGATGCAATTCTGAAGCAGAATTCGCCGATAATCTTTCAAGTGTACTGTAGTTTTGGTGATAATTAAATACAATAAAATAATATTTAAACAAAGTCCAATAAATGAGAAGGCATTATCAGTATATTCAACAAAATGCTTCAAATCAAAAAACGGCTTTTCCATTTTTATTTTTAAAAATAAATAAAATTTAGAAATTTAGAAAAAAACCAACCAAATTTTTATAAAGTTAAATTCGAAGAATAACAATTTATGATATATTTTTAAAAAAACATAAATGGCACCTGCTTTTTTCCACGCTGTACAAAATTAGAGATTTTTTGACATTTTAAAAAGTTTTTTGGGAAAACTTTTAAAATGTTAAAAAAATATAGATGCAGCTGCATGTAATTCTTCGCCCTTCCTTTTTTTTGTTAAATTAAAAAAAGTGATGGCAAAAGTGCATTTTTATGCAAATTATTAGGTTTGTTCTCTGTTTTTGGAAATGGCATTTTTCAGCACCTGCGGTAATAATTGGGAAGGAAAAATTAATTGCAACATAAAATTAAATAAGAAATTTCATTATAAATTAGTTTTATATAATTTTGCATTTTTAATTTGTTGTATTTAAAATGAATACTGTAATTGTTTGGTCAAGTTATAAAATTTGGGCCCATTTTAAAGTCAAAGAATTCTAGAACAGATATTTATTACTTCAAAGAAATACCAAATTTTGTGACTGCTGATATCTCAGATTGGCCGTTGCTAGCTAATTTTATTTGGGTTTATGTCATGGCTGGTGCGGCGTATACTGTAATTCTTTGGTCATCTTATAAAGTTTGGGCCCATTTAAAGGTCAATCAAACACATATGACTGCCGCAACAAAAGATGCAAATCATCAAATTTCAAAAACCCTAATCATGCAGGTAAACAAACATCTTTTTCCCACGATTATTCAAATTTATGTATTTTTTAGGCAACTTTACCCGTTGTTGTTTGCCTCATTCCCATTGCATTTACGGTTACTATGGTATTTGCTAGAGCAAATGTGGATGGAATTGGTCTTTGTTTTTCACTCTTTTTTGCATGGATTCCAATTGTAAATACTTTAACAACAATGTTCGTGGTAAAATCTTATCGAAGAACAATCCTTAAAGCAATTCATTGGCCATCAACTGCACCATGGTTATCAGTTTTTTTTAAACATTTTTTGGATTTGTGATATGGAGATTTTCGGATCATTATAAATGACAACTTTACAATGACAGCTGTGGTTTTAAAAGCTGCAGCTTGAATAAAATGTGAAATACAATGTATAATTAACACTTAAAAACATAAATTTTTTACCATCATCATGATATAAAAATGGTTTTTTCTTGTTCATTCATTAAATATCCGAAATATTCAAATACGGTGGGAGGAAAAAGATTTTGTTTTAAATTTGATAAGTAAATTTAAAAAAAATCGCTTCTAAAAAATCAATGATTTTCTTAATTCATAGTACAAATATAATATCAGTTTTTTCATAGTTTATACTTTGTATTTCAATGCTTTAGCATTTGCACATGCTTTTAGTTAACTATAAATTACTACCAAGGTCAATACTAAGAAGTTAACTTTGAAGTAAATTTGTTTTATTGGATTCAAGTATTTTTGTACAAATTTGCATGCATTTTTACTTTGATCGCGGTAAAATTATACCTGAAAACTATCTTTTAAAATTGCCATCACTCGCAATCACAAGGGTTACCATTTTTACTAAAAGTATTTTTGGTGTTTTTAATATAAAGATTTTAGGGATATTCATAATGTTGAAATCGCTTACGTCATCCGAGAAATTTTTCGTATTTTGTTAAATTACAAGTATCTTGGTATATGTTTTCTATAACCCGAAGAAGATATATACCATCTACATGATATGATAAAGCCGATCATTTTTCATTCGTTTGAAAAATATTTAAAATATTCAAATGTTGTAGTATGAAAAACGTTATTTTATGTATCTCAAATTTGATAGAGAAATTTTAAAAAAAAGTTTCAAAAAATCAAAGGTTTGCTACAACAATACTACAATTTTTCGTAGTTTGAACTCGACATTTTTTAATATTTTTCGTTATTGATAAATTATCTTGTTAGTCTTCAGAGAGATCAAGTTAGAAGTTTTTTGTCTGAATTTGCATTTTTTTCGAAAGCAGTATGTTACTGTAGTAATATTTATTAAAAATTTTGGACTTAGTAAGTTAAAAAGGTGAAAACAATTCTGTTAATTTGTTTCAGTGTGTTGAATACAAAAGAGTTGAAGCTTGAGATACAATAAATATCTTTTTTTGTCCTGGTTTGACAATGCAAATTCTCTTCTTCGAGCTTCAATACGTGCGTTAATTTCTTCTTCAAAATGATGTGAATCAATTAATCCAATTGTAAAAACTCCGAAATTTCCGGATTCAACCATTTCTTCTAATTGTTCATCATTGACTTGTTTGCCCGCTAAAATTCATTTATCATCAAAGCTTTAATATTTTGTAGTTAAGTTTTAGCTTACCAATATCAAATTGATGTTGAATTCTTTGTTTATTTCTTTCATGATAAAATGTTTTTACCGTGCTAAAATCCATTAATGCTTCGACAAAGTTTGTTGAAAGCACTTTTAATTGACTTTTTTGAATCAACAGTTTTTCTTCAGAAGTACCTGCATTTTGTATATCATTTTTTATTCCTGCAAAATATATATATCAGATTACGGTAATTGTCTAACAAAATTTAAAAAACTAACTTAGAAGCCTTTGCAAAACAATATTTGCTAAACTTTCAAATTCTACCGTAACCTCATCCAATGATATCTTTACTACTGAAATTATTACTGTTAATTTAGACTTAAAATAAGGAAAGAAATTTGCATACCAGGATCATGCGTTGGGCTCAAGAACAATGTTGAATGCAGCATTTTTATATTTTTTATGCTTTCCAGAATTAAATTTAAGATATAATTTATAAAATTTACTTCTTTGAAAAAATCTTCTAAAAATAGTTGGCTATTGTTGCCAGAATGTGATGATCCAGTTTCAGATAGGTGTTCAATCCTACTTTCATTACTATCTAAAATTTTTTAGATTAAGCTTAATTAAATATAATCATTAATTTACTTTGAACCTGGCTTAAACGTTCTTTAAAATTTGCTTCTTCTGCATTGTACTCATTCATAACTTTAAAGAATTCTCTGGAAAGTATGGCACATTGTTTTTCTAGAATCTTCAATTCATCTTCTGAGATGCCATCAACATTTTCTATTATCTTATTTTCAATCACTGAAAAATTAGCATATAAAATTAATAGATGAACGAATTTCTTACTTTTAATTTCTTCGATGACTGTATTTATCAAATTTTCTATTTTAATTGTAACCTCATCCAATTTATTCGAATTTCCTAAATACTATTTTTAGTAAAATTTGTTGTTGTTATAATTACAGTAATTAACATACTTGGAATTCTCGCAGAATTTGATAATATATTGTTATGCAAATTTTTTAGATTCACAATACTTTCAGCTATTAAGTTTATATTCCTTCTTATTGTTTTGTATTTACTTTCATCGTTCAGTGAGCTCTGATTGGCATTTGAAGTTGAAGCAAATGTGGAATCACTGGATACTTGATTCACTCTTGAAGAACCAGAAGCAAGAATATCTTCTGTATTTCTTGTAAATCTGTTAAAAAGTCCTCTTGGATTCCTTCTTCTCCTGATTTCTGGCAGATGAATTCTAGTATCAACAACATCTTCAAAGCTATCATTTATTTGAATCATCTAAAGTAATAATTGTAAAAAACAATATAAAGAAGCTTAATTTTTTACCCTTTCTAGGTCTCCAATTCGATCCTTCATCTTTTAAAATGCAATGTAAAAAAGTGGAAGAAGGTAAAATAATAATATTAATTAATTACCGCAGTTTAACAAAAAATATAAATGATAAAAACATAAAAATAAATTATTGAATAAATTAAAAATACTCAAAACATTCATTTAATTCTTGAAGAAAGTAAAAATGGTGGACACTGGTCAAAAAAAAAGAAGAAAAAAGACGAAGAGGCAAAAATTTGCATCCTAAAAATCAATAAGCAAGGAAAAAAGAACATGTGTGTGCCTGACTCATTTGTGCGCAAAACAAAAAAGAAAAAGTACTACAGCTTTCGATCGAAAAAAACAGACAAACAACTGTCTTTTTATACCCGATGCAGCAAGAAGTGAGCGAATGTGGTAAAAGCGGGGTAAAATAGCAGAAAGATGTTGATCAAACGGGGTAAGCAAAACGCTGAACGTTTTTGCCACTTCTTGCCACCAACGGCGCGCGTTTTTACCACGAATGTTGCACGCAGCAAACTGATTTTCTTTTCGTTAAAAGTGGTTTTTTTCTTTTTTTTAAAAAAAGGTATGAAATTTTTTTGCTTTTAATTTTTGTTTAAAAAATGGTAAAATTAAATATTAAATTTAGTGTTTGACATTTCAATTCAACCTTTTGCAATTTTTTGTTACTTTTTTAATTTAAATTAAATTCTGTAAAAAAACAAAAATAAATAAATTATTTTAAGTTTTTGGTTTACCTGTTGTAGTTGATGTTTCTTTTCTTTGAACCTGAAAACCTGAAATATTTAACAATTAATTAATTAAACATAAATTTTTATAATACATGAAACCGAACTCGAACCCTGCCTTGCTCCCCTCTTGCGCGCTATTCTGCTGTGCTGCCGCTACGCTATGCTGCTTGCGTTTGCAACGGTCAAAAAGCGTTTGACATTGAAAAGAGAAGCGCGCGCGCTTCTATTTTTTTGTTTTTGGAAATGTTTTACTTTAATTTATTAATTAAAAATTTTATTAATAAATTATTGTGTAAAATTTTGAAAAGTATAATATTTTTTGGACTTTGGAAAAATCGAACATCGAAATTAAGGATCTGCAGATTCTGGAGCCGGATTACTGTAACGAAATGATTTTTTATGTTCCTGATCTATCACAGAGGCGATAAAAAATTGGTTTAATGTCAAATCAAACTTTTACAAATTTTGAAAAGTTCTGATAAAATTTTAAAAGTTTTTATTTCATTCGATACAAACGGTAAAAAATTTACAATAATAATATTTTTGAAACAATGTAAAATAAGTTTTGAAAAATTTGTGAAAAAGTATAATAAAATTTGGAACAAATCAAATAGATAATAATTTTAATGTTCTTCAAAACAATTTTCAAGATTAAATAATGGATTATGGTTTTCATAAGTATAATAAACTGAAGATTTTTCTTTTCGAATTTTATCATTAAAATAATCGACTTTTCTATTGAGAGAATGAACCACAGAAACCATCCATCTTCTATAATTAGCTGGTGAATGATCAAATAAGCAGCCACCAAAAAATTTAGTATAATATCTAATTAATTTATGGGCAGGTTCAGCAATTATTCTTTTTGACACCCCAGGATGATTGTTACCCGAATGAGCAACTAATGGCTTAAAATAAGTTTTCGAAAACGCTTCTTCATTAATAAAATATGTTGCAAGTCTGAATCCAAATCCCATTGTTGATTTTTTCATTAATTCGTATACCATTTCTGGACCAATTTTATCAATTATATCTTGATGATTTAAGCCAGGATGTGAAGGGGCAGCTTCAAGCATTTGTTGTTTTTGTTGTATATCAAAATACCTTAAGAGTTGGTTGCATTGAGTACATAACTGAAGTGAATGGAGAAATTTTTGTTCAAATACAGCCATATCATTGTGAACCATCAAATAATTTTCATGAAGAAATTGAATTTAAAGATTATTATAATATCAATCAGAAACTGAATGATCCAATTGTGTGTCGCGGTGATTCTGTTTACAAAAAAGGTTTCGTCGTAACTCAAAATTCTGTAAATACATTTGTACCATTGGCTCATGTTTATGAACATAATTAAATTTGAATAAAAGAATTTTCGAACATCAAAAAAATCGGAAGATTACACATAGTTATATAACAGTAAATAAAAAATTTTAATTTATTTTTTTGATTTTAAAAACCAAAAAAAAAAGGATGAAAGAACGCGGCAAAAACGGCCACCGAATTTACCACTTTCTTTCCTTTTTCTTGCAACGCGCAAACGTTGAACGTTTTTGCCACTTTCTGTCTTCCTTCCTTGATGTTACCACCATCGCTCGCCTCTTGCTGCATCGGGTAAGACTTAATCTGTAAGTCATTTATTATGCAAATTTCCAACCTAAAAGCTTTAGATCATCCAAAAAAGTATCCAACAATCTGTGAAATAAATTTTGAAAATCTTTTGCTTTTCCTTGATAATCGCGGATTGAACTGTTTTGAACTTTTATGTATTGAAATCAATCAGCCATCAAATGATTCGGATAACGTGTAAGCCCTGTCCGTTTTCATAGAACATCCACCTCATTCTTCGATGATCGATGTTGGACTATAAATTTCAAATCCAAGTTCAGTAAAAGTTGGTGTCTGTTATAGTCACAAAATTCATTTAAAAACTTATTTTTTTCGTTCATTACTTTATTTAAAAGATTTTATTGTATTCATTTTTTTATGTATTCTTTTCTTGATATTTTATTTCTTGTTTTTACCCGCACTTTAAGTGAGCGATGGCTTTGTAGTGAATAAATAAATAAAAATCAGCCATGGTCCATATTTTCCTATTGAAAGTTGAAAGAAAGTTAAATTTTTTTGTTTAACAGAATATTTTTTGTTAATTTGGATAATATTGTTGTGAACACATATTTACATAATTATTTTTAGGGTTGTGCATTTCTCTCTCACGGGAAATGGTTCTCATTTACCGGGAAATTACGGTAATATTTTATGTTTTTTTTACATAAACATTTTAAAACGAGATAAATATGTTAATAGCTAAAAATGACTAATTATTTAACAGTCCTTTTGTAGGTTATAAAGTTAATTGTGGTAAAATATTACTGTAGCTGGAAATACTGTAATTCCGGGAAATTTCCCGCCTTTTTTTATTTCTCGGCAAATGAACAACATTATTTGTTTTGTTTAATTTTTTTGACATGAAACAGTATTCAAATTTTTGGACCTCAATAACTTTTTATTTACATAAATCTCATAATTTAAAAAGAATAAAAAAACTCGTTTTTTTCTCGTCCGATCGTTCTCGTCAAAACTCGTTATAACTCGTCATTTAGGCCGTAAACTCGTCATTTGGGGGTTTGGGAGATTGGCGACTCACGATCTTTCTGTGAGTGGTGAAGATCTTCTTCATTCACCACTGCGCCATCCGACCCCATTTGCATTGCTCTAAAAATTGCAATACTTTTAAAAAAGTGCTCAATCGGGTCATCTGCAGATGGGAACTAAAAAAGAGCAGCAGCGCAAAAATTTATGAGTCATCTTTTCTCTTTTCCAAAATGCCATCGCTTGCTTTCATTCGTTTTTGAGATTGTCGTCGAAAAACGAATGTGAATAAAAAATAAAAAGAAATTGCATCTTATACTTACAAAGGGTTATTTAAAGGGTAAATAAAATAAAAATTTATTTACCTACTGTAAATAAACTTTTGTCCCTTTCATTTATTGAAGGTCCCAACACGAAAATTCTTAAAACTCCAAATCGAAGAATTTTGATGACATTTCCTTTCATAATTATTTTTTCTGATTCCAAAATGGTATGAACTTTAAAAAATGGTTGGATGCAAGTTAAGTTTCAACTTTTTTGTACAGATACATGAATATTGTAGAATCTAATATTTTTTTTGGAGTTTTAAAATTTTCATGTTGGGACCTTCATTGAATAAAAGGGAAAAAATATTTTTACAGTCAGTAGAACTCCTCCTTTTATATAATTTAGCTTTAGGTTAAGGTTTCAAACAAATATGTGTAATATTTCAGTTTACTTTATTTATGAGAATTTCAAAATTTTATACTTCCCGAAAAATACAAAAGTTGTTGTTTGCGAAATGAAAAAAGGGCATTAAATCTTTCAACGACAAAAAATGAATGTGTATCTGTTATTGATTTAAATTTAAACAATTGAGATTATTTTTTTAAATGATGTTTGTTACAGTACTAAAGTTTTGGCCAAAGCGGCACATTCCATCCAATTTTGTATCAATCCAGGGATCATTTTTTGTGTCTGAAGTTCATTCCAATTTTTTTGTTTTCAGTTTCCCAGCTTCACATCAATTTTATGAAAATTGAAAAACCCTTAAAAACAGTGTTTGTGGTTAAAGGAGGAGACCAATTGCAAATAAATTTTTGTCCTTTTCATTCATTGGAGGTCCTCGAAAATTCTAAAAACTCCATAACAATTTTTATTTAAACAAAAAAGTTGAAACTCAGCTTCTATTCAACCATTTTTTAAAGTTCATACTATTTTGGAATCAGAAAAAAACGTTATGAAAGAAAATTTCATCAGAATTCTTCGATTCGGAGTTTTTAGAATTTTCGTGTCGGGACCTCCAATGAATGTAAGGGACAAAAATTTATTTGCAATGGGTCTCCTTCTTTAATAAAAAAAAACTGTAAGAGGATTCAGCAATTTTGTCTCAAATCCATATTTAATGTGTCCCTTGAAGGAAGTATTATTTGCATATTCGTTATACTATAAGCTGTTTTGTTTTATGTTCAAACCCAAAAGTTTAGGTTTCAGAAATTAGATAACCAAATCCTTTCATTTGTTCTTATTCTGTGTCTACGACGTCAACAACACTTCGTGGGAAAGACAATGTAAATATTGAATTTCTTTTTAATGAAAGAAAAGCATTCATGCATAAAGTTTTTTTAATAATCTGTTCGTGAACTTTTAATAATTATAATAAACGAAGCAGTATTTAATTGCTAATTATTCTAGTAATTTCCTTTTTAAAAATAAGATATTTAAACAAAAAAATAAAGATGTCTTCATTAAAAGGATAAAATACTTCAGTAGTATATAAGCATTTTGTATTATAGTGCAATTTTTGGTGACAAGTTTAATATTGTTTTTAAAGGGAGCGGAAACTTTGGTACTTTTTTATTTCTCTGACGTTTTTTTTTCGTTTGAATTTTCCTGGCGATCAGGCAAGAGAACAAAAGAAAAAGACCCTGATCGTCATGAAAATTCAACGAATTTTTTCGAAAAAGAAATAAAAAAGTATCAAAGGTTCCGCCTCCTTTAAATTAAAATTCAGTAATTTTTCATGGATTCAACAACGTTCAATATTATTGTAGTAATAGTTTATGTTGTAAGTATATTTTGTTTTTTAAAAAGATGTTTGATTTCATGCTGTTTTTGATTTCTCAAGAAAGTTCGCGAAGCTTAAAGTTATTGAAAATCAGGGACTTTCGCTTTTTTTAAACTTTTTTAACACTAGAAAAAAGCGAAAGTCCCTGATTTTCAATAACTTTCAGCTTCGCAAACTTTCCTGCGAAATTTTAAATAGCAGCAAATGAAACATCTTTAACTTTGTTTTTCTTAAAATGAGAAAACTTTTTTTACCTTATAAATGGTTGTTTAAAGACAAATAGTGCCAGGGGCATGAAATTTTAATTTTAATCGTTTTTTCCGAAATTTGGAATATTCAATGTCTAATATTGTTTCAAGGCTAAAAATTGCTTTCAGATTTGTATTCCAGGTGTATGCTTTTCAATTTTATCATTTTGTATCATCTGTGCCAAACCTTCATTTCATAATGCCTTTGGGTGTTTGTGTCTTGCAGACGTAATTGCAGAAGCTGGAATTATTTTTACTTTTGCACTTGCAGTATCATTAACATTACTGTAAGCTTTTCAAATTTGAATATTAAATAATAAAATTTTTTAAGATATCCAACATCTGTTGATTCAACATTCATGGCTGCCCTTGGATATATTTCAATTTTTACCCATCGAACAACGGCATATTTTCATTTTTATAAATCATTCAATCGTTTTTGTGCTGTTGTAATTTATTGGAAATACAGTAGTATTTTTAGTATTAAAAATACCCTATTTTTAATTGCTTTATGCATTGGATTAAGCATATTTCATACTTATTTATATTTGAGTTATTCATGTAATTTAATTTTTTCTTCAACAAGCCTAGGATGGCAGAGAAGAGATGCCAAATGTATTATTTCAGGACAAGATTTTACTTTTACAATGACTGTTATTTCATATTCTGGTTCGATTCTTTTTAATGTTGCCACAATTGCATATCTGAGGTTTTGGATGAAAAAATTGGCACGTAAGTTTGTGGTTTTTGATTGATTAATTTGAATACGGTTTTTATAGATCAAAAAAAGCTTTCATGGATCGAAAAAAGATTCCTGTTTCAAGTAAGTAAAATTGTTGTTGTCCCAAATTTGATGGGTCTAAATAAAAACCCTTTGATGTTTTACCGCCATCGGCACAAGATAAAAGGAATGCCCCCTCGAGATGAATTTTTCCCTCCGAAATAAAATGCTGTCTTTGAAAATTTATATATACCTATCTTAAAAAAGACCTTTCATTAAACACAATTTTTATTATTTCACAAGAAAGTTCGCGAACTGTAATTAACTGATATTCAGAGATTTTCGCATTTTTTATTGTTTTTGTCAACGAAAAAGTTTTTTCTTTGAAATGATTATGAAATTCTTTAAAAATGTTTCTTTCGTTGATAAAAATCAATAGAAAAAAACGAAATTCCCTGATTATCAGTCATTTGCGGTTCGCGAACTTTCTTGTGAAATGAAAGAAAATGAATCAAATAAAAGATCTCATTTGGAATTCAAAAACTGGATGAGGCAAACCTGGATTTTAATGGCCTAAAATGGACTTGGACTTGATTTTTCAGTTTTATTGACCTTTTTACCACTCAATGATCGGCAATAATGTTGTAAAACTCTCCCTAATTTATACTAAAATTTTAGACTTTTTCAACATCAATTATTTATGTTATTGCTTTGTGTTGTCGATATTTGATTACACCCTTAGGCGTAACAGTGATAGCGCATTACTTAATAGCAACTATGCCATGGATTTTCTTTTGTCTTTTAAACGAGTATGGTTTAGTTTTCATGTATTAAATAATCATCAAAATTATTTTAGAGCTATATTTTCATTATCAACAATAAATTTGAAACAGTTTTTTAAATCTCCAATATCGATTTCGGCATTATTTAAAAAACAGTGATTAACAAAAAGTAAAAGTTTTGGTTGTTTTAGATAATGAATTTTTTACTGCGAGTTTATAAATATTTTTTCAAATTATTGGAATTAACTGAACATGGTGTAAAAATAAATAAAAAGATACTGTTGTTTGGTTTTGTTAGTGCCATTTCAGTTATTACCGACTTCCATAAATAACTAACTTTTTCAAGCGAGAAAATAGCTTTTATATTCTGGATTTCTACTGTTTTTATCATCATGGTAACGGGATAATAGTATTTGACAAATAAAAGCAAA
The DNA here is from genome assembly GCA_024447195.1 of Panagrolaimus sp. LJ2414. Classification (NCBI taxonomy): domain Eukaryota; kingdom Metazoa; phylum Nematoda; class Chromadorea; order Rhabditida; family Panagrolaimidae; genus Panagrolaimus; species Panagrolaimus sp. LJ2414. The sequence goes on from JAMRXY010000023.1 coordinate 3,573,329, forward strand.
TGCATTTTAGAATTTTATGAATAATTAAATTTTATGTTAGTTACATGTATTTTTTTAAACAAAATATTCAAAGAAGAAGGAGGAACGCGAAAAGTATAATGATAAAATGAAATAGAAAATGAAAGAATTGGAAAAAAGGAAGGCATCAATAATAGACTGATGCAACAGCTGTTGGACAACTGTATTGGAATTTTTCTTATTTTAGTGTTGAACTTTGTAGTTTTATTCGTTGGGCGCTTAAGCTTTACCAATAAATTAAAAAATTTTATATACTCGATTTTGACGAAAGATGATATTTTTGCTTTAATACTGATTCAGGAAAAGGAATATTTTTTGATTTTTAATCAACAAAAATTGTATTTAAAGGAGGAGATCCATCGTGAATAAACTTTTTTCTACAAAAATCAGGGACTCATTGGAGCTACTTTTTTCTTTCCTTTTTTGCAGCTGCAGTGAACAAAAAAACAAGCTCCAATGAAGGTGTTTTCGCGTCAAGAAATGCAATCAAAATTGCGTATCAAAAGTTTATTCACGATGGGTCTCGTCCTTTAACAAATTTTCACCTCATCTTGAAATATAAATATTTTAATTGCTTGTCTTCTGTTTTTGATTTAAAGAACAAGACCCATTGTTAATAAACTTTTTACACGCAACTTTGATTGCATTTCTCGAAACGAAAACCCTTTTTCAGTGTAGCTTTTTTATCACTGCAGCTACAAAAAAGGAAAGAAAAAAGCAGCTCCAATGAGTCCGTGATTTTTGTAAAAAAAATGTTTATTCACGTTGGATCTCCTCCTTTAAATATTCAAAAAGCACGTAAATAGAAAACTACAAAAAACATTGAAACAAAAAACATTAAAAACGCAATTGTCGTGAGACTGCTACTGCTGGACAAACAATCCTGACTCTTTTTTTGTTCAACTTTGTTACTATGAAAAATGTAGTTTCATTTCGTTGGACATATTTTTAAAAGTTCGCAAAGTTGTAGTTAAGCGTTTTTCTCACAAACTTTTTGAATATTTAAATTAAATTTTTAAAAAATATGCCGACTTCTTTTGAAAGTAATAAAGAAATATTTTCCAATTATGGGTGGAGAAAATAGGTAATAGAAAAATTAACTGGACAACATTAATAAAGTTCGCTTCACTTCACAAATAATGTTATCATCGTGCCCATTATAAAAGTTGTCTAAAATGTTCATATAGAATCAATGTTTGAAAACCGTTATCCGTTTTTATTAATTTGTTCGATTTGTGGCTCCATTAAAAGCCAAAAGAAAAAAAAAAAAAAAAAAAAAAAAAAAAAAAAACTAGAAAAAAACAGTTTAAGGCCAGTCAAAAAAGGAAAAAAACTGCCAAAAAGTAGTGGTATAAGCTGCAATGAAATTAACTTTTTATGCTTTTCAACATTAAATCGAATAACAATAAATTTCTAATAAAATATTACTAATAATAATTGATAATTTATTATTATGCAATTTTTTCGCCCCAACAAAAACACGTTTTTCTGCCGAAAATTAATTTACTGATAAATGTTTCATTTGCATTTCTATTGTTCGCAAAATATGCCTTGATATCCAATTTGTCAAACGAAAACAACTTCATCGTAGAATTTTATTAAATAATTAAAGTTTATGTTAGTTACATGTTTAAACAAAATATTCAAAAAAGAGGAATGTAAAAATGAAAGTGAAAAAATAAAGCTGCAAAAGAAAAAGTTGAAAGAAAAAAGAAAAGCATCAACAACTGCTTTGGCTGCTGCTGTTGGACAAATGTTTTTGAATTTCTTTTTTTTAGTTGAACTTTGTAGTTTTATTCATTTGGTGCTTTTAAGCTTAAAAGCACTACCAAACATATTTAAAATTATAATACATATATTGCAATAAAAAGAAGACGAACTTTTTACATTTATATTGGATCATTAAAGTTGAGTATTTAGTAAACGAAAGTCCCATCATCTTTAAATATAAATATTCTACATGTCCGTTTATTAATGTTTTTTTAAATAAAATATTCAAAAACCACGTTGAAATGAAAAAAATGCTTTGAAGACTACAAAAAATGGAAAGAAAAAACACTTAAAAATGTTATAGCGTTGATTATTGATGGACGAACATGATGATTTTTATATTCATGTTTGTAACAGTTTGTTACAAAAAATTTTTTGCTGTTAAATTTGATTCTTTTTCTTCTCTATTCTGATTTTTTATTGTTACGTTTAAAAAATACCATTTTTTTAAGATGAAAATAACAAATAATTTCGGAGGAAAAATTGTTGACTTCAAAAACAACTGATAGAATTTTACAAAAGCTTCTTTGATTTGTAGAAAAAATTCTGGACTTGTTTTTTTTCTGCAATAGTTTAAGAGAGAGCAACAAAGATTTCATTAATAGTTACATTTTTTGACATTAAAGTTTATGCAACCGAATATATTTCCGACAGGAAAAAAAATTATTGATTCTTTTTCTTCTTTATTCTAATTTATATTGTCTGTTCACAAAAAGCACTCATGAAAAGTAACGTATTTGTCAGATAAAGATATAAACATTCAAGAATTTTTTTTACATAATAATCTTAGCTTGACTTGTATGTATTTTTTAAAACAAAATATTCAAAAAAAGCAATAAATGAAAAATAAAACGCTAGAATGAAAAAATAAGTCAGCAGCTGCTTTGATTACTATTGGACAACTGTTATTGGATTTTCTTTTTTTTTAAGTAAATGTTTGATTTGCCGCTTTTTTCGATTTTGCAAGAAAGTTCGAGAAGCTGAAAGTTTTAGAAAATCAGGAAATTTCGCTTTTTTTTGACTGTTTTAATATTAAAAAAGCAAAAGTCCCTGAATTTCAATTTCTTTCAACCCATCTAACTTTCTTGTGAAATCAAAAAAAGCAGCAAATGAAACATCTCCTTTAAGTTGAACTTTGTAGTTTTAGTAGTTAGATGCTTTCACACTTAAAATCATTACCAAATATATATAAAATTATAATATATTTCAATAATAATAAGACGAAATTTTTACTTTTATATCGGGTCGTCAAACGAAATATCTTTTTTAATTTTTTAACGTATTTGTCAGATAAAGACAAAACCATCTTAGAATTATTTTACGTAATAATCTTTGCTTTACTTATATGTATTTTTTAAAACAACATATTCAAAAAAGATAAAAATGAAAAATAAAACACTGGAAAGAAAAAAAAGCATCAACAACTGCTTTGATTGCTGTTGGACAAATGTTATTAAATTTCTTGTTTTTTGAAATTGAACTTTGTAGTTTTGTGTTGCTTTGAGTGTTTAAAATTAAGTACAAGCTTACAAGCGTGTTTGTCTCAATTCGTTTTGAATATTTAAATTAAATTTTACAAAAAAGACTGGCTTTCATCTTTGAACTGAAAGTTCTCTTTAAAAACGTTAAATTTGACTGTTTGTGAGATATCTTTTTTGAATACTTGTTGTTCTATCAAAACAGGTTCAAGATAATTATCATTATTTACAGTGTCATTTTTAGTGAGTTCATTTGTTATTGGTTGAATTGATTTGTATTTCGTATGTGATTATCCTTATTAATTCTTTAAGCATAACTGTTAAAACGTTCATCATCCCTTTTGTTGCAGTTTTTTAAATGAAATATTCAAAAAAACAAGTCAAAACAAACATTGAAAAAAGCAGTGAAACTACAAAAAAACGAACAAAAACGTAAAAAAACGCGATTGTTTTTTGAGATTGCTGCTGCTGCTGGACAAACATGCTGACTTTTTTTGTTCGGTGATTATTCATTTTTTTTTGATCTAACACGTTTTTTTCTAAATTTTTTTGAATATTTAAACTAATATTTAAAAAAGTGAACCAGTTTTTGAGGAATACTAAAGAAATATTTTCCTAGTGATAAGTGGCGTCGCATTACCAAAAAATTACAGAACAATATTAACAAAATTTTTCAATGAGCTCCAACAAATAAACAAATAATTTTTTGTCAAATCCGATCTTACTTAATTATGGTAATTCTTAGAAGGAACGTTTCAATTACTGAACAAAAACATTCCGTCCTACCCTATGTAAATTTTGTTTGCCATGGCGTTGAATGTCGTTTGGTTTTTTTCATTTGTCATCAACAGAAAAGCTGAAGGACGTGAAAGAATGTCAAAGCCATCTCCAACACTTCAAAATGCTGCTGCTGGACAAACATGCTGACTTTTTTTTTGCTTGTGTTGAACTTTCTTTTAATACAAATTTTGTAGTTTCATTTGATCGAACACGTTTTGAAAATTTGTTCAACAATTTTTCTCTCTTTAATTTTTTGAATGTTTAAATTAAATTTTGCAAAATATGCCGGCTTTTTTTATCCATGCTTAATGTGAATACTACATATAATACCATAATCATATTTTACTAATGGTATTATTTTTAAAGTCTATTTTAAACTCTATGTAAATTTAAATTGCTTTTTGATAGCAAAAAATGTGTCTAAAATTTTAAAAAAGTATTAATTATTTTCATCGATACCAATTTTTCTCTTTTTGTTAGTTTTCATCAAAGTTGGATCTCTAATTTATGTTAATTTTTAGATGACAAATTTCAATCAATCATGTGAACAACACAAAAACATTATGCAAATTATGCAAATTATTTTGCTTGCAGTGGCGTTGATTGTCATCTTATTTTCTTCATTTGTTCATCAGCAAAGCAGTTGAAGGACGTGGAAGAAATGTCAAAGCCGGCAGCAGCAGCAAAACAAGAAAAAACTCCTGCAGCAAAAGCACCTCCAGAAAAAGAAGAATCTGATGAAGAAGAAGAAGAAAATAAAAGTTCAAAGGAAGAAACAAATGATGCAACAACAACTCCATCTCAAAGGTAAGAGGATTTCTGGAGGGGATCAGGTTGGGAATTGGTATGGGATTGCCAAGGTCTATCAAAAATCAAAAGGATTTTTGAAAGAACAAATGGAGATCTGATAGTTACGTTTAAAGAGGCAAAGATCAAAGGACAAAATCTAAAGAAGGGCCAAGGGGTTTGAAAATTTTGTAAAAGTACTTCGATATCAGATCTGAATATCCCCAAAGGATTATCCTGATCTGATGTCGAGGTAAATCAAGGTAAATCCTGATTTTTATGCTTCATATCTCTGTAGCCCAAGATCAAAGCGTTTTACCGACATCATCTAACAAGCTCATGACCATTTGGGTTACTCTCTCCCCCAGGTCACGTGATTTTCGGACAATGCCTAAGGGGTTTTGTCACACATTTTGGGGTACTGTACTTTTATTCTTCTATTCATGTTCATATATATTTTTCAGTACTTCACCTTCTGTAACAATTTCATCAATTCAACAACATCCTTCATTACCAACTGTTCCATCAACTCCAACCTTGAATAATAGTCCAGCAGCACCTCCACCAACAGTAATTGCTTCAGCTCCAGAAGAATCGATTACTCCAGCAACAACACCAAAACCTGCAGTATTTCGTCCGCCACCTCCAATTATTACTGCTGAAGAAAATGAACATCAAGAACCTTCAACCACTGGAAAATCTGGTAAAAAAGCAGCTGATCAAGATTCAAAAGTTTCATCTCTCAAACTCTTCAAAAACACTTCTGGAAGACCTGAAGAATCGGTTTTTGAAACAAAACATCCAAATTTGCATGCTGTTGATAAAGGATATCTTCAAAAATTAATTGAAACAAAAGAAAAATATGATAAACTTGAAAAAATTCATCCAAAGAAATGTGTTCTTGAATATCAACAAAAAGCTCGTCTTAAAAGTGAGTAATTTTTTTTTGGTTTTTTTGGGTGGACAAGATGTCAGATTTATTTGGGAGCGGGTAAAAATCATTACATGAAGGGCCGCCTTTGATCTTTTGCAGAACACGGTGAATGATCAGAAGATTTTTGGATCTTGGAGGGGGTAAAAACTTTTTCAAGCAATGCATTTTTTGATTATATATCGATAGCGGTAAAAGATCAAAGAATTTTTAGAATTTCGGAGGGGGTTAAAATTTATTCGAGGAGTGCCGCCTTTGATCTTTTGCCTTTTGCAGTAAAATAATAAAGGCTGTTTATGATTTTGAAGGAGGCAAAACCCTTTCGAGCAGTGCCGCCTTTGATCTTTTGCCGATTGGGGTTCAAAGGATTTTAACAATTTACAAGAAAAACTTGCCTCTGGTGTTTTTACCTTGGGGGTGTTGATTTGTTACTACTTATTTTATCCTTACATTTTTTGTATTAATTAAATTTTTCAGAGATTGAAAGACGTGAAAAAGAAAAATACAAAAAAGAACGCGCTGAAGAAGATGCAAAAGAGAAGAAGCGAAAACGTGATTGGCGACGTGAACATCGTGGACAAGTTATGAGAGATGATGAAATTCGTGGAAGCTGTTGGCAGGATTCTTTGGATGATGATGAACGATATGGACCATTAGATCCAATGAAGCATACTTTAAAGCGTATGGAAACTATGAATCCAAAATTGCTTAACCATTGTCAAAAAGTTATTGAAAAAGAAATGAAGGAAGCAAATATTCCATTTCAACTTAATAGTTGGCAAATTGTAAGTCTTTTAGCTTATAATGTGGGATTGTTCCGATTTGATGTTAGCAGAAATTCAGAATCCTAATATTCAGAAAAACAGGCATGGCGAAAATCTGTTACACATATTTGTTACAGAAATAAAAATTTGTGACATTTTGTTACACTTTTCTATTTCTTTTTGTCACACTTTTGTGGCACTTTAGTCAATAAAAAAAGTCATGGCGAAATTCTGTTACACATTTGTGTCACAGAAATAAAAATTTGTGAAATTTTGCCACTGTTTTGTGTCACTTTTTTACAAATAGCTGTTTTGCCTCGTTTTTTAAAGACAAGAATGGCACTTTCAATTTCGCCGTAACCATTTTTGCATCAAAATTTTTCCTTTGATCTTTGCCGCTTCTTCGGCAATTGTCGGATTTTGCTGAACCCCATTAACCTAACTGCTACCGTCAGATCTGAACAATCCCATATTTTGAAATATAATCTAATTATTTTAATTTTTTTTCAGTATCCAATCAAATTCATTGAAGTACAAGGTCAACGATGGCTTGCTGTTTGTCCAATGTGGGGAAGAATTCAATTATTTTGTTCACAAACTCGTATCTATGTTATCAATCTTACTCAACGTCTTTTGGAAGTTAGCGTAAGTTTTTTCTCTCATTATAATTACCGTATCTCCAAAATTTACCGTTTTTACTGTTTTTTAACTCCTTTTCATATTAATTTTATGTAATTGTACATACTTTTTTCAGGTTCGATTATCTGGACAAGAAGATAATTTTAAACTTTCAAAGATGGAAGTTATGAATCCTATGTCAATCAATGAACTGACCATTACATTTTTGAATAAACATCCAATGCGAAAACTTGAAGAAGCTCTTACATTTTATTTCAATGATCGAATTGATTTAAATCATATGCGGCATGAATTTGGCCGAGAAAATATTGATCTTTCTCGACATTATGCAGGTTGGTTTTATTTCTGAAGATGATGAATCGGCAGGGGTTTTGTTTTACGGAATTATTGAATGAGGGAATTTTCGATCCACGAGTTGAAAAATCTGAAACTCAAATTCTGGGTCTGTGAAACTAAAAATGCCATTTTTGTGTTTTTAAAAATTTAGAATTGTCCAAATTTGACTTTGGTTCACTTAAAATTTTCAAACCACTCTCTCCTGGCAAAGTACAGTACCCCACCTTTTGTGACAAACCCCTTAAGGGATTTTTGAGATCTGTCGTCGGATATTTTTTGAAACTTTTCATCTTCCTCTCTTTCCTTCAGTTTCCTTTGATCTTTGCCGCTTTTGAAATGTTTTGATTTTTGCCGCTTTTAAAGTGAGCACCAAATTTTAGCTTACCTAGTCCTAAAATGCACGACATCAGATATTGATAATCCCTGATGAGAAAAACTATTTTGACCGATTTGCGGATTCACACGTCAAATACCTCATCTTAAATTGATATCTTTTTTTAGGTCTGATTGTTGTTGGAGTATTTGTTCATAATTGGAAAGGTCTATTTGAACAAGGACCAAGAGAAATGGAGAAGGATGTTGTGAAAGCTGCAAAACGAGCACAAAAATATCTCAAAGAAGCAAAATTATATCGTCAACTACCTCCAAAACCAAAAGAAATTTCAATTGAAGAAGAATTAAAAAATTTTGGTATAAAACTTGAAAAACAAAAAGTTGAGGATGATTCAAGTAAATCAGAAAAGGAAAAGGAAAAAGAAATGGAAAAGGAAAAACGTAAGAAAGAGAAGGAAAAGAAAAAGCCTGAACGAAAACAATCTTCTTCTGGAAATGAAAATGACGAAAAAGTTAGTGCTTCAGTTAGTCGGGAAACTTCAAAGGATCATGGAAAAGCTTCAGTTAGTCGGGAAACTTCAAAGGATCGAGTCAAAAGATCTGGAATCAAAGCTAATAACAAAACTTCCGTGGATATTGATGACAAAGTTAGTGCTTCTGTCAGTCGGGAAACTTCAAAGGATCGTGGAAAAGGAACTGGAATGAAAGATGGGAAGAAGAAGGATAAGAAATATTCTGAAGAAAAACCAAGCCCATCTGTTAGTCGAGATGTTGAAGATGGAAAAGCACGTAAATTATAATATTTTTATGTCTTTGTACTAATTTAATGTAATGTCTTGTGTAATAGTTGTAAAATAAAGTGATGCATTTATTGATTTTGTTGTGTTTGTTGAAATAATCTGATTTTGCAAAAAAAAAAAAAAAATATATATATATTTTGTGGTCTTTAAAGGAGATTTTTTATTTACTGCTTTTCTTGATTTCGCAAGAAAGTTCGCGAAGTTAAAAGAAATTGAAAATCAAGAACTTTCGTATTTTTCAAAGGTTGGAAAACTTAAAAAAGAAGGTTCCTGATTTTCAATAGTTTTCAGCTTCGAGAATTTTCTTGAGAATTCAAAAAACAGCAAATGAAACATGTCCTTTAAATTTCACTTTGGCATATCTGAAAAACCGTACTTTTGTAATTATACCGTATAACTTTTTTCTGTAATTGGTAAGCAAAAATAAAATGGATTACTGTAGACATTTTTAGAAAACTTGAAATTTTATTTAGTGCAGCTATTTGAAAAAACACATTTTTAGTGATATAATTTATTCATGAATAGATTGTCTTTTGGTGTATAATTTATTTAAATCTTTTAAACTTTCACAAACTATAAAAAAATCTGTTCAAAAAAATGCAATCATATTTTATTCACATTTCTCTTCCAAAAAAATGTATGCAATTCAAACGTTAAAAAAGAAGTTTCACAAATTATTGATTTTGTTGTTGCTGATTTGTTGGGTCTGTTTAATTATATTTTTTTACTTGGAAGTCGCTGATAATAAATTACTAACAATAGAATTCAAGGATTTAAAGATTCGGTACAATTTTAAAGAAGACCCAAAACTAGATTGTAATGGAAAAACTTTGTTAGTGATTATCCCCTCAAGGCCAAATGCCTTTGAAAAGCGTATGCGAGTCAGGAATCGATGGTTCACGAATACTGTAAGATTTCTTTTTTGCTTAAAATTATACCGTAATCCTTGTCATAGGGTTACGGTGTAATCACTTTCTTAGCCCTAAAGGCAAATTTTTTAGTCATCTACAGTAATATATCGATTTATTCTTGGTTCAACAAATAATGAATTTGTTAAAAAAGAGACCCAAAAAGAAATGGAAAATTTTAATGATATAATTTTTACAAACATTTATGATTCTTATGAAAATTTAACTTTAAAAGTTTGCTTTCTATTTATAAATCTATTTTAAAGGCACTTTTCAGACGTATGCCATTCTTCAATGGCAACAAAAATACTGCCCAAATGTTGAATATTTGCTAAAAAGTGATGACGATACCGTAATAAAAGTTTCAAAGCTACAGTACTGGATTGAAAAAGAATACAAAAATATTAGTAAAAATTTTAATGATACAGTAATATTTTGTCAAGTTTGGTATAATTTATCTCCTGTTCGGGATCCGACCAAAAAGTGGTTAGTTTTACAGTATTTTTTTGTGGATACTGTAACTTTCTTTAAAAATTGTACAGTATCCTTGTAATCATTTTATTTTTAGGTATATCCCTGAATTTGCATATAACAAATCTGTATTGCCAGATTTTTGTTCTGGTCGAACATATTTAATCAATACAAAAATAATTAAAGATATGTTAAATCAAACTTCTAAACATTTTTATTTAACAACAGAAGACGTATTTTTTACAGGAATTATTGCAGATGAAATTGGACTAAAAAGAATTGATCGTAAAATTGATAAAGAATTTCGGGTGTCTTAAAATACAGGGTGGTCCATTTATAATTTTAACACATTTTGTGATGGCAAATTGATTGCAGAAGGTCTCAGAAGCTCATATTTTGAAGGAAGGTCACTAACAAAGGGGAGTACCTTTTGCGCCAAAAATTTTGGCATTCTGGGACATTTTGCCAAACCGCGCCAAATTCAAATTTTTTTGATCCTGGACATAAAACCGTGCATTGGCAATATTAATTGAGTCATTATCAACAATTTAAGACGCCCAGGACATCTATTGGATCATTATTTATCGTTTAACCTCAAAAATTCAAAAAAACTTTTTTTTCGTTTAAACGCCTAATTTTCGGTTTTTATAGGTTTTCAAGGGTGGGGAATTCGATTCTGATATTTACTAATAATGGTTCTAACGTATTTTTAATTTAAACAGACATTTTGACATTTCGTACCAAAAGTATTCATTAAACTAAAAATACGTTAGAACCATTAAAAATAAATATCAGAATCGAATTCCCCACCCTTGAAAACCTATAAAAACCGAAAATTAGGCGTTTAAACGAAAAAAAAGTTTTTTAGAATTTTTGAGGTTAAACGATAAATAATGATCCAATAGATGTCCTGGGCGTCTTAAATTGTTGATAATGACTCAATTAATATTGCCAATGCACGGTTTTACGTCCAGGATCAAAAAAATTTGAATTTGGCGCGGTTTGGCAAAATGTCCCAGAATGCCAAAATTTTTGGCGCAAAAGGTACTCCCCTTTGTTAGTGACCTTCCTTCAAAATATGAGCTTCTGAGACCTTCTGCAATCAATTTGCCATCACAAAATGTGTTAAAAATATAAATGGACCACCCTGTACGATAATCGCTGTTGCATCAATTATTTTTTGATGTGGTTTTGAAAAGTTTTAATTTTTGCATAATAAAATCGATCAAGGAAAAAAATATCAAATATGCCATTTTTTTGATATTTTTTTCATATCAAAAAAATGGCTTAAATTTTTTATTAAATCTCCTAAATGGGGTTTGGCAAATGCTTTATACAAATAAAAACTAACATAAAAATTTATGATAAATTAGTTAAAAATCAAATAACTGGATTATCTAGATCTGACGTTAACAATTTTAGGATAGAAGGGGATAACCCAAATCTGATAGTTGCCTTAAAAGCGGTAAAGATCAAAAGAAAACATCTGTCAGAAAGGTAGTTTTTGGGGTTTTAAACATTTGGATTTTTTGTAGACGTTAGCTCTGGATAATCCCTAAATCTGTAAATAAAGCAGGTTTTAAAAACATCCACAAAAAAAAAAATCATAAACAATTTCTACCAATTTTAAGCTTCTTTGAGTTCGTAGTGTTCAAATTTACAGTCTTTGAGATTCTTTTCTCTAGCTGTAAATGTTATGTTTAAGGACTGCGGTGATTCATTTCCAACAAGAAGAAAATATTTCAACAATGATGTTTTGAAATTCATTTTTTTTGCGCTAGCTTCTGATGCTAACAATTTTTTAGACCATGAAGAATCAACATAAAGGTAAATTTTATCAGATTTTGACTAAAAAATGCACACGTATTAATCGATTACTAACGAAATAAATTTTTCATACCTTCATCAATCTTACTAAAATTTCAATATTAAAATCCAAATCCGAAATTGGCAAATGCAAAATTCGTAATTTTTTAGCACGATTTAGTTGAAGCAAATCCTCTGGCCATGAAATTTTTAATTCAACCTTTGAGTTTCGAATATCAATGTGTTCCAATTTTGGAGCTTTTAAAAGAATTTCACGAAATGTCACTTTGGGGCAGTAATTTCCACATCTTAGTTTTAAAAACATGGTTTTAAATGATAAAAGATGAAACAACTCATTGGGACAAATCATATGGTTAACATTGACGTCTGTAATATAATAGATTGGATTTTTATAATCAGATAAATTCATTGTAAAATTGTGAAATTGAAGATTTGCTGTCCCGGCTACAAGAAAATCAAATTCTGGCAAATTTTCAAAGTGAAAGGAATAAAGATTTTCTTTTTGAAAAACTTTAAGTGGTTTTACAGAATGATAAATATTTGGGTACGAAAATAACAGTGAAGATTTTTCGTTGACTTCTAATAATTCACCAAAACGTAACAATAAAATCGTATCAATATTTGGAGGAAATATGCTTGATTCTAAAACATTGTTAAGATGGTTTTAGAAAGAAACTACAAATATTAAAGAAATATTACTTGTAAATCGATCAGGACAATAAATTGTTTGATGATCTTTGGAAAAGCAAATATAACATTTTTGTTTTGATTCACATTTTAACCTATTTTCGGGTAAACATTTTAAATCAAAACAATGTTTACAACGATTTCTTAAAACTGCAATCTTTTGACGAGATTCATTCGAGATAAATCTTTCACAATTATGTGACACATGAAAATTACTGTAACAGAATACACATGACATTTAGGATTTTTGGTGGTACAGAAATTAAAGAGAGAGAGCAGCAAATGTAAGATTTTTTGGATCAAAAAAATGCTCACAATCAATATATATCTTTTGCCACAGCAGCAGCATAGAAAAAAAAGGTCAAAATTGAGCAGCCGGACTGACCACAGCAGAAAGAAGAGAGAAACAGGAAAGACTTTTTTGAGACATCGATTGCCACTTAATTTTTCGTCAACAAATTTATAAAAACTATTCTATAAATTTCTGTTTCACCATATTCCCCTATATGCATTAGAAAACATTTTTGAATATTTTATACCCTTTTCTTGTTATGTGACTTTATTTACTATAGTTGTTTTTAATTTTTTTTAAATACAAATTTCTGTTAATATAAAATATTTTCAATACCGAGTCGATTATGACTACATTAAAAAAGCAATGATTTATTTTTCGATAACAGCAAAACAAATTGTTTAATATATCCCAGTGAACTAACAACGTTTATTGCATTCTTAAACATATTAATATTGTTTTTTGGGCTTTAATAAAACATTACTTGTTCGTAATTTTTTTATGTATACGGGTTTTTTTGGCACTTTGAAGTAAAAAGTACGTCAAATCGCACAACTTTAAGAAAAACGTTTTTCAGTCGTGTCAAACGTGTCTTAAATTCTAAAATTTATAGTTTGAACCAACAATTATCGACGCTACGAATTCTTTTATGTATACATATATGTTTTTTTTCTCTTTGTCGTCTAAGTTTTATTTTTGAATATTTAAAGGAGATCTTTCATTTGATTCATTTTTTATTATTTCGCAAGAAAGTTCGCGAACCACAAATAACTGATAATCAGGAACTGTTGCTTTTTTCTATTGTTTTTTGTCAACAAATGTAAATTTTTATGTATGTATTTTTCCAAATGTAAATTTTTATGTATGTATTTTTCAATTTGTAAATATTTATTTCTTGCCCCGTTCCACTACTCTTGTAGTCGGAGCGTATAAATAAAAAAAAACAAAAAAACTTTTTTCTTTGAAATGATTATGAAATATTTAGAAAAAACTTTTTTTGTTGACAAAAAACCATAGAAAAAAGCGAAAGTTCCTGATTATCAGTTATTTGCGGTTCGCGAACTTTCTTGCGAAATAATAAAAAATGAATCAAATGAAAGATCTCCTTTAAAGCATTTTTATCAAAAAAAGCGTTCCTATCAATTAAGAAAATATCTTTGAAATATAAATCTAAGTGAAAATGTTTATGTTGTCCAAAGGATATCCATTTAATAATATCCTGTACATTTTTAATTATATGTGTCAAGTTACCCGTAAACAAAAACTTAAATCAAGGTTAAGATTTTGAAAAGCATCAATTCTTCTTTAAAAAGTTTATAATTGTTGCTTTAAAAAATCGATCAAAAAAATAAAAACAATAAGTTGTAAATTATGTATTAAATCTCCAAAATGGAGTGTGCCAAATGTTTTACTAATAAATGTTAACATAAATAATTTATGATAAATTAGTCTAAAATCAAATAACTGAATTATCTAGATCTTACGTTAGCAATATTAGGATGGAAGAGGATAAACCAAAATCTGACGCTAAAAAAAGAAGCGGTAAAGATCAAAGAAAACATCTGTCAGAAAGGTGATTTTAGGGTTTTAAAATTTTTGATTTTTTGCTGCAGATGTCAGATATACATACTGTAGTAGCTAAAGCAGATTTCATCAAAGAACCAACATGAACAACTAAGAAAACATTTAAAAAACGTAAACAATTTTGATCGATTTTAAGTTTCTCTGAGTTCGTAGTGTTCAAATTTAGCATTCATTTTTCTAGTTGTAAATATAATGTTTAAGGACTTCGGTGATTCATTTTCAACAAGAAGAAAGTATTTCCATAATGATCTTATGAAATCATATTCTATTGACCTAGCTTTTGATTCTGACAATTGTTTGCTCCATGAAGAATCAACATAAAGATAAATTTTAGCAGATTTTGACTAAAACAGATATAAAGTTGATAATAATCAAATGAGAACTAACAAGGGCCCTGTCCTGACTGTAACACGGATGTTGAAACGGGATTTATTTCATTATGTTCCCCATGTGCTCATGTGTATTCATGCAAAAACCGCCAAATACCATTTTCGCTTTATTTTTGAAATTGCAATAAATAATTATCCACTATTTATTGCGATTTCGTTCAGTCCTTATATCTTAAAATTTTCTTTGCCTGTTTTTAAAAGTTTGATATGGTCAGAAATATTTTATTTATCATTTAGATGATTTTTTAAACTTTTTGATGCCTTTTGAAACTTGGTAACCCATAAGCTCATTTTTAAGATATAAGGATTGAACGAAATCCGAATATATAGCGGATAACTACATAAAATAAGGCGAAAATAGCATTTGGCGGTTAGGGCAGTTAGAAATTTGCATGACTGCATTTGAACCCATATGGGAAACTCGATGAAATATGTCTCGTTTCAATTCACGTGTTACAGTCGGGACGGGTCCCTTGTAAGATAATTTCATACCTTCATCAATGTTACTACACTTTTAAAACTGAAAGCCAAATCCGAAATAGGCAAATGCAAAATTTGTAATTTTTCAGCTCGATTAAGGTGAAGTAAATCATCTGGCCATGAATTGCCTGCTTCAACATTTGAGTGCCGAAAATCAATGTTTTCAAGTTTAGGAGCCTTTAAAAGAATTTCACGAAATGTCACTTGTGGGCAGAATCTTCCACATCTTAGCTTTAAAGTCTTGGTTTTAAATGATAAAAAATGAAACATTTCATTGGGACAAAGTGTATGGTCAACATCGACATCTGTAATATAATAGATTGGATTTTTATAATCAGATAAATTCAATGTAAACTCATGAAATTGAAGATTTGCTTTTCCGGCTACAAGAAAATCAAATTCTGGTAAATTTTCAAAGTGAAACGGATAGAGATTTTCTTTATGCAAAACTTTAAGTGGTTTTACAGAATGAGAAATATTTGGGTACGAAAATAACAGTGAAGATTTTTCGTTGACTTCTAATAATTCACCAAAACGTAACAATAAAATTGTATCAATATTTGGAGGAAATATGCTTGATTCTAAAACATTGTTAAGATGGTTTTAGAAAGAAACTACAAATATTAAAGAAATATTACTTGTAAATCGATCAGGACAATAAATGGTATGATGATTTTTGGTAAAACAAATATAGCATTTTTGTTTTGATTCACATTTAAACCAATTTTCGGGAAGACATTTTAGATCAAAACAATGTTTACAACGATTTCTTAAAACTGCAATCTTTTGACGAGATTCATTCGAGATAAATCTGTCACAATTATGTGACACATGAAAATTACTGTAACAGAATACACATGACATTTTTGGATTTTTGGTACAGAAAATGAAGAAAGAGAGCAGCAGAAAAAATAATAATTGGATCAAAATAAGTCCAAAATCAATTAATATCTTTTGCCACAGCAGCATCAACAAAACGGAAAATACAAAAGGTCATAGCAGCATAATAGCAGCCGGACAAACTACAGCAGAAACAATAGAGAAAGAGAGCAAAAGTTTTTGAGACATCCATTTTTTGACAATCATAGTTAGGGGGCACAGCCGTCTCTTTTTTTTCAAAAAAAAAGAAAAACAAGTGGCAGAAAAAAAAAATCGGGGGGTGACCTTAAAAAAAGTTGTCCGAGTGGAAGAACGCGCGCGTCCAACGAGCAACAGAGAAAAAAGGTGCATGGCTCGATTACAGCCGCGGGTAAAAAAAATATTTGAGTCAGCAAAAATTTGGGTTTTTAAATAAAATAAATTAAGCAACACTGTGGTTTATATTAAAAAATTATTATTACGCCGGACACTGTATATATTCATATTAAAATTTATGCAAAAATGTGAAAATTATTATATGTTTTGCGATTAAAATTTTTTCAATCAAAGTACAATAAATGTTTTTGGTGTAAAATAAATCTTCCATTTTCCTTAAAAAATTGTAAATTTTTTTTATTTCCGTAATCATTTTTTTTTCTTCGACCAAACTATAATAAATGTCTTGGTTGTTTTTTTGTTTTCGTCAAAAGTCCTTATAAAAAACTTGAAAGTTTATTTATTCCATATAGTTTAAATGTTAAAAAACAATTATTTAATCTTCTTCACAATCATCATCATCTTCATCCGTATTTGCTTCTTCTTGAGCTTGTGCCGTGATAATCAGGGAAGTTAAATTTCTAATTAAAATTTCTGTAGTTTTTAAAACTTTTTTTGCAGAAAATTTAAATAATGGTGAATCTGGTTCCAAGGTATTTAAATAAAGTTTGTGACAGCGAATTTGATCTTCAACTGCCTTTCTCTTTTTTGTTGCAGCCATATATAAATTAAAATTTATTTATAACTGTTGAACTTTATGGATTATTGCAATAAAAATTCTTTATGTTCAAAATTTTCAGTAACATCACATTTATATCACATCAATTATAAATTATATTGTAGAAAAAAAACATTTTTTTAATGAAATAATCTTAATTTTTTTTCCCAAGAACTATTCTTGAATTAATTTAATATAATTTTCACATTTTTGCATAAATTTTTATACGTAATAATAATTTTTTAATATAAACCACAGTGTTGCTTAATTTATTTTATTTAAAAACCCAAATTTTTGCTGACTCAAATATTTTTTTTACCCGCGGCTGTAATCGAGCCATGCACCTTTTTTCTCTGTTGCTCGTTGGACGCGCGCGTTCTTCCACTCGGACAACTTTTTTTAAGGTCACCCCCCGATTTTTTTTTCTGCCATTTGAAAATAAAATGCGCGGCGTAGAATCGCCATTATATTTCGACTTCTGAATTTAAAAAAAAACTAAATACACCATTAGATTACGAACATCTTGAGCTATCCAAATATATAAAACTTATATGCTAAATCTAAAATTTATTTTTTACGCTGTGCCCGCTGATGATTCATAGTCAATTTCTAAAAAAAAAAATACGTCTAAAATTTTTTACACAGTGGTTTACTTATTTTCACTATATTCCCATATGCTTGAAGAAAATTTTTTGAATATTCTATACCTTTTTTTTGTTACATGACATTATTTACTATAATTAATTCTTTTTAAATTAAAAATTTCTGTTAATATTTTAAAAATAAATAAAATTTCGAACTTCAAGATATAGAATCAAATCATTAAAAAAGCAAAAACTCATTTTTCGATCACAGCAAAATAAATTGTTTAATTAATATTTCACAGTGAACTAACAATGTACAATACAGATTTTTGAAATTATTTCATGTCCCTAATAAACATAGTAAAAGATTACTTGCCTGTGTAAGGACATTGTACTTTTTCGGCACTTTGAAGTTCGGCAAATAGAAAAGTAAGCCAAATCAAGACACTTCAAAAAAAACTTTCTTCTTCTGGTTAAATCTGTGGTAAACTGTAAAATTTGTAGTTTGAACCTATAATCATCAACAAATTCTTTCACGTATTTTCTTTTGTCCTTGTCGTTTAATGTTTATTTTTGAATATTTAAAATATTTTTATCAACAAACATTAAGGTGTGTCCCAAAACTTTAGCCGAGGTTCAGAATTTAAGGAATCTGATAGAATCTGGTATCGGTGTTAAAAGCGATTGTTACCATCGTATTCCTCATGTTTAAAAACCCCTATAAACAAACTTTCAGCTACCGTACTCTTCTAGAATTCGCGTCGGGACATTAATTACAAAATTTAGGTGTCCCAAAACTTTAGCCGAGGTACAAAAAAAATTGAAAACACAATAGAAATAAACTAAATATTGTTTGGATGTTGTTCAGCATGCTTAATTAAACTTATTTGTGAAGAAAAAATCAAAAAATATTTACTGGCATCGATTTGACACCAAGTTGAAAATGCCATTTTTGCCGTTTTTTGCACTTTTCAGGTGCTATTATCTCTGCGGGAAAACAATGTTAGAGAAAACCATATATGCCATTTTGTAGCCCATATCAAAGTTACTAAGTCCACCAAGTTTTATAACTCAATATATAATGTGCGCCTTCGGGCACTTTTTCGAAAAACACAATTTTCACCTTTTTTCAGCGTTTTTCAGCGTTTTTGATAAAATTTTGCATTTTTTTGGATTTTTGAAATTCTGATTTGAGACAGGTGTTCGAGATTGAGTCATGAAACTTTATAGGCATGTTTAGTATGATAAGGGCTACAAAATGGCATATGTAGCATCTTCTAAAATTTACTGTGAGTCATTTTATAGGCACATAAAAATCGCCAAAAATGGCAAAAATGGCATTTTCAACTTGGTGTCAAATCGATGCCAGTAAATATTTTTTGATTTTTTCTTCACAAATAAGTTTAATTAAGCATGCTGAACAACATCCAAACAATATTTAGTTTATTTCTATTGTGTTTTCAATTTTTTCTATACTTCGGCTAAAGTTTTGGGACACCCAAATTTTGGGATTAATGTCCCGACGCGAATTGTAGAAGAGTACGGTAGCTGAAATTGTGTTTATAGGGGTTTTTAAACATGAGAAATACGGTGGTAACAATCGCTTTTAACACAGATACCAGATTCTATCAAAATGTACCTCGGCTAAAGTTTTGGGACACACTTTACTATCAATTTAGGAGTATCTTTGAAATAAAAACTTCGTGAAAATTATTTTGTTATTCCGAAAAGAACCAATAAAACAACATTTTTAAATCAAATGTTGCAACTCAGGGATAACAAAAAATTAATATCAAACTAAAGAAAGGCTTCATTGATATTTTTCTTTTATGGGATTAACAACAATCGCAATAAGTATATTGTAGTTTTATTAAATTAAGGTTGTGTACCACAAGAAAAAATTTTTTTTTTAAATTTTTGAAACATGTTTTTCCTGTCTTAAACTTTAAAATACGTAGTTTCAACAAACAATAACCACCAAATTTTTTTTTCCTTTTTTTTGCTCTTTGTTTTGTTTCTTTGTTTTTGAATATTTAGATCATTTTTATTAAGAAAAATTAATCATTTATGAGTATCTTTTAAATAAAAAATTGTATGAAAGAATTATTTGTTTTAATAGAACCAAATTTTATTTTAAATAGACGTTATTTTAAAAAATGTATGCTCGTTTTTTAATCAAATGTGTCTACTCCGAGGTTAACAAAAATGAAAAACAAGGTTTAAATTTGACATTGCTTTTTTGGTGTTTTTTTGGATGTTGAGTTCTTTTAAAGTTTTTTTGGCAGATTCGATGTCAGATTTTAAAACATGATTATTATTAAATATTTTGCATTTATCTAAACAACAGTTTTAAAGAACGCAAAAATTCAAAGATATTAAATCCAGGTAAATCGCAGTGATAAAATCTTCCAGGATCAGCATAATTTGCTACAGCGAAACATTACAAGCAGCCCAAATGAATGCTAATGTAATATAACTAGAACAGAATTGTTTGTACATTGTTCTAAGACAGAGATTATATTTAAAAAGATACTGAATCACAAAAAAAACTTCAACGGAAAATTCAACGTTTTTTTAGAAAAATTTTTCAAAGTAAATTGCAGTTTTTCTTGACGCGAAAACAAAGTATAAACTTTTTGAAGAAAAAAATTTTTTTGAGAAAAAATGATGACTTCGAAAAAGAGAGAAAGAGGGACTTTGAAATGGATTTTGCTTGTTTAAAATTATTGAATTTATTATTTTAAGTTTGTTTAACAATTTGCTTTTGTTTTGCGGGATTATTTTATCCGTGTATTTGAGATGTAACCATGCCCTTAAAGCATTTTTCATCAAAGTTTTTCTCATTTATTCTTAATCTCGCTTTACTTTTTTGTATTCCCCAGGGCTTGAAAATGAGGCTTAAATTTACGACCAGCCTCGGCTCGGTGCTGCTAATTGCTTACAGGCTGGACGGGCTTTCGTCTAATAAGGCGAAAAAATGCTTTAAAGTCTTGTCTAACCTGCTCGGTCTGAGGGCAGTCGCATCTTCACCCTTTTATCCTCCCTTGATAAATGTCATCGTGATTTGATACTCTTTTATGTTGATTTTTCATTTTATGATTTTACATTCATCGATTAATCATAAAACTTTTTTCAGAACGTTTAAGTTGCATAACGAACATTTATTTTCAAACAAAATGGTCGAAAAGATGGAAGTTGATGAGCCGGTGCTTCCAGCAGCTTCAAAAAGTACAACCAAAAAGGAAGAATCAACAAAAGCTGATTTGAATGCTATTACATATGAAAGTATGCTTATATGTTTCCTATTTTGTACTATTAACCTTATTTTTAGATCTTAAAGATTGGTGTACCCAACTTGAACGTGGTGATCTTCATATTGTTGGACGTGTTATTCAATTCTTAAGTAAAACTCGAAAGGAATTAAATGTTGATATTTTGACTAAATTGATCACTTCTTTTATCTCTGAAAAAACTCAACGTGATTTGCTTTTGGGATATATTGGTTCAAGTGGTACTGCAGCAGCAGCACCTTTATCTCCAACTCCAATGGAAGTTGATAATGCAAAGTCAGCAGCAGGGGCTCGTTCACCTCGTCCTCCAACTACTCCTTCAAAAGGTGCAAGTGCTGAAGTGGGCATTTATATTCAACTTCTCGTTATTCTTTATCTCATTGATCAAGGAAAGTTGGAAACTGTTGAAGGATGTATCAAAAATTATATTGGTAAAATTGATCAATGTGAAAAGCGTTCTTTGGATCCTTTCCTTGCAAAAGGTTTCTTCTACATGTCTTTAGTTGCTGAACGTCAAGAAAAAGTATCTGATCTTCGAGGGTAAACTACTTTATTTTTATTTATTTTCATATAATTAACATAACTACTGTTTTAGATACCTTAACAGTCGCCTCCGTGTTGCAATATTACGAAACCAAACTGATACAGTTGCCATTATCATTGTTTGCCTTCTTCGTGTTTTCTTGCTAACTAAGAATTTTTCTGGTGCCTCAAAATTGCTAACAAAAGTTTCTTTTCCTGAATCTGCAAATAGTAATGATCTTGCTCGTTTTCTTTATTACCAAGGCCGTATCAAAGCTATTGAACTTGATTACAATGGTGCTGCACAATTCTTTCAACAAGCTCTTCGTAAAGCTCCTTCTGATTCTGCAGTTGGTTTTAAGCAGAATGTTCATAAATGGATTGTTGTTATTCAACTTTTACAAGGCTTGATTCCTGAAAGAAGTGTCTTCCGGGTTGCTGCATATAAGAAGTCATTGGCACCATATTTGGAACTTACTCATGGTATGTTTTTGTTAATTCTGCCCTTTAAATACCCTAATGATTGAGGTAGAACAGTTTTGGGCGTTTTTTAAAATAAGTACATTATTTTTCAACAGCAATGTATTCGTTTTTTTGTAAAACACTACCGCCGTTGCCTTCGGGGAAAATTGGAAGTACCTCCGTCGGCGGCATCCTTTGATGTGCGGCAAAATCTTTTCAAGTTTTCCAATGGCGACGGCGCGAATACACTGTTCAGCAGGATACGATCCCAATTTATGTCTCCCATTTCTTTGAATAGACCTCATTGCTATGTATTACATTAACCATCTTCTTTTTTAGCTGTTCGTCTTGGTGATATTATTCAATTCAATAAAATCGTTGACACATATAAGCCAATCTTTACTCAAGATGAAACTATTACCCTTATTGTTCGGTTACGTCAAAATGTCATCAAAACTGGTATTCGACAGATTTCACTTGCATATTCAAAAATTTCACTTAAAGAAATTGCACGTAAACTTGCTGTAAGTTTTTTGATCTGTTTTATTATTTGTTATACTGTATCTATCTTTTTTAGCTCTCTTCTCCTGCTGAAGCAGAATACATGGTTACAAAAGCAATTAAAGAAGGTACAATTGATGCATTGGTTTCTTTTGATACAACTGCAGATGATCGATATATGGCAACTGTTGAAACCGAAAATATTTATCGTACTACTGAACCTCAATTTAGCTATGATGAACGTATTAAACTTTGTCTTCGTTTACATAATCATGCTGTTAAAGCACTTCGGTATCCATCTGACAAAGAAAAGGCAACAATTGAATCATTTGAACAACAGCGTGAACGTGAACGACAAGAATTGGAATTTGCTAAAAATTTGGCTGAAGAAGATGATGACGATGATTTTTAATATAAAACTTTATTTAATTATGATATGTTCATTGTACTAATTTATTTTTAATTTAGATACCTAATTGGTTTTTGGTCTTATTTCTGTGAAACAATAAATATTATATATTTTCAAATTTTTTTTTCGCTGATATTTATGGAGCAATTCTTATCAATTTTACAACAAACATATGAAAGATACTGTAGGTTCATTTTATTACAATTGTGTTGTAAAATTTGTTTTAAAACTTTTTAACATTTTTTCATTTCCGGGGAAGCGTGTCTTTAACTTGAAAAAATGTAGTTTAAACAAACAATTGCCACCAAATTTTTTTTCACATTTGTTTCTTGTCTTTGTTTTTTACATTTTGTTTTTAAATATTTAAAGCATTTTTATCCACAAACTCATTTAAAAGTATCTTTGAAATAAAAAATTTTTTATTTAAGACTTAAACCAGCAACATCAAAGTTGAACTTATTGGATTTGGGGAGGACGACTATCAATAACTAACAGTTCATTTTTTTTACTTTAAAGGGAGTGTCGCAGTCAGTTTTTTTTGACGGACGAAGACAACAAACGATGCATTCTTTATCATTGCTTTTCTTTCGTGTTAAAACCACTTTTGGCTAAATCAGGCAGCACTGCGACAGTCCCTTTAAACTATTATTTCTTGTGACTGCACTTTGGACATTTTCTATTTTTAATTATTTTAAAAATATTATTAATTATACTTTTTAGTTTCTTATGGTAATATTTTGATAACTTTCTTTAGATAATTCATGGGAAAATGCATACAAAATTAGAGTTTTAACATATTAAACTTTAAAAAATGTAGTTTGAACAAACAAAAACTCAACACCAAATGCTTGCATATATTTTTCTAAGCTTGTATTTTTACATTTTATTTTTGAATATTTAAAGCATTTTTATCAACAAAAATTACTATCAATTAAGAATATCTTTTTAATAAAAAAATAGTTATAAAAGATTTAACTGTTGAGAATCTCATCAGGATACTTTAAATATATTTGTTCCGGAACTGCAATTGGTCCTTTTAAAATTTTAATTTAAAAATGTGTCTGATCAGGGTCAATATAACTGGAAACTATTCTGTAAATTTTGCAAAACGTGTTTTTGGTGTTTTTTATTTTCCTGGGATTTTATATCCTTTCTTTTGCATGATTGTATTTAAGACTTTTTTAAACAGGATTATTATTAAAAATTTTGCATTTATCTTAAAAAAATTGCTTTTCATGTAAATATTTATGGAGAAATTCTTATTAATTGCAGTTCGATAACAACAACAAAATGAGTAGAAATTATTTATAAAAATTAACGACAATTATAATAAATATACTACAGTCTCATTTAATGACTATTTTGTACCACTACAAGATTAAATTTGTTTTAAAAGTTTGAAAAAAGTTTTCAATTCTCGCAGAAAATCTGTTTAAACTTCGAAAAATGTAGTTTGAACAAACAATTATCGACAAATTTTTTTTTGTTTTTTTTTTAATTTTTTGTAAACGAAAATTATTTCTTTTTGAATATTTAAAGCATTTTTATCCAAAAAGTACTCATTTATGAGCATCTATTAAATAAAAACATTTGTAGAAACGATTTAGCTGTTTAACGACAAATTTAAAAATAATTGTCAAATTTAAAAAACCCGGAAATACAAGTTGTCGTTATTAAAAATGAAAATCAAAGTTTAAAACATTTTTTGTGTTTTTGATTATTTTTCTGCAATTTTATCACTTTTAAAAGCATTTTGCTCAATTGTATGTAAGATATTCCAAAAAGAGATATTAATTATTTCGCAATTATTTTAAAAAAACAGGATTTTCACGTTAATATTTATGCCCTCCATCAGATGGATTATGTTTATTTTAAATGTTCACAGAACAATATTAATTGGCCAAACAAAATTGAAAGTTTAAATAAACAAAAAATTATAACTACAGTAATACAATTAATTTAAAATGTTATTTATCTAAAAATTTCACACATTGAATATAGCCTCTTGTTGGCATAAAGGACAGCAATTTTTTGTTCGAATCCATTTCAACATACAATTATAATGAAATCGATGTGGAACAAGTGAATCACAAGGCCATGTAGAAAATCTTTCACCGATTTGAAAATTTTCAACACAAATTACACAATTTTCGCTTTGCATTGCCACGTCTGAATCAAAAGAAGAGAAAAGCGAATTTTTTCTTTTCCAACGTGCGGGAGCGTTTTGGGCGACACGTTTAGCTCAGTTGTGAGCATGCGCGGTTGCAGTCCAAAACGAGTGGAAAAAGATCGGTTCCACCTCGGAACACAAAAAAATATTTTCATCAAATTTTGTCAAGAAAAATATTAGAATGCTAAATAAACTGTAAAAAAAAATAATTAAACACCAAAAAATGTTAAAAATACTGTAAATGTTTATTGTTTTATCAAGAAAAAAATTATGTTACCATTGCTTTTTTCATGAACAAATTTTAATGTTTTGAGAAAAACTTTTATTTAAATGTTTTCTTAAAAAATCCAAAAATATTTATTGCCGACAACGTTATGGATGAATGTATCAAAATGAGAGACCACAATACTTATTCATGAATATTAATTAATACACACATTTAACTGATTATTTTGTATGTTGATAAAAACCAAAATTTGCTACATTTAAAAAACATTTTTTTGATGAAGAAAATGGATAAAAAATCTAAAAAATGCAAACAGCGGCAAATATGACACCACTCACTGGGTGGCAAAATAAAGACAGATTGTTTTGATTTTTGCAAAAGCTTGCTTTAAAGGAGGCAATCAAAAAAAGCATTTTTGAAAACAATGTGCCAATTTTTGTTAAGTTTTATTTAGTGAATTTCATTGATGTATTTCATCTTTTTGATGGTGTAATATTTTTCATTATTACAAGATTATATATTTATACAGTATTTTATTATTCTTGCTTGCCATCATACTGTAACTCTTATTATGGACTACAATTTCAACATGACCGGAAAAATCAATACTGCCCAGTAGGGTTGTACATTCCCCGGGGAATCGAAAAAATGAGGGGATTCCCCGGGGATTCCCCGGAGATTCCCCGGGGAATTCCCCAGCATTCCCCGGAAGTGCTATTTTGTAGTTTTAAAATTACAGTACCCAAAAAATGTTAAAACTTGAATTTTTAACATAAATTAAAACATTTATATATTTTTAAATGGTTTTTTAAGCAAAGATGACCTTCTTTTTACTTAAATATTTAATTTTTAACAATATTTTTTTTCTATAAGGAGAAAAAAAAACGGGGAATGGAAAGCATTCCCCGCAAAAATCGGGGAATTCCCCGGAGATTCCCCAGGGGAATTCCCCGGGGAATCCCCGGGGAAGGGGAATTGACAACCCTACTGCCCAGTATTTCAATATTCAGTGCTTCTAATTAATAATATTATATTTGTTTTATGTTATAAAAGCATCCACTCTTTTATTTTTAACTAAAAACCCAAATTACCTTGATTTTCCCTTCGAAGTCCAATGTTGCTAAATTTCGAAATTTCATATTGATGGCATATTTCTAAATCATATCCAAATGCCATGAAACTCGTCCAGTATACTCTACTAATATGATATTTCATTGTACAAGTCACCACATGTTAATATCTTTCATCATACCCAAGTTTTACCCCAAGATTGATGTTGCAGATATTGATTACGTGCAACTTTTTTACTGCCTATCGCAAATTACCCCACCGATTTCAACAAATTATATATTTTTGGAAAGCCAAGAAATAGGGCTATTCAGAAAAATTTAAAAAAATATTAGACCTGAACTTCTTCCACCTGAAATATTTGAAGTCATTACACAATTTTCGCCAACAATGGATATTATCATATAAATCAAAATCAAAAAGCCACTTAAAATTTGGTCTCCAACTGCGGCGACTGTAGCAGCAAGAGAAATAATGAAGAAACGTAAAGAAATTGATCAATTTATTGAAAAGAGTCATTGGTTTTATTCCGCAGACCAATGGTGAATAACAAAGACACAAAGATATATTTTCATGTTTAATTTTTTAAATGCATAAAAAATTACAGTATTAATTAATCTTTCACCATACACTTTCAAATTGAGAAAATAAAGAAGCAATGGTAACATAATTTTTTTCTTGATAAAACAATAAACATTTACAGTATTTTTAACATTTTTTGGTGTTTAATTATTTTTTTTTACAGTTTATTTAGCATTCTAATATTTTTCTTGACAAAATTTGATGAAAATATTTTTTTGTGTTCCGAGGTGGAACCGATCTTTTTCCACTCGTTTTGGACTGCAGCCGCGCATGCTCACAACTGAGCTAAACGTGTCGCCCAAAACGCTCCCGCACGTTGGAAAAGAAAAAATTCGCTTTGATTCAGACGTGTTGCATCATCAGCAAAATTTGGATTTTGATCTTCCAATGGGTTTCGAAAACTTCAACTAATTTTTTCCACCTTTTTCCACCTTTTTCCACCTTTTCCCACCTTTTTCCACCTTTTGTAATTAAACGATTTTTAGAGCATATAAAGTCATGAAACCTTTTTAAATATATATATTGGGATCTTGGGAAGACATTGGTACCTCTTTTGGCCCTCCTTGACCCCTCTGTCCCCCGGGGCGACCCCGTTTGTCTCCGTGATTTTAAAAAAACATGAAAAATGGGTTTTAAAAAATTGTAAAAAATCAGAAAAAAATATTTATGCTTATTTTTTTAAGGATTTATAGGTAATCAACCATGGGGAATCCATTTCTGACGTTTTTATTAGCCCCCCGTCCCCCACATGTCCCCCAGAATAACCCCACCTACATAACTTGTTCAAAAAAACATTTTTTATTAAAATTTTCGAGGGTTTAGGAGTTTTTGACCATGGAGAATCAATTTCCGAGGTCAATTTTTGTCCCTCGTCCCTCCTTTGTCCCCCACATGCCCCCTAACATGTCCCCACATACATAACTTGTTCAAAAAAACATTTTTAATTAAAATTTTCGAGGGTTTAGTGGTTTTTGACCATGGGGAGTTTGAATATGATCTCCATTTTCGTCCATTGTCCCTCCTTTGTCCCCCACATGCCCATTAATATAACCCCACGTACATAAAATTTTTAAAATAACATTTTTGATCAAAATTTTCGAGGTTCTAGGGGTTTTTGACCATGGAGAATCCATTTCTCTGGTTCATTTTTTGATTTGGCGTGCCACGGCATTTTTGTGCCGTTCTGTCGCCCTTGCCTTAGTTTTGATCCGTTTTTTACAAATGAGGTACATTCTCGTAGCCCTTGATCAGGGCTACCAGATGCACACATTGGAATTTTCATTGATGGTCACGCCACGTAAATTTTGTTTATCGAAATTTAGAAATTTAGACCATTTTTCAGTCCCGATCCCGATCCCGTCCCGGTCCTTTCCCGGCAATATAAATCCGCGCGGTCCCGGGACGGGACAGAATCAGGATGGTACCGGGATTTTTTTTTATCGTTTTGTGGCCAAAAACTGTCAAAATTTTGGTTTTTTTGAAAAAGTCACGGAAATTCAAAGCCAGATTTGGGTGCCAAAAAGGGAAATAAACATAAAATTTAATCTGTTATTTTCTATGACCTATTTTTTGTTATGAAAGAACTTTTTATTTTGAAATGCCTTCCGTGACTTTTTCAAAAAAACCAAAATTTTGACAGTTTTTGGCCACAAAACGATAAAAAAAAATCCCGGTACCATCCTGATTCTGTCCCGTCCCGGGACCGCGCGGATTTATATTGCCGGGAAAGGACCGGGACGGGATCGGGATCGGGACTGAAAAATGGTCTAAATTTCTAAATTTCGATAAACAAAATTTACGTGGCGTGACCATCAATGAAAATTCCAATGTGTGCATCTGGTAGCCCTGATCAAGGGCTACGAGAATGTACCTCATTTGTAAAAAACGGATCAAAACTAAGGCAAGGGCGACAGAACGGCACAAAAATGCCGTGGCACGCCAAATCAAAAAATGAACCAGAGAAATGGATTCTCCATGGTCAAAAACCCCTAGAACCTCGAAAATTTTGATCAAAAATGTTATTTTAAAAATTTTATGTACGTGGGGTTATATTAATGGGCATGTGGGGGACAAAGGAGGGACAATGGACGAAAATGGAGATCATATTCAAACTCCCCATGGTCAAAAACCACTAAACCCTCGAAAATTTTAATTAAAAATGTTTTTTTTGAACAAGTTATGTATGTGGGGACATGTTAGGGGGCATGTGGGGGACAAAGGAGGGACGAGGGACAAAAATTGACCTCGGAAATTGATTCTCCATGGTCAAAAACTCCTAAACCCTCGAAAATTTTAATAAAAAATGTTTTTTTGAACAAGTTATGTAGGTGGGGTTATTCTGGGGGACATGTGGGGGACGGGGGGCTAATAAAAACGTCAGAAATGGATTCCCCATGGTTGATTACCTATAAATCCTTAAAAAAATAAGCATAAATATTTTTTTCTGATTTTTTACAATTTTTTAAAACCCATTTTTCATGTTTTTTTAAAATCACGGAGACAAACGGGGTCGCCCCGGGGGACAGAGGGGTCAAGGAGGGCCAAAAGAGGTACCAATGTCTTCCCAAGATCCCAATATATATATTTAAAAAGGTTTCATGACTTTATATGCTCTAAAAATCGTTTAATTACAAAAGGTGGAAAAAGGTGGGAAAAGGTGGAAAAAGGTGGAAAAAGGTGGAAAAAATTAGTTGAAATTTTCGAAACCCATTGTTCCAAAAATCGAAAACATGCTGTTAACCTTGTGTTATTCCGGTAATCAAAATTAAAAAATGTAAAAAATGAAAGACGAAGAATTTTAAAATATTGAATATTTTTTTCTTCATTGATTAGGTCTCTTAATTCGAAAGGATCTTGGGCATTGAATTCTGCATTAGATAAAGACCAAACTTGAATGGCATTTTCAAATCTTAAAAATATTTATTAATTTTATACAAGTTGCATTTTATTTCGGAGGGGACAAAAGCCTCTTCAAGGGAATACTTCTTTGATGTTGTGCCAATGGCGGTAAAAGATCAAAGGATTTTTAAGATTTTGGAGGTACCAAGTCCATTTTAAGGGTGCCGCCTTTGATCTTTTGCTGACGGGGGATAAGATAAAATGACTTTTATGATTTAGAAGAGGCCCCTTGTGTTAATCCCTGTTAACGACCCTGACTTTATGCAAATTTAGTTAAAACTTACCGTAGCTGATAATCTACACTAATTTCCAGCAAAGCTTCATGCAACCATTCTGCGGATTCTTCTCTTTCTGATGAATCCATAATTGATGGCCAATCTTGGCATTCCGCATCACCAACAAAATGAATTCCTTCAAAGGTAATCCTTCGAATATCGCGTACGGCACAAATTACAAATGGCACTTTTTCAGATAGATCATCTTCTTTCAAATTTGTTGTTAAAATAACAACAAATTGTTGACCATTAGAAATTTGAATAATTGAAAGTTTATAATATTTATGGGTTGATTCATATCTTAATTGATCCAATTGTAATAGCTGGTTCTCTGCAGAATTTTTAAGATGAAGCTGCAATAATTGTTGTTGAATGCCAAAATTAATTTTTAATACTGGAGCTGCCAAAATGCCAAATCTTTCAAAAACATAAATCCGGCACGAAATGAACCAATACGGTAGCAAATAAAATAGACAGTAACAAAGTGCCGAAAACCAAATGGCACAGAATAGGGTTAACAAAGCAAAAATTTCTGTTAAAGAATATGGTCGGGTAACATCAAAGGCAATATCATCGGTGTGAAAATTGTATTTATCCTTTGAGATAAAAGCCTCTTCATTCCCAGGTCGATACAAAAATCCAATCAATATTCCACATTTTGTTAAAACTGCTTTATTAAACATTTCTGGGCTTTTGGCATATTCTTTTCTAATAAAATTAAAAGTATCCGTTTTGTTGGTAAATTCTCTTGAAAATCGGTTTGATTTGATTTTTAACAAATTTCTTAAAATACATTTAATTGTTGGAAAAGAAAATTTCTCAAAATCATATTCAAATTTATGTGAAAAATATTTTTCAGATACTGTAGGAAGCTTAACAAAAATTTTAGGATCCGTTAAAATTTTGAATGATGAAATATGTCGATGTTTTTTGATCGGATTTGAATATCGTTTAATTACCGATGATCGATTTTCAGAAATTTGAATATTTCCTTCACCAAGCTCAACTTGAATTTTTTCAAATCTGAAAAACCAAGATTGTTGACCTTCTTTAAAGTCGGAAACATGTTGAATAAATTGGGTTGTATTTAAATAAAATGGTCCATATAAAACATTGATAATATAAGTTGGAATATTTGTTGTTAATAAAATAAGTAATAAAAATCCAATTAAAAATTTAAAAATATTTTTTAATTGTTTAATAAAATCATCTGGTTCATCAGAAATTCGATGTTGAATATTTTGTAAATGAATAAAATGAGTTAGTGGTTTTTCAGACGAATTGTAGGGTTGCTGATTTACATAAAATACAGCCATTTTTTAAATAATTTATTTACTTTTAAAAAATAAACAAATGATGAAATTTTTGTTTTTCATTAAAAATCAAAGAACACGAAAAAATGAGTTGAATGAATCAAAAAATGGAAAAAATGTACTTTTTTATAGATAAGTTTTTTTTACTGCTTTTTTGGTTGAATCATCCACATAAAAATCACCGTTCACCATCAAATTGACACGCCTTTTTGTTGTCATTTGATGTAAGCAATTAAACAAGGTCATATAAGTATATAAAACAGATCACTGATAAAAGCGAATTCTCGCTATTATCAATGTTTTGTTTAAATTCCTTATTTTTATTGTTCTCAATCCTTTTATCACCAAAAATGTAATGGGTTTTTTTTAACAGTTACATGATATAATTAACAGCAGTGACGCTAAAAAGGTTAATTAATCATGTTTGGTAATTAATTACCTTAAAACATATTTTAAAAATTCAATAACATGGTGATGTCAGATGCCATTGTGTACTCGTGAATTGGCAAATTTCAAGTTTATTTAAAAAATAAATAAATTAAAATAAACTTTAAATTTGACAATCCACGAGTGCACGATGACCTCTGACATCACCACGTTATTGAATGTTTAAAATAAATTATAAGACGCCGCTAAAGAGATCTTCCAACAAAATTTGAAAAAAACGTTATTTTAAAACCTCAAAAAAGTCAATAACATTACTTTCAAAAAACAGATTTTAAAGTTCGGTTTTTTAATCTGTTCTCAACGCGAAAAAAAGAAAAAACTAGGTCAAAGAAATCGTTTTTAATATAAGCAAAAAAAGAACAACTTTTTTGTTGATCAAATGGCCAAAAAGCAGAAGTTTGAATCCCAGCTGAAATTTTTGGGTGAAGGATAGGCATGGCTCCGGGCCCACTAGGCCCGTTTGGGCCCGGCCCGGGCCCAGGCCCTTAACAAGGCCCGTCGGGCCCAAATTTCAAAAGGCCGGGCTCGGGCCGGGCCGGGCCCAAAACATTGGGCCCGCGGGCCTTCCGAAAAATTCTAAAAACACGTTTTTCGTCCAAAATTTTGTTAAGAAAAATAATTTTTTTTCATATTTCATTGATTTTATTTATTAATGTGCCATGAAAATGGAAAGATTATGATTAAACATTGTGTTTTGAACAAAATGTTTGTTCAAACGTTAAAAAATCCATTTTTTAAACTTTTGAAAATTTTGAACTGGGCCCTCGGGCCGGGCCTGGGCCCGTTAAGGCCCGGGCCCAGCGGGCCCAAAATCAAATGGGCCCGAAGCCATGCCTAGTGAAGGATGAGGGGCTTAACAAAAGTCTAGGTAGACTTTTGTTAAGGATTTTAACATTTTTCCAGGTGCAGAATACCTGGAAAAATGTTAAGACTTAACAAAATTCAGCAAATTTTCATTTTTTAGCATTTTTTTCATTTTTTGCTAAATTTTCAAAGCTGGTAAACTTATTATAAAAAACTAAATATTTTGATTTTTTTAATCTTTTGTTTTGGCAATATTTGGAAACTAAAATAACAATACATTTACTGTTTTTGTTAAAAATTTTACGAACTTTTCTTAGTATTCATTATTTCTGTTAGAAGATCTCTTTAGCGGCGTCTTATATGTTTAACGGTAATTAATTACCAAACATGATTAATGAACTCTTTTAAAATTTAAATACATTATTAACAAGTTTTGGCTAATTATTATTATTTTTTATTTGGCATTTGAATAAAAGTAAGGTGAAGGCTGTAAAGTATGATATTCAAATTGAGTAGATTGTTGATTTTCGTAATTTGACTGCCGAGTTGTCTGTTGAAACATATGTTGATGGTCAACTGAAGAAGAATTGACAGGAATAGAATTCAACATTTGCATTTCTGTCGCATATGTTTCAAATTGTTGTTGTTGAATGGAATCTGAATTGAAATCAAATTGATTGCTGTTTGAAATATTTTCTGTTTGATATGTCATTGGCTCAATAAAATCAAAACTTCTGTTATCAACATCGTTCATGGCGTTGTAATGGTTATGCATTTCTGTATGAAATGTATAAGCATTATCATCATCTGGTTGAGGATAATATGATTGGGAAACATTTCCAGAATTTTGCAAATTTTGTGGTTGTTGTAAATTTTCAAAAACCACAAATAAAGGTTGTTGAAAGCTATGAGTTTGCATTGATACCGTATCATTTACAACATTTTGCTGTAAAGGAAAGGACATTTCTGGAATTGATGCTTCTTGGTCATAGTTATACGTGTCATGTATTGCATCATCCTGATCAAGCATTGCATCTTGTCCATAAACTGTGTTAATTGGCGGCAACACATTTAAATTACTTTGTACTTGATTATTTGGTAGCATCTCGACTGGAATTGAAAAGTATCTTCCTTGATGTTGCCGAATTATTTCTTCTTCTTCTGTTAGTTGTACTTCTTCATTATTTTCAGATGATGCAGATTCATCAAAGCTTTCTTCTTCTTCTGAATTTTCTTCTCCTTCTGTATCTTCCAAAGGGTGAATTTCCATTTCTTCTGGCACTAAATTATTGTCACAGCTATTGTTAACTTTTTCAATGAACTTTTCTTTGCAATCAGTACAAAATCGAGTTTTAACAATGGTTTTCCATTCACCTTTGGAATAACACATTGGCTCCAAAGGTTCTCCAGATTTGGCATATAATGTTTCAACTTCCATATAATCAAAATAATAATCTTCGCCTTCTTCTTGTGACTTCTGAAAATTAGTTTTTAATGTAAGGACACCAGCAGAAATTTATTTTCGATTAGGCAAAACTCATTTTAAGGGGACCGCCTTTGATCTTATGTCAATGGCGGTAAAAGATCAAAAGATTGTTATGATGATTTCACGGGGCCCTTGTGTCCAGTGATAAAAGGTCCCCCTTTTTATACCCCTCCCCTTCCCCTTTCCCTTGTATGGTCCAAAATCGTCCCCTTTCCCCGCGATTTTAAAAATTTCCCCTTCCCCCTCCAAAATCCCCTTTTTTACCCTTTTTAAATTTTTTTTACTTTTTCGAAAAATTTAATCTCATTCATGATTTGTATTGTCAAAAACAAATAAATTCAAAACAAAGTAAAATAATGCAGAATTAATGCGAAAACTTGTTAAATAACGTTGCTTCTCAAAATTTTGCTAAATTAATGTAAAAATAGGTAGTTTTTTGTTAAAAGTATGGTATTTCAGCAACCTGTGAACAATATTCCCCCTTTTTTCCCCCGCATGACTTTCAAAATGCCCCCTTTCCCTTCTCCGTCCCCTCAAGTTTTTTAATTTTTCGCCCTTCCTCTCCCCCGAACCCCGGGGAGGTGAAAAAAAGGGGCCCCTGGGTGGGGAAAGGGCGGGCGGCTTGCATCACTGCTTGTGTCCACCTTGAGGACCTCTTTGAATTTATAAGTCGAGAATTACTTACAACTTTAACAAATACAATACTAAAATCCATGACCATCATCTGTTCGATTATCGTATCTTCAGTATTTTCACCACATGCTGCACAACATTTACAAAAGTGACCATCCTCTTGTTCTTCTGACACTTGAAACTCATAAACATGTTTCTTTTCACGTGTCAAAAATCTTGAAGTATTTCGAAATTCTTTATTATCAGTTTTTACCGTAACCGCCGAAGAGGCATTTCTCAATTTTCTTTTCTTTTGTTTTGCTTTCGGAGGTGGAAAGATTGTTGATGGAATAAATGGAAGATATTTTAAATCTGGATTTAAGATAATATTTAAATCCAATTTTGTGCCACTTTTTAAAACATTTGTATAAAAATATGGGCAAATATATTTCAAATTGCAATTGTTAAGGTTCAAATGAAGTAAATGAGGAAAATGAAGATGACATGGAAATTCTTTTATATTATTTTCATCCAAGTTTAAGCTATTTAAAGAAGATGGAAGTCGTTTCCATAGTTTTTCGGATAAGTTGCCTAAAAAAGTCGTATGCAAATTTATGAATAATGGAATGTTCAAATCTGACGTTAAGCTTTTTCTGAAATTTTTAAACACTCTCCATCAGATTTTTTTTCCACTGATTTTTGCTGCTTTTAATGTCAGATTTGGACAATCTAAAAGAATGTTAAACTACCGTACCATTATCATACAAAAAGTCATTTGCTCTAAGATCAATTGATTTTAAATTCATTAAATTTTCAAATCCGAATGGAAGGTTTGAAATAAAATTTGCATTGGCGTCGAATATCTTCAAATTTCTCAAAGCACAAAGACTTTCCGGTATTTTTTGAAGTAAATTTCGATTGATTTCGAATTCGGTAAGATTTTGAAGATGAGATAAATTTCCAATTTCTCTAATTTCATTATCCGTCAAACACAAATATGAAAGAGCAATAGGCAAATTTTCCCATGAAAGTTCTATCAAGGAATTTGAATACAATGAAATACTTTCAGTTAATTGTAGTTGGTCAATGTTAAGAAATTCTTTCACTTTATTATTTGGCAGAAGCAAGTTTATAAGCGTTGATGGAAGGTTTTGACAATCAATTTTCTAAAGTTTCAAAAAAAAAGCTTTATTGCGACATCAAAAATAATTAATTAATTAAAGACTTACAGTTAATCCAGTGTTATAAATATACAGGCGTTTAAGATTATTTTTATGCCTTAATTTTGGTTCATTTATTTCAAGTAATCCACCTTCAATAGAAATATTTTCAATCGTTGAACTAATATTTTTCCATGCAATATACTAAAATTTTAAACATGCACAGTTAAGTAAACTCAAACGTAGCTCATGTTTATGTTTTTGGGGATTTGCAACGAAAATATATTTAAAGGAGAAGATCTATCGTGAATAAACTTTTTTTTACAAAAATCAGGGACTCATTGGAGCTGCTTTTTTTATTCTTTTTTTACAGCTGCAGTGAAGAAAAAAACAAGCTCCAATGAAAGGTGTTTTCGCGTCGAGAAATGCAATCAACTTTGCATCATAAAAAACTACAGGTGATGCGCCTCCTTCTTTAACACGTACTGTGGCTGAAAAATAGAGTGATCCAAGTAAACCTTGGCACAGGCAAAAAATGAATCTTATTAAAACTTTTTTTACAGCCTAACGGCAAAATGCCAAAGTAGGAGAACGGCACAATGCCGGAATTTCGATTTTTTTGGTCCCAACGCGTAATTCGAGTATTCAAAATGCGAAATTCGGATTCAGCGACCTGGATTACCCCTATATCAAAGAAAATTAGCTACTTATTTCCAATGGCACCGGAGATCTGAAAATGCCGTTTTGAACTTCAACAAAAGTGTCAAAACGGCACTTTTAACAAAAAAAACTTTGGATCTGAGCTTGTTAAGCATAGTCGAAAACGCGGGTAAAGTTTCAAAAAGATTCATTTTTTGCCAAGCCTTTCAGAATTTCAGCCAGAACGCGTTTTAAATGAATTTGTCCCAACAAGAAAACCGTAAATGTCAAGTTTGTGCTCCTCAAATCTGTATATCAAGGATCAAAAATTCTAAAACCTTTATATATATTAAAACATTATAATCTTACACTTAATTTTTCACTTCCAACAGTTAAATCCTCTAAATTTATTAGCAACCCAATTTCTTCTGGAACTTTTGTTATACTTGTGTGAGTGATATGCAAAATTTTAACAGATGAAGGTATGCAATTCCCTGGAATTCCATTTTCATCTAAATCAAGATTTCCATTTAAATCCAATTTTAGCAAGTTGATTAAATTTGAAATTTTGTTTGAAATTGAAGTAATTTTATTTGCTCTTAATTTCAATATTTTTAAATTCGACGAAAGTTTTAGCACAATTTCATCGGAGAATTCTTGCATGTCACATCCAATAATATTTAATTCCATCAATTTCGTGAAATCTAATTTGCATAAAATTGGATGTAATTTCATTTGCTTTGTAACAGCATCCTCGATAAAGACACCTTCAACAAAAATAAGTTCTAATGATTCAAGATTTTTGGTGTCAACATTTGAAAGATTTAATTTACATAATTTTGCTAAAAATTCAAGAAATTTAGATAACAAAGGTTTTTTGGATAAACTCAAGAAGGTTCGCAGCACAAATTATTTCCGAAGGGGCAGAAACCATTCTGAGAGGAGCCGCCTTTGATCTTGTGCCGATGGTGGTAAAAGATCAAAGGGAAGGGGCGCGTTTCCGTGCTGCACCACCCTGCTGATGCCCATAAGCACATGAGAAATAATTAAAAAACCTACATTTTCTCCAAAAAATATTATTCATTTTTTCTGCCTTTTTCAACTTTTTGTCTTTTTTAGATTTATTAATCATCCCTAAAAGCATATTTTTTATTTACCAAAATTATAAATTAGAATTTACTCACATTCTTTTA
Organism: Panagrolaimus sp. LJ2414; assembly: GCA_024447195.1. NCBI lineage: Eukaryota > Metazoa > Nematoda > Chromadorea > Rhabditida > Panagrolaimidae > Panagrolaimus > Panagrolaimus sp. LJ2414. The sequence goes on from JAMRXY010000023.1 coordinate 3,611,095, forward strand.
CATCAAAAAGCATAATCTTCAATTCTTGATCAATTCTTGAAGGAACCAGCTCATGCTTTTGTCTTTTTTTGTTGAACATCATTTTTGGGGCAGGAATATTTTTAAAGCTGCCATTCTTTGGATCACATAATAATTTAATTAACTGCTTAATTTCTCCAATTTTATTATTTAGAAGTTTGGCTTTTTTGTATCACATAATTTCAATGGTTTTCTTGCAATAGCTTCTTCACAAGATTCTAAAAATATATATGAAAAAGATGACGAAAATTAATAATATGCAAATTTTTTACCTTCGTTGTCACCAGCATGATGTGAAATGTACTTCGCATATTTGTCATACTCTAATTTTTCTGCAGGTGATATACCTTTTATTGGAGTATTTTTGATCTAAATTTTTTTTGAGTTAGTAAAGTTTTAAAAAAAAGTGAAAACACATTTATTCAAAAACACATATGCCTCCAGGAAAGCTAAAAATAGAACAAAGGCCAATCTGCTCTTCAAGGGTTAAATAATGTTACAAACTTACACATCGAATTTTTATTGAAAGATCAGTTGAAAATTTATCCGGATATAACTTTGAAGTTGCAACTATCAAGTCAAAAATATATGGATGATGGTTATGGGGGATATATTTTACAGCACCTCTCTAAACAGTGTAAGTAAGTAATAAAATTTGCATACAAAAAAATGTACAATCATTGGAAATTTATACAAATGAATATCTTCTCGACAAAAATGGATATAATACGCTTTAATAAAAGTACTTCTATTTTCAACTAAAAATTTGGATTTAATTAGTATCTTAATCAGTAAAAATAATTACCTGGTGTCTTTTTCCATCCAATACAAATTTCAGTTAATTGATAAAATTTTTGTATTTCTTCATTTTTTAATATATTTCCTTCACTTTCATAATTTACAATTTCATTTAAATTTATTTCATCCGCATTTTCGTTATACGGTACAACAGATACTGTATTTAAAGGTGGAATTAATGTAATTCTTGTCAAACAATACAAACGCATATTTTAATGGGACTTAAAAAATAAGCTTTTGATAATAAGAAACAATCAATACTTTTATGCTGCTGCACTTTTTTGATTTTAATCAAAAACATTATCAAAAAGCATGTGTGCATTAAAATCAAATAACAAAAAATGTAGTTTGACTTGAAAAAGGGTTTTCTCTTAGTTTTATTGTTTTCAGTTAACTGGCAAATAAAAATAAATCATTCCATCTTTTACTGTTTATTTATTAAAGATTATCTGGCATTGAAATTGATGAAAATTTTTGTTTTTAAGGGCTCACATTTTAAAGGTTTTATTAGATTTTTTTTCCAAATGCTGAACTTTTCTAATTTTGGATACATGTATGATATTACTTTTAAAGCAAAACTGTTTTATTACATTTAACACATGACATATTTTAAATTAAACTTGCCATCGATGAATAAGAAAGCAACAACAACGAAAAAAGGAAGAGTGCCAGAAAAATGTCTTCAAACAACACATTTTGCAAACATGAATGAAGCAGGTCAGTTCTTCAGTCTACGGTACTGCTACTGTTGTAGAATCTGCTTTTAATCAAAATTTTCCGTTCCACACTTTTTCTGCCTTAACTATTTATAAAATGCTTGAAAAACTCCACACAAAAATTAACACTACGCCAGATGGTATACCGTCAATTATTCTTAAACTCTGCTCAGTGAGCCTAGCTAAACCCATCGCTAAAATCATTAACTTGTCATTTTCTTTAGGTAAATTACCACAGCTTTGGAAAACATCTCTTGTCATTCCCCTTCACAAAAAAGGTGATAAATCAGATTGTTCTAACTATCGCCCTATTTCACTTACATCTTCCATTTGTAAAATCACTGAACGTCTTGTTTATGATCATTTATATGCATTTCTTTCTCTTAATAATTTGATACCCTCTTCTCAGCACGGATTCACAAAAAATAAATCAGTTACCACTCAACTATTAGAAACATTCGACTTTGTGACTTCAGAACTCGATCTTAATCATGCGGTAGACATTGTTTATTTTGACATGCAAAAAGCTTTCGATACTGTACCTCATGATAAACTTATTCAAAAGCTAAAATTAGTTAATACCCCGATGTGGATACTAAAATGGATAACATCATTTCTCGTTAATAGATCTTTTCGTGTTAAAATCAATGACGCCATCTCAGATCCTGCACCTGTCAACAGCGGAGTACCTCAAGGTTCTGTCTTAGGTCCGTTATTATTCTTATTTTATATAGGAGATCTCCCTGAATTTTGTAAAACTCCTGGTGTAGTTTCTAAACTTTTTGCTGATGATCTAAAAGCTCTATCATCTGATTTAGTATCGTCCCCACCTCCTCTCCAAGTTTTCATTGATAAATTAAAATTATGGATAGAAAACAATGGTCTTTCCATTGCAATTCATAAATGCTCTACACTTCATCTTCTCCCTAAAAAGAACCCAAAAAATGTCTACAATTATGACAATGTTCCCATACCAGCTGCAACTTCAGCAGTCCGTGATCTTGGTATTTTAGTTGATCAAGATTTATCTTGGAAAACCCACATTGACCATATCATCTCAAAAGCATCTAGCCGTCGTTTCTTACTTTTCAAAACTCTAAAATCCACTAATCATAAATTTCTGACATCTATGTACTGTGTTTACGTCCGTCCTATATTAGAATTCTGTTCACCCGTATTTAATCCCGCTACTTTCACTGATGAAAGACAAAGCATACTCATGAAAAAGCTTGAAAATGTTCAAAGAACAACTACTAAACTTATTTTCCTTCGTTCACCTAAATTAAAAAACCTAGCTAACACCCCCTATTTCGAAAGATTAGAAATTCTTGGTTTATCTTCCTTGGAAGAGCGATACAAGAAAATCGATATCTCCACTTACCATGATATTGTTAACAACAAAGCATTAGCAGACCTAAACATTCTCACAAGAAATTCAATAACCCGTGGTTTTAAAAATAAAATAATAGTCCCAAGAGCTAAAAAACGAGTCAGATCTCATTTCTTTACCATCAAAGTCGGTTCTCATTATCAAAAAATTTGTAAAGGTTCATTTATATCTTTTACCTAAACTCTTTCTAAAAATATTTTATACTCTTTAAAATATACTACGATATAATTTTCATATTTCTAATAACTTTAAATTGAAAATGCTAATTTGCCTTGATTTTATTATATTTTGTTTTTATTATGTTCTTTTTTTCATATATCCCTAAAATGTTTCTATTATAAATCACAGCTTTAATTTCTTATATTTAAACCTGAAATAATTTTGATGTATCACGTATCTTAAATTTTCTGTTCAAATGTTTTATTAAAATTTTTGTATTACTAGTCTAATTATCTTATTATGTATACTTTTACAAGTGCTTTAAATTTTATCGTAAACCAACATGCGTAAGGCATGTAAAATAAATAAATAAATAAATAATAAATAAATAAATGAATAAGAAAGCAACAACAACGAAAAAAGGAAGGGTGCCAGAAAAATGTCTTCAAACAACACATTTTGCAAACATGAATGAAGCAGGTCAGTAGAGGACACATTTTTTGGACACATGCCTCAAAAAAAGTCCAATAAAAGTGGCAAAAAGGAAAGAAAAAGCGAGGGTGGTATACTTTGGCATTCTTTGGGCTTTTCCTTCCTTTTTTGCCGTTGGGACTTAAAGCCTTTTTATTTGTTTGCTTCTTTTGCAAAAATGTGTGCTGTTTTTTCTTCAATAAAATTTCTTGTCAAAATCAATTATTTTTCGTTATTTTCTCTTTTGGTTAATAAATGAAAATAAGTAACAAAAATTGAGCATTTTATTCATAATTTAGGTATCTTTTAAAAATGCCAAAAAATTCAATTGAGGTAAAATTTAGTATCAGTATTATTATTCCCCAAATCCTGTTTTTAGGTCACTGAAGAAGAATTGGAATATTTGAATAGAGATAAAAATGATGCTAATTCCTTAGAAAAAATTCTAAATACAGATTCGAGTACATCTTCTCCAAAATTTTTATTCAAATTTAAACATTATAATTCATCTGAAGCAGATCACAACCAAGAAGATGAAAATATTTATACATTTTGTGGACTAAATACAAAAACAGGGATAAGAATAATTTTGCCGCGTTTTTTGTTAATTGTTTCTTTAATTTTCTACATTTTACTTGGAGCTGCTTATTTTCGCTATCATGAGTCAGGATTCGAAGGTACTTTTTTTAACGAAAATTATTGATAAAAAATAAAACTGTTAAATAAAATAAATAGGCGGTTGTTTAAATATTGATTTCTTTAGTCTTTTTGAAAAATTTGCATATGTTTGTATAAACGAGGCGGCGGCTTACGTATTATACTCTTTTTTGGGTCTCACAACGAAAACCGATTTCAATGAATTTTGTCTCGACAAAAAGACCCTGATTTTAAGGTTTGTGCTGCACAAACCTGAAAATCAGGGATCTGAAAAGCTTTTAACTGGCGCCTCTTGAAACAAATTTTTAATAGAGTTTCTTTAACAAATATTTGCTGTTTTTAGTAGAATCAAAAACCCAAGAATTATCGCAATTTTATTCATTTCGAAACAGCTTTTTCGACAAAATTTGGACATTAAAACAATTGAATCATTCTAAAAATCGCCAAACCTTCGACCAACTTCAACTAGAATTATTTGATGAATTGATTATGCAAATTTCTCAACTTCAAAGGAATCAATATATTTCTAAAAAACATCTCTTTTTTAATGGCACGATTAATGACAACGAAATTTGGAGTTTTTCAAATTCAATATTTTTTTCGACGATTGTTCTTTCCACAATTGGATTCACAAATATTCTTGCACCTGCAACAACTTTTGGTAGAATTGGTTGTGTTATTTTTGCTTTAATTGGAATTCCATTATTTACAATTATTGCCGGGGATTTTGGTAAAATGATGTCTAAATTGATAATTGATTTATATCAAAAATGTTGCAAATTGAAAGAAAAGGTTAGTTTTATTATTTTTATTATTGTTTGAAACAAGGAAAAAATGTGGGTGCCCACGTCCCGTTTTTGGCGAAATTTTTCTGATCGCCAGCCAGCCGACTGAAAAAAAGTAAGAGCAGTTGTGAGTGCGCTTGGCTCTCGTGCAACAAAGGGAAAGTGCGAGCAGGTTCGAGTTCGGCCCTGGGTAAAAAAAATTTAGAATCAAACATTATTTCAGTAATTGCTTTAACACTCTTAGAATAACAAATAAAAAAATATATTTTCATTAAATTAATAAATTTACTGATTTTCGCTATTATTTTGCCTTTAAATGTTTTTGTTGTTCTTTTCATTTTAACAATCCTTCAACAAAAACAAAGAACTAATATGAAAAAAAATATAAAGACAGATAACAGATAAGGTAACATATTATTTATCAAAACAAATGATAAAATAAGAACAAAAGAACATACGAATTAATATATTAAATCAAAGCAACAGAAAATACTTAATATTTGCTGAAGTAGCTTTTTCCATCAATTCACAAGTACATTCAAATTGGATAAATAGAATATTTTAACCAGAGGAATCAACTTCATAAGAGACCTTAAACCGTCGTTCACGACCATCACATCTTGGAGTTTCGGCAATACATTTACTTTCTCCTTTACATTCAAGTGCATCATCATTGGAACATTATTCGCATCCATTTTGACAATCATTAATTCTATCTAATTCTATTACATACCTAAAAAAGAATGTCTGTATAATAAAAAAAGGATTACAGTACATAAATGAAACCAAAAGAGAAATAATAACGAACCCTTGAATTCAAGTTGAAAGATCCAAGCAAAAATTACTGTACATTTTGAATGGTGAAATTTCTTCTTGTGATGATGTGGAAGATGTTTGAGATGGAGATAGTTCAGGCGTTTGATGAGATAAATATAAATCAGAGATTGCTCGATGTGGATCTGATGTAGATCTGAGAAGCAGCAGCATTCCCTTGTGGTGAAATTGGTGGAAGAAGTGGTGATGTTAGTGGAACCTGAAAAAATGAATAGAGTATAGTTTACCACACAACTTCAACAAAAATATAAACCCTAAGGGTATATATAAACCAATAGTTATAACAACAATATATGATCTTCAATAAACAAGTTTATTCAAGTGATAAGCAGCAAGCTTATCAGTTGATTAAACTTGTGGTTTACATTTACAAAAAAGATATATCTTTCTATAAATAACTTACTTCATTTGTGTTGGTGAAGAAACAAACATAGATTTTGCAAAATCATACATTGAAACATTCATTGAAGTGGCTGCTGTTGTTGCTGTTATTTCTTCAGCACTTGAGCAATCAGAGATTCCATCACAGGTTCGAACACCATTAAAACAGAATCTCATTTGAGTTTGACTTGCACAAAGTTTTACTTTAACTGTTAAAAATATATAAAATGGGAAAGATTTTTAATAATTCATTACATTTGCCGAAGAAAGAGTTTAGAAAAATTGTTCAAATAAAAATCATAAAATTGAAAGCAAAAAAACCATTTAAAGACAAAAATAAAAGCGAAAATCAGTAAATTTACTAATCTAATGAAAATATATTTTTTTAATTGTTATTCTTAGAGTGTTAAAAAAATTACTGAAATAATATTTGATTTAAAAAATTTTTTTAACCCCGGGCCGAACTCGAACCTGCTCGCACTTTCCCTTGTTGCACGAGAGCCAAGCGCACTCACAACTGCTCTTACTTTTTTTCAGTCGGCTGGCTGGCGATCAGAAAAATTTCGCCAAAAACTGGACGTGTGCCAGAAGCAAAAATTCTTTGTTTTTGAAAAAAAAAGAAAGACAAACCAAAAAAAATTGCCACCCTCACTTTTCTGTCTGTTTTCTTTTATTGAATTTTCTTTTCGGAGAATGCCTAAAAAAAGCGTTTCCATTTGATTGCTTCTCTTCCTGCTAGGAACAATGCTGCAAACTTTTTGGTGCCCTTTTTTGGCATCGTTCACAGATGCATCTGTAAGTTCTCAAAAAGAGATCCTAATTTCACATCGATCCAAAAAACAAAAAAATTAGGACGTATGATTGCAAAGGGTTTAATTTATTAAAGAAACTACCGCAGTCAGTGTAAAAATGACGAACAATGACGGGGGAATGAATGTTTGTTATGGAACATTTACATAATAAAATCTAGGTGAACAAAATTTAAAAAATAGATAATGTTTATAGCTAGATTTTTGAGAAACTTGAGCAATGCTTTGCACAGAAAGAAAAGTTTCTTTCAAAAAAGATGTAAAGTGGTTTTTCAAGGTAAACAATGTCCAGGAACACGATTTTCATTGTCGTTTTGGTCCTAAGTGGCCTAGTTTTCGTTATGCCAATTTCTGGGGTCAAAAAATCAAAAAAATATAGTTTTCATCCTTTAAAAAACTCTTATTTGTTTACTGAAATTTTTTGAAAGGAGACGTTTCATTTTCTGCTATTTTGATTTCGAAAGAAAGTTCGCGAAGCTGAAAGAAATTGAAAATCAGGGACTTTCGCTTTTTTCTATTGTTAAAAAAGTTAGAAAAAAGCGAAAGTCCCTGATTTTCAGTTACTTAGAGCTTTGCAACTTTCTTGCGAAATAAAAAAAGCAGCAAAATAAACAGCTTTTTGAAGTAAGAGATTATGTTAAAATTTTTCCGTTTTTTAATCTGATGTTTGATTTCATTTCTAATTTTAAATTCCTTTTTTCAGATAATCACAAAATTACGAAAACCAATACCTTCTCCAAAAACAGAAAGTGATGACATTTTTTACGACTTTGAAGATCCTGTATCATTTTCATTCGTTTTAATTATTTTCATTCTTTTTATTGGAATTATCGGTTGTTTTTTAAAACTTTGGAAAGGCTGGTCTTTTGTGGATGCCTTTTTTATTTGTTTTAGTTCATTCGCAACAATTGGATTCAGTAATAAAATTTTTTAAAATTTGCATATTCAAGTTTTATCCCTTTTTTAGGCAATAAAATGCCATCAGAAAATGACAGCGTTTTTGTTATTTTGATTTTTGTCATTTTTGGATTAGCATTTTCTAGAATGGTTTTTGATTTTATTGGAATACAGTATATTCAAAAGATTCATTTTTGGGGAAGAAAACTTCAAGATAGTGATGTTTTGAAACGTCTGAAGCAGAAAAGATTACTTGAAAGAAGGAATACCGTTGAGCCAGTTGAAGAAATTTGATGATTTTAACAATTATTCTAATTTTTTTATTACTTTTTAAACTTGGTGAATGTAAATTTTAAAGTTTTAAGTAAATATTTTAAAATTTATTACTGAATGACTTTTTATACCACAACAAAAAAATCTTTTCGAGACATTTTACATAAAAAGAAAACAGTTATTAAAAATCAAAATTGTGTTAAAAAATCATTGTTCATTTTTCTCTTTTTCTTTTGCAATTTTTAGTCCTTCTTGAACATTTCCCAACATTGCAAAACAACAAGAAGGTTCACCATCGCTGCTTTGCTCAAACAAGGCCTTGCCATCAGCTTTGAAAGATGAAAATGGAAAGTTGAAAATTTCTTTCATTCCATACTAAAATTTGGGTTTAATAGTTGCAATAATTTTCTTTCATTATGTTAATTTTATACCAACGAAGGTAGCGGTTTATGAATTTTTTCAATTCATTCATGATTTTCAGGTTTGTGCAGCACGAACCTGACAATCAGGGTCTTTTTGTTTAGACAAATTCATTCAAATTGATTTTCGTTACGAGACCCTAAAAGGGAAAAAGTACATAAACCGCCGCCTCGTTTATGCAAATTTTTGCAATTCCTGCAAAAAAACTATACTTACATTTTGGCACATTTTGTACGTTTTTTCTGCAACACAGTAACCAACAAAATAACTGCAATCATTTTTATCAAAAACTCTTAAACTCTCTGCATAAAGGTACTGTATTAGCCCAGTTCTAAAAAAATTACTGTAAATATTAAATTTATCAAGTTAATTAATACCCTCGATAATCTGGATGAATTCCAGTGGATTTCAGCACTCCCAAATTTTTTGAATCTTTTGGCAAAAATTTTCCAGTTTGCCGAAAACATTCTTCCAAATTTACATAAATTTTATTTGCTTCAAAAGTGTATGGGGCTTTTTTCATGTCTTCAGAATAGTCTTCTTTGATGATAAATTTTGGGTATTCTTCATGTAATCCATCAAATAATTGTGGAAATTCAACAGGGCTGTGAATGCGATTCAATTTAATTCCAACAAGTTTATCACCATCAAAGGCGGCAAATGAAAATGGTTGAGAAAGAACTTTTTTGACGGCATCAAATGCAAATTTTTCAGTTTCTTCTGGTTTAACGTCTAAAAATGGGGGCAAAATTACAGAGAATTGTTAACGATCAAGAACGTCAGCAAGGTGGGGCATCAGAAGCATATGCCCCCTCAGAACTGAAAAAATGCTGTGACCTTTTGCCGCCATTGGCAAAAGATCAAAGGCGGCACCCTCGAAATAGTTTCTGTTCCCTCCGAAATAAATAGTTGCTGACGTTCTTATTAATGATAATCAGAAATAGAGAAAATTAGAATATCAAAATCATTAAAACATTTTTTAAAGCATTTTTTTAAGAGATATCCAAATTTTGGATTTTGTTCATCCCTTTTAATAAGCTAATAAGATGATGAAACCTATTATTAATACCAAAACCTACTTATCAAATTTACATAATTATTGTAATTATAAAAATGCCCAATCATTTCAAGATCTTTGTCATCGATGACTTCAATTCTGATCAAATGTTTTTCATTCTTTGATTTCCATGCTGAATTTATCACTAATCTTTCACCCCTTGCTCGAGTATCAATCAAGAAGTCACCAGAAATTGGAATCTTTGGTTTTTCAACAGAAGAAAACATTCGAAAATTGGCAGTTGATAACTTTAATTTAAATAATTTTAAAAACATGTAATAAAATAATTAACTTAATCAACAATAACAAAAACCAGTGACTTGTTATTCTCTGAAAATGATCAAACTATATTTTTTGGATCGAACATTTTTTGGTTTTTATTCTATTGTTTTTACTAAAACAAAAAAAACGAAGAAGAAGAAAAAAAAATTTATTTCGCCTTTTTTGTGTTTTAACATTTATTTAAAAATAATACTCTTGGAAAAAAATTGATCTTATGTTTAAAAGATGTATTACTGTATTTGACAAATTTTTAAATGTTAAATAAAGCAACATTTACTGGTGAAATAATTGAATAAAACAAGCAAAAATTATTTTTTAATATTTCACTGGGCGTTGATCTGATACATTCTTCCCGTCCATTTAAAATGATTCCATATGATTCATAGCTGTCTTATTAAATTAAAAAACGTTCTGATGTTTAATGCTGATTTTTTTAAAAGTTAAAGTAAAAGTAACGGGTCCCAGGGGGCATGGAGGGTCAAAACCAAAAAATTATCAAATGCGATTTTTTTCTCAACATACCTGCCAAATTTCATAGCTCTACGATTAAAACTAACGAAAATCGATTTTTAGGGGTAGAAAGGTAGGGAAGTTGAGTCGTAAACAGCCGCAGCGCGCCCCTTCGGGGCGCGCTGCGCCTGGTAATTCAAATACTCAACTAATCCCATTTTCTTGGACCTTATGAAACGGTGAATGAACGGGTCCGGTGGAATGAACGTTTAATTGGTGGACGAATTTTGTATAAATTAACATAAAAACAATGAAATTTTCATTTTTAACCTATGTTGTTTGTATTGCAGAAAAACTAAAACAATCAAATTTACAAAATCCATCCACTATTTCACCACGGCGTGGTAATATGCAAATTTACAGAACTTTGACGCTTAATTATTTCATAAAAAATGAAAAATTTTCTCGAGAAAACTTTGGGCCAAACTGTAGAAAATTTTCAGAAGATTTTTTTGGCCGAAAGTTTTTTCGAGAAAGTTTTTCATTTTTTATGAAGTAAGTTCTGTAAATTTGCATATTACCACGCCCTGCTCCACCGGATCCGTTCATCCACCGTTTTGTAAGGTCCCCTTTTACTTTCATATTTATCTATTTATTTTATATTGTGCAACAAAATATTCAAAAAAGAAAGAAAAACTTTAAATCTAAAAACTGTCCACCTTGTTTTCAACAGTCTAAAAACCTGTCATTTTAAAAAGCTTATCAATTCAATTTTTTAATCTTTTTGATTGATGCATTTTTTCGAAGGTGTTCTATTTTAAGTGACTTTTAAAATTTTTTATTGTTTTTAAGCATTAATTATAATTGACAAATAACAAGTAATTTTAAAAATATCCAAATTTATCGATGGCAAAAAACATTTTTGTTTATGATTCGCGACATTAAAAGAAGGCAAAAATATTTTTGGATGTGAAGATGTAAAAATAAAAGTTGAATCAAAAAAACTTTTACAAAAATAAAATTCCAAATATTCATTTCGAGTTGTAACACTTAAAAATAGAGTTCAATTTTGGCATAAAATCAAGGCCGTATAGAGAAAAAAAATTCGGGGTGAGCATTCTCATTTTCGAGGAGGCACGCCTTTGATCTTTTGCCGCCTTAACACGGCGGCGGCAAAAAATCAAAGGATTTTTTGGATTTTGGGGGGGCACATTGCCCCCTTCCCTAAATACGGCCTTGCTGCAAATACTTTCGCAATATTTTGTTGGTTTACAAAACCGTTCCTGACTTTTTACTAATTATATGAAATTTGAGGGCTTTCAACGATAAAATCTTTCTTAAAATTAGTTTGACTAAAATTATGTGTTGAATTTGTTTTTTTCTTTTTAAAACATAATTGAATGGACATTTTCTTTTATTGATGAATTAACTAGACTACAAAACATCTTTTTTTTCACAAACCACAAAAAAACTTATAATCAATCAATCACGTAAAATGGCTGGCTCAGTTTATGCGAACTATGAAGTATGTGACAAGAAAAAAATGGTTTTTGCACAAAATTAAGTTTTTTGGAGTATGTGATTTTTTCATTCACTTGTAAATCATATAAAAAGTCTGGTTAACAAGTTTTTATTCTTTTTATTTGTTTAAGAATTGTTCAAAAAAATGAGAGAAATTTTATTTTTACTTTTTCTTATTTTTACCAGTGTTTGCAGTTACAAAATTTTGGTGTATAATCCAAAATTTGGGATAAGTCATGTAACATTTACTGGTAAAATTGCTGATACCCTTGCCGCAGCTGGACATGATGTGGTAAATAATATTATTTGCTTAAAAGGATTTTAGCATCGAATAAAATTTATGATTTCAACAGTAATTTTGTGATAAAATTTAATATGTGGGTTGACGTGTTAATCCCAAAACCCCTTAGGGCATTACAGTAACCAAACCCAAATTTTAGGTCGTTTACCAGCCGGTCATGGATGACAATATTACATTTACTGGTTCAAAAAATAAAAATGTCCGATACTATACAATGCCAAAGAATCCTAATTTTGGAAAGGATTTTGGACAAGACGATAAACAGGATACTGTATGGGAAGAAGAATCGTTTGCAAAATTGAAAAATGTAATATTTTTTACTACATTGTTAAAATCCATATTACTTAAACATTTTAGATGATGGCAGTAATCAGCAAAATTAAATCAGGATTCTGTGAACGTATGTGTGCCATTAAAAGTTTTTGACATTTATGCAAATTTTTGACCTTTTTTAGTTGTGATAAATGACAATGAAAATTTGGAAAAACTAAAAGCTGAAAATTTTGATCTCGGAATTTCGGAGCTGTTTGAAGCATGCGGATATGGAGTTTTTAAGAAAATTGGCCTCAAAAAATATATTTCAACTTTTGGATCTTCTGTTTTTCCTTTGGCTACTTCATTGTTAGGGGTCAAACGGCATCCGTCATATCTTCCTGGTGTGTGTTAATGCCATAAATTTTCATTAATGGTAATTTTGATTTATTTTAGGCGTAATTTCAACAAGCACAGATGAAATGAGCTTCTTTGAGAGAATTAAAAATTTCATTTTTTATTTCGTTGAAGAATGGTTTATTCGAGGAATGCTTTTAGATGGCACTGAAGAAGTCCTTCAAAAACAATTTCCTGATTATAGAATTGACGTAAGAATTTTTAAAAAGTAATAATAATTTCAGGTCCTAAAAAAACTTATCCCATTAATTCGTGAATGAATTAGAAAAGTCCCAGTTGAAAAGTTTACATATCCTATGATTCTCAAATTTAACAAAAACAAAAATTTGCATGTCCTTTAAATTTAGCAAAAATTTGCATATTCAATGATCCTCTAATTAAGCAAAAATTTGAATATTCTACGATCCTCAAATTTAATAGAAATTTGCATATCCAAAAATTTCAGCTTATAAATTTGCATATCCGATCATAAAATGTACTTCAAAATTGGTCTTTATCCAAAAATATCAAATATTTGTAGCTTTTTTGATGCTAAAAAAAGTAAACTACCCATTGATTAAACTAATCAATAATTTTTTGTAGGATGCCATTGCAAATTCTGCATTCTATTTTGTCAACAGTGATGAACATGTTGATTACCCCCAACCAATTACTCATAAAATTATTTATATGGCAGGTTTAAATAAAATTCAAGCACAATCATTAGAAAAGGTAAACACTTAATTTTTGGTCTCGAAAGAAATTTGCATAATTTTGCTTTTACAGAAATACACGGATATCTTTGATTCAGCTAAAAAAGGTGTAATCCTTTTTTCATTCGGTTCTGTTGTTCAAAGTTCATATCAGGTAATTCGAAAAGTTCGTGCCGGTGTTTGACCGAGTGGCATTTTTTTAGTTGCTGATGAAATTTTGTTATTTCTTTTTTAAGGGATGCTCATGGATGTTAGAAATGATGTCTGAAAGGGATTTTTGACAATTTTCATTTTTGGCGGATTTTGGGCGGATTTACGGGGATTACCTCGGATTTCCAGGTATTTCGCACAAAAATGATGCAAAAAAGTATGCAAATCATGGAAATTTTTACACAGAATTGAAGGATGGGATGTTGGAGACCTGACAGAAAACATTTTTCTAATGTTCGATGTGCCGGAATTTATTTATGCAAATTTTTCCTAATATACTCAAAATTTGCTGTTTTTTAATAATTTTTTTAATATTTTTTGATAGAATGTGCCAAAAATGATAAAAAATGATAGAATAATGTCTTGAGACTCTATTAGAATGCTTCAGTACCATCAAAAAAATTTTGTTAGTTTTTTAACCTTCAGCAAAAGAGATACTGTAGATTCTGCTACTTCACATGCTTCCAAATCTCCGAATTTGCATTTTTATGCAAAAATCTTTCATAGGTCACCTTAACACATTCACCAGGTACCTATTTTGACCAAAAAAATCAAAAAATAAAATTTTGATTTTTTTCGACTTTTTCACGTGGTCCCCCATGTGAAGATTTTTTGATCCTAAGGGGGGACCACGTGAAAAAGTCGAAAAAAATCAAAATTTTATTTTTTGATTTTTTTGGTCAAAATAGGTACCTGGTAGTCTCTTGAGATGTCCTGTTAAAGATTTTTGTTAAAAAATTACTTAATAACACTTATTTAACCCGTTGAAGTCATGCACCTACAGTATCTCTTTTGCTGAAAGTTAAAAAATTAACAAAATTTTTTTGATGGTACTGAAGCATTCTAATAGAGTCTCAAGACATTATTCTATCATTTTTTATCATTTTTGGCACATTCTATCAAAAAATATTAAAAAAATTATTAAAAAACAGCAAATTTTGAGTATATTAGGAAAAATTTGCATAAATAAATTCCGGCACATCGAACATTAGAAAAATGTTTTCTGTCAGGTCTCCAACATCCCATCCTTCAATTCTGTGTAAAAATTTCCATGATTTGCATACTTTTTTGCATCATTTTTGTGCGAAATACCTGGAAATCCGAGGTAATCCCCGTAAATCCGCCCAAAATCCGCCAAAAATGAAAATTGTCAAAAATCCCTTTCAGACATCATTTCTAACATCCATGAGCATCCCTTAAAAAAGAAATAACAAAATTTCATCAGCAACTAAAAAAATGCCACTCGGTCAAACACCGGCACGAACTTTTCGAATTACCTGATACATGAAACCTGAAATGAAGAAGGCATTTTTGGAAGCCTTTGCAGAATTCCCTGAAATAAACTTTTTATGGAAATATGAAATTGATGAACATGAAGTTGCAAAAGGATACAAGAATGTCTACACTGGAAAATGGCTTCCACAAAATGATATCTTAGGTATGCAAATTTCTCTTTGATGTTGGTGGTAAAGAGAGAACATTTTTTGGCACTAGAGTTTAAGGATTTGACACAGATAAAATCATGTAAATAGCCAAAAATTATGCAAATTTTGACTTGGTGTTGTTTTCGGTGGTAAACATGGAACATTTTTTGACATTGGAATTTGACAAATATTCGACCAAAGTGAATGCGAAAATTATGCAAATTTCAATTTTTTTTGTTGGAAAATCAAATCGTTAAGAAATCGATTGTAGACGTTTAGAAAACAAATCCATAAAGTATAAAATTTGCATAAATTTTTTTTATCTATGAATTTACTGTGTTTAATTGGATTTATTCAATATCAACTTCTGGGGCAACAATCATAGCAAAATTTGCAAAAAATTTACATTATTTTGGATTATCTGCTTCTCTTGCTTGCTGCTAGCATGAAAGCATGAAAGCATGAAAATTTTAATGTTAATAAAAATTTGCATAATATTATATTTTATAAAATAAATTATGCAAATCTTTTAAAAAACTTTATTTACTACCGTAACTTAATCATTTAAATTATTAATTTTCAGATCATCCAAAACTTCTTGCTTTTATCTCTCATGGTGGCATGAATTCAGTGATGGAAGGATCCTCGAAAGGTGTCCCAATAATTTGTATTCCAGTTTTTGCAGATCAAAAACGAAATTCTCTTTTACTTGTTCGTCGAGGAATGGCAATTAAAATTGAAAAAAATGAAGTTACAAAAGAGTTGATCGTTTCTGCAATTAAAGAAATAATCAGTAATCAAAATTATCGAAAAAATGCAAAATTAATTTCGAGAATGGTTGATTCAAAACCAATGTCGGGAGCTGAAAGGGTTGTAAAATATGCTGAATTTGCAGCAGAATTTGGTGATACTGGAACCCTTGAAACTCAAGGAAGGCATCAGTCATTTTGGATACTGTATTCACTGGATGTTATCGTGTTTTTGGTTACTGTAATTGGGAATGTTGTATTTTTGGCTGTTTGGGGTAGTGTTAAGGTTGTGAAATTTTTGAAGAAAAAACTGTCGAATTCGAAATCAAAAATCTCAAAAAAGAATAATTGATTTCGAAAATTGATAAAGCGTGTTTGAATAAATAAAATGTCTTTAAAGATAGTTTTTTGAATCATGAACAGAATTTTGGACACAAAACAAACATCGAAAAAAGTTAATTTAATTAACTAAAATGACTTATAGCTATTGTTGTTATTCAAATTTTTTAATTTAATCATTTTTTGACCGAAACTTCAAAAAAAGAAGCTTTTTTAATTATTGCTCAAGTGATCCCTTAATTGTGTCTTAAAGCGTAAAGAATAAAAAATATGATTATTGTTTTACAAAAAACGTTTATCAAAAGGAAATAGCCTTCGTCAAAGGTGATGGCTATTTACTTATTTTTTGGCCCCTGATTTTCAGGTTTGAGCACCGTGAATCATGGTCTTTTTGTCAAGGCCAACCCATTCAAATCTACTTTCGCTGTGAGACCCAGCGAAAGTTTCTGAATTTCAATTAATGTCAACATCGCGAACTTTCTATCGAAATCAAAAATATAAAAAAAAAACAGGAAATGACAAATTTTTTCAACAAAAAATTTTTTTGCAGGAACCCAAATTTTTTCGTTAAAAGCTACATTAATATTTTGTTGTAAAAAATTTTATTTATTAATACCGTAATTTTCATTCTTTGCAAAACCTATAAAACCTTAAGTATTTTTATTCCTTTAAATTTGGTGTTGAATGTGATAAACTTGGTTGATCATAAAATGTCACTTTCATTTGTGTATTCCTTCTTGCAGTTGATCTTGGCATAGATGTTGCAGTTGTTAGTACTGTAATAGTTGACAAATTATTCTTTTGACACAAATAAAATGCTTTATATTGTTTTCGAGTTGATGCACTACAAAAAAATTACTGTAATGCTTAAATCAACAAAAACAATGTTACCTTAAAATTAAAAATGAAACAGTTCCAGAAAGTGCAAAAATATCATTAAAAATTGGTAGCAGTGTTAAAAAGAACATTGTTAATTCAACCGATGAAGGAAATAGGAATTGTTGAATCGTGTAAGAAGCACGTAAAAGCTGAGTAATAAATGTGATGAATGACACAACTAAAATTAGTAATAATTAATTGTGCCTAATTTTGTTTTTCGATGTTTTGAAGCAGAAAGATGAAAAATATTTTATGCATGAAAAATGTCAAATTTAAATATGGTAATTTTGAGATTTTTGTTTTAAATACATATTTTTTTATGACTGATGACTAATAATGTATCGAAATATTACTCATAAAAATTTTAATTGGTGTGAACAGCAACGCCGTAGAGAGACGAGGGCATTTGTGGCAAGCGTCCCTTAAAATCGAGAATATCCTTTGATCTTTTGCTGTCACCGTGTTCAGGTAGCAAAAGATCAAAGGGATGCCCCCTCCGAAGTGAAAATGCACACCCCGTAATTTTTTTCTCCCTACGGCCTTGATTCGCCACCTTTAATGACCCATTTTATGGTAAAAAAAGTTGGCAAAAATTCCTTTGCAATCAATTAAAAAAATGAAAATTCCCATTCTTTAATTTGGCGCGAAATTTGAAAAAAATTTTCGGAAAAAACAATGTCATTTTTTTGATCGTAAAGTTTTGATCAAAAAAAGTTTCTCAATTTTAAAAATTCTTAAAATCCATAGTAATTTTCAGTTTTTCGAACTCCAAAAAATACTTACGTAACAAAGTTTTTTCTTTGACATTAATGGTAGTTGATTTATAAAAATAAAATTTAATAAATGAAAGTAAATTAAAAATTGCAGCTAAAAATGTTGAAATCAAATTCATCAAAGATGCCGTTAAAGTGTACATTCCCATAACATTTGGATTTGAATAAACAATATTGACCTTTTCTTCTGTCAAATATACAAATTTCGCAGGTTCAACAATTCGCCAACCAAAATATACAAATGGTAAAATAAATAAAACAAAAAAATACCATTGTTTTTCCCAAATTCTTTGATAATTTAGAGGAAACCAAATTAGCGTGAATCGATTAAATGCCATTAAAACATGCCCAAAAAGAATGCCAAAAAGGACATATGAGAAGAGGTCATACATAATTGTGCCAAAATATTCACTGTCTTTGTAGAATGGCATCAATTCAGGGATAAGGGCAGTTTTTTGGAAAAATGTCGTCTAAAAGTGGCATTGAAAACAAAAACTGAAAATTATGCAAATTTTTTCAGAACAGCCATGACAATATAAGAAATTCATTGAAAACAAAATTTCAAAATTATGCAAATTTTTCTAAAACGGTCCTTACGTTATAGAACTTACCAAAACAAAATTAATAACATCACCAATAATGACAATTTTAAAAATTACATGAAAATGTCCGGTAAATGCAGAATTTCGTTTTACAAACAATAAAATAAAAACTGATAAATGAAAAGAATAAATAAGAATTTCAGCAACAAAAAAGACAATGAAAAATATTCCAACCGCCATCTTTAATAAATTTTTAAAATGCACACTTTTCAAAAAAATTTTTTTGTAAGGTAAATTGTTTTTATTAAGAAATTTTTTATTTAAAAATGGGTAAAATTACGATATTTAGCCAAAATGTACATTTTTCACAAGCCAGTGCAGCGATGGTAAATAGTTTTAGGGATTCAAAGATACCATTTTGTAGTCTTACTATAATTATCAAGCCTTCTAGGCTGAATTGGATATATTTAACAACCCCGAAACACTACTTTTTCCAAAATATATCATAGTCAAATTTTTTTGAAGGTGCGGCTATGATTTTGTGGTATTGATTTTTCTAACTTTTATGCAAATTTCTAAAAGGTGGTGATTTCTTGGCACTGTTTCCTGGATTTATAGGTTATCGAACATGCTGAATCCAAATCTGAAACATTTGTACCGTTCCGGTCTCTCAAAATTGCAGAGTATGCATATTTTGAGCTAACGTTCATGTTGTGGATATTACAGTAACTTTGAGCACCTGGTAAACCTCCAGTATGAGGATTCCGCAGCTAATTTTTTTGCCACAATTACTCCTTATACTTGACGAGTTCATGGGCAAAACATGGAGCCTCAACTCGATCCGAAGTTGGGGATGTTTACGGTCAGAAATCTACACAAAAGTTAAAAAAATCACTGCCACAAAATCATTGCCGCACCTTCAAAAAATTTGAATATGATATGTTTTGGAGAAATTTGTGTTCGGGGGTTGTTAGATATATCCAGTAAATCGTATTTGTGAGGGAAACAGGCAAAAATATTCAATAAAACGAATTTGCTATGAAAATTTTTTAAGGTGAAATTACGATATATAGTCTAAATTTACATTTTTTATAAGCCATTGCAGCGACAGCAAATGGTTTTAGGAAATCCAAAGATACCGTTTTGTAGTTTTACTTTAACTAGCAAGTCCCCAATGCTGAATTCGATATATTTAACAACCCCCAAACACTACTTTCTCCAATATATTCAAATTTTTTGAAGGTGCGGCAATGATTTTGTGGCAGTGATTTTTCTAACTTTTGTGTAGATTTCTGAAAATATCTGACTTATCGGCGTTGTTTTCTGGATCTATAGGTTTTCGAACATGCTGAATCCGAATCTGAACGATTTGAAACGTTTCCACTTCTAAAAGTTGCAGAATCTGCAAATTAAAGGTGTGAATGTCACATTGTAGATTACTGTATTACAGTAACTTTGAGCCCCTGGTAAACCCATAGTATGAGGATTCCGCAGCTAATTTTTTGCAACAATTATACCTTATACTAGACGAGTTTATGGGCAAGATATGGAGCTCAAACTCCATCATCAGTTGGGGATGTTTACGGTGAGTTATCAGGTGCTAAGCAAAGGTTAAAATCCAGGATCTTTAGAAAGACCCGGGAATTGAAAAAAACAGTTTTTAGGATTTACATTTATCTGAATGCAATGCCTCGTCAGCTTTCGTACCCCCATATGTCTGACAAATTGAGCACTAAAAAAAATAAAATAAAAATAAAAAAAATGTAACATTTTTTGTGTTGAAATGCAAAAAATTACACTTTTTTAGGTACATTTGTGACACTTTTTTCTCAGTGAGGGTTATTTTTTCCATGTATGTTTTTTTTCTTAACCTGGAAGTCGTGTTTTTTTGAGTTTTTAACTTTTAAAAAAGATCAAAAGTACAACTAGTTTATTTTGTGGTTTTTTGTCTCTTTGCACTATTGAATCCACATAAATCTGGAGATAACATCTTGAAACGGTCCCATGAGAGAGGCAGCTTTTAGATATACTACAAAAAGTTGTAATAAAACAAAAAGAAATAAAACAAAAGAAAAGAAAAGAAAGCGAGGGTGGTAAAGTTTCCATTCATTTGTTTTGTGATGTGGCAGAAATATAACAAAGTTCTTTTTGTTTCTTGTTTTTGGGGGGATAAGGCTCATTCGACAAAACATTGTCGGAGGAGGGCATCTTTGAATTAATATTCCCCATTTTTACTTGTTTTTATTCTGAAAAAAAAGTTTTTTTAATTTGCATATTATTAAAAAATTTAAATTTATCAATGAAAAATATATAATTTTAGAATTTTAGAATCTTAAACTTCTGTTACTAAAATCTTACAACTGTGACATGGATGAAATGAGTTCCATAGACTGTGACTATTGCCCCAATGGAGTATTTATATGTCGAGATGGCCACCATCACTCTGAAGAAGAAAATGAAATAAAATCATTGATAAAAGTGTTAAAAAATTGTGTAAAAAATTGTTTGCCGTATATTTGCTTATTCCTTTTTACAACTGGTTATATTTTGATTGGAGCAACATATTTTTATTATTTTGAATCGACATTTGAAGGTAAGAAACTGTTTGTTTTGTTGTTGTAAAATTTTTTTTCAGAAGAATCAAAAGCTCAAGAAATCGCAGAATTTTTGGCATTTCAAGAAAAATTCAATGAAAAAATTTTGGTTTTAAAATCTTCAAATCATTCTTCAACAATAACAACTTCGGAAGGAAATTTGAATAAAATTCAACAAGAATTATTCAATGAATTTGCTTCACATATTTTCAGTCTAAAAAAGAGTTATTCTTTAACAGAAAATGAATTGCCTAATGAAATTTCAATTGAAAAAACGCAAATTTGGACCTTCTCAAATTCTGTATTTTTTGCAACAATGATTCTTTCAACAATTGGTTTCGGCAGTAGTGGGCTTGTACCGGCAACAATTTATGGAAAAATTGGATGTATCTTTTTTGCATTATTTGGAATTCCACTTTTCTTTACTTCTATCGCTGCGTTTGGAAGAGATACATCAGAATGCATGATTTATTTATACAAAAGATATTCTAAATTAAAGGAAACGGTAAGTGAATTTCCAAATGCAATAGATAAATTTAGAAATAATCAGTTTATGCAAAATTTTTTCGGCATCGAAGATATAAATGGATATGCAAATTAATGTATAAAGAAAAAAGCCATCGGATTAAACAAAAACGATAAATCCCATATGCAAAAAAAACAATGGAAGTAAAAAATGACAAACACCCTCTCGAACCCATCTTTTTTGATTTATTGCATTTTCTTTGAAATTTTAAAACAAATTGTTTTTTTCAATTTCGAGTTAAATAGGAACAAAAGGAATAAAAAAAAGTCTGTTTGAAGATAGAAATATGAAACTTTCAGGATAAACTAATACTGGGCTGAAACCACCAAAATTCGAGATTCGTTTTTGTATATATGCCCTGAGGGCATTTATGCAAATCTGCTGGTCGCTAATTTTGCATAACTTTTAAAAAATTGTTTTCGGCATTGGAACGTGTTTTCCTAACTCAGGGCTATCCAAAAATACTGAATTTAAAAAGAAAAATCTTTCTTCGAATCATAAAATATCATTTTTAATTTTTAATAAATAAAAAATCAAAGGGTCATCTTTTTTCAATCCATAGTTCCTAAAAATATTGCCTAAATTTTTGCTTTTTAAATTTTTATTAAGGTGGACATTTTCCACAAACATAAAATATCATGAATTTTAGATACTTATTAAAATTCGAAAACTCCTCATTCGTTTTTGTGGAATTAAAGAAACTGAACCAACAGAATCAGAACAAAAACCTAAATGTCCACACCTTGTGCGAATACCACCGTTTGTAATATTGTTAACTTTTATCGCTTATATTGCATTTATTGGACTTTTATTAAAATTATTCAAAGGTTGGTCCTTCATCGAAGCCCTCTTTTTTTCGTTTACAACAATGACAACAATAGGATTTGGTAAGAAATTTAAAACAAAAATTTGCATAAATAATTTACCCAAAAATTTCAGGCAATGAACTTCCCTCAAAAAATGGCAGCATATTTCTGATTTTAATTGTTATCATTTTTGGAATTGCTTTTAATTCACAAGCTGCTGATTTTTTTCAAGTAATATATCGGCAAAAGATACGTCGCTTGTCGAATTATGTTAAACAATTTTTTGAATTTCTTTACTTTGTCTGGCAAGAATATGTTCTTCGAAAACGTTAACTTTCAAGCAATCAATGAAAAATTTTCCAGCTTAGATAACCAAATTTTTAACGTTCTGTAAAGTCAATTTTTGTTACTCGAATACTTTGGCTAAAAATTTTAAATAAGTTTTGTTTTCATTGTTGAAATTACAAGAATGTAAATTGGAATCTTTGTATTTTCATTTTAAAAAGTTGTTCTATTAATTAACTGTGTTTGTACTGTATAATAAATAGTTTTAAGATATTTGCAATAAATGCTTCTTTGATTTGTATAAAAATTCATCGGCAAAAATATGTGTATAAGATGGAAAATTACCGTATATTTTTTTTTAGTAAAAAATCATGTACAGGGTGTTAATAAATCGTATAATTCTTTTTTAAACAAGGAAGAGGGGCTGCCAATAACTATTGTTGGTGCCAACAGGGACTTGGTGGGAAGAGGTACTTGACTCTACAGTATCTTGGTTACGGTACTTTCGCTTCGAGAGTTGCAGAAGTTCAAACTTTAACACCCTGTATAGCAAAAAAAACTATTTGTAAGAATGAGATATTGTCGATTCTATAAATAATGAAAGTATCAAACTTTAAAGAAATTTTGAATTCAATAGATGATTTGGGCATCTTATTTGCCACCATTTTATCACCAAAATATTGTTATCATTTGATGTAATCATCACCCCCGTATATTCCAGCAAACCTTATAAGAAAAAAAAATAATGTGAAAAAGCATGCTCTGATTTTCCAATTTTCTCTTGAGGGGGGACTTAAGAGAAAATTGGAAAATTCCCAAAAAAATAATGAAGAAATCCAAAAATTGGTGGGTCAGTCAAGTAATTAAGAAAAACTTATAGATTATGAAGGATGCACTCATATTTGTTTATCCACACTGCCACCTAAGAAGACAACAAGTTATTCATTTCTCTGTTTTTATTCAAGGTTTGATAATTGTAATTTTCAGTTATAAAAATGGATATTATTGAATTAACCAAAAATATTTCATTAGATTATGAAAATGCGGTATCGACATTGTTAGATTCTATAAATTCTGCTAAAACATTAACAGAAGTTCGCAACTTTTTTACCTTATTTTGCCATCAATTTACAATGTTACCAGCTTTATGGATTAAATGGATTGAGTAAGATTGTTGTGTAATTTGATAAAATCAGGGATTGACCCGTGCTGTCCCTCTTTTAAACTTGATGTCATCAGAACAGGACGATCCCTAAATAACTGAATTTACAAAAATAATTTATAGAATGGAAGCAGTCACGACGTATCCAGATTTTGATGCTTCGACTTTACAAATTCGTCAAGAAAGGGTTAAAGCAAAAGCAACAAAGCATTTTAACCACTCTAAATTTGTTCAAGACGAATTTGCTTGGAGAGTAAGATATTTTTTTAGCAACTTATTACATAAATAATCAAAAAAAATTTTCATTTTTTATGAATCTTATCAAAAATGATAAACATTTTAATAGCCATTTTTAAGATTCTAAGATTATTAATCAATGTCAAACAAATTGTTTTAGACAGGTTATTTCGAAAAACAAGTTTATATTGATTGTGATTTTTTAAATGACGTTGCAATTTTGTCACGAATGAAACCAACCAATCCAAGAATGTTTGAAAATGCATTAGTATTTCCACATTGGTCATTAAGATACGTAATGAATATTTGTGAAAGATATGCAAGTGAGTTTTTACTTATGATTGCCTCAGAAAGGAACACCGTGATAAAAAAAATGTCACTGCGAAATAAGCATGGCAACGTGTCGACTTTTTGGAAGCCCGGTCCGGGCCCGGTAAATTTTCTCGAGATAATAAAATGACTTTTTCGAAAATCCCAAAATCAAAATTCCGGAATTCTAATGTCACAGAAGTTTTACAGATTCAAATGTAACAACCATATTCGGTGTACCTTCTTAGTATTTATAATTGTATTTTTTCAATTTTTAGCTAAACCCATATCATCCAATGTTCTAAAAGAGTATTGTCGCTCAAAAGATTTGCGAAAACTTGTAATTGAAAGTCTTGGATTTAAAACACATTTCAGTGAAAATATTACAAAACTTGGTGACAGAGAATATATCATCAAAAGTTATGAGAGTCGACTAGGACATGATAAAAATCTAACTTTAAAGGATACCTGGAAAGCTTATATCAAATTTCTTCAGTCAACAAATACAAAACATTTTTTGTTAACTGTATTTTCGAGATATTGTCGACTTTTTGTTGATGATGTCGAAATGAAAGAAGAATATTTAAAGGAAATCCTAAAATTTCATGATGAAAAAATGGATGTTTTTAGATGGTGGATTGACATAATTGAATTTGAAAGAATATTTGTTTCAAAAGATTCTGCGCAGATTTTGTTAAATAATTTATTATCGAAATCAAAAATTGACAATACTGAATTTTCCAATTATATTAAAACCAGTTCTCTGAATTTTTCAAAAAACGTTGGCATCGACAAAAATTCATTTTTCCAAAAAGTATACCTATGTTTTCGACCATGCTTAACAAGCCTGGAACCAAAATATTAGAGGTCAATTCTTACCGTAACCCGTACTTTTATGGTCTCGAAGTGAAAACTGGCACATTTTTCGATCCGATGGCATATTTTTAGTGTTTAAGATATTGTTACTATTTTTAAACCTATATAGGTTTTCGAGGTCGGGGAATTCGAATCTGAAGTCCCTGAATCAAAATTTTCGCTGCGGGACCCGATTTTGGCACTTTTCTTTTTTCGGCACGGCAAAAGTGCCATTCAACGATGCCGTCGGGATCAGATATTGTCACCATTGGATTCCCCGTAGTTTTTTACCCCTGGGGGGTCCCAATTGGTAAAAAAGTAGGGGGCCCAAAAACGATTATGGAATTAATTGTAAACACGATTCCACAAAAACACAAATTCGATCAGTTATGAAAAATCGAATTTTCATCCAATTATGCTAATTTTCTACCTACATATGTTTTCGACCATGGGGAATTCAATGGTAAACTTTATATTGCCCTAAAATCACTTTTTACATGCCAAATCCCCTCAGGGCATGATATAATATATATGCTTAAATAAAAAATTCCCCCTGACTTTATTTTTGTGTTTCAGGTGTTAAAAATCGTTGATTATTGTTCATAAATAATGTTTTTATCAATATGAAACTATACATTAGTCATTTGGATGCTGGAACTATTTTTTCAGAGGACATAAAATAACCCTTGATGTTGGGGTATATGTATAAAATACATAAACCCTCAAACATCGCAAATAATGAATATAAAACACTGAAAGTTGTCTAAAATTGTTTCTCGAACTTGTTTTTACCATTTAGAACGTGTGATACTATCTAATCATTGATTTCCTTCCATCTACAGTATTTAAAATTCACTAACATCAAATGGTACACAATTTTACTATTAAATTGCATTTAAAGACACACAAATAGCAAAAACAATATCCAAAAATCATATATATGTTGTTCTGAAAGCAACATTTCGCAAATCTAGGTCGTACAAGCACGTTGAAGCAATTTCAAGATTTGCACATATACCACAACATCAGGAGTTATTTTAGGTCTTTTTGTAAAATTTTTTTTGCTTCCAAATAATTAAGAAATACTTTGATTTTGATAAAAACATTATTTATGAACAATAATCAACGATTTTTAACACCTGAAACACAAAAATAAAGTCAGGGGGAATTTTTTATTTAAGCATATATATTATATCATGCCCTGAGGGGATTTGGCATGTAAAAAGTGATTTTAGGGCAATATAAAGTTTACCATTGAATTCCCCATGGTCGAAAACATATGTAGGTAGAAAATTAGCATAATTGGATGAAAATTCGATTTTTCATAACTGATCGAATTTGTGTTTTTGTGGAATCGTGTTTACAATTAATTGCATAATCGTTTTTGGGCCCCCTACTTTTTTACCAATTGGGACCCCCCAGGGGTAAAAAACTACGGGGAATCCAATGGTGACAATATCTGATCCCGACGGCATCGTTGAATGGCACTTTTGCCGTGCCGAAAAAAGAAAAGTGCCAAAATCGGGTCCCGCAGCGAAAATTTTGATTCAGGGACTTCAGATTCGAATTCCCCGACCTCGAAAACCTATATAGGTTTAAAAATAGTAACAATATCTTAAACACTAAAAATATGCCATCGGATCGAAAAATGTGCCAGTTTTCACTTCGAGACCATAAAAGTACGGGTTACGGTAAGAATTGACCTCTAATATTTTGGTTCCAGGCTTGTTAAGCATGGTCGAAAACATAGGTATACTTTTTGGATCCACTTTTTTTCGATGCCAGAATAGTTCAATTTTTTTTGAAAAATTCAAAGAACTCGTTTTAATTGGTTTAATAATTGTAAAGTAACAGATACATTGATGCCATATATTCATGATTTACCAGATTTACAAGGTAATATTTTATAATTGGATTTAACTAAAAAAAAGTTCGAAGATCAAAGCGTATGAATTATTTCCTTGAAAGCCTAACGTCAGATCTGGGCAGATCTTTGTTTAATAGAATCTATGTACGCAAATTTTTGGATCCTCTAAAATATAATAAAAAAGTGTCATATTTAAGGATAGGAAACGATATCGTCTGCTACTTTAAAGTAAAAAAAGCAAATTTCAAAAAGTGCCACTAAAAATTTGCATAAATTTTTTTAAATATATTATGAGTTGGTCTGTAAAAAGCATACTTTTTAATCATTTTTTAGAACTCGAGTT
The DNA here is from genome assembly GCA_024447195.1 of Panagrolaimus sp. LJ2414. NCBI lineage: Eukaryota > Metazoa > Nematoda > Chromadorea > Rhabditida > Panagrolaimidae > Panagrolaimus > Panagrolaimus sp. LJ2414. The sequence continues at coordinate 3,638,575 of JAMRXY010000023.1, forward strand.
CCCATCTCAACAACATAAACATGTTAGTTTAGAGAATACATTTTTTGTAAAACCGGAACCGCCGATTTCAAAACATTTCTCAACACAAAATTCATTAATTCTTCAACAAGAATTTCGTTTTCCATTTAATTACATGAATTATCTTCGATTAACTTCAAATTCAAAAATTTTACAAAAACTTTTTCAAAGTTGTAAATATTTTTTTACAAAATCAAAAACTCCACTTTGTCATCGACTTGGCGTATTTTCAGAAGAGTACGAAGCAACATTCTTTGAGCAATCATTATTTTTGAATATCAAAAATTTAAATAATTGTGAAGTATTGGACGGAATAACTGTAACAAATTTGTTACAAGTTTTTCTTCAAAATGTTCCAAATGCAACTTCATTATTGTTGAAAAAAAAAATTAAATGTAAACTTGAGCATTTGGAACTTTTAAATCAACATTTGACTAATGAAGAATTCAATTTATTAGCAGAACCAGATAATAACATAAAAAGTGTTAAACTGAACAATATTAAAATTTTTCATTCTGAAAATGGTGAAGATATTCCCCTTGAAACAATTGTTGAACGATTCCACAGAGCATGCAGAATAAGGTTGGAACTTTTGGATTTTTTCTTTGATTATCACTAGACATAGCCGTTTTTCGATGACGGTACCTATGGAAATCCTCCCTAAAATTTTTCAGCTCTACGAATGAAAAATCCTATACACGACCTTGGTTTTTCTAATTACTCAATAGCTTTTTTAGCAAACAGTGTTGTGCTTTTTAATTTGTGTCGACTCCGACTCAGGAGTCAACTCCGGCTCGAAAAAATCTTGTAAAGCATGTAAAAATGCTTTTTTTTGACGCTGATTATTACTTTTTGATATATCTTGTTCATATATTAACCGTTTCTGATGATTTTTAACAACTTCTGTTAACAAAAAAATTTTTCACATATTTTTCAAATTTTTTCGATAATTTTGAAAAACCTTTCGTAACTAATTTAAATGCTATATTTAATAATATGCTCATAATATCGGTAAATAAGGTTTACAACTATTAAATTCAAAAGAAACAGTTTTTCTTGTAATTTTTAAAATTTTGCGCCGGAGTCGTCTCCGACCCCAACTCCGACTCTAGAGTCGGAGTCGCAACAACATTGTTTGCAATGGTGTTTATGCAAATAATCAACAGCCCTTACGAGAAAATGCCATTTTCACAATTTTGCTCATTTTGATAAGTACCGTTCTAAATTTGCAAAAATAATTTTGAATAGTTAAAGGGAATTACCAGGAATACTTGTTTTTATAATTACTTTATTACCAATCATTTTAATGCCAAATATAAATTTTTCAGCATCACCACATTTTCATTTAAACCAGAGACTGCAAAAAATCTTTTAAAAATTAACCGGGCTCATCAAAATTTGTATTTATTTTCAATCGGATATGCTCCAGAAACTTTTACAGATGAATTTTTTGTTTTTGTCCAAGTTTGTTTTTGTTTTTCGTAGAAAATTTTAAAACAAAACATATATTTTAGAAAAATGCCGTTTCATATGCACGCATTTGTGTTGAATTTGATGGTGATGTAAGCGAGCATTATAAGAACCAATTTGCTGAAAAGGGAAAACAAATATTGATTGATTCAAACTTAAAAGTGAAATAACAATTAAATTTTTTATTTTTTTTGAATATTCATTGTTTGATTTTTTGTGAAATAAACATATTTAGAGAAAATATGACTCAAATAATTTAAGTTTTAAAATAAAGGGCTTGTTAATTAATTTAAATTGGTTAAGGCTGACATTTTTTTTTTTTTTAAAAAAAATTGTTTTTCGTTGTTAAAGTCCCAAAATTATACCAGAAATTTCTGAATAAATGACATTAAAAACAGCATGACAATATTTTAGGTTAAGATACCGTATTCAGTTGTAAATTCGAAACCACCTTCGTCATACGAAAGATAATCAAAATCAACTATAGTTGCAGCAACAGCTTTTGTGCGCGTTTCAGATACCTAAAAATGTGGAAAAATTTGCATATCAACTTCAGCCTTCTACACTTGATTATTTATATCTAGCGTTAAATATTTTATGCTAATTTTAACAAAGATTTTAAGATACTCATAAATAGCTAAATTTTAAATTTTTTTATGCAAATTCAAAACATACCTTTACAGAAACTTTATAAAGGACTCTTGAAATATAGATTCCTAAATCTGTTGCACCAGAGAAATTTGCTTTGGAACAATCGAAAGCATCGACGATAATATCAATATAATTAGATGTAGAAGGCAGAAGTTGATATGCAAATTTTGCCACATTTTTAGATATCTGAAACGGGCACAAAAGCTGTTGCTGCAACTATAGTAGATTTTGATTATCTTTCGTATGACGAAGGTGGCTTCGAATTTACAGCTGATCATCCTTTATCTAATTGCTGATAAAAGTAAAAACATTTATTGGAACTTTTTTCGATTGATTTTTTTTTTTTTAAGATTTAATTTTTGTTGAATACTTCGAAAATAAAACGTTGTTCTTTTTCAAAAAAATTAAAATTAAAACGATTTGAATTGATTTATTTTACATCCTTGCAAATTTAGTGATAAACAAATATCATAAAATTATTATTGATAAAATATTGTTTTGATTCAAATTACCCAATAAACAAAGATATTCGAATTCATGTTTGTCTTACAGGGTGACGCTTTCGACAATTAGAGATTTTTTTAAAATATCGATGAAAATGACCAAATATTTGTTTGTATTGGTAACAAAAACTATCAATCAATATTAGCTTAATAGAAATACCAAAAATTATAGCAATAAAAATCAAAAATATGCTATCATTTTTTGAGGGAAGTTCATTGCCTGAAATTTTGAGATAAATTATTTATGCAAATTTTTGCAAGTGTCTTACCAAATCCAATGGTTGTCATTGTTAGAAAAGAAACAAAGAAGCCTTCCATGAAAGACCAACCTTTGAATAGTTTTAATAATAATCCAGTAAATGCAAAATATGCAATAAAAATTAGCATAATTGTATATAATGGAATGACGGTACGGTAATCGTCATCTTCAGGGTTCAGATGCTTAGTTTCAGAAAATGGACAAATCAATTTTCGTATTGTTGCAAATATCTGAAAAAAATTAATTTCAAAGAATGACGCAATAATTCACAGTTTTTGAAAAACAAAAAAAATCGATAAAAATACTTACTTTTTTCTTTAAACTTAAATATTTTTCATAAAAATAAATCAAATATTCTGATGACCATTTTGCAGCATCACACATTGTGATATAAAACATTGGAATTCCAATTAATGCAAAAAAGATACATCCAATTTTTCCATAATTTGTTGCAGGTTGCAGCCCACTACTACCGTAACCAACCGTTGAAAGAATCATTGTTGCAAAAAATACAGAATTTGAGAAAGTCCAAATTTGAGTTTTTTCAATTGAAATTTCATTGGGTAAATCTTTTTCTGTTAAAGAATAACTATTCTTAAGACGGAAAATATATGAAGCAAATTCATTGAATAATTCTTTTTGAATTTTATTCAAATTTTCTTCTGCTGAAGTTGTTGCTGAAGAATGATTTGAAGATTTCAAAACCAAAATTTTATCACAAAATTGGTTTTGAAATTTAAAAAATTCGATCAATTCATGAGTTTTTGATTCTGCTAAAAATTAAAATTTTTTTTTTTTTTTTTTTTTTTTTTTTTTTTTTTTAATAATCATATAGATTTTCCAGATTTGACATTAGCAAAAAATCAAATTTGGAACATACATACTTCAAGGCCGTAGAAAGGGGGAGGGGGGCATTCGCTACCGGTGCCCCCCAAAACTGAGAAAATCCTTTGATCTTTTGCCGCCGCCGTGTTAAGTGGGCAAAAGATCAAAGGCGTAAATCTTCCGAAATGAAAATGCCCACCCCGAATTTTTTTCTCCCTACGCCCTTGACACCCTTCCATCACATTTTTTCCTTTGATCTTTACCACTTTTTAGGTAATAGTTAGATTGGCGTTGTCGCCCTTAAACTTGTGAAGACCAAATCTGGACAATCCTTTTATCTCAAAAATGCCTCCAGGCATAACACATTTTCATTAAAAATAAAAGTAATGCCTTCATATGCCGATTCATGAAAATAAAAATATGTTGCTCCAAGTAAAATATAACCGAATAAAAAAAGTTGTAAAAAAATATGCGGCAAACAAATTTTTACATATCTTTTTACTTTTGTTAATAGTGATTCTTTTTCGTTTTCACTATCACTTTTTAGAACATCATTATCTTCTTCTTCAACAAGATATGGAGATTCACATTCTCTTGGAAGTAAAAGAGGAGGTATACCTGCCTCTTTATTCAAATTTGTTTCAATAGAATTTTTTTCGTCCATGTTGGAGTCGTCAATGTCAAAATTTATTGATTTCAATTTATCAAAATTGAAACATTATGAAATCTTTTGATTTTTAAAAGTAATAACATTTAACAAAATTTTTGAGCATGATTTTTTGTTCTAAAAATACACATTCAAAGAAAAAAAACACAAATTTTAGTAACAAAAAAAATTTTTAACAAAAATTCACTCATTCAATGACGCACATTTGCAAAATAATGAACAAGCAAAAAAGGCTATTTTTTGTCCCAAAGGCATCGATATAAAAGTTTTTTTCCATCCCTTTTTTGTTTTCTTTTTTTTTGTTTTTCTTTTCTTGCATCAGCAGCAGCAGTGTCAAAGAAAATGCCAGCTGACTGACTTTTTTTCCTTCCTGAGAAAAATATTATATTTCACAAACATTTGTTGATGCTATTTTTTTCTCTTGCATTTGTCCATGAGTTGCGGCAGTTAGATGACTGAAAGGCAGGCGGTAGCTTTGAATATTTTTTTCTCAATGTCCAGAAAATGACGTCAGCTATCTTTGGGGAGGATGTAAAAGTTGAAGCTCAAATGCGGCAAAGATCATAGGAATTGTGCTTTATGGTTTTTAGTATATCATACAGTATTTGAAAATTTTTTGAAAATTTCTGGTAATTCGAATTTTGTTAAATGTCACAGAAAAATATCCAGGTCACATTTTTATGCTTTTCTACTTTTTAAAAAATTTGCATATGCCAAATGCAAATTTAGATAACATAATTTTTTACAAAAAGCACCAAACACACGACTGATATTAATAAAATGGCTAAGAAAAATAAAGGTGGCAATTTTGTGTTTTATTAAAAACTACAAAATTTCCACCAAAAAAACAACTTTAAATAGTAGTTAAAGAATTTATCGAAGAATTCTTTTTAAAGAAAATATATTTAAAACATATACTTTAAAAGTAAAAGTTCCGCTTTTTAAAAATATATTTTTTTCAAAGAACGAAAGTGTTGTAAATCCCCCATTATTGTTTTTTTACAGAAGAAAGTTGAATAACTTTAACAAAAATAATAAAAATAAGGAAGTTTTAGAAATCTGTGTTATGTTGCAAAAGTTGTGTTATAATTACGGTAAATACAGTATATTAGAAAAATAAAAAATACTAATGTGCAAGAGATGCCGTAGATGAAAGACAACTTCATTTCTATTTAAAGGAGACGAAACCTTTGGTACTTTTCTTTAACGTTGTTTTTTCGTTGAATTTTCATGACGATCAGGGTCTTTTTCTTTTGTTCTCAAAGGTTCCCTTTAAATGTCAAGAGCATTAACTTTCTGCTGCAAAAATATAATTATAAAAGTTCAATTATGCGTTTAGTATAAATTTAAATATGTTTTCAATAGCACGGTTCTATGAATTTCAGTTAAATTATTTAATTAGTTTAAATTAGATGTTTCATTTGCTGCTTTTTTTGATTTTGTAGGAAAGTTCGAAAAGCTGAAAGTTTTTGAAGATCAGGAACTTTCGCTTTTTCCATTCTTGAAAAATTTGAAAAAAAGCGAAAATTCCTGATTTTTAATTTCTTTCAGCTTCGAAAACCTTTTTTTGAAATCAAAAAGAGTAACAAATGAAACATCTTCTTTGCGTGCTGGGATTATTTTTATTTTGTTGTTAAGTTTTTACAGTCTTTTTTCGCATTTATAGTTAAAACATTGGATTTAACTGGATTTAAGAAAACCCTTTTTTATTCTTCTATTTATTTTTGTCGATTACTTTATTTATTCTATTTCTTCTAAAATAGTATTATGAAACATTTTTATGATTTAAAAAAATTACTGTGATGCTTTAGTTATTGTAATAATTTTAACTTTAGTATTAGGAGATTTAACAAGTGTAAAATAATACATAATTGCACAGCTTCCAACATCCACTGATCCGACGACCATACTGTATGGTCCAAAAAGGGCAGAAAATTCAATTTTGAAAAGCTAAAAATTTTAACTTAACAATAAATTATTTATGCATAAAAATAATTACCTCTCGAACAAGCATATCCCCAAAATGTGGAATAAAATCAAAAACAAAAGCAAAGATTAAAGTTGCCAGCAGTAATTTATTAAATTTAATATTTAATTTATGATGCTTTTTCAGGGATCGAATTTTTAGACCCAAAATTATACCACAAATTCCATTAAAAACTGCATGACAATATTTTAGGTTTAAATACCGTATATTTGGATGTAAAACTGACATACAACCATATGCTCGACAAGTTGTAACAGGGTTAACCGGGAAATTTGGAGAAAAATCAAATGTGATAACAATGATACCGTAACAGATTAGGATTAACAAAGCCAGGCCAACAACATATTGTTTATGCTTATTTGTGTATCGAATCGGATAAAATAGGGTCAAAATTCGATCAATTGAAAGAAAGCTTACAGATGAAATATAACAAATTAGAAAAATTAGAGTGGCAGAACCAGTGATAAACATAAAATATGAATTATAATCAACAATATCAGATTTCCAGAAGATTGATAAAAATGTAAAATGAATTATAGCAAAAATATTTAACAAAATTGAACAAATCATATACAAATAAAATGAAGGAAAAAGTTTTGTTCCATCATTTTTGAAATAGCTTTTATAAATCAAAGTTGAAAAAATGCATAAAGAAGTTAGTTGAAATCCGGCAGAAACAATATACTTAACTAAAAGAACATACGGTGGCGGCATGCTTTGAAGATTTAAAATATGTAAAATAAATTTTTAGAAAATGCCTACATAAAAATTGTATTTATATTAGATTATGCCCATAAAAATTAAATCCAGCCCATATAATTGCCATTTATGGAACTTATAAAAGTTAAAGTTATAATTAATCAACTACAAAAATGGGGGTATCAAATAACTTGTTTTTTTACAATTCGACTACATTTTTCGAAATTTATTTTGGCAAGGTAAAAAAGCAGCAAAAAGCGGAACTTTAACTTTTAAAAATTAATTGTATACGTTTTACAACACTTTTTTTAAAATACACATTTTTGAAAATTTGTTGCATTTTTAATGAAAACTTAAAATTTAAAAAATACAAATAAGGGATTGTCCAGAAATCATGTCACCAAGGTGAAGGAAGGGGGTAAGCCAAATGGTCCCCCGGCTTTGATGTTCTCGCGTGACCAAAGGCTTTGATCTTTGATCACGCGAGGGGATCTAAAAATCACGTAATTTCTGGATATACCCTAAAGGGTTAATCTTTTTTTTAATGTTTTGTCGTGTTCACAGCCACAACTTTTACTGAAATATGCTTGAAATTCTGTCAAAGTTGTTTCTGATGCTTTTCATGAAAATTTCGATTTCGAATAAAATGAAAATTATTTTGATCTCAATTTTTCAAATTTCGAATTTTCAGAGTCCTGATACTTATTCGTTTTTAAAATACATAAATTTTTTAAAAAATATGCATTTTAAAATTCTGATTTTTGCATAATATTAAAATTTTTTGCATTTACTAGCATGGTTCTACGAAGTTACTATTGAAACATGTTTTTTGAAAGAAAAAATGATACTAATTTATTCAAATTAAACGAACTGATAATGGTCGATAAAAAGAATCAAAGTTTTAAATTATGTTTATTTTAATCATTGCAAATTGGTTTCGATATTATTGCATTCATCTTCATCATCTCCATTGGGACAATCTGGTTGACCCTAAAATATATAAAAAGAAAAGATTAACAAATTTTATAAACTTTAGCATAAGTGTGAAAGCTTACATCACATTTCCAATTTAATGGAATACAAATTGCGGTTCTAATTTTCCATGGAAGAGTTGTGGTGCTTGTACTTTTCATGGATGATTCTTTGCAAAGATAACATTTTTTGGGCCACTCCACAGATGGTTCTAAATTAGAGAGGGCAATATTAACTTTAGGATAAAATATAAAATAAAATTTTACCACATGATTTTTCATCATTTCCATTAAGACAATCAATATCACCTACAACAATGCCTTATTTGCATGTTTTCATTCGTTAAAAACAAAACAAACCATCACATTTCCATGACTTTGGAATGCATGTATGATTTCCACAATCAAACATTAATGTTTGATTACATGAAACTAAAATAGTAAAAGCGATTTTTACTTTTGGTAAACTTTTTTTGGATTTTTTGAGCGACATAGTTTAATTCAAAATAGCCTGGCCCGTCGCTTTTTAAATGAGATTATTCCAATAAATAGCCCCAGGGCAGTTATGCATAACCTCAAAATATTAGAGGCGAATGTACTATCTATATGCAAATTTATGGAAATGAAGTGTGAGAAATCGACGATTTTTCAAAAATCACTGTTTTACGCACATTTGTTAGACTTTAGTTTGATAAATTTGCATATGGGCAGTCCATTAACCTTTAATATTTTGTGGTTATGCAAAACTGCCCTGGGGCTATTTTATGGTTTCATTTATACCATTCCTTGTAAAACTTTTTCGAGCTTAATTATTTTTTTAAAAGCCTCTCAATAAAACTTAAGTTAATGACTTTATAAGTTTGATGCAAGTAGTCACAATCAAAGCTCAATTTTTTTCGGTCCTTATAAATTAAGAAACAAACGTCGAGAAGTTGTTGTTGCTTGTTTAGGCATTGCATTAGATGCTGTTGTAGTTGCACGAGAAGATACACTGCTAACAAAAACATACAAAATTAACATAAATACAATAAATTTTTGCATGATTTTTTTAGCTAAAAATGATTTTTAATAAATGTTCAATATTCAGCGTTAACAAAAATTTAGATTTTTCGTGCATTTTTATACCACAAAATTATTTTTCTTCTGATTCATATTCTGCTTCTTTAAAATAAAAATGATTCAAACAAAAATCATCATCAGAAACTATTTTTTTTGTTAGTTTTTAATGATTCACTTTTTGCTTTTAATAATTTTTTTTGATGTAAAAGATTTTTGATAACAAAAAGACCAAATTTCAGTGTTTCATTTCCACCAAAAAAAATGGCATGAATGTGTAATAAAATTTGTTCAAAACTATTTTTCAGATGGATCATCTTTTACAAATAATTAATTGATAAATAATGGTTTAAAAAAAGCAATAATAAAAATCGTAAAGTAGGGGACAAAACTTTAGACGAACGTCGAATTTCGTGGTTTCGAAAGGTTCTTGTCAATTATGATAAAAGTTATTGTTATATTCGAATTCAGCAAGTAAAATAACCTAGAAAATGAAAGAATTATCAGGCTTACTCGAAAATTAACGAAAAATTTCGAAAAAATTCAATTTTTGACTTGGACAAAACTTTAGACGAATTTTATTATTTTTGTTATTTTTCATTAAAAATTTATTATAAAATACCAGAAACAACAAATTAATAATCAGTAAGTTTACCATTACGATTAATTACTTGAAAGAGACGATTTTTCATACTTGAAACAAGATTTTTAAGAACTTCAGGTTGAATACTATCCCATGCTTCTATAATAGCAGTTTCAAAAAAAAAATTGTTATTTTTTATTTTTTTAATGTCCAAACAATTAAAATATGTTTCTAACATCAATATTTATCATATTTGAGGCATTTGAACCCATTACAATACCTAAAACATCAATCGGAATGAGCTCAAAATACTGTATTTTGGTCATTTTTGGTGTTTTTGCGGGACTTGTAAATCGGTGCACCAGCGGTGCATGGTGACACCATATACATTTTTAGATAGTCTTATGTGTCATTAATAAGTATGGGAAGTTTCATACACCCATCTTCAATACCCGCTTCAGGTCATCAAATCAAAGATAGACCATAAACGTCAAAAAATCCAGAAAAATGTAGAAAAATGACAAAAACTATAAAAAACTGTCAAAAACGAGACACTTTCAAAAAATCAGCCTGAAGCGGGTATTGAAGATGGGTGTATGAAACTTCCCATACTTATTAATGACATATAAGACTATCTAAAAATGTATATGGTGTCACCATGCACCGCTGGTGCACCGATTTACAAGTCCCGCAAAAACACCAAAAATGACCAAAATACAGTATTTTGAGCTCATTCCGATTGATGTTTTAGGTATTGTAATGGGTTCAAATGCCTCAAATATGATAAATATTGATGTTAGAAACATATTTTAATTGTTTGGACATTAAAAAAATAAAAAATAACAATTTTTTTTTTTTGAAACTGCTATTATAGAAGCATGGGATAGTATTCAACCTGAAGTTCTTAAAAATCTTGTTTCAAGTATGAAAAATCGTCTCTTTCAAGTAATTAATCGTAATGGTAAACTTACTGATTATTAATTTGTTGTTTCTGGTATTTTATAATAAATTTTTAATGAAAAATAACAAAAATAATAAAATTCGTCTAAAGTTTTGTCCAAGTCAAAAATTGAATTTTTTCGAAATTTTTCGTTAATTTTCGAGTAAGCCTGATAATTCTTTCATTTTCTAGGTTATTTTACTTGCTGAATTCGAATATAACAATAACTTTTATCATAATTGACAAGAACCTTTCGAAACCACGAAATTCGACGTTCGTCTAAAGTTTTGTCCCCTTTAGTTGTTCCAGTTTGTTGCAAATCTAAGCAGATAAGGTTGAAGAAAAATTCTTCTATGATAACTAACGTTGTTGAAATTTGATGTCAAGTTTTACAAATATTCAAATTTTCATTTTCCTAAACAAACAAAAAAAAATTCAGTGTTTTTTATTTTTTGTTATGCTTTTTTAGTGTCATTTCGTTAATCTTTTATCTTTTTTATTCCACTACAAAGCAACAGTTTTGCCAGAAACTACTTCGTTAAACATCTGCAACATTAAAAGTATGCAAATTTTCATTGTAATGATTACTCAATTGATTCAAATAATCTTGTTTCCTTTTATCTTTTTCAACATCAAAAAGTTTTCTTCTGTCTGAAATTATTTTTGTGTGCGTGAATTTTTTAAGTGTTTTGTTTATTGTTTTGTTTCTTCTTCTTTTTTTGTTTACCCTTTTTCAAAAAGTGTTGCGAGTATAAATAAAAAAACTGGGAGAAGAACAAAAAAATTTTTAATCTTTGGTACTTTAACGTAAAAAAGTGAAAAAAATTGATTTAATAGTTATTTTAATGCGATAAATTTTTAATATTAATTATAAAATAAGTTCTCTCTCGTTTTCTCCAATTTTTATAATTGTTTTAATTTTGGTGATTATTACTGTAGTTAATCATTTGCTTGTTAAATAAAACCTTTTCAGAAAAATATTTAATCCATTATTTTATTTAAAAAATGGCATCATACACGAATGAACGAGGACAAATTGTTTATGCAGATAATCCGGATGATGTTGGAATTGCTCGTCCCCAAGGAGAGACAACTACCGTATCCTCTGAAAAGCATTGCCCTACTACGGTATCCCCGGAACATGAGAAGCACAGTGTTATGCATGGCATAAAAGAAACTGTTAAAGATGGCGTAAATGTTGTCGCAGAAGGAATGGGAAAACTTGCAGATAATATTACAAACAATCCAGAACATGATCATTTATCTTCAAAAGTTGAAATAATCAAGGAATAATTTGTATTGCCATAAAAAATAAGTCTTTTATTATATCAACCATTTAATACTGTAATTATGACAACATAAAAATTTGCATAAAATTCATCGCTTATTACACATGTGACAATGAACAATATCGTAGAAACTTTCCATTATTACCTTGATGGTACAGTATTTGAATTTACCAAAAAAAGTCACTGTTCTTTTTTGGCATGAAAAGGTTTGAGATATAATCATTGGCAAAAATTGTATTTATTGCTATTACCGAAAGATATAAGCAACAATTAGTTGATTCAGTTATTTTTGGAAAAACCCCAAAAAGGAATAAGAACTTGTGAAATGTTTGTCTTAATATGGCACACACCTACTTCCATCATTCAGATACTTTCTTTTCTGCCGTTTATTTTCTCTTTCGTCAAAAATACACACACAATGGCATTTCAGTAGATCACACAAACAGAAAAAAAAGTTCAACGAAAGGTTATTGATTTTGTGGATTATGTCTTTTCGAGTCAAAGCTTTTTTAAAACAAAACAAATCTTTTTAGGCAGATCAATGATGACACTTTTTTGTGTTGGAAAAATGAAACATTACCATTTTTTGAATATTTTATTTATTTTTTTCCCTAATATAAAAACAACATTTTTAATTTTCGCTTTTAAGAAACTATGTAAATCCAAAAAATGCACTGAAAAAAGCACAATTACAATAAGCTCAACAATAATAATGTTGAAAGTATTCTGCCATCACAAAAAAATGTATTGGATATAAATTGCAATAGAGGCCATTCATTAGAAATAATTTTTTATTTTAATTTTCACACTCCATCATTCACATGCTCTTTTATGGTGTTTATTTTTCATTCTGTCATGCACAATGACATCTCAATCGCATGTTTTTTCTGCCGTTCGGGGAAAAAGTAAAAAAATTAGCTGGAATTTCATAAAAGCAAAAACTAATTTACATAATGTTTTATTTCTCTGTAGCGAGAGATCGTCTCTTTTGTTCTCTGTTATGAAAATGCACTTCGTCATGCGTTCCCTTTTCAAAAAACATAAATAAACCCAAAACGGTTTCTTACCCATCAAGATTTTTTAGGATGTTCCGATGTAAAACTGGTCCTTGGTCCTCCTCAATATCTTGATATGTCAACTTCTGTTCGGATAAGTTTTTCCCTTTTTTTATCTCCCCTCTTTTTTTCGATGACTGACTGTAATGATAAATTAGCAGTTGGATGTCTGTGTTTGGTTTTGGAAAAAAGGTTAGTAGCAGTGAATACCAACGTCACAGTGGACTATTCTTTCAAGCACAAAGAACCGTGTTTGCGGCCCAGGATCCGGAATCAGATTCTCCCTTTTGATAACTGCATCAATTAATTGGTGTATGTTATTTGTGAATACGAGGCTCATTGCAAAAACCTTTTTTTCCATTTCCATCACAAATTCCTTCTGTTGATTGACCCATTCTTTCATCATTGATCCCCTCCCCTCCTTTTCCCTTTTTAGCTTCAATCAACTCATTTTCAAAAAGAAATGATCCATCTGATGAATGACATATTGGATGCACAACATTTGAAGGGCTGAAAAAAGTCCGAAGTTAGTTTTAAAAATCTGTCTTTGATTTTTTGTAATTCTTATAAATTTTAGGGAGACCAAAACCTGAAAAAGAGCCTCTTCAGATAAATGATGAAACTGGAGATTGTATTATTTGGTTTTATGGAAAATGGCAAGATTGCATATGTTTTTTTGTGAATCGCAAAGAAAATCTGGCAATAAAGTTGTGTTATGCATTCCCAAATTTTGTAATTTTTACGTGAAACAAGTATTTCTATGCTTATTTTGGATACATTCAAAAAATCAAAATCGTTCAAAGACTTTTTTTAATATCAAAAATTAATTCTGTAATGGTCGAGGAATACATGAATTTTCAATAAAAATCCTTACTTCAAAACAAAAACCTTTGAAAAAGAAGATTGCTGCTGTTAAAGCCAAACATGTGTTTAGTTTACTTAAAAATAGGTATTTTTTAAAATAACCTAGAAAAGTGAATTTTTTGAAAGTGTAGATTCTCAAATGCATAAAATAGTTTGTAATTTAGTCAAAAATTATGTTTTTACACAAAGAAAGTGATGAAAATATTATTTTTGAGGAAAAAACAAAAATGACATTTTTTTTATGTTTACAATGACGAGATTTCAAAATATGATAAAGTACCAGGTATATTATGGTTTTAGTATGTACTAGACACCTGGACGAAAGTTTTAAATACCAATTTCGAAATTATAGTTGACGTTTTACTCATTTTGAAAAAGAACACACCAAAAAACCATTTTTAATTTTCACATTCAATCAATCACATGTTCTTTTTTCTGTTGTTTCTTTTTCTTTTGTTCTAAACAACTTTTTCTCAAGAGATAATAAATAATAAAGAAAGAAGGTTAAAAGAAAGGTCAATGATCTCAGTAAGTTGTGTCTGGTGCACCATTCACACAATCTTTTTTGTCCTTCATTTTTTCTTCCATCATATACTCAATAACATCTCAATGGATCAGGGTACGGGTAACAAAACGTGTCAAAGGAAGGTCATTGATCTTTTTTTAGTCAACACTTTTTGAAAAAAAGTTTGTTTCTCTCGTCAATGTTTCAACGATGTCACTCTTTTGTGTCGAAAAAATGAGACATTACCATATTTTTTGAATATTTTGTTCACTTTTTCCAATATATAGACAACCTTTTATACAGGTGAAACTAATTTTACTACGGATACAAATTTACGCAAGATTGGTCTATGGATCAGACTTATTCACCATACATTTTCTTTGAAGGAATCAATAAAATCCATTTTTTATAAAACTTAAGCAACCCCTGGTACAATGTTTAAACGTGCATATTTTTTTGACAATTTTTCGCCTTTAAAGGTAATTTTTTATGCTGAATCGAATTGCGCTTTAGGTTTTTGCATATCGGTTCGGGCCGAAAATGCGTCCCGCACCGGTTCGGTCCCAATTTTGGATATTTGTAAATTTGGTATCATTCGAAAGCCCAGCTCACCCCGAGTCCACAAATATATACAAAATCTCCCAAAACCTCCTATCTGAATAAAAAATAAATTACAGCATATCTCCATGTTGATGAATAACTTGATGTGCAACATGATGTGAAATCGAAAGTTATGTGTCAAAATATGTCCAAAACACATTTTTATGATAGTTTCTGACATATTATCAATAAATCATTACTTATAAGCCCCAAACTCACGCTTAAAAAATTTTTTTATCTGACGATTGATGTTGGGGGTATTGATGCACAACTTTCAACTCAAAAAATGACATTGGGATCCGCGCTTAGATTTTTGATTTTTTGCGTGATTTTTGTAGCAAATTTAGTGGGCTTTCAGAATAAAATAGTCTTTTTCATGTCCGGGGGGGGGGGGGGGGGGGTTACTGAAAAGATACGGCCCGGCCCGCAAAAAGTCTTCATTTTTCAGATTTTTGATTCAATGCCAAAATTCAGATAGGAGGTTTTGGGAGGTTTGGTATATATTTTTGGACTCGGGGTGAGCTGGGCTTTCGAATGATACAAAATTTACAAATATCCAAAATTGGGACCGAACCGGTGCGGGACGCATTTTCGGCCCGCACCGATATGCAAAAACCGAAAGCGCCATTTGATTCAGCATAAAAAATTACCTATATAGGCGAAAAATTGTCAAAAAATATGCACGTTTTATACATTGTACCAGACCCTCAAAATATTGCTCACTTTTTAAAAAAAAGGCATATAAATAATGTTAAAAATATTCTGCTGTCACAGAAAAAAACGTTTTAGACTTGTTTTTCTTCGGTTTTCAACGAATTTGTTTGGTTTTGTCAAACTTGTTGTGCAAGATTCTGATAGAACAAATGCCAAATACAAATATCTCTAAACCGTGTTGGCAGTTTGTGTTTTTTGAGGTGACCGTTTTTTATATATTTTTTACATTCTATTTTTCTTCATTGTTTTGGTGGTATACGTCATTTTATGTGAAATGTTAATCGCAATAGGGCACAAACCAAACATTAGTTTTCACTTCCAATTAATCGCATGCTCCTTTTTTCTTCCGTCTTACACACCTTTATCCCCATAAATCAGCAGGTAACTAAAAAAGATGGTTAAAAAAGAGAGGTCATGTATCTTTGTGGGTTGTGTCTGTTGCACTCAAAATTTTTTGACTTAAAAGAAAATAAGTTGTTTTCTCTCGTCAGTTGTTCATTCATGGCACATTTTTTGTGTTGAAAAAAATGAAACAACCGTTTTTTGAATATTTTATTCATTTTTGAACAATGGCGTCGTGAAGCTGCTACATTTACAATCATTGCCTCTGCAGAAACAATTTATGCTGACGCCGCAGACTCATTTGATTGGAGCAAAAGCGATTATATTCAAGCTCCAATTATGCGACCTACAGTCCCGCCTCCACAAACACCTGAATAAATCCAATTAAAATCAAAATTCTCCACCTCATCCATTTAAGCTTACTTACTCTTTATTAATTTTTATGTAATCAAATTTTGTTGTATTTTTCAAAACTCTTATCGTAATCAATTTTTTTTTTTCTGCTGTTCATTTTCTTTTCTGTCATACGCACAAGGGCATCTCAATGGATCATCTCCAAAACAAAAAAAAGAAGGTTACAAGAAAGGTCACTGATCTCAGCGGGTTGTGTCTTTTTTAGTCAACACTTTTGACTTATAAGAAAAGAAATTTTTAATTTTTCAACGATGGCACTTTTTCTGTCCAAAAAAAAGAAACAATACCATTTTTTGAATATTTACATTCATTTTTTTCTCTATATATTATTTAAAATGGAAATACAAGAAAAAATAAGTTAAAAATAAATTTACACCCGACTTATTGATAGCAGAATGCAAACCGCCAATTTGCAATAAATATTGTTGCAAATATTTTGCTGTCACAAAAAATGTTTTAAATTGGTTTTTCTGGGGTTTAACACAAGACAAAAATTGAATTTTTTTTTCAAACTTGTTGTGCCATGATGATGGTAATAAAATGTTTAAGGATGTGGAAGTTTGCACTTATTAAAGGAAATCTTTCAGTTGATTCATTTTTTATTATTTCACAAGAAAGTTCGCGAACCGCAAATAACTGATAATCAGGAACTTTCGCTTTTTTCTATTGTTTTTTGTCAACAAAAAAAGTTTTTTCTTTGAAATGATTATGAAATATTTAAAAAATACTTTTTTTGTTGACAAAAAACAATAGAAAAAAGCGAAAGTTCCTGATTATCAGTTATTTGGGGTTCGCGAACTTTCTTGCGAAATAATAAAAAATGAATCAAATGAAAGATCTCCTTTAAGTGGATTGTTTTTTTGGCATGTCTCTATTGCATTTGATTCTTATTTATTTTTTCGTCGAGATACGGCAGTTCATGTGAAACTCAACAGATCACACACCAAACAGCATTTTTTAATGTTTTCACTCCAATGAGTTTCCAACTCTCATACTTTATTTCATTGTCTCTTCATTTCAATGAATCACCCAAAACAGGAAAAAAGAATGTTCAAAGATTGATTTTGGTGGGTGATGTTTTTAGTGTCTGAAATTTTGATTCAAAAGTAAACCAGTGTTTTCTTTCTCAATAAACGATGAAGCACCGTCGGTCGATATACTTTTTTGTGTTCAAAAAATGAAGCAATAAAATTTTTTTTTGAATATTTTATAAAATTTGGTGGTTTTAAAAAAGCTATTGCGAATCAAGAAAATTAAGGCAGGAATTAATTTATTAGTTTGGGATGAAAATAGTATCCAGTTTAAAAAATGATATAAAACGCATTATTTATTGAACTGAATAATATGTGTGTCACAGAATCTTATAGATGTAATTTTTTTTAAAATTCAAATTTCTATTTTTGTAAAATTGTTGTATTAGATGCTGATAATAAAATGCCAAAGGATGACCTCATATATTGGTACTACCGGTTTGCATTTATTAAATGAACCGCTTTTGGCTTATCTTTTTTTACATTTTGTTCTTTTTCATAATATTGTCTACGTCATAAGTGACATTCCTCCCATAAAATAGAGATTGTGTGTTTGTTGGTTTGTTGGTGCGCGCTTCGAAATGGCAAAATGTGCCAATGCCAATGTGCATTTTTTTAGAATTTTTTTAAGAAGAGAAGAAGAGAAAAGGAAATAGAAAAAAGAAAAATTAGAATAAAAAATTGCTGCTTTTTGTTAAATTTTTTTCAATTTTTTAAATGTTGGATGGCGGGCCGGAGGCCCGCTTAAGCTCTATATTTGAGGAGGGTTTAATAGATGAAGGGCGGGCCGGAGGCCCGCCTAAAACCTAGTTGATATAAACCAAAAAACAATTTGATGTTAAAAGATACTTTAAAAACGATCCATTGAATAAGTAATAAGTACAAACAAGGTCACAGATTAAACATCCTTTTTATTTTCTGTCAATTTTGCAACACAAAAAAGACCCTCAAAAAATCACCGAAAAAAAGAAAGACAAACATTCTTCATTGATTTTTTTCAGCAGTTGATTGAAAAAAGAAAAAAGGATTTTTTCGATTCTTTGGTTTTTGAAAAAGAGGCAGTTTTTTGCGCGCAAAAATTTAAACATTGTCTTTTTTTGCAAGGAGAGAAACTTCTTTTTGAATATTTGACAAATTTTTGCATAAAAAACTCCTTTTTATGGTGTCAACAAAAGTTTATGGAATTGAACTTAAACTTCAAGCATCTCAAGATGACTGTCGTAGTGTAGTAGCATTATATTCAATTAAAATAAGTGTTAAAATTGCATTTTTATTATAAAAATGATAAAAAATACTATTTTAAACTGTTTTTCTTGCGTTTTCTCAAACAAATTCGTAATAATCATGACATCATTCAACCTTTAGTAGTTGCAACTTATAATCAAAAAACAGCAAAAATTTTTATTAATTTTGCGGAAATTATTTTTGATGCTGTTTTTCAATTTTTGTGACTTTTTGCTAAAGTTGGTTTCTTTTATAAAATTAAAAACATAAAAAAACAACAGCATTTTGTAAAAAATCAACATGTCCGATTTTGGATTCTTTAGAAATTCTCAACATACACTTTTGGAGGGGAGAAAATTTTTTTCCACATTAAATTTTTAAACCCAAATTCTGAGAAACTGGAGCTGTTTAAACGAATTCTGAAAATGGTCTTCATCTCCTTAATATATAGGACTAAGAAAACTGTAAAAGTTGGATTCTGAATCCTGCAAGATTCAAATTCCAAGAAATTTTTTTCTCCTGAATCCAAAAAAGTGGTATCAATGGATTCGCCTCTACGAGTAGATTCCAAAAATATATATATATTTTTATTTTTGGTGGATTCTGAAGCCGGAAACATCAAAGGCAAAAAATAAAGAACAACTTTTTAAAATCGTCAAATAAAAAATTTCTTCTTCTCAAAGAATTTTAATAGAATTTTTTTTAGAAAAAAAGTAGAAAAAGAAATTTTTTTTCATCACAAATTTCTTATCTTAAAGACAGAATTTACTGAAAAAAAAGACAGAAAAAGGATGTAATTCTTTTGTGTCTTTGCAAATATCAGAAAGCTGCTTTTTTCGTTATCAAAATTTTTGTTAAAATCCTAAATAATTTTTTTGGGTTTTTCCCCAAAAAAATTATTTAGGATTTAAGTATAAGTTGCTAAAAATTGCAGACAAAAAATTACTTTTTTCATTTTTGCTTTTAAAATTTTATCAAAAAATCATTCACTTTTTTTGCTGCTTTTAAATGCAAAAATGAAAATTGCATTGATTTTTCTTTGTATTTTAAAATTTTGTTTGGCGACTAAAATTTCATTGAATTCAACAAATTTTTATTATGGTTTTTGGTTGGATGATTTGATTGGTAATCAAAATTTTACTGTCTGCACTGATAATGTAGATTATCCGTTAAAGTTATATTTAAATGCCAATAAAACAACATCTTCAAATTTTAGCTTTTATGATTCAAATGGCCTACACTTTCAAGTGTAAGCATTTTATAATTTATACTACAAAAGGATTTATCCAGATCTGACACTCCCTTAAATGCGGCAAACATCAAAGGAAAAATCTGAATCTACAAACTTGTATAATCCCTAAGGGTTATATTTGTTATTTTGTTCCTTTCATTCATTGGAGGAAAATTTTAGAATTTCCAAATCGAATAGTTCTGTTAACTTTTTTTTATAATTATTTTTTCTGATTCCAAAATGGTATGAACTTAAAAAAATGATTGAATAGTTGGAACCATTTTTTAAGTTAATACCATTTTAGAATCACAAAAAATAATTATGAAAGAAAATATTATCACAATTCTTTGATTTGAAGTTTTTTTCGTGTTGGGACCTCCAATGAATGAAAGGGACAAAAATTTATTTACATTGGGTGTCCACCTTTAATAGAAATTAACGTGTATATTTAACCTTTTTGACTAACTGCAACCCGAATGTGCAACTGCTCTATTACAAATATGCCCTCCGGGAAAAGTTAAAAAAACTTTATACGTATAATTACTTTTTTAGCTTAACTTGGCGGAACTTTCTTTCACCTTCACCAATATATCCAAGAAGTATAACTTCAAAATTTGGATGTTTAACAATAAACCGCAAAAATGAAAATGCAAATTTTACAAATGCAACAGCATTTTTTATTCGTGAAAATGTTACAGAACGTTGTAAAGGATATGAAAATGGTACAGTATTTCAAGCTACGACGCAAAGGTCGTCGGCATTAACTTTTTCAAATGCTTGTGAAGTTTTTGTATTACCACCGCAATCGCCTTTACCAGAATTTGGAATCAACACGATTGTAACAAATGTAAATGAAAGTGGTAATGTTGTAATTAAAAGTGGAATTAATCAAAAGATTTACTTGGATACATGGTATGATTAATTTTAATTTATCTTAAACTATTTAGGTGTCCACTTTCTTTAATTATTTAAAAAAGAAGGGAAACATCGTTTTTTACATTGACCAAAGACACAACGATTTTTAGGATCCCCAGCGATTCGTTGGGAAAATCAATGTGGCGGAATTTATGGTTTTACACAAATGTTTTAAGTATAAAAGTTGAAAAAAGCACAAGAATTTTTTTCAATTATGCTAAACGTAACATTTTTGTTTTTTAGATGTTTTGGCTTACCGTAGACATCTCCAACTAATGATGGAGTTGAGGGCCCATATTTTGCCCATAAACTCGTCTAGTACAAGGAATAATTGTGGCAAAAAATTAGCTGCTAAATCCTCATACTGTAGATTTAACATGGACTTAAAGTTATGGCACCTGGCTCACAAATGACGCATCTTGGCTCACAAAAACTAAGGGCAATATATTTTATGACCCTGTAAGGTCTAAAAAATTGTATAATTTATATTTAAAAATACTTTGAAGGTCCTAAATATGTTAAAATACCATCGAAAGTTTTCGTGTTGGGACCGAATTTCACAAAAATGTGGCCACTAATTAATTTTTGTCAAAATATTGCAATTTCTTATTTATCTATTGTTTTTTAAAAAAACACTTTCTAAATTAAAAATTTTGGGATTTTCTTGCCTATTATTGATTAAAGTTTCCTAATGTTTTTTTTTAAATTATAAATGATTTTGTTGGAACTTTTTTTAGGAAACTTTAATCAATAATAGGCAAGAAAATCTCAAAATTTTTAATTTAGAAAGTGTTTTTTTAAAAAACAATAGATAAATAAGAAATTGCAATATTTTGACAAAAATTGATTAGTGGCCACATTTTTGTGAAATTTGGTCCCAACACGAAAACTTTCGATGGTATTTTAACATATTTAGGACCTTCAAAGTATTTTTAAATATAAATTATACAATTTTTTAGACCTTACAGGGTCATAAAATATATTGCCCTTAGTTTTTGTGAGCCAAGATGCGTCATTTGTGAGCCAGGTGCCGTAACTTTAAGTCCATGTTAAATCTACAGTATGAGGATTTAGCAGCTAATTTTTTGCCACAATTATTCCTTATACTAGACGAGTTTATGGGCAAAATATGGGCCCTCAACTCCATCATTAGTTGGAGATGTCTACGGTTAGATAAAATTTTATAGAATATTATACTGGAAATGCTCAATCAATCTTTAGAGGATTAATAACATCCCCTAAATACGGTGGACTTCAAAAATCTGTTGAGTCAGAAATCTTAAATTTTCCAATTCAAGGATATTCAATTCCAATAACCATCACTTTTGAAATAAAACAAATGGATAAAAATCATCCACTAATTTTGTACGACCAAAATATGAATAAAAATTTTACTGTTTCTGAAAATGCTACTTCTTTCAATGGCACAAAATTCTTTTTATATTATCCTTCAGGAGAAAATGCCACTTCCATTTTGGCATATTTTACTATTTTTCCATCAAATATTTCTTCGGAAACTATATTCTTGAGTAAAGAAAATTCAAGTTATGCTTTTTGGCTTGCATATTTTTTTCCTGGAAGAAGTCTTACCGTTTGTTCGTCCCTACCAAATTCCAGCATAAGTTTTTATTCAACAAAATTTTATTTTATCGTAAACTACCAAATTTATGTGTCTGATAATGGCGATGATTATGATATATCTGTTAAACAGTAAGTCTTTTAGAGAAAAAATGATTTTTAATTAAACACAATGTGACTTCAAATTAATGCGGCAAAAGATCAAAGGTGATCCACGCTAAACTGACCTTTGAGGTAGACAGCGGCAAACATCAAAAGATATTTTCCTGTTACTTTTTTGTATTTAGAAGGAGGTCTGACCCTTTTCCAAATTTATCAAGGATAAAGCTTTGATTTTTTGTCGACGTCTTCTGTCGGTAAAGGATCAATGGCTTACTTCTTCAATCCATTTTCACTAAAATATACGGTAAAATGGCACAAAAATAACAAAACACAAAACCAATATGTCTTGTACATAGAGTTCAATAGAAGTTCACGTTATATTATTTCAAGAAAAATAAGTCCACCATTATTTTAAACGTTTTAAAACATAAATTATTCAAAATTCTTCCAGAAATATATGTTCAACGTAAGCATGGCAACGGGCAGACTTTTTGGAAAACCAGGCCCGGCCTGGGACCGGAAAATTTCGCACCGGGCCTTCCCGGCCCGGTGCCATGCTTAGTTCAACGTTAACACGTTAACTTCTATTGAACTCTATTTGTCACAAATATTGGTGTTATAGAGAAAACGAGAGATTTTGGATTTAGCAGCTAATAATTTGTGTATAGTATTCTTTAGTCCCTAGGAGTACTAGGAACAAATATGGAGACTTATCTCCGGTGGAGTCGTCTACGGTAAGAAAAGTGGGCAAGTAATAAGGCAATCCAATTCGAAACATTTATCCGATTTGTGCTTAAACCATCAATCCGATTCTCGAAAAATGTTCATGTTTGAAATATTTAGATTGGTACCTTCAAAAAAGACCAAAAGTAATAGCTTGTATGAAATTGATCTATATGTGACTAAGAAATGTGTAACACTTTATCGTGACATGTATGATATTGATATGCACAATCAATATAACACTGGAACTGTATTCTTTAATTTAAAAAATGGTAAGAAATTTTCAATTGATGATTGAATTTAACAACCCAAAACAAGTGTTTTTAGAAAATATTAATGATATTTGTGATATTTTTGAAATTCCATCGACTCGGCTAAATATTTCAATGCCAGTTTCACAAAGTTGTAAATATATTTTATTAACACCTTTTGTTTATTCACCATTTAATATTGAAAATATTACTGCAAGATCAAATTCACCAAATGACACATTTCAATTTTTAAGTGGAATAAATCAAAAACCACTGTTTTCATTTACGCAAGTTTTTTTGAAATTTTGTTTAAAGGTTTACTTGTTCTAATGTTGATCCCCTTAGGCACGGCTGGTGCAAATTTTTCTTGGCACCAAAAACACTAGAGAGATTTCTGTTTTTTGATGTCAGAATTTTGGAATTCTCTCTAGTAGTTTTCGTGCTAAGAAAAAGGTGCACCAGCCGTGCTTAGGGGATAGTGAGATAAAGGATTGGGAGACCGAAACATCTAAATTAGCTTAAAAAACTAATCATAAATCATGCAAAAATCTAAAAAAATTATCAAAATTTTTCATTGGCTTAGCAGGAGTCATTATTAGAATTTATCTGGGTCTCGTAGCGAAAATTGATTTTAAAGAATTTCCCTCGATAGAAAGATCCTGATTATAACGTTTGTGCTGTACAAATCCTGAAAATCAGGAAATAATAAATACATAAACTGCAGTTTTCTGCAAAATGACATTAACAATTTTTTTAAGAAAAGAAGACGCACATTTATGGCAAAATCTTGATACTAATACGCCTGCTTTAAGTATTATTCTTCCAGCAAATAGTTATTTATCATTGCTTGCTGGAGGCGGTAAAAAATTTGAATTAAAAGAATATTTAATTAATTTATTCATTTTTAAAGATGGACTACGAAGGAATTTTGAAGGACAAAAAGGTATAATTGCTTCCCCGTGTTACAATGGATTTTGCGATTCATCAAATTATTCAAGAATAATAGGATCTTCAATTCCGGCCGGAATTGGCAGTGGTTGTAGTTTTGTTAAATTTAATTTAAAATATTTTGCTGGTTCTGGAACAGATGTATTTTTAGAAGATAACCATAATGGCATAAATTATACGTATGTTATAAATCTAAAACTGGCTTTTAAAAATTTGCATATTTTTAGACTTCAAGATTTTGGTTCAGAAAAAGTTATTTGTGGAATGTCGTTTTATATTTATTTTTCGGCAAAAAGTGAATTTCTCATGGAATATCAATTTTTGAGTTCAAGCAATATTAATTTCTCGGTATCTGTTTTTGTATTCGTCTTTTTTATTTTAATGTTAAATTAAAGTATTCTAATTTTCGGCATTTTTTAATAATATTTGAATAAAAATGAAATAGTAGTAATGTTTTCCAGACAAATTTGTTTTCCAAAAAACTATGTCTGTAAAAATAAATTACTTTATTAAACTAGAGACCACCATTGATGGTTCAAAACAGTTTGCCAAAGAAAAAAAGTGATTTGTTTTTTTCCAGATTTTTCAGACAAGGTTTGAATTTTTCGTGTTAAGAACACCGAAGGCAAAAGCGGTTTTTTTAAATTTGTGAAGAAAAAAAAGTTTTTTCTTTTTCGTTTGTCGAAGGAATGTTGCAAGCAACATGCAAAAAAAGTGCAAGCGAAAAAATGAAGCATTTTTTTTGAATCACTTTTTCTTTTAGATGCCAACTTCTGATAACAAAATATAAGCTTCTAACTTATTTTTATATTATTTTTCTTTTTATTTTTGAATTCTCCATATCTGAAAGTATTCTAAAAGATATTTCACATACCCTAAAGCTAACAATTTTTTTTTCGTCGGTTGTCCCTATATTAAACATTACAATTATAATTTTTTGAAGTTCATTAATTATTCTTTAATTTCACCTGGAACAATCTTTAAAGTTTTGCCATGGCATTGAATTCCACGAAATTTGAAAAAGTTTTTAAAATAATTTCTGTAAGGTTTAATAATAACGAATGCAGCAATCGGATTAGTAAGTGGTATCCACGGAATAGTCAAAGATAAAATTAAAGAAGTTTCGATACTATTACGTTGTAGAAAACTTTTTAATATTATCAGCAAAACTGGAATCCCGCCAATCAACGATGGCACAAATGCCTGAAAATTAAACAATATGGTAAAAATTTACATAAAAAACTAAATAATACCTGAATAAAAAGTGTTCGTTGAATTTGTTTGTGAAGTAATTTTGTACCAGTATTGTTGTTGTCAATATACACTTTAAGGGTTTTAGTAATTTTTCTACTGTAATAGAACATTAAACCAAATGCAAAACTGTATGTGATTACTGTAAAACTGCTGATAGAGAAAAATTGCGGTGAAAACTGTAAAAAAAAGATTGTAACTTTCATTTTTCGTATGCTAATTTTGACTTACTATTTGGTTGTCATAAAACAATGGAGTTCTACCGTATTCTTGTTTCCAAGAATTTATTAAAAAGCTTGAATCAATATTTCCACTACCAGATAAATTAAACCATAATATTAAAAAATAACAAATAATAATAGCAATAAAAATCAAAAAATATGGAAAAAACATTGTTCGAATTAAAAGTTTTTGTTGTCTAAAAAATTTGCATATTTTTTAGACAACAAATTTTACAATTGTACTTTATCAAAGACATACTTATAAATAACCAGATACTGTATATAAAAGGATACTGTAACAGATATCGTATTAATCAACCAAACTGCACCTCTAATGGCAGAGACATGACAAGCAATATCTGGGTCAATGGATCCAAATAAATTTCCGAAAACAATATAAAGACTTCCATCGATGTGAAAAATATGCTTAAAAATTTGCATATTTTGTTGAGACAATAAAAAACGTGAAACTCACTGGAGCAACAATAAAATTTAGAATTGACACTATTATATCCAAAATACTATTCGGCACCAATGAATAATTTAAGTGAATTAAGGTTTTTGTTTTAACATTTTTAATTAACCACAATAGTAAAATGTTCAATAAAATTGCTACAATTGGAACAACGATATTGTTAATGTAAACGATTTTAAACAATAAAGACATTTTTTAAAAGTTGAAAAAAACAAAAAACTTTTTCTAAAAAAAGTTTAGTCTTTCGCTACTTTCATTTTTAATTAAGAATTCATTTTTTTAATAAGGGAAACTAACCTTTAATTAATTTATGTCCCACCATTTTCATAAAAACACAGAAAAAGACGTATGTTTATTTAAAATTCATTAAATTAACTAATTTTAAATGCACGAAAAAATCCGACATAGAATTTCACTATGTTAATTATAAAAATTAATAAAAGTTTTAAGGATTTTTTAAATTTAATAATATTTGTAAATATGTGGCACAAATATTTACTTAATTATGACACATTTTAACATTTGAAGGAATTCCAAAAAATCTATGCAAACATTTTTCTGACATTCAAGAACCATGTTTTTTGGGATTAAAAACAGGCTTTTCACTTTTCTCGAACAAATTGTTAAAAAATTTTGAAAATCCTTTTTCTTTAATCGGAGGTGGAATTTTAGAAAGTGTCAAATATGCGATTTCTGAAAGTGTCAAGACTCGATTGATTACTGTAAAAATATTTGATTCATTTTGAAAAACAATAATATTTTTATCGATGAAAATTGAAGTATCAGAAGGATATGGAAGATCTTTGAGGCCATGAAATGTTGAAATATCTTTGTACCTAAATCATACAGTACAGTATTTTGAAATTATGCAAATTAATATTTTACCTAACAGTTTTTTGTTCATAATCAAACAAAAGTTTTATCAAAACAAGGATATCACTTTCGATGGAATTTTTCAACTTTTTTGGAAAATAAAAAAGTTGTCCATTTTGGTCACGAAAAAATGTTGAATAATCAGTTGATAAAGTTTCATATTCAAATTCATCAATGATGATAAAATCAGTGGCAGATATTCCACCAGATCGTAAACAAATAAATGGCTTTTCGGCACTCCTTTTATCCCCAGCAGAAAGGTACATTGTCCAAATTGATTTTGTTTCAATATAGCTTACATTAAAATCGCCAAATTTGCATGTTTTTTGGAGATCATTAATATCAAAATAAAAATTATTGGCATTAAATGGAACATGACCAAAAATAGCAAGCCATAGTCGGTTTGGGCCAACAATAAATCGGATTTGATCAGATGCAAGATTTACAGTATAATCATTCGATTGAATAATTTGAAGATTAAAACATTTAATACAAAATAATGAACATCGAAAAAGCCATGGTTCCATAAAATTATGGAAGTTCAAAATTTTAAAGGATTGAAGTTTGCCTGTTTCGAGATCGATGGAACAAATTTGATATCGATTTATTATTTCTGATCTCCCCTGAGGAATTGGCGAGTTTGTTTTCTAAAAAGAACGTATTTTAATAGCCTCAGGGCTTTTAAGGGGATGGTATTGGGGTATATGCCTTCTCAAAATTTTACAAAATCTTCACCGCTGTCGGCAAAACTCTTTGATATTTTAAGGTTTATTTTCCTCGACTGTCGGCAAAACATCAAAGCAAACTAGCCAGTACCTGCCGCCCAAAAAACAGTTTACAAAAATTTGTGTTTAAAAAATTATTCGAAAAAATGTCCTTGTAAAATAATTATGCAAATTAAAAACTCACAATACCGTATAACAGCAACCACAACTTTTTATTACAAATTCCAGGAGCAAGTGGCAAATTTTGATCGTCATGGGGATATAAACATTTCCATTTTGAATGAATTTTCTGCAATCCTGTCTTACAAAATATTTCCCATTCTCCAACAATAAAAATATCTTTTCGATAAATTAAATATTCGTTTTTGGTTGAAATTCCAACCGCAAAAACAAAATAATCAAAAATTCCAATGAGCCAAAGATTTTTAGGTTTTTGCGTAACAATTAACATTTTACAACAGCAAAATTTTTGCTGCTGTTGTAAAATGTACGAAAAAAACTATTTTTTCGGAAAACAATTCTTTCATTGTGTGTATTTTTTTTAAAAAGAAGGAAAAATTTCTGTTGCAGCAACGTTTTTTTTAAAAAGAAAACAAACAAATATTGCTTTAAAAAATAGGAGCTTATTTAACTGTTAATTCAAAGTACACACAATTTTTTTGTTTGTTTGAAACGATTAAACTGCAACAAATAAAAAAAACAACTTACAAGGGAACCGCGCGAAGTGATAGTCGAGTTTTTAAACAAAATATACTTTTTTGGGATGGTTTTAGGTCCCTAATGATAATACTAAAATATTACGTGCCCCTTTTTAGGTTTATGTACTTTTTCGGCACTTTGAAGTTTTGTACCCTCCTATCCAAAGGGGGGACTACGTGCTAAAAAAAGTGAAAAAAATAAAAAATTTTAAAAAATGTTAAAAATGGATGGATTTGTTACAGGGGGAGACCCACTTCATATAAATCTTTTTTGTTTACCGGTACTGAAAAGCAGGGAAGAAGAAGAGAAAAGAAATCGTGAGATTTTCCGATTTATCGAGTTTTCAAACACTGTTTTTTAGACAGCCAAAAAGGTTTAAAGGTGGCGGAACCTTTGATAATTTTTATTTCTCTAACGTTTTTTTGTAAGAATTTTCCTGACGATCAGGCAAGAGAGAACAATGGAAAAAGACCCTGATCTTCAGGGAAATTTAACGAAAAAAACGTCAGATAATTAAAAAAGTATCAAAAAGTCAACCTTTTTTGTCGAAATTTCTTTTGACAATCCAAATAAAAACAAATTTATTAAACGACAAACATAGTAAAATTGCAATACAAATTTGCATATAATGGAGTTTAAACATTAAAGAGTAGAGAAAGTGTTTATTATCAATGAAGTCATTACTCTTCCGTTCCTGGAAATATGCCCAAATACCAACACTTTTTCCTTTTTTTTGGTCTCGCAACGAAAACAGATGTGTACGGATTTGCCTCAATTAAAAGACACCGGTTGAGAGAAACTTGAATATCAGGGATTAAAAAAATTACGTAAGCCACCGCTTTCTTTAATTTTGCAGGCGGTGGCTTACGCCGGCTGAATGCATTATTTCTGATTTTTTCGAATTCTTAAAATCCAAACAGAAAATAAGAATTGTTCAGATATGACGTCATGGGGGAGGGAGAGGGTAATGACCGTGCCGCCTTTGATGTGCGGCATAAAGTTTCTTCGATTTATAGGGGGTAAGACTGATTTTCGGATGACGTTATATCTGGACGATCCTATAGTTTGGATTTTAAAAATTTGCATAAGCTGACTTTCAGCTATTTGTGTCCGATTCATGATTCAAAAAATGGTAACAAAAATGATTATATCTTTTTTATTACTAAAAATACCATTTTCTAACTGGCAATAAAATCGGAAATGTGCCATCTGAATTAATTGATTTGGAAGTTTTAATTTTTCGCGTCGAGACTTGCAACATTTTTTGTTTGTTCCCGACATTTCCTTCAAATAGCAATTTTCGCTTTTGTAAGAGTTTTTTAAAAAAAACTTACAAATTAAATAATTTTGCAGATGACAGACATTTTAAAATTGTTTCAACTGGAACAATCATACCATTTTCATCTGTTACATTTGTTTCCCTCAAATCAACTATAATGTCAGTTCCACTTATAAGAAATTTAAATTCATTCAAACTAATTATTTGTTCATGAAGACTCAAAAAATTAACTTCACAAAAAGCAACTTTTTGAAAAAGCTTTTGTACTCCATCTGGTTGAAATAGGCTTAGATATTTAGTAATCCAATACTTTTTTGAGAGAATTTCTTTATCATCTATCGATTTGTTTTCTTTAGAGCCTAATTCGTTGAAAATCCATTTGTCGTCTTTAATTATAAGTTCCTCAACAACAATAAATGGAAAATCTTTAAAGCAGAAAAACTTGGAAATTTGCATTAATTTTAATAATGTTTTTGGTTTTGCTGTAGTTTTGAGATAAAACAAAAATGTCTTCCGAAAATACATATTTTGCCTAGATGAAAAAGGAATATTCATAATGGTGAAGGAAGAAGAGAATAATTTTAATGTCACAAGTTTTATTTTTTTTTTCTCGGAACAACAATAAATAAAACAAGAAATTTTTGATTAATGAATTTTTAATGACACAAACACTTGAATACACCTCTAAGGAGCTAATCATAAAAAATTGTTTTGCATGCACATTTTGCCCTAAAAGAATTTGTGATTTGAAAAGACTCAAACAAAGAGGTTTGAGAAAAAATTTGAATAATTCTATGAAAATTCCTTCGAAAAAACAACGATGTACGACAAGAATAAAAGCTAAAAAACTAAGTAATCATTAATTATTTTATTTTTTACTACTGTATAACTCTTCAGAGACCACTCCTTGACAGGGAAAATTTTAAAAAATGGCCTAAAAACCCAATTTTTTAAATTCTTTGTGGTGCCCTGACGTTAAAACCGCCTCAAATAAAAATCTGTTGCGCCAAATTGAAGCCCTACATCTATTTTACAAGTTCCAATGACGACTACACCCATTGCTTATCAAAAAAATGACTTTCAGCGAGCCGAAAATGGTGCACTTTTTTGATGTTGTAGTAGTAGTATAACTTGAAGGTGCTCTATTTCAAGAACAAAGTAAAATTATGAAAAATCCTCCTGCCAAATCTTAGCTAATATATATATGATTAAAAAAAAGTAGTAGTTGAGTTTTTATCTCTTGAAATAAAAATTTGTATAAACATTTTCTCAGACACATTTTAGTGTTGAATATGACGTTGCAAATTTTAAACTGTTGGCAAATGAGAACCAGGTCTCCAATTGAAATTTCCTCCTGCCAAAACTTAGTAAATATATTTAAGAGTTGGATAAAAGCAACAGAAAACGTTTTCGGAGCATATTAAAAATTTGCATAAACTATTACGGCATACTGTCACTTTTGACACTCAAATCATTCTAGAATATGATTAAAACATCGGATACGCTTCTTTTCGCCCAGAAACTATTTAAAAACCTTAATTTTATTATTTCCAACCAATTTAGGTCAATATTTGTACAAAAATCGAAAAAAAATTTTTTGTGAGCAAAATCCACAGGGGGGACCACGTGAAAAATTCAAAAATATGAAAATTTTTATTTTTCTATTTTTTGCTTTAAATAGTTAGAAACATGTCTGATATTGCTTATTTTTCAATATTTATGCCTAAAATCATTAAAAAAATAAAAAAAACTCATTTTATACGAAAATATTTTTTTCGGATTCTGAATCCCGCTCCAGAATCCGTAAAACTTGATGAAAACATCAGGCACCCTCTCAATTTTAATCAGCGAGTATTTGGCTATCATTTGGTACCAAAATCACCTCTGTATCATCACTCTATGCAAAATCCACCTTAACCGGACAAAATAGGGGTAAAAAAGAGCCCGTGGCATATGTTTAATTGACATTGTCAGCGCAGTTTAAAATAAAATTCTATTTTATAAAGTATTATAAATTAAGAAGGTCATGACAAATATTTTTCCACAATAAACAAAAGTACAGTATATAGATTTAAAATAACAATAATCAGAACGACAAAATCAATGTTATAATTGAATTTAATGAATAGCTTTGAAACTATTGTAATACATATACATATACGTATTAAATTTTTCACTGTTCAAATTTGGAAATAAAATCTTTGGCATTTTCTTTGGTGGATTTGTAATGATGTAATCAATGAAGGATTCGAGGATACATTTGTATGTCGCTGATAATGGATTATGATAATATAGATTAACAGATACAGTTTCATTTTTCTAAATAATTAAGCAATTATGTTTAATTTAATATTTAATTAATGAACCCGAACCATCATAAAATCTGTGAATGAAGAAAAATCAAAAGCTTCAGAGAGATAATTCAAAAAAAATATATGCAAATTTTTGAGATTTGAAAGAATTTTTACGAGTCTTTTTACCGTATTTGCATCGAATGATTCAGGGCGACAGCATCTGAAGAAAAAAATATGCAAATTTATTGATTTTTGACATTAAAAACAAACTTACAGATTTACCTAAAAAAATCAATAAATTTGCATAAAAAAATATGCAAATTTATTGATATTTGACATTAAAAACAAACTTACAGATTTACTTCTGCTAAAGCAGAAAAGTTTTCAAGAAGTTTGTCACAGGTTACTGTAATGCCATTAGAATATATAATGCGACAATTGTATATATACAATATTTTTGGGTCACATCTAGAAGTAAGAAATTTAAATTCATCCCAAAGCAACGTTTGTTGAGCAATACTAATATGCCGAGGCTCAAATTTTGTTATTTTTGAAATTAAAGTTGATAAGATTAAAGTCGGATATGCAAATATAGGAAAATGAAGTGGACAATTTGCTATAAATTTATCAAAAAACCCAGAATTTTGGAATTTTTTCCATGTAGTAAATAACTTCATTGTCAGCTACAAATCTGTTATAATTATTAAAAATATCTAAACATTGAATAGGAATAATTGGGTATTTCAAGAAAAAATATTTGCATGTTTGAATTAACTTTTTCCAAGCTTTTCCAGAAGATGGAAAGGTATAAATGTATTTAATGATGGTAAAGGAAATTGAAAAATATTGACGACGTGGATTTTTAAAAGTATAAATTTTATTTGGATGTGGTGTAAGTACTAGTACTGGAGGAGAAATAAATAAACGATTTGAATAATTCATAATTTTGTAAAAGTTTTTTCAAATAAGTTTGAAAATGTCGAATCTCACAAACCACAATTGCTGTTTAGTCTAACCTAAGACAAACGCCAAAATTAGATTTTTTGTGACCTTTTACTGTCACATTTTTTGCAAATGATGTCCTCCGAGGAATATTCAAGTGTTTATGTTCTTGCAAAATTTGAATAAACTATCAATCACTAATTTTCTTTCAAAAACATAAAAAATTTCTCTTGGGGAATTATTAGGCATTAAAATGTGAAAATTAAGTGTTCTCTGAAAACATTATTTTTTATCTGACCCAATCAGTAATAAAAATTTTGCATAATTTATTTCATTCTACAATACAGATATACATGTATGAGATCACATTTTGTAATAAAAAAAGCAATAAATACAAAAATTTTGCTACAGTATACAAAATATATATTACAAATAACAAAAAAATAGATTTCGCAATTTTGTACAACAAAAATAATTACAGTAAACGATGATAATCTCGATGTCGATCAAGTAAAGCATTTTGATGAGCTTCAACCAAATGATTCCATTTTAAATGTTTCAACAACTAAAACATAATAAATCAATAAAAAAACAGTAATTTATGCAAAATAAACTTACTTTAATAATTGCCAAATCAATAAGCTTAAAATAAGGATTTGTTTGATTTTTTGTTGACAAATCATTCATTTGCATAAGAGCAATTCCAAAATGCCCTGAGGCGATGGCATTTTCAATTTGATTGATTTCTTTTCCATGAGAATTTGATATTTGAAGAAAATCCCTGCAGGCTTGAATAAGGTCCTTTTGGATTTTATTCAAATTTTTTGGGATTGGATTTTTTACAGGTAATTTTGCTGCAGCAAGTTTAAAATTTAAGGCATTCTTTTTAGGATTTTTTGGAGTTATGGAAATTTCTTTAAATGATTGTGTTAAGGATGGCCATTCTTCAATATCAAAGCTTAAATCGCTAATCACTTTTTGATCATTATTATTACTGTAAAAAGTGTACTGTTGTTGAATTGAAATATTCATATTCAAATTTTCATTGTTGACATTCAAGAAACCATGGAGGGTAATATCTGAAGGCAGGGGATTCTGGAATTTTTCATCTGGAATTTTCGGAAGATTTATTTGATATTCTCTAATTTCGATTTTGTTGTAATTTTTAGATTCATTGGTTTTAGATGAAATATTATTGATTTGAGAAGTAAAAGGTTCATGGAGTTCCATTGTTAAAGTAATAAAAGGTAATTCTCCTGTTGGTGGAATATAATTATTATTGTTAATGTCAGATGATGGAGGAGAAGAAAAAGCATATGCAATTATTGAATATTTACCAGGTAATAATGTTAACTGAAATTTATTTTAAATTTAGAACATTATTTAGTTAATAATTTTAGTGAGTTACTAAAGTTAATTATTGATATCTAATCTGCTCTAATAAGTCCAATTAATTAGGTTTATGGTATCTACGAAGAAGGTAGGAGCTACTATTATTTATTATTCGAATAAAACAGTAACTCAAAATAAATTTATTAATTCCGGAATTGGAATTTCCTTCCTTAAAACAGATCTAATTAATCCATGATCATAAAATGAAAAATTTTATGATCTTAAATTAATTAAGGTAACAGTTTAGTTTTGGATTATTTTTTAGTTTTTGCAAAATTTGCATATCCTAATTTGCCTTAGGCAATTCAAGATATGTAAAGAAACACAAATTTAAAAGAGATGCTTCACTTTCTGCTTTTTTTTGATTTCGCAAGAAAGTTCGCGAAGGTTAAAGTTGTTGAAAATCATGGACTTTCGCTTTTTTCAAACTTTTATAACATTAGAAAAAAACGAAAGGTCCTGAATTTCAATTTCTTCCAGCTTCGCGAACTTTCTAGCGAAATCATAAAAAGCAACACAAGAATGATAAATATTCTGAAATTTCATTGCATTTTTTTCATTTCTCAAAATGCTAAATTTTAGGTAAACCTCTTTGATTTTTAAGGGAAAATAAACTTACAACATCTTCAAATGTCGAATAAAAGCCATGAATAAATTTCTTTGATTCTGTAAAAACTTGGGCTCGAAGAATTGGAAACTCTTTTTCATGATTCATTTGAAATGAACATTTTGTTTCTTTTGTAACTAAAAATAAAAATCTTATATTTCAACAAAAAAAACAATAAAAAACTAACGTGTAAAAAAATAAATCAACTTTAAATAATCCGTTTTTTCACTATCATAGGAATGCAAAACCGTTTCAGCACTGACATTTTCGGGTAAAAAATTGTAAGAAATTTTCTTGAAATTTAATGCTAATCCTGCTGTTAAAGGCTTCAAAGTATTAGAAATTGTTAAAACATTATTTTTGTTTTCATCAACTTTTGGCACTTTTTGAAGAATTCCATAAAAATCAATTTCAATTTTAAATTTTGCAGATTGTAAATTTGCATCTGCAGAAGCCAAACGAAAAAAAATTTCATGGATACGTTTTGGCATTACTTTGATGAAATGGCTTTGAGTTTTGGTGAGTTTTTTAAAGGTGAGCCATTTTGCTTTTGTATGATCAACTTCTAAATCTTCAATGGCATGATTGATATGGACAATAGTTGGAATTTCTTCTTCTAAAGCTGTAATTTTGACAGCACATTGGTGACTTTTCTCTGGGGGCAAAAGAAAAAGCCGATATGGTTTATCCAAATTTAAGGTTATATCTTTTTGGATACGGTAGTTGTCTTCTTTGATCACTTTCGTTGGTTTAATTACAGTAATTGGAAGATAAAAAGTGCTTCCAGAATGTTCTGTATTAATTCCATTAATTTCTGCATAACTAATTGTACCAGGTTTAAAGGATTTTAGATTAAGCTCAACATTGAAGGATCCACTTTTGGCATCTGAACATCTAATAAATTTTTGAGCTTTTTTTGTTAGTTGTAATTCAACATTTTCGGTGGGATTTGATTGATTCAAAATTTCTACCGTATATTTTTCTTTGATATTTTTTTGACCTTTGCCATCAAGTTTAACAAAAATTCCAGTTTTGTCTTCATTCGAAATTTTTATTCGTTGATTACAGCTTTGAAAAAGTTTTGAAAAATCTGAACTTTTGAGAAATTTAAATGCCGCCAAAATTTGAATAATTCCATGTCCATATGATAGTTCATTGCCACTTTCAGGTAAACGGGTACTTTTGGATAATGCAAATTTTATAATTGGTGGAGAGTATTCGATGGCATTGTTTTTCAAAGCTGATAACAAACATGCAATTGACCCTGCGGCATTTGGGGCAGCAAAAGATGTTCCTCCGTGTAATTGTGGTTTTTGACCATAACATTCAGGAGTAGACAGAATTGCTTCCCCGGGGGCAATAAAACAAATTCCACGATCACCAAAAATATTTGGTCCTCTTGAGGAATGCCATGCAACGTTGTAAATGTTTTTCAGGGACGAAGAGCCAACCATAAAAATATCTTGCATTGAAGAACATCTTCTCTGAAGTGAAGAATAAACAGGACCACTATTTCCAACGGCATAAATAATTATTGTTCCATGCTTTTCTGTCATTTCAGTTATTTGATCTTCGTATTTTCTAAAAATTGCCAACTTTCAAAATAGATTTTAAAAAAGGTAGGGCCTTACATTGCTGTACATGCAAATGAACAATTTACAATATCTACTTTCATTTCAATGCATTTATCAAACTAAAAAACAAAAATATAAAAGCCATTTTTTATAAGACTTGAGCAACCCCTGGTACGATGTATAAAAGTCCATATTTTTTAACAATTTTTCGCCCATATAGGTAATTTTTTATGCTGAATCGAATGGCGCTTTCAGTTTTTGCATATCGGTGCGGGCCGAAAATGCGTCCCGCACCGGTTCGGTCTCAATTTCGGATTTTTGTAAATTTGGTATCATTCGAAAGCCCAGCTCACCCCGACCCATAATGTTTGATTTCTCATCATGTTGCACAACAAGTTATGCATAAATACGTAGATATGGTGTAATTTTTTTTATTTATTATTCAAATATGTCCAAAACACATTTTTATGATAGTTTCTATGATATTTTCAATAAATCGTATCAGTTGAGCCCCAAAATCCCCCTCAAAAATTTTTTTTATCTTGACTACTGATGTTGGGGGTATTGATGCACAACTTTCAACTCAAAAATCGACATTGGGGTCGGCGCCTAAATTTTTGATTTTTTGCGTGAAATCGGTACCAAATTTAGTGGGCTTTCAGAAAAAAATGAAATTTTTGGTGTCCGGGTGGGTCCTTGAAAAGTTATGGCCCGGCCCGCAAAAAGTCTTCATTTTTCAGATTTTTGATTCAATGCCAAAATTCAAATAGGAAGTTTTGGGAGGTTTGGTATATATTTTTGGACTCGGGGTGAGCTGGGCTTTCGAATGATACCAAATTTACAAAAATCCGAAATTGGGACCGAACCGGTGCGGGACGCATTTTCGGCCCGCACCGATATGCAAAAACTGAAAGCGCCATTCGATTCAGCATAAAAAATTACCTATATGGGCGAAAAATTGTTAAAAAATATGGACTTTTATACGTTGTACCAGACCCTCAAAATATTGCTCACTTTTTAAAAATAATGGCTTATAAAGAATTCTATGATATTTTTAAGGATTAATGGGAGTCCGGGGATAATGAACAAGGGAATCGATTAGACTATAACACGCAAATTGTAACGTGATATACTGTATCGTGTTCACCATTAGTTCAACCTTATTCGCTGTAATTATTAGCTGCCCTCTCACGCAATTGCCATTTTCAGCTTATTTTGGGTATATATATTAACATATTGTCCAATTCTTTTATCTTTAAATTATTTTTTTCTGTTATCAACTTTCTCACAGCAATTAATAGTTAAAAATGGTCAAATGATAAATAAAATAATACATTTCTAACCATATCGCACCTTTAGAAACAAAATAAGATATTTTGAAGATATAAGGAATTGTTCAGATCTGACAATTCCTTATATCTTATATGGTGTTTAAAGGGTAAGCCAAAATCTGACACTCTCATTAAAAGCGGCAAACATCAAATGAAAAAATCTGACTGAGGGGAAGTTGGGTTTGAAAATTTAGTTAAAATACCTGACGTCAGATCTGGACTGTCTCTAAACATTTAACAATATGTCAATATATAGGATATATCTAAAATGAGGTAAAAAAGTCACTTGCTGGAGAGGGCAGCTAATAATTACGGCGAACAAGTTTAAACCCATGGGGAACACGATAAAGTATAGCACGCTTCAATTTGCGTGTTACAGGTTTATCGCTTCCCTTGTAAAGTTTTGAAATTTTCGTGTTGAGACAAATCCGCAGGGAATTTCTTTGCGTATCTCCAACAATCTCTTTAAGAAACTTACAGCTTTTTTTAAAGCACTATGATTTACATGATTATTATTTCGGCTATCAGTAACTGTCATGGAAATAATTTGTGCCCCAGGGGCTAAACCATTTCTTTCTGGTTTATCTTGAAAGCAAGCTGCAGCAACTTGAGCAACACCACTGCCATGATCGTCAAATGCAGTAATTATATCTAATAAATTCCCATTATCATGAATTTTGATGCAATAACTCATAATATCCAGAATTGTGTCATGTTCATGTTCATCATTATAATTTGTTAAAACTTTAACATTTTCTAAATCTCCGATGAAAGATGTATCAATGCAAGCTTGCCACTTTTCACCATTAAACCAAACAATGCAATCTACAACCAATGAATCTTTTGACAAATCTTCGGTCGTTTTTAAATATTCCATGAACGCATCAGAATTCTTTTTGTTACTTCTGTCAAATTCAAGGGCTTCATTTTGTTGCAAAATGTAACAAATTAAAGGGCTCCTTTAATTGTTATAACTGTTAGGGTTAATTTAAATAAGAAGGTTAAATAATTATTAGTATTTATTCCACAAAATGAGAGCACTGCTCAACACCACGACTGCAATATTAAAGTGGCAACATTCAACAAATATAAAAATAGAAAAACAAGAGAGAGAGAGTGAAAAAGTCGTTAAGAGACCTTTAGCCAAACATACAATAATACAAGTTAACTTAACCCCTTAACACCTCCCCTAAGCTGTTATTCTTCAATAACGACGACGATGATTACGGTAGGAATTCTCATCAGCAGTTTCAGCTTCATGGAAAGAGATACGAGGGTGTTTAGAAATAGGACTCCTATTTCTACCAGGTTTAGCATCATATCGGCTCGTATGAACGCGCTTTCTGTCATCCCGACTTGAACTTGTTCTTGAATGATCACGAACATTTTGAGTGTCACCAAGGCTCTTGGTACCGACTACAACAGAAACTCGACGAGATCCAACAGCTTCGAACTTACGTTTTTCTTCTCGCAACTTAAACCCAGCTTGCACAATTTCAGACTTTTCAACTTTGCTTTTGGCAATTGCTTGAATCAACTTTGATTGACGATCATGAAGGACTTTATAATCAATTAGCAGCTCATTATAATCTCCATGTTCAACCAAACGATCGGCAATCATTACCGCTAAAGGAGCCTTTTCTGCTTCTAGAGCTTCAAGCTTATCTTCATATTGTTTGATAATCTTGCAGATATCTTCTTGATCTTTCTTGTTGCTCTTTTGACGCTCGATTAGCTTTGCTTCTTCTGCGCTAATAACTTTCACACCACTGGTGGTAAGTTTTTTACTCATATCAACGATGTTAATAAAAGTGTCCGCAGGATATCTGGCTGTTTGTACACGATTCCGACTTGATCTACGAGTTGGCACTACAGGAACTTTTGCTTTCGCTTTTGCTTTAGATTTTTTCGACGGAACTTTTTCTTTTCCAACGTTGCTTGGCTCGGACGAACTTTCGTCTCGAGAGTTTTCCAACTGTCCATTGCTTTTTTCTTTACCAAAAATTGTTTCACAAGCTTTACGAAGTTGATCACGATGTCTAAACCATAATTGACCGTAACATTCGACGACGTATGTGCATCTGCTTTTCTTTGATCGAATATATCCGGGTCTCCAGCGTGGACCTTCACAATACGATCTCACCCAAACCTTGTCATCTACTCCAAATTCATCCAAAGCCTTTTCTTCCCCTTGCATCAGAAGATGTACTTGGTGAATTGTCATCCGTGTTCGTAATTTTCGACCAAAAGCTGATTCAGCTGGTGAAAGTTTACTATTATCACATCTGGTCGAACGATGAACTAACAATGCATTAGCAACCGCCTCTTCCAGAGAATGTCCAGCTTTAACATGCTTTTCGGTAAATTCTTTGAATGTTCGAACGGCTCGTTCTGCAACACCATTACTTTGAGGATGAAATGGAGGAGTTAAAGTATGAGTAATTCCTCTGGACTTGCAAAATTCTTTAAATTCACCACTGGTGAACCCTGTAGCATTATCGCTGACTAATACTTTACAAATTCCAAATCTTGCAAATAAACTTTTCAACAATTTAATTGTAGTTTTCGAATCCGTACTTTTGCAGGGAAGAACTTCAAGCCAGTTACTTTTTGAATCAACCACAATCAACCAAAGTTTATCACGATATTGTGCATGATCAATATGCACTCGATCCCAGAATTCTTCTGCTTTCTCCCACGAATGCAATCTTTCCTTTTGTCCTTTGAATTCTCCATTACAAATTCCACATGATTGTGCAATTGCGGTAATCGAAGCATTTAATTGTGGGAACCAAAAATTGTCCTTGGCTAAAAGAAGCATCCGATTTCTTCCAACATGAACTTCATGCAGGAGTTTTAAAACATCACACTGTAATGCTTCTGGAATTACGGGTCGATCTTTGAACAGCAAATAACCATTCCGGCAAGTTAAGCTTTCTTTTCGGCTCCACCAAGCATTAAAATCTTTTTCCGCCGACTTCGGCCATCCATTTTTAACGAATTCCATGATCTTTTTCAAGGTTTCATCTTTCTTCGTTGCTTCCATGATGCTATCCAAATTCAAAGGGGAACGAATTTCTTCAACGGCATACATCCGTTCAAACTCTTCTTCTCCATCCAACATTTCAGCAGAAGGATCTTCCGTTGGATCTGGCAACCTTGACAAGCCATCAGCATTTCCAAATTCTGTTGTCTTACGGTATTCAATTGAATAATCATAATTCATTAAGATTATAGCCCACCGGGCCAATCTTTTGATTGCAATTGAATTATCTCCCGCTTTTGGCCCAAAGATTTTTACAAGAGGTTGATGATCTGTTAGCAAAGTAAAATGCCGACCCAGCAGATAATGTTCGAACTTCTTGACGCCGTAAACAATTCCCAAAGCTTCCTTTTCAATTTGTGCATAATTGCGTTCAGCTGAAGTTAACGTTCTTGATGCATTGGATATTACTTGTTCTTTACCATCAGGACTCCTATGATAAATAACTGCACCGATACCGTATTCACTGGCATCCGTTGCTAATACCAATTCCCTTGAAGGATCATAATGCGTTAAAAGTTCACCTTTTAACAATAATGCTTTGATATCTTCAAAAGCTTTTTGATGAAGTTCACTCCATGACCACTTTGCATCCTTCTTTCTCAACTGATTCAACGGTGCCGCCAAAGAAGAAAAATTTTGAATAAATCTACCGTAGTAGTTAACAAATCCAATAAAAGCTTCCAATTGTTTGAGGTTTTGCGGAGCAGGCATATTTTTAAACCCATTAAGCTTCTTGGATGATGGTCGGATTCCTGTACCATCAACTTCATGGCCCAAAAATTCGATTCTTTCTTTCAGAAATTCACATTTTTCCTTTTTCAATCTTAGGCCAAATTCTTTGAACCTTTTTAAAACTTGTTCGACTCGATCCAAGTTTTCCTCGACGGTTTTGCCCGCAATCTCCAAATCATCAATAAATTTGATCACACCTGGTATTCCTTGCAAGATTTTTTCCATCATTTCTTGAAAAATCGCAACTGCTGAAGCAACTCCAAATGATAAACGACAGTATTGAAATAATCCTTCATGAGTTGTAATTGTGGTTAGCTTTTGTGATTCTTCATCCAAGACCAATTGATGATATGCATCCTTTAAATCCAACTTGGAAAAATATTTGCCTCCATTAAGTTCATGGAACATATCCTCGGTTCGAGGCAATGGGTATTGATTAACATCAAGCTGCGGATTAAGAGTTAATTTATAATTACCGCATACACGAAGATCACCATCTGGTTTAGGGACGACTACAATAGGTGTTCCCCAATCTGAATGATCCACCCTTTTCATCACTCCAGCGTCCACCCTTTTATGCAACTGATTGCTTACAGGACTCCTGTATGCATATGGAATATTTCTTGCTTTTATAAAGACTGGTTTAGCATTATCGATGAGCTTCAACGATACTTTTTCTTTGCAAGTCCCCAATTCATCACGAAAAACTTCTTCATATTGTTCCAGCATTGCTTCCAATCGATCCACGGCTTCAACTTGATTACATGACTCATGCAATCTTTCTTCAGCTTTAATATTTAAAGATTTAATCCAATTACGGCCTAACAAAGCTTCCCCTTCTTTAACAATTATGACCCATAATTGCTTTGCTCGATCTTCATATTCTACCGTAACTTCGCTCATTCCCAAAACCTTGATTTCGCAATTGTAACTTCGAAGCTTGATCGACGTTGGATAAAGTTTTGGTGAACCCATTTCTTTCCAAACCTTTTCGTTGACTACGGTAGCGGCAGCTCCACTATCATGTTGAAATTTAACAGAATGACCGTTCAATTTTGTATCGATTACAATTGGAGGTGGAATATCCAAATCTGGTTCAGATGTTACATTCAAAACTCCATATAAACCATTCATATTCAAAGCTTCTGCTTCTGATTCTGCTTCTTCAACGAGATTTTGTCTTCTTGGAGGAAAATTTCTACTCCGTTGCTGATTGGATGATGGTTCTTGGATATTTCTGCTTTTACAAACTT
This sequence comes from Panagrolaimus sp. LJ2414, assembly GCA_024447195.1. Taxonomy (NCBI): domain Eukaryota; kingdom Metazoa; phylum Nematoda; class Chromadorea; order Rhabditida; family Panagrolaimidae; genus Panagrolaimus; species Panagrolaimus sp. LJ2414. The sequence goes on from JAMRXY010000023.1 coordinate 3,681,684, forward strand.
TTGCAAAATGACCTTTTTTCTTGCACTTGTTGCAAGTTACACTATTTGCCGGACAACGATCTTTACCTTTTGGATGGGCTCCACCGCAATAGGAACATTTGTAACCTCGACCAACAACATTCATGCTAAATGGTTTACCACCGGTATTCCCATTGCTTTTGATTTCTTTGGCCGTTGCTTTCCCTTGCTCATAACAAAAAGCCACTTCTTGAAGTTTTGATACTGTAGATTTATCTGCTGCTGAGGTCATAAGAAATTGCCTTGTTTCATCGCTTGCTAAACCTTTGAGTATTGCCAATACCCCAAGATCATCTGCTGTCATCTTATCCAATTTACATTGTACCATTAAATTTGACATATGCAAAAAATAATCTTCAAGCGACTGACCTTGTTGCTGCCTTTCATTGAAAAACTTGACCCGCAATGCAAAATAATTCGGTTTCTTCTCCAGCTTTTCCTTAACCTTTTCCATAAGCTCATCAAAATCCATATTTTGTGGCTTGGTGGGGGAAGTCCAATCGATGATCTTCTGTAAGTATTCTGTTCCAATGACTTGCAGCATAGCTTTTGATTTTGCTTTTCCATCTGTAATTTGTCGTTCCGACAAGTACATATCGAGTTGGGTCTCCCAAACATCGAATCTCACTTTACCATTGTATGCAGGAGGAGGCCAAACTGTTGTTCCAACCGTTGACATCTTGGTATCGCTTTTTATAGAAGGAAGTTCAACAAGATTATTTGTGGTGCTAAAGATATTCCCTAACCAATCGGACTCCGATTCGTCTCCCGAATCCAGCTTCAAGCGGAATTCGAATCCAACAACTGCTCGTCACCAAATATGTAACAAATTAAAGGGCTCCTTTAATTGTTATAACTGTTAGGGTTAATTTAAATAAGAAGGTTAAATAATTATTAGTATTTATTCCACAAAATGAGAGCACTGCTCAACACCACGACTGCAATATTAAAGTGGCAACATTCAACAAATATAAAAATAGAAAAACAAGAGAGAGAGAGTGAAAAAGTCGTTAAGAGACCTTTAGCCAAACATACAATAATACAAGTTAACTTAACCCCTTAACACAAAATTAATTCTTTTCTTTTTTTCTTAAAAAAATTTAGGTTTAATCAAGTTTTCCAATACTCATACTATCATATTTTTTGACAACTTAGATATTTTAGGAAAGAAGGTAATATAGGACTAAGCATGACAACGGATCTGGCCAAGCCCGGTCGGGCTGGATTTGGGCTTTTTTTCCACGGGCTGGGCTTTGATTTTTAAGGATTGCAAAAAAACACAAAAAGTGGAACTCACCAAAAATAAAAAAGCCCAAAAAGTTTATATAGGATTTCTTCCACCTTTTAAGGCTTCAAATTAAAAATTTGCATAAAGTTTATTATGAAAAATATCAATTTTTAAGAAATTTGCATTGCCGAACTCATTTTTTTAAAGAAAATGTAAACTTACAATTATATTTTCTAAAGCTGCACCGGAACATAATTCATAAATGGATTTAATTCCCAAATGCCATTTCCCAGATGGATTTTTCCATGTTGAAGGAATCTAAAACCCAAATATTTAAATACATCGCAAATGCAAATATTCTAAAATGCCAACCTTTAACAATCGACCAGTTAATCCTTCGACGACATTATCAGATCCAATTGTCTTCACAACAGAAGTATCAACATTCCCGGCACCCGTAAAATCAAAACTATCAATAACCTTTGGAAGTCCAGTTGAAGTTTTTTGCATTCCATCAAAACTTAAATCAACTCCCGTATCAAGAATCGCAATCAGCAGTCCTCTTCCATCAAATTCTGGATAAATTTTAACAAATTCTGCCTTAAAATTTTATTATTAATATTATTAATTTTAAAAGTAAAATATTTTACTTGTTGGGTAGCTTCTTTATTAATATAATCTTTTGGTAATGTTTCTTCTGGCATAATTAAATAGAAACAAAATAATCTGTATAATCAGGGATAACGGATAACGAAACTTTTTTTGTAAATAACCAATTTTTCAGCTCGACTAAAAAATTTGGGCAATTTATTATTATATTTTTTTATTTTAAAAGTACAATCAATAATGATCTTAATTTATATGTGAGTGAAGTTGTTATTATAAAAACCTAGGTCAACCCAATAATAGTTTTTTTCTTTCCCATCTTTCTCATGCTTTTGACCTTTTACAGTCTCTTCTTTCTTAACCATCCTTTTTGACTGTTTGTGGAGACAAAAAAATGTTAATAAATTATACTATAAACAATTCCATCAAATGGGTTATGTAAAATAAAATAAAATGTTTTATTAACATACTGAAGATAAACATGAACATTAAAGGAAATGTTTCATTTGCTGCTTTTTTGATTTCGCAAGAAAGTTTGCGAAGCTTAATGTTATTGAAAATCAGGGGCTTTCGCTTTTTCTAACTTTTATAACAATAGAAAAAAGCGAAAGTTTCTGAATTTCAATTTTTTTTTCAGCTTCGCGAACTTTCTTACAAAATTAGCAGCAAAATGATTGACCTGGAATTATTTATTAAAATAAGAAAAGACAATTAAATACATAGTAAATCATGTTCAATCAAATCAGTGTTACCGGCAGTTACCTAAAATTAAACTTGTTAACTAGTTAATATGTTTTTTTACAGAATAATACCGTACCACATTCTTTATGAAAATATCATAAAATTTTTTGCATCGACTTTCATCATTTTTAAAAACCAATGCGAAATCTTGGGATTCAATGGGCGAAAAAAACAAATAAAATGTTCTATAATTGGGTTTTACTGTAGCTAAATTATGCAAATTTATATTTATATTACCTTTTGTGCGACAAATTTCCAATCGAATAAAGCAGAAATAAGTTTAAATTCTAAAAACAAACAAATAAGTCCTAATTAAAACAACAAAATCAGATACCTTCAATGATTGGTTCTACCAGTATTAATTTAGAGACAGAATTAATCATTAATTTGCATCTTCCTTTAAATTGTACCTTTCCATTTTTATCTTTTGCTATCAGGGCTATTGTTTTTTGAGGAGGAGGATTCTAAATTGTAAAAATAACTAAAATGTATTTTTCAACAGTAATAATTAAACTTACTTCCTATTTACCAAAATAATAATTTTAACTGAAATGATCAGATTTTGTGCTCTTCGATTTAAACCTTCAAATTATAATACCAGATTTAAAAAGAATTACTCATCAAAAGAAAAAATTACAAACAAACTTCGACCCTCCCACTTTTCAACCAGAACTTCAACCTTCATGAACCAGCTCAAAATCAATATCTCAAACTTCGCGCAAAAGAAACAATTCAAACAACATCTAATGAATACCGAAATTGATCACTATTATTCTTAAATTTTTTTGTTTACTATTGTATATGTCTTTTCCATGTAAATTTTCTATGTATTTTTCAATTTTTAAAATATTTATTTTTTTGCCTCGTTCCACTACTCCGGTAGTCGGAGCGTATAAATAAAACTAAAAAAAACTAAAAAAAAAGAATAACTGTTTTGAGAAAGCAAAAAAAAACAACGACAGCAAAAAAATGATTTTGCGATTAAAAGCAAAAATGAGTCTATTTTTGTTAAAAATTCAAGATCGATTTGTCATAGTCAATCATTTTTTACTTTGACCGGTACATAAAAGAAAATATTTGTTTATCTTTTTAAAGAATCTCATTGCAATTTTCATTTCTCTCGCTTTGAACCTTTGATCATAATTTGTGCAGTGAGAAAAATGCTGTAACAATCGGGTTTTATCCTTTTGTTCTATTCATAGCAAAAAAAATTTGGAGGGCATGTCCAGAAAATTGAAAAAATTTGAATTTTAAGTTAAAGGTAGCGGACCCTTTGGTACTATTTTATTTCTCAAACGTTTTTTTCGTTAAATTGCCTTGATGATCAGGGTCTTTTTTCTATTGTTCTTTTGCCTGATCGTCAGGAAAATTCAACGAAAAAAAATTAAGTTCTAATTTTGATTGTAATTTTTCTTTATCAAATACAAAAGTTCTTTGTTGATACTATATTTTATACATCTGATCTAAAAACCATAATAAAAAATAATATACGAATCTTATTTAATTACAACATTTTATGAATATGTGATACAACCAATATAAAAATAAATAACCCGCAAGGTAATAATATTTATCAAAAATAAATAAATAATTTTACATTCAAAAGAACAAATCAAAATGGAAGAGATTTAATTTTACACATTATCCATTTTTTACCACAATATTCTGGCATTTCGCTTTGAAAATCTCTTAATGCAGTTTTCATTTGGGTACGGTATTGCGGAGTTGCATTATGATCAAAGAAAATTTTGAGTTGACAAAGTGGAGCAGAATTCTTCTAAAAAAAAGGGATACTGTAGAAAGTGAAATAGAAAAAGAAAAAAAAACATACTTTCAAAAATTGAAGAAATGATGGAACTTCTAATTCATCGTTTACAAATTTGAGAGTTAATCTTTGAATTTTATTTCCTCGAGTAAGTGTTGATAAGCGATGATTATTTGTTGCCATTACATGACATCGAAAACTAAAAAAACAGGATACTGTAACATGCATTTTATATAATAATAAACTCACGAATAATCTGTAACACTTGGAGAAGCTTCCAAAATTTCATCCAAAGTTGCATTTGTTCCATCAGGATGTGTAGCAAATGTTGCACCAAGCTTCAAAACTTTACAGCTATTACTTTCCATCAATTGTTTAAAAGTTTCCAAAGGAATTGTTTGAGTTTGTAAATGAATAATTCGAGGTTCAAATTTCAAACTCTTTAACAATGTTTCTCTTGTTGCTATTGCATTACATGATGAAAAAAATCCTTTGATCCAAAGATTTGATAAAGCTTGGAATGTTGCATGGTCAGGAGAACAAGAAACAGAAAGTTGATTGGATAAAGATTTCGGAGGATCAAAGTTGCAAATTGAAAGACTGTAAACAGGAACAAGTTGTTGCTGTTGAAAGAAGTATTTGCAAGTTTGGTAAAGTTTGAACCAAATATGAAATGGTGCAGTATCCATAATATATCGGAGGATTGGCTTTGGAATTGAAAAAGATTGTGGAAGAGGTTCAAATTCATCTACCGTAACTGTAGTATACGTTGTACCATCTGAAAAATAAACAAGGTTAAATAAGAGTGTGTAAAAAAGACAAAGATATGATACTGTAGTGTAAATACTACAGTATCCTTTCAAAAAAACCAACTTACGTCGATTACGATTATTTCGCAAAATCCGATTAAAACCAAAAAGTTCTCGATCAAATGCTGGAAGTTCATCTTTTCGACCCATATAAACAAAAGTTTTTTCACATAAAAAATTTGTTGGAAAATAATCTGACCAATTTTTATTTCGAATTCCAACAACTCGATCATAAGTTCGATGAACTTCAGTTCGTAATTCTTCAAAGAGTTTCTTTGGTAAAAAATCTTCAAGATCAAATTCCAAGAACATATTAAGAGGTGAAAAATCTACAGATGCAACGGAGAGAGCTTTAAGAATCATTTCTTTAATTTCCTCAGGACTTCCATGATTAAAAGCAAATGTTATAACATCGATCCACCATTTTGAGACAGGTTCTTCTCGATTTGCAAAATATTCAATTTTTGCAAGATACTTTTCACGCATTCCAAGATCTTCAATAAAGAAATTACAGTATCGGCAGTAGACAGAGAGAACCCACTGAAAAGGAGCAATTATTAGTTTATGAGTACAAAGTCAGACAAGAATAATGCGAATACAGTAGCTGAGCTGTAAATGTCACTTCGCACACACATCAGATTTGGATACAGTAACTTTTATTACACAAGGAAGCTCAAAATTATGATATCCATAATACCGTAGCTAAAATGAGACAAAATGCCTTAAAATACAGAAATACAATATTTTAAGGCATTTTGGAATACGCAATCAGAAATTGTGCTGCAACAGTCTCTGTTACTGTAGTCCATACTGGGTAAACCCTCTCTCGTAATTATTATGGATACGAGAAAGGGTTTACCCAAAAAAAGTAGGTATTCTTCATAACCAAGACCACAATCCATGTAACGCATTAAGCTATTTTTTCAACATGTGCCATTTTCATTCCTTAAGCTGCTAGAGATGCGTTGCACTTATTGCACTGCTTCTGCAACAGCTACCGTATCCAATATATCAACAACTACAATACTTACCATATCATTTCTGCTTTCCAAATACGAAATATAAGCTCTCCACAGCTTTTTATTAACAAATTCTCGAGCAATTCTTGCTTCAATATTTTGTCTAACAAAATCTTCATCCCACGAGGTTGTTAAAGCTCGAATCCATTTTTCTTCCTTTTCATAAACCCGACATAAACGATCATAGGTCTTCTTTGACTTTAAATAAGCTTTGTAAAGATTTGGAGGCACAGGATTTCCTAAAATTGTTAATCTTTATCACTACCTGTCACAGTAATATGTAATAGCAAACCTGTAAGTTGAATATACTGATGAAAAAGAGTCCACTATTTTGAGACAGGTTCTTCACAATTAGCAAAATAATCAATTTTTGTAGTTGAAGTATCTGAAGTTGCACTTTTAGTTGAATTTGATGGATGATAGTGAAGCTGCTGGAGATGGTTCAGTTTTTCGTGGTGGAGGTGGTGCAAGAATCAGATATAAAGTAATTGGAGGAGGTGTTGTTGGTACTAAATAAGGTAAAAATAATTATTTTACAATTACAGTAAAACTTTTGACATACCTTCCATTCTTCCAACAGGTCGATCAATATGAAAATATCCTTTTGTTGGCACAGATACAAATATTTGGCAACTATATTGTAAGTAATAAGGTAAAGATCAACCTTTGGCAATTTAATCACAGAGAGACATTATTAAAAACAAGTTTTATTGCAACAAAGGTAAAATCAATAACCACAGAGATACATTTAAAAAAAACAAAGTTTTACTGCAAAAAGGCAACATCAGGAATAACAAATAAACAGTCATAGAAAAATAAATTTTTAGGATTGGAGCCAACTGAAAAAAAGTTTGTTACATATGTTTTGTAAATGCTTAATAACAAATAACTTACAAATGTTCTGCAACTTCGTCAAGGCTTTGAAAACCATCCTCATCCATTAAATGACCATAAAAATCATTTTTTCTTTGCAAGCCAGCCCGATTAACAAGATGTGATATAAGAGCTTTCAAAGCGTTGAGATCTTTAGAAGCTGCTGACGGATCTACAAAAGAGTGTAAAAATATTGTACGAAAAGTAAACGATATCAATATTACCATCTGCAAATCTAACAGCTTTTCCAAAGTCTATTATCTTGAATTCCCCTGTTGCTTGAAAGAGAACATTATCAGTGGATAAATCACAATGTGCAATTCCATGTTCATGGAAAGACTTCACAACACTAATAAGCGATTTTATTGATTTTTTGAGATCTTGTTCTTTCAGTTCTGGCAATTTAACAAAATCATTAATTCTTTCTACGAAAATATAAATTTTTTCCTAAAGAAAAGTAATAAAATATCGATAAAAAGAAAAACTGAATGACTTACATTGTGTTCGGCCCAATCATAGACTTGCATAACACACCTCTGATCAACTATATTGCTTTCATTAAAATCTTTGTTGATTTGAAATTCTTTACAAATTCCCTAAAATAAACATGTATTTAAAAATCAGGAGAAGGAAAAAATGGTTCCTTACTCCTTCAAATGCGCTTCGATCAGCGTTCAAAATTTTTACTCCAAGTAAATCATTTCCACACGAAGCTTCACAGAATCGACCTTGTTCCCCTCTATCAAGTTCTTTTCCGATGACATATTCTTTTAATGATTTTGAAGTAATTTGAACCATACCTAAAAAGCGACAATCTAACAAAGGTAAAAAAGAAAAGCAAAGTTAACAAGAAAAAAACGAATTCCAAAAAACTTTAATAAAGATCGGTGTTAAACGCTGCTGCGCCAGAGTTTGCAAAAAAGAGATCAAACATTTCGTTGTAAGATTTCTTTAACTTTCAACTACCGTATCCATAGTGAAGCGAGAGTGGTTTATTTTACAATAATTGCAACATAAATTACTCAACATAGAAAAATTCTTAGGATCAAAATGAAAAGCCCATTCACATATTTAATTTTGAAATGCTTGCCGTCACACAAATTTTTTGTACAAAAACTTCCTTAAAATTTTATTTCGAACTTCAAATTTTAATAAATTCTTGGCATAAGTCCCAGAATTAAGAAAAAGCTCTTTTAGTTTTTTTTGTGTTGAATCTGACTTCCAGAGGATTCAGAAGGCCCCAACTTGATGTTAATAATGAAATTTTTTTTCCAGCCTTGACCCCAAGGGTGATTTTTGACCCCTAAATATTTTTGAACAATATAAATGATCTATGGTCAGAATGTCAAGGGCATTTCGATGGTGATAATGAAATTTATTTTGGGGAGGCCCTGACCCTGATCCCAGAGCGTATTTGTCCCATAAAACTTCTTTTTTAATATGACCATGTTCCTGGACCATATTTTATTGGGGTTTTGATGGTGATAATGAAAAAAATTTTGCAGATCTCCACGCTGTATAAAATTTGAACTAAAAATTTTTTCGCAAACAGTATCTTCATGGCACAAATTTGGCGACCAATATCAAAATTTTTTCTTTTTCTTTTTGGATGGCGACCAATATCAAAATTAGCATAATTTTTCGTTTTTGAGGTTTTACGTGATCTTTTGTCAGTTTTTCTTCAGTATTTTGATGGAATGACTCTCTCGATTAGTTATCTCGATATCGCTCAGGAAATTAATATGCAAATTTTTTAGAAAAAAAGTTTTTTAACATTCTTCGCATAGATCTCACCATAGTCCACTCACTCCTACTGACGAGATTTCCAAAAATGGATTTTTCTTTTTTTACGTGCTGATTCTGATTTCCTGTGGATTCAGAAGGTCTCAACTTTGGATATGTGGGAAAAAGTTTTATGTACAGGATATATAGGATCTTCACCATGGTTAATTAAGTGTCACATTCAGTTTTTGGAGAAAACTCGATTATCGTTTCGTGTGGTTATTTTGTTAAACTGCATCTTTTAAGAAATAATTTTGTATGTTGATTCAATTGTGCTTTTAATAAAATCCTTTTTATCGACAGGATGTCTTGCAAAACTTTTAACATACGATTTTAAGTCAGCAAAAAAAGTATATTTAAGCAAACGTACGTGTAAAGAAACACAAAAAGTCAACAATATATTTATTTTATTTATGATAAATATATCAATTTCTGTCAAGTCAGTAGGTCATAATACAACAGATTGGCTCGTTTGAACTAATTTTTCCTAGTAATTATTAGACTTCAAGGCCTAGGTTTTTGAATATCAACAAAAAAAACATTGTCATTTTTTTGATTTTTTCGATGAAATAAGGTCTGTTAGAGCTGTTTGTGGGTAATTCAACACTCAGGCATAGGTTGTTACCATTTTGGCAACATTTCAATTTTAGGGTGTTTTTGCCATTGCTGTTGGAAATTATATCTTTTATACAAAGCGTCGTACAACCTTTGAAATGACCTATAAATTTTTTGAGTGAACAATATTTTTGGCTGTGATTACTGTAAATGAATAATATTAATCATCTTCATTCAACTTGTTTATGTTGTTGTATTTTTTATTAAAAAAATTTTTAGAACAGAAACTTTTAATAAATATACAGTAATCTTTATTTCTAAAAAAGTTTAAGTAAAAAATATTGACAATGGTATATTATAAAAATATGAATAATAAAAGTTCACAGTGTTACAATAATAGGTCCTTTAAAAATAGAATCATAATCACCTAAATGAAATTTAAGTGTGATTGAACAAATTTGAAGACTTTGGTGTTTCCGGACTTCCTTTATTTCTTCAATTCCAGTCAACAATTTATTGTATTTTTTCTGGTAAGCTGATGTGAAGTCCCAAAACCAGAATGTTAAATTTCCACTTTTTTTCATATATTTATCAGTGAAATCAAAAATTTTCTGGGCTTCCAAGTCTAAATTCAGAATACCAATGGAACATTCAATCATTTTTTCAGTTTTCTTTATTTCCAAAAGTTGTTGAAACATTTCTGGAGTTACAAAATGTAGCTGAGTGCCGAAAAAGCTAAAATATACATTAAGTGATATTGTTTGTGTTTAACGGCATTAAATATCTATAGCAGCATTATACTTTTGAATCTTCGAGCTCGAACGAAAGAACTTTTTATGCAAATTATTGCACAATAAGTAAGCTCGAATGAAAGAACGAAAAATTCCTTATTGACCAGTTTTATTTTCTATTTGCAAGTTTTAGAAATTTGCCAATAAAATGTTGTCTCAAAAACTTTCTATAAACAGAAAAAATGAAATAATGTAGTAAATAGCCCATAAAAAGGGCTCAACTTCAGCTCTATAAAATTATAAACCACTTCTAATTTGATGCTTTTGTTAAACCTGCAATTTTCGATTTTTTTCGTGCCCGATAAAATTAATTTTTTATCCTTCTGAAGATGTTAAAAAAACTAAAACAATGCTTTTAAAATTAAGCCATTTATAAAGATGTTCAAAGTGTTTTTTAAATTTTAATTTTTTGAAATACAAAAAATTTCTTTAATAAACCCTGTTTTGTGTGACGCGAAACAGAAAAAATAATAAACTTACTTAAATTTATTCATGTTTTGCATATTTTCAAACAAAAAACTTAAAAAGCTGAGATCCACATGTACTATTCTAATTTCTTTAATCGTGTTTGGCAAATACTGAACTATAAAATCCGTATTTTTCCATTCAGTATGAAATTGTTGAAGTTGAGTCAAATCCAAATTTGATAAAAATTGTTGCACATATTTCGGTGGATTTTCTATTTTCAACTCAAATAACTTCCAAACCTTTATGGATTTAAATATCGTTGAAACTTTTTTATTATCTTTTCCGCTGTTCCATAAATATTGATGATACCCCAAATATGAATTATTTGAATAAAATTTAATAATCCATTGAATTCTTGTTTTTTGATAGGGATGACTGTTATAAAATGAAAGTTCTTGTAAATGACAGAAACCATGCCGAATTTGAAGAATTCTTAAATATTTGCATGCTAGCATAAGTTTTTGTGATAAAAACATATTACAATTTTTTGCAATGTATTTAATAATAAAAAAAGGGAAAGGAAAATTTTGATAATTTAAGTTATCAGAATTTATCAATTGTTCAAAATTATCAATAATATTAAAATATTTCCACATTGTAATATTATGCAAATATTAATGAAATAATTGTAAAACTGCCAAAATATTTGTTGTTAATTTCAACTATTTTATGCCATGGCAAACTAGAGGATGCAAGATTTGGAATGCTTTTTTGCTTCGTGGCAAGAAAGTTGTGACACACACATAATCCTAAACAAAGAACAGAAACATCGACGGAGCTAAAAAAAGCAAAACGAGGAAGAGCAGAAAAACTTGTGCCACACAACAAACTATGTTTGTCGGTATATTTTATTCCAAGGCTTTTTTCCTAAATGAATCATTGTGAGAAGTTGAAAATTTGAATGTTAAGTGCTTAATTTAATTTTTGAGTTTGAGGTTCTTGGCACAAAAGTATAATACCTTTTTTTATTCATTGAAAATCAAGTTTTCTAAAAATGTGATACAACCAATATAAAAATAAATAACCCGCAAGGTAATAATATTTATCAAAAATAAATAAATAATTTTACAAACAGTATCAAAAATATGATGATTCATTAAAAGTTGAACAAATTTTTTCCTTTCTTCATTATCAAGTAATTCAATCCAAGCACCTGAAATTTCTGCTAAACTTGATTCATGACTTTCAGAAATTTCTTTAAACAATGGAGGCAAAAATCTGTGTTCTATTAAATCTTTTTTGCAGGTGTTAACCTAAAATAAAATTTAAAACTTGTTTTTAAACAGTAATACCGTACCCCTTCCTTTATCAATATATATTATATTCTAAAATATCTAACCTTCAACAATCGACCTGTTAATCCTTCTATGACATTATCAGAGCCAATTGTCTTCACAACAGAAGTATCAACATTCCCGGCACCCGTAAAATCAAAACTATCAATAACCTTTGGAAGTCCGGTTGAAGTTTTTTGCATTCCATCAAAACTTAAATCAACTCCCGTATCAAGAATCGCAATCAGCCGTCCTCTTCCATCAAATTCTGGATAAATTTTAACAAGTTCTGCCTTAAAATTTTATTATTAATATTATTAATTTTAAAAGTAAAATATTTTACTTGTTGGGTAGCTTCTTTATTAATATAATCTTTTGGTAATGTTTCTTCTGGCATAATTAAATAGAAACAAAATAATCTGTATAATCAGGGATAACGGATAACAAAACTTTTTTTGTAAATAACCAATTTTTCAGCTCGACTAAAAAATTTGGGCAATTTATTATTATATTTTTTTATTTTAAAAGTACAATCAATAATGATCTTAATTTATATGTGAGTGAAGTTGTTATTATAAAAACCTAGGTCAACCCAATAATAGTTTTTTTCTTTCCCATCTTTCTCATGCTTTTGACCTTTTACAGTCTCTTCTTTCTTAACCATCCTTTTTGACTGTTTGTGGAGACAAAAAAAATGTTAATAAATTATACTATAAACAATTCCATCAAATGGGTTATGTAAAATAAAATAAAATGTTTTATTAACATACTGAAGATAAACATGAACATTAAAGGAAATGTTTCATTTGCTGCTTTCTTGATTTCGCAAGAAAGTTTGCGAAGCTTAATGTTATTGAAAATCAGGGACTTTCGCTTTTTCTAACTTTTATAACAATAGAAAAAAGCGAAAGTTTCTGAATTTCAATTTTTTTTTCAGCTTCGCGAACTTTCTTACAAAATTAGCAGCAAAATGATTGACCTGGAATTATTTATTAAAATAAGAAAAGACAATTAAATACATAGTAAATCATGTTCAATCAAATCAGTGTTACCGGCAGTTACCTAAAATTAAACTTGTTAACTAGTTAATATGTTTTTTTACAGAATAATACCGTACCACATTCTTTATGAAAATATCATAAAATTTTTTGCATCGACTTTCATCATTTTTAAAAACCAATGCGAAATCTTGGGATTCAATGGGCGAAAAAAACAAATAAAATGTTCTATAATTGGGTTTTACTGTAGCTAAATTATGCAAATTTATATTTATATTACCTTTTGTGCGACAAATTTCCAATCGAATAAAGCAGAAATAAGTTTAAATTCTATAAACAAACAAATAAGTCCTAATTAAAATTACAAAAAATCAGATACGTTCAATCAAGGGTTCTACCAGTATTAATTTTGATAAAGAATTGATCATTAATTTGCATCTTCCTTCAAATTGTATTTTTCCATTTTTATCTTTTGCTATCAGGGCTATTGTTTTTTGAGGAGGATTCTAAACTGTGAAAATAACTTAAATGTGTTTTTCAACAATAATAATTAAGCTTACTTCCATTTTACCAAAATAATAATTTTATCTGCAATGATCAGATTTTGCCAACAACAGCAACAAGAATAACTCTTTTGAGAAAGCAAAAAATAACAACGACAGCAAAAAATTGATTTTGCGATTAAAAGCAAAAATGAGTCTATTTTTGTTAAAACTTGAAGTTCGATTTGTCATTGTCATTCAGTTTTTTCTTTGACCGGTGCACAAAAGAAAATATTTGTTTATCTTTTTAAAGAATCTTATTGCAATTTTCAACTCTCTCGCTCTAAACCTTTGATCATAATTTATGCAGTAAGAAAAATGCTGTAGAAATCGGGTTTTATCCTTTTGTTCTATTCATAGCAAAAAAATTTGGATGGCATACCCAAAAAATTGAAAAAAACTGATTTTTTTTATCATGGTTATTTTACTCAAGTTTTACAATTTCCTTACACCGAAAACAAGAAAAAAAATTAAAGATGTATCTTTGAATTTTAAGTTAAAAGAAGCAGACTCTTTGGTACTTTTTTGTTTCTAACCGTTTTTTCCGTTGAATTTCCTTGACCATCAGGGTATTTTTTCTATTGTTCTTTTGCCTGATTGTCATGAAAATTCAACGAAAAAAAACGTTAGAGAAATAAAAAAAGCATCAAAGGTTCTGCTCCCTTTAATGCTCGTTTCCATTGTTTATCAAATACAAAAGTTCTTTGTTGATACTGTATTTTATACATCTGATCTAAAAACCATAATAAAGAATAATATACGAATCTTATTTAATTACAACATTTTATGAAAATGTGATACAACCAATATAAAAATAAATAACCCGCAAGGTAATAATATTTATCAAAAATAAATAAATAATTTTACATTCAAAAGAACAAATCAAAATGGAAGAGATTTAATTTTACACATAATCCATTTTTTACCACAATATTCTGGCATTTCGCTTTGAAAATCTCTTAATGCAGTTTTCATTTGGGTACGGTATTGCGGAGTTGCATTATGATCAAAGAAAATTTTGACTTGACAAAGTGGAGCAGAATTCTTCTAAAAATGAGATATTGTAGAAAGTAGAAATAGAAAAAAAACATACTGTCAAAAATTGAAGAAATGATGGAACTTCTAATTCATCGTTTACAAATTTGAGAGTTAATCTTTGAATTTTATTCCCTCGTGTAAGTGTTGATAAGCGATGATTATTTGTTGCCATTGAATGACATCGAAAACTAAAAAAACAGGATACTGTAGCATGCATTTTATATAATAATAAACTCACGAATAATCTGTAACACTTGGAGAAGCTTCCAAAATTTCATCCAAAGATGCATTTGTTCCATCAGGATGTGTTGCAAATGTTGCACCAAGCTTTAAAACTTTACAGCTATTACTTTCCATCAATTGTTTGAAAGTTTCCAAAGGAATTGTTTGAGTTTGTAAATGAATAATTCGAGGTTCAAATTTCAAACTCTTTAACAATGTTTCTCTTGTTGCTATTGCATTACATGATGAAAAAAATCCTTTGATCCAAAGATTTGATAAAGCTTGGAATGTTGCATGATCAGGAGAACAAAAAACAGAAAGTTGATTGGATAAAGATTTTGGAGGATCAAAGTTGCAAATGGAAAGACTGTAAACAGGAACAAGTTGTTGTTGTTGAAAGAAGTATTTGCAAGTTTGATAAAGTTTGAACCAAACATGAAATGGTGCAGTATCCATAATGTATCGGAGGATTGGCTTCGGAATTGAAAAATATTGTGGAAGAGGTTCAAATTCATCTACCGTAACTGTGGTATACGTTGTACCATCTGAAAAAAAGAAGTTAAAATAAGTAAGTAAAAAAGACAAGGATATGATACTGTAGTTTAAATACTACAGTATCTCAAAATTACGGTATCCTAAATACCGTATACTACAATGAGTTAAAAAAAAGCACTGAAATGCAGTACTTCATGGCATTTTGGAATACACAGCAGCAACAATTAGCGTTACTGTAGCAAAAATTGGGTAAACCCTCTCTCTTAATTGTCTGTGATACTGAAAATCCGTATTCCTATGTATATGCAAGACAACAATGCATGCATGTCACAGCTAATGCTGTTTTTTCAGCAGCAAACAAAATATGGTATTTTCATTCTTTAAGCTTCTAGAGATATGCTGCATTTGCAGCACTGTTTCTCCAACAGTTACCGTATCCAATGTATCCCTAACTACATTACTTACCATATCATTTCTGCTTTCTAAATATGACATATAAGCTCTCCAAAGCTTTTTATTTACAAATTCTCGAGCAATTCTTGCTTAAATATTTTGTTTAACAAAATTTCATCCCATGAGGTTGTTAAAGCTTGAATCGATTTTTCTTCCTTTTCATAAGCCCGACATAAGTGATCATAGGTCTTCTTTGATTTTAAATATGGTTTGTAAAGATTTGGAGGCACAGGATTTTCTAAAATTGTTAATCTTTATCACTACATGTAACTATGATAATACCAAACCTGTAAGTTGAATATACTGATGAAAAACAATCCACTATTTTGAGACAGGTTCTTCACAATTAGCAAAATATTCAATTTTTGTAGTTGAAGTATCTGAAGTTGCACTTCTAGATGGATTTGATGGTTGTTGGTGAAGCTGATGGCGATGGTTCAGTTTTTCGTAGTGGATGTGGTGCAAGATTCAGATATACAGTAATTGTTGGATGTTTTGTTGGTACTAAATAAGATAAAAACAATTATTAAACAAATACAGTAAAACTTTTGACATACCTTCCATACTTCCAACAGGTCGATCAATATGAAAATATCCTTTTATTTGCTCAGATACAAATATATGGCAACTATATTGTAAGTAATAAGGTAAAGATCAACCTTTGGCAAATTAATCACAGAGAGACATTATTAAAAACAAGTTTTATTGCAACAAAGGTAAAATCAATAACCACAGAGATACATTTCATAAAACAAAGTTTTACTGCAAAAAGGCATCAGGAATAACAAATAAACAGTCATAGAAAAACAAATTTTTAGGATTGGAGCCAACTGAAAAAAAGTTTGTTACATATATTTTGTAAATGCTTAATAACAAATAACTTACAAATGTTCTGCAACTTCGTCAAGGCTTTGAAAACCATTCTCATCAATTAAACGCTTAAAGAAATCGTTTTCATGATTGAAATTGGAGTTTCCCATAAAAAAAGAAAGAAATGCTTTTAATTGCTGAAAATCTTCATCAATCTTAAATTTACGGTATGCAGCATCTAAAAAGAGTGTAAAAATATTTGATAAAAAACAAATGATATCAATATTACCATCTGTAAGCCTAACAGCTTTTCCGAAATCAATGATCTTAAAATCACCTGTTGCTTGAAAGAGAATGTTATCAGAGGATAAATCACAATGTGCAATTCCATGTTCATGGAAAGACTTCACAACACTAATAAGCGATTTAATAATTGTTTTGACTTCTTGTTCAGCAAATGATGGTGTTTCAGACTCATGTTGAACCATTTCCATAAAAATATAAATTTCTTTCTAAAGAATATTAATAAAATATCGATAAAAAGAAAAACTGAATGACTTACATTGTGTTCGGCCCAATCATAGACTTGCATAACACACCTCTGATCAATTTTATTGCTTTCATTCAAATCTTTGTTGATTTGAAATTCTTTACAAATTCCCTAAAATAAACATGTATTTAAAAATCAGGAGAAGGAAAAAATGGTTCCTTACTCCTTCAAATGCGCTTCGATCAGCGTTCAAAATTTTTACTCCAAGTAAATCATTTCCACACGAAGCTTCACAGAATCGACCTTGTTCCCCTCTATCAAGTTCTTTTCCGATGACATATTCTTTTAATGATTTTGAAGTAATTTGAACCATACCTAAAAAGCGACAATCTAACAAAGGTAAAAAAGAAAAGCAAAGTTAACAAGAAAAAAACGAATTCCAAAAAACTTTAATAAAGATCGGTGTTAAACGCTGTTGCGCCAGAGTTTGCAAAAAAGAGATCAAACATTTCGTTGTAAGATTTCTTTAACTTTCAACTACCGTATCCATTGTCAAGTGAGACTGGCTTATTTTAAAATAATTGCAAAATAAACTGTTCAAGACAAAAAAGTTCAAGGAACAAAAAGAAAAAGCAAATTCAAAGATTTTTTTTAGAAATGCCGTCTGATAAATTTTTTTGCCGAAAACTTCACTAAAGGTTTATTTCGAGCTTCAAATTCAATATATTCTTGGCATAAGTCCCAAAATTCCAAAAAAAAAGTTCACATTATCTATAGTAAGTTTTTCAAAGGGATTTCGATGGAATGGCTCTCTGAGTGATCTCTATATCGCCGCTGGAGATGAATATGCAAATTTTCATAAAAATAGTTTTTTAACATTATACATGAGTAATAGGCAGTTTTTCATGGAGATTCAGATGGCATATGTATCCAAATCGGTGATCCCCTCAGGGAGCTAATATGCAAATTTAAAAAAAAATTTTTACGATCTTTGGTCATTTTTCATGGAGATTTTAATGACACCGGTCTTTGTATCTATAATCTCCTCATGGAATGATTATGCAAACTTTTCAAAATATTTTTTTTCTTTTTTTGTCATTTCAATGGCCGAGCTGGATTTGAATTTATGGCAGAACCCCTTGGGGGCTTCAGTAAAGCAGTGAAAGATGATATGCAAATATTTTATATTTTTGCTATTGTATGGCGGCCGAGCTCGCTAATTACTCAATACAAAAGAGTTCGCAATGGTATTCGGTAATTGGGTAATATCACCTAAAATGATAAATACGTGAATAAGGAAGTGCTGATAAAAATGATGTCATCAAAGTTGGAAATCTTTGAGCTAAAATATGGGAGAACTCTGTAGATGTTGATACTTTGCTCTTGGATGCTCATGATCCTGAAGAGGATAAAGTTGAATTTGTAAAAGTTGTTTTTGGAAAAGCTTTAGTCGAATCCAAATATTTATGAATTCCTGTGATTTACGAAAGCAAAGAAGCTGAAGTTCTTCCGATGATTGGAAATGAATCTTAGGTAGTTACCAATTTGGCAACATTTCAATTTTGGGGTGTTTTTCGCAAAAAATTCTTCATTTGTGTTGAAACTTTATCTTTTTTACAAAGCTTCAAACGACCTTTGAAATGACCTATAAATTTTTGGATGAACAAGGATTCTGGGTGTGATTACTGTAAATTAATAATCTTAGTCATCTTATTTCGACTTTTTTACTGTTGTTGTATTATTTTTATTAAAAGAATTTTTTTTTGTAGAAATTTTAAATTTATATACAGTGATCTTTATTTCTAAAAAAGTCAATGTAAAAAACTGTTGAAATAATACAAAATATTCGTTCAAAGTATAACAATAATAGGTTTTTTTAAAATAGAATTATAATCACCTATTTGAAATTTAAGTGTGGTTGAACAAATTTGAAGACTTTGGTGTTTCCGGAATTCCTTTATTTCTTCAATTCCAGTCAACAATTTATTGTATTTTTCTTGGTAAGCTGACGTGAAGTCCCGAAACCAAAATGTTAAATTTCCATTTTTTTCCATATATTTATCAGCGAAATCAAAAATTTTCTGGGCTTCCAAGTCTAAATTCAGAATACCAATGGAACATTCAATTATTTTTTCAGTTTTCTTTATTTCCAAAAGTTGTTGAAATATTTTTGGAGTCACAAAATGTAGTAGAGTTCCAAAAAAGCTAAAAAAAATACATTTAGTGATATTGTTTGTGTTGAACGGCATTCAATATTAAAAGCGGCAACTGTATGGTTTTCTATAGAGATGCAAATAAAAGATTTCTTTATTCCAAAAGCTTTTGCGATTTTTTGATCCGAAATTCTTCATTGCTTAACTACTATATATTTTTTTATATTTTTTCGTTCAGTACATCTTTTTAAAACAATTTTATACTGCTCATTCTTTTAATTTGAAATGTTTTTATTTATACAGCAGCATTGAGAAGTCAATTTTTCAACGTGGCTCAAAAAAGCTTATTTGGGGTAGTCAAACTCCTATGACGTAAAAGTGTGGAGAGGGAATAGCGTTATCCCATCAAAATTAAGCAAAAAACAAATCAGAAGTGTATTACAAATAAAGATAAGACAATCCAAACAAATTTGGAGTGTTTTAGTTCATAAAAAGGTGCCGTTTAGGGGCCTAGAAAATTAGCATATTAATATCTTGCTAATATCTCGAAAACTTTCAATCAGCATAAAAAGCGGAGTAGTAAAGTAAATAACCCATAAGCAGGGCTACATTTCACTACCTACAGGATTGTTACTTTTGATTAATCCGCAATTTTCGATTTTTCGTGCCCGAGAAGATTATTTTTTTATCCTTCTGAAGATGTTATAAAAAACTTAAAAAATGTTTTTAGACTTGAGCTATTTATAAAAATATTTTATTTGTTTCTTAAATTTCGATTTCTTGAAACAGACACAATTTCTTTTTTTGATAAAGCCTGTTTAATTTGAGACAACAAATAAAAATAATGAACTTACTCAACTTTATTCATGTTTTGCATTTTTTCAAACAAAAAACTTAAAAAGCTGAGATCCACATGTAATATTCTAATTTCTTTGATCGTGTTTGGCAAATACTGAACTATAAAATCCGTGTTTTTCCATTCAGTATGAAATTGTTGAAGTTGAGTCAAATCCAAATTTGATAAAATTTGTTGCACATATTTCGGCGGATTTTCTATTTTCAACTCAAATAACTTCCAAACCTTTATGGATTTAAATATCGTTGAAACTTTTTTATTATCTTTTCCGCTGTTCCATAAATATTCATGATAACCCAAATATGAATTATTTGAATAAAATTTAATAATCCATTGAATTCTTGTTTTTTGATAGGGATGACTGTTATAAAATGAAAGTTCTTGTAAATGACAGAAACCATGCCGAATTTGAAGAATTCTTAAATATTTGCATGCTAGCATAAGTTTTTGTGATAAAAACATATTACAATTTTTTGCAATGTATTTAATAATAAAAAAAGGGAAAGGAAAATTTTGATAATTTAAGTTATCAGAATTTATCAATTGTTCAAAATTATCAATAATGTTAAAATATTTCCACATTTTAATATTATGCAAATATCAATAAAATAATTGTAGAACAAACAAAATATTTGTTGTTATTTTCAACTATTTTATGCCGTGGCAAACTAGAGGATGCAAGATTTGGAATGCTTTTTTGCTTCGTTGCAAGAAAGTTGTGACACACATAACACATATAATCCTAAACGAAGAAAAGAAACATCGACGGAGCCAGAAAAAGCAAAACGAGGAAGAGCAGAAAAACTTGTGCCACACAACATGTTTGTCGGTATATTTTATTCCAAGGCTTTTTTCCTAAATGAATCATTGTGAGAAGTTGAAAATTTGAATGTTAAGTGCTTAATTTAATTTTTGAGTTTGAGGTTCTTGGCACAAAAGTATAATACCTTTTTTTATTCATTGAAAATCAAGTTTTCTAAAAATGTGATACAACCAATATAAAAATAAATAACCCGCAAGGTAATAATATTTATCAAAAATAAATAAATAATTTTACAAACAGTATCAAAAATATGATGATTCATTAAAAGTTGAACAAATTTTTTCCTTGATTCATTATCAAGTAATTCAATCCAAGCAGCTAAAATTTCTGCTAAACTTGATTCATGACTTTCAGAAATTTCTTTAAACAATGGAGGCAAAAATCTGTGTTCTATTAAATCTTTTTTGCAGGTGTTAACCTAAAATAAAATTTAAAACTTGTTTTTAAACAGTAATACCGTACCCCTTCCTTTATCAAAATATCATAAAATTTTTGGCAACGACTTTCATCATTTTTAAAAACCAATGCGAAATCTTGGGATTCAATGGGCGAAAAAACAAATAAAATGTTCTATAATTGGATTTTACTGTAGCTAAATTATGCAAATTTATACTTATATTTCCTTTTGTGCAACAAATTTCCAATCAAATAAAGCAGAAATAAGTTTAAATTCTAAAATCAAACTAATAAACCAAAATTAAAATAACAAAAATCATATACCTTCAATCAAGGGTTCTACCAGTATTCATTTAGAGACAGAATTGATCATTAATTTGCATCTTCCTTCAAATTGTATTTTTCCATTTTTATCTTTTGCTATCAGGGCTATTGTTTTTTGAGGAGGATTCTAAATTGTAAAAATAACTTAAATGTATTTTTCAACAGTAATAATTAAACTTACTTCCATTTGACCAAAATAATAATTTTAAGTGAAATAAACAGATTTTGCCAACAACAGCAAGAGGAATAACTGTTTTGAGAAAGCAAAAAATAACAACGTCAGCAAAAAAATTGATTTTGCGATTATAAGCAAAAATGAATCTATTTTTGTTAAAAATTCAAGTTCGATTTGTCATAGTCATTCATTTTTTTTCTTTGACCGGTGCATAAAAGAAAGTATTTGTTTATCTTTTTAAAGAATCTTATTGCAATTTTCAACTCTTTCGCTCTGAAGTTTTGATCATAATTTGTGCTGTGAGAAAAATGCTGTAGCAAAAAAAATTTGGAGGGCATGTCCAGAAAATTGAAAAAACTGATTTTTTTTTCATGGTTATTTTGATCAAGTTTTACGATTTCCTTACACCGAAAATCAGAAAAAAAAATTAAAGATGTACATTTGAACCTTAAGTTAAAGGGAGCAGACCCTTTGGTACTTTTTTGTTTCTAACCGTTTTTTCCGTTGAATTTCCTTGACGACCAGGGTCTTTTTCTATTGTTCTTTTGCCTGATCGTCAGGAAAATTCAACGAAAAAAATTAATTCTAATTTTGATTGTAATTTTTCAAGTATCAAATACAAAAGTTCTTTGTTGATACTATATTTTATACATCTGATCTAAAAACCATAATAAAGAATAATATATCTCATTTAATTACAACATTTTATGAAAATGTGATACAACCAATATAAAAATAAATAACCCGCAAGGTAATATTATTTATCAAAAATAAATAAATAATTTTACATTCAAAAGAACAAATCAAAATGGAAGAGATTTAGTTTTACACATAATCCATTTTTTACCACAATATTCTGGCATTTCGCTTTGAAAATCTCTTAAAGCAGTTTTCATTTGGGTACGGTATTGCGGAGTTGCATTATGATCAAAGAAAATTTTGAGTTGACAAAGTGGAGCAGAATTTTTCTAAAAAAAAGGGATACTGTAGAAAGTGAAATAGAAAAAGAAAAAAACATACTTTCAAAAATTGAAGAAATGATGGAACTTCTAATTCATCGTTTACAAATTTGAGAGTTAATCTTTGAATTTTATTTTCTCGAGTAAGTGTTGATAAGCGATGATTATTTGTTGCCATTACATGACATCGAAAACTAAAAAAACAGGATACTGTAACATGCATTTTATATAATAATAAACTCACGAATAATCTGTAACACTTGGAGAAGCTTCCAAAATTTCATCCAAAGTTGCATTTGTTCCATCAGGATGTGTTGCAAATGTTGCCCCAAGCTTCAAAACTTTACAGCTATTACTTTCCATCAATTGTTTAAAAGTTTCCATGGGAATTGTTTGAGTTTGTAAATGAATAATTCGAGGTTCAAATTTCAAACTCTTTAACAATGTTTCTCTTGTTGCTATTGCATTACATGATGAAAAAAATCCTTTGATCCAAAGATTTGATAAAGCTTGGAATGTTGCATGGTCAGGAGAACAAGAAACAGAAAGTTGATTGGATAAAGATTTTGGAGGATCAAAGTTGCAAATGGAAAGACTATAAACAGGAACAAGTTGTTGTTGTTGAAAGAAGTATTTGCAAGTTTGATAAAGTTTGAACCAAATATGAAATGGTGCAGTATCCATAATATATCGGAGGATTGGCTTTGGAATTGAAAAAGATTGTGGAAGAGGTTCAAATTCATCTACCGTAACTGTAGTATACGTTGTACCATCTGAAAAATAAACAAGGTTAAATAAGAGTGTGTAAAAAAGACAAAGATATGATACTGTAGTTTAAATACTACAGTATCCTTTCAAAATAGCCCAACTTACGTCGATTACGATTATTTCGCAAAATCCGATTAAAACCAAAAAGTTCTCGATCAAATGCTGGAAGTTCATCTTTTCGACCCATATAAACAAAAGCTTTTTCACATAAGAATTTTGTTGGAAAATAATCTGACCATTTTTTATTTCGGATTCCAACTACTCGATCATAAGTTCTATGAATTTCAGTTCGTAATTCTTGATAAATTTTCTTTGGTAAAATATCTTCAAGATCATATTCCAAGAACATATGAAGAGGTGAAAAATCAACAGATGCAGCAGAGAGAGCTTTAAGAATAATTTCCTTAATTTCCTCAGGACTTCCATGATTAAAAGCAAATGTAATTACATCAATCCACCATTTTGAAACAGGTTCTTCTCGATTTGCAAAATATTCAATTTTTGCAAGATATTTATCACGCATTCCAAGATCTTCAATAAAGAAATTACAGTATCGGCAGTAGACAGAGAGAACCCACTGAAAAGGAGCAATTATTAGTTTATGAGTACAAAGTTAGTTTTAAAAATGTAAATACAGTATCAGCACTCCTTTACAAATTTATCTGATTTGGACTACGTAACTTTTATCACAAGAAAGCTCAAAATTGCAGTACCCTTAATACCG
This sequence comes from Panagrolaimus sp. LJ2414, assembly GCA_024447195.1. Classification (NCBI taxonomy): domain Eukaryota; kingdom Metazoa; phylum Nematoda; class Chromadorea; order Rhabditida; family Panagrolaimidae; genus Panagrolaimus; species Panagrolaimus sp. LJ2414. Next base: position 3,705,839 of record JAMRXY010000023.1, read on the forward strand.
ACACTACCGTGAGTTAAAGAAGCACCGAAATACAATACTTTATGGCATTTTGGAATACATAACAGCTGTTGTGTTGCAACAATCGCTGTAATACAAATAGGGTAAACCTTCTCTACAATAGTCTGGGATACGATAAATAGATATTCCTATACATGTCACACCTTATGTTGTTGCTCCAACAGCAACAAAAATATGCTACTTTCATTCCTTAAGCTTCTAAAGATGCGCTGCACTAACTGCACTGCTTCTGCAACAGCTACCGTATCCAATATATCAACAACTACAATACTTACCATATCATTTCTGCTTTCCAAATACGAAATATAAGCTCTCCAAAGCTTTTTATTAACAAATTCTCGAGCAATTCTTGCTTCAATATTTTGTTTAACAAAATCTTCATCCCATGAGTTTGTTAAAGCTCGAATCCATGTTTCTTCTTTTTCATAAACCCGACATAAATGATCATAGGTCTTCTTTGATTTTAAATATGCTTTATAAAGATTTGGAGGCACAGGATTTCCTAAAACGGATTAAATTTAGCCATAGCTATAGCGAATATAATAATAATAAACCTGTAAGTTGAATATAATGATGAAAAAGAGTATCAAGATGTTCATGAGGAAAGAGAAGGCCATCTTCAAGATGTTCCTTAGTCATATATTTCGTTTTACCATAAAGATAATGTGGTGCTCCAATAATTTTTGTGAAAGGTTTTGACTAAAAAATGGTAAGGATTAGATCGAGGAAGAAGATACAAATAAAAACATACATCTAAAACCAAACATGGATAAAGATTTTCTGCATAAAATTGTGATAAAGCTTGATTTGAATATTTTTCAATAACATCTTTAGGAGCATCAGTTTCTTTGAGTAAACTATAAAGGTTATAGTTAAAACATAAAAAGTGTAAAAAAATGATGATTTAAAAAAACTTACTCCAAAAAATCATACCAAAGAGTTGGAATCATAAAGTATTTTTGAAGAAACATTTCACAATGTTGAACTTTTTCTTCATCACTTTGAGAATTTAGAATACTTTGTTGAAGTAATGTACATGCAACTTGATAATATGGAGGTAAAGATTCAAGATTTATTCGATTTACCGCATTCATCGTTGGTTGAGGAAGAGAGAGGGAAAGAGGAATAAACCAGCAGCAGCAGCAACCCGCAGTTTGTGGAAGAGAAAAAATGAAGGAATGCAAAAAATCAGTTTAAACTAAAAGACAAATATGTATTTAGTTTTTTAAACTTAAAACTGATGATAATAAAGGAGTTGAACGAAATGGTAAAATGAATGCCTCTTTTTCTGGAACTTTCTGAATGTGGGAGTATTTTTTGCATAAACAGCAACGTTTGTTCACATTATGCAAGACATTTTTTTAAATCTACCGTAACTTTTTTAAATTTAAAAATGTATATGAACCATTTTTATATAATTAAACTATCGGTGTATATGGTAGTTAAAGTACGAAGATTAATAATTTATGATATATCAATCTTCGGTATTAAGATTTTACAATCATTTCTACCGTAATTCATAAAGTTGGACAATACCAACCAACATTAAATTGTACAGAAATCAAAAAAAGTAGTTTCTACCACAAATATAAAAATATTATCATTTGAAAGTAGACAAAGTAACAAACAAAAAACAAATATTCACTAACAATTAAAAATTTATTAAAGCTTTACAAAATAACAATAAATAAAAAAAATTACCACTTATAAAATTACAAAAATTCACAAAAATTTAATCAATCTTTTGGAATAACATCTGCCAATGCTGGAACAAGAGTATCAATATCTTTGATTGACAAAAATGTTAAATCCATATCATTTCGAGCATCGCCATGACAAAGTCGGCAAGGTTCTGCAGCTCTTACAGTATCAATCCATTCATTCGGGATTCCATCAGCACCAAATCTTGCACCAATTAAAGCTCCAACAATGCATCCATTTGTATCAGTATCACCCCCTCGAGCAATGGCATCTTCTAATCCAGAGGCAAAGGTTTTAGCATGAAGAAGTTGATAAAAAGCACTTTGAAAAGCAACCTGGAAGGAAATTGTTAAAAAATGTTACATTAAAGAATAAACGTACTCCAATGTAACCTTGATGTACAGCATCTCCTGTGATTGTCTTCCATGGCTTTGAAAAATCTTCTTGGCAAAGTTTTACAGGAATATCATGAGTCTTTGCATCTTTGAGGAATTCTCGAACCATATCAGTTTCAGCCGAGTCACGAGCGACATCGAAGGCTTCCTAAAAAGTGAGTTTAAGGTTAGAAGGTTACGGTAATGCAGCAGATATACATAAAAGTCATCTTAAAAAGCATAAGAGCATCAATCCATCTACGACATCTAATATTAACTTACAGTATTATTCTTTCCTTTCAACAAAGCAGCCAAAGCGACACAATAAGTTGCAACAGCATCAAAAACAATTGGATTAGCATGTGTAAGACTTGAATCAGATTTTGCAATATTTCGAAGCCTAAAATTTGTTATTAATGCAGTATATAAACCTCGATAAACATACTCTTCAACACTCAAATGTCGAAATGCAATTGCCAAAGGTGAAATTCTCATTAAAGCTCCATTGCTTAAACTTTGTTGATTGTGGGTTTGAACATTTTTCTGTACTTTTTCAAGGACTTGATGCTTTTGCTCTTCTTTAATTTCTTGTCGCCAATTTGGTGATATTTTCTTTCCTAAAAACAAAGCTTTTACAAAGAAATAAAGATTTTGGGATACCTTTTTTAAGGAAAAAATCAGTTAGCAAAGCTCGTTGAGTGGTAAATCCAGAGTCTGAAGGGTCAGTGGCATTGAGCCAATACGAATAAGCAAAAGCAACATCCACTTTATCAAAGTCTTTCTTGGCAATTAAGGATCGAGCAAGTGAAAGAGCCATTTCAGTATCATCAGTAAACTAAAATAAAGGTGTTATAAATAAAGAAGATGCATAAGGTAATGTGCCGTTTCCGTAGATCCGGATATGATAAATCCAATGATCCAAGCGATAATCAGTCACTAATCTTACCTGTCCAGCTTTGATTCGTCTTTCTTCACATCCAACCATAGGCATAATTGAATCTTTGCTTGTTCGTCCAGCTCTTTTTCGAACTTTAGCAATTTCGGCAAGGGTTGCTTCAACATTCAAAAATTCGCAAGTAACTCCCAAAGCATCTCCAATAACTTGACCATAGAATGCACCCCAGATCCGCTTCATCTCGCTTTCTTCAATGGACATCGTTCGAATAGTTTTAATTCTGGAAAAAGATTCAAGATTAGTTAAAGAAATTACGGTATTTACAATTACAATATCGATACACTTAAAAATCAAATACACAAAAGCAAAAAAAATTTAGCATTAAATAAGTCTTAAGAAACGTGGCAAAGCTTTATTTATCAGTAAAAAAACGAGTAAAGAAGGAAAACTGATAAATTAATACTTAAAAAATTTTTCTAAAAACATCTTTAAATTTTTTGTTTGAAGTTTAACTTTGAAGAAAGCTGCTAAAAAATGTTGGCAAAATGGGAGTCACTGACAATGTAGCAAATGCAATTTTTTAGAAGAAAAACAAAGATAAAAAAATGATGACTAATTTATTTTCTAAATCCACCAAATTTATTAATTTTAGTTTATTTTTTCACCAAACTTTACACAAACAGTGAAAATATAGGCACTTAACTTTTGTGAAAGATAAAAATTAGAACGAAGATGTTGGAGAAGAACAGTTTTTGCAATATTTTTAAAACACGATAAAAAATAGAACAACTTTTTTAAAAAACAGCCAAATAAAACTCGCCAGCAAGAAGAAGAAGGGGTTTGTTGACAAGGAAATGGACAAAAAAAAGAAAGAGAACCATGATGAAATATTTTATGCTTATTCGTCTGCAAAAACTTTAATACATTTTTTTATAAAAAAAAACAGAAAGATAAAAGCTGAAAGTTGTAATAAAACACGTTTGGGTACTGTAACAAATTTAGTTTTCTCAAGTAGCAAAAGGCTTCTGAACAGTGTTCTAACATTTTCGAAACGTCGCCGCCGCCACCAGCGGCACGCTTTGATCTTCGGCAAATCCCTTTGAACTTTTCAATTTATCCGAGCCGGCGGTGGCGTCGAATAAACACTGCTTCTAAATGCGTGCGGCTCGAGATCAAAGCATTTGTCAGGTGTTTGGGCTTGATTTTTTCTTTAACATTTTTAGTGGAATCTTCAAAAATTCTGAAATTTGGCATGAAGGTTACTTTACATGTTTATGGTTTTGGGGTATCTGGGATTTTCATGGAATTCTGTAGGATTTTCGTAGTGAGATCTGCTTTTAGCCTTAAATCTTCTTTTTTTCTGTTCAGTTTTTTAATAAAAAGCAATAAATGAAATGTTTTTTTGGAAAGTATTCTGATGGAAGCAACAATGTTGTAAAAATGATAGCGTTTTTTAAGCAAATTCCCAATTCGAATGAACAAAGAAAGAAAAGAATTAATTATGAGCAAAATATACCACGTGAATGTTAGTGTTGTTTTTTTGAAAAAGATACATCGCTTATCACTGCATTTTTAGACTTTTACCTTTTTATTGCCTTTGAAATGCCCGCAACCTATGGAGCTTGGGTTTCCTGTTTTAGCTTACTTTTTGGTGATAACGGAATATTTTTTATTTATTTTTCATGAATCAAAATTTAAAAAATATTTGATTCATGATACTTTAGATAAATACACAACATATAAAAAAACGATATAAATATTCAAGCATTATTATGTGTAAGGATTCAGTGGGAAAGTTACTTTCAAAAAATGAAAGCTTTCTGTTTGTTCTTCAGTTTTCTTATTTTTGTACAGTTCTGTTTTTCGTTAAAAGATGATCAATATCGATTCAACAAAACTGGTAAGCTATGTGTATCGAATTATGTTGTAAAAAATTTAACATTTAAGATTGGGGTGGTGTTGAAAATGCTTTTGGTAAAGTAACAAGCAGCGTTGAGCAAGCTACAAATTTCTGGGAACCTGCTTTAGATGCTTTAAAGCTAGGTGGCGATATTTTGGGACCAGTTGGGAGTGTTGTTAGTTTTGCTAAACTTTTAATTGGTTTGACACAGGTCTGTTTTTCTGAAAATTGTTAATTGGTCAAAAAGGGTAAAAAGTTATAGGATGGACCTGAAAAAGCCATTCTTGAAAGGTTGGAGCAACTTGAAAAGGCTATAATAGCAGCATTCAAGCAGCTTGGAGAAAAAATGGATTTAGGTTTTAATGAAATCCTTCATCACATTGATCGAACTGATTATCGACAGGTATGTCTTTAATAAAAAGCACCAGAAATTTCTAGAATTTTAAGGAACTTACAGTATCTAAAGTTTAATCAACTTTAAATGAATTTTAGAGAGTTGTCGATGAAATCCGTCCATTGTGGGAAAAACTTTTGATTTTAACCAACCATCCTAACTCGACTGATGCTTTAAACAAATTTGTTCGAGCTTGCGCCGATCATAAACCTGAAGAAACCCTAGGGGTATGTATATACAAACGAGGACTTGATAGTGTTTTTATAGTTTTCTTAACACAATTTTGATTATCAATTTAGAATAATTTCTTTTTATCGGCCCTCGGGAGAGAAATTATTCGAAATTAATGATCAAAATTGTGTTAAGCAAACTTTTGAAAAAACTTTACATGTCGTCGTTAAGTATGAAAATGTTTTTGATACAAAAGTTTGTTTAGAATATGATGGAACGCATTTTCATTGAGCCATCAATATTGACATCATTGAAAAAAGTTAGCGTTTATGAATGGAAAGCTTTTGAAAGCTTTTCCAGCAGTGCCTTACAACAAATGACACAATTGGTATTTCTTAAAATATTTTAGTATAAAAATATTTTCATTAATCTACATTTAGCAAATTGTTTTTGGATATTGTGAATTAATTGCCAATAATCTTACAAGTATTAATGAAAGCACCAGTAAAGGGATGTTTGAAGAAAAATTAAAAATAATTTCAACAGCTATTGAAAATTCAGAAGTTCAATTAAAGGTTTATAACTAATTATAGATATGCAAATTTTTAAAAAATCAGTTTCCAGAACGATTTCCTTCAAGATGGTGCTAAATTTGTTGTAAATCAATGCATTGATCAATATGGGGTATATGGTGAAAATGGTCCATTTTGTATTGTTCAAACAATGAAAGCGAGATATCCGTGGTACGGTATTTGGTTGTTTTTAGACTATAAAGTTTTTATAGGACGAATTTTAATCTATGTAAAGAGCAAATTGGTGCTGCTTGCCATGCTGATTGCCCTACTAAAGCAAAAGTTGATTATCACGATACTGACCACAAATATATTATATCAGATTTAAATCGAATTAAGGGATGTCCAACTGGTTTATGTCCAGGACCCAATGCAGGCTGGATAAAAAGTGTATGCAGTTGGTCGGGTAACAATTCAGTTGCAGCAACGGAAACTTATTTACAATATTCGAATGAGTTTCAAGAACCCCAACGCAAATCATATCCTTTATCTTTTCGTTCAAAAACCTATAAATCAAAAAGCAAACGGCATCGAAAACGTCCAAATATAAGAATTGAAATTTCATACTCTGATATGCGAGATGGAGAAAGTTTTGTTGCTTCTGTTTACACAAAAAAGAATTATAACAATTTTTCAAAATTTATTTTGCATTTTTGAAGTTTTTACTGTAACATTTTTTTTATGAATTTATAAAAACCATAATTTTTGGATAGCCTTTTGATTACTTTTTCCATTGTAATTTATTTTGTTTGATTTAAAGTTTTTATTAAGTTTTATTAAAAATCTTTAAAATAAACGTTACACGCATCTCTACCATCCTCTTCAATTAAAGCTTTCAAGATAGGTCTTATTAAAAACTTTAATAAAAAATGGATGTCTAAAAATTATAATATAATTCTTCGTAACACTTATAATAAATGCTACACAATATTTTTACAGTAATTATTATTCCACGAAATTACTTACCTTGATAAAACAATTTTTTTTGACCTTGTTGGTCAAAAATTTTGCAGCATTAAAAAAAATTTCGTTCATTTTTTTTGGCATTTTTTTCCTTGAAAGAATTTTTTCGTGCTTTGAAAAACAAAAACAAAGCCTTTTGTTTTTTTCTTTCTTCAAAATTTTTCATAGCTCACAAAAAAAACTGCTCTCAATTCATTTTATTGCTCTCACTCACAAAACTATCTTATTCAATCCAACTACTCCTCTTCCATCAACTCAAATATCAAAAAAAGATTTTTTAAAAATGTCTGATGAAAAAATCAAATCCGAGCCTGAACAACAACAACAATCTCAAAATGTTCAAGATTTTTTTAAACATTATGGAATTCCTGTATTAGCTGAAAATCTTGATATGGATGAATATACTCCTGAAGCTTTAGCTGCTCTATCAATCAATGAACTTCAAGATGTTTGTTTTTCTTCCTTTTTTCTTAAACTTTTCTATTAATTATTATTTTTTTAGAGTTTTAATCTCAGTAAAGAGACTGCCAAAAATGTTTATAATAAACTTGAACAATTCCGAAAACCTGAAATTAAAAAGCAACAAGTTTGTTATATTTTCTTTATATAAATGATCTGTAATTGTTTCACTATTTTTTAGAAAGGTTTAACTTTGATGTTTCAAAATTTATTAACTCCAGCATCAAATACAAAAGTTCGAAAGCAAAATTTTATGGCTGAATTTGATACTATCACGGGAATTGATTTTAAACCAACTGATGATTATCCTATGGATCCCTGCTCTGCTGCAAATGGTGCAAGTACTGATTTCTTTAAAGTAAGTTATTTTAAATATATCTTACCGTAAAAATCCCCAACTTCGGATCTAGTTGTGGTTCCATATTTTGCCCATAACCTCATCTAGTTTAATATATAATTGTGGCAAAAACTCAGCTACAGAATCCTTATACTGTATTCAAAGATTACTGTAATACAGTAATCCACAATCCTGGATTTATAGGTTTTTGTAACTTTCCAGTTTCTAAAAATTGCAAAATATGCAAATTATGATTTCGAGTTCATGTTGTTGATTACTGCATTACAGTAACTTTAAGCCCCTGGTAAAGTCACAGTTTGAAACTTCTGCAGCTGATTTATTGCCACAATTATACCTTATACTAGACGAGTTTACAGGCAAAATATTGAGCCTCAACTTGATTCGAAGTTGGAGATGTCTACGGTTAAATGATAATGTTTTATGATCAAAATTTTAGAAAGATTTTGCTCTTAATTCTCCCCAGTACAATGAATCTAAAAATTCAAAAGGATGGACACCTTTGATGTATGCTTGTGCACTTCGACGTGAAGAAATTGTTTATACAATTCTTTCTGGAAATCCTGATCTCTGCTCTCAAAATGATGTCAAACAAACAGCATTAATTATTGCCGCATGTTTTGGTCATGTTTCAATTATTGATTTGTTGATCCAGTATTCAAAGAAACGTTCAAAGGAATCTCATCAAAAACAATCTTTTGCTGATATTGTTGGATTACATCTTGTTGATGATTGTGGTTTTACTGCTTTACATTCTGCAGTCTATTATGCTCAAATTGATGCTGTTCGATATCTTCTTAATGTTGGAGCAAATCCAAATATCCCGGATAAAAATGGAATGACTCCAACTTTACTTGCATGTTCTGATCGAAATCGAAGAAAATGTCTTGAATCATTAAAGAAAAAGAATGGTGATGTATCAATTCGAAATCAAAAAGGCCAAAATGGATTTGATCTTCAAAAATTGCTTTCAAATGATGAAGATGAAGAAGAATTAAAACCTCATAAATATGGAAATTTCTAAACTCAACTGCAAAATCTTTTTTTCTCTCTGTTTAATTTTATTGTTGCTTTTTAAATTGCTTTTTCTTGATCATCTGTTTTTTTTCAATTGTTTTTTTTTATGTTTGTACCTATCATTTTCCTATGCTTTCATAAATTATTAGCCTCTTATTTTCAAAGTCAAAGAACATTGACAGTTGGTTGGGGGGAAGCATCACAAAAAAGCCAGCATATTCTTAGTAATATTACTGTAATTATAAAATTAAATTTTTTGCCACTAAAAAAGAACACTCTCAAATGTAAATCAACAGTAATTTATTCAAAAAATTCAAAACTTTACAAAAAACAAATAATAAAATTATTAAATAAATTAAACCAATGAAAACATTAAGAAATATTTGCAAGTTGAGGAACAAAAGTATCAACATCTTTAATTGATAAGAAATCCATATCCAAATCAGCTCTGACATTCTTATAACTGAATAAACAGGGTTTCGCAGCTTTCACTGTTTCAATCCATTCATACGGTATCTCATCAACACCAAATCTTGCACCAATTAATGCTCCAACAATACATGCATTTGTATCAGTATCACCACCTCGAGCAATAGAATCTTCAACACCAGAAGCAAAAGTTTTGGCATGAAGAAGTTCATAGAAGGCACTTTGAAAGGCAACCTGAAATGGATTAATTAGATACAGTATAAAATGATGAATAAATCTTACTCCAACATATCCCATAAATCTCTTTTGACCATTTGTTTCTTTTTGTTCTAATGGACCAGGTTGGTGTAATTTAACAGGAAGAGCACGAGCTTGTGCATCTTTAAGATAATCTCGAACCATATCAGTTTCAGCTGAATCATAAGCTTCTTGAAAAGCTTTCTAAAATAGATAAAATTAATCTATGTAGTGACAAAATCGAACAAACTTCTTTGGATTTCCCTTTCAACAGTGCTACCAATGCGACACAATAAGTTGCAGCAGCATCTCCAACAACTGGATTTCCATGTGTTATTCCGGCATCAAGCTTTGCAAGTTCACGAAGACTAAAAAAGGAACATCTTTAACAACAAGAGTATACGGTAGCTTACTCTTTTGTACTGAGATTACGAAATGCAATTGCTAAAGGTGAAATTCTCATTAGTGATCCATTGCTTAAACTATTAGCATTCCAATCACTTGTATTTCTGCAAATTTCATCGTAAATTTGTTCTTTCTGTTCAGTTGAAAGTTCTTCCCGCCAATTTGATGTTAGCCTATCTAAAAAATGAGTTTATATAAAAGATCTATTATATCACAAAGCTGTAAAAGATTATAATTAAGCTTTATCTTGCTCTACAAAAGCTCAAACAACCCAAAAGTGATCAAAATCCATACCTGTAAGTTTCATAATATTACATCTTAAAGCAGCTCTCGTTGTTTTTCCAGTTGTTTTAGGATTTGTTCCACATAACCAAAATGCATATGCACATGTAACATCAACTTTATCATATCCATCTTTTGCAACAATTGATCTTGCCATTGAGATTGCCATTTCTGTGTCATCTGTAAACTAAAACACCATATTGGGATTAAGCAAGATAAAAAATTCTTAAACAAACCTGTCCAGCAGAGATAAAAGGTGGATCACTTCCTGTCATCGATAAAACATAAGATGTATCTAAACCAGCATTTTGCTTTCTTCTTCGTTCAAATGCCATTCTTTCTTTAACATAATCAGCTTTCTGACCTTCAAATGTAACACCCAAAGCATCACCAATTACTTGACCATAAAATGCTCCAAAAATTCGCTTCATTTCGTTGTCGTCTATGTTGGACATGATTCTGATGATTGTGGGAAAGGATATAAGATCTAAAATTGAAGTTAATTAATAATAGAAAATAAGAAAAAAGTTGAAGAAAAAGTTTTGCCGCAAAATTAAATATTAAATTTTTCGTTGAATTTCAACTTGTCATTCAAGGGACATCACGCCAAATTGTACAAAAAAAAGCTTACAAAATGTTGCACAAGATTGTTTAATTTTTTCAACAACTGCTTTTTCGCTCCGTAAACTTTTTGTATTTTTTAAAAAAAACCCTTTATTTATATTCACTGATAACATCCTTTTTAATTTTTATGATCCTTATTACTTCCTCCGCCTTCCTTTTTTGTTGATTCATTAAATTGGTAATTAAAAATACTTAAAGAGGCGACATTAGAAATTTGTTATTGCGGAGTAGATTAAAAAAACGTCAATCAAATGATTAGAACAAGCTAGCATAAATTTTATTAAAGGAATAATTAATAAAAAAAATGTTGAAATTAAAATTTAAAATATTGAAGAAACTGCATCACGGTAGAAAAATGAGGAGAAATTTAGTAAAATAACCATATTGTATTTATAAGGTTATTTTACCAGAAGTTCGTGACAAAAAAATTATTACTACCAACTTAAAACTGGAAAGCATTAGGAAAATTTATTGTCTCCAATTTTAATGAAATACGGTATATTGCATCAAAAGAGATATAAAAAAATTGGATTACGGTAATTTTGGTTTTTTGCCACTGTTTCCATAATTTGGATGATGAATATTTATTTTAGGCTTATATGGATAAATATTATCGGATGAAAGCCATCGTTCTTGTCAAAATGTTATTTTCATATCTTTAGATTAACGGTGTTTATACAAATGACAAACGAAATGTGTTTGTATTTATTGTCGAAAATATAATAAAGTTTGTTTTTCAGTTTTTTGAATGATTCATTAAAGTTTTATTAAAACAAAAAATGCAATCTTTTTTGACAATATCTAAAAACAAATGTATAAATAAACGTATTGCATAACTTTTACACCACCTTTTGTAACACAATTTGATCAAAAGGATATTTATGATTACTTTCTGTACCGTAATAATTTTTATTAAATAGAATCGATTTTTTTGTTAAGAAACAGTTGAACAGATTCTTTGTAGCATTATTTCACACTTCAGATAATTGATTGTGACGACAGCAATTCTTTCATGCATTAATTGTTGAAATATTAGGACAATTAATTTAATAAATTTTCACAGGCACATATAAAGAATCGAAAAAACATTTTTACAAAAAAATACAATACTTTAGAAGTAATAAAAAATTTTGTACAGGTTTGTAAAGTTCATTTTTTTCAAAAAAAAATTTCTACCAAACTTTTTAAAAAAAAAAGAAAAAATTGAAGTACAAAAAAATACGTCTGTTGCTATGAGTCATTTTGTAGTAACTGCTGTTAGACTTTGTTTGGTTACAAAATTTTAACTAATTAATATTTTTTCTGAAATTTTTAAATAAATAATGTCTTTGTTAATCTGAATTAAAAACCAAGAACCAATTAAGTCATTAAAAGTACATTAATGCTTTAACTTACTTCCTCTAAATTTGATGATTAATTAAAAGAATTAAAAAGAAAAATATGCCACAAAAAATAATAATCAATTCTGTTTTAAATTTTTTTAATGTCCGACATTGTGCCTATTTTAATTACAGCTTATTCTGTAAGGGTTTTTAAAGCTTACAAGGGACAGTCCCAACATGTGACACCGTTTTTTGAATAAGACCTATCGCATGAGATAGCCCCAGGGCAGTTACGCATAACCCCAAAATATCTCCGGTAAATGGCCCTTTATTATGCTAATTTTTGAAAATGAAGTTTGAAAAATTGAAAAACCCGAGGGCCGACGATTTTTCAAAAATCCCTGTTTCACGCACATTTGTCGAACTTCATTTTCAAAAATTAGCATAATAAAGGGCCATTCACCGGAAATGTTGTGGGGTTATGCATAACTGCCCTGGGGCTATATAATGGGACTGATTCGAAAAAGAAGTCACATTTTGGGACCTACCCTTGTTAATAGTTTATTGAAAATATGCAAATTTTTTAGCTAGCATCGTTCGGAATTATTTCAAGTGGAATTTCATTGTTGATAATTTACAGAATAAAAATTTTGCATAATGCTTTTGGATTAATTTCTGCCGCTCAAAGTGTCATTGATGGAAGTATTTTGTTTTTTAATGTATTTTTAACATATACGATTGTTGCTTTGTAAGTTTTTGGTACATTTAAAATTAAAAAAAGGCTTTTGTGCCATTTTTTTAAATTTAAAATTACCTGCAAATTTGAAACGAATAGAACTTATCATTTTTCAAAATTTCAAAAATCAATATAAACTATATTTTAGAAATCCCGAAAATTTTTCATCTATTACAGTAATTTTTGCTGGACTGATAATTTCGTTTTGCAATTCAGCAGTCACAATTTTACAATTGCTAAAAGCTGTGAATCGATCGATTGCAATTATCTTCCCAACTCAATATCACCATATTTTTACTATTAGAAAGACAACTCTTTATTTATTCCTAATTTTTATGATTTGTATATCCCAAACTTTCTCTAATTTAATTGGATCTTGTTATTTAACTCAAATCATGGGTAAATTTTCTTGGGCATATTACGCCTCTAGTTGCACTGATCAAATAGGATATATATCTGGTACATGGATTAGAAGTGGAACTTTGGCAATGACTTTATTTTTCGATGGAATTACGCTTTTTTATTTAAGATTGTTTAGAAAACGGTTAATACGTAAGTTTCCAAATCTCGTTGTTTTAAAATTTAAATAAGGCGACTGTTTTCTTATCTTTTGGGGATTGTCCAGATTTGACGTCGGGTGTTTAAAAAGCGGGAGGGGGTGAACCAAAATTTGATTCTCACATTAAAAGCGGCAAACATCAAAAAAAAAAAATCGGACGGAGGGGGGTTTGAAAATTTCGCAAAAATATCTGGACAATCCCTTTCTCCCTGATTTTCTGGTTTGGACAGCACGATCCTGATAATCAGGAGTCTTTTTGTTGAGATATATTTATTCAAATTTATTTTCGTTTCAAGACCCAAAAATGAAAAAAACGTAAACCTTTTCCTATAACGAAACATGATCCCTGAAGGTTGTCTTGAAACGAAAATGCTTTTGCCTCTTTTTTCCATTCGTTTCAAGACACAAGTTACAGGATCAGGTTCAAACAAAAAAATTTTAAATCTAAAATATATTTTCAGAACATAACAAAAAAATGATGAAAGCTGAAATACGATTCTTCTTTCAGGTTTTAAAATTTTTAGATATTTAAGAAAACTTAAACATAGAATTTTAGTCATGCCTGACAACAATTTTTTATATGATTATGTTATTTTCACCTCGATTTTTGCGGCCATTTTCAGTTTCAACTTTTGAATTTTTTTTAACAGTTTCCGCAACATTGTTTCTGTTTCATTCAACCAATGAGTGCGTTTTTGTTAGGGGTTTTTAAACAAATACAAATGGCAGTTTTTCAGATTTTTCTTTATCATTTTTACAATAGTTATTAACAAAAGTTTGAAGATTTCTCATCATGTTACAATCGCTCCAATGAAATTAAACAATTTACAATAATATGCCTCACGACAACAAAATATATTTTATAAAAGTTTTTCTTTATCATTTTTTATATTATTAATTAATTAAAAACTGCCTTTATGATACATTTTTTTGAATCTGTTTATTCAGGAATAGCATAATTTCAAACATAGTAATAATCAGTGAAAAAAAAATCATGCATAAAAAATATCAACAATTATATTTTTTGGCAATTTTTTAAGTTTTAATGGATCAATTTCATTTTTGTTTGAAGCAATCAACTTTTGGCATTTTTGTTTCAACTCTTCAAATTTATTTGCATATGCAATTTCAATGAATTCACAAGCATTTTCAGGATTTACAGTTTTTACAAAATGATCACAACAGGTATCCTAAAATCGATACAATTAATATAAATTTATTATAAGTACCTTTTTAATTTCAATATCTCCGGGATATAAAAATTATATTTACCTTTAAAATTTGAATACCGTATGCAGAAGCAAATTTGAAAGCTTTAGCTTCTTTTTCAAGAATCGAATCAGTTTTATCGTATAAGAAATCCAAAGATGCTTGAATTATATCAGCCCCAAATTCATCAACTTTGATTTTAATAGGATTCATTTGAATCAGCAATAATTTGAGCAAAAATTGTTGAAAATTTGTCAAGAATGCATCGATGAGTTTTTATTTCAACGTGATCTGAGGAAAGAAGAATAACATCAAAATACTTGGAATTTGTCATTATTTCGTAAAAACTGGGTTTTGTAATTTTTGGTTTTGGTAAAACTGGTGCAGGGAAATTTTGATTTAGTGGGGAACTGCTATTTTTGAGTAGTGGATCAAAAATAAAGGTTAAATTTATTGTTGTGTCATCATCATTGTCAAGAGTACGGGTAAAGTTTCCTCTTTGCCCTAAAATACTGTTCCATAATATTAAGATGAAAGGTGGTATTTTATAGATATCTGCTTACCATTAATTTCTACATTTGTAGGATTTTGAATGACACACCTTTCATCAGGATTCTTTTTGATAAAATATTTAAATTTCATGAAGTCATAAGCAGGCAAAGCAAAGCTATTTTCAAAATATTCACAAGGTTGAAGGTTTTGTAAGAAATCTTTTGAAATGCATAATGGATACAAAACATTAACCAAATTTATATGAACCAAATTTGACAAAGCTTTCTTAAATTCGACATCCGCTGAAATGTGAAACTCAACTGGTGAGCTCGCATACTCTTTCAGAAGAAAAAAGCTATTTTCTTCTTCTTTATACCACAATTTCATTCCAGCAGCTAAAAATATTTACAAATGTTAAAAAGAGTTTTATAAATTTATTACTTACCACGTATTTGTTTGATTACAAAATCACCTTTAATATTTTTAATATAGTAAGTATGATCTTCGCTATTGTTTTGGATTTCTTGACTTTGGCAAATAGAAAATTCAATATCCTGCAGATTTAGTACAGCATTTTGGCCATTCAAACATGTACTTAAAGCAAAGTCTGTTTTAAATTTTAAAGACATCTCAAATTTTTATTTAATTATTAAAAATTAAAATGAAAAAATTGGATTAGAAAATTTATACCACAAATAGTAAAAAGTTTATGACTGTCTATCACCAGTTTTTCACCCAAAATTTGATGGTAAAAAAGTTTTTTTTGTGATCGATACTTAAATGTCACTAAAACTATAAAAACAAATTATTCTCATGAATTTTTCAGAGTTTGTGGGTCTTGTTGCAATGGCATGTGATGTTTTGTGAGGACAAACTGACATGAACAATGATCCGATAAAAACTTTTCTCATGCATCTTATACTTCCATTCCATATTTTTCTGACCACTTCGGCCTCAAATATTATAGAAATAAGTATCCTTCTTTTTTTTTCATTTTCTTTTCTCGTTTGTTAATTTTATCATATTACTGTAAAGCTGATTCGAATTTTTTCTTCTGTAAAAAATGTCTTCCCTTAACCTTATTTCTTGTGAATACGATGGCGTAAGTTTTCAGTAGATTGAAGTTCATTCTTAATAGAATTTTTTAAGGACTATTTGAAAACAAGCATTGAATTGAAAGTCCCAAATATAAAAGAACTTTCATTTTGGAAAAATGAATATGATGAAATTGAATCGGAAGAAATTGTGATTATACCACCTGGTGCATTACGAAGCTTTAAAGTTTTTTATAGACTAAAATTGGATCATCCATTTATTCGTGTTTTTAATAATCATAATAGTTTTATCCGTAAGATTTTAAAACTTACAACAAAATATTTATAGTGTTTTAAGGTCAATACAATATTAATGAAATTGACGACGATTTTGTGTTCAAGTATGAATCTTCAGTAAATATAGGCAAAATAATTGATGAACCGAGAACCAATCTTGTTGAAGATTTAACAAATATAAAAAATTTCACTGTGTTATGCAAAAATCATACATTTACTGTAAGTTTTGCCTAACCGTAGAGGTTTTCATTAGACGTCGGAGTTGGAGGCTCATATTTTGTGTGAATGTTCTTCGGGAATAGGGATTGTGTTATGCAAATTATTAGCTGCTATTTCCAAAAACTGTGGATTTGGCAAAACCCAGAAATACCCCTAATACCAAGAGATGAACATATTTGGGTAAAATATAACGCATTTTTTTGCCTTATTTAGGCTCAAATAACATTTAAAATATATTTCTACAGCAAAAATATCAAAATAATAACAAAATTAAAGTTATTGTCAAAAATCAAATATACGTTTTTCTATTAACTACTACTCCACGGGCTCATTTTGGTACCTTTTTTGTTTGGTTCCCGCGGCCTTGGTCAAAATCGATGTAGAACAACTCAGAGACACTGAAAATACACTTTACAACTCAATCGGACCGATTTCCCGAACCTGCAGGTCATATTTCAAAAATGGCCGAAATCGGGCTTTTTTGGCACTTTCTATGATGCCATTTCGGAACTAGGGCACATATCAACAATCTGTGTATACAGAATTTATCCTTACATGTGCTGAGCATATTCCACTTGCTAGAATTTTTCTATCGGCGCTAATCGCGATTTTGAGATGATAAGAAGTTTGTCAATTTTGGGCTAAAATCATACCTCTTAAAACGGTTATTTGATGCCCTGACTTTTCTAGATATTCTAGAAGGATGATTTGTATACAGAATTTGTAGATGGATCTAAGAAACATATTTATAGGGTTTAAACACCCTAAAATTCATTTTTCTCAATTTTTAATGCGGTCTTAACACGAAAAATTTCGGTTTTTCGTGTCGGGACCACTTGCAGACTTCCAATATTGTAGCCCAAGCTCTAAGCTATCGATTGATACCATAATCACCCCTGTATGATCATCCACGGCCGAGGCCGCCGGAACCGAATGCAAAATGAGCCCGTGACTCGATAGTAGTTAACAGAAAACGTATGTTACCCAATGACTTTAAAAAGTTGTTTTAGCACATATTCTGTTATTATTTTGATATTTTTGCTGTAGAAATATATTTTAAATGTTATTTAAGCCAAAATAAGGCAAAAAAATGTTTATTTTTTACAAGAAATTTATTTTGAAGTAAAAAATTTATTATCTATTACAATACATATTATTACAAATTGCCTTTGTCCCAACAAAGTGGGCCTGTCGAGGTCGGATGAGACTCAAAACATTGAGTCAAGGACGAACAAGAGAGAAAGTGTGCGCATGTTGCGTGCACTTTAGCGAACGCTGCAGCCAGCCTACAAATAGGCGGCAAGGACTAAAACACGTCACTTTTTCCGATAAATTCGGATAAACAAATAATTTTATTAATAACTATTGGATACTATGAAAGCAACTTATGAAAGTCGAGATCCAAAATAAAACAACAAAACGAGATCATATTATTTTTAAGGATTCCAATTCTTATCGTACTCTTATTTGCGGAGCTTCTTGCTGCTACCGTAAGTACTTTTGCTTTTCTGATCTCTTTCATCATACTTTCTTTTTTCACTTCCGCCAGCACGACCCTTCTTTTGAACACCAGATGACGTTCCATATTCACGTTGTTGACGATAATCAGGTTTACGGTAATCCCGTGAAGAATTGGTGGTTCTGGAAAGAAATGTGTAAGGGCGGGATCTTTGGGTGGGTTGTAATAATATGTATTGTAATAGATAATAAATTTTTTACTTCAAAATAAATTTCTTGTAAAAAATAAACATTATCTATTACAATAATATTATTACAAATTGCCTGGTTTAACCCTGATTCCAACACAGCTTCTTGGAAGGACCCTTCAATGTCTTTATGATAAAAGCGTTGAAAAGTTGATCCTTTCTTGCTCCAATTTGCTGCTTCCATTATTTGATTAGCGGATAAACCTTTGGTTACTGCTTTTGACGTTGCTGCTGATCTTGTTGAATGACCAGTGTAACCTTCAATGCCTGCTAATTCCAGGGATTGCTTCAACCACCTTGCCATGGTGGCTGGAGTAATAGGCTTATGTGGACGCTTAAATGATAAGAAAAAGCATTTTTCATTTTGGCGAATATTCTTTGTAGCGTGCTGATAAGCCATTAAAGTAGTGATAGGGCAAATACTTGAATCAGCTGTAAAAGCCTCAAAAGTTGCCGCATGAGGTTTACCATAACCTCTATTTTTCGTTGAAAGCAAACGAAATTCCCAAATGGTATTTGATTTTCTTAATTGATTCATGGTCAAAGCTGCTAATTCACTTGCTCTTTTTGGACTGCAGATAGCTAACAGGAGAGCGCTTCTTAAAGTTAAATTCTTTAAAGATAAGTGATCCAGGGGCCACATAGTTTTTATCCATTCTAATGCCTTTTCAATATTCCAAATTTCAGCTTGTTTAGGGGCAGATGGATTTTGACGCAACATTCCTTTTGCAAATTTCGTTAATAAGGGTTCAGCTTCAATCATTAAATCGTTTTTGCCAATTGTTGAAAACAGGGCGGTGAGTGCAGCTCTTTTGCTAGCAACGGAACTATGTCCTAAGCCTTGATCCAAAGTTGATTGCAAGAAATTTAGGATATCAGCAACAGTAGGATTTAAAGGGTTTATTGAAAAAGTATCACAGAATTCTTTCCATTTCTTTAATGCGCCATTATAAGATTTTAAAGTGCCGGGAGCCCAAGATGCCAATAAGGTTTTAGCTGCATTTTGCGTTAAGCCCATTTCGATCCATACCTTGAACAAATCTTCCATACGCTCAATTGGAGGCGACCTGAAGTACATAATGGATGAGATTCATTTGTAAATGGATTTTTCAGCGGATCATTTTTCAAAATAAGAGGGCCTTTGGAGGCATGTTGTAATAACATTGGCCAAAAGGGAGCTGTTTCCCATCTCGGAGCTACCACGATTATTGTGGCATCTTCAGATAAAGCTTTTTTGATGGTACGACCAACAAGAGAGAAAGGAGGAAAAGCAAGTCCGAAAATACCATGCCAATTTTGAGCAAAAGCATCAATTCCTGCTGCACCTGGATCGGGATTCCAAGAAAAATATTTTTGGCATTTTGCATTTGCCCTGGACGCAAAGAGGTCTACAGTAGGCGTACCAAAAACATTGAATATCATATTAATTGCCTGACTTCGAAGTTCCCATTCGCAGCTTTCCTTGAAATTTCTTGATTCATAATCTGCTTCAACATTACTTTTACCAGTGATATGTGTAGCAATCAAGTGAAGACCTCGTGATAACGCCCATATCCAAATATCAGATGCAATGATATGGAGACGACGACTACGAGTTCCACCACGACGATTAATAAATGCAACTGCTGTAGTGTTATCAGATTCAATTCTTATACTGGTATTACGACAAGCTTTAAATTCACAATGAAGGCTCAGTTCGATAGCTTTCAATTCGAGAATATTAATATGTAAATGGGATTCTGCTGTAGTCCATCTTCCACCCGAAGTATTACTTTCCATTTGATATCCCCATCCTTCTTTGGAAGCATCCGTACGTAAGACAAAAGAAACCGGGGGTTCAATTAATCTATTTTTGAAAATGTTATCTGGGGCTGCTGACCAAAAGGCTGCTTCCTCCCTTGCTTCAGGGGTTATTTTAATAATATGGTTGTATCCATAATATGTTCTTTTGATGCCTTTCAGTAATCTTTGCAAATTTCGAGCCTTTAATCGAGACCATTCACTTGCCAATTTAAATGATGCCAATAATCCACACATCTTGGCGACGACCTGTGCTTTGATTGTATCCGTTGAAACAAGCAATTTTGCCAATTGTTTTGCTTTATGAATCTTTTTGATGGGAACAGAAATGGTCATGTCGTCGGATTTCAAAATTAGCCCCAAAAATTCAACTTGTTGCCGAGGGGTAAAATCCGATTTCTCATAGTTAATAATTAATCAGATCTATTTGAAGGGGAAGTACCCTTTGCCCATGCTTCATACTTTTCTAATTCACTATCATTAAGCAAAATCTTCTTTGAAGAACTTTCATCTCCAGGTAAACCTTTGGGGAGCAAATCCAAGGGATTGCTACGAGCAACAGCGCGGACCTCGGGGGCCGCAGGGGAATTAGCTTCTTGGACAAATTCAGGAGAACGGGATCTTGAACGACGATGATGATTTAATGATCTTGAACGATGATGGGTAGCGGATCTTGAACGACGATCATTAACCACAGAGCTTGAACGTGATGATCCCGACGATGGTGTACGAGATCTTGAGCTGCTAGAATCCGAAGAAACGACGCCAGCTTCACTTGAAGATTCCATTATACAATAAAAAGGAACGCAAAATCTAAAAAATCCGCACCAACGGATATAAAATAAAGTAAGTCACGTTAGACGGACTAAATAGAAGAAAAATAACAGTGATAAATAATATTACAAAGTTTTAAATAGTCACGATAGACGGAGCCAACAAAAGAGTAAAAAATTACAAGTAAATTGAGGAGAAATAAATAATAATTAAATAATTTAGAGAGGAAAAACATCCGACCTCTCCACAGACTCGTGTCGAGGAAAAAGTGACGTGTTTTAGTCCTTGCCGCCTATTTGTAGGCTGGCTGCAGCGTTCGCTAAAGTGCACGCAACATGCGCACACTTTCTCTCTTGTTCGTCCTTGACTCAATGTTTTGAGTCTCATCCGACCTCGACAGGCCCACTTTGTTGGGACAAAGGCAATTTGTAATAATATTATTGTAATAGATAATGCGTTATTTTATACCCAAATATGTTCATCTCCTGGTACTAGGGGTATTTCTGGTTTTTGCCAAATCCACAGTTTTTGGAAATAGCATCTAATAATTTGCATAACACATTCCCTAGTCCCGAAGAACATTCACACAAAATATGGGCCTCCAACTCCGACGTCTTATGAAAACCTCTACGGTAAAGGATGGCTACGGGCACATTTTTTCAAATCTCGGCCCGGTCTGTGGAATCAAAAGCCTGGGCTTTATCGGCCCGCTTACTTTTGCCTAAAAATTGCCTAAAATTTTATTTTTTGTTACAAACGAATAAAGCCATTCTTGAAGCTCGGTCTCCAGTTTTTGCTGCAATGTTTAATTCAAATTTCAAAGAAAATCTAGAAAATCTTGTAGAAATCATTGATTTTGAACCACCAATTGTGGAAAAAATGATTGAATTTTGTGAAACTGATACAATTAAAGTAACAAAAGGATTTGAAAGTGATCTCTATCAAATTGCAAGCTTTACTGTAAGTTATTACCGTAGTATTAGTTTTTCACACTTTCATACTGTATTTTATAGAGTTATACCCGAGACCTTCTCAAATCAACTTTAACATTCGAAAATACCTGTGAAAGATTAAAAGTTGCACGAATGTGTTCCGATGAACCATTACAAAAGTTTTTGATTTCATTTATTCGCCCAAATTTTCAACATTTTTGTAAAGCTAAAAATATCTTTAATATTTTTACTGATACCGAAATTGTCAACATTTTACGAGATGAATAATTTATTTTGGAATATTATTGCTACTTTTTTGTATTTTTGTATCGATTTTTGTTCAATAAAATTTGCATAAACATCAGAACTTTTAGATTACGTTTGTTTTTTATTTCTCGTAAACTTATGATAGGTTTTTTATCGGTTATTTTATTAGAATTTTGTAAATCAGTAAATTAGTTTTGTTGGTTCATAAATTATGCAAATTTTATTCAATTTTTCTTGGCAATACAAAAGTAACGATTCCTCCGATCAACGTAATCAAAGAATAAAAAGCCATTGGAAAAATTGAACTAATTCTATTCATATCCATTGTTTGTGGTGCCACCATTCCACCGATATTGCCAAAGAATGATGCAATTCCCAAACAGGTACTTCGAATATTTGGTGGAAAAATTTCTGTGCCAAAAATGAACAATGAAATGGAACAAATTGAAATTCCTAATTTCCCAAGTAACCAAAAAATTGTGTAAGCAATTTCAGATTCTTAAATTTTTATTTTATTGGTAAAAAAGATTACTGAAATATTTACCAAGAGGAATAAAAATCAAGGGGAACAATACTACAGTGGTGAATAAATGACATGAGATTACAGTAATTTTACAGCCAATTCTATGAATTTAAGGGTTATTTTGGATACTGTAGAAAATGAAAACAAACCGATTAACTAAAATTGGTAAAATAAAATATGCTGGAATTTCTGCAAATCCAGAAAATAGATAACTTAAATATGCATTGCTGGATAAACTTGTACTTAAAAATGACATGGCATTGTAAACCAGGATATCAATGATCCTGAAAAAATAATTTGGTCTCGCAACAAAAATAAATTTAAATGGATTTTGGGCCGACAAAAATACCTTAATTGTCAGGTTCGTGCAGCACAAACCTGAAAATCAGGGATCAAAAAATACGAAAACTGTTACCTCCTTTTAAGGAGGAGACCCTCTGCTGACAAATTTTAAATATGCAAATTTTCTATTCTCGATAATTTGCATATCAAAAAACATAAATTGTCTTTCTTGTACCTTCCTGGTTTAAAAAAGGTACAAGAAAGAACAACTCAACGGTAAATTAAAAAAGAACAATGCATTTTTGCCTGATTATCAGTCCCTGGCGAAAAAATATTTGTGTGTAGCGGGACTCCCCCTTTAAATTATGACTTTAAACTTTTGAAAGCTTTGTTTAAAATATTAATTTTTACCACAATAATACTGTAGCCCCCAAATACCACATATACTCCTTATTCGCCCATAAAAACTGAAGGGATACTGTAAGTTCCGAAGCTTCCATCTTTCCTTCTTCCATTTTTTCCTTTGCATGAATCCTTTCAATCAAAAATCGAACATCACAGTTCAACTTTTTCTTTGAAGTTTCAACTTTTTCAATCCATTTTTGTGCTTCTTTTTCTTTCTTTTTTTCTATCAAAAATTGAAAACTTTCTGGAATTGTAAACCAAAATAATACAGCAAAAATGAGAAAGGGTATGGAAGTTGCAATTAAAAAATGTTTCCAATGTGGCAAAAGATATGCAATTCCAGCAACGGCACAATATCCAAGAACCCAAAGTAAACCAAAGAAAGTTGAAACTCGGCCATGAAAAGAAACAGAAATGCATTCACTTGCAAGAATCCAAGTTACAACATTTGCGGGCTAAAATTTGCATATGGAATTATCAGAAAGAGCAAGAAATTAAAGTATTTAAATTAACGGAGGCGGGCTCTTTGATGTTTATGAATTTGTTAAACCTGGTCCATGAAATGTATCCTAGCACGAAAATTTTCGCGAAAACCTTACTTTTTCGTTGCAAGACATAATTCAGGGATCAGGTTTAACAAATGTAAAAAGATGTGCTCTTCCATTAACAACTTTTGCATCCTCATTTTTGATCGATTTTGGCACTTTTATTAGAGCCAAAATTGACCTCCTCCAATAACAAAAAAACACCAAAATTTACATACAGTAAAAAATCCGCCTTGAAGAAATCTCATTGCTAGTAAAAATGGAAAAGAAGAACAAAATGAACAAATAATTCCAAAAATTCCAATTCCAAATAAACTTCCAATTATGATAATCCTTCTACCGATGCTAAATTTATATTCTTAATTCATCCTGGAGTAACAAAAATCAATAAGCTTACACGTCTGCCAGATAATTTAACAATGTTCCAATAAACATATTTCCAAAAAAGAAAAATGTTGTAAATAATTTACCATCGTATAATGATTGGGCCGGAAGATTAAACTGAAATGTGATTTTTAGGTGTGGAAATTTGGATAATTTATGTAACAGAATATCAAACTACAGTAATCGTATAAGGTAGCAACATCCTTAACTTCAATAACCACATTAGGTTACTGTAACTGGAAATACAGTAACCATACTGGGTACTGTAACTAAAACTAAGTTGAACACATTAGGTTACTGTAACTGGAACTACAGTATCCATATAAGGTTACCGTAACCGTGCTCTGAGATACCCAAAAAAATCGATGAAGACTAACCTCTTTATTAATACTGTAAAACTTGTCTTTCTCTTCGGCACACCAACTATCATTACCCAAATTCGGAGGACATTGAATTCCATCAACGATGAAAGCGGCAGACATAATCGGTAAAGCAATCAAACTCCAAATAAATGCCATTGATAAAATTATATAACAAATTTTTAAATTTTTCCATCCTACAAAATTTTTAAGTTTAAGTAAAAAATTGACTGCTACAGTATACTTTTGTTGTTAAAAAAACTAAAGGAAAGATACCTATTTTTGTTAGGACATCTTCAGTTGTATGGTATTCATCGATGTTTTGGATTTTTTCAGCACCTGATTCTTCCATATTTGAAATTTGTATGCAAACTCGAAGTAATTTTAAGCAATCGAATCTTTAAAAAAACTGTTTTATTAAATTTTGAACACGTTCAAACAGAACAAAAAATCAAACAAAAGTTTAAAGAACTTTTATTTTTCGCTTTTTTTAAAAAAAGTTTTTTGTTTTTAAATTTTGTTTTGTAAAATCTAAATTTATGATTTTTCAATGTTTTTGTTTTTTAATTGTTGAATGTTTTACATACATTTTACATTGTTCACCAATGCAATAATAATAGCATTGTTTTATTGCAGCTGTTTTTAACAAAGAAAAACTAAACTTTGATCAAAACATTGAACTATTAAAAATAGAAATTTGAAACAAATATAATTAATTAAAGGATTTCATTTGCTGGTTTTTTGATTTTGCAAGAAAGTTCGCGAAGCTGAAAGTTATTGAAAATCACGAACTTTCGCTTTTTCTATTGTTAAATAAGTTAGAAAAAAGCGAAAATTCTTGATTTTCAATAACTTTCAGTTTCGCGAACTTTCTTGCGAAATCAAAAGCAGCAGATGAATTATCTCCTTTAATAACTTTATTCAAGAAATGCAGTTGGCGAAAATTTTTTATTATCATTCTTCATCCTATAATTGAATGGTTCCAAATTACAGTATCCAACTTTTTTAGCTATATCTTAATTCTGTACAAAAATGATTTATTAAATGCTTATTTATAAATAAAATATATTTTACAAACTTTTAAAAAAACAAAAAAACAAGTGATAATAATTTATTTTTTCAAAGGTTGAATTTTTGATGGTTGACTTGAGGTTGGCTTTTTGGCTGTTGGAGTTGTTGTTGATGTGGTCTTTGATGGTGGTGGAGCAGTAGCCGTAACAGCAGCAGTCGAAGGAGTTTTGACAGATCTTGGTGGAGTTTGAAGCTTCTATGAAATATGACTAAAAATTTGAATAATAATAATTCGATAGAACTTACCTCTTTTGCTGTATGTAATTCTTCATCACTGATCCCGAGTAGTTGTTTCTTTTCTGCACGACGTTGTCGCCATCGAAGAAAGAAAAACATGGCTACACCGCCAAATGCAGCAGCACTAAAAAATGGTATAATTTAATTAAAGACCATTAAACATATCACTGGGGGAAAAATTTGCATATCACTGAGATATGGATATCCAAAAAACCAGGAAAGTTTGGGATATCTCAGATCGAGAAAGATCGAGTTTACGCAGAGCTCGAGCATTTAGAGAACAATAATGACGTAAATTTGCATATTTTCACCCCAGGTTAGAATCATGAATCTCAGAATCCCTAAGAAAAATAAACCAAAAAAATTTTATGCAAATTTCATGTTGATCTCCTCAGAGCGCGCCGAAAAATTTGCATATTTTCACCCCCGGGGAGAATCACGAATCTGACGATCCTCAAAATCAGAATCTCCATGAAAAACTGACTAAAAATAATATATAATGTTTAAAAAAATTATGCAAATTTTCGAGCTGATCCCCTGAGGGAGCGTCGAGATCTCGAATGAAGAGCCCTAATACGGAAAATATGAAAAATGCGCAAAAAAACTTACAAAGTTCCAGAAAAAACAAAAATTAAAATCCATAAAATTGGTCCATTTTTTGATGTTTCCATTACATATGTTGGAGGTTTTGTTGTTTGATATACGGTAGTTGGCTTCTTTGTCGTTGTTGTAGTTGTTGAAGTTGTTGTAATTATTTCTGGAACCTCTTGAAAAGCAGCAAGATAATGTTCAGCTCCTAATTCAATATATGGTTGACACGTTGAATCATCATCTTGTTTAATGGCGACAGAAATGACCATTGAAATAATCGAATTATTTACACCAACTGTTTCTTCAATTTCAAACTTTTGAATTTTCTGCTCCTTCGTTTTGGTTGCATTAAAAATTTTTACATAGATTGAATTCATTGTAACATTTGTAAAGCAATAAATTTTTTCATCATTTGAAAGATAAATTATATTTCCTAAAATAATAATGAAACTTTTGTATAAATTAATTTATTAGAAGTGATTCTGAATTTTCAACGTCGAAATCAAAAGATAAAAATCTTCTCGGAAATCAGAAAAAGTGACATTTTCATTTTTATCTTGATTGAGATTACGGTATCCCCAAAAATAGCCCAAAAATTATCCCTCTCGATTCATAATGGACCTAGCCAGCCGCATTTGGAACAAGACCTATTCCATTAGATAGCCCGAGGGTAGTTATGCATAGCCCCAAAATATTTCCGGTCAATGCGTTACCATTATGCAAATTTATGGAAAAAAAGTTTGAAAAAACCTAGTCGACGATTTTCCAAAACTCACTGTTTCAAGTTCAAGTACCTTTGTCAGACTTTTATTCTATAAATTTGCATAACAGTAGCGCATGCACTGGAATTATTTTAGGATTTTGCATTACTGCCCCAGGGCTATTTAAAAAGGGGGCGGACATGTTGATATTTTTTCTTGTAAGAAGACTTTTATCTCTGTGGCATTTTTATCTCTTGATTACGGTAATCCCGAAAATGGCCCAAAATTTATCACTTTCGCTTTTCAATGATGTACTGCCCCTTTAAAAAGTATAAAAAATTCCTACCTTCTCTTTCATCATTAACAATTAATTCACTGTATCTTTCTTGACAGCTTAAAACTACTGTAATTGATGGATATCCGCCAAATGTAAGCAAAAAATTTGATTGACAATTTTTTGAAGCTTCATTATTCTTGAAATATAAAGAAAATGGAATTTCTTTTGATTTGAAAATTGTTAAAAATACATCATTTTCAAAAATATTTATACGCCTAAAAAATGATATTATTATTAATTAATTAATTTGAAAACCAATTTAAATAACATACAATCGATCATTCACATATTTGGTATTGTTTGGAAATAATTCTGCTGGAGCTTCATCACCTGGTTTAATTGCAGTAAATTCAAAGTCAGTTGTTGCAAAACTTGTAGGATGAAGAATCAAAATGAAACACATCAATACTGTCAGCCACCATAACATCTTATTTTCTTTCTTTTTTTCTGTCGAATTCAAATTTGTTTTTGTGGCCAAAGATAAGGTGTTGAGAGAGATCAAATAATAACGTTTGTCACGATTCCCAAAAATAAATGAATAAACAACAAAAAAATGGTTTTTAATGTCAAGTAAATGACGTTTTGCATATTATGCAAATTTTTGTGATTGTGGACGTTCTCCATAACACCTCCTAGCCTCGTTGTCTGAGGTTTGGTTGAAGATATTTGGCTTCCAAAATATTCCAATGGTGTTGTTTATATTGTTCCCCAATCTAATAATATCTTTCAGTGGTCCAACATTTTAGAAACATCACCGCCGATGCCAGCGACATCCTTTGATCTTCAGCAAATTCCTTTGAACTTTTTAATGTATCGCCGATGACGCCGGCGGCGACCCCAAGCTGCCGGCGGCGAGTTATCTTTGTTGTTTTGCAGATGTTTAAACAAAGTAAAACTAAACTTTCAAATTCATTGGCTTGATCAAAACATTGAACTCTTAACAATTTGTAAACCTCAATAAAGTCAATAGGAAATGAAAAAAAAAATGAATCCAAATGAATCACAAATTACAGTATCCAACTCTTCAATAAACCCGGATTTATTTATCTTTCTTTGAAACACAAAATTTATCACATACATATAAACAAAATATAATCAATTAATTATCCAAGAACAGGTAAACGTTCAGTTGAATTGGCACGCTTTAAAGTTGTGTATGTTTTCTTCCTAAAAAAAGAATACTGTAGTAATTTCAAAAAACTAATTTCCCCAACGACACCGTATCATCTCCATTTGGTTACATTTAATGGGATTACCGTAACCCATACCAATCCCTTTGAATAAAAGTACATACCATGGAGGATAAGCAGCACTTGAAATGTATGGCTTTTGTGCTTGATTTGTTGGATAAACAGATGTTAACATAACTTTTCTTTCAGTCATTCCATTACCATAATTTGAAACGCAAATTTTAACTTCTTGGAAATTTTTACGTGTTGCAAATGCTGCATCTCTTCCTTTAACACTTTTTGGTACAGATTTGACTTTCGGCTTCTTGACTTCTTTGAATGAATCTTCTCGTCCTGTCTAAAAACAAGTATTCGTATTAGAATCATAACCAAATTCGTGCATGAGGTCGGTAACAAGATACCTCGAATACCGTAATCCGAAGATACATCAAGCCCTCAAGGCAAAAAATCAAAAACCAACCAACCTTGAGCTCTTTTTCAGATTTCTTTGGACTATCAACAGAACTTTTTTGACTTTTTTGTTCTTTCTTCAATTCAATCTTTGTTGGAGCACTTTTAACAACCTTTTTATCACTTTTTTCTTTTGATTTTGAATTAGATTTTGTTGAAGCGACTGAAGATGCCTTTGAATTAGGTGGTTGTTTCTTTGGAGCAACAACTCCAGCAGCAGTTGGAAGACGATTAGATTGAAGTGATTGAGTTGGTCGAACAGGTGCTGGACGTTTTTTGAGTGAAAAATCAGTTGATTTCTTATTTCGTGAAAAGAATGAACTGAGACTCTTTTTATTTGATTCTTTTGAAGGTGCAGCTTTTTGAACTCCTGAAAAAGAATAAGAATTGATTAGAAGCGGTGAAAAATATAGTGCTACAGTATGCAAATGAGGATATCGATACAGGTATCAACATCATGCAGATAAAGGATGTGCAGCAGCTGATGCTTCGATACCACCAAAAACTGAAGACACACTGATAAGCAGATACTTGATGATATGAAGATACTGTACCATAGGTACACTTTAGGTTTAACTCCTTGTCAGAAGCGATCTTTGATTCGACACCCGAAGTTGCAACAACATTTTCGTACATCCCAGATACACATGACCCATGCTTACATATCCACAAACAATCCCCTTCACTTACCTGTTTTCTTTTTAGCTTTACAACATCCCAAATTCCAGAATTTCTTTTTTCCTTCAGAAGTTGTAGCAGACTTTTTTGATTGTTGTGCAAGAGGCTTTCGAGTAACTGATGCAATACCAGTAGGCTTTTGTTGTTGACCAAATCCAGTTCCAACTTTACGAGTCCCAACACCAGTTGATTTCTGTTGCTGTTGAGGAGGTTTACGAATTGGTTCACCAAATGGAGTTCGAGCTTGTTGTTGTGCTGCAACCATTTTTCGTTTTTAAAAATTGATTAGAAGACGACAAAAATACGCCCGTCAAGCACGTCACTGTTGAAACAAGAATGAAAGAAAGGATTGGGGGTGAAAAAATAATGAATGAAAAAGAATATTCAAATTTGGTAGCTTTGGCTAAGAAAATGCAAGGAATTGTTTAGTTGGAATATCTAAAGGCGACATGAAGTTTTTTTTAAAGTGATCCTCACATACAACATAGCAAAGCTACATTAAGAAGGCATCATTTGAAAGCAACGATATTTTAACTTTTTGGTGCCATGATTATTACAGTATTATTAAAAGTGGCGACAAACTAACATCATTATTTTAAAGGGTTAGAGCTAAATAAGATAAAATGTCTGGAACGATTTACAAAAGATGCATATAATCTTTCTAATGGCATTATAAACGGAAATCAATGTTAAAATTAACAATAAATGGGTGCAGAACTAACTAAAGATATCAATGTTTTACACAAACTATTCTTTCCAAAGTCACAACAAAAATCTAATCGCACAAATAAAATACAAGAACGGTTATCAATTTACCCTCACTATAAAAATATTACTCAAGAAGAGTCTCATGTGCAACAGCAACATTATTACAGTACCCATCTTGCTCAAAACCATATCCTTCCTAATGCCCGCCCTTCTCCGATAAAACAATAAACTATAACATTATAGTCCATAAACAATATTAAACATATTTAAAACAACAAAAGAAACAAAAAAATTAAACAATTTTGATTGTACATGGCAGTATTATAGGAAAAGAAAACTATATTATGATCACATTGAAATATACACTTATAATAATTATCAATAATGAGAAGAAAAAGAGGCAATAGAGATCAAAAATTTTCAGCACCAGTAAAGATCAGTGTATTGACTTCATTCTCTTGGTTCTCTCGGTTGCCTAAAAACACTTTTACAGTATATTTCAAAGAATTCAAATAGACAAAAACAATTACCGATTGAGTTCTCGAAGCTTCTTGATATAATTTAAAGTAAAATTTAATCGGTCAGTCAATTCTTTTGGAGCACCATTTGCAGCAAGGCTTGAAAGTTTATAAGTATGGAAAACTTGATTACTATCAATCAAAGTTGCAGCACCCATCAAAGGACAAATTATAATCTTTGAATGATCCTAAAAATGAATATAATATAGTTTAAAAGCCGAAAAGATCCATCAACAAAAAACTTACATTATTGAAGTTACATTGATAAGTTCCATTTGACAAAAGAAAGCTAACAGTTGTCTTAGTTCGGATCCAATGTTGAAGAACAGGTAATCTACCAATTTCAACACTATCTCGCAAAACATTTGAACCAGCTTTCTTCAAATTAAGAGTCATATAAGTTTCAAAGTTTTGTAATAAAATCATTTTCTTCTCATAACATGGTGGACAAGCTTTTGTTGCAAAGAAAACTTCTTCATTCCTTGATGAACGATATTGGCAATGTCTAAAATAGTCAATATATATTTGGCAGCAAAAAAATGAAGTAAGACTTACTCTTTATTTGCATCCATAATCAATTTTGATCCATCCTTGTAAGAAGCACCTTGACTTCCATCACAAAGTTGATAAGCAAATGCATATCGTAATGAATAATCAACCCATTTGGATACCCAGTAAATTGGAATTGATGCAGGATCTTTAAGCATATCATCAGTAAGAGGTTTTTCAACAAGCTGTTTATTGAGAATTTCACTAATCTGTTGTTCAAGTTCAATGAGATACGTTTCAGAAGTTGCAGTACGTTCAGCCAAAACATTGCAACGTATTTGCGTTGTTGGAGAATCAGTACATACGCCATTTCGAACATCCGGAGTTGTAGTAAATACAGGCTTGGTGGTAAGACATGAAACTGGAAGTCTTGCAGGTGTAAAACCTTGCATAAATGGGAATAGAAGAGTTGAATAAGCATCTGGACGATCAGCAGGTTCAGGAGCAAGAAGACATTTAATCAAGATTGCAGCATCTTTATCCATTGCTTCAGGAATCTCGTATTCATTTCGTGTAATCTTTCGATAAGTATGCTAAAAAAGGAAGCAACACTCAAAACCTTAATCTAAAAAACCAAAAGAACATACTTCAAGGGATGATGTTTCGAATGGAGGCTTTCCTACAAGAAGAACATAGGCGATACAACCAATAGCCCAAATATCAACTTTCGTAGAATGTTGCTTCTTTTGTAAGACTTCAGGAGCAATGTAATTTGGTGTTCCACATAACCACCGCTTATCACTTTTTCCATCAAGACTGAAAGTAGCCAAACCAAAATCTCCAACTTTCAATACCATATCATCAGTGATGAAAAGATTTCCAAGTTTTAAATCACGGTGAATAATATGAAGGGAATGTATATAGACGCATGCATTGGTAATCTAAAAAAGGTCAAGTGATGAAAAGTGAATCATATTCGCAGAGGAGGGCAACAACTTGAACAAGTTTAAGGAGGGAGAAAAACAAAAAAGAGCAAAGATCAAATCCCTTTCCCCAAGTTGTGCCCTTCCTGCAGAGAAATATAACAAAGAAATACCTGACGAGTCCAATATCTTACTTCTGGCTCAGTAATAGCCTTTCGGCGACGTTGTAATTCCATTAAAGATCGTCGATTACAAAGTTCCAAGAAGATATAAATATTTGCAGGATCTTCAAAGAAGAAGAAAAGTTTTACGACATTTTCATTGTTCAAAGATTTATGAATTTTTATTTCTTGTTGAAGTTGATTGGCCTAAAAAACGAAAAAGTACGTATACGAAAGAGAGAGAAGGAGAAAAAGAAAGAACAAACCTTTTCAGCATGTTTTTGTTTGACAAATTGTTTGCTTACAATTTTTGCAGCATATGATTCACCAGAAATATTCGTGACTTTATAGCAAGAGGCAAAACCACCTTTACCCAAGAATTCTCCAGTCGTATAATATCGTTGAGTTTTTGAATCACAAATAATTTTTGGAACATCAGGAAGAATTAGCTTTGTTGGAGCCATTAAAGCTGCTAAAAATGAACATAAACAATAACAACAGCAACATGATTTCATTGAAGATGACAAAGAAAATAGAGAAAGGGAGAAAAAAACATGAGAGAGAGGAACAATTTTTGATGCTCGAGAAAAACGTACACGTAAAAAAGAGGAAGAAGAAAGAGAAGAAAGTGATAAGGAGTTTTTTGAAGATGAATCATTAAAAAAATTCAATATACAAAAATGTAATTCATAGTGGTAGAGAAAAACACAGAGATGGAAGAGGAAAAATATATAAATTCACTTTTCTCGTCCCCGATTGTGTTTCACCATCTTATTGGGGGAATGTCAACCTTCTAAGGGAGATCCTTATGCCATGGAAGAGGGTATTAAAAATGTTAAAGTCCTCGAGAAAAAGCTGGTGAAAGGGAAAGATTTGTTTTTTGAACATTGCAGCAGCAACTAAAATCCGTCATTTTCAACAAAAAAGTCGAGACCTTTTAAACATGATGTTTATCCTTAATGTCCAGCGGATAATATTCCAAGTATTAAAGGGATAAATAAAGATGGAACGCGGATAAAACTTGGAAAAAACAAAAAATGATGACAAACTCACACATCAATCTGCGTCCCAAAAAAAGTTGTTCGAGTGTCGTTCAAAAAAAACGCTGACGTCAGTCGACAGTATCCTTTTTTATATTTTCGTGTCAAGACTTTACATTCAACACTACCTCGAACACACTTTTTGAACAATGTTTTTCCACGTGTTTGATTTACAACAATTAAAATTAACATAATTACAAGTATGTTACTGTTTTTGTACCTACTTTTTTGTCATCATGCTCTTTGCGTCCCTCACAAGCTTCATTTCATTCATTTGATCGTCATTTTTTTGATGAGCTGTTGCTTCTTGTTGCTGAAATTTAATATATATTTTTTTGTCTTCAACAAATCTTGGTAACGACAAAATATCTGCTGCTGCTGTTGGTGTGGTAATCAACAAATAAAATAATGTGGCGCTTTTATGCGTGTTGCTATTTGCTATTTATTGGAAGAATCTATGCTGCTGAGGATCCAGGTGTTGATAAAAATGATGTAATTGATGATGAACCATATACAGGACGTAAGTTTGTGCGGTGTATATGATGCTTTTTGTGATGACTATAAAAATCCCTATACTTTGTTGTTGTTTCATACCCAAGACTTTTACCACTCATCATATTTCGTGCATTTTGAAGGTTCATAAGGCTTTCGTTATGTTGTGCATGCCAGAGAGTCTTGGGTTGATAAAACACATTGCTGAACAGCGGATATTGGGGGTGATATGTAAAAACATAATTCATAGATCCGTTTATCAGTTTCCCGACATGAATTTATGGGTCGAGTGACGTCTTTTCTTGTCGGTCCTTAAGTCTATGCTAATCTTTATCATGCTACAAAGTCTACATATTGATTTCTCTGCTCGTATTCATATTTTCTTTTTTAGCCGTTGTCTGCCAAGGAACAAAGCCTTTAATCTTTCATGAAGATTATGATGAATACTTTCCACCTGGTGCTGAAAAGCTTAAAAAGCATAAACTTTACTTTGAACCATATTGGGAACAAATTGTTAATCATGTAACTCCATGTCAAATAATTGTTGGAAATTTGATCATTCCTCATCAACAATTTATTCCATTTGAAGCTGATCGATTAATTGAAGCTTTGAAAGAGGTTGAAATTGTTACGGGCTTCATTTATATCTATGATGTCGATATTAATATTCGATTTGCAAAGTTGAAAGCTGTTTATGGTAATGAATTGTTTTATTATCCTAAAACTTGGACTGGATATAAAGCTAACAATGATGCATTTAAACAAGGTTATGCAATATTTGTTGAAAAGTTTACTGCTGTTGAATTATATATGCCTGAACTTTTGTGTAAGTTTTATTCATGTTTCTCCTTTCGATATAGACTACTTGCTCTGCTTCTTCTTTCAAGTAACTTTTTTAGACATCAAAAATGGAATCATCGGCTTTAAAGATACCCCAAAAGCATGCGTATGGAATCCTAAAAAAGAATATCTATTTTTTGATCAATTTTTTGATGCTGTTGCTGCTGATACTAAGCTTGTTCGAAATCTTGGAAATTCTTTTGGTGAATGTCGAAGCTTCCAACTTCAATGCCAAACTGAAGGCTGTGATCGATGCTTTGCTGATGAACAAGGTTATTGCCAAAAAAGTATGTTTTATTCATGTTATTTGTAAGCAGTGATTAAATACTTGATTTTTAGCAACAAAAAAGAATTGTTTTTCTGAATGTGATCCTAAATTTTGTGATGCTCGAGATAAGACCCAACCTACTTGTTGTCCTAAAGTATGTCGTGGTGGCTGTAGAGGAAAAGAATGTGTAAGCTGTAAACCTGGATATTTCTTGACAATTGGACGTGATACTGCTCAAAAAAATTGTGCTCCTCAATGCTTTGGTGTTATCCTCAATGGCACTGATATCTGTATTTTGAATTCTGAAACTTGTCCAGGTATGTAGGCATTTCTAAAAAGGTTTTTGAGATATATTCCAACTAATCATCGACAATTTAGATTACATGTTTTCGTTTAATAATAAACGACTTTGTTCATATCGTTGTCCAGCTGGAATGGAATTTGATCCAATTACAAATTATCCTAATACATTAAAAGATGAAGAACGTCTGGATAAAGAATTTAAAAAATATTATAAAGGAAATGTTTGTAAACCGTGTCGAATGGTTTATGATGATGATAAAAAAGATTTTAAAGATGATTGCGGCATTGGTAAATTATTCTTTAGTTTGACTGTTTACTATAATTTGACAACGACATGATTTTAGGTTGTGCTATTCAATCAAATTCACTTTCCTTTTTTACTGTACTCAACATTTATCCATCTGTCACCGATATGAAAGATTATGATTTTAAAACTTTTCAAGAATACTTCAAGCAAGGTCGTTTTAATGATGCTATCTTTAATAAAAGATGTCGACATATTTATGGCCTTTTGCGTCTTGATCAATATTCTGTTGGTTCTCCACAACATGGGTATGCATTTCTTTCACAAAACTTTAACTTTTTTCAATCTTAAAGTTTTGTGATATTCTTCATTACGGAGTTTTATATTTTAACTATTTTAGTGCTCGTCTTGTCTCTGATCATCTTCGGGTTTTAACATATGTAACTGGTCTTTATGGTAGAATTCAAATTGAAAATACTGATAGTTATTGGTTTGCTGATGTCTTTCGAAATTTGCTTGTTATTCAAGAACCAATCCCTGGACGACTTGATGAACATTTAAGTGAATTGGAAGAATCTGTTGGAGTTCGATTTAATAGTGATCTTCGTTCAGTTGACTTGCAACGTCTTCGTATTTCTGCTCGAAATATTACAGTACATTATAATCCATTATATCTTACTCCAATTCCCATTGCAGTAGGTGGTAGTGAAAAAGTGTTTGAACATGTTAAGTTTGAAACATATAAATCCAATGATTCGCTTCATTATACTGAAACCGTTATTTATAATTCAAACATTATAACTCGTGTTGGAAATCCAATTGCTTATGATACTGGATGCCAAGGCCAAATTTCATATTTTTATAAACGATGTGTTAAATGTCCTGAAGGTCAAATTCGATATTTTGCTGAAGATGCTGGTGATGATCAATATCGTGAACTCTTTGCTGAATGCAAACCAGAGAGTCAATGCAGTGAAAATGGTGCTCAATATATTACTATTCATCGGGATGGTGAATATCAATGTCTTACCTGCAATAAACAATGTGCTCAAACTTGCAAAGATCGATCTCCTTTTACCTGTTATAGAACAGGTGGCGACGAAAATACCTTGGATTGTAAAGAAAAAGTTCTTCTATCTCAAAATATTAAAGCTTGTGCTGATCCATCTCTTGCTGGAAGTTGTCCCAATGGATTTCGAAAAGATGACGCTGATCAAAAAACCTGTGTTCGATGTGATGGTGCTTGCCGTACTTGCTATGATAATCAAAAAGATGATTCTGGAAAACTTCTTTATGCTGTTCCTGGAAAGCCGAAAAAGGGATGTCGTGGTTGCGGTGTTGCATTTTTGGCAAAGCAAAATGATGGAAAATGGATTGTAAGTTTTTATTTAAAAGTTGAGGTCTTTAATTCTATTGGCTTGTGATCCATTGTTTCTCACGTATCTAAAAGAATGATGTAACTGTTTTTTTAGAGTGTTTGTGGTGCTGTATTGGGAGCTGCTCCTCGTTGTTCAGAAAATGATAACTGTCACTTCCTTACCACCAATCCTGTTCGTGAATTATGGAGAAAAATGAAGGTTTGTTATTGCTTATTGTTCTTTGATGTTTATAATAATTTTTATTATTTAGCCAGCAACATCTCCACCAGCTGAAAATCCTGCTGATTATGGTGAAGCAGCTGTTAATTAAATTTAATGCATTTAAGTATTTGTCGTTATTTTATTTTATTCTTTTTTATTTAAATGCGTATTATTAATAATTAAATAAAATAATTTTTTTTAAATGTTTGGTGACGAAAATTGAGATCAATTAACTAACAAAGAGGAAAAAAGTTTTGGGTAATAATTTTTCGTAGTATTTAAAAAGGGATTATCGTAATCCGCCTTTTTTAATAGGCTCTCTCTATTGTTTGAAAGGTAAAGCGGAAAAATGAAATTGATTCGGAGAAGAAAAAAAAGTGAATTGATGAGGAACATCTCTTTTTTTGCTGTTGAAATAGAATAATCCTTTTCAGAAAAAACTTTTTTCGAAAGCTCATTTCTGTGATAAAATAACGGTAAAAGAACATCCCTTTTTATTATTATTTTTTGTTAAAAATCGAAAAAAAGGGATAAAACTTTGAAAGTTTTTTCTTCCCTACTTTTTTTTCAATTTCAAATACCATCATCATTTATCTGCAGGAACCCAAATAAATAATAATGATGTTAAATAAAAATGTGTTAAGTTTTACAATATTAATTGGTATTTTTGTAATTGCATTTTGGCCTTCTTCAACGAATGCTTCAATTTATCGTCTTAAACGACAAACAGGTTAGATATCATACTTTTTGGATTGATTGGGCTACGGTAATTGTTGAAAGAGATTAACGATTACTGTATTTTTTGTCTATGCAAATTAGTTTGTTTGAAAATTTTGATTATTTTTATTAGAATACTGTAGGTAGTTTTTATATAATATTTACAGTAACCTAATTTTCATTGTAATTTTTTAAGTTGTAAAAAATTACTTTTTCGACATTACCGTAACCCTCCAACAACAATTACAGTACATTTAAGTTACCTAAAATTCTACCGTATACCATAATAAATTTTTTAGTTGTTTCTTCGAATGCAAATTCCAATGGTACAGCTGATACAGTTGAAACTTCTGGAGCTGCGCATAATTATAAAACTGTTGATGGAGTTATTGGGGTTAACGCTTCATCATCTGGAAATGCAACTGGTAAAGGTT
This sequence comes from Panagrolaimus sp. LJ2414, assembly GCA_024447195.1. Lineage (NCBI taxonomy): Eukaryota > Metazoa > Nematoda > Chromadorea > Rhabditida > Panagrolaimidae > Panagrolaimus > Panagrolaimus sp. LJ2414. Next base: position 3,744,452 of record JAMRXY010000023.1, read on the forward strand.
CTGCAACCCTTGGAAATAATGCTTCCGGTTCTGCTGGAGATAAATCCGTAAATGCCGTTGGGAATGTTGGAGCACAAGGTACAAATGCAAATTCATATTCAAATATTGAAGCTGCAATTCGTGGGGGAAATATGTCAGTACAAAGTAATCAACAGGGTACCGCCACTGGTGTCGGTGATACCGCGGCAAATGCAAATGGCCTTGCACAAATGAGTCAAGGCGGAGTTCAATCACCAATGAGTAAGTTTTGATTATTTTTAATAGTAGTTTTGTACAATTTTTCAACCATTTTTTTGTAAATGGCAACTGATTTTGTTTAAATAACTATGTAACTCTTGAAAGCCGACAATGCCATGGCATTTTTCAAAATGTTTATAAATTTACTTTTTAGTGTACCTTTAGGCTAAACTAAATTTTAATTTATTTTAAAAACGGCACATTTTTGAACACAATTTTTTTGTTCAAATAAGTGCCAAAAATGAAGTTTGAAGACTTTTTGGTTTTTTGATCAATTACTTAAACTTAGTTTAAACTAGCCGTAATGATTAATTTCATCAATTTTTAATTTTTTTCATTTTTTAAACAGATTTTTAACTAGTTTTGAGATTTTTCCAAGTACATTCTATGTATTACAGTATCCGAAATTCATTAAATTTCATACCCAAAAAATTACGGTAGCAATTATTTTTAATTAGTTTTTTTAGAAACAAAAGTAATTTGAAACTTTTAATCACTGTTTTCCTGATAAAGTTTTATAAAATTTTTTGATAATTATTATAATTAGTCCATAATTATGACTTTAACAATGACTACTATACTTCCGTCAATTAAATCTTGAAAATATATTATAATTATTGCCATCAATTATTTTTCTCATAATTATCCCATTTCTAATCTATGCCCTCTAAAATTTTAGGTAGCAACAATTCCAAGGCTACAGCTGGAGCATCCGGTTCTCTTTCATCATCTTCTGAAGTTGTCCTTTCCCAAACACTAACATGGTCATCAATCTTGGCACAACTTGTCGGAAGTGCCGTTGCACAAGGTGTCTACAATGCTCAAGCAAATATTGATCTTGGAGCTGGAAATGCCATCAATGGCGTAGAAGTTAATGGTGTTGTATCAGGAGATAATTCTGGAGGTGGACTTGTTAATGCTCAAGTCAATGGCAATGGTCTAATCGATAAAAATAATCATCATTCACTCACTGGAAATATGTATGGTTCTACGAATGGCACAGGAAATTCAACCCTTGTTGGGGCATCAAATTTGCAATCCAATACTTCTGGAGTTAATCAAAGTAAGTGTAGGATACGGTAACGGCATAAAAAAATTGTGCCGAAAATCAATCGATTTTATGAATACTGTTACAGTATCTTTTTTAACATTTTAAACAAAATTTTGCATTGATTGAACTTAAAACTGCTGCATTTTTTTACTTCCTCGATGTCTGTTTTTTAATGAGGCACCAATTTTTTTTGTTGTACTTTGACGCAAAGGAGAGGAGATATATCAAATCTCTATTAATCCCTTTGAAATCACATCATCATTTGTAATTTTAGGGTAAAAAAACCTACGCAAAGTTTTACAAAATCAAAGCGATTTTTGTTTTTAAATTTTTTAACAGTAATTTTAAAATTAATACTATTAATATAAAACATAAGATACGTTACTGTAGAAGATTACTGTATTCCTAAATCTACCATCTTTTCTTTCCAGCTATCTCGGCATTTGGTGATTCCAAAATTCAATCTGATGGTCAATCCGGTGCCACCCTTCTTTCCAATACAAATTTGGATAACCAAGGTGCAATCAATGGCCAAATTGGAATGAATGCAACTGCAAATTCGGCATTCAAAAATATGACCGTCAATAATGGTCTTCAAGTTAATAAAGGCAATGAAGGAACATGTAAGGATAATACTGTAATACAATAAAATACGGTAATAATAAAGAATGTTTAGTGGCAATTGGAAATGGTGCAATTACTGGAACAGGCAATCAAAAAACTAATGCTACAATAACTTCAAATACTAAATACAACGGCAATGGAGATGCGACAATCCTTGTCAATGCTGATGGCTCTTCTGCTTCATCTGGAAATAAAACTTCTGCTTTGGATTTAAGTGCCAATGGAGATTTATGGAATACAAATGGATTGGCACAAAGTAAGTGGTTACAAATTGTGAATAACGATTATGCAAATTTTTGAAATTCTCAAATACCCTAATTTTTGTCATAGCAAATGCCCTGAGGCAATCTTTTAATCCTCCCTTTCTTCAGACAGTAAATCCAATGCCGATGGTGTTGTAAGTGGTGAAAATACAAACATAACGGGAAACGCCTTTATCAATTCCAATTCTGCCAATTCCAACGGCAATGCCCATATTGATGCCCAAGGTGGTGGAAAAGGTCCTTCTTCAGCTTTGACCTCCGGCAACCTTGAACTTACTGATGCTAACAATAATCGTCGAAGTAGGCTTTAACAAATCCGCATCCGCATATGTTCAGGCATAAAATATGCAAATTTTTAGATGCAACCGTACAAGGATCCGTTCAAGCAAGTGGTGACCAAACTGCTGTTCGATCTATTTCTGTTATTACTGATTACGCTGGAATGCAATCACTTTCAAATTATCAAAATGCAACAAGTAAATCTGCTGGATCTTCATCAGCTTCAGCATCAAATGCCGGAATTTTGAAACGCCGAAAGCGACAAATTACTAGTCTTGATATTCTTCGAAAAAAATTCGCTGGACAAAAACAGTGATGACCAAGGAATACAAAATTAAAACAGTTACATAAAAATTACGTATATATTTTTTAAAAATTTAAAATTATCAGTTTTTTATTCTTTTACTGCAGAAAGTAATAAAGTTGAACATGTGTTTTTTATTAGTGCCTATTTTTTCAATAGCATGGACGAAAAATGCGGCCTGGCCGAAATATTCTGACTGTGGGCCAGTTGGCTGCCCAAGTTATTCGACCGTATTTTCTATCCCTTGTTTCAACAAAATCAATCAAAAAACCAAACAAACAATTAATAAATATAAATACGGTAAATGAATCGTAACATTTAAAAATCGATTAAGCAGATAAATTATAAAACACTTTATTTTCAAATACAATTTCAATATGCCATCACCATATGAAAAAAGCCTAATTATTTGAAGTTACAAAATTATTAACATTAACTTTTTCAATTGAATCAAAGTATCGTCGTCGAACAGCATATTCAAAGACGGAAAGATGAACGAAGAGATATTGTTCAGGTTTTTGAACGCACATTTCACGTTGAGTTCGAAGTCGAAGTACAGTATCCCGAACATCAACACATGGACCACATTGACGAATATATGAATAATCAAGTTTACTGGCACAAATTTCTGTTGCTACTAAAGCACCTGAACGTCCAACACCTAAAAAGATATGACATGGTAAATACAAAATACAAATATTGTAAGCATACCAGAAAGACAATGAACAACAATTGGTGAACATGGTAAATCAATATTTGGAAGCCATCCATTCTTTTGTGCATCTTCAATTAGCAATCTTCGATTATGATTCATGTCATCCAAGAAATGAAGGACTTCAGTTGGTTGTGTTGGAGTTCCTTTATCAGGCCATGTAAAATATGCCATATGAAAGATTTTTCTTGCTGGAGCATCTCCTTTTGTAACCATAAGTACTGTAGCATCATAAGTATCACGGATATGTCGAGTTCCCATATTTACAATTTTAATTTTACCAAAAATATATGCTTCACCAGATTTTTGTGGAAGATACACTGCAACTTTTTCACCATCAAGTACGGTAAGAGAAACAATAGTTGTGGATTTTTCTTGCCAAATCATTTCCCAAAATTTTTCAAGTGTTGAATGAAATGGTGCTTGAGTAAGAATGTATTTCTTTGGTTCACGAAATCCATCAACATAATTCGCATGAATATAATCATTTCCATCAGAAGCAGATGCAATCTTGACTCGAGTGGCTTCAATACATCTAAAAATAGTTAATGTACAATTTAGATAAGAGAAATTGTTGATGACAGCCTGAATACAGTTACAATGAAGCTGCAAGATTTTCAGTGGGCTTGACTTAACTTAGCCAGAGGCCATACTAAAAGATAAACTAAAAACACATCAAATGTATTTTTGGAATTGGCTTCGAGCAAGGGATGGATGAGGACCAAAATGTGGTGCATGTTTTATCTGATATGGCTTTGGGGTCAGCCCGCCTCCGGAATCAGGCCCCAAGGTCATCAAAAAGCCTTTGACCATCCTTACTCCAGCCTTCTGACATAGAATCAGAAGTTGTCGCTGCCACAACGATCCCAAAATTGGCACCTTCTTTCAAAAAAACCCTACACCCAACTTACCGAATATCACGATATCGATTAAAAATTTCATTTTTATTAAAAGTTGGAGCAGGTTGTTTGCAATCTTGTGAAATTACACGAGTATAATCCAAGAAAATGTCATAAACACTCATAGCTTTAAGATTATTTGCAAAACCCATCAACGTTCGATCAGTTCTTTCTCGAAGATCATGAAGATATTCTCCAGGTTTTAAGACAAAATTTGATGGTGTAACAAATTGTGACATTCGACGGGTGAATGAATCTGATGAAGCAACTTTTGGGGTTGGAAGATATGTTGTTGTTTCACCACTATCAGAAGTACCATCTTTGCTATTATTCTTTGTTTCTTCAGAAGATGATCGACGACTTGTTGTTGTTGCTGTTGAAGAAGACGATGAAGTTTCAGAAACCTTTTTAATTGGTTCATCTAAAAATAATGATAAGTATTAATTGATTGTTTATTATGGCTTTCTTGATAGATGAAAGGATTAAAAAATTGAAGACACGAAAAAAAACCCATATGCATTGCATTGTGCAACATGGACATCGCAATTTTCGTTTTAGGAGAAAAAACTTACTGTTATTGTTTTTATCCACAAAATTCATTTTTGTTGCTGCCATGAAAAATGTTGAATCAGTTTTTGCGTCGATCGTTCGTTTGTTGAAAAAGAAAGAATAATGATCGACAAAATGACAATCACGTTAAAAAATGTAATTTGCGTGATTTGCGTTATCTTTATGCAAATTTTATTGCAACTTTGTCGTCAAAGGCATAATAAAAAGTGATTCGTTGCTGTAATTTCTGAGCTGACAAAAGTAGTTTAAAACCAATAATTACTTTAAAGTAATGGCATACCACAATCTATCAACATTTTGGTCATTTTGTAAAAAAACTGCAAAGAATTCTAAATTTTAGCTGCCTTATAAGCGCCCTTTTTCTTTCCATTTTATTTCATGCTATAATGTTGCTCGTTCCATTAAAGATTGTTTATAATTTGCATAATCGTTTGACTGATGTATCATCATAAAAGACGATTCAAATCTTTCATTTGATTTTTTTCCTTTTTTCCTTTTCAGGTTCTATTTATTCCAATTTGTACGGCAACAAAGTATAGACACGATCAAGGCATCGAACAACAAATAGATTCGAAATGGGACAAATTGATCGTCGATTGGAAGATTATTTTGAGGATAAAAAACGATATTTAAATTAAAGGTAGCGTACCAGATAGAATAAGTTTTATTTTTTTAACACACGTCCTCCCACCCCGAAAGCTCTCTACTAATCGAGTAAAATTTTGAAAAAAAAATTTTTTTTACTCGATTAGTAGAGAGCTTTCGGGGTGGGAGGACGTGTGTTGAAAAAATAAAACTTATTCTATCTGGTACGCTCCCTTTAAAATTTGAACATACAAATAAAGGATTGATCAAGCATTTGGGAGTACACATGATTTTGCAAAAGATTATTTTAATTTGGTTCCAAAAAAAAAAGTTTTGAATGGGGATTTGGCGCCGTTTTGCGTAGTATTCATAATACCAAAATTTTGGGGCAAAAAATGTTTCTACGGCCTTCTGGCAAAAATGTTCACTGCAAAAAATGTATCACATTTTCATGATATCAGTCATGTTTAAATTTTAAAACGGCCAGAAAAACACCCTGACATTTGTAGGCAATTGCATCAAAAAATCGTTTCCTTTTTATTCAAATCATCCTGTCTAAGCTAATATAAATTGTAAGCAATTATATTTTCATGAAAAAAGTTAAAAAATAAAAATGAAACATGATAAATTAAGAGTTTATTAAACTAAAAATTTCATTTCTTCAATGACAAGTTTAACTGCGATAATTAAGGCCATTGTTAAAATTGATAAAAATAAACCAAGAATTCGAGAGTTTGATAAATTGATTCTAACATCGGCAGAAAAGTATATAACCTTAATACTGTAATACATAATAATAGCAGAATGAATATTTACGATTACCATTACAGTATAAATTAATGGAATAATTACTTCATTTGCATAACAAATACTTCCATAACTTTTTAATTCATTTCGAATTTGTGGCGTAATTTCGTGTTTAATTTTAATATATTGAATAACTTTTGGAAAGTACCAGAAAAAATTTGTGGATGCTTTGCATTGTTTTAATTCTTCAGTGAAATGGATAATCTTAAAAAGTAAATCAAAAAGTTGTTAAATAGGACTTAAGTCAACTTACTGGATTTACAAAAAAATTGTAATCAGGGCTTAAAAATGGTTGCTTTTCAGGCATACAAAATCCAGAAACATCATTTGGCGAAATAAAAATTAATTCCATTTCTTGATCATAATAAAAATTCGGTTTAACAAAAATTTCCATAACAATAACATTTATTAAAACTATTAAACCTTTAAAAATAAATGTGAAATAAGAAACCGTAAATGATAAAGATTTTTTATTTCCATTACAATCACAAAGAAAATGGCGAGGTTTTTGTGGCATTTTTAGTAAATAACAAATAATGCCATAAAAATCCGGATCTAATTTTATGCGCAGACAAACAAATGTAAACGGAAAATATTGATTACAAAAATGTGTTGCCAATGCATAAATAGTTTATTGGGTTCTCTTTTAGTGTAAAATGAGCTTTTGCAATTCTCTGTTTCGAAATAGTTGTCTTTGTTTAAACTGTATGATTCACCTTTGTTTCTCTCTTTCATTGTGTCTTTATCGGGGGAAAAGAAGCGTCGGTTTTGGTACCAGGCTAGATGATTTGCGCAAAAGTTCTGCAATCACTCTCTATGTCTCTCTCTTTGCTTGCTCTTTTCGTAAATGCCAGGAGAGGCAGCTGGCGGGTAGTTTTTGCCCAAACAGCCAGCTCCTGATCTCTTTGTTCATATGCTTTGCCAAGGAAAAGATCGGAGAAGAACGAGCCATTCTTTTAAATGCTTCGGGGAAAATTTTGCAACATTCAAATCTTTTAAGCTAACATAAATTAAACGCATGAACATTTTCATTGTTTCATCAAAAATAAAACATAAAAAAATTAAGAGTTTATTAAACCAAAAATTTCATTTCTTCAATGACGAGTTTAACTGTAATTATTTGGTCGAATGTTAAAATTGAAAAAAATAAACCAAGAATTCGAGAATTTGATAAAAATACTGTAACATCGACAGAAAAATATTCAATCATTATGACGTAATAGATAATAATAGCTACTTGAACATTTACGATTAGCATTACAGTATGAACTAGTGGAATAATTATTTCATTTGCATGACAAATACTTCCATAACTTTTTAATTCATCTTGAATTTGTGGCTTAAGTTCATGTTTAATTTTAAGATAGTTAAGAACTTTTGGAAGGTAAGTGAAAAAATTTGTGGATGCTTTGCATTGTTTTAATTCTTCGGTGAAATGGATAATCTTAAAAATATTAAAAAGTTGTTAAATAGGGCTTAAGTCAACTTACTGGATTTACAGAAAAATTATAATCAGCACTTAAAAATGGGTGCTTTTCAGCAATGCAAGATCCAGTACTAATACTTGGAGAAATTAAAGTTAATTCCCATTTTTGATCATAATAAAAATTCGGCATAACAAAAATATCCATAACAATGATATTTATTAACAATATTACAACTTTAAAAATAAGTGTTAAATATGAAACTTTAAATGATAAAGCTTTTTTATTTTCATTACAATCACAAAGAAAATGGCGAGGTTTTTGTGGCATTTTTAATTAAAAAAATACTGCTAAAAAATGCCACACTAATCAGGATTTTATGGGCAGGCAAAAGTGCAAGAAAAGGTAGAAAAAAATATTGATTACAAATATGCATAAATAAATAGATAAAAACATGATAGAAATATTTCTATTGCTGTTGTTAAGTTCAAGTATTCCCACGATCAATTGCAAAACTTATCTATCCATCTATCTTTATCTTATTATATATACTTGGTCAATGCATTTTTGTAATCAATATTTTTTTCCTGCCTTTACTTTGTCTGGCCATAAAATGCAACCCAGATTTTTGTGGCATTTTTTAACAGCATTTTTAATGAAAATGTCACAAAAACCTCGACATTCTCTTTGTGATTGTGATAGAAGGAAAAAAGCTTTTACGTTTAAAGTTTCCTTTTATACCCTTATGTTTAAAGTGTTATTAATATTTACACATATAATTTTTATGGAAATTTTGTTCATTTTACCCATTTTTGATTATTATTTTTATGATGGTCGGGTGGAATTTATTTTAAGTATGCCAAATGAGATTTCTGGATCTTGCATTGCTGAAAGGCCACTATTTTTAAATCCTAATTATAATTTTTCTGTAAATCCGGTAAGTTGACTCAAGCCCTGTTTAACAACGTTTTGATTTCGCTTTTAAGATTATCCATTTCACTGAAGAATTAAAACAATGCAAAGCATCCACAAATTTTTTCTGGTACCTTCCAAAAGTTATTCAATATCTTAAAATTTAACACGAAATTACGCCACAAATTCGAAATGAATTAAAAAATTATGGAAATATTTGTTATGCAAATGAAATAATTATTCCATTAATTCATACTGTAATGGTAATCGTAAATATTCATGCTGTTATTATTATGTATTACAGTATTAAGGTTATATACTTTAATCCTGTTCTAAAACCCTTTTTATTTACTTCTCGAATTCCTAGTTTAATTTCTTCAATTTTAACCGTCGCCCAAATTATTGTGAGTAAATATGTAATTGAAGGAATTATTTTTTTGGTTTTATAAATTCTTAATTTTTTTCGGTTTATTTTTAATGAATGAAACATTTTCTTTATTCGTTGTGACAAAAAAGATGTGAGAAAGACACTGCATTTTTGTGTCAAAAAAAATTTGCATATTTAGGATTTGTTAGAAATGAATCTCCCCTCTTTAAGTAGCAGTTTATATTCTCAAACAATTAATAAAATTTTATTTGATGAATACAAACATGTTCTCTTTTGTCTTACAAAAGTTTTGTGTCATTCGTTTTTAAAGGTTGATTTTTTTGCATACATTTTAAATAAAAAAAGAAAAGAAAAAAAGCATTTAAAAAGACTATTTTTTTAAAGTTCGACGGAAGTTTGCTTTTTTATGTTGCATTTTTTAAACCAAAAAACAGCACGTTTTTTTTATTAAAAAACGATTGATGTCTCAAAGAAAAAAGGCCCATTAAAAATAAATCGATCAACTGCTTCTTTTTTTGTTGAAAAGTAGAATAAAAAGGCATTGATTGCTTTCAAGTGAGCTTTTTTTACTTTGTTCATTGAAGAAAAAATGACTGAAAAAATTAAAGAAATTCTTTTTCTTTTATGTAAATTACTTTGTACTGGATTTTGGTTTTTTGCATATTTATTTAATTTGGTATATGTTTTTGGACAAATTATTTTTAATGGATGTTCATTGTTTGCAGCAGCTTGTTCTGAAAAAGATCAGGGCCAAAAAGTAAGTAAATTTAGTTTAATAATGTGTCATCAAGGCCGTAGGGAGAAAAAAATTTCGGGGAGGCTTTTGATCTTTTGCCGCATTAACACAACGGCGGCAAAAGATTAAAGGTTTTTCTCAGTTTTGGGTAATGCTTAGTGCTCTCAACAACTGGAATTTTCAGTCCAGTTAACTGGACTACCATAAGAAATTGTTTAATAAACTGCTTTTTTGGTGCTGAAAATTAACTTTTCACTTATAAAAAATATTCGTTTTACTATTTTATCAAAAATTAAGCTTCGAACGACAACTTTATAAAAAAAGTTTGTATGGCAGTCCAGTTAACTGGACAGAAAATTCCAGTTGTTGAGAGCACTAGGAATGCTCTCTCTCTTTACGGCCTTGTGTGTTATAAATAGTTTTAGCAGATTTCTGTTTAAAAACTTATCCATTAATATCATCATCTTCGTACCCATTCTTCAAAAAAATTTTTTCAGAGTCATCAGCATCATCATCGACGTCGTCGAAATCAAAACAAGCCAATCGATCTTTCGACGGTAATTTTAATTGTTGGAGGAATTTTTGTTTTAACAAATTATTATCTCGATTTACAATTAATTTAACAAATTTGTCATTTGATTTTTTCGTGTTTGATCAATAATTATTTTGTCTAAAATTTGATTTAAAATTAAATAAATTTTTGCGAAAATTTTTGATTAAAAATGAAGTAACAAAATTTAAATAAATGCCAATTTTTGGCACGCACCAAAAAAAACAAGGAATATGTTCATTCAAATATTCTGTTCTCCCTCTTTGTTTGTCTGGAAAGGTATGAACCTTGTTTGTCCAAAACAAGTGACATTTTCTATCCATGTTTTTTTAACACAATTGATTGCCAATTTTTCAATAGTCTTGCTTGTATTTTTTTACTGCTGTTATTTGTTGATTCTGTCTATCTTCAATTATTTAAATTTTAACTTTTTTATGCAAAAGGAAGTATTCAATTTTATACTGTAGACAGGATTTTTGTTTATTGTGTTTTGCAAAAATGAGAATGGAGTGCTTGTTTTGTGATTCAGAAAAACATGATTCCATAAAATGTAAAAAAATTAAGTCTGAAGGAGCTCGAAAGAAAATTACAGAAACAAAGAAATTTTGTCGTTTCTGTTTTACTCATTCTGATCCACCTCATTTACCAGAGCAGAAATGCGAAATCAGTGATAATTGTATTGGATGGTTTTCAACTGAACATCATACAATATTTTGCCCAGAACGAATTGAAGGTTTGTAAAATTTATATTGAATAAGGAATTGGTCCAGACGTTACGTAACGGTAAAATTCCAATCTCGAACCCAACCCCCACTAGTAAACAAAACATCAAAGCTTTTTGCCGGCAACATCAAAGTCGTGTGACATTTTGGCTTACCCTCCATCCACCCATAACCCGTTACGTAACGTCTGGACAATCCCTTAGTTAAAGTTTGTTAAAGGTTTAATTTAAAAAAATTAATTAAAGGAGAACACGTACCTGTAAAAAATTTGGCTTTACATTGCGTGATAGTCTCGACACGAAAATTTTAAAAACTTTGAATCGATGAATTCTGTTTACATTTTCTTTCATAATTAGTTTTTCTGATTCCGAAAATGGCATTAACAAAAAAATTTGGTTTGGTATAAGCTGAATATAAGCATGAATATTGAAAAATTAGCATAAAGTAGTTGAAACTCAGCTTATATCCAACCAATTTTTTACGTTCATACCATTTTTGAAATCATTATTAATAAATATGAAAGTAATATCATCAGAATTCATCAATTCAAAGTTTTTAAAATTTTCGTGTCGGGACCTCCAATTTAAATAAAGGCAAAAAAATTTATTTGCGATGCGCATTCTCTTTTAAACAACAAAATTTTAGCATTCGAAGAATTCTTTCTTCCAAAAATTGATCCACAATTGCTGTCTCGATTCTTTCAAATGATCGAAATTGATGAAAAATATTCAATGATTCTATCATCCCCAAATAATCTCAAAATTGCTTCTTTGGACCGTATCACAATTGCAGATTCTTTCTGTGAAGGAAATGACCTAAATCATACTGGTCTACTTGTCAATAATCTAATAAAGTGGGAATGGGAATATGCAAATTTGCAAAAAGTCAATACTTTGCTTGATTCCATTGCCGCTAAAACGATAGTTTGCATACCTCAGAAAATTTACATATATAGATCAAAAGTTTCTGCTCCTATGATCCTTCAACTTCTTTCATCGTATACAAAAGAATTCATTATGCAAGATTCGAATTGTACCCCAAATATAACATTTACAGAAATAATCAGAAATGCTCCAAATCTTAAAGTTTTTAATGTTTATGAAGACGGTAATACAGATTATACAAATATTATTACCGACAAAAAATGGCTTCAAGATTTATTAAAATACAAGATTGGAACAAACTTTGAAACTTTGTCTATCAAAATTGATTATGCCCTGGAATTGGATGTTGAAACTTTGGTTGAATTTATTACTGTAAGCCAAATTTTGAAGATGATGCAATAATGTCCGTTAAATTTTTAGACAAAGTGTAGCAAAACGGCAAAAATTAATATCAAATTTAATATTAACCTTGATTACGAAGGTGAAGAATATGGCGATATTTGCATAAAAACAGAAGAATACTTTGAGTCCTGGGGTGACATTGAAGATTCATGGCTTCAACTTGGGATTGATTGTTGTGATGGATATGAATATTATTCATTGAAAGAATTGAAAAAAGCTTTGCCATCCAAGCGTGCCATTGATGGCTATGAACAAGTTTCTTGGCGCTATCTCATTTTAGTACCGTTCATTTTAGTACCACTCATTTTAGTACTAACTTATTTTAGTTCCACTTTGCCAAAAAGTTATTTTTGATGGTAAAATATTACTAATTTGTGGTAAAATAACTTTCATAAGATTAACCAAGTATCCCCATCGGCGGTATCTCATTTTAGTACCACTCATTCTAGTACTAACTCATTTTAGTACCACATTGCCAAAAAGCTTTTTTTTTCAGTCGGATGCGAGTTATTTTGTGATGAGGATACTTGGTTAATTTTATAAAAGTTATTTTACCACAAATTAGGAATTTTTTTACCATCAAAAATAACTTTTTGGCAAAGTGGTACTAAAATGAGTTTTTACTAAAATGAGTGGTACTAAAATGAACGGTACTAAAATGAGATACCGCCAGTTTCTTTCGATCAGATTAAAAATTCAAAAAGACAAATGCCAAAGAGAGTTGCAACAAAAAGAAAATACACTTGAAGAATTGGTTATAACTACTCGGGGTGATAATATGCAAATTTGCAAAAACTCCGGAGCTTTCATAAACAAATTTTTTTTGTAATAATTTTGGGTCAAAAGATTCTCCTGAAAATTTTCAACATTTTGGCCCAAAATTTTTGTCCATGTTATTCTCTTTATTTTATATTAATAAAAATGTAACAAAAAATATCTTTAAGAATCTAGATCAAATTTAAAACATTAAATGCAAAAATACAGTACAATGAATGAAACATTTAAAATGCGAATCACAAAAATTTAATTGTTTTGAGTTTTAACGTTATTTTTACGAATAAGAAAAAAACACAAATTTGCTTTTTTGTTGAAGTAAAACGCTTAAACTACATTTTTTGCATTTTGAACATGTTGTTTTTGTTTAACAAAACAATCGATTGCTAAAAAAAGCAAAACCATTGATAATTTGTTTGGGATCAACAAAAAAAACATGGCCGGAAGAATCAAACAAATAATTTTACTATTTTTTAAATTATTATATTTTGCATTTTGGTTTTTTGCATATTCATTAAAATTAGTTTCTGTCATTCTTCAAGCAATTGTTGATGCAATTTTTATCTTCATTTATTGGACACAAAATAATCCTCATCAAATAGCAGGTCAAAGAAATGTAAGTTCTTGGTTTTTTATGTAAAAGAAATTTTCGCGTAGTTTTTTGTGATTTTTTATAACAAAAAATTGTATATGATGACGAAGGTATATTTTAGCTGAATCAAAACCGTCATCGATTTAATTATGCTCGAGTTCGACATCACAGCAGCCTTTCCTTGAGTACTTTAATTGATCGATTGGAAGAAAAGCTTTTATTCTAAAATATTACTATTTTATAACTAAATAATAATCTTCCCAGAAACCCTACAATGTGTTCACCAAAATCCCGAAGAATTTGTTGCCATTGGAGCAGCATGTTATGCATATAGTACTTTTTCACAATAATAATGAGATTGTGGTATTTGTAGCATTTGTTAAAAATTTATAAATAAATTACCAAAAGTGCCAGTTCATGAACTACTTCATGTTTATAAACTTTTTCTTATTAATCAGTCACTTTAATAACATGAAGACCAGAAAATGACTTGAAAGAAATTATGAAACAATAGTTTTCCTTCTTCTAAAAATCATTAATTTTTCTTCTTTTAATTTCATCTTTCACAATAATAGAAATTCCGTTATCTTTAACGGAGGATTCCTTTTTTGCTCTCATTTAAAGGAAAAATTGATCTCTCTCGAAAAGGTAATTTTATGCAAATTAATGTCGGTGTTGTTTTTCTTTTTTTAGTGTGTCATCTTTTTTTAGGATGTCGAAAAAAAAATGTTTTCTTTAAAAATAATTTGTTGCGATTTAATTGCATTATAAAATTTCTACAACAGCATTGTTTTTTATCCCAGATTTGTTACACCGTTTTTTTTAAATTTCACATTTAAATAAACATGAAAAAACAAAGAAATATTGACATTCAGCTGCTTCGAGGTGCTGCAATTATTGCAGTTTTGGGATTTCATCTTAGACCGGAATATGTGCCACAAGGATTTCTTGGTGTCGATATGTAAGTTCTTTTTCATTTTTAAAGAAGATCTATCATCTGATGCCTTTTCTGTTTTCGCAAGAAAGTTCTCGAAGCTGAAAGTTATTGAAAATCAGGGACTTTCGCTTTTGCTAACTTTTTTAACAAGGGAAAACAGCGAAAGTTCCTGAATTTCAATAACTTTCAGCTTCGAGAACTTTCTTCCGAAATTAAAAAAAGCAGCAAATGATCTTCTTGAATATTGAAAATAGGATACTTGAAATGCCATTATGCAAATTTTAGATTTTTTGCAATATCTGGTTATTTGATGACTGTAATCCTTTATGACCAACCATTAACAGCTAAAACTTGCCTAGTTTTTTATGAGCGGCGTCTAAAACGTCTTCTTCCAGCTTATATTTTATGTATTTTCGCTACTTTTGTTATTTCATCATTCTTTGTAATTAAAATATATTTTGAATTCCTCAAAATTGATACCTTCTGGTCAATGGCATTTGGAACAAATTTTCAATCAATGTTTGAAAAAGAAACATATTTCAAGCTTATCAATGATTACAAATTCTTACTTCATACATGGTCATTATCAGTTGAAATTCAATATTATCTTTTGGCACCGATAATTTTGATTCCGATTAATTGGAGTTCAAAACCTTTGATGCCATTGTTAGCATTAACTGGATTAAGTTGGATTTTTCAAACTTTTATACCGTATCCAACAATATCCTTTGGACTTGTATTTTCACAGATTTGGCAATTTTTAATTGGATCTATCGTTTTTTATATTTCAAAAAAAAGTTCAACAATAATTTTGGAAGAAGAAGTTCAATTGTTAGAAAACTCTGAAAATATTAATGAAGAAGAAAATTTGAATAATTCCGTTAAAAAATCGTCTAAAATGAAATACAATATTTTGCAGTTCCTGAATTTTATTCTAATTTTTGTGATATGTTTTATGCCAAAGTTATCGAATAATGCCATTTATGAGTCATTGATGAGATTAGCTGCAACAATTTTTGGTGGCATCTCAATATATCTGGGAACTCAAACAAGTTCAAATGAAAATTATTTGATATTTGTAAAAGTTGGATCCTATCTCGGTGACATTTCATATTCTGTTTATCTTTTTCATTGGCCAATAATTATTCTTGCCAAATATTTGGGAACTTTTGAAAAATACTGTAAGTTTGTTCTTTATTATTTACCTGATTAGAAGTTAAGGCATAAAAATTCACAAGAAAAACAATAAAATGTATTTATGCAAATTTTAACTGTGACCCTAGAGGGGATATCAAGGTTTTAGCTCAAAAGAAAAACAATATTTAAAAAAATTGCTGCAAGAAGCAGACCGAAAATCGCGTAACATCTGAGAAAATATTGTTTATGCAAATTTTGATGCATCAACTAGCAAAAAACTCCTCTTGTTTGCATACAAAAGTATCAGATTTTTCATTTTTAACATTTTGAAACAAATAAATAGAAAAATTATGTTCACAATTTAAAAAAATCTCAAAAAGGTTTCTTTAAATATTGATTTTAGCTGTCTTGGAAATGCTATTTCCTATTTTTGGAATATCAGTAGTACAGTATCATTTATTTGAAAAGCTGTTACTTCACCAGTCATCTAAAATAACCTTTTCTGTTTGTGCTTTCATTTATGGTTTATTAATTTTTGCATTATTTCAACCCCAATCTTTTGGTTACGGTGTAAGTACTTTTTATGATTTTTGTTAAATTAAATTAAACTTCTAAAAATTTTACCACAAATTCGTAACCATTTTAGAACACTTCAGTTTGCGAAAACCCCTTTCTTAAAAATGAGAAAATGATTAGCGAATGTAAGACAGATCTTTTGTCGACTAGATACTGTAACTTTGATCCTGAATTGACACAATTAATCCCAAATACTGGGAAAGATGCCTTTACTTGTTCATACAATGGAACAGGGAATGCTACAGTATTCTTTACTGGAAATAGTTATGCCTTCCGGCAACTTGCTGGTGTTTTAAAAGCTTTAGAAGGAAAATACAAAATTTTGTATTTTGATGCTCGTCCAAGTTGTTCAGCTTTTGAAACTTTAGATATTAATTATCAATTATATCATTGTGATAAAGTTTTTAACAAAAATTTAAAGATTTTAAAGAAATTTAAACCTGATATTTTTATTATCAGTGAAAGGTGGGTTTTTTGGATTTCTAAAAACTCAGAAAAAAATGTCACGGTATCAACATGTCCTGCCGCTTTTTGAACAAGACCTATCCCATTATGTAGCCCTAGGGCAGTTATGCATAACCTCAAAATATTTCCCTTGAATGGGTTTCCTATATGCAAATTTGTAAAAATGAAGTTCGAAAAATTCACGGATCGACGATTTTTCAAAATTCCCTGTTTCACAATTTTTTTCGAACTTCATTTTCATAAATTTGCATAAAAGAAGGCAATTCAACGGAAATATTTTTGGGCTATGTATAACTGCTCTGGGGCTATATAATGGGATAGGTCTTGTTCAAAAAGCGGTGGGACATTTTGATAGTGTCCCTTGTGAATACAGGAATTTTGATTTCAGAGTTCCTGGTTTCAGTTGACACAGAAACTGAAAAATGTGACATTTTGTCACACATTTGTAAAACTTTTAACCAATAATGGTTTCAGATTAAACCAAAATTTTCACTTTAAGAAACCCCTAAATTCTTCAGAAGCCTACCTCAAAGATAACACAACCATCGAAGTTGCAAAATATTTTCAGTCATATTCAAATTTTACTAAAAAAATATTTTTTATTGAGCCAAATCCGCTAACTTCTTTTAATCCAGCTTTAAAGTTTGCCAAAGAAGTTCCAGATCCAAAGTACAACTTGGAGTTAAAGGTACTCTTTTTCGCATTATTCAAATTTTTGAGGAAATCAATTTTATAGAAAGTTCGAGAATTAGTTGATCCTGGATGGATTCGAATTAAAACTGCAATGAAAAGTTGTTCAAATAAATGCATTCCAATTCATACAAGACAATCATTTATTGAAAATGGAAAGTATGCAATTTTTGATTCAAAAGCTAAATTATCATATTTTTGTGATTATAACCATTTATCAAATTTTGGTGTTGAAAGAATGATACCGACTTTGAAGAAGTCATTCGACCAAGCATTGAAAGAATTGAATCTTTAGGATAATTTGTAGCTATCCAAAATTGAAAAAAATTGTTTGTTGTAAATTTGTTCATTGGGGTATAATGCCCAAAAATGGAAAACGAATTTATCAAATTTCTCATAATTTTTGATGCCTACTGAAAACTTTTGTAAAACAAATTTTTAATATGTGCGAGTAAATAAATAGTGGCCTTAAAAAAAAAATCCCCCTTCCGTCACGTTTTTTCTTTTGATCTTTACCGCTTTTTATATTACTTTTTGGACAATCCCTAATCATAAACATTGCTGGAAGAGAGAAAAACATGAAAAATGCAAATTTTGAGCACTTAGTAATCTCATTATTTCGAAATCAAAAATCTAGTGAAACTATATTTTTTGTTGTGTTGAATCAATAAACATAAAAAGTGCCATCCCTTGATGCTCATCGATTATGCCTTTTTTAAAAGTTGTATGCGTTTGCCAAAAACTACCACAAACAGTCAGAGTGCCATTCACAAAGGAGCAAACAATTAAACAATTTGTTTTGCCATTGCTGCCTCAAAAAATGCCAACAAGACCGCCATATTTACTTTGTAACTGCAACACAAATATTGCTGATTTTACAAGAATTGTACAAAGATTACAGCTAACATTTATTATATTTGCTACCTCATCTCAAATAATTCTTTATCCATTAATTTGTTATTTTATGATTTATAGCGGGAAAGAGATATCAGAGATCACAACTGACTTATCCCAAGCACCATGTTATGCCCCAGGGCTTTTGCCATGGCATGATTACAATCAAACTTCTATCAATTGTGGAACTGTAAATGAGGTAAATTAATACTTAAAAATTTGCATAAAATTTTTTCGAAAACTAAAAAATATAATTTTAGGAGATAATTACTACAAAAGAAATATTTAATTTTTTAAACAGTGACTCGGATATTGTTTACCACATTAATCATATAATCCCAAAATTAGAATATTACTACAGTAATCTTAATAAAACTTTAACAATCCAAAATAAACTCCGAAAACCTTGTATTTCCAGATATTATGAAAATGAAATTTTACTAATGTTTAAATCCAAATCTTCCACCTATTGGATTACACATGGAATTACAGTAACCATGATTGTTATTGTTTATTTATTATTTTCACAAAATTTAGAACTATCTGAAAATGAAGATTGGTATTGTCGGCTTTTGTTGGTTATAAATTATGCTTTTGTCTTTCTTGGGGCTGTATGTGTTTCTCCCAAAATTTATTATAATTTTCAGTTTTCGAGTACTTTCAATGTTGATGATTTCTTGTTGAAATGTTAATTGGAGATTTTTGTTGTTAGATAAAATCGATTCAAAAAATACACAAAATTTTATTTCTTTTTTATCCGTGATAAACATGACTTCAGATCATCTTCTTTAATGTTCATTCTATTATAGCAAAATTGCATCATAATTTACTTTTGTTTTTCCTTACAAACTAAATCGAAAACTAAAGTAAAAGAAAAGGAAAAGTTATCGCCAAAAATATGTAAATTTTTTCATAAAAGAATTTTATTAAAGAAACTGAAATGACAATAAACTACATGTAGCACCTGGAATGACCATTTGTGTTAATTAAACGATTAAAACGTTTTTTTTTTCATTTTGGAACATTGTGATGGAGATTATTATTTTTTTTTAAAGGAGATGTTTCATGTCCTGTTTTCTTGTGATTTCACAAGAGAAAGGTCGTAACACTAACATTATTAATGTTAGTGTTACGACCACATAATTCTCTAGACATCTATTTCTTTTTCAGATTTAAATCTTTCAGTTACACAACTCTGGCTCCGAGCCATCATCAGTTGAGTTGAGCAAGCTATCAAAAGTTTAAACAGCTCTTAAATAATGTAATGTCATTCCCTAAAATCTATCTTTTTTTTACGTTTTTAAATATAAATTAAATATTCAAATCAGTATTCGTTCAACTAAAAAAAACATTGATCGCTTTCTTTTTTTCAGTTTCGATGATGATAAATGTAGTTTCGACTTTGTAGTTCAACCCTTCTAGAATATGAATTTTCAAACAAACAATTTATGCTTGTTTTTAAACGAAATTTTTTTTTCAACTAATAAGTATCATTTGAATATTTGATTGTTAAAACCTTCTTCGATAAGTTTTATAAAAGACAGTCAGATTTAGGACTTTTATGTTTATAAAGGATAATCAGAGATTTTATTTTAAAACTATACAAACTGATCAAAAAGATCATTTATGCACAACTAAGGAATTTCAATCATTTTTTTAAAACGAAAATTTTTATTAATAAACTTTTTCATGTAAATAAAATTTTTATAAACACACTGTATTAATAAAAAATAATTAACGATACTGTCATTTGCAGATGTACAATATAAAAAACGCAAAAAATAAAAAAAGATTAAAATTTATAAAATTTAATTTTTTGGTGTCACAGAAAAAAAGCAATAGCGAAATCCTTTTCATTTTTGGAGACATCATATCTTTGATCTTTTGCCGCAAACAACAAAGGATCAAAGAATTTTCTCAATTTTGGAGCCGCAGGCAGCTTCCTTTCTATATGGCGTTCTGACAGATGCTTTGCTTAGCAGCTGAATTAAAAAAAAGAAGAAGTTTAAATTATAGTTTAATTGTTTGTAGTTTAATATCTGTAACACAAAATGGATGAGAAATATTGATTTGTTTTTTTGTCATTTTAATGATTTTTAAAGCTAAAAATGCTTCGATTTATTTGAATATTTAAATTTTTAAAAAACTGAAGTGATAAAAACTAAAATTCTTTTTTCGGCACATGACATGTAGGTTTTGTTGATGGTGATATAAAATTCGGAGATGACATTTTTAAATGTTAAAAATTATTAAAAAAGCATTTAAAGCAAGCTTTTATAAGATTATTGCATAAAACAAAACTAATTCATTCTTTGATATTAATAAGTATGATTTATAGAACAGAACAATGGATCATAAATATTTGTTTCAGCATTTGCAATTGTAGTTTTGATGTTTGTAGTTTAATGTTTGAAGAAAAAAATGGATGCAAAATATTGATTTGTTTTTATGTTGTTTTTTAAAAATTTTTAAAGCCAAAATCGCTTTGATTTTTTTGAATATTTGATTGTAAAAAAACTCAAATGATAAAAACTAAAATTCTATTTTTGGCACATGACATGTAAGTTTTGGTGCAAGCGAATTAAAGCTAGGAGGAGGCATTCTTAAATGTTAAAAATTATTACCAAAGCATGTAAAAGATGCTTTTATTATTAAATAAAACAAGACTAATTTACTCTTTGATATTAAAAAGTATACTTTTTAGATCAGAACAATGGACCATAAATATTTGTTTCAGCACTTGCAATTGTAGTTTAGATGTTTATAGTTTAAAGTCTGCAAGACAAAATGCTTGTGAAATATTGATTTGTTTTTCTGTCGTTTTTAGAGGTTTTAAAAGCTAAAAATGCTTTGATTTGTTTGAATATTTGATCTTAAAAAAACTCAAGTAAAAAAAAAACTTAAATTCTTTGTTCGGCATATGCCTTGTGAATTTTAAACTTACTTGAATATTAAAAATTATTTCCAAAAGGATGCGAAAGATATTTTTATATTATACAACCATTAATAAAAAAAGATTAATTTATTCTTTGATATTTATAAGCATGATTTACAGAGCAGAACAATGGATTAATGATAGATGATTCAGCAATTGCAGCTGTAGTTTAGATGTTTGTAGTTTAATGCCTGCAACATAAAATGGGTTTAAAATATTGATTTGCTTTTTTTGTCATTTTAAAGAAAGTTTAAAGCTAAAATTGCTTTGATTTATTTGAATATTTGATTGAAAAAAATCAAAGTGACAAAAACTATAGAAATTATAATGATTTTTAACCACGCTTAATGCATTTGTCAAACTAAATGATTTTCGAGACATTCACTATTCTTCGTACATAATGGGCAAACGTAACAAAATAGAGCCAAAAAAGATATCATTAAATATTTAAAATATAAAACTCAAACCGTGATGAAATTTTAGACATAAAAAAAGGTTAAACAATAACAAGCTACAATAATTGCAGATTGGTCTATGCTGTTCATTGAGTGTTTCAACAACTATTTTTTATTCAACTTTTACAAAATAAAAATTGAACCACAAACATTTAAATTGATACATTGCACAAACTAAAAACATCAAAAAGTTCATCATCAATGAAAGAAGCTTCTTTTTTCAATAATTTGCAAGATTCATGAAGTCCATCCTTGATTCGTTTCATTTCATTTTCATTAAATTTTTCATCATCATTAGATTTTTCATTGATAACACAAAATGCAATTTCGGTCGGTTTTTCACCAGTTTCATCTTTGATGGCATTTAAATGTTGCCGTAAATAAAGTGCCATCAAAAAAGACGGGGAAGCAGCTTTTTTAGTGCCATCAAAATTATCAAATTCAAGCAAAACCGGATTTTCGGCATTTTCGGTGAAAGTGAAACCCCAAGTTTTGCTAATCTTGATATCATCGGATGGCATGGACATGATCTGGAGCAAATCTGAAATGGCATTAATTTATCGATTGAAATTGTTAAGTAATAAAACTTTACCAAAAACAACAAAAGTATTCTTCGTTTTAAGCATTTTTTGTGCAGCTTCTCCAAATTTTGGTTTCTTTTCATCAAAACTAATAAAACAATCTTTGCCATACATACCTAAAAATGCCATCATTGTAAATATGAACTCAGCTATTAAAAAAATTTGCATACCATTCCATTCTTCCAAAAATTCATACTTTCCATTTTTGCATACCCCAACGAAAGAAGAATTATCATAAAATACAACAAATGGAATTTTCGATTTTAACAATGAATCCATTTTTGATGGAACTTGATCAAAATTTTTGATACAATAAAATGCAAGTTTAATATCTTCAAAGCTTTCTTCATTCATTTTAACCATAATTTCAACGGCATGGCAACGATTTGGAAGATTCATTGTATATCCATATCCGGTTAAGACATCTGCAAACAATACCTTAAAAATGGCATTAATTTAATAATTGTTAAAAATTGATGTACAGTATATTTTAAAGGATTTTTCAGATCTGGGTTTAATATGTGGGTATTTTCATTTTTTTAAAACGCGGCGGCAAGAGATCAAAGGATTTTCACGAATGCCCCTCCTCTAAATACGGCCTTATCTGGGTTCCACTGATCTTTTGTCCTTTGATCTTTGCCGCTTTAAAGTTGATTGCATTTTTAGTGATTATGGCTAACTACCTGAAGTAAGATTTGGACAATCCCTTAAAAAATGTTGGATTGTTTGATCCATTTTCCGCTGATTTTCCTGATCCCTTAAATATGTCTTGAAACGAAAATAATTTTTTCCGCGTTCATTGTTGTTCATTTTTTTCCTTTTAAGACAAAATTCAGGCATCAAGACAATCCAGCAAAATATGCATCAGAAAAGTCTACTTTTTAAGTATTTCAAACATTCTGGTAAAATACAGTAACCAAAAATACATAATTATAAAAATTAAAAACACTTACTCCAATTTCCGGAATAGATCTTGTAACAAATGCACTTTTTGTAACAGGTAATGGATCGTGTTGCTCAATTTGGAGAATATCCAAAACATTATTCTTTGAACCATAATCACCAAACACGTAAACAGATTTTACAGCAGTTGGAAGAACATGAAATTTTGCGCAACTTTTATCCAAAATCCATTTACAAGTTTCAGCCATAAATTGATTAACAGCAACTCCACGAAAATCATCAATTTGAAGAAAAATTAAATTTTTGGATTTATTAAAAATCTTGTGAAATGGAATCTTTTTTGCTTTTATGGTATTAATAATAATTTTTGAGGGTGTTGAAGTTCCACAAATTTTTTCACGTAAAATAGCAGGTTTCATTTTAGAATCAAATGGAATGCATTTTCGATTGATTAGGCGATATCCGGAGGGGGAATACTGTAATTCCGCGACTAACAAAGTTTGACCCTTAAGGGTTTTACCAAAATTATTGATTGATTGTTGATGAGGAAATAATGGTGATGGAAGAGAAACTTCATGTGTCAAAATAATAATTACAGAATCTCCAAAGCCAACATTAATATTTGCAGAAATTAGCATAACTGAACGAATATTATTTTCTTCAGAAATAAAATAAGAAGGAATTGAAAGTTGATCAAGCTTTTTCTTTAAAGCTTCACAAAATTCATAACTGATTTTATAGGTTGAAGTTGTGGGAAAAACCAAAGTAAATATATCAATAATAAAAGCTTTAAAAACGCTGCCATTTTCAGTTAAAAATTGATCAATAAAATCTTTGGCATTTTCAGATTGATATTCAAATTTCGTGACAACCTTTTCAGTAACAGAATCCATAACAAATACTTTAAAAAATGTTCGACCAGATGTCACAAATCCAATTAGTTGAGGTTTTCCAGAAGCAAAAGAAGAGAACATCTTTTAATAAAAATGGCTTTGATTTACAAATTTACTAAATTAAATCACTGCAAAAAAAATTTGTGACTGAAAATGAACAAACTTTCGTTTTTTGAACACAAAAAAAGTTTCATCGAAAAAATTGTTTTCAACAAAAATTTCATCATCCCATTTTTGCCGAAAAACGAAGAAGCTCTTTTGAATACCGTGATGAAAAAAAGAGATATAATTTGTTTTATATTTTTTTGCAAATGAGATGGCGTTGGCAGATAAAAAGTTTTTTTTAGCATTAAAGGAGATGTTTCATTTGCTGCTATTTTTGATTTTAAAAGTTCTCGAAACTGAAAGAAATTGAAATTCTGAAACTTTCGCTTTTGTCTGAAAAAAAACGAATAAGCAAATGTCCCTGATTTCCAATAACTTTCAGCTTTGAAAACTCTGTAAGTAAAACATCTCCTTTAAATGAAAAAATGGAATAATGCAGTTACGTTTTTTAAAGGATAAATTTTGTAACTTTAAAGAAATGTTTTTCGGCACAGTTTCGGATAAAAAGTGGGCCCCGGAGCCATGCCTATACTCAACTCGAACTAACAAAATCAAAAAGTTCATCATCGATGAAAGAAGTTTTTTTTTCTATAATTTGCAAAATTCTTCAAGTCTAGCTTTGATTCGTTTCATTTCATCTTCATTAAATTCTTCATTGACAACACAAAAATGATACATCATTGTTCGTCATATAAAGCGTGAAAAACTAAAAGTATTTAAAACTTGTTGAAAAAATGCCAAACAAGGCATTTTTTGTAAATTTATTTTTACAAAAACAACCTTTCCTATGCTTTAAGGGCACTTTTGTAAATTTTTGAGATTGTAAAGCCAAACAAGGCAAAAAATGTAAATTTCATTTACATAAACAGGCTTTCTTTAAAGAGAAGCTAAAAAGTGTAAAAAATATTTACAATGAGGGAAGCATCTGTATTTTTTTCAACAAGAATGAATGTTACTACTTTGCTACAGAACACGTTATGCCAAAGCATGTAAAATAAGGAAAATCAGCAAACAGTTTCCCTCATTTAATCTTTATTACTCGTGCTTTTATAATATTTACTTTTTATTACTATCTTTTTAAAAATTACTGATTTTATATTTTGCTGATAACGCGTTTCCCTCCGCTTGTTAGACGCGCATCGTTTTTTTCTGCTGTTTTGTAAGCATTGCTGTCCTTTTTTGCTGCAAATTTTTGTTGTTAATCACTTTTTTGAAGTAATATTTCACACAAATATTACTGTAAAATTTTACCAGCCTTATTACCGGGAATAACTTACTTTTAATCATGATAAGCGCAAATCGTAGTTAAAATTTATTTTCCGCGGCTTTTTTATACAATTTGCCAAATTTACAAAAAAGCATCATACATTTTTGTAAATCTTCATTTACAAAAATGTATGATGCGTTTTTGTAAATCGTCATTTACAAAAATGTATGATGCGTTTTTGTAAATCGTCATTTACAAAAATGCATGATGCGTTTTTGTAAATCGTCATTTACAAAAATTCATGATCCTTTTTTGTAAATGCAGTTACATAAAATGATATGATTTGATTATAACCCTATTTTTGTAAATTTTTTTTACAAAACAAGGGTTTGTAGCGGTTTAACCCAGTTCTTGTAAATTTTATTTACAAATAGAGGATTTATGTGGTTTTTGGCTTGTTTTTGTAAATTTGATTTACAAAAATGCCCTTTACTGACGTTGCCCTGAAATATTGTAAATTTTTTGGATGGTTACAGGTTTGGCATTCAAATTTACAAAAAATGCCTTATCTGGAAATTTTTTTTCAAGTTTCAAATACTTTTAGTTTTTCACGCTTTATATTTTTACTGACTGCGAAAATCCCTTTAAATCAAAAAAAAAACAATCATCGTGAAATCCCCAAAGAAATTTATATGAATTCTGAAAATACAGAAAAAAGGTCGAAAAATTTTGATACTACGTTTTTATTTTAATACCAACACCTTCTGAATCCATGACCCACTAAAAGTTATCAGGTCGTTCCATAAGTTTCTGCGTTTTGTTACATTTAGCAAAGTGTTCTCCTCTATAAAAAAACGCAGAAACTTATGGAACAACCTGATAACTTTTAGTGGATCATGGATTTTCAGGAAGTGTTGGTATTAAAACAAAAACGAAGCATCAAAATCTTTCACACCTTGAATTTTACTTCATATTCGCCCAAGATAGCTAAACGAAAATTCAAATGAAAAAACCATTTATAAAATAAACATAAATAGGGCGAAAAACCATCAAAACAAAAATAACAATCAAATTATTAATTCAAAGCTTGAGAAATCAAATCACTCATAAATTGAGCATCAAATTTAGCAATTTCTTGAGCAGGAAAACCGTCCTTTTTATTGAATTTTTTACAAAGAAAATCAATGCAAGCTTGTCGAAGTGGCGCCGCTAATGTTCTACATAAATATTTGTGAATTTATAAATCTTGTCAAATTTTTTTTGAATGCAATTTACTGACCATCTTTTTCTTGAAAGTTAATTTTTTGAGTTAATAATTTATGAACCAAAGTTATTGAACAAATTATTCTGAGGTAATAAATTAAGAACAAATATTTTTGAATTTATAATTATTGATATATCATGTTTAGAAATAAATCATCCAGAACTCATAAATAAAGCATAAATACTACAGCATTAATAATTCATGATTGCTTTTTTGTGCATAAATTTTTTTGCACGGAAAATTTTTGCTTTACTATTTTTTGAAAAAAAAGTTCCAGAACTAATAGTTTGTGTAGGATTGCTCTCATTTAAATCCTAGCTCATTTCTTTTAATATTTTTTGGTGGATTACATAGATATACATGTAATCTAGTTGTTGGACACCTTATTATATGCGATTATACAACATTTGGGTTTATTTTTGCAGAAAATCAAGTTTTTTTCTGTTTTTAATGAAACTTTTTATGTTTTAGCAATCGAAATGCATATAAAAGTATATAGTAAGGTGTCCAACAACTAGATTACATGTATATCTATGTAATCCACCAAAAAATATCAAAAGAAATGAGCTAGGATTTAAATGAGAGCAATCCTACACAAACTATTAGTTCTGAAACTTTTTTTTCAAAAACTAGTAGAACAGAAATTTTCCGTTCAAGAAAAAATGTTCAGGAATTATTATTTCAGTAACTATTAATTCATTAATATTTACTCTAAATTTATAATATCTGAAATATTTATTCACAACAAAGCAATCATAATCTATAAATTCAAAAATTTTTATTCTTAATTTATAACATCCGTAAATATGACATCAATAACTTTGGTTCATAAATTATAAACACAAAAAATTAACTTTCAAGAAAAACATGGTCAGTAAATTCCGTTCAAAAAAAATTCGACAGGATTTATTAATTCACAAATTTTTATGTAGAACATTAGCGGCGCCGTCGAAGTTGAAGAGAATTGGTTTTATGAGCTGTTGAAGCAAAAAGTAAAATATTTTCTTTGGAGATATTTTTGATAAAATACGCTTCTAATTTTGGCTAAAAAATTAAAATAAATAAAAATTTGCATAAATTTTAAAAAAATACTACCTTTAAAGTTGTAAAATCATATTTATCAGCAAAATATAAAAGATCAATTGCTTTAGCTTGATCTTGAAAAATGGAAGAAATATTTTGAGCATAACAATAATTAACTGCAGCTTGAACAATTTCATGCTTGAAATCGATAATTGTAACTTTGCCTTCTTTTGCTTCTTTAAAATCATCTTCAAACATTCTTGTAAAAATTGGAGATTCAACAGAAAGAAAGAGTTTATGAATCTGAATTTTTTGGATTAGTTTGGATTAACAAAGTGGATCTTTAATTATGTAAGGAAAATAGAAGCTTCTGAAACTTTTTGTATGCAAATTTTTTCACCAAGATTTCAGAAAATCATATTTTTAGATATGTTTCGTAAAAGAGGTAAGCATTCTTTCTATGCAGAAATAGAAATTTAAATTCGGCGCCGTTTTGGCAAGCTGTTTCAAATGCCAAAATTATTATTATAGCTTACTTGAATAATTTGTCCATCAACTAAAATACTAAAATCTTCTGAATCATTTTGTTTAAGCCGAAATCCCCATTCTTTGGCATTTGATAAACTTGGAATTGCAACTGTATCAATACCATCTGCTTTAGTGTAAGAAAAAAATCCACGAGCATTAATAATTAATTTACCATTGATTATAAATGGTAAATAAAGATCCCAATGACCTTCATCAATAATTTGATGGATTTGGCCCCATGTCTTTAAGCTTTTACTTTTTGCATCATCTAAAATTCTTGTTTTTTATCTTGCTATTAGTATTTTAACCTACTTTGATTTCTATAATAATGAATATATACGGTACTTTCAACTTCTTTACAAGATGTAATACGGAAATAGATCTTACAATCTGTACCAATATGGCTCCATTCCAAATGCCATCGAACATCTGGCATTGCTTCAACTTTTTTCTCTTCCGTTTTTAATATTGCATTTTTAGATATTAGCTCTTGTGGTAATTCCCATGTCGTATGGAATCCATATTTCTTTGTCTGAAATAAATTATTAAAAATGGGTAATTTTAAAAAAAAATAATATGTTGAGAAACATACTGTAATTTCATTAGGAGTATTCATTTTTTGCTTTTACAAATAAATGCAAAAACAATTTTATTTTTAAAAAAATAAATAAAGTTGAAGTTTTTTGGAGAAACAAAAACTAAATTATAATAAATTTTTTTGTTGTTTATGCAAAAACAAATTTTTGTTTTCTATCAGTTTTTTAATGAACTTTTTTTAAAAATCAATAAAAGGTCAAATTTAATAAAAAAATATATAGATAAGGGACAAAATGTGAGTATCCACAATTAGAGTACTGATTTTTCTGTTTTTAAATATTATTGACAGTTTTTTATTTATAACCAAAAATTTTTACAAACACAAAAAATCAATAATTCTCTAAAACAGATTTGGATTTATACTTTCCGACTAAGTAATAGAATGAGGAAAACAAACAAAAAAGGGAAATTTAGGAACAACTATTTATTAAATATTTTAGGTTGAGTCACTTTGGACCAGCATTTGGGGATGCTGTAATTTTATGTGTTACCATCATATCAGAACTGCAAAAATACAAAGATAAATAAGCTTTTCGGATTGTTTTGCTGAAATTTAGAAAAACTTTAGAAATAAAATACAAATAATTTATTACCTCAAAATTAATAATGAAATGCTACCAGATAACGCAAATATAATATTAAAATAAGCAAGGGCGGCATTGAAAAAAACAGCAAAATTTTGATTTGTTGGAAAAAGAATTTTATTGACATTGAAAGTAGTTCGAATAAGTTGGGCAATAAAAATTACAAATGAAACAACTAAAAAAACGTATTTTTATTAGATTGTGATTGATGACGTAAGGATGATGCAATCATAAAAATAACATATAAAACGGGGAAATGTTAAGTTTTTCATGAGTTTTGTTTAGTGAAATTTTGAACATGAAATTTATTTAATTTTTTTCTTACATGGGAAGGTATCAACCTGGCCATCCGCTTTTTGTACGAGATTTATCCAATCAGATAGCCCTAGGGCAATTATGCATAACCCCAAAATATCTCCAGTGAATGGTCTTTTATTATGCTAATTTATGGAAATGAAGTTTAAAAAATCCACGGTCGACGACTTTTCAAAAATTCCCTGTTACACACATTTTTATAATTTCATTTCCAAAAATTAGCATAATAAAAGGCCATTCACCGGAGATATTTTGAGGTTCTGCATAACTGTCTTAGGACTACATAATAAGATAGGTCTTGTTCAAAAAGCGGCGGGCCAGGTTGATGTCTTCCCCTGTTAGTGGCACTTCAACATAACCATAGAGAAAATTATATAAATTTGATGTTCAAAATTGTGTAAAACATAACCCACGAAAAGCTTTATGTAAGTTTTGTGATTGCGTCATCCTTACGTCATCAATCACAATCTTATAAAAAGCGTTTTTATATGATTAAAACTTACAAAGTAAACTTTTTTCATTCACATTTATCGAAGTCGCTGTTTTTTTGCTAAAATAAAATTTAAAAAATGATGAACAATTTATCACTGCTGTAAAACAAGTTGTTCCAATAAACATGACCGAAGTAATAGTAAAATACAAGGTCATTACTTCAGAACTTTTCAACGAAACTGCCACATAATCTTTCATAAAAACAAAGTTTCCAGGTTCATGAATTCGGATACAACAATGAACAAATGGAATCCCAATTAAAACTACCGTATACCATTGTCGCTTCCAAAACGCTGCATGTTTAAACGGGATCCAAATTAGAGTAAATCGATTTAAGGCTAACAATGTATGACCAATAAATTGTATTGGAGTAATAAATGCGAGACCATTAAAAATTATAGATGCAAAGGCTTCATTCTTTTTGTAAAAATCAGTTAAAATATTAAATTCTGGGATTTTTCGGGCAATTATCATCTAAAAAGCTGGTCATTTTGGTGAAGTTTAAGTTGTATTTGAATCTTCGGATTCTGAAGTCAAATTACGGTAAAACGTGTTTTTGCATTTTGGATGATTGCGACGTAAAATTTTAAAAAGATTCTGATTTTATCAGATTCTGAACCATCATTAAAATGAAAATAATGTTTTTTTAATCGTTATCTGATACTAAAATCCGTGGATTCAGAATCTAACAAAAAAATAATAAAATTCAGAATTTCTTAAAAATTCTGTTATGAAATCATCCAAATATCTGATTTTTTCCTGTAATCTGCATTCAGAATTTGAGGATTCAGAAATATTAGGATCCAGAATTTGAATATTTGGTCTTTTTTAAAGAAAAACCAAGCATTCAAAATTAAAGTTAATGTTCTTGTTAAAATTGGGTTTTCTAACGCAACATGAAAATTTGCTTAGTCCGTGTTCCTATTTTGACTTTCGACAATGTTAAAATCTTACCAATAAAAAACAAATCAAATCAGCAGAAAGTACCACGACAAAAATATTAAAGAATGCACTATTAAATCCATTATTTCGTTTAAAAATTAGCAAAACAAACATTGAAAAATGAAAAATATAAAGCAAAGTTTCAATTGCAAAAAATATTAAGAAAAACGTAGTCACTGCCATTTTTTATGGTAATTTTGTATACAATATTACCATAAAAATGGCAAACATAAATAATGTAGATAAGATATTAAAATAATTTTTGTAGCTTCCTCTTTTAAATTTTTTAACGATTTATCACGTTTTTAAAACATCAATTTTTGTATTTTCAAAATTAATCAAGCTTTAACTTTTAATGATACACTTATAAGAAGCTGAACGATAATTGTTAATTTGAAAGAGCACAACATTTTGAGTAATGTTTTATAAAAAGACAATAGCATAAATTATCAAATTTATTAATTAGCATTTGTATTTCATAAAATTTCAAAATAGAGTTTTTTTCGACAAAACAAATGTAAATTTTAATAGTTTAATAGTAATAACAATGCGTAACTACTTTCTGCTTCAATTAAATCAGAGACGACATGAAAATGTTTTCACTATAATTTTTAAATACCTTTTTAGAACATTTCATTTAATGATTATTGTGGAATTTTTAATAAAATTTTCAACTACCTGATTAGTGTTTCTTCCCCTAATGAAATACAACATCACCAAAGAAGCTGTTTTCCAGTTGGTTTTTTAAAAGAATCCTTTTTTATAAATTGTGTTCAAAGATAAAACACCAAAAAACGATCCTATCAAAATTCCCAAAAAATTTGCATAAATGTGTATTTATAGTTATATCATATTTCTTACTGTAGAAAGCAGTGAAAAAATGTTGTTGTTTAACATTTTTATTCATTGAAAAATTTGAATTTTTTGCAGTTTGTATTCTTCAATCACTTTTCTGTTAATATCAGGGGATGGACGAGAGCACAGGGCTTTTACCTTAAAGGAACTGTCCAAGGTAGAACAAATCTTTTTTATTCTTTTAGATGACGTATCTTAACACGAAAGCAATATGCTCAGGAAAAACAATGGACACGCGAGTGAGACATGTGTTTTTTTTGTGCTCTCTCTTTTCTTTTTCTTTGTTGCTGCCTGAGATATTGCTTTCGTGTTAAGATACGTCATCTAAAAAAACAAAAAAGATTTGTTCTACCTTGGACAATACCTTTAAAAAAGAAAATTTCCAGAATCACATCAGGGTTGATTATTTTTGGAAGCGGCCGGCCTTTAGTCTACTGTGCTTCCACTTCAAAAAAATAAAGGGAATCCAAAAAATTTATTTTTGCATCGACCCTTAAAAAATACGGCTTCGCAAGATTAAATTGTTTGAAACACACTAGTCAGTTCTTGCTGGAAGATAACAAAATATTTGATTTCTATCAATCCTGACTTTAAAAATTTATTAAAACTGAAACTCTTACTCAATTTTTAAGCTTTGAAAAATCAGATTTTTAACGTTTGAGTTTTCCTAGAATTAAGTCAAAATGAAATGCTTTACACTTTTTTTTAAAAAAAAGTAAACAAACGGAAAAAATGTGTCGCTTGTTGAAAACTTGAAACGCAAACAAAAAGAGTGTTTAGTTTGTACATTCTTGAATCAAAAGAAAAGAAACTCTTTTTGAAATTATTTGGATTTGCGAGTTTGAATTAAATATTTAATGAACACAAAAATTCGCATTATCAATAAATTTAAAAAAAAATGTTGACCGTTCTTGTTTTGTTGGCATTTTTAATTGACAGTGTCAATTCTCTTTATTTGCCTGTTGAATACCGTAACAAACGACAAGCAAGAATTAAACGGGCAGAAGTACGTATTTTATTTTTCAACAAGTGTATGTATTTATTTTGTTTTTTAGAATTATCTTGAACAATTCGGTTATTATGAAAATATTCCATTTTGTCCATCTAAAGAACAAAGGTAAAATTTTTTAAAAATGAATCTTCAATTCATTTACATTACAGTATTTCAATTTGTCCAATTGCTAATCCTTCGATAAATAAATTGACCCAAGAAGAAGCGTTAAAACAATTTCAAGAAAATACTGGTATAAAACGAACTGGAAAAATTGATGACGCAACCATTGAAATGATGGACAAACCTCGATGTGGAAATTCTGATGCTCAAAAAGTTGTGAGTGAAAATTGTTAGTTAATTATAAATGGAAAAAAGGAATATCTTATACTTTATTGGATTTTAGACGTTCCATGGGTACATGAAAGCATAACATATGCATATTTAAATTATACTGAAAAGATTGAAAAGAAAGAATTAAAGTCAGTTTATAATTTTTTAATCATTTGGAACCCCTAGGGCATAATTAGCTTAATTACTAGCTTACAAGGGAATGTCCGAACATGTGACGCCGTTTTTTGAACGAGACCAATCCCATTGTACAGCCTTAGGGCAGTAATGCATAACCCCAAAATGTTTACGGTGAATGGCCTTTTATTATGCAAATTTATGAAAGTGTACAATGACCTGGATTTTTTTATTTGTAGAATAAAAAATCCAGGTCGACGATTTTTCAAAAACTCCTTTTTCCCACACCTTTGTCAGACTTGAATTTCATAAATTTGCATAATAACACATGCTGGGACCTTCCCTTGTTAGTTGGGCTAAAATGTAAATGACAAATCTGAAAACAAAAAACTATAATTGAGTTCATGACATGATAATTTTATTTCAGAGGTATTATCAGAAGAGCTTTCATAATGTGGGAAACATTTATTCCACGAACGTTTTACGAAACTTCTGACATTGAAAAAGCAGACATAAAAATACTTTTTGCACGAGGCGAACATGGGCATGAAGATGCTTTCGATGGCATTCCTGGTGGCGTTTTGGCACATGGATATCCAGATGGTCGTTTGCATTTTGATGATGATGAAGACTGGAAGGCATATTCTCAAAATGATTTACCAAAATATCAAAATAAAGATTTGCTTTGGAATGCCGTACATGAAATTGGTCATGTTTTGGGATTGCAACATTCAAGAACGCCTGAAGCATTAATGGGTCCAATATATCCTAACCCAGTAAGAAGGGATACAATCGGTTATTATGCTCATCCTAAGCTTAAAGCAACAGATGTTACAAATATTCAAAAACTTTATGGTGGGGGAGTTTCAAAAGCGTCAAAAAACAGAGTTGAAATACCAAAAAAGTGCACAGAATTTTGTTTTGTTTAAATCATAAATATGTTTATTTGTGTTTTTGTTTATCAATTCTTAAAATTTTGGATAAATAATGATTTTAACATGGCCAAAAATTGTTTTAAGAACATTTTTTACAAAATCATACGCAAATTTTTTAATCTAATGTTTGATAAAAACAATCTTTTTTAAAATTAAGAAAGTATTCATGCATTAATATATGCAGACATATCATTTGTCAAATTCTTTACACTTTCTAGAGCATATGCATAATCCGAATCACTAAAGAATGGTTTAACATAATATCCGTTTTCATCCACTGAATCTTTGTATCCTTCATACATTACGGAATCTTTGTCTTTTGAAGTCGGCCATCCATTTTGTTGTCCAATAGCATATAATGCAACTGTATAAAAGTCAGTACTTATATCATCAACCTTTTCTCCAACATTATATACTCTCCAAATAATATCTTTATTGAAATGAATATTACCATGCTTTTTCGCGTGTCCTGCATCTGCA
Source organism: Panagrolaimus sp. LJ2414 (assembly GCA_024447195.1). Classification (NCBI taxonomy): domain Eukaryota; kingdom Metazoa; phylum Nematoda; class Chromadorea; order Rhabditida; family Panagrolaimidae; genus Panagrolaimus; species Panagrolaimus sp. LJ2414. The sequence continues at coordinate 3,779,419 of JAMRXY010000023.1, forward strand.
GCACTAAATGGCAAATCAAATTCATCTCCATGTTTACCAGATTCAAAACTAATATTAAAATGTGTGGCATCTTGATGAATTTCATAAATGTATTCAGAAAATGGTAGTTCTATGATATATGTATTTCTGTATATCAAGGACCAAGTGTTAAAAGCTCTTCTAATGGTTTTTCTAAAATCTTGATTTGTTACACATTAATTAATTCCAATTAGCTATTATGGTTTTGAATTTTTAGTTTTACATTAAACCCAAATTTTATAATCTATTGTTATAACATAAAATTTTTAAAACTAACCTCACTTCATCCATTGACAAAGATGAAGGATTATTTAATACTACGTATAAAATAGGTCCAGAATTTTTCACAAATCCATATCCTAAAACAATAGTTGACGCTATTAGTAAAAGCAATTTGTTTTATGCTAATTTATGAACTAACCTTGGCGCTTTACTGTTATTGCAGAAATAGTGGCAACAAAAATGTAAAACAAAAAGAATAAAATAGAAAACCTGATATTCATCTTTAAGCTATTTTTAATTACAGAAAAAATCCAAGTTTTCATTTTACAAATATTTTTTTTACTAAAAGGAGTTTTTAACAAAAGTTTGAAGTGTCATCAAAAAATTTTTGAGAAATCTTTGCGTTCCTTGAACAAAAGATAAATAAAACATTTTATGTACAAGAGTGTAAAACAATAAATTGTCTTCATAAAAAACACATTTTTTCGCGTTGTAAGCACAGCTACAAAATACGTGTCATCGTTGGAAGCGTACTCAAAGCTTGAATTTTATGAACATTTGTTTTTGCAAACATTTTTCTAAAATCAAACAACGAAAAATAAATAATTGCTCTGAAATTTTTTTTCGATTATTTAAAAATTTTTTTTCATCACTTACTGATTCAATAATGAAAAGAAAAATCTGACAAAACAAGCGAAAATAAAATTTGTAAAATCTGTGATTTCGAAAAGATTTCTTATAAAAACCAAAGTAAGTAGATACATAACCAAGTTTAAAGAAACAAGGCAAGTCTGAAAAATGCACATTTTAGAATAAAAAAACTTCAAATTCAAAGAAATAAAACTTACTTGAATTAAAAAATTTATTTCAATATTTGATAATTTTTGTTGTTCTAAAAGAAATTTTTTTTAAATAAAAATAAAAATTTTGCAAAATTTTTCGTCAATTTTGAACTGTTTAGAGAAAAAAATAAACAAATAAAAATTTGCATATTTTTTTGTTTTTTGAGGCATTTCATGATTTATTGCCAGCCTTTTTCAGGGAATTTGATTTTTTGGTTTTTTTTATTATCTTTATGTCTTCCCTGGGAGTCTACATCAAAATTTGCATAAACTTAATTCTCATTTTAAATTCTTTAGAGGCCAAAATTTTACGGCAACGTTAATATCCCTGATACCGTAATAAAATTAAAAAAAACATACGAGAAACATTTTTTCTTTTGTAACATAGATACACAGCCGAAATAAAATTAAAAAGTATTGCAATGGGCAGGAGTAAGACATTCAATCTATTTCTGTATGAATAAATTAGCATACATTTATCGCCTTTTAATATCCAATAAAAAACTGCAACGCTGTAGTTAAGATAACATTCAATGTCAAAATAATGTGGCAGAATCGTCAAAAAATTTATCAAAAATAACGTCGAAACTAAGATTTTTGTATTTTTTAATGAAAAAATTGTTGAATACTTCCAATAAAAAAATATTGCCCAAAATCGATTTAATGATTTGATGACTTGCAAGAATATTGCCATTGATGAAAAAGTGAAATGAATTTGTCCAAGGAAAGGAATTTGTGTTGAAATGGGCCTAAAATATAGATTTAAAAATTAGGTCTATCGGATTTAATGAATTAACCCGACTATTCTTTACTGGGATAATTCGTTCCGATGAAATTTTCAGCAAGATAATTTTTGAAAAAAATTATTAGAGGAGATCCATCATTTGATGTTTTTTTGATTTCGAAAGAAAGTTCGCGAAGCTGAAAAATATTGAAAATCACGGACTTTTGTTTTTTTCTAGTGTTAAAAAAGTTAGAAAAAAGCGAAAGTTCCTGATTTTCAATTTCTTTTAACCTCATGAACTTTCTTGCGAAATCAAAAAAGCAGCAAATGATAGATCTCCTTTGATTTTTGAAAAAAAACTTCTAAAATTGTTTTTGATGAAAGGTATTTAGCTTTTTCTAACATGGATAACCATTTAATTCATTAATTTCTATTTCAAGAAACAATTTTTTTATTCCATCTGTAACAATCTTATCCAATAAAATTTCTTATCCAAGATTCCATGCGACAATTCAATCTGACAAAATTGAAGTGAATCAGCAATTAACAATCCGCAATTTTCAATTCCTAATCGGTTTTACCTTTCACATTTCATTTATAACTTACTCAATAGCAAACATTGTTGCAATGAAATAAAAAATCACCAAAGACATTACAGAAATAACATCGGCAACACAAAGAATTCCAAAACTGTTTCGAAGGAATCCTTTTTTGTAAATTGTGTACAGAGATAAAACACTAAAAAACAAAACAAACAAAGTTCCCTAAAAAATTTACACAGATTTATATTTTTTATAGCTTTATGATATTTCTTACTGTAGAAAGCATAGAAAAAATTACGACATTGTTCAACATTTTATTATTGAAAATAAAAACAATAAAAAAAAATTAGAAAAAAATAGCTTCCTCAAACTTTAAGATTAATTAATTTAAAAACAAATACATAAACAACAATGACATAATTAGTTACGGTTTCTTCTTAATAATTAATTTCTATTTAATATTTTTTAATTAACTTAAAGTGGGATATGAAGTTAGTCAGTTCAGTAGGCTATAAGAATTTCCTATTGTTATGAATAAATTTGTCTTTATTAAATTAATTAATTTTATGATTTATATCCTTATAATGAAGCGTAAAATGTCAAACAAACCAATATTACTCACTTCCTGTTTTTTACAAATTGTACAATTAAAAGAAAGACATGAAATAATCATGATGAATACCCCTTTTTAATGTTAATTTGATGATCGATTTTAGAGATTTCAGACCCAAAAATTTTAAAAATCGTTTGCGAAGGCCTTTTACGGGCCCAGGCCTCGTTCACCCGGAACCAAGGGGTTCTCACCGTACAAATATCATATATCTGATGCAGTTGAGGCTACATTGTGATATATTAGCTGCAGAATCCTCAATTTGTAGATTTACCACGGACTTAAAGTTACTGTAATATTACGGTAAAAGCACACGATGTACGTATTTAGTATATAAAAACATAACGGTATTGTATTTTTGGACTTTACCAATTGTGTAATTGCAGTTTTCAAATATTTTAAAATCCCCAAAAACCATTAAAACTTTGTCAAAAATTTTCGTGACGGGGATTAGAATACGTTCATCGGGTGCTTTTACTGTAATATTATGATATTACAGTAACATTGAGCCCCTGGTAAACCCACAGTATGAAGATTAAGCAGCTAATTTTTGGCTCAATTATTCCTGACACTAGACAAGTTTATGGGCAAAATATGGCTCCTTAACCCCATCAGAAGCAGGGTATGTCTACGGTCAGTCATGCTTGGTAGAAGAAAAGAATCCGAAACATTTGTAACTTTCGGTAACAAAATAATAGAAGATCTATAATTTAATTTTGTACTCAATTTTATTCACATTTTAAATCAACATTTTAAAAGAATATTTTCAATATCAAAGCTTAATTTAAAACCAATTCTGTCAAAAATAACATTACAAATGAGAAAAATAAAAATAGCCATTACAATATGATAACCAAAAATAAACACACCCAAAATTTGTGTCCAATTTGGAGATAATTCAACAAAAGTCGTTGAAAAATGCTTCCAAAGTTGTTTATCAACAACAAAAATTACAGCGAAACTTAACAAAACTGATAAAATACCAAAATAGATTGAAAGTTCTGGAAATACTGTATCTTCAGTGTAATGAATGAGGCAAGATTTTTTGAGATCATTTTGTTTAGCAAGTGTTGAATTGAAGTTTTCATGATAGGTGTAGTTTAATTTTATAATTAATTGTTGAGTGTGGTAAATCAAATCGGTGTCATTATGATGGAATTGGTTAATTTTTTCAGCAACTTTTAATTCCTAAAAATATTCTTGCATCATTCCTTTATTCTTTCCTTTTTTGTTGATTATTAAAAAACTAAATTTTTAAAAGTTTCGGCAATTAAAAATAGCATAATTTATTAATAATGTCGGGGCAATAATTTTCCAGTGAATAGAGCAATTTGTTCATCCTTGTAAGCAACAGTGCTCATCATTTTTAAAATTACTTTTACTTTTTCTTAGAAAAGTGCATATATTTATAAAAAATTCAAATTCAACCTTTGCATAAAAATTTATTCGCAGCAGGAGTGTTGATGAAAAAGGGGGAGGCATCTGCGTGGATGCTGTCTTGTTTTTGCTATTTAATGCTGGAAAAAAGGCAAATTTGTGTGTCCAATGTTTTTGGCAAATCCACTGCTGTTCAAAAAGAGAATTTGACACACAATTGAAAGAATATTGCTTTTGTTATTTTCACTACAAAAAATGACACATAAAAAAGAAAGGGAAAGCATTTGCCCAAAAAAACCAAGCCCATTTAAAATTTTTCTCAGCAAAGAAAAATTCATTTTTTATTAAATTGGATGTCTAATGAGTCAGCAAGAATGAAAAAAATGAGGGGGCAATTGCTAACATACTTGTCTTATTTTTGCTATTTTGTGCTGAAAAAAAGACACTCGTGTGCTCAATATTTTTGCCGAAATCAATTTTGTCCCAATAGAGAAAAAATGAAGAAAGATTTGACACATTATTGAAGAATATTTTCGTGTGGTTGCTATCAAAAAAATACAAAAAAAAAGAAAGGAAAAGCATTTGCCCAAAAAAACCAAACCCATTTAAAATTTTTCGATGTTCTCAAAATTTCAGCAAAAGCTTACTTTATTGATTTTTGTGCAATTGTAATAAGTTTGATAATAAATGTCCCAAGGCGAAATTCCAGAAATGTTACAGGGAGCTTCTAATATTTCTTCTACAAAATCTGGGATATCTTTTCCTTGATAAATAAAATAATAAGAAATCAATGGAAAAACAATTAAATGTAATATTGGAACAATAATTACAAACAATAATTCTGCACGCATTTTTTTAAATGAAACAATAAAATTTAAGGGTCCAAAAGATAAACAAAAGAAAGCAAAAGTTTGTCCTTTATTAAAAAATAGATGTGATTTGTTTGACCTCAAAATTGTAGAAACTCAGGCACACATGCATAATTTTAATGTAGTTTAGACAGATTTAATGATTAATGCATTTTTTTTCATAAAAAAAATTGTTTGAATATTTTATCCATTTTTTATGACAAAAATGCCAAAATCTAAATTTTTTTAAAAAAGGGTTTTTTATCGTTTTTTTTTGTCAAACAGAAATCATCAATAATTGAACATTAAATATTCTATTTAAAATTATTTTTTACTTGTCATTAGAAAATTTTACCATTTTTTTCATTGCTATAATCAAAATATTGGGTTTTAATCAACAAAAAAAAATAAACAAAGTAATGATTTCAACACATTGTTGATATAGCAAATTGTATTGTTACCCAGACAAAAACTTTTATTTTTCTTGTTTTTGTTTTGTCAATGACACTGCAAAAACATTGATGTTTTTCTTTTTGCTTTTTTTGTCATTGTTTTGTATTGACGCAAAAAATGCGTATTGATTTTCCCTCTTTTTGGACAAAGTTTGGACTCGACAAAAACATTGAACACACACATTTGGCTTTTTTCAGGTACAAAAAAAATGATAATGAACAGCAGACAAATGATCTCCCTTTTTTTCACTAACCCCCTTCTGTTGAGATTTGGTAGACAACCTTTCAATAAACAATATTTTTGGAGGCATTGCTAAAATTTTTATGCGAAAACAATTTTTTTGAATTTTTTGTACATTTTTCTAAGAAATAATTTGACAAAGTTCATTGGACGACGAAAAAGCTAAAATTGTGTAAAGCAGATGATAATTCATATCTCAGACAATTGGGTGGTTATTATTGTGGACACGTCTACCACAAAGTATGCATTTAAAATTTAAAAAAAAACAAATATAACATTTTTGAGATAACAAAATTTTGTTTGTTTGACATCAAGATTATTGCATATGCACATAGACAACCATTATTTGTTAGTAATTTTTATTGAAAAATCCATTTGTAATATTTCCGTATAAATTTTTTGAATATTTTATATTTTTTTTATTTCACAAAATCGTTAAATATCAAAATTTTAATTTTAATATTTTTACATTGGTGATTTGTCAAAGAAATATTAACTGATGAACAATAGATATTCAATCATAATGTTTTTCCTGTCATTTCAAAATAATGCCATTTATTTTGCTGTCGAAATTAAAAGATCCATAAATTTGCACGGCGGAATTTTTCGGAAATAGAAAAAATATGCTCAAACTTTTGTTAGAACTTTTTTAGTTTTTAATATTTTTGCATGAAACTTTCCCAATATCTTCTCCAACATGTTATCTAAAATTTTAGTTTGACTCATGTTGAATGGATGCATGCTGTAAGAGTTATGCCCCGAAAATGGTGCCCAATCAAGTTTTTTGTTAAAACTGACTTTTGTTAGAACTTTTTTAAAAATGCATATTTTTACAAAATTTCTTTTCTAAAATGTTCCCAATATCCATATCTATGATTCTAGTTTGAATTATCTTAATTGGAAGTAATGCGGCTGAGTACGCGCCGATCGAAAAAAGCGCTTATTTCCAAAATACAGGGGAAAAATTCCGCCGTGTTTGGTATTTAATCAAAAACAAAAAAGTGATGAATTAAACATTGCTATTGTAGCAAATTGAAAAGTTATCCAAAATAAATCTTAACTTTTCTTGTCGATACGAGATATTGATGTTTTTCTGGCAGTTTTTGGGCAGATGATTTCCTTTAATTTTTTCTTTCTCATTTTTTGGATGGCAAACACACGAAAAGCACTTCTTAAAGGGGTGTTAAATCAATAAAAATTCATTTTTTTCTCTTTGAGACAAAACTGCATTCAGCAAAAAAATCGAACACACACATATATTTGTCCTTTTTCCAGCACTAAATAGCATAAAATAAGACAGCATCCAAGCAGATTTCCCGCCTTTTTTCTTCATCACCCCTGCTCAGACTCATTAGACATCCATTTTAATGAAAAATAAATTTTTCATTGACTGTGCGAAAATTTTTATGTAAAAGTTAGATTTGAATTTTTTATAAATATTTGCGTTATTCTATGAAAAATAAATAATGATGACTGTATAATTTAAAAATAAAATGAAAAATTTTATTTATTTAAATGGCAAAATAATTGCATACCTCGTTAAAAATTTTGACAATTGTTTTCTTTGCCGAAATTAAAATCCTAAAAAATTTAATCTTTCGTCAACAAAATGAATGTTTAAAGTAATGATCACAGATATCATATTCTATGTGTTGCAAATTTCACAATTTTCAAGAAACTAAAAAATAGTGATGGAATAAGTGCAAAGCGATATGAAAAGTAGAAATGTATCAAAAGTATCAAAAGCAAATACCAAAAAAAAACTGACATCCTACATTCACAGTTTTTTTATTATTAAGTTGAAAAAAATGCCCTTTCTTTTTTATCCTTTTCAAGAAAGAAACATTAAAAATCCAAAAAACATGTTACTAAATGCATTTTTAAAGGAATCCAAGTTTGGAACTTCTTCAACATTTTATCCTTCACCAACGTTTGGCAAAATGACACACAATTTTTACAATGTTTTTTCTCTTTGAAAAAATTTATCCTTCACCAACTAATTTAAAAAAAAAGAGCTGTTAACAGAAAACATGTTTTTGATTCCTTCTTTTTTGGTTTTTATCTTTATTTTATATGCTTTTTTATATTCTAAGGTTAATAAGTATAGAAAACTCCAATATTGTAAGACAATATTATCTTGTTACAGTTGTGTATGCGTTGAGATTCCGCTCATAAAAATTTTTTATGCTAACTTTAGTTCAAAGTTCAAAAGATGTATATATTTTTGATTAATTTGCCAAAATCAACACGCTTTCCTACTCATTTTTATTAATATTTAACAGTCTTCTTTTTTTACGCCTTTCTATCTCGTGGATTTCCTTTTCGTGACTTAAAAAATGTTAATATTTTTGGGTTTTCCATCTTTCTTGTGTTATGGAACAACTTTTTACATGTTTTGTTATAGGTATTTTATCATGTCAACAAAATCATCCATGGCCAATAACAAACCATATTTGGCATCTGTATATGGCGGCACTGAATTCTTTTCTGTTATTATTGTTAATGAAAATACTCAAAAACTTATTGGTACTTTTCAACATTCAAATGTTCAAGGAGTTTTGGATTCTCTTTCGCAATACAAATCTTTGCTTAAAGCTGTATTTATACATATGATTCAAGAACCTAAAAAAAGCTTAAATCGTTTCATAGCTTTCAAAAACTTCCTCAAGCTTCATTCAATTCCATATTATTTTTGCTCTGTTGAATACTGGTTTCTATTCAATGCTTTGGTTGCTGAAAATATTACTCCAACTCTTAATGATCGTTCAATGTCTGTCATACTTGAAAAAGATAGACTTGTTTTGTCACATCATCGTTATACTGTCAATGGTTATTTAGTTTATGATACTCAATGTTTTAAGAATGACAAGTTAAAAGATGTTGCAGATAGCTTTGGTGAAATTATGAAACATTTTAATCCACATTTGAAAAAGATGGTTTTATTCTCTTCGACAAATAATGATGAGATGGTCAATTATTTTGCGAATCTTCTACGATCCAACAAAGTGTTCGATTTTAGTGAAAAACTTGTTGTAATTGATCATCGGAATTATCTTGAAGCCTTTGCTGGAAAGACAGTTGTTGAAATGTCAAAATGGTTCTTTGATCGAAGTTATCTCAAATTTTATATTATCCCATTCGATGTACCAACAATTCAAATTTGGGGTATAACTGGTGATTCTCGAAAGAAGTTAATGCAAATCGAACAAGGCCAAAAACTTCCATTTACAAAATCCATCATTTTTAATAAATCTGTTCAATCATGTTTGGTAAGGTTTTTCATAGCTTTTAATTGCTTAATGAAAAGGACGTTTTTTTATATGATAATTTTTAGATGATGCAACTTGGTCATTCAGGTTCAGTCAAACATCAAGGAATTTATGAAACTCTTGAAATAAATCGAAAATGTCATCAACAAAAACTTACTGTAACCTTAGAATTCGAGGGTTTCCCTGAATTCAATGTTGAACCAATTATTAATCCAGAAATTGAACTTCTTCCACAAAAATTGAATCAAAATCTTGTTGCTCATGTTCCGGTAATTGGATTTTTTCGTAATTCTTCTGTTATCTGTGTACATGAAAATGATGGATATAAATTTTTGGAATCATGGAATGGTAAGTTATTTGTCAACAGTATAAACTTATTAACAGTTCAAAATATTTTAGGATTATATGGTAATGAATTATTTATTAGCTTTGAAGAACCTAAACCTAAATTTGGAATGGATGCAATTAAACCTGAGAAAACCAAAATGTCTTTTGTTGTTTATGGTAGGTTTTTTTACATTTTTGATTAACAATAATTTTATTAATTATAGATTTGATCAAGATTATGTCTATGCCTGCTGAAAAGATTACTGTAAATGAAAGCTGGAAATTTGAGATTACAAAAGATTCTGATAATCCAATTTTGCTTGAATTTGATAATTTTGATGGAAATAGGAAAGTTGCAACTCCGGCATTTTTGATGGCTATGTTATTGAAGGAACAAATAAAACTTATCAAAAATGAAATGAATGAAAAACCAAAGGAAATTGGATTCACCTTTTTTGATAAAATGTCAGATGTTGAAAAGAATCGAGTTAAAAATGGAGTTTCAGAAGCCTGTGAATTGTTGAAAATTGGATATCTATTTGTTGATTTGTAATTTGAGATAAGTTTAAAAATTATTGGATTGTTTTGATTTCTTTTTTTTAAGTTTCTCAGTTTTTGTTTTTATTTTTTTTATTGTGTTTTATTTATAAACATTAGCTTAAAAATGAGATTTTTTAAGCATTTAAAATTGATTTTTTTGCAATCACAAAAATAAAATTTTTCAAATAAATGTCAAATGATTAGTCATATTTATTTTTTCTCTTTTTGGACAATAGTAGACTCTGCAAAAACAGGGGACGCACATTATGAATAATAAAAAAAGAAGCCGATGTATGTCCTCCTATTTTTTCATTTTCCTCTCTTGAGTTAGAAATGCATTTAACGGGGAATGAATTTGGATGTGTAAAAATTTTTATTCAAAAGTTGAGTTTGAATATTTTATAGATATTTACATTTTTCTTAGAGAAATAAATAATGATAAGTATAATTTTCAAGAAATAAGAACATTGTTGCTTCGTCAAATTATGCTTCAAAACTTTTTTCATTAAAAACTTATACCGTTTATTTTTTTTCAAAATTACAATCTTAAAAAATTTTGTTCTTTCATCAATGAAACAAATTAATCCACTAATAAAGATAATAAAGACTAACACATAAATTTAAAGACACATGTGGACATATTTATATGATATGTATATCATGTGCCTGTGATTTTTACGAAACCAATAAATAATGCAGGCAAGCGGTTCAAAGTGATACCAAAAACAAAAATACATTTTCATCAAAATGCTAATATCCAAAAAACAACATAACCAATACCCAACATGTATTCAGCATTCTTAAAAATTTAGTAATATTAAACTGTATGAAATGACCACTTTTGACATTCATTTTTCGTTGAGTTTTTTAGGCAGATTTTTTCTTTTCTTTTTTGTCATTTTTTTCATCACAAAAACGAAAAAAAAATTTTTTTTAATGAGATGTTTAATCCGTTTTCATTGTTTTCGTTTTTTTGGACAAAAGTGGACTTGGGAAAAACATAGAACATACACATAATTGCCTTTTTCCAGCATTAAACAACAAAAATAGGACACACATCTAACAGATGTCCCACTTTTTTTCACTAACCCCCCGTTGAGACTTGTCAAAAATCGAATTTAAAGAAGAACGAATTTTCGTTGGTATTGTAAAACGTTTTATGCGAAATCGATTTGAATTTTTTATAAATATCTACACTTTACTAAGAAAATAAAAAATTGCTAATATATATTTTAATAGATTTAAACTTTATAAGCCCTGGTGGTTTAAGATTTTACAAAAGAAGTCATTAAAAAATTATACCGTTTACCTTTTTTTGTGAAAGTTAAAATCTCCAAAATCTTGATATTTGAACAACAAAATCAATTAATTAAGTAATAATGACACATATAATAGGAGTTGCAAATTTATGCAATTTTTTACAAAATAAGCAAATGGTGCAGCATGTAGTGCAAAGTGATACTAAAAATTGAAATTTATTAACAGGAATAACCTATTGTGTCATTTCAGAGATTACCAAATAAAAATATTCGTTTAATCGATGCCACTGCAATATTATTTTTTTTGTTGCAATTTTGGACTTTCCTTTTATTTTTTTCTTTGTGATCTTTTGTCATCACAAAAACAGAACAAAATTCTTCAAATAAATGTCAAATCAATAGTCATATTCATTTTTTCTCTTTTTGGACAAAAATTGACCCTGCAAAAATAGGGGGACACATATCATGAAAAATAAAAAAGAAGCCGATGTTTGTCCTCCTATTTTTTCAATTTCCTCTCCTGAGTTAGAAATACATTTAACGGGGAATGAATTTGGATGTGTAAAAATTTTTGTTTAAAAGTTGAGTTTAAATATTTTATAGATATTTACATTTTTCTTTGAAAAAAAGATAATGATCAATATAATTTTTAAGATATATGAACATTGTTGCTTCGTCAAATAATGTTACAAGATTTTGTCTCATTAAAAACTTATACCGTTTATATTTTTTCAAAATTAAAATCTTAAAAATTTTGTTCTTTCATCAATGTAATAAATTAATCCATTATTATAGACACACATATGCATGTAAATATCCAAAAAACAACATAACCAATATCCAACATATATGTATTCAACTAAAAAATGTAGTAATATTAAACTGTAAGAAATGACCACTTTTGTTATGTCAAGATTTGTTACATGCAACTATTTTCTTACTGACAAAAGGATATTGCAATCAAACTTTTTAAACAGTTAAACAAAAGTTTTAGCTGTAGAAAATTTCAAAATTTTGCTTTTAAAATATCAGTTTTTTACACCACAAAGTTCATAGGTTAAAGGTCGCCTTTATTTCAACGCCTTAAAATTATTTCCATCTCTTTATTTGTTTCTCGTGTAAATTCTATTTTTGGGTGCCAAATGCATTTTCTTTTTTTTTTGTTTTTAGACAAAATTGGATTTGCCGAAAAATCTAACACGCAAATAATTGCCTTTTTTCCAGGTACAAAAAAAATAACACAAGCATCCAGCAGATGTCCCCCTTTTTTTCATCATTACCCCTGCTGAGACTTTTCAACAATCCGTTTTTTTTGTTTTTTGAACAAAAATGAACTCGGCAAAAATATTGGGCATACCCATAATTGCCCTTTTAAAAGTACTAAATAACAAAAATAAGACAGACATCAAGCAAGTGACCCCCCCCTTTCTTTTTTCATTGTCACCCCTGCTGAGACTTGTTAGACATCAAATTTAATGAAGAATGTATTTTTATTGGTTGTGTAAAAATTTTATGCAAAGGTTGAATTTGAATTTTTTATAAATATCTGCGCTTTTCTATGAAATAAATAATAATCGGCATTTTTTTAAAATATGAACTTTGCTGCTTTGTCAAATTATTGGAATTTATCAATAATGCTCACATTAAAAAATTATGCCGTTTGTTTTTTTTGTCGAAATTAAAATCTCTCAAGTTTCGTTCTTTCATCCAAAACAAGAAATCTTTGAAGTAATAATGTCACATATTTTACGTGTCGCAAATTTATGCACATTTTACGAAAAAAAAGTAAATAATTCAACTTGAATTATTTAAGCAGTGGTGCAAAGTGATACCGAAAATAGAAATTCATTTGTATCAAAGGATATCAAAAAACTAGGTTCCTAAGCTCTTAGCATTTTTAAAAAGGTGGTATTATTGAGCTACAAGCAATGCACTTTCTTATTATTTCAATGCTTAGTAAAACTATTTTTCTGGACTTCTGTAACAGAATTTTGAAAACAAGCAGAATATTTTTGTGGCAGTTTCCATTTTTGTGACAGTTTTTTAAAAAAAGTATTCTAAATGTCTTTTTTTTCACAACAAAGTTTAAAGGTCAAAGGTCGTTTTTATTTCAACATATTAAAGTCACTTCCTTGACCTTTTCATTTTTTTTGTTTCTCGTGTAAATATAATTTCCAATTCTTTTTTTGTTTCCATTTTCTGCTTCCAACGCACCCAAAAGAGTTTTTTCCTTATCAAACTGATTTTGAAATCGACAGCAGCTGCTGCAGCAGCAGAGTATAAAAAGGGACTCAATTTTTTTTTAAAAAGTGCAAAATGTGTTCTTTTTCTGATATTTTTATTGATGAAAAATTTGTTGATTTTTATTATCAATATTTAAAATCAAAGAATGACTCAAAAAAGATTGGAGAAAGAATAGAAAGAAGAGAAATTTCAAATGGTCAAAGTTTTAATGGTTTAAAAAATGCAGTAATTTATTGTTTGGATCAAATTAGAGATATAAATAGAAATAATGGATATTTAAAATGGATTTGTTTATACCATGATCAAATAAATGCAGAATTTCAAAAATTTATGCAAATTCCATATTTAATCAGATATCAATCAATTGTTTATGAATCTCAAACAAGAATGAAAATTATAACAAATAATTACGGTAATGTTATGAATCATCAGAATGATGCAATCGATATTGAAAAAGTTGAAATGAAAAATTCTGTCAAAAAATCACATCAAAAATTTACAAAACTTGCTGTTGAAGAAGTTGAACAAAGAATTAAAGCAATTAAAGTTGAAGCAATGCAAAGGATTTGTGATGCCTTTTCTGGAGTTGAAGAAAGTACATTTTATTCAAATCCTCAAAAATTATCATATTTTACAAAAACTTGGTACCTGCTTACTGGAATTGGAAGTTTCATAAAAGAATTTCCAGCCAAATTTTTGTTTTCCATTTTTCAACATGGAATTTATTCTTTTTCAATTTCATGCTTTTTATCTGTATTTCCTGCTCTCTTTTTTGCAGGAATTAATACATTTATGCAAATTTCAATTTCAGCTGGTTCGGTTTGGAAATATTCTACAATTTTTGGTGGAATGTTGCAGTTTTTATTTCTTCAGTGGTACATTTGTAAAAGTGTTATGCAAATCCAAAAATGGAAAGCTGAAAGAGTTTTACAATGTCAAAATCAGATTCATGAAATCCTAGAAGAAAGTAAAAATAATTTTGATTCAATTATAAATCATATGTTTGAAGTTAATAAAATGCACATTTATTACAAGCGTATATGTTAATTTCCATATTTAAATCCCCAAAAAATCCAAAACTTTTAAACCCCCTTTTCACTCTTTTTCCTTTGATCTTTGCCGCTTTTAAGGTCAGCTTCAAATTCTGGTTTACCCCCTCCCACCGTCAAAACTGCTGATCCATATTGTTTTTGTTATCCTATTCTTTATCTTTTATACAGTAATTTTTTATTTATAAAACCTTGTTATTACAAAATAAACTAAAATTATCAATATTAAATTTATTTTTACCATAAGCAATGAAAAATGCACAAATTGAAATAATTTGAGATTTGGACTCTTTAGATTTTTGACAATCAAAAAACAAACCTTCGATAATAAAAATTGCAATACTTGTTTTTCACAGATAGTTAATTAATTTTTTAAAAAGTACACAATTTTTTGGTACAAAAAATGACAATCAATCAATTTCTTCCATTTTGGGTGTTTTTTTCTTGTGTCTGAAACTTGATCTATTAATTTTAAGGCGTAATTCAAAAAGATGTTTACTAAAAATAAGTGTATAAAAATGTTAAAAACATTCTTTCATTTTTCTTATTTGCTGATTTTAAAGTTTCAGTTTAAAAAAAGTTAAAAAAAATGAAATTTGTAATATTTTTTGTTTCCCTTTGTTTTTTTTATTTTTTTGATCACGTAAATGGAGAATCATCAATGATGTCCGCGATGGAATGTTCAACTTTTTGTCCAACATTTTGCAAAGGAAAATGCAGCGGTGCCGAAGTGAAAGCAAAATGTGAAGAAAATAAATGCCATTGTGGATGTTTAGCTACAGCTGTTGGTAGGCTTTTAATTTAGATATTTGAATCTGAGAATTCATGATAAACAAGAACAACGGCACAAATTTTTGTTGGAGGTACACCTTTGATCTATTGCCCAAGGCGGTAAAAGATCAAAGGGTTTTACCAATTTACCCCCATTGATCTCTGTATTAACTTTCATGGTATTAAAAGCTGTATTTTTAGGCTGTAAAACAGATGAATGTGAAAAATATTGCAAAGAGAATTCTGGAAATCGGCATTACGAAGCAATATGCAGTAAACCGCATGTATGCAAATGTTCTTTTGGTGATTCAACAGCACACTTTAATCGTGTTGATTATCCCATTCCAAAAGATGCTCATTATGAAGTTGTAATTAAACCTGAATAAATCATACTTATTTAAATTTTAAACTTTATTCAAATTCATTATCGTAAATTCTTTAAAAATAGTTTATTAATATCTAAAAATATATAAATTTATTAATAATTTATGTACATATTGTTTTTGTTCCGTCCCAAAAATTATCATACTTGAACTAAAAATTATTTCTTTGAGGAATAGTTGCTAATTCAAAAAAAAATTTGCATACCCCAATAACAGGTGCAAGTAGTTGGATCTGTGCATTCAACGTAATTAAACCGGGTAAAATCAGAGGATACACAATATTGTGTACAATAATTTGGATTATCAGGAAATTGACAGACTATAATTTTATTGTTATAAAATATTAAAATTGGAACAATTCTAGAATAGTGGAAGGATTTTTTTGCGTTTGTTCGAAGGACTTAAAATCGTTCAAAACAAACGCAAAAATTTAGCACAAAACATTTTACATTATTTTTTACGACAAATTAATGTGGATACTGAAACCCCAATCACGAGTTTAGAATTAGTATAAATTTTGAACCAAAAATTCGAATGCATTTATACTTTTTTCATTATTGCATTTGGAGGTGAAAAGTGGCATTTTCTCTTCGATCTTTTTAAAAAAGTCGCCTCCGCCACCGGAAGCGAGACAACACTATTTGTTTCCTTTTGTACACTCACCCGAAAAAGAATGAGTAAAAAAAGAACGTGCAGCAAAAGAAATAAAAAAATCCTTCCGCTATTCTAGAATTATACCTTAAAATTTAAAAACATTTGGTTTATAAACGTCTACCGGGTACTGTAAAATTATATTGTGAAAAAACAATTTGACAACAAAAAATGAAAAAAATAGTAAAAATTTTAATTAAAACTGAAACCATTTTTTTTCGATTGAACAAGATGTTTGAAGTTTATGAAACTTGATTTTTTGCACTAAACAATGACTATTTTTATAACTTTTTAGGAAGCAAAATTTTATTCATGAGTATTCAAAACTGTTCAAAACATTGAATTTTAAATTATTGTTTTTGTTGATAAATAATATCAGTCAAAAACCACAAAAATAGAGAGATTTAAAAATGTAGTCAATATTTTGTTGGTTAAAAACAATGCTGAACAGTGCTACTTAACAAAGTGAACACGATTTTATAAATTCAATGATTTTTATGCAAATTTCAAAAACGATGTATCTTGCAAATGCTGCAATATCTGTAAAAATTTGTAAAGTTAATGTGATGGGTAAAAACATTTCCTTATTTCTAACAATAAGTTTATCAGTTACCGTAAACTAGTCGAACACATTTATGTAAATTAATAAGTTCAAAGAAAATTTTAACTTTTTGATTTGTTTTCACGAAAATTTTTGTTTTTTATTTTGTTCGATATGATTAATATAATTAATTTATAAGTTTGTTGTTTTTATGATAATTTTCAACTTTTGTTAATTGTCGTTTTAAATATCTTTTTACTTCTCATACTGTAATAGGAACAAGAAGTTTTATAAAGAATCACTTATTAGAAATTACAAATAAATTAAATTTAGTTTAATAAATAGTACAATTTTACATTATCTTTGTCTTATTTCAGTGTATTAAAGAATGCAAATATTACTGTTAAACTAAAAAATTATTTTAAGAAAATTAAAAGTTATTAAAAAAATTTGCATACCCCAATAACAGGTGCAAGTAGTTGGATCTGTGCATTCACCGTAATTGAATCGAGTGAAATCTGATGCCACACAATGCTGTGTACAAAAACCTGGATCACTACCACAAGCTAAAGGTATTTATTACAATTATGTAAATTTACACTTTTGAATAGCATTACCTATGACTGGCATTGGATATTGTGCAAACACGATATGGCAGATAAATGAAAGAAGATAAAGAACAATATTAGCTTTGATAATAAAAGAAGTCATTTTTGTAGTGCAACAATAGAAGTTGATGTTATAAGTAACTGTTAAAAAGTGTTCTGTGATGCATCCTTTTTATAGCATCCAAAAAACGTTTGTCGATGTTTCTCATGAATATTCAAATCACTGATTTTTGAAAAAAATTTTGTTATCGAAAACAAAAAAATATTTGAAAAACATAAAAATAAAGAGATCACGTCATGTTTTTTTTAAACTCCGCGCGTGTAGAAATTGCTAGAAAAAATAGCAATCAATCGCTGCGAGACCAAAAAACGTTCAAATTTTCCCAATGTTTTAGTGATTAATATATCTAAAAAATGATTTTTAATGTTATTTCGGTATCCTGTCATTATTTATGGGTAATATGGAGTACCACAGTATTAAATTAACACATAAAAGTTGTCTGTTGATTGTTGGAATGCGTTTTTTAAACTCAACAGTAGACCTTCCACAGACATGTTTAATATATCAATTTTAGTACGATTGTACTCTATATTATCTGTAGATGGTGACATAATACTAAAATAACGTTTAAAATCACTTCTTCGATGTGTTAATTACAAAAAAGCACCGAAAATTTAAACATTTTTTAGTCTCGCAGCGATTGATTGCTATTTTTTCTAGCAATTTCTACACGCGCGGAGTTTAAAAAAAACATGACGTGAGATTTAAATGTAGTCAACTATAGGAATTATGTAAATAGCTATTATTTATTTTTGTAAAATCACTAAACAAGAATAAAATGAACAAAATAAATAAACCATTTTGTTTTTTAGAAAAAAAATTAAATGAACGTATAACTTTTTAAAGTTGCTTTTGTTATTGATAAAAATGCAATAAACACAATTCTCGATTTAAAAAAAATTAGAGTTTATCAAAATTCAAATTTTTTAGGTTTATCTATGATATTTTATATTGTCGAAATCGGTTCTCCTAAAAATGTGTTTAAAAATGCGATCTAAAAGGAACACTTTTAAACACATTATCTGCAACAGAAGAAGTTTCTTGTATTATTTTTGGCGCCATTTTTTTATTACCTCTCAGGGAAAGCACACTCGTCTACTTGCCGTAAGCATAAATGCGGCGCAAAACAAAAAACAACAACACCAATGCAAAAAAGTGAGTATCAAATAGAAAAAAAGAGCAAAAGGTTGAAGTGTTTTGCGATAGTGAAAGGGTCACTTTCAAAAAATATATTTTCTTGCAGAAGTGAGTTAAGTAAAAAAGGGAGAAGGACAGTGGCAGAAATTTTTCCATTTATTAGCTTTTATTCGTTTTTAGTAAACGATTTGTGGAGGAATTGTGCAAGTGAAAAAATGGTAAGTTTCTTGTATTTTTTTTGTAAAATATCTGAGTTTTTGTTGTTTTAGAATCCACGAAAAATTCGACTTTTTGTGATAGATGAAAGTCAAGAATCAACTTGTTATGAAAAATGCCAAATTCAGGTTGATACAATTGCAAAACAATTAACTGTTACACCATCTGAAAAAGGTATTTTACTTTAAATTATTCAACTTACAACTCGAAAAAAATTAGTCAAATTTAACCTTTTTTTTAACTTGGAGAAGTAAAAGAAAGTGCTAAAAAAATTTACGACCTTTCTTAAAAAATCGAATTTAAACATGTTCATTTTATTGTTGTTTTTTTTAGATGTCGAAACTGTTGAATTAAATTTTGATCGTACTTTTGTTCATCAAGATGTAAGTTTAAATATTGTAATAATTACCAAAAAAAAGCTTTGATTTCTAGAATATTCTTGGCATATTGGATTCATCTGCAGATTTTAATAATTATCTTTTATTTTTACCAAAATCAAAAAAATGCAAATTAATTTTCAATGCAATTCAAAAAGGGAAAGTAAGTATTTTAAAATTTATTTGAAAAACAACAGTATTCAAAAAAATATTTTTTAGGCTACAAATTATGATGAGAATGGAGAAAATCAGGCCAAATTTTCTGCACTTTTACAGTTTATAAATTACGATAACCGTAATCAAGCAAATTCAAGTGCTGAAAGGTACATTATTTTTCTTTAAAATTTTCATAACTTGGTTAAATTTATATATTTTTTTAGAGATTTATCTTCAAGAAAACGATCTTTGAGAAATTACAGTAATCTAAATGGTAATTCTTCAACTGCTGTTAATGGTAATAATCAAATGGATCGAAGTGGTGAAAATCCAACTGGGTAAATAATAAAAGTCATTTTTAAACATTTTATTTAAATATTTTTCAGCCAATCTTCAAGAAAACGACGCCGACCACAAAATCGTTCAAAAGCTTTTACCAAAATTATCAAAGCTCCAAACTTCAAACTTATCAACGATGAATCGGATGAAAAAGCAAAATCAAAATTATTAATATTTCCGGAAAATGATAAAACTCAATGCTATGAATATTCATGGAATACTTCAAATAAATTGTACAACTGTCTTGGATGCAAAAGATTTACGAGAGGAATATCTGCAAGAGTATATCGAAATGCCAGCGGCGATATCTATGTCAAACTTCTTTCAACCAAACATGTTTGTGAACTTCGGCCTTACAATCCCGAGAAATTTGATCTTACAAAGAGAATTATTAAAGCACCAAATTTTAAAATCATGGATAGTGAATCTGATGAATATACAACATCAAAATTGTTCATTTTTCCTTCGAGTGATAAATCTGAATGTTATGAATATACTTGGAATACTTCAAACGATTTATACAATTGCATGGGATGTCGAAGATTGAACAAAGGTATTTCGGCAAAAATTTGCCAAGATGCCGCTGGCGATGATTATGTCAAGCTTCTTTCAATCGAACATGTTTGTGAGCTTCGACCTTACGATCCTGAAAAATTTATGTTTGATCCATCTCGGCGGATTTATGATAGCTCAAATTATCAAATATTTGATTATACCCAAAAAGGTAGATTCAAGTCAACACTGGTTCTATTTTGTCCAACAAACAAAAATCTTTGCTATGAATATTTCTACAATACTGGCTCACAGGATTACGAATGTGGTGGTTGTAGTCGTTTTCAAAGAGTTCGAGCTGAAATTCGTAACAAGAATCATCCAACAGAATATTTAAAACTGGGAAAAATGGAACATGTTTGTAATTTACGAGAAGTGGATTTAACAAAATTCAAAGATGATTTGGTTATTCAAAAACCTATGTTTGAAGTAATTGAACGTGTAGTTTGTGGAGTAAAAAAGATGTTTTTGTTGATTTTTATTGATGATGGAAAAGAATACTGTAGAAAATTTGGATATGTACCATCTGAAGGATGTTTTTATTGTTATTCCTGTGGAAATCAAAGAATCAATATTCGAGCTTTTATTATTAAAGATGAAAAAGGTGTTGAATCTGTGCATGTTCGAGATCGACAACATATTTGTGCTCCATTAAAGTATTCAGAAGTTGTTAAAAATAATATTGTTGAAGCTTCAATGTTTCAATTGGTGAAACGAAAAGTTGATGGAAAAGTAGTTCAACATTTGGCAGTATTTATAAATGAAGAAAAAAATGAATGTTATGAATATACATGGTCTGAAAAACATAAGATATATACATGTAGTACTTGTCGTGCTAAGAAAGTCCATGTATTTGCAAAATTGCACGAAACTGAAAAAAATGGCGAATTTGTTGGATTTGTTGAACTTTGCCAAAGGGAACATAAATGTGCTCCAAAGAAATTCATTCCTGAAACAGCCGTTAAAAAAGTTTTTGAACCTGATTTCAAAATTGATGAATATGTTCATGGTGGGACAAAACGGATAAGAATTTTGTTGTTCGATAAATTGGATAAGAATCTATGTTATATTTACTACAAAATGACAAAATCACGTGTTTATCAATGTTCGGCATGTCATTTAAAACACAAATATGTCACTGCTTACCTTCGTCAAGACGAAAATGGCCAAAGTTACATCGAGCTAAATGATACCGAGCATGTTTGTGAACCTCAAAAATCTACAGTTTTAACGATTATTCGAAAACCAAATTATAAACATGAAAAATGCAAAATTGATGGATTTCAACGAAAATTTATTATTGTTTTTGATCAAAGCGATAAAAGTTTTTGTTACAAATATTGTTATCTTGGAAATGATAAAGCTTTTGTTTGTCAAAATTGCAAAAAATCTGATGTTTTAGTCACTGCAAGACCCAAAAAAGATGCCGATGGAAAAGAATTTGTTTCTTTGAATAAGAATTCACATGTCTGTCGCCCGATAAAATATAATCCTGCAGAATTTTCAACAATTATTCTTACATCAAATAATTTTAAACTTGAAAATGTTGAAGAAACTTGTATTGAAATTAAGAGATTAATTGTAAACTGTACAACCAAAATGGTCAATTATTTTATTTATTCGTATTCCCCTGAAGATGATATATATTTTTGCAAGGGCTGTAATGATAAGGATGTTTCTGCAAAGCTTTTGAAAGATTCAAATGGTGAAGATTATCTTGAAATGGGTTCTAAAGGTCATTCTAAATCCAAATGTCGAACTTTAAGCTAATTTTAATATTTTTTGTACTTTCTTTTTGTGGATACCTTTTTCTGCAATAGAATATTTAACTCGTGTATTTTCGCAGTTCTTCATTATATGTTGTCGAATTAGAATACATTTATGCAAATCCGAGCACTACAGTTTGATTTATAAATTTTGTTTAAACACTTTTTTAGTGTTTTTTTGTGCTTTTATCTATTGGACAATCTTTGGAATAAATTGATAATTTATTTGCTATCAATAAGTCAGTCGTAAATATTTATCCATTTTTCCTACTTTTTAAACTCGGTATTTCGCAAAAATTATATTAAAAATTCAAATAAAGCATTCAATAAGAAATATTCAATAAAAATTGCATTGTTTTCTTTAAGTTTTAGACAAAAAGGAAGAAAGCCCTAAACTACGAAAATTGAAGTTTGTTTTTTAAAAGAAAAACGTGATTTTTTTCTAATAAATGTGTTGCATTATTGTTTCTATCTCTTTTTGAATATTTAAGAATAAAACAAAATACATGCATCAACAAAGATTTCTTGAATGTATTAAATATCATTTTGTTTAAATAACTATTTTTATTGGGCTATCGAAACATGATATAAAAATTTACAATGTTGTTTTTATTTCTTATACAGTACTCAATCTTTAGGAATGGATTTTTCAGTGAAATTTAAAATTAAAATTTTTACTGTTCTTTTGATTTTGTTGTCAAACTGGAATATGCAAATATAATTTAAAGGAGGAAACCCATCACAAATAAATTTTCTCCCCTTTCATTCATTGGAGGTCCCAACACGAAAATTTTAAAAACTCTGAACCGAAAAATTCTGTTGACATCTTCTTTCATAATTATTTTTTCTGATTCCAAAATGGTATGGACTTTAAAAAATGGTTGGATAGAAGATGAGATTCAACTTTTTTGTACAAATCCATGAATATTGAATAATTTGTACAAAAAAGTTGAAACTTTTATTCAATCGTTTTTTAAAGTCCATACCATTTTGGAATCAAACATCGCTATCAATCATATGTGAAGACAGGATGGGAATTCCCGTGAGGTGAATTTTTATTGGCTTCTGTTGCTCAAGTTTACAATTTTCTTCGTTTAATTCTGTTACACCTTACGAAAAATGCAAAAAAATGTTCAAGAAAGATTCTTGGGCCGTTGTTTTGACAATATCAAAATAATCTAAAAGAAAAAATTTGAATTCTTGATCCGACCGGCTTTTCCATTAATTAAAAACTGGATCGTGAAGGCATCTTCCATTATAAAAAATAATAAGATATTTATTTTCTTTATCATACTTTTTGTATTTGTAAGGTTTTTGCAAAAAATATATTAAAAATTCAAATAAAGCATTCAACAAGAAAAAAGTCAATAACAAACTGAAGTTTTTTGTTTTCGTTTTATACAAAAAAGAAGAAAACTGTTCCAGCATAAACTACGAAACATGGAGTTTGTATTTTAAAGAAAAAAACGGGTTTAAATTTTTTTTATATAATATCTATTTTGCGTTAATGCTTCCTCCTTTTTTTTGAATATTTAAGACTTAGACAAAATAATGCTTTTTTTTGAATATTTAAGACTTAGACAAAATACTGCTCTAGAAATCGTTTAATTAAAAATATGGGAAAATATGGGAAAATATGGCAAAATATGGAAAAAATTAGCTGAAGTTTTCGCAACCCATTGTACTTGTCATTAGAAAATTTTACCATTTTTTTCATTGCCATAATCAAAATATTGGGTTTTAATCAACAAAAAAAATAAACAAAGTAATGATTTCAACACATTGTTGATATAGCAAATTGTATTGTTACCCAGACAAAAACTTTTATTTTTCTTGTTTTTGTTTTGTCAATGACACTGCAAAAACATTGATGTTTTTCGTTTGCTTTTTTTGACATTTTTTTGTATTGACGCAAAAATGCGTATTGATTTGTCTTTTTTTTTGGACAAAATTGGACTCGACAAAAACATTGAACACACACATTTGACTTTTTTCAAGTACTAAAAAAATGAGAATAAACAGCAGACAAATGACCTCCCTTTTTTTCACTAACCCCCTTCTGTTGAGATTTGGTAGACAACCTTTCAATAAACAATAATTTTAGTGGCATTGCTAAAATTTTTATGCGAAAACAATTTCTTTGAATTTTTTATACATTTTTCAAAGAAATAATTTGACAAAGTTCATTGGACGACGAAAAAGCTAAAATTGTTAAAGCAGATGATAATTCATATCTCAGACAATTGGGTGGTTATTATTGTGGACACGTTTACCACAAAGTATGCATTTAAAATTTAAAAAAAAACAAATATAACATTTTTGAGATAACAAAATTTTGTTTGTTTGACATCAAGATTATTGCATATGCACATATACAACCACTATTTGTTACTAATTTTTATTGAAAAATCCATTTGTAATATTTTCGTATAAATTTTTTGAATATTTTATATTTTTTT
Organism: Panagrolaimus sp. LJ2414; assembly: GCA_024447195.1. Classification (NCBI taxonomy): domain Eukaryota; kingdom Metazoa; phylum Nematoda; class Chromadorea; order Rhabditida; family Panagrolaimidae; genus Panagrolaimus; species Panagrolaimus sp. LJ2414. The sequence continues at coordinate 3,804,000 of JAMRXY010000023.1, forward strand.
TATTTCACAAAATCGTTAAATATCAAAATTTTAATATTAATATTTTTACAATGTTGATTTGTCAAAGCAAAAATTATCTGATGAACATTAAATATTCAATCACAATGTTTTTGATGTCATTTGAAAATAATGCCATTTATTATACTGTCAAAATTAAAGTTAAAAAATTTGGTATTATACAAAAACAAAAAAGTGATGAATTAAACATTGATGTTGTAGCAAATTGGAAAGTTATCCAAAAGAAATCTTTACTTTTCTTGTCGATTCCAGACATTGATGTGTTCTCTAGCTTTTGATTTTGGGCAGATGCTTTCCTTTAATTTTTTCTTTCTCATTTTTTTGATGGCAATCACCCGAAAAGCACTTTTTAAAGGGGTGTAAAATCAATAAAAATTCATTTTTTCTCTTTTGGGACAAAATGCATTCAGCAAAAAATTCGAACACACATACATTTGTCCTTTTTTCAGCACTAAATAGCAAAAATAGGACAGACATCCAAGCAGATTTCCCGCCTTTTTTCTTCATCACCAGGGGTGTGCGTTTGGATAGCTTTGACTAACACAAGCCTAGTTGTGTACGCTTGAAAAAGGACTAGGCTAAAGTGAAGCCTAGTCCTTTTAGGATGGCTTTTAACTACGCTGCGTTTAACTAGGCTAAAGTGAAGCCTACCTTTTTTTGGCCCAGTGCGAACTAAGCTTCAATGAAGCCAAATTTTTTTTCTTGTAAAAAAAGGTTGTACAAAAAGTTTTTTACTTTTTTCTTCGTGATATTTTTTCAACTTTTTTCGTTTTAGTAGAGCTTATATATGTATTTTAATTTTACTATGTTTTTAGGGTGATAAGTTATACTTGTTTACATTTTAACGAACAATATGGATAGTAATTTTGATGAAATTTCTCAGCATGAAGAATTTGATAGCTTCTGGAATCCAATTGAAAATCTTTTATCGGCTTCAGAGGAGATTGAATTCAATGATACAATGCATTTTACCTCCGAAGGTCATCATGATTTATTTGATTCCTCAATTCCTTTGTCAGAAGCTTCACAAGTTCAGCCATATACTCCAAGAACACAGCAAGATGGTACTCAATTATTTATCAGCTTCTTTGTTTAACTATAATGTCTTTCTTGGATTTCTTCAACATGTTCATAATTTGGGATATAAAGTAGGAACTGAATCAGCAAAAACTTCAAAAGATGAGTTTATCTATGGTCCAGCTTCTATTGCAAAGATTATGGTAACCCTTTTAATACATAAAAAGTTTTAATAATCATGTTTTTAGCCACATCGAACAAATATTCTTCGTACGCTTGATCGTATAGTATATGAAAAATCTGCATTGCTTTCTGATTTTGTAAGAGCTCGGCTTGCTCGTGGTGTGATTTGACAACCAAATTATATCACTATGTTGGATACACGTTTCATTTTATTACTGACGACTGGAAACTTGTTTCGTATGTATATATATTTTATTATATTCATGTAAGCATTCAGGATGATGCGATTTTTTGTTTATTGATAATTGAATTGGTGGAAAGATAACTCCTCAAGATTTCCAAGATTAGCTCACGGTGTGTCGAATCCTTTAAAACTGTCCAGTCTGAAATTTAGGGAACACTATGTTTTTTGTGAAATTCCATACAAAATTTTTAACATGAAATTTTGAGCGATTGAAGCTATCTAAACGATTTCTGTTGGCATATTATTTTTTTTCATCATTATATCTAATAGATTTTGTATGGATAGATCGTGAAACGCTTTAGTTTTAGTTTAATTCAAGGTTTACAATAACATTCAGTAGTGCGCTTGTGTCCCCCGGTTTTTCTTTCTTCCTTTTCTTCTTTTCTTCGTGAAAGAAGGAGAAATTATATATAATCTTTAAAATTAATTAATAATTTTAACTAAAATTATTATTTTAATGATTATTAAATACTTTATAAGTATCACACATATGTGATAAACATGTTAAAGCAGCAGATTGTTAATTTCAGCTTCATCAAATAAGGTTGGTTGTGTTTTTGTGTATTATATACGTATTTATCTGTATTGTTTTAGGTTATTGCTGTTGCTTTATCAATTGTGAATGATTGCTATGGTTGTGATTCATCTAATTCGTGCAACTAAACTACTGGAAGAACTTCAAACGTCAATAATATTGCTTGAACTAACTGTTTTTCGTGAAGAAGCACCTGGATACTGTCTTGCTGAAGTAATTTATTTTATTATATGCTTTATATGTAATAATGTTAGATTATTTCAGGACACAGAACGTTATACATGATACTCCAGCTGGTGGTGGTAAACTTGCTTCTGTTGATATGCAACAAATGTTAAAGCTGCTTCATTTAACATATGGTATACTTGTTCGCAGATTCTTTGGTCACTGATACTTAGAACTCTTCCACTCTGAATGAAAGCAAAAAATATATGTATGATTTTTCTCAACTGATGTGTATTTGAATAATTTTGTTGATTTTTATGATAATAAACATATTTGAATTACTGGGTTACAGTGTCTATAACAATTCGAATGAAACAGTTTAATCACAAGTTAACTTTATTAAGAACATCTTTTAAAATACAGACCAAGATTTAAACAAACATACAGAAATAAGATTACGATGCCAGAGAGCTTTTGCAATAGAATCATGTTGAAGAAAAATATTTACAGCTTCTTGTTGTTTCTCATCATCTTTTGCTTGACGATCAGGATCTATTTGAGAGATATTCAGACGAGGAAGAGGCGGCGACAAACTGGATGAAGAAGCTGCTGAGAGAAGAGTTGTAGATCTTGTACCTTTAGTTGACTTTGAGCTGCTTCTAGCTCATTTGAAGATTTAATAAGTGATGAATATCTTTGATTCAGCATCGCCATATCCATGCTTATTGATATCCTATAAAGATGAAATATATAATTTGTAACGTATTAAAAATAAAGTAAAGTAGTGTTTTGAATATGTTAACACCTGATGAAAGATTAATCCTTACACCTGAAGCTCTGGGAAATATGATTTAAATACGTTCGATTTTACGTTTTTTTCCATAAAGATTTTCTTTAAAATTTTGTTTTGTTGATTTGAAACACTTTTATCAATAAATGGTTTTTGTTTTTATTTTCATTTAATTGATTTATGTATTAGTAAAATCTAAAAATGTTGAACTCAGATGTGCAATATTATTAAAAACATGAATCTTATAATTTAGAACCGATTTTTTTTCAACTTCGAGGAAGGCGAGGAAAATTTGAAAGTCGATTTGAAGGTAGAAGGCTGAAACTTTCAGGATAGACTAATATTGGTCCAAAACCACCGAATCCGAAGTCCGTTTTCGTTTATATGCCCTGGGGGCATTTATGCAAATTTTCAGGTCACTAAATTTGCATAAATTTTAAAAAATTGTTTTTGGCATTGGATCATGTTATCCTAACTCAGGGCTATCCAAAAATACCAAATTTATAATTTTTGGATCATTTTCGGCAATATGCCATCAAATCGAAAAGTGCCAAAATCAGTTTTATGCAAATTTCTCGAAAATTTACATGGGGGCCGGTTCTGGTTTTTTCATGGTTTGTAGCCATTTTTATGCTGAACAAACCTATCTAGGTCAAATTTTGTACTTTTGGGGGGAACATTTTCATTTCCGGCAAAAATGCCATTTTTGAAAAAAATCAACAGGGGGGACCACGTGAAATCGAAAAAATCGAAAAATATTTTTTTTTCTAAAAATCATTGGAATCGATAAATAAATAGGGATGATGCGGGCGCATGCGCCCGGTCTTTTGCGCCCGGGCGCGCCTGGGCGCAGACACCTATGCGCCTGGGCGCGCCCGTTTTTTGCGCCCGGACCAAAAAATTTTTGAACTAAAAAATTTTAAGCAAAGTGGTAAAAATTCATTATTTTAAGCATGTTTTTTTAAAAACTACCCGAAAAAGTGATATCTTAAAGACTAAATCTGTTTGAACTAATCTTGATAATGTATTTATCAGGATTTACAGTAACCTAAAAATACTATATTTTCTATGGTTGCGTTTTTTATCTGTAGAAACTACTTTAATTCGTTATACATTCAAAAACAAGCTTTAATAACGCTAAAAAAGCCAAAAACACCAGTTTTTAAAGGTTTCTGAAAAGAAAAAAAAATTTCTAGTACATCTGAATTTTGAGGTTACGGGCGCATGCGCCCAGGCGCGCCCGGGCGCGCCCGCGCCGGCGCGCCCGAATTTTTCAGATTTTTGGGCGCGCCCACATCCCTATAAATAAACACTAAAAAACATTATCCTGATGGTTTTTACTTCATAAAAATGTAAAAAAACGGCTGAAACTTGAAAGTGCCGTAACCATATATGTAAGGTTTTTGAAGACACTCCAACGGCATTTAAAACGTTTTTTATGAAGTAAAAACCATCAGGATAATGTTTTTTAGTGTTTATTTATCGATTCCAATGATTTTTAGAAAAAAAAATATTTTTCGATTTTTTCGATTTCACGTGGTCCCCCCTGTTGATTTTTTTCAAAAATGGCATTTTTGCCGGAAATGAAAATGTTCCCCCCAAAAGTACAAAATTTGACCTAGATAGGTTTGTTCAGCATAAAAATGGCTACAAACCAGGAAAAAACCAGAACCGGCCCCCATGTAAATTTTCGAGAAATTTGCATAAAACTGATTTTGGCACTTTTCGATTTGATGGCATATTGCCGAAAATGATCCAAAAATTATAAATTTGGTATTTTTGGATCGCCCTGAGTTAGGATAACATGATCCAATGCCAAAAACAATTTTTTAAAATTTATGCAAATTTAGTGACCTGAAAATTTGCATAAATGCACCCAGGGCATATAAACGAAAACGGACTTCGGATTCGGTGGTTTTGGACCAATATTAGTCTATCCTGAAAGTTTCAGCCTTCTACCTTCAAATCGACTTTCAAATTTTCCTTTTATTTTCATTTTTGCTCGAATTTGAAAAAAAATTGGTTAGAGATCATTGTTGATTGGTTCCAAGGGAGTTTTGAACTTCTTTTTCATTGCGAGCCAATAAGTGGTAGTGAGAGAAGTAGATTAATGAGATATCCATTGAAAGACAAAAATAATTCAGATTCTGAAAAGATTAATATTATTTTTTTTCATTATTTTTATAAATTAATAAATAACACACGAAACAAACACATTCTTAGTGTGTTTACAACAGTAAAAATAGCTTATTTTTAAGAATTAACCAACCTTTAGCCACCCATCAGATTCATCACATTGATAAAAAGATATAAATCTGCCAGTAAACGAATTAAAAGAAGATTCTTAGTCAAAAAACAGTATTTGAAAAATATTCAAGGAAAATCAAACAAAAAAATTATTTGAAAAATATTCAAGGAAAATCAAACAAAAAAAAACTGTGTTTTTTGCACCCCACACGAAAATATTTAAGAAGTAAAAGTGTTCCCCGACTGAAAAAAAATGTATTTTTGCTATTTTTCTTTATCAATTATCTTTTTTATCAGTATTATTCCTTTTAATTATTTTTATCAATTATTATTCAGAAAAAAATTCTGCATTTATTGCTACCAAAATTATATTTTTAGCTAAACTTTGAAAAAACAGTGCACATCTCTACTTATAATTTTGTTAAAATATTTTTTTAAAATCACTGCTGTAGAAGATAAGTTGTTGCACAAATATAGATGCAATTTTAAAGGCGAGATTGAAAAGTAATTTCTTTTTTAAAATTAAAAAAATACAAATAACAGTCTTAAAAAAATTTTGGATTCGTCAAAGCCAACACAAAAAACGTTGGCTTGCCTTTGACAAGGCTAAAGCTTTAGCCTAGTTCCTTTAGGATGGCGTTTGGCCAAGCGCACTTTTTTTTAAAAGAAAAAAGTTTGTCAAAAGCGCAGCCTAGTTTAAAAAAAAGCGCTTGGTTCTTGACTGCCTTCTTTTTGACTAACCGAACACACACCCTTGTTCATCACCCCTACTCAGACTCATTAGACATCCAAATTAATGAAAAATGAATTTTTGGTTTATCCTCACTTGCCCAACTTTTTTCACACAGCTGTGTGAAACTTTGCGCACTTGCCCAACTTTTTTTAATGACACAATGCCAACTGTGTGGAAAAATGTTTTGTTGTTGATTACAGTCGAACCTTGTTATAACGTCCTTCGATATAACGTTTACCTCGTTATAACGTCATTATTTCACGGTCCCTTGAAAAACGTTATAACGAGGTTCGACTGTATTATATGGCTATTAATGATATTAATATTAATAATGTTAACTTTTGTTTTAATATTCCACAAAAACTTAAAGATGTGAAAACCAAAAAGCATAAAAATCTTAAATTTTTTAAAACGTGTAGTTATTAGTTTATGTCAGTTAAAAACTCTGACATAAACTAATAACCAAATCTTTTCGCTGGTTTTAGTAACATAAAGAAGCAATCATATCCAAAAATTTCAATGAATTGTGTTTTAATAAAATTGTTAAAAACCTTTTCGAAAAAGCTATTGAATAATAAGCCATTACTTTATTGTAAACATTCATAGGAAATGGTTGAATTTTCTTTTCAACTCTTGTAAACTTTTTCAACAAATCATGGGCATTGAGGACTAAGTGAAGGATAGAAAGAAGAATAACTGGGGTTAACTCTGTTGGCATTTTTGAAAGCCGTAAAATTGTAAAGACATTGAGTTTGTCACTCTTTAGAAATTGATGCATTTTGAAAACTGTTGAATATTTGGTTAATTTGATAAATCTATTCTTCTTCTTGTTAGAGTATTCCTTCAATAAACATTGTATTGTTTATTTTTTAAAGGTAAACTAAAAGAAAATTGCAACGAATCCTAATATTATCATTACTGTAACACTCCATTGATAATAATGATACAAATCTTATAACTAGGAAGTATTTGGTTACTGTATGTGTCGACTCTCGCGGTTGAATACTAAGATCAGATTGTTTTCTTTAACTATCAGAATACCTAAAGCTTTAAAACAGAAAGTGTGTGATGGAAAACATTTTTCCACACAGTTGGCATTGTGTCATTAAAAAAAGTTAGGCAAGTGCGCAAAGTTTCACACAGCTGTGTGAAAAAAGTTGGGCAAGTGCGAATAAGCCGAATTTTTCATTGACTGTGTGAAAATTTTAATGTAAAAATTGGATTTGAATTTTTTATAAATATTTGCGTTATTCTATGAAAAATAAATAATGATAACTATATATTTTAAAAATAAAATGAAAAATTTTATATATTTAAAAGGCAGAATAATTGCATACCTCATTAAAAATTTTGACAATAGTTTTTTTTTGCCAAAATTGAAATCCTAAAAATTTTAATCTTTCGTCAACAAAATGAATGTTTAAAGTAATGATCACAGATACATTCTATGTGGTGCAGTTTTCACAATTTTCAAGAAACTAAAAAATAGTGATGGAAAAAGTGCAAAGCGATATGAAAAGTAGAAATGTGTTTGTATCAAAAGAAAATACTAAAAAAGTGACATCCTACATTCACAGTTTTTTTATTATTTTAATAATAAAAAAACTTTAAAAAGTAGAGGGCACAGCGTAAAAAATAAATTTTAGATTTCGTATAAAATTTTCATATATTTGGATAGCTCCAGATCTTCGTGATCTTATGGTATATTCAGATTTATTTTAACTTCAGAAGTCGAAATATAATCGCGATTCTACGACGCGCACTTCAGTTGAAAATGGCGGAGAAAAAAAAGTGGAGGGTGAACCCAAAAAATGACGTCCGAGTGGTGAAACGCGCGCGTCCAACGAGCAAAAGAGAAAAAAGGTGCATGGCTCGATTACAGCCGCGGGTAAAAAAAATATTTGAGTCAACAAAAATTTGGATTTTTAAATAAAATAAATTAAGCAACACTGTGGTTTATATTAAAGGGGGAGACCCACTTCATATAAATCTTTTTTGTTTACCGGTACTGAAAATCAGGGAAGAAGAAGAGAAAAGATGCACTCTTTTCTCTGACTGGCAGAGATGTCTCTTTTTCTCTGCTCCCTCTGTTAAAAAATTTATATGAAGTGGGTCTCCCCCTTTAAAAAATTATTATTACGTGGGACAATGTCTATATTCATAAAAAAATTGAAATTTATTTAAACTTTGATGCTCGACTCTCAGAATTCTCTCAACCATTTCTCTCTTGCAATTTTTTTTCTAAAATGAATCACAAGAATCTTCAATTTTGCCAATTGTGATCTAAATATTCATACAACTAACACGATGTCTTTCCAAGAAGAATGTTCGACAAATCATTACTCATTTCATCAATGGTCGTGTAGTTCTTCTTCATATTGCTTTGATCAACTGAAGAAATTTGTAGTCGACTTCGACAAAGTTCAAGGCTTGATTATTAATCTTCAAATAAGAGCAAATCATCTTCTGAAGTCGAAAATACACCAGAATCTTAAAATGATAGGAATGAAAAGGTTGCTCCAGTTGTTCAATATGGATTCAATGAAATTCTTTGCAATGATTTTGCAATCTTTAGTTCAAATCTCTCATTTGTTACTCATCAATCACCAATTATTTCGTTGAATTTTGAACAACTTGGAGATGATTGCACAAAAATGGATTGTTTGCTTCGATTAAAGGGTAATCTTTTTTTACTTTAATTATTTTCCATCTTTTAATTTTATTACTCTTTTAGGTATTCAATCTTTCAAATTTCATCCTTTACAAACACATTTCACTAATGGTGCATATCATGAATTGATTGATTTTGGATGCAATGAAAGCATTGCATCCAAACACTTATCCGTCCACCAGAAATATTTTTCAAATTGCTTTTACAAGATGATGCTTGCCTTGATTTGAATTCTCTCGAAATCGATATTCGAGCTTTTCGATCAATGTGTTACGGTATTCGAGATGGTGAAGATGTTTATTTCTTTGAAGTAAAAGAAGAATTTGAGGTAACTATTACATACTTGGTATGGGTGATAAAACTAATGAGTTCATTTTTAAAATATCATCGAAAAGAAATTGAAAATCAAGATCTTACCTTTTATGGGAATAATCGGGCTTTTTATTCCACCTTATTAACAGAGGCAAATGTTTCAAGGCTGCAAATGATTAGTGAAGAACCGATTGACACTGATAGTTAAGATCTCATGGTATTTCAAGAATGGAAAAATCAAAAGATACGGTAAAAATTACTTTGGATTCTTACGTAAATAATATTATTTTTTTTAGCTGTCCCTCAATCCACGAATTTGAACTAATCTTTGGGAATGATACTTTACGAAATCATTACGATACAGCTATTTCCGTGCTTCTTGATGTTTTTACTAATCTTACAATCCTCAAATATGGATCTCAACAATTTTCACATTTTTGCATAAATTTTTATATGAATATAGACATTGTCCCACGCGTGCCGCCAAAAGCAACAAAATTGCACCAAAAAAAACCACAGTGTCGCTTAATTTATTTTATTTAAAAATCCAAATTTTTGTTGACTCAAATATTTTTTTTACCCGCGGCTGTAATCGAGCCATGCACCTTTTTTCTCTTTTGCTCGTTGGACGCGCGCGTTTCACCACTCGGACGTCATTTTTTGGGTTCACCCTCCACTTTTTTTTCTCCGCCATTTGTTTTTCTTTTTTTTTGAAAAAAAAGAGACGGCTGTGCCCCCTATATTTTAATAATGAAGTCAAATTATCTACACTATCAAAGAAAAGGTTATAAATAAGCTTAAAAAGCTGTTTTGAACTTTTTTATTTATTATTTTAAATATAAAACAACATTTTTGGTGTTTTCAAGTTCATCGGGAATCTTTGATAACGAAAAACAAGATTTTTGCCGAAAAAGTACACGAATTTAAGCCATTTTTGGGAAAAACAATGATTTTTACAACTTTTGTGGCACTTGAAAAAAATAAAAAATATTATAAAAAAGCAAGAATTTTTCGATTTTCCGTTGAGTTTTTAAAAAATTTCTTCATTTGTCCTACACACAAATTTTTCTAATTTACCGGTAAATTAGGCATCGGTAAATTTACCGGCAAATTTACACCGCGCAACCCTAAAAGTAGGGACCGCATCGTGAAAAATGAATTTTTGATTTGGCAAATAATTTTTATATATTCGAGTAGCTCCAGATCTTAGAATTTTAATGGTGTATTCAGATTTTTTTTATATTCAGAAGTCGAAATATAATTCAGAATCTTCGGCGAGCACTTTGAAAAAAAAGTGCAGAAAAAAATGCCTTTCTTTGCTTCTCTGCAATCCCCTCTTTTTAAATTTCAACGCTCTTTCTTTTTTCTTTTTTTCTCTGCAATCCCCTCTTTTTATTTTTAGTGCTCTCTCGTTCTTTCTTTTTTCAACCATTTTTTTCGTCTTTTTTTTACATTTTTTCTACCTCTGCGCTCCCTACCTAAAAGGAATCCAAGATTGGATTTTCTTCAGCATTTTTTTCCTCACCAACTTTTGGCAAAATGACACACAATTTTTACAATGTTTTTTTCTCTTTTTTATTTTTAAAAAAAGCTCTTTTTGATTCCTTCTTTTTTGGTTTTTATCTTTATTTTTTCTGTTTATTTTATGTTCTAAAGTTAATAAACACAACAACTTTAATATTGTAAGACATTATTAGCTAGTTACAGTTATGTATGCGTTGAGATTCTGTTCATATAAATATTTTTATGCTAACTTTAGTTCAAAGTTCAAAAGATGTACATATGTATTTTTGGTTAATTTGCCAAAATCAACACGCTCTCCCTCTCATTTTTATTTATATTTAACAATCTTCTTTTTTTACGCCTTTTTATCTCGTGTATTTCCTTTTCGTGACTAAAAAATGTTAATATTTTTGGGTTTTCCTGCTTTCTTGTTTTATGAAGTAACTTTTTACATGTTTTTTATAGGTATTATCATGTCAACAAAATCCTCCATGACCAATAACAAATCATATCTGGCATCTGTATATGGCGGCACTGAATTCTTTTCTGTTATTATTGTTAATGAAAATACTCCAAAACTTATTAATACTTTTCAACATTCAAATGTTCAAGGAGTTTTGGATTCTCTTTCGCAATACAAATCCTTGCTTAAAGCTGTATTTATACATATGATTCAAGAACCTAAAAAAAGCTTAGATCGTTTCAAAGCTTTCAAAGATTTCCTCAAGCTTCATTCAATCCCATATTATTTTTGCTCTGTTGAATACTGGTTTTTATTCAATGCTTTGGTTGCTGAAAACATTACTCCAACTCTTACTGATCGTTCAATGTCTGTCAATCTTGAAAAAGATAGACTTGTTTTGTCACATCATCGTTATACTATCAATGGTTATTCAGTTTATGATACTCAATGTTTTAAGAATGACAAGCTGGAAGATGTTGTAGATATCTTTGGCGAAATTATGAAACATTTTAATCAACATTTGAAAAAGATGATTTTATTTTCTTCATCAAATAATGATGAGATGGTCAATTATTTTGCGAATCTTCTACAATCAAACAAAGTGTTCGATTTTAGTGAAAAACTTGTTGTAATTAATCATCGGAAATTTCTTGAAGCCTTTGCTGGAAAGACAGTTATTGAAATGTCAAAATGGTTCTTTGATCGAAGTTATCTCAAATTTTATGTTATCCCATTCGATGTACCAACAATTCAAATTTGGGGTACCACTGGTGATTCTAGAAAGAAGTTAATGCAAATCGAACAAGATCAGAAACTTCCATTTACAAAATCCATCATTTTTAATAAATCTGTTCAATCATGTTTGGTAAGGTTTTTCATAGCTTTTAATTGCTTAATGGAAAGGATGTTTTTTTATATAATAATTTTTAGATGATGCAACTTGGTCATTCAGGTTCAGACAAACATCAAGGAATTTATGAAACTCTTGAAATAAATCCAAAATGTCATCAACATAAACTTACTGTAACTTTAGAATTCGCGGGCTTCCCTGACTTTAAGGTTGAACCAATTATTAATCCAGAAATTAAACTTCTTCCACAAAAATTGAATCAAAATCTTGATTCTCATATTCCGGTAATTGGATTCTTTCGTAATTCTTCTGTTATCTGTGTACATGAAAATGATGGATATAAATTTTTGGAGTCATGGAATGGTAAGTTATTTGTCAACAGTATAAACTTATTAACAGTTCAAAATATTTTAGGATTATATGGTAATGAATTATTTATTAGCTTTGAAGAACCTAAACCTAAATTTGGAACGGATACAATCAAACCTGAGAAAACCAAAATGTCTTTTGTTGTCTATGGTAAGCATTTTTAACATTTTTGATTATTACTAATTTTATTAATTATAGATTTGATCAAGATTATGTCTATGCCTGCTGAAAAGATTACTGTAAATGAAAGCTGGAAATTTGAGCTTACAAAAGATTCTGATAATCCAATTTTGCTTGAATTTGATAATTTTGATGGAAATAGGAAGATTGCAACTCCAGCATTTTTGATGGCAATGTTATTGAAAGAACAAATAAAACTTATCAAAAATGAAATGAATGAAAAACCAAAAGAAATAGGATTCACCTTTTTTGATAAAATGTCAGATGTTGAAAAGAATCGAGTTAAAAATGGAGTTGGAGAAGCATGTGAATTGTTGAAAATTGGATATCTTTTTGTTGATTTGTAATTTGAGATAAGTTTAAAAATTATTGGATTGTTTGATTTCTTTTTTTTAAGTTTCTCAGTTTTTATTTTTTTTTGTTGTGTTTTATTTATAAACATTAGCTTGAAAATGAGATTTTTTAACCATTAAAAATTGATTTTTTTGCAATCACAAAAATAAAACAAAATTCTTCAAATAAATATCAAATCATTAGTCATATTCGTTTTTTCTCTTTTTGGACAAAAATTGACTCTGCGAAAATAGAGAAACACACCTTATAAAAAATAAAAAAGAAGCCGATGTTTGTCTTCCTATTTTTCCAATTTCCTCTCTTGAATTAGAAATACATTTAACGGGGGAATGAATTTGAATGTGTAAAAATTTATACTCAAAAGTTGAGTTTGAATATTTTATAGATATTTACATTTTTCTTTGAAAAAAAGATAATGATCAATATAATTTTTAACAAAAATGAACATTCTTGCTTCGTCACATAATGTTACAAGATTTTGTCTCATTAAAAACTTATACTGTTTATATTTTTATCAAAATAAAAATCTTAAAAATTTTGTTTATTCATCTATGTAATAAATTAATCCACTAATAAAGACAATCACATAAATTTAAAGACACATTTAGACATATTTACATGATATGTATTGCATGTGCCTGTAATTTTTACGAAACCAGTAACTTATGTAGACAAGCGGTTCAAAGTGATGTCAAAAACGAAAATGCATTTTCATCAAAAAGCTAATATCCAAAAAACAACATAACCAATACCCAACATGTATTCAGCATTCTTAAAAATTTAGTAATATTAAACTGTAAAAAATGACCACTTTTGACATTCATATTTCGTTGAGTTTTTTAGGCAGATTTTTTCTTTTCTTTTTTGTCATTTTTTTCATCACAAAAACGAAAAAAAAATTTTTTTTAATGAGATGTTTAATCCGTTTTCATTGTTTTCGTTTTTTTGGACAAAAGTGGACTTGGGAAAAACATAGAACATACACATAATTGCCTTTTTCCAGCATTAAACAACAAAAATAGGACACACATCTAACAGATGTCCCACTTTTTTTCACTAACCCCCCGTTGAGACTTGTCAAAAATCGAATTTAAAGAAGAATGAATTTTCGTTGGTATTGTAAAACGAAATCGATTTGAATTTTTTATAAATATCTACACTTTACTTTTAAACTTTATAAGCCCTGGTGGTTTAAGATTTTACAAAAGAAGTCATTAAAAAATTATACCGTTTACCTTTTTTTGTGAAAGTTTAAATCTCCAAAATCTTGATATTTGAACAACAAAATCAATTAATTATAAGTATTTTTAAACAGTTAAAACAAAACTTTCAACTCTCGAAAATTTCAAAATTTTGCTTTTAAAATATCAGTTTTTTACACCACAAAGTTCATAGGTTAAAGGTCACTTTTATTTCAACGTCTCAAAATTATTTCCTTTTCTTTATTTCTTTCTCGTTTAAATTCAATTTTCAATTCTGTTTTTTTGTGTCCGATTTTTGTTGCTTCCAACGCACCTAAAAAATTTCTTTCTTATCAAACTGATTTTGAAATAAGCAGCAACTGCTGCAGCAAAGTATAAAAAGAGCTCAATTTTTTTCCAAAAAAGGTGCAAAAATGAGTTCTTTTTTTGATATTTTTGTTGATGAAAAATTTGTTGATTTTTATTATCAATATTTAAAATCAAAGCATGACTCAACAAAAATTGGAGAAAGAATTGAAAAAAGAGAAATTTCAAATGGTCAAAGTTTCAATGGTTTAAAAAATGCAGTTATTTATTGTTTGGATCAAATTGGTGATAAAAATAGAAATAATGGATATTTAAAATGGATTTGTTTATACCATGATCAAATAAATGCTGAATTGCACAAATTTATGCAAATTCCATGTTTAATCAGATATCAATCGATTGTTTATGAAACTCAAACAAGAATGAAAATTATAACAAATAATTACGGTAGTTTTGTAAATCATCAGAATGATGCAATCGATAATGAAAAAGTGGAAATGAAAAATTCCCTCAAAAAATCTCATCAGAAATTTACAAAACTTGCTGTTGAAGAAGTTGAACAAAGAATCAATTCAATAAAAAATGAAGCAATGGAAGGAATTTGTGATGCCTTTTCTGGAATTGAAGACAATACATTTGATTCAATTCCTCAAAAATTAACATATTTTATAAAAACTTGGTACATGATCAGTGGGATTGGAAGTTTCATAAAAGAATTTCCAGCCAAATTTTTGCTTTCCATTTTTCAACATGGAATTTATTCTTTTTCAATTTCTTGCTTTTTATCTGCATTTCCTGCTTTATTTTTTGCAGCAAATTATACATTTATGCAAATTCCAGTTTCAGCTGGCTCGGTTTGGAAATATTCTACAATTTTTGGCGGAATGTTGCAGTTTTTATTTGTTCAATGGTACATTTGTAAAAGTATTATTCGAATCCAAAAACGGAAAGATCAAAAAGTTTTACAATGTCAGAATCAGATTAATGAAATCCTGGAAGAAAGTAAAAGCAATTTTGATTCACTTATGAATCATATGTTTGAAGTTAATAAAATGCACATTTATTACAAGCGTATATGTTAATTTCCAGATTTGAATCCCCAAAAAATCCAAAACTTTTAAACCCCCTTTTCACTCTTTTTCCTTTGATCTTTGCCGCTTTTAAGGTTATCTTCAAATTCTTGTTTACCCCCTCCCATCGTCAAAACTGCTGATCCATATTGTTTCTGTTATTCTATTGGTTATTCTTTATCTTTGATACAGTAATTTTTTATTTATAAAACCTTATTATTACAAAATAAACTAAAATTATCAATATTAAATTTGTTTTTACCAAAAACAATGAAAAATGCACAAATTGAAATAATTTGAGATTTGGACTCTTTAGATTTTTGACAATCAAAAAACAAACCTTCGATAATAAAAATTGCAATACTTGTTTTTCACAGATAGTTAATTAATTTTTTAAAAAGTACACAATTTTTTGGTACAAAAAATGACAATCAATCAATTTCTTCCATTTTGGGTGTTTTTGTCTTGCATGTGAAACTTGATCTTTTCAATTTTAGGGCGTAATTAAAAAAGATGTTTACTAAAAATAGGTGTATAAAAATATTAAAAATCTTCTTTGATTTTTCTTATTTGCTGTTTTTAAGGTTAAAAAAATGCGGAGGCGAAGCAAAAACAAAATGTGAAGAAAATAAATGCCATTGTGGATGTTCAGCTACAGCTATTGGTAAGCATTTTATTTACATATTTAAATCCTAAACTTTTAAATTAAATAGAAAGAGTAATTGTAAAATAGTCATTAAACAAGGACAACAGCACACATTTTTTGTAGAGAGTACACCTTTGATCTTTTGCCCATGGCGCTAAAAGATCAAAGGCGTCTTACCAATTTACCCCCATTGATCTCTCTGTTAACTTCCACGGTACTAAAAGCAGTAATTTTAGGTTGTAAAACAGACGAATGTGAAAAACACTGTAAAGAACATTCTGGAAATCGGCATTACGAAGCAATTTGCAGTAAACCGCATTTATGCAAATGTTCATTTGGTGATTCAACAGCACATATGAATCGTGTTGAATATCCTATCCCGAAAGATGCACATTATGAAGTTGTAATTAAACCCGAATGAATCAAATTAATTTAAATTTTAACTTTATTTAAATTCATTATCGTAAATTTGTTAATAAAAGTTTTTTAATATGCAAAAATAAATAAATTTATTAATAATTTATGTACAAATTGTTTTTTTTGTCCCAAAATTATTATACTTGAACTAAAAATTAATTCTTTGAAGAATAGTTGCTAAATTTAAGAAAATTTGCATACCCCAATAACATGTGCAAGTAGTAGGATCTGTGCACTCGCCGTAATTGAATCGGGTGAAATCTGAGGATACACAATATTGTGTGCAATAATTTGGATTATCAGGAAATTGACAAACTATAATTTTATTATTTAAAAATTTTAAAATTTGTAAAAGTCTACCGGGAACTGTAAAATTATATTGTGAAAAAACAATTTGATAACAAAAAATGAAAAAAACAGTAAAAATTTTAATAAAAACTAAAACCATTTTTTTCGATTGAACAAAATGTTTGAAGTTTATGAAACTTGATTTTTGCGCTAAAAATGAATATTTTTATAATTTTTTAGGAAGCAAATATTTGTTCATGAATATTCAAAACTGTCAAAACAACAAAGAATTAAATTTTATTGTTTTAAATTATTGTTTTTGTTGACAAAAAATATCAGTCAAAAACCACAAAAATAGAGAGATTTAAAAATGTAGTCAATGTTTTGTTGATTAAAAATGATGCTGAACACTGTTACCTTACAAACTTAATACAATTTTATAAATTCAATAATTTTTATGCAAATTTCAAAAAAGGATGCATCTCGCAAATGCTACAGTATTTGTAAAAATTTTAACAGTTAATGTGATGAGTATAGCATAACAACATTTTGCTTATTTTTTAACAATAAGATTTTCAATTACCGTAAAAACTATTAAAACTTATTTATGCAAATTAATAAGTTATACGAAAATTTTTGTTTTTGATGTTGTTCTAAATAAGTAAAAACTTATTTCTGAGATTATTGTTTTTATGATAATTTTCAACTTTTATTAACTGTCATGATAAATATCTTATTACTTCTCATACTGTAATAGGAACAAGAAGTTTTTAAAAGAATCATTTATTAATAATTACAAATAAATTAAATTTAGTTTAATAAATAGTACAACTTTACATTATCTTTGTCTTATTTCATTGTATTAATGAATGCAAATATTACTGTTAAACTAAAAAAATTATTTTAAGAAAATTAAAAATTATTTAAAAAATTTGCATACCCCAATAACATGTACAAGTAGTTGGATCTGTGCATTCCCCATAATTGAATCGAGTGAAATCTGATGCTACACAATGTTGGGTACAAAAACCTGGATCACTACCACAAGCTAAAAGGTTATGTTATGATTATGCAAATTTCCATTTATTTTTAGTGTTACCTATGACTGGCATTGGATATTGTGCAAACACAAAATGGCAGATGAATGAAAGAAGATAAAAAATAATATTGGCTTTGATAAAAACAGAAGTCATTTTCGTAGTATAAGAAGAATCTTCAAGTTACAAATAACTGTTAAAAAGTGTTCTGTGATGCATCCTTTTTATAGCTTCGAAGAAAAACGTTTGTTGATGTTTATTCATGAATATTTAAATCATTGATTTTTGAAAAATTATTTGTTATCGAAAACAAAAAATATTTGAAAAACATAAAAATAAAGAGATGTAAAAAATGTAGTCAACTATTGAAATTATGTAAATTGCGATTATACATGAAAATAAACCATTTTGTTTTTGGAAAAAATAATTTTAATGAACGTATAAGTTTTTAAAGTTGTTTTTGTTATCGATAAGGATGGACAAGGGCTCAAATTTCAAACCCAGGCCTGGCCCAGGCCCAGACACGTCAGGCCCAAGCCCGGCCCAGGCCCCGTGCCTGGGCTGGGCTTTTTAGGGGCATAGAAAAAGCCCAGGCCCTTGTCCATCCTTAGTTATCGATAAAGATGTAATGTGAAGTCATTAAAAACACTATTCTCTATTTAAAAAATAAGAGTTTATCAAAATCCTAATTTTTTAGATTTTTCTTTGATATTTTCCACTGTGGAGATGGCTTTTAAAAATGTGTTCAAAGTGGCCATCCTAAAAGTACTCTTTTAAATAAATTATCTAAAAAAGAAGAAGTTTCTTCTCGAACTATTGGCGCCATTTTTTTATTACCTCTCAGGAAAAACACACTCGTCTACTTGCCGTAAGCAAAAATGTGGCGCCTGGTCAAAAAACAACAACACCAAAGCAAAGTGAGTATCAAATAGAAAAGAAGACCAAAAAGTTGAAGTGTTTTGCGATGGTGAAAGAGTCACTTTCAAAAAAATATATTTTCTTGCATAAGTGAGTTAAGTAAAAAAGGGAGAAGGACAGTTGCAAAATTTTTCCATTTATTAGTTTTTATTCATTTTTTGTAAACGATTTATGGAGAAATTTTAAAAGTTGAAATGGTAAGTTTTTTGTATATTATGTAGAATATCTGAATTATTCTTGTTTTAGAATCCACAGAAAATTCAACTTTTTGTTATTGATGAAAGGGAAAAATCAACTTGTTATGAAAAATGCAAAATTCAGGTTGATACAATTGCCAAACAATTAACTGTAACACCATCTGAAAAAGGTATTTTACTTTAAATTATAAAACATAAAATTTGAACAAATTTGGTCAGATTTGACCTTTTAAACTTGGAAAAGTAGAAGAAGGTGCTAAAAAAGTTGCGACCTTTCTTAAAATCGAATAAAAACATGTTCATTTTATTCTTATTTTTTTAGATGTCGAACCTGTTGTATTAAATTTCGATCGTACTTTTGTTCACCAGAATGTAAGTTTAAATATTATAATTAATACAAATAAAAGCTTTGATTTCTAGAATATTCTTGGCATATTGGATTCATCTGCTGATTTTAATAATTATCTTTTATTTTTACCAAAATCAAGAAAATGCAAATTAATTTTTGATGCAATTCAAAATGGAAAAGTTAGTTTTTTAAAATTTATTTATTAAAAAAGAGTATTTAAGTGTAAGTTTTATAGGCTACAAACACAAATTCTGATGATCAAATTCAGGCAAAGTTTTCTGCCCTTTTAAAGTTGATCAATTACAATACCCGAAATCCATCAAATTCAAGTACAATGAGGTACAGTACTTTTATGAGATTTGTGTAACTTTAATTTTTATATATTTTTTTAGAAATTTAACTTCACGAAAACGATCATTAAGAAGCTGCAGTAATCTAAATGGTACTTCTTCAACTGCTGTTAATGGTAATAATCAAATGAATCAAAGTGGTGAAAATTCAACTATGTAAGTAATCAATTATTTTCAGACATTTCTTATTAAATATTTTTTCTCAAATATTTTTCAGCCAACCCTCAAGGAAACGTCGTCGTCGACCTTCAACAGCCTGTACCGCAATTATCAAAGCTCCAAATTTTAAAATTATCAAAAATGAATCCGATGAATTTACAACAAAGAAATTGATCATTTTTTCATCGAATAATAAAAGTGAATGTTATGAATATACTTGGAATTCTTCAAACAAATTGTACAACTGCATGGGATGTCGAAGAATGAATAAAACGATTTCGGCAAAAAAGTGGCAAAGAAGATTATATCAAGCTTCTTTCAACCGAACATATCTGCCAACTTCGACCATACAATCCTGAAAAGTTCAAATTTGATCCATCAAGACGGATATATGATAGCTCAAATTATCTAATATTTAATTATACCCAAAAAGGAAGAGCGAAATCAACGTTGGTTCTATTTTGTCCAACAAACAAAAATCTTTGTTATGAATATTTCTACAATACTGGCTCACAGGATTACGATTGTGGTGGTTGTAGTCGTTTTCAAAGAGTTCGAGCTGAAATTTGCAATAAAAATCATCCAACAGAATATTTAAAACTTGGCAAAATGGAACATGTATGTAATTTACGAGAAGTTGATTTAACAAAGTTCAAAGATGATTTGGTCATCCAAAAACCTATGTTTGAAGTAATTGAACGTGTGATTTGTGGAGTTAAAAAGATGTTTTTGTTGATCTTTATTGATGATGGAAAAGAATACTGTAGAAAATTTGGATATGTACCTTCTGAAGGATGTTTTTATTGTTATTCTTGTGGACATCAAAGAATCAATATTCGAGCTTTTGTTATTAAAGATAAAAAAGGTGCTGAATCTATACATGTTCGAGATCGACAACATATTTGTGCTCCATTAAAGTATTCAGAAGTCATCAAAAATAATATTGTTGAAGCTGGAATGTTTGAATTGGTAAAGCGAAAAGTTGATGGAAAAGTAGTTCAACATTTGGCAGTATTTACAAATGAAGAAAAAAGTGAATGTTATGAATATACATGGTCTGAAAAACATAAGATATATACATGTAGTACTTGTCGTGCTAAGAAAGTCCACGTATTTGCAAAATTGCACGAAACTGAAGAAAATGGTGAATTTGTTGGATTTGTTGAACTTTGTGCAAGAGAACATCGATGTCCTCCAAAGAAATTCATTCCTGAAACAGCAGTCAAAAAAGTTTATGAACCTGATTTCAAAATTGATGAATATGTTCATGGTGGGACAAAACGGATAAGAATTATGTTGTTCGATAAATTGGATAAGAATCTTTGTTATTTTTACTACAAAATGACAAAATCAAATGTTTATCAATGTTCGGCATGTCATTTAAAACACAAATATGTCACTGCTCAACTTCGTCAAGACAAAAATGGTCCGAATTTCATCGAGCTGAATGATACCGAGCATGTTTGTGAACCTCAAAAATCCACAGTTTTAACAATTATTCGAAAACCAAATTACAAACATGAAAAATGCAAAATTGATGGATTTCAACGAAAATTTATTATTGTTTTTGATCAAAATGATAAAAGTTTTTGTTTCAAATATTGTTATCTTGGAAATGATAAAGCTTATGTTTGTCAGAATTGTCGAAAATCTGATGTTTTAGTCACTGCAAGACCCAAAAAAGATGCTGATGGAGAAGAATTTGTTTCTTTGAATAAAAATTCACATGTCTGCCAACCAGTCAAATATAATCCTGCAGAATTTTCAACAATAATTCTAACATCAAATAATTTTAAACTTGAAAATGTTGAAGAAAATGGTATTGAAATTAAGAGATTAATTGTATACTGTACTACCAAAATGTCTAATTATTTTATTTATTGCTATTCCCCTGAGGATGACATTTATTTTTGCAAAGGTTGCAATGATAAGGATGTTTCAGCAAAGTTTTTGAAAGATTCAAATGGTGAAGATTATCTTGAAATGGGATCTAAAGGTCATTCCAAATCCAAATGCCGAACATTGAGCTAATCATAACATTTTTTTGTTTTATATGTTTTTTGTTGATGTTTTTTTCTGCAATAAAAGATTTAGTTTGTGTATTTTCGTAGTTCTTTATAATATGTTGTCAAATAAGAATACATTTATGCAAATCCGGGCACTACAATTTGATTTATAAATTTTGTTTAAAAAGTTTTAAGTGTTTTTTTGTGCTTTTATCTATTGGACAATCTTTGGAATAAATTGATTATTTAATAGCTCTCAATAAATCAGTCGTAAATATTTATCCATTTTTCCTACTTTGTGAATTCGGTATTTTGCAAAAATTATATTAAAAATTCAAACAAAGCATTGAATAGGAAAAAATTCAATAAAAATCGCAGTTTTTTTTCGTTTTAAACAAAAAGGAAGAAAGTTATTCTAGGGTTTATAGTACGAAAAATGAAGTTTGTTTTTTAAAAGAAAAACGTGATTTTTTTCTAATAAATGTGTTGGATTTTTGCTTCTCTCTCTTTTTGAATATTTAAGAATAAAACAAATTACATGCATCAACAAAGATTTCTAGAATGTATTAAATATCATTTTGTTTAAATTACTATTTTTATTGGGCTATCCAACCATTTTTTAAAGTCCATACTATTTTGGAATCAATCATCGCTATCAATCATATATGATGACAGGATTGTAAATTACGGAAATTACAATTTGGAATTCCCGTGATGTTAACGTGAATTTTTATTGGTTTCTATTGCTCAAGTTTACAATTTTCTACGTTTAATTCTGTCACAGCTTACAAAAAATACAGAAAAATGTTCAAGAAAGATTCTTGGGCCGCTGTTTTGACAATATCAAAAAAATCTTAAAGAAAAAATTTGAATTCTTGATCCCACCGGCTTTCCTTTAATTAAAAACTGGATCGTGAAGGCATCTTCCATTATAAAAAATAATAAGATATTTATTTTCTTTATCATACTTTTTGTATTAGTAAGGTTTTTGCAAAAAATATATTAAAAATTCAAATAAAGCATTCAACATGAAAAAAGTCAATAAAAACTGCAGTTTTTTGTTTTCGTTTTAAACAAAAAAGAAGAAAACTGTTCAAGCATAAACTACGAAACATGGAGTTTGTATTTTAAAGAAAAAAACGGGTTTAAATTTTTTTTATATAATATCTGTTTGCGTTTATGCTTCTCCTTTTTTTTGAATATTTAAGACTTAAACAAAATAATGCATTGAAACAGATTTCTAGAATGTATCATATATGTTTTTGTTTAGATAATCTATTTTCTAGGACAATCATTATTATATAAAACAATTTGCACAGATGCTTCGACTCTTTTAAACAGTACTCAATTTTGGGGGATGAATCTTTAAGAGAAATTGAAAATTAAAGGTTCTGTGATTTTTATTTTTTTTGCCATAAAATGAATTTACATTGAACTGAATGATAATTACTGTAAACGTTTTTTTCAGCAATAAAATATTTTTATAGTTTTGCTTTTTACAGTTCATAGAAACTACAGCAGTACTTGTTTTTTTTGTTAATATTTTTATGTTGAAGTGTCAAAGTAGAAGATGCACATTGTAAAGTAAGATTACAGTTCAGATTATATCACAAATGTCATAAAATAAAGTCAAAATGCTTGATATTAATCCTTGTCTTTTATTAAAAACTGACCGGAAATACGTTGTCCAATAAGCTTTTAAGGGAAACAATAAAATGTTTATTTTCTTTATCACATTTTTTTGTACAAGCAATTTTGCAAAAAATATATTAAAAATTCAAAAAAAAGCATTTAGTAAGAAAAAAGTCAATAAAAAGTGAAACTTTTTGTTGTGGTTTTTAACAAGAAGAAAGCTTCTTTGGATTAAACTCCAAAAAATGAAGTTTGCTTCTTAAAAGAAATATCAGAATTAAAAAACATCTTTCTGATATCTTCTTTAAGTCACTGCTGCTCACTTTTTTGAATGCAAAAATATTTTTTTTTCATCAACAGTGATTAAGTTAGAAAGATCTTAAACCCATTGAAAAATGGTAACGACAAAAATCTTTAGAATTAAAATTGACAGCATGCTATTTAAAGGGGCCGGACGGTTTGATACTTTATTATTTCTCTAACATTTTTTTCTTTCATGACAATCAGGCAACAAAAACAATAGAAAAAGACCCTGATCGTCAAGGAAATTTAACAAAAAAAACGTTAGTGAAATAAAAAAGTATCTAACCATCGGCCCCTTTAATGAACTTGTTCAAATATTTCCATGAGTATATTTGAGGGTCTGTAATTTCAGATCGTGGCTTATATGATAGTAAAAAAATTAACAGCCACTCCAGCTGATTTATCACCTATGAATTCGTTTTATCCATTAAAAAATTAAAACATTTTTCACAATTTCATTCAAATGTTTTTTCAGCTCCATTTTTATTACCTTCTTTTTTAATGTGTTAAAAGCATCTTTAATTTTTTTATACATTTGTTAAATAAAATCTATTTTTTATTTAATATTGGAATATGAAAGTTTAATTTTCGGAATCAAAAAGTTGCGTCTTATTTATAAAGAATAAAAACAATTCTTTATTTTACTTAGATATAAAAATAATTTTAAGATTTAAAAAAAATATTTAAAAGATTCAAAAATACAACATATAAAAAAATTGTGTAAACAAATAAATTTTATGACGAAAAAAGGGGAACAAAAATAGCAGCAGTAATAGCGAAAACAAAAAAATGACAAATCAATATTAAACTATGATACCGTTTGGGCCCATTAACAAAAAAAATATTTACCCCTAAGGGAGTGCGCCGCACAAACAACGGTCGTTTTCTATTTTTCTTGGTTCAGCAAGAAAAGCGCCATGCATTTTATTTTTTCAGCACTAAATAATACAAACAGGACAAACATCAGGCAAAGGTACACCAATAACCTTTACTGAAGAGACATAAACATACGGTTATATATCTAATGATTAATGAATTTTTTGTCATATTTATTTAAAAACTTGTTTGAATATTTTATGCGTTTTTCGACGGCAAAATTTTTAATAAATAAATTTTAAGAAAAGTTTTGAGAAAAATACGGTTTTATGGTTCAAACTGGATTTTTGGATGAACATTAAATATTTGGTAAAAAATGTTTTCGCACTTTTATAAAAAATGATGCAGTTTTGTCATTGTCGGATTGAAAATGTCCAACATTTTTGTTTTTGATCGAAAAAAGAAATTAATTAGATTATGATAAAAACATATTGTTTTGCAAAGTTGACAAAGTGGATAAGCTCAAAACAATCCCGAAATTTAAATTCATTTGTACCAAAAGCCTGAAACAACATGAACCAACTTGGCATTCTTTTAAGAAAAAAGGTGGTACTATTGAGCGAGAAATATCCTTTTTTTATGTCAAAGATTATTGTATAAAACTTCTGCAAAGTTATCTAGAACAATTCATCATTTTTTTGCCTTATTATGTTGATGGCAGAGCAAGAAATTGACGTTTTTGTTGGATTTTTTTGGGCTCCCTTTTTCTTCTTTGTCATTTTTTGTGACGGCAAAAAACAAAAAATATTCTTCCACTAATACGATTTTTTTTCTCTACATACCTTCCAGATTTCATAATCCTACGATTAAAACTGGCAAAAAATTCGTTTTTTGGCTCTGAAAACCTAGGAAGTTGAAGCTTAAACAGTTGCAGAACACCCTCTTCGGCGGGCGTGCTGTGGTATTTTTTTTATTTTTTGTTGACATTATTTGAATATGGAAAAACAGATGTGTGAAAAAGAATGCAGCTGTAATATCAAACTACATATGAAAGTTGAGAGGTTTTATAAAAAGTATCTATATAATTTAATATCACAGCTGCATCATTTTTCGCAGATCTGGCTTTGCAATACTGACCTTCATATTATGTCAACAAAAGAGTGTAATATAAATATAAAAAAGGAATTTTAGATAATCAGTCAGCTATCTAACTTCTTTAAATTATGAATCCGATATTTTTGTTTTGTTTTTTAATATTTACGGCTTCACTTCATGCTGAATTTGTTAACAGAAGCAAACGAGCTAGTGTAAGTTAAGAAAGAGAAATTATCAGGTCGTTCCATAAGTTTCTGCGTTTGGTTTTTTCATTGGCATATTTGACGGAGGGCTTCAAAAAATCTGAAACTTTGCATGGAGGTAGTCCAAGGGGTCATACAATTGGTGTAACTTCGATTTTTACGGTATCTGGAATTTTGATGAAATTCTGGGGAATTTTCGTGGTGAGATCCGGGATTTTCGAAATTCTTGTGGAACGAGCTCCGTAAAAAATCAAATTTGGAAGTTTAAAACGTTAATATGACCTGTATTGGTAGCCAGGACACTGTTCTAAAAGATTTTTACATTCAAAAAATTAATATGCTTTTCAGTGGGATGATTGGTGCGAAGTTGTCTGTGATGATTACCGGGGGTGTCTGAGACTTTCTATTGGTGTTGACGTTATTTGTCCAAGTCTTGCAAAACCATTATGTATGCTATATCGAAAAGCGTGTACTGATCGGTTTGTAAAACAATGTGGGTGTGATTAATGTTGCTGAAGAAGATCATAATTTAATCAATGATAATTATTTTAACTTAACAAAAAATTGAATTCTAGGTCACAATATTTTCTCCTTTATTTAAAAATAATAATACATCTACCTTCATTAAAAACAATAAAATATTTATTTTTTAAGTTTAAACTTTTTGTATTAATAAGCTTTTTGCTAAAATTATATTAAAAATTCAAATAAAGCATTCATCAAGAATAAATGTAATAAAAAGTGCAGTTTTTTGTTTTTGTTCAATAAAAAAAGAAGAAAACAAAAAAAGGAAAAAAATGAGTTTAAATTTTTTCTCCTAATATTTGTTTTGCATTACTGCTTCTCTTTCTTTTTTGAATATTTAAGAATTAAATAAAAAATGCATCAAAAAACATTGGATTTCTCAAATGTATTAAATATCTTTTTGTTTTGATAATTATTTCAAGATTAAATAAACAGTTGGTTATGATGTTATATACAAAACTTAATTTTTACGGATGGATTTTTAGGTGAAGTTTAAATTTAAAATTTTTACTTGGCTATTCAGTGTTTTTCATAAAATCAGTTTACATTGAATTAAATGATAATTACTGTAGATGTGTTTTTATATATTTCATGGTTTTGTTTTTTTGCAGTTCACAGGAACTACAGCAATATTTGTTAATTTTGTAAATATTTTTGTGTTGAAGTGTTACAGTTGATGAATCACACGGTAGAGTAAGATAAAAGTTTTAATTATATCTAAATTATCATAAAATAAATCTTTATATGTTTGATATATAAAACTTTGCATTTTTTTAAAAACTGGAGGGGAAACACATCATCCAACAGTAAAAAATCATTTTTCTTTTATCACACTTTTTGTATAAGTATTTTTGCAAAATTTATCTTTAATATTCAAATAAAGCATTGAACAAAGAAAAAGTCAATAAAAATTTCATCTTTATGTTTTCGTTTTGAACAAAAAGGAAGATGACCTCTTTGGGGTTAAAACTACTGCTTTTTTTCTGCAGCTGCAGTGAAAACCCCATTCGAGAAATGCAACCGAAGTTGAGTGTAAAAAGTTTATTCACGATGGGTCTCGTCTTTTAAAGAAAATATCAGAGGTTAAAACTTCTTCCCTCATCTATGAATTCGTTTTATTCCATTAAAAAGTTGAATTATCATTCTCAATCCATTATTATTACATTAATTTTTTAATGTGTTAAAAGCATCTTAAATTTTTTTAAACCTTTGTTAAATAAAAGCTTTTTTTATATAATATTGGAAATCAAAATTTTGTATATAAAAACTATAAAGAATACAAACGATTTTATTTAAGGTGGATATAACATTTTTTTGAGACTGAAAAAAAATGTTTTAAAGATTCAAAAATAAAAGCTACGAAAATCTTGTGCAAAGAAATAAATTTTATGACAAAAAAAGTGGAACAAAAAAAGCAGCAGTAATATGGAAAACAAAAAAATGAAAAATCAATATTATGATACCATTTGGGTCCATCAAAGTTTCCGGAAATTTCCCGGGAAATTTCTCTTTTTGCCAACCCTACTATCAACAATAGAAAAATATTTACCCCTAAGAAAGTGGGCCGCACAAACAATGGCCGTTATCTTCTTCCTCATTTTAGTTGTTCAGCAAGAAAAGCGCCACACAATCATTGTCTTCTTTCAGCACTAAATAATACAAACAGGACAAACATCAGGCAAAGGTATCCAATAACCTTTACTGATGAGACAAAAACATACCGTTATATCTAATGATTAATGAATTTTTTTGTCATATTTATTTAAAAACTTGTTTGAATATTTTATGCTTTTTTCGTTGACAAAATTGTTAATAAATAAATTTTTAAAAAAGGTTTTTAGACATAGCTGTGTATGGTTCAAACTGGATTTTCGGTTATGCATTAAATATTTGGTAAAAAGAAATTTTTCCCAGTCTTCAAAAATTAATACAGTTTTGTCACTGTCGGATTAAAAATGTCCAACATTTTTGTCAATTAAATTAATTAGATTATGATAAAAAAAACGTCAGAGAATTAAAAACAAATTGTGATACAAATGCGTAAATAATACAGAATTAGGACAAAAAAGTTGAAACTCACCTTATATCCAATCATTTTATTCGACCGGAACGGAATGCAAAAAAGTAGCGGAATTTCGGTCAAAACGGAATCCGAAATGGAATTCCGCTCGGCCCTGATACAGAAAGAAGAAATGATAAGAATTTCTTTAATGTTAAAACGAATTTTGTTGTCTTCTGTTGCTCATGTTTAATTTTTTCTATTTAATCCTGTCACATCTTATTAAAAATGCGAAATGTTCGAGAAAGCGATCGTTTGATTACAGTTTTGATTATAAATCATATAATCAAAACTGTAATCATCAAGAATATCATATCCTAAAATTAAAAATTGAAATTGGCTATTCCTTTAATTAAAAATTGGATCGTGTAAACAAAACACATCGAAACGAAGGCAGAAAAATGTGAGATTTTTCGTTTTCTTTCGTTTTTAAAAAGAACAAAAGAAACGTCTTTTCGTTTTTTTTCGAAAGCCTGTTTTACACATGGCGTTCATAAACATTTTGCCACACTTTGTCTCACGTTTTTCTGGTTTTTTCTTGAAAAAAATTCGATGTGAAAAGCCATTTTTTCAAAAATATACAGTCGAACCTCGTTATAACGTTTTTCAAGGGACCGTGAAAAAAAGACGTTATATCGAGGTTGACGTTATAACGAGGTCCGATTTATATGGGCTCCTTATTGAAGGGACCACAAAATGAGGACGTTATAACGAGGTAAACGTTATATCGAGGGACGTTATAACGAGGTTCGACTGTAATAGAATATCTATATCAAACATTTTGTATTAGTATTAGTAAGTATTTCGCTAAAATTATATTAAACATTCAAATAAAGCATTAAATAAGCAAAAAGTCAATAAAAATTGCAGCTCGTCAATGAAAAAAGCTACTCTGGGGTAAAAACTACGGAAAATGAAGTCTATGCGTTTAAAAATATACGTGAGTTTTTAATCTGTTTACCACCCTTTTTTTCTAATAATTTGTATGCATCTTTGCTGCAAAAAATATTACAGGGTGTCACAAAAAAAAGTATAATTCTTTTATTAAACAAGGAAGAGGGGCTGCCAAGACCTATGGTTGGTGGCAACAGGGACTTGGTGGGAAGAGGTACTTGACCCTACAGTATCATGGTTACGGTACTTTCGCTTCGAGAGTTGCAGAAGTTCAAAGTTAAAAAAACACCCATTTTTGGGGTGTGTTTTGAATCCCTATTCCCAAAGCCCCAGGGCACCTGAAGACCTGTGGTTATGGGGTTTGGTAGACCTTGACTAACTCTCGTCGTTCCCCCATAGTATGACTTTGGGGAAACTTCGCTTCGAGAAATCCGGCGCGTTAAAAAATTTTTTCAGGATTTTATACTTTTTTGACTGACTTTGACGTATTGGTGTAGTTCCGAGAGGTGGAGTTGGAAGCTAATATTTGTTGCCAATAAACTTCAGACCTATTGGGTTGACCCCGTTCCAAAATTTTAAAATCTGAAAAAAGTGATTTTTTTCGATACCCACAAATGTTCAACTGCTTAAACTTATACTAATAAATAGCATGTATATATTAAAGTTTTTAAATGCCGTTTTTTGCAATAAATCAATAAAGATAGTTCAAAGAAATACTGTGAAATACATTTTAGATGTTTATAATCCATTTGGTAACTTTAACATTGAAATGAATATCATCATGTTCAATGTATACTTACTAACAAACGAAAATTTTGCCTACTTAAAAAGTGATTTTTTCAGATTGCAATATTTTGGTATGAAATCGACCATAATTGGTCTGAAGTTTATTGGCAACAAATATAAGCCCCCAACTCCACCTCTAGGAACTACACCAATACGTCAAAGTCAGTCAATAAACATCTGTTTTTTTAACACGCTGGATTTCTCGAAGCGAAAGTCCCCCAAAGTCATACTATGGGGGAACAACGAGAGGGGGTCAAGGTCTACCAAACCCCATAACCACAGGTCTTCAGGTGCCCTGGGGCTTTGGGAATAGGGATTCAAAACACACCCCAAAAATGGGTGTTTTTTTAACTTTGAACTTCTGCAACTCTCGAAGCGAAAGTACCGTAACCATGATACTGTAGGGTCAAGTACCTCTTCCCACCAAGTCCCTGTTGCCACCAACCATAGGTCTTGGCAGCCCCTCTTCCTTGTTTAATAAAAGAATTATACTTTTTTTTGTGACACCCTGTAATGTCAATGCATTTTCTACTTTGCATTTTGAAAAATCGGTTTGATTATTTCACAATGAATCATTGAAGAGGTGTGGAATTACCATGGTTTCCTTTCCATAAATTTACAATTATTTTCATTTATACGTCACGTTTGTGTTTTTGTATTTTTGACTTACTAGAAATGCAAAAATGGTCTACAAATTAATGTATTTTTATTTATTTTACCAAAAATGTCATGTATAATAAATATTGAATTCTTAATATCTTTATATTCTTCTATATGAAAAAAACTGCAACATCATCCAATAAATGACAAAACATTTTTAATATTAAACTTTTTGTATTAGTATTTTTTTTGCAAAAAATATATAAAAAATTCAAACAAAGCATTCAGTAAACAAAAAATCTATAAAAATAGCAGCTTTTTATTTTCGTTTTAAACAAAAAAGAAGAAAACTGCTTTGGATTTAAACTACGAAAAATGTAGTTCCTTTTTAAAATAAAAATTGGCTTTTTTTTGCTAATAACTTTGTTGCATATATTTGCTTCTTTTTTAAGATTAAGAAGGAAAAAATTAAACAGCAATGTTTGGTAACTTCATACTATTGTAAACAGTGTTGTGCTTTTTTGTTTTAGTCGCCTCCGGAGGAGCAAAGCCGCACTTTTTCTTTGATCTTTTGCAAAACTCGTCTCCGGAGGCGGAGGCGCAACAACACTGATTGTAAATAAAGATCTTCACTGAAAAAAATCGGTGACGAATTCGACACTGACACCATCACCGCGGTGAGAAAAATTCCCTCACCAGTGTTGAATTCGACACTGTTGCGTCACCATCAGTGACGAATTCGTAACCGATAAGTCACTGGTGAGAGTTTTTTTGTCACCGGTTTTTTTCAGTGTTAATTAATTGACTATACATATAATAAAAAAACTTTAAATTAAAGGTCCTGCTTGGTAGTTATTTGACTTTCAAATTGAATTTCATTGTTGAATTTAATAATATTTTTTTAAAAAAAGATTAAAATCTGCAAACTTGGTAGATTTTCTTTTAAATTAATATTGTGTCCAACAAACATCTTCCTCGATCAAAAATAAACAAATATTTATATTCTTTAATAAACTTTCTGTACTAGTAATTTCGCAAAAATTATATTAAAAATTCAAAAAAAGCATTCAAATAAAAAAATCTATAAAAATTGCAGCGTTTTGTTTTCGTTTTAAACAAGAAAAAAACGTTGTTCTAGTTCAAAGTCCAAAAACTGAAGTTTGTTTTTTAAAAGAAAAGCGAACTTTAAAAATATATTTTTTCTAATATCTATTTTGCATCTTTGCTTCTCTCTTTTTTTGAATATTTTAGAAATAAATAAAATATGCAGCAAAACGGTAATATTTGAATTTTTGGAACCTTTATCTTTTTGTTAGGATAATCATTTTTATTGCGCAATCAGACATTATATAATATAAAAAAGTTTGTTATAATATTTCATACAGCACACAATTTTAAGGGATGAATTCATTCATTCATTTAAAATAAAAATTTGAATGTGATTCTTCAGTTTTTGTCATAAAATGAATTTACATTGAATTGGAAACAAAACTGGTATATGCAAATACACAGAAACTACATGTTTTAATTTTGTAAATAAGTTTTCAGTAGGTGTGTTCTAGCACATAAATTATCCATTATATTTTAAATTTATTTTTTCTTTAAACCACCTTTATTTTAAAGTCAAAAATTTTGTCCTACTAGAAGAGTTGTTAAATCCCCCTGGAAAATTGTCTTATTAAAGCTGGTAAAATGGGAAATTTCCCAGAGAGGATTTGAGCATTCCACTGAAATCGACAACCCTACTTACAAGTGTTAATTTAATGCATTTTCTGCTTTACATTTTTTAAACAATGATTTGATAAATTATTCATATTAAATCATAATAAAGAATGAGAATTTTTATGAAGTTAATTTTTTTGATGGCTTTTGTTGCTCAAGTTTACATTTTTTGTTTCCTAAATGCGTACGGTAATGGTTAAAATTTTGATAAATTATTTAATAAATTAGCTTATTGTAAAAGTTATACTATTTATTTTAAATGACTGCAATAGATTTCATGGCGTAAAGAAAAGAAAAAATAGCAAAAGAAAACAGATACAAGGTTTTCGATTACGTGAAATATGAGGAAACAAAATAAAAAGTATTTTGCATTATACCGAAAAATGTTGTATTTAACTTCTGACTTTATTTCTTCTTTCAAGCGTAATCTTAGTAATTTTCCAAAAATTATATTAAATATTCAAACAAAGCATTCAAAAGGAAAAAAATTCAATAAAAATTGCAATTTTTGTTTTCGTTTTAAACAAGAAAAAAACATTTTTCTAGTTCAAAGTCCAAAAACTGAAGTTTGTTTTTTAAAAGAAAAAGTGACTTCAATTTTTTTTTCTAATATCTTTTTTTTTGCATTTTTGTTTCTCTCTTTTTTTGAATATTTTAGAAATAAATAAAATATGCAGCAAAACCGGTATGTTCGAAATTTTTGGAATCTATTAAATATCTTTTTGTTTAATTAGTTATTTTTATTGGGATATTCAGCATTATATGATATAAAAAATTTGTAATGGCGTTTCATACAGTACTCAAGTTTAATGGATAAATCCATGAGTGAAATTTAAAGATAAAATTGGTATATGATTCTTAAGTTTTTGTCATAAAATGAATTAAATTTTTTTTTCTGCAAAAATGTTGTTTTACAAGTAGAGTTATCAATCCACGAGAAATCTGCCGATTTAAGCTGGGGGAATGGCAAATTCCCCAGAGGGGATTTTAGCATTTCACGAGAATCGACGACTTTATTTATAAATTATAATACAAGTAATAATTTCATGCATTTTCTACTTTGCAAACAATGGTCTGATTAATTATTCACTATCACTTATAAGTGAAGAAAGGACAAGAATTTCCGTGATGTTTACGTTAATTTTTGTTGACTTCTGTTGCTAAAGTTTACAAATTTTTTGTGTTTAATTCTGCCAAAAGTTAAGAAAAAAGCAAAAAACTTGAAATTTCGTTAGAGAGAATATGTTTGATCACAGTTTTGATAATATCGAAACTATTTTTTAGCATAAAAATTGAATTCTTGATCACAATCTTTTCTCCTTCATTTATATATGGGATCCAGTACACACCGTTCATTGTTAAAAATGATAAAATATTTATTTTTTATATCATACTAATTGTATTATTACTTTTATTTGCAATAGTTATACAAAAAATACAAATAAAGCATTCAACAAGAAAAAAATTAATGAAAATTACAACTTTTTAATTTAATTTAATTTAATTTATTCACTCCAGAAAAAGGTGAGTGGGCAAGAAAAACAATGAACAATAATATAAAGATAAAAATAATAGCAAAACAAAGAAATGATTAAAATACAGTAACACAGAAAAAAAATGTAGGTTTTAATTTAATTTAAGACTATAACAGTACTAACTTGAATTTACTTAAACTTGAAGTGTATAATAAAACATGATCATCGAAGAATGAGATGGATGCTCTATGAGACAGACAGGGCTTACACGTTATCTGAATCATTTGAACACTTTAAAGCCACCCGATCGTGTTTCTTTAAAGTGAAGTCAAGATAGAAGTAAAATAAAAGAAAGTGGCTGAGATAGAGATAAATAAATAAAAACATACATCTATATTTTCAAAATTTTAATTAATCAAGATTTATAAGTACTTCCGTAAAGTCCATTTTTTGAAGATGTTGATGTAAAGCTTCTGGATTACGGTATTCATGAAGATTGATTTTATATTTGTTGAGAATTGAAGAAATACGCGTCGAGAAATGAAGATCACATAATTTTCCAGAGTAAATTTTGGATTTGGTTGAGTAATGGCCACCATTTCTAGTAACTGACGGAACAAATTTTAAGTCGAGTTTTTCATTTGGATGAGCAATCATCATTTTATATGCAATCATTATATCAGCAATTATTCTTCGTTGTTGGAGAGATATCATTCCATACATTTGTAGTCTTTTAGAATATGGTGGAACTTAATAATATTTTACATGAGGATGATTTCTTTGATATAAAATTCGGGTGAATAGTTTTTGAAAAGCTTCCAATGCTTTAATTGAAGTATTTTGAGAGACATTAAAGACAGGAGAAGCATATTCATAGTTTGGTCGAATATAAGTTGTAAATATTTTTATCAAAATATTTGAATCATTTGTAATAACTTTTCGCAAAATTGAAAACATTTTTCTATTAACAGTTGCCGAAATATTATCGATATGAGTATCCAATGTTAAATCACTTTTGATATAAAGTCCAAGATCTCTGGTAACTTCTTTTTGGGCAATTTCGGTGCCATCAATTGAATATTTTGCACGGGAATTTTTAGGTCCAAATTGTACATGAACAGTTTTGGAGGCGTTGACAGACATCAATTTTGAAGTGCACCATCTGGATACGGTATCAAGAGCATTTTGTAGCGGCAACGGATCAAATTTTTCTGAAAAATAAGAATAGTATAGTTTTAAATCATCGGCAAATTTTAAATGCTTGACAAGTGCAAGACATTCATCTTCATTTAAAACTTTGCTTAATTTCGAAAAAAAGATAATAAAAAATATTGCTGACAAAACTCCTCCTTGTGGCGTGCCACTTGTCGGTTCTTTGAATTCGGAGTGATGTCCATTAACTTTTACCAAAAATTTTCTGTGTGTAAGAAAGGCAAGAATCAGCTTCAACAAATTTCCACCAATTTTAGCTTCTTCCAATTCATTTATCAATTCCGAAATTGGCATTTTATCAAATGCTTTAGCTTGATCAATATAGATGACGTCAGTAGTTCTGCCATCAGATGTGGCTTTTGTAATATCCTCCATGAATATTATCATTTGAGTAGTCGTGGAACATCCGGTGCGAAAGCCGTATTGTTCTTTTGGTAGAAATTTGATGAATTCCAAATGTTTGACTAATTCATCTTTGATAACTCTTTCTGCAGTTTTTAATACATCACTTGTACCTGAAACAGGACGAAAATGGGAAAGTGAAGTAGGATTTGGAATTTTGGGTATCGGAGTAACATGCGATATTTGAAAAGCATCAGGGACATCGCAATGTTTAATCATGTAATCAAAAAGAATAGATAGTGGATAAGCAATTGTGCTGGCACATTTCTTGAGTACAAATCCAGGAATGCCATCAGGTCCTGCAATATTTTTATTTGAGCAAAATTTCAAATACTTTTTCACATTAGCATATTTAAATGAGATATTGCATAAATATTCATCTTCTTCATTAATTTCTGAAATTTCAATTAAAGTTTTAGGATTATAGACAGATTGAAAATATTGCAACAGACTTTCAGCCTTTTCAGCATCATTAAGTAAGATTTTATTTTCGTCCACGATTGCTGGAATGGGCGCAAATTTATTTTTTGTTATATTTGAAATATAATCATAAAATAAACGGCGCTTTTCCAGCATACGTTTCTGCTGTTGCTTTACAAATCGAACATGAAATTTAAATAATTTGGAACCAACTTTTTGACTCAAACCTGATTTGAGCGGATCATTGATTGTTTGGAGATAAAAGGTTTTCATCTTTGATAGCATTGAAGGATATTTTGTGGATTTTGAAAGATCAATCACTTTTTCAGGTATAAGTTTTAAGTCATAAATTCCTTCAAATAGCTTTTCTTTGATATATGCAAATTTTTCATTTGAAGTTTTTCTTTTTTCAAGTTCGAATTTCCAGTCCACCGAAGCTAAAAAGTAATTTAATAATTCATACTCACCTTTGATAAAATTCAAGTGCCTAATTTTGTCAGATTTTGGTTTTGGTGCTGAAAAAGTTATATTAAAGTGAATAATTGAGTGATCCAAATTCGGAAAAATGATATCTTGATTTTCAATACTATAGATGTTGGTTAACAAATGTTTCGATGAACAAAAAATCAGATCCAGAATATTCGAGTTTTTTCTGCTAGTTGGAAAATTTACCATTTGATGAAGTTTGAAATCTTCACAAAAGTGACTGACTTTTTTATAAATTTT
The DNA here is from genome assembly GCA_024447195.1 of Panagrolaimus sp. LJ2414. NCBI lineage: Eukaryota > Metazoa > Nematoda > Chromadorea > Rhabditida > Panagrolaimidae > Panagrolaimus > Panagrolaimus sp. LJ2414. The sequence goes on from JAMRXY010000023.1 coordinate 3,840,449, forward strand.
TGAGTTGGATTTTTCCGTTCTTGGTTTACTATCTTCCCATATTATATTTGACAAATTAAAGTCCCCAAGAATAAAATATGATGTTGGAGGAAATGGTGTTGAATAATTTAGAATAGTTGATATATCGTTAAATTTCTGAACAGAATCTGCCGAGTTCATATTTGGAGGACGATATGTCAGAATAAATCTGGCAACATTTTCTTCGATAAATAAGTCAAAAGCGATAGTTTCTTCCATTTGATTTTTAAGTGGAATAAAATGGAGTCCATTTTTGATTAGAGCTAAAACTCCTCCCCCAATTTTCTTGGTTCGGTCGTTTCTTAGAATTGAGTAGTTCGAAGTGATAACTGCAGCATCAAAAATGGAATCATTGAGCCATGTTTCACATATAAAAATAATATCAGGTTTCCTGGATTGTAGAAATTCAGTTAATAGGTGGATTTTTGGGTAAATACTTCTTGCATTGAAAAAATAACATGATAAATAATTTGTATTAGCCGATTCAGAATAAAGAATGGAATTAATTGGCTTGTTCAATTCGGGGGGCACGAAAAAAATGCTGGTATTTCTTATTGATAAAGCTTCGAAGTTTAGGTTGATCATTGGTTTGAGGAGTTTTAAGTGCAGCGGCGTAGCTTTTTGGTTGACCGTGTGATACAATATTTCCCGAAGTTGAATCATAATTAGTTTCTAAAATATTTTTGGAATTAATTTTTAGTGGTAAATAAAATTTATTAGCAAAGTTTCCGCTTATTTTTTCAGCCTTCTTTTTTGTTTCATTATCAATAAAAATTCCAAGAACATTCATGCCATTTGGCCCAGTAACATTTGAAGCAAATTGCTTCCCATGTTTATCATATAATAATTCAAATTCAACTGCTTCATTTTTTCGAAGGGTTCGAAGTTTAGGGTTTTCAATTTTTGATTTAATAATTGATGATTTATGAACAAAAATCTCCTTGGATTCTTCTTCACATTCAATAAATCCATAACATTTCTTATAATTATACCATTTAACAGTACCAGAGTATTTTCTTTTTCCATTACCTGAAAATTGAGTTGGAGCAGATGATTTAAAACTTACATTCTTAGAGTTTTGTTGTTCTACCATAATGATATCAGCATCATCATTTTCAACAGCACTTGAACTGGAATCATTAATTTTTTGTTGAACGTCAGGCTTTGATTTTTGTGCTTTTTTAATCTTTCGAGATTGTTCCATAATTAATTTATCATTTTGTTGAGAATACTTTTCCTTTAGTTGTAGAAAAGCATTATTAATATCTTCAACGAGCTTTTTGGCAACAGCGCCTTTCTTGTTTGGATGAATAGCTCTTTCCAGTTTATTTTGAACATATTTGAATACATCTTCAATAGAATGATCTTGAAAATCAGCAATATTCCCATTAGTCATATTTGAATCATTTTGTTGTTGTTTGGATCCTTTTGGTTTTTTCGGAATGGTATCAGCTTTATGTTTTTTTTGAAGCAATATCAGATCCAGAATCAGACACACGACGAGATCTTTTTGTCATGTTGTGTTAAATGAATTTTTGTTTTTGTTCAATAAAAAAGGAAGAAAGCTGTTCTGACTTAAACTACGAAAAATGAAGTTTGTTTTTCCCAAAAAAACGCGATTTGTTTCTAATATATTTGTTGAATTTTTGCTTCTCTCATTTTAAATATTCCAGATAAAACAAAATATGCATAGAAACAGATTTCTAGAATGTTTTGAATATGTTTAAACTTTAGTAATAACCATTTTTCTAGGACAATCACCGCTATATAAAACAGTTTGTACTGTTGCAATGATACTTTTATGCAGTACTAAAAGCTTTTTTAGCCTTTAAAGGATGAATCTGTTTTTTTCCTCTTCAATTAAAAATGGGGTCTATGAGTCTAATGAAATCGGTAAAAAATAATAGAACATTTGTTTTTTTATATCAAACCTTTTGTATTAGTATTTTTTTGAGGAGAAATTATATTAAAAATTCAAATAAAGAATTCAATAAGAAAAAAGTCAATAAAAATAGCAGCTTTTTGTTTTTGTTTAATAAAAAAGAAGAAAGCTAATCTGTCTTAAACTACAAAAAATGAAGTTTGTTTTTAAAAGAAACAAAACGAGTTTTAATTTGTTTCTATATAATATCTGTTTTCCGTTAATGCTTCTCCCTTTTTTTGAATATTTTAGAAATAAACAAAATATGCAACAAAACAGATTTCTAGGATGTATTAAATATGTTTTTGTTTAGTAATAATTATTTTTCTAGGACAATAACCATTCTTTAAAACAGTTTGTACTGATTCTACCATAATTTTAAACAGTACTCAAAGAATGCATCTTTAAGAGAAATTGAAAGTTTGGGTGATTTTTATTTTTTGTCATAAAGTAAATACCATTATAGTCTTATAAAAATGGCTTTTATAATACACTAAATTTTTACGATTTTTAGATGAAATTTCAAGAATTCTTATGTTATTGTTAAGTTTTGTAACAGGCTGAATTTCGATTAAATTTAATGATAATGACTGTAGATGTTTTTCCAGCAATAAAATATTTCATAGTTTTGTTTGACAAAGGTTTTTTATTCCAACATAAAAAGCCATATGGCATATTTTTAGAAAATATAATCCTTCTTTCCCGGCACTTGGTTCCAGCACAGTTATTTTCGGAACTAAGTGTCACTGCGAGAGTTAGTTCCCGACACTTAGTTCCATATAACACTCAATTCTCGACTGTTAGTTCCTTTATATGTAAAAATATCAATTACACCATACTAAATTTTTAAAAAAATTGTAAAAGTTTTAATTGAATTTTATAGTAAACTGAAGGGAGCCATTTTTTCGTTCGTTTTGGGTTTCTGGTTTTAAAATATGGGTGAGCTATGCATTGTCCATTGTTAAAAATAAAAAACATATATTTTCGTTATCAAAATTTTTGTTTTAGTATTTTTTGAAAAAACTTTATTAAAAATTCAAATAAAGCATTCATGAATAAGAAAAAATTCAATAAAAATTGCAGTTTTTCGTTTTCGTTTAAAACAAAAAGGAAGAAAGTTTTTCTGGGGTGTTTAAACTTCAAAAAATAGAGTTTGTTTATAAACGAGTTGTTAAAAATATATTTTCCAATATCCTTTTTGCATCGTTTATGCTTCCCCTTCACTTTTCACATTTGCAGGGGTGAATTCGGCAATTTTCCAAATTTCAACATTATTTCACGGATATATAAGCAATCACAACATGCTGAATCCGAATCTGAAATGTTTGAACAAATTCAACCTCTTCAAGTTCCATTATCACATAAATATTAGGTATCCGTAAACGTTTTTGCGGGTATTTTCAGTATTTTCAAATTGTTGTTAAACAAAAACGGTGGGACCTCGGCCGTTAATATTTACTCCATAACTATCCCTACTTTAAGCCATTATATGGGCAAAATATGGGGTCTTATCTCCGGCGTCCTCTGGGGCGGTCTACGGTTAGAGATTAAAATCCGAATGCTTGATATCAATGTTTGCAAACATTTTGGTAGGAGAAATTGATTTTGACAATGGACATAGTCTGCTGTTTTGATGAGTTGATCTTCATCGATGCCCTATATGAGTATGGTAATAATTAAAATTTTGATAAATTATTTAATAAATTAGCTTATGAACCGCGGCTGACCCGTGTCAAAGTTATACTGTTTATTTTAAATGACTGCAAAAGATTTCATGGCGTAAAGAAAAGAGAAAATAGCAAAAAAAAAGAAAAAGAAAAGCGAGCATTAAAAATATATTTTTTTTCTAATATGTTAGTCAACCTTTGTTATGTTTACCAGATGCACCTACAACTTTATGGACATTAAGCAAGGAACCGATTTGTGGAGCAGGAGATTTTATATCAGATGACCCCATAGTTTCAACAAAATGGACGGTACTTCGACAGAATACGGTAGAATATACAACGACTGCAATTCATTGTCAATGCTTTCGCACAACTATTCAAGAGTGGACTGGTTTTTTTGGAGGATTCCATCATACTGAAGAAATTACCAGCCTACCTATTACCACCAGCGATTGCATTTTGATGAATTTGACTAGTGATAGCCCAGCAGGTTTAGTTCACCCCATCAATGATTATTTTGCTACAAATAATACAGTACAAATGGATACACCAATTTGGCCTTTTAGTTGGTCAACAACTACTGGAAGTACAGATAATTGCTACCGATATTTTACAAAGATTTTTACCCGTTATGGTGTTAATGAGATTCAGGCAGCTTTTAATTTTGAAACTCCATGTTTATACCAGAAAGGATCATGCCAGATGGAAGAACAAGGTGTATTAATTTGGGTATCTGAAACTTCTCAGCAGTGTAAATTTATTGAATTGGCAACTTGGAATGGTACATTTTCATCTAATGTTTGGTTGGTTGATAACAAAGATTTTGCTCTGTCATTTAATAATCCAGTGATAGCTCAAGACTGTAATGAGATCATAGTCATCTCAGATCAGCAATATGCAGTATATCAGTACCAATTGAATGATACTTTGGCAGTAATTGAAGATGTACAACACCAATCTCGATCCAAAAGAGATGTTGGTATCGTTTATTCAACTCAATTAGCAGCCCAGTTAAGTGCCCTTCAAGAAAATACCGTAACCATGTCTAAAAAATTATTTGCTGCTGGATTCCGTCAAATTTGTTCAACAATGCAAGCAATTGGAGAAGCAACAATAGCCCTTGCAACAGCAAATCCAACATTATTAGCACGTAATTTATTAAATTTAACAACAATAAGTGCTGAACTTGTTGCCCCACGTATTCTACAAATTCAATCCTGTATTCCCTTGGATCATGAACATGTGCATTTTACACCTCAAGAAGTTTGTTATAATAAATTGCCAGTAAAGTTTATTTACCAACATTTATCATATTCTGGTTTCTTAAATCCTATTACAATGATTTTGGAACAAACAGCTGAAGTGGTCCCTTGTGAAACGCATGCTGAACTATATCTTTGGCATAGTATTAATGTTCCCCTCAAAAACAGATGAACTTCCCCTCAAATTTTTTCATCCCCTCAAATTTGGATGAATTTCCCCTCAAATTTTTTCATCCCCTCAAAAACAGTTGAAACTCCCCTCAAAAATGGCTGAAAACCCCCTCAAAAATAGAAATTTGAGGGGAGTTTCAGCCATTTTTGAGGGGAAATTCATCCAAATTAGAGGGGATGAAAAAATTTGAGGAGAAGTTCATCTGTTTTTGAGGGGATGAAAAAATTTGAGGGGAAATTCATCCAAATTTGAGGAGAGATTTAATATTTTGCCTATATCTTTTCACTAATCGATTACAACGATTCAATCAAAGGACAGGACATGCCGAATATATTGATGAAACAAAAGAAATCTCCACTTTTCGGACGATGGACTTTCCGAATCTTATGGAACATCCAAATCCCATCAGAAATTTGGTTTTGGCGAATCTTTCGAAATTGTATCACGCACAGACATTCCATCAAGCAGCTGTAAAGATTCAAGCCATGCAAAATATAATCCATCATATGTCACCAACTTCTTCAACTAAGATCTATGAAAATCACCCTCACTTTGAACAATTTGCTACAAAAGTTGTAGAAGCTGGACTATTTAATTTCTTTAAATTTGGGATTGTCGCAGTGTATCAAATTTGGCTATTCCTTTGTTGTTGTTACGTAACCATTCAATTCATTGCCTCTTGGATTTGCCCACCATTTATTGCGAAATGTCTTCAAAATATTAATATTTTTACGATGATTTATAATTTATGGAATCGTTGGAGATCATCTCGAAGATCAAAACCTGCAGAACAAGACATGGTAGTTAATCCGCAACACCAATCCAGAGCTGAAGCTGAAGAACTTGAAAATTTTCTTCATAATCCCCCTCAACGACGGCCAATGCCACCTAAAACGCCCTCGATTATTCAACAAAAATGGCCTTCACAAACTTTAACAACGTTTGCCAAGGAAGAAGATGGCCCAGCTTTAGTGTTTGGAAAGCTTAATGATGCCCAATGTTTATATTTGTTGGATACCGGTGCTAAAAGATCTGTTGTAAATATGGCTTATGTAAAACAACACAAAATTCCGATCATCCAGAAACAGCCTGATATTGAATTAACTGGAATAGCTGGAAGTAATATTAAAACAAAAGGTGAGATTATGGCAGCAATTCAGTTGACATCTATCAAGATTCATATGCTTTTATACATTGTTCCCAACACAGATGCACATTATGATGTCATTCTCGGCGAAAATTCATTTCGGCAAATGCCGCCGATTACTTTCGACTATCAGAATAATGAAGTTCGATTTTCCCATATGAAAGAACATTTAATGATGGTCAACAAACCAATGGAACCTGAAGTGCTTGAATTGAAAATAGAAAAGACAGAAGCTTCACCGTCCCAATTACCAATTCTTTTTAAGCTGCTAGAAAATTTTTTGATAGAAGATTGATCAAGTCGAAAGGTGATTTTTTTGGCTAATTCTTTCCCTCATTTATTCTTTTAAAAATTTTGGTAAAGTCTTTGTTATTTTTTCGGTAAAGTAGTTTGGTGGCAACTCTCCTCCGTTGGTGCCCTCACTCGTCTTCTTCGGAAGGGGGGAAGAGAGGGAGAGTTGCGCAGACTCAAATCAAAATTTTATTTTTAAATATCTTTAGTAAAATTTATCTTTATTCTTTCTTTTGGAATGTGTCTGTTTATTAAAATTAGGATGGGAGATTTATGTAAAATTTTATTTTAAATTTAAATTAGTAGTATTTTTATTGTTAATGTTATGTAAAATTTGTTTTTGTAAAATTATAGTATTTCATCTTTGTATTTTTAATTTTGTCTTTTATGTAAAATTCTGTTTTTTTTATTATTTTATTTCTTTATAATTGTAGTCTTTTCTGTCGGGATTTGGGGCAAGAGATCCGTAAAAAAGGGGAGGGGTGTTGTGTCTGGCTGGCACCAATTTGGTGACGGTAGCTAATTTAAGGGAGTGGAATCTTATCACTAAATTAGCTACCGCAGAAAAGTATCATAATATGGTGTGCCAGCCACCACATTGGTTTTTGGCCTCTCCCAAATTGATCTCTTGCCTCCTTCCCTCTGTCTCTTATCAGTTTCATTTAAATAGCTCTTCGTTTCTTTCATTTTCTTTTGAACGTCAACAGACGAAGTGTGTTAGTTATTTTTAATCTGTTTGTGTGAATTAAATAAAATAGTATTATTGTAATTGTATCTTCGGCATTCAACCACACCGAGAACCAAAGGGGCAATTAGCAAGTCACTGGATTTGTCACTTCTGTTGCTCAAGTTTACAATTTTTTCTGTTTAATTAGGTCACAAGTTAAAAAAAATGCAAAAATGTTCGAGAAAAATCGTTTGATTACAGTTTTGATGATATCAAAATCATTTTATTGCATAAAAATTGAATGCTTCATAACTCTCATTTTAAAATCGGATCGTGTAGACATCTTCCTTTGTTAAAAACAATAAAATATTTATTTTTTAAGTTTAAACTTTTTGTATTAGTAAGATTTGTGCAAAAAAATATATTAAAAATTCAAATAAAGCATAAATCAAGAAAAAAGTCAATAAAAACTGCAGTTTTTCTATTTTCGTTCAACAAAAAAGAAAAAAACTGCTTTGGATTTAAACTACAAAAAATGAAGTTTGTTTCTAAAAGAAAAAAATGTTGGATGCAGTTTTTAGATTACTTGAAGGTGAAGCATTGGATAAAATTGCTCGATTTGAAATCATTGAAGAAAATTATGCACCATTTTGTGTTGGAGATTCCATCACAAAATTAATTGTTGAGAAGAAGAGAGATTTATTAGACGACTTAACATTAAATGGTTGAATAGTTGCAAAAGACAAATCATACAATACAAAAGACAGTACTTATACACTTTTTATGCTAATTTATCTTTCTTCATTCGTGATTCTTCACGACAGAACCAATGAATATGTATTTCTTTCTTCAAATTGCATCGTTCTGTATCTCCAAAATCCTTCTTCCTTTTTTTTCGTTAAAAGATGCTATCCTGTCTTCATAATTTAATAATGAGTAGACTAATTCTACGACTATTTTATTAATTTTTATTATATTAAAATTCAAAAAGCATCGAATAAGAAAAAGTCTATAAAAGTGCAGTTTTGTTCAATAAGAATTATATTAAAAATTCAAATAAAGCATTCATCAATAAAAAAAAGTCAATAAAAGCTGCAGTTTTTCGTTTTCGTTTAAAACAAAAAAAAGAAAACTGCTTTGGATTTAAACTACAAAAAATGAAGTTTGTTTCCAAAAGAAAAAAATGAGTTTAAATCTTTTCCCCCGAATATTTGTTTTGCATTAAGGCTTCTCTTTCTTTTTTGAATATTTAAGAATTAAATAAAAAATGCATTAAAAAACAATGGATTTCTAAAATGTATTAAATATCTTTTTGTTTAGATAGTTAGTTTTTCAATTTAAACCAAAGTTTGTTTATGAACTTTATATTAGGACGTTTTATACAACTCTAAATTTTTACGGCATAGATTTGAAGATGATATTTTAAAAATTCTTATGTTATTGTTCAGTTTTGTAACAGGCTGAATTTTCCTTGAATTAAATGATAATGACTGTAGATGTTTTTCCAGCAATAAAATATTTCATAGTTTTGTTTGACAAGGTTTTTTATTCCAACATAAAAAGCAATATGAGATATTTTTGGAAGACATAATCCTTAGTTCCCTGACATTTTGTTCCAGGGCAGTTATCATAGTTTCTGAACAGTGATGCAAGCCGCCCGCCCTTTCCCCGCCCCGGGGGCCCCTTTTTTCCCCTCCCCCGGGGTTCGGGGGAGGGGAAGGGCGAAAAATTAAAAAACGCGGGGGGAAGGGGAGGGGAAAGGGGGGAGTTTGAAAGTCATGAGGGGAAAAAAGGGGGAATTTCATTCACAGGGATCTGAAATAACATGTTTTTAACAAAAAACTACCGATTCTTGCATTAATTTAGTAAAATTTTAAGAAGCAAGTTTATTTAGCAAGTTTTTTCATTAATTCAGCAGTATTTTACATTGTCGTGGATTTAATTGGTTTTCACAATACAAATCAAGATTGAGACCATATTTTTCGAAAAAGCGAAGAAAATTTTAAAAGGGCGAAAAAGGGGATTTTGGAGGGGAAAGGGCGGGGGAAAGGGGGGATATTTAAAATCGCGGGGGGAAGGGCGGGGGAAAGGGGACAATTTTGGAACCTCCAGGGGAAAGGGGAAGGGGAGGGGGACAAAAATGGGGACCTTTTATCACTGTTTCTGAACTAGATGTCGCTGCGACAGTTAGTTCCCTATAACACATAGTTCTTGACTATTAGTTCCGTTATATGTGTAAAAGTATCAATTACACAATACTAAATTTTTAAAAAAACTGTAGAAATTTTAATTGAATATTATAGTAAACTGAATAACTTCATTTTTTTATTCGTTATTGGTTTTCTGTGGACTTAAAATATGGGTGAGCTATGCATTGTCCATCGTTAAAAACAAAAAAACATTGATTTTCGTTATCAAACTTTTTGTTTTAGTATTTTTTGCAAAAACTTTATTAAAAATTCAAATAAAACGTTGAATAAAGATGAAAAAGTGAATTCTTGTTCCCTAAATTTACTGTTACTTCTATGTAATTTTGCCAAAAATTACGAAAAATGCAAAAATGTTTGAGATAGACTGTTTGATTACAGTTTTCATTATATCAAAAATATCTTAAAACATAAAAATTGAATTCACCGGATTTTATTTTAATCAAAAATTGGATCAAACAGACATCTTCCGTCAGTATAAATAACTAAATAATTATTTTCTTTACCAAACGTTTTGTATAAGTATTTTTTCGCAAAAATTATATTAAAAATTCAAAGAAAGCATTCAGTAAGAAAAAAAGTCAATAAAAACTGCAGTTTTTTGTTTTCGTTTTAAACAAAAAAGAAGAAAACTTGTTCTGGGGTTTAAACTTCAAAAAATGGAGTTTGTTTTAGAGGGGTTTCCAAAAATATAATTTCCTATATCTTTTTTTCCATCATTTCTGCTCTCTTTCTTTGAATATTTAAGGAAAACCACCTAAAAACATATCCGCAACATTTATTAAACATGAAATTTTTTTGGTAAGCTTTCTCGCATCTGATTTGGTTAAATTTTTCATACTGTGTAAATTCATGATTTGATTTCGCAGGTGATCGTTCAGTTTATCATTAGATAAAAATGCTTGCATTTTTTAACAAAGATGAATGTGTTGCAAAAAAACAACCTTAAAAAATATTATTCATTGATTTTTATTATGTTTTTAGACAATCAAAAGAAGTAAAGTTAAGAAACACACAGTTGTGCTTCAAAAACTTATTCAAAAAATTTTTGATAAGCAAAAAACCATTGCCCCATTTTTGAATACTGATAAAGACAACTCAGTCTTCATTCGCACGCGTGTTTGGGACGGTCGTCTCTCGACTGCCGCTCTCTAAACATAATTCTTCGTAAATTTGCATAGCAAGTTTGCGTTGATAGTGACGAAGTGGGGGCACCTTCCACCGTACCGTAGCGGGTACAACAAAGGTAAAACTTTGGGAAGTAGCTTATTATCGACTGATTATGGCACCACTGATAAAGAAAATGAATGTGATGACTTTCAATTGCAAATCCATTCAATCTACTGATCGATTGCTGGCGCTTCAAACGGAATTGGCAAAGCTGAAGAAATTTGATGTTCTTGGGCTGGCAGAAACGTGGCTACCTGGTCAAACTTGTTCAAGACTTTCTTCCGGTGAGTTCTTGTATAATAGTGGAAAAACTGGTGATGCCCGTTTTACTGGTACTGGGCTTCTGATTTCTGCTGAACTTCATCGCAAAATTATTGGTGTGAAATATGTTTCGGACAGAATCATCCAAGTGCTTTTGAAATTGCGTGCTGGCAAGACCCTGCGGATTACCCAGGTCTATGCCCCTCAAAGTGGTCGTGGCGAAGATGAATATGATGCGTTCTTGGATCAACTCAGCTCATCTCTTGCTCGTCCATCGACTTATGATATCGTACTTGGTGATTTCAATGCATCAACTGGTCCTCGTGAAAATGGTGAATGGTTCATTGGTAAGTATTCCAGGGATACTCGTAGTGAAAGAGGTGAACTTTTGTGTCATTTTTGTTTGTCACATCAGTTGTACCTCATGAACGGGTTTTTCAAGAAAGGAAGAAATCGCCGATGGACCTGGCACTCACCTGACCGCCAAGTGAAAAAGGAAATCGATCATGTGCTGACAAAGAAGAAGAAGATCATAGAAGATGTTAATGTGCTATCTAGAATATCAGGGAGTGATCATCGTATGGTTCGAGCCACCGTAAGTCTTCCCATTAGAGCTGGTCGGTCCCGACCATTTACGTTTGTGAAACCTGAATATGAAAAGATGCCTTGTCTGACTTCTATGATCATGAAACTTCAACATCAACCAATTGCTGAATCCCCTGAAGCAGAATTGAATCTTATCAAGCAAGCTCTCCTTTCAACTGCAAAAGAATGTGCTCGCCGACCAACAATTCATTCTCGACTATCTCCTGAAACATTACAACTGATGGAACGTCGACGTCAAATGAAACATGCTGTCCGTGGTGATGCTCTTGCTCGTATTGAATATGCTGAAATATCTAAGCTGATACGTAAGTGTTTTCAAGCTGACCTTGATAAGCATTATGAGAAAGTCATGGGGAGAGCAATAGAGGAAAATCGTATAAAACGTGGTAGATCTGAAATGGTCCAAAAACAGAATCAGATGATACATCTTCAACGTACCGATGGTGCTATCACTGAAACTGTGGCTGAACTTATGGAAGAAATCGCCCGTTTTTACAATGACCTATATTCTTCTGAAGCTGGAAATCCTGTATATGACCGAAATCCTGAAGTTGCTCTGGAAAGAATAACTGCTGAAGAACTCATTGGTGCTTCACGACGAATGAAAGGAAATACTGCTCCTGGCGCTGACAATATTCCGTCTAAAGTAGTCAAATCAACAATATCAACTTTTGCTGATAGATTTGCTACTGCTTTACATGGATTATTCGAGGAAGAAATTTTGCCAACTGAACTTTTCTTTTCGAAGACTATACTATTGTACAAGAAAGGAAATCGACTTGATATTGGGAATTACCGTCCTATCTCGTTGCTTCCAGTTCTTTACAAACTACTCACTCGTGTAATTACTAATCGTGTTACTGATGCTGTGGAAACTGCTCGTGCCTTACCACCTGAACAAGCTGGATTCCGAAGATGTTTCTCAACAGTAGATCATATTCACTCTCTCAATCAACTATTCGAGAAATGCCGAGAATATAAAATGCCTCTGTATGCCGTATTCATTGATTTCAAGAAAGCCTTTGATTCTGTTGAATTTCAAGCTATATGGAATGCTCTGGCAGAATTCGGTGTTGATCCTGGCGATATTGAAATTATTAAATTGATTTATGCAAATGGTACTTCAAGTGTAAACGTAGGTTCTTCTTCTATCCCTATAAATATCCAAAAAGGAGTACGACAAGGGGATACTCTATCACCTCTACTCTTTATTATCGTCCTACAATATGCGCTGAATCAAGTGAATTGGAATGCTGGTATAAACATAAATGGAAGTATTCTTGGTCACCTAGACTTTGCTGACGATATAGTTCTGATATCTCAAACTCTCGAAGGCGTTCAATCTCTTCTTGATCAAGTTGCTGAAAAGTGCGGCCGCGTTGGATTACAAATCAATATCGAAAAAACCAAATGGATGGCAAATGTTCTTGATCCAGATGAAACTATTTTGCTGAACAATGAAGAAGTTGAAAAGGTCAGTGAATTTATTTATTTGGGGCAACTCATCAAATGGCCATCTCAACCCGGAAGATTCAACAAAGAAATATCGAGAAGAATTAGCGCTGGATGGAATGCTTTCAACAAAGCAAAGAAACTCCTCATCTCAAGAAGATTCCCTACCAACCTGAAAAGAAAATATTTCAATCAATGTATATTCCCTGCTATGCTTTATGGATGTGAAACATGGTGCTTGACCAAGACCGAAGAAACAAGATTAGCTGTAGCTCAACGACGAATGGAAAGAAGGATGCTCAATGTAAGACTGATCGATCATCATTCCCGTGTTTGGCTCCGTGAAAGAACTCAACTGAAAGACATTATCCATGCTTCTCGTGAACGAAAATGGAATTATCTCAAAAAGCTGATGACACTTCCTGAAGATCGCTGGAATAGAAAATTGACTGAATGGATCCCAAACAAAAAACGTCCAATTGGAAGACCGCCTACTCGATGGATGGATGACTTCACCAAATTCACAAATAAAAAATGTATTGAATTGTTATCACTTTGTTTAACTAATTTTTGGTGTCATAATATGTCCCCTTTCGTCCTGCGTGACAGATAAAAGGTTTTAAATAAATAAAATAAATAAAGATAAAGACAACTATTTTTAGTGCTCTTATTCTCACTAACGTTCTTTTTCTTCATTTCCTTTACCACAGAAAAAATGAAATTGATTTTCATCGTTTTTTGTTGTTTTTTAGCTAAAATTTTTGCTTCATGTCCAGAAGGGAGTGTTGAATTTCAAAATCATTGTTATTTTTTTGAAACAAATGCAATAAATTTTCCAAATGCCGAACTCGCCTGTGGCAAATTAAATGGACATTTGGCTTCTATTCATGACGGGTTTACTAATGCAATTATAACAGGTAAATTCAAATTTTTGATATATTTTGATCCGCGAGAAATTTTTTTAGGTCAAAGTGGAAATTATTTTCACGAAAGTACAGACACAAATTTTTGGGTTGGATTGAATTCTTTAATGTCACCAGGAAATTGGTCATGGACAGATAATACCAATTTTGATTTCAATGAATGGGGATCCTCTGAACCCCAAAATGTATCAATGAGTTGTGGAGCAATAACAATCCAAAATGGATTATGGATATCTGATGATTGCTTTAAAGTTAAACCATATGTTTGTGATCTACCAACAACTATCTATCCAGTTTATATGAATTGTTCAACAGGATTTACATATTTTGAACCTACGCATTCTTGCTATGGTCTTCACGGATACGGTAATATTGCTGCAAACTGGACCGCTACTGAGAAATATTGTGAATCCTATGGTGCACATTTAGTCTCAATTCATAGTTATGATGAATTAAAATTTATTGCAAGTAAATTTTAACGTTCTTTTTTTTTAAAACAATTTTTATACTTTTAGCATTAATTTCATTGTCACTAGCAAACACTTGGACAGGCTTGTACTCAAATGATGATCAAATAACATGGAAATGGTCAGATGAAAGTCCTGTTGATTATCTTCCATGGGTAAGCGGAAATCCGAATTTAAATGTTTCGTCGTGTGCTTTTATTTGGACAGAAAACATTTTTGATGTAAATTGTTCCAGTAGCTTAAGAACGTTATGCAAAAAACCTGCACCATTATAATGCAAAATTTAAATAAACGACAAAAAAGCATCACTTTTAAAAATCAAAGATATTCAAATTTATTTACATTTAGAACAATTTGTTTTATATATGTAGCATTTGCATCATTACTTTTGAAATAATTTCTATCATTTTTTTGATATTTTACTTTTTAATGCTTAAAAATGCATGTAACAATAAAATACTAATTTTATCGTTTTCTCTATTAACATCTTTAACAGTGGAGCCTGAAATAACACAATTAACTAAGATTTTAAAAAATCTTGGTTCCTTACCCAAGGTCACATGTGGTTAACCGAAGGCGAAGGTCAACCACATGTGACCGTTTTTATGCAGAAAAAGGTATTTAAATTCATATTGATATTATTTGAAAAAAAATATTATTTGTACTTCTTTCGTGTTGCTACTTCAAGGAGGCGGACGGTTTGTTACTTTTTATTTCTGTTTCGCTTTTTTTCGTTGACCTGACGATCAGGCAACAAAAACAAAAGAAAAAGATCCTAATCGTCAAGGAAAAAAAAACGAAAGAGAAATAAAAAAAATATCAAACCGTCCTCCCCCTTTAATTTTTAATAATCAAAAAGCAATAAAAATGTTCGTCTTTTTCTAAAAAAAATTAACTTAGAATTGTAGTTTAAACTTTTGTAGTTTAACTCCTGCAGCACAAAATCAGTGTGAAATATTGATTTGTTTTTGACATTTTTATGAATGTTTAAAGCAAAACTTTAGCTTTAAAAAATTGTTTGAATATTTGATTGTAAAAAAATTAAAGTTATAAAAACTTGAATTCTAATTTCATCGGTTGAGAAGTGAATTTTAAGCCGGCTTAATTGTTAAAAAAATGCATCAACACAGTTGTATGGGTTTGGAAACACTCACAATGTTGTTTGCCAAATAAATGGACACAAAAACTCTAAATAACATAAAGACAACGTCAAACATGACCTAATTGAAAAAAAGAAGCCTAATTATATTGGCAACAAATGCAAATTTGTTTGTGGAGAAACAATAACAATTGTTTTATTTTCTAAACTTTCTAATTTTACAACTAAATCCAACTTTTAACTATAAGAAGCCAATTTCTATTATCTGATACTGTTACTAGAAATTGGTTTCTTAGTAAAGGGGAAAACACTTAATAAATTCTCAGTGAAAAAGTTTAACTAAAAAAATTGCGCTGCATTTTGTTTTTCACTTTGTCAAAGTTTAAGACAATGAAAACTGTTTTATATTTAACAACAGTTGAAAAATCTACTTTTTGAAGCACCAAAAATTTTACTTCTTAATAAAAAACATTAACATGGAATTGTAGTTTAGATGTTTGTAGTTTAATGTCTGCAGCACACCATTTATGTGAAATATTGAGTTGTTTTTTTTTCATTTTTAAAAATGTTTTAAGCAAAACATGCTATGATTTATTTGAATATTTAATTGTAAAAAATTCAAATCACAAAATACTTTATTGTTTACTTAGTAATTTCATCAAATATTATCATGAATGATATACAAACTTTAGACTTCCTTTGCGGAGCAACGGTAATCGGCGATAAATAAATGAATAAGAATCTTTCAAGTATCTGATAGGTTATTCTTTTAGTAAATGGGGATAAATTTGATAAATTTTCAGTTAAAAAGTGTATCAGAATTGAAAAAAACTATGCTGCATTTAGGTTTTCACTTTGTCAAAGTTTAAAACAATGAAAATTGCTTCGTATTTAAAAATAATATTAAATTGGTATTGTAGTTTGCAACTTTGTAGTTTAATGTCTTCAACACAAAATGGGTCTAAAATATTGATTTGGTTTTTATCATTTTCAAGAATGTTTAAAGCAAAAATGCTTCGATTTTTTTGAATATTTAATTGTAAAAAGTTCAAATCAAAAATTGTTGTATCATTACTTGGTAGTTCCATCCAAGTGATCAATAATTATCTGACATCCTTTATGCATGTAGGATTAAGCAGTAATTATTGCAAACAATTTGTAAATAAATTGACATCCTGTTGATAATGTTCAGTAATAAAACAATAGGTTTAAATTAATACAAAAAACACTACTGTATTCGTTCGACAAATATATCATTATGATATTATCACTCATTGACAGTAGTTTATGCAAATTATTTAAAAAAATTATTCTTTGGATCTTTTCTCCCATGATAAGGCGCAATAGATAAAAGGTGTGTTCCCTTCAAATGAAAATGCCCACCTTAAAATTTTTTGGTGCATACGGTCTTGATGCTGTTTAAAGAATCAAGAATTTTGCTCCTTTTTTTAAATAAAAATCTTAACTTAGAATTGTAGTCCAGATCTTGTAGTTTGATGTCTGGTGAACAACATTTGCGTGAAATATTTGTTTGTTTTTTTGTCGTTTTTAAGGATTTTTTAAAATAAAAATTGCTTCGATTTGTTTGAATATTTGATTGTAAAAAATTCACATGATAAATTCTTATTTCAGCATTTAACATGACAATTTTAGTGTTAAAAAAGTGAAAAAATTAAAAAATGTAACGGTCTAAATGTCGTTACATTTATAAGACTACATCACAAGTATTTCATCTGACAATATTGATTTATAGCAAATTTTTGGTGTCGTGCCAAATAAAAAAAATTTTTTCTTAAAGAAGATGTAATGCCGTTTGCTTTTTGTAGTGTTGAAGACGTTGGTTTTTCTGTTGTTGCTGCCTTCAGTGACATGTACGTTTTCTCTTGCGTATGCAAAAATGCAAGAGACAAAGAAATCAATTTTTTCACGAAAGAGTTTTTTCATTGCCATTTTTCACTGGGTTAAAGATCTTTGTAAATTTTTGGTTCTCTGATAAATGTATTTCTTGTACTAGTTGGATTGAATGCGAATTCAATAATATTATTTGAGAGAAAAAACGAGTGTGTTACTTTTTTTCCTCTGTTTTTGTTGATAAAAAAGCATGATCAAATTCAATCCTAAGTTTTTTTCCTCCATTTTTTCTCAAAATAATTATAAGTTAGAATTCAGCGACATTTTTGGACAAAGCAGCGGTATCTCATTTTAGTGCCACTCATTTTAATACTACTTTGCCAAAAAGTAATTTTTTGATGGTAAAATTAAATAATACTGGTAAAATAATTATTATGGGATTAACCTAGTATCCTCATCACAAAATAACTCACATCCGCTTGAAAAAAAAGTGTTCTGGCAAAGTGGTACTAAAATGAGTGGTACTAAAATGATCGGTAAAAACATGAGATTCCGCCGATAAAGCAGCAAATATTTTTTCTAATATCTCTCTTCTGTAGTTGACGAGTATTTTTGGAATTATAACCACAATCCTGCTATGATAAAGAGATATTTTAAATTTTAACTCGTTTCAGGAATGACTGATATAGCTGATTACATTCAAAGATTTATTGCTTTATCGCCATTTACAAATTCTGATAAATTTGAAGCAATAGAAGCTTCTGTGCTGGAAACTTTCAAACAACTTGAAATTAAATATTCTCCATATTTTTGCTGTCAAACAATTTTTCAAGAAGACAATAAAGAATGGGATCGAATGCTTTATATTTGTGATGACAAAATTCCCTTGATTGCATTTTATTCTGCCGATTCTTTTGGACATGCAGTTTTTGTTGATTGTTTTGGAAATTTATTTGATAACGAACTTAAACTTCTTCACAGTAATAATTGCAGCAAATATTATTACAAATATTACAATGATAAAAAAATATTTCATGTTAAACCATTTACTTCTAGTAAAGAATACCTTGAGGGTATAGTTGAAAATTTTGATATGTAAGTTTTGGAAACTTTTAATTGACAGGACTGATTGGGACAAAATGATGATTTTAGGCTTCAATCTGAAGAAATGAAAAAAATGTTGGAAATGTTTATTGAAAAGTTGAATCCCAAAAATGCAATCAAAGCTTTAAAAATCATCAAAAATTATTACAGATTTTTTATTCAACTTTCAAGAAATGTTGATCGAATTACAGACCTAAAAATTGGAAGTCCTTCTCAAATTTTGATTATTAAACTTTTTGAACAAAAACGTAATCTCGAAACGACAAT
Source organism: Panagrolaimus sp. LJ2414 (assembly GCA_024447195.1). Classification (NCBI taxonomy): domain Eukaryota; kingdom Metazoa; phylum Nematoda; class Chromadorea; order Rhabditida; family Panagrolaimidae; genus Panagrolaimus; species Panagrolaimus sp. LJ2414. Next base: position 3,859,001 of record JAMRXY010000023.1, read on the forward strand.
TGAAGTGAATATGGAAAAGTAGGTTTTGATTTTTGCAATCAAATAATGTAAATTTTTGTGGGTTTTAAAGTTAAAAAAAATTTTGCAGATTATCAAATGAAGCAGCCTATATGACATTTGTAAAATTAATGTGGAGAATTAATATTGAAAATGCTGATGACCAAAAAATCGATGAAGAAACTGTTGCAGTTGAATCTCTGCCCGAGCCTGGTTTCTCTAATTCAATGGAAAATTATTTGATAACAATGAATCGAAATTTTGAAGAAAGTTCAGATTTTTGTAAGATTTTTTAAATGCTAATTTTTTTAAAACTTTTAATTTTTTTAGTGACAAAATGTAACACAGTTGCGAATAGAATTTCAGAAAAAATGTTTCAAGGCAGAGTTACTTTGTCAAAATTTAAGAATATTGTGTTGTGGTTGCGAGAAAGACGTAAGTTGTGATTTTAAAGTTTTTGTACATTAAAGGGGAAGTCGAATTTGAAAAAATTTTGCTTCTTACGAAAGTTATTGAAAATCAGGGAAATGCATTGTTCTTTTTTCATTTCCGCATTGACAAAATAAATTCTTTTGTATTAGTTCTTTTCTTCAGTCAACATGGAGTGAAAAAAGAAAAATACATTTTCTTAATTTTCAACAATTTTCATAAGAAAAAAAAGTTTTATCAAATGCGACTGCCCTCTAAAGCTGAAAATTCGACTAACAAGAGATTGTCAAGATCTGCCGACGTCAATTTCAAGTAGTTTGAAAGTTTCCAGCACGGAAGTTTCAATGCCTTCCAATTACAAAGTTTAAAGGTCATATTTACAGCGGCAAAGATCAAAGGAATTATCTTCCAGAAGATTAGGTTTCAATAAATTTAAATTGAAACCTACTCTTCTGGAAGATAATTCCTTTGATCTTTGCCGCTGTAAATATGACCTTTAAACTTTGTAATTAGGGTTGTTCATTTCCCTCTCCCGGGAAATTTCCCGATTTTTTGCGGGAAAGGGTTCTGATTTCCCGGGAAATCTACAATAATATTTTATGTTTTTACATTAAACATTTAAAAACGGGATAAATATGCAAAAAAACACTGTAAATAGTCAAAAATGATTAATTTGAGTATTTTACAGTCCTTTTATAGGTTATAAGGTTATTTTTGGTAAAACATTACTGTAGCTTGGAATACTGAAGCTCCGGGAAATTTCCCGCCTTTTTTCGATTTCCCGGGAAATGAACAACCATATTTGTAATACTACCATTCCTTAAACTGCCGAATGATCCCCTTTTTACTTTGTTGTTGTTGAGATAAAACTTCAAAGAATCTTTAAATGTATGATTTTTTCAGTTTCACTTGAATATGAAACAATTGAAGAAGTCATATCTGAATACCGATATTTATTTAATGAAATTAACAATTATCAGTTCAAGAATTTCTAATATTTGAATACTCATTCAGCTCTTCTTCATATTTACAAACATTTTGATGATATGAGTAAGTTTTAAAAAACACTAATTTAAAAATTTAATTTAACTGTTTTTAGTTAATATGAAATGTTTTGCAAACTCAAAAAGAATTTTAAATCTTGGACCTTTTAATAATGCTGAAAATATTATCGACAAATTGATTAAGGTAAAAACACCCCAAAAGTCAATAAATGGAATTTAAACAATTTTAGACAAAAAATCATACTCGACTTTTGAAAGATTGTTTTGCCTTTTATTTCAACTTTGTTCCAACAAAGCTATTTAAACCTGAAAATCTTGTCTATTATCAATCATCTGATTCCTATCAAGCTTTTAATTATACAACTGATGAAATTGCTGGAGCTCAAGTTAAATTTGGTGAAAATGGTATTCTTTCAATTGCAACCATGTTTGGGGTTGTACAAAATCAAGGTGATTTAGAACTTGGAGATGGACAAAGAAATGATTTCAAGAATGAAACTGAATAAATTATAAAATGCAATTATTTTCTTGATTATCTGCTTTTTTGTTGACTTTTTGCAATTTTCTTGAAAATAAAATTTTGTACAAGTATTTTCATGACGATATTCACAACGTAATTTTATCACAAGATATAATTTAAGAAATGTTCCACCTCCAACATTACCAAAATACTTTTATGTTTTGCCGACGGTTGTAATAAAGCAAACGTTTGCTTCTCAAAATGGCCTCATCATTTTTCATTTTAAAAATTAATTTTTTGCTGCATACATGTTAGTCCACAATTAATTAAAACCATTTTTCAACAGTTTTATGTTGTTTTTCAAGATTCTTAAATTTGCTTTGCTTTTGTTTTTTATTATGTTAAAAATAAATTTTTTCTTTACATGTTTATTACCTGAAAAAATGTATAAACACAAGTAAAAGTAATACAATTTTTTTCATGATGATTTTCAATATTAAATTCGTCTACCATAACTCTTTTTTACAAGTTAAGTTTGTTTATTTTCTTAATTTATTCAATAAGGGATTGTCTAGACGTGACGTCATGCAAAAATCCAAAATTTTCAACCCCCCATTACCGTGACGTTTTTTCCTTTGATTTTTGCCGCTTTTTACATGAACCGTCAGATTTTGCGTTCCCCCACCCACCCATAAAATGCGTGACGTCATGTCTGGACAACCCCTTACTCTTTTTTTAAACGAAAATTTTACAAAAATAAAGCTTTCATTTTCAGTTTTGTGAAAAAGGGATTACAAAAAAACAACAATTTGCAAATATTTGGAAAAGTATTACCACGTAAAAAAACTTCCAAGCTAATCATTTCTTTCCAATTCCATATTTACCCAAATGCTTACAAACAATTTTATGATCCAGCTCGCTCCAATCAAATTTTTGACATTCTTTTGAGCAATATCGTGACATTTTGCATCCAGAACATAAAGCAACTTTGGCTTTCTTGCCGCAACATGAACATTTTTCATCAGCATCAGTGTCATCTAGAAAAGAAAGAATGATATGCTGGATTACTGTAGTTATAAAGTCAGACGCACCAACAATTAAGCAAGCAGGATTTTCAACTCGAATAATACACACTCCACTTTTACCAATTTTCTTGTAAGGATTTATTATGCTTATACTGACATTTGGCCAAAACCGATTTATAACATTTTCGATGTCCCGTCGTGTTCCAGTTTTCTTTGATTCAATGCAAGCAATTAATCTAAAAGTCAATGAAAGAATTAGTTTTTAGAAAATTAATAAAATTTTACTTTTGAACATCACCATTGTCATCTTCGAATATTCCTACAAGTGATAACATTGGAACTGGCCAATCAATAATTCGACCTTTAAGAACAAATCCATCATAGAATTTTTCATCAACATGATTCATATCTTTCAAAAAAATATTTTTTAAAGATGTAACATTTGGTGATTTTGCAGCTACAGATAAGGGATGCCGAATTAGCTCCAAAAAAGGTCTGCCACTTGAACATTCCTCATGTATTTCAACAAAATTTTTACGAGATTCACGAATAAAATGTTTACGCTTCATATTCATTTTGATTTTATCCAGAGAATGACAGGGTGAAGAGATTGCTGCAAAAGAAATAAGAATATTAAAAAATTATGAGATATCTTTTATGAGATAAGAAAGTAATATTTTAACTTACCGTCTTGACCAACAACGCTTTCAAATTTAGATGGATTGCTGAAATAATCATGCATTGCGTATAACTTTCCCAAATATTCCTTATCGTGAAAATAATATGGAAAATAACAAGGCAATTGTTTCTTTTCAGCAGCTATTCCAGCTTCATAGGATGTTTTAAATTTTGAAAGTTCATTTGTGACACCGTAGTAATATTTTGCTTTCATATAATGGCATGCTGGAATTCTTGGATGATCAATTGGAGCAACAGAAATAAATTTATCCAAAGATGTGACACATTCTTTCGGTGGCAGTTGTTGGCCATGTAAAACAGCTCCATAACCATCTAACAATCGAAGAGAATTGGGGAGAAGCTAAAAAAAGACTTCTTAATTTGATTTATTACATTCATATATATTTTTTACTTGAATAGCATATTGAGAAGCTTTTAAAGCTCCTTTCAAATTATTTAAATTCCAATAAGCTGATACTCTAAGATCATGCAAATATTCATCTTCAGGATAAACTTCCAGCTTTTCTTCAATTAATTTTAATGACAATTGTAAATCATCAAACATTGCAGATGTAATATAAGCTGTAAATGCATTGATATCATTAGGACGAGATTTGAAGATTTTCTGCAAAAGTTTTTTTACTAACCATTGCGATAATATAAAAAATAATGCTTACTTCAAGAGTTGATTTAAAATACTCAGGAACCGGAAAATTTATTGTATGACTGGTTCTAATAGCTTTTGATAAAGCCATAACCATTTCTTCAGAATTTCCGCATTTAAAAGCAGATGTTGCAATATTTAATTGCTTCCAAACTTCAAGTTGCTCTTTTGCAGTAATCGATCCTTTGTTTGCTGCTTCCAATACACTTTTTCCAAACTGTTCTTCATCGAGTGGATTATTTTCAGGAATAGTTGATGGAAATTTTTCAATAGCCTCTTCCATAATTTCATCAATACTCATATTTTTAACTTCATTGTATCTTTTTTGAGCACGCAAATTACCCTTTTCCGCGGCGCATTTTAACCATTTAATTGCTAAAAATTGTGCATGATTTAAACAGTGTTGTGCCTTTTACTTTTGGTCGACTCCGGAGGAGGTTCTCGAAAAAATCTTGTAAAACATGTAATAATGCTTGTTTGATGCTGTTTATAACTATTTAATATATCTAATTCATATATTAACAGTTTCTGGTGGTTTTTAACAACTTTTGTTGACAAAAAAAATTTTCCCACTTTTTTCACATTTTTTTAAAAATTTCGAAAAATCTGTTTTAACTTATTTAAAAGCTATATTAAATAGCCTAATATGCTTAGAATATTGGTAAATATTGTAAACAACGATTAAATTCAACAGAAACAGCTTTTCTAGCAATTTTTAAAATTTTGCGCCGGAGTCGACTCCGACTCCAACTCCGACTCCGGAGTCGGAGTCGCAACAACACTGGATTTAAACGCAGTATAATTTACATGTGCATACCTTCGATTTTATTTTGCTCAATACAAATTCCAACTGGAGTTCCATAACCCATGAGCAATAAGTTAGCAAAATTTTCCATCCCTGTGAGTTCGCCACTTTCGGCAGAAAATTTTAAGTATTCAAAAGCTTTTTCAGGTGATCTTTCAACTCCATAACCATTCATATACATCATTGCCAAATTATTTGCCGATGAAGGATTGCCATTATCAATCGCTTTTTGGTACCATTTGTATGCTTCACGGTAATCTTTTTTTACACCTTCGCCTTCGAAATACATATAACCCAATAAATGTTGTGAATCCGCAATGCCATCACCTTTCTAAAATCAAAGTGTGAAAGATAAGAATTTATTTTTTTAAAAAATACCATTGCACGCTTTTTTGATTCTGCAGCTCTTTTGAGCCATGTAATGGCATCATCGTAATTTTTGGGCAACCTTGACCTTCTCGATACATTGTTCCCAAACAAAACATTGATGATATAAGTCCATTATTTGCTGATTTTGTGTGATATGAAAGGGCTTTACCATAATCTTGCTTTCCATCAACACCCAATCTCCATTTTTCACCATTTAGTGCATCGGGGTCAGCATTTTTAAAATATTCACTTTCAGTAAGTTTATTTCTTTTAAGACATTTTTCGACTTCTGTTTGAAAATCATCGGGAACTAAAGATGTATTAAGGTGATCTTCACGGCAATATTTTTGAAGCTAAAATAAAATTACGTTTAGAATTTTAAAAGTTACGAGCTTACTTTATCATGGACAGAACTTAATTCATCTCGAATTTCTTTTGATTCAGAATTCAAAGCTAATGCAGTTTTGAGCGCATTTTCAGCTTCAAATAAATTTCCAAGACAATCTTCAGCTTTTCCCAAACGAAAATATCCACGAAACCAACTTGGCCGCAAATGAATTGTAAAATTCGCACTTCTCTTTGCCATTAAATTAGAATCTTTTGTTTGCCGTGATAAATGTGTAGCACTAATGTTTGAATATATAAGAGCTTGATCTTCACGAGAAAGTCCAGAAAGTTTAAGAATTTCATCATAAGCATCCAAAGCTTCATTGTACTTTTTAGCCTTAAAAATAACTAGTTTACAGTTATTGTTATTATTATTTCATCAAACAATTCAACTTACTTGAAATAATTTATTTGCTTCTTCTTTCAGCTTTTTAAATTCTTTTCGAATACTTTCAACAGGTGGTTCAATTTTTGATTCTCCAATTTTCATCAAATTAATCTTTATCTCATCCATTGTTGATTGAGTTTCACCAAGTTTAATCATCAGTGATGAAAGTTGAGTAAAATATTGAGAAAATTCCTCATCTGATAACTTAGGTTTTTCTGAAAAAAAAAAATAAAAAATTTGTATATCCATTAAAATGAAACAAAAACTTACTTTTATGATTAATTTTATTTCTTATCTCACGAATGCACCAAATAACAGTATCTTCTTGTTTATCAGTTTTTCCATTGAGTCGTTTAATTTCTTTTGATAAAGCTTGAATCTCATGATTTAATAAAGTAATATCCCAAAGTTCAAAGCTATCATTCTTCATTGATTCTTTCATTTGTACCGAAGCATCAGGACATAATTGAATCAATTTTAAACGATCTTCTTTAGAATCTTCCCATTCTTTCAAAGCATTGTTCAACTTTTGATAAGCACCCCAGCGTTGCTTAAAAATTCGATGAAAGTGATCACAACTCTTTGATAAAAGTTGAAGGATGCGGCAATGATTTAAAAATTGGTTGTCTGATTCCATTTGTGATGTCTCATTTATATGATTTTAACTATGTTTTCTGAAATGAGATATTTTAATTATTATATAATCCAACTAAAGGTTTTTTCAAAGGCAACATTGTTAAAAATAAAAATAAATAAACGTTAATTTTTAATTAAAAAGAAATTTTAACATAAACAGAACTTTTACAAGATTTTTAACTCTTAAAACGCGAAAATCAACGTTTTTAACAAGCATCTACTCAGAGGGAAACTTTTTGAAAGGATGAAGAAAAAGGTAGAGGAAATACTTGGCCAAAGAGATCGAAGGCCTTCGCGAAGGAAGAGAAACTTCTTTTTTCCCTTTTTCGAAGGAGAAAAAAAAGTAAAAAATCCTTTTTGCGCTTTAAAAAATAAATAAGAAAGTAATGCAGTATACCCAGAAAAGACAGAATCAATTATCAAAAACTGTTTACCGGTAATATTTTCTCAGTAACATTTGTTAAAGTTCTCGGCCCAATAAGGATAAAGTCACTTTTAAAAAAATTTGCACACAACATGATAAATAGACTGCTGCTATCCACGGATGATTAAATATGCTATTTAATTTCTCACAAAAAACCGAAAAATTTTTCCATGGCACCGATTTGGAACGAAGTTGAAAATGCAGTTTTTGGCACTTTTGGGATGCCGGTGAAATGCGGAAAAGCAAGGCCATAAGGATGTCAAAAAAATGCAAACACAATTTTGTAGCCATTATTTCAAAGTAACAACAAAACATCAGAAAACAAGGTATTTTGATTAAAAAAATAAAAAAGTGGCAATTCAAATTTTTAAAAAATGGCTGCAGAACTATATGAAAGATTGAGCTATGAAACTGTTGAAAAAAAAATGCATTTTTAAAACAGCTTTAACGAAATTTAATGTTTTTTCAGCTGTGATTTGGAGTGACAGCATTTACAACAAATAGTTTTAAAAAATAAAATTTCGCACAAATGTAAAAAAGCGAAAGAAAAAATGTTGTAAAAAATGTGCGCAACTATATTTTTCTTTTTCTTTGTTTCGAAATAAATTTGAAGCAATAGAAGAGTAAAAAAGGAAAAAAAACCTTTTGCGCATTTGCACCGTGTCTCATTTCAATTTTAAAAAAACCCTGACCTTTGATTACCCTTTTCATTCACATTTCTTTTTTGTCTTCGGCTGGGGCTTGTTTAATATAGGGTTGTCATGGGGTGGCGCGCCCGGGCGCAGAGGTGTTGTCGTCCGGGCGCGCCCGATGGTTGCGCCCGGTCCAAAATCCAAATAATGGTAATTTTTTCCGAACAATTGACAAAACAACAAATTATTTCCTTATATTAAGCCAAAAAACGATAAGTGGAACAATTAGCTATGTTGTCTTTAATTTTTTGCATGTGTTACAGTATCCTGAGGATACTGTAACACATATAATTTAAGAAATTCACGTTTTTTTATCTTTAAAAATTAGTAACGACAAAAATAAGTAAATTCATGCTTAAAAAAAGCTATTTATAGCTAAAATACCCCTTTTTGGCATTTTTATACTGTAAATATTAGTAAATTTGAATTTTAAGGTCACGGGCGCATGCGCCCACCTTTTTCGGAAAATCGGGTGCGCCAGCAACCCTAGTTTAATAATATTTGTTAATTAAATATTCGAACTATTATTCGTTTTAAAATCACATTGATCGTTTTTTTCTATGTTTTTTGATGGTGTTGTTTTGTCTTTTTAGTTTATTACTGGTATATAAAATTTAAACCACAAACTTTAACGACTAGAACTTTTGGGGAAAAAAGTTCCAGTCGTTACACTGCAAAATGAAATAGAAATTTAGGCCAATCGAAAAAATTTTATTTCAATAAATGCCTCACTTTAAGGTACTCCTAAGTGTTTTCAATACGATAAAGCAATCAATGAAAAAAATATTCGTCACGATATCGTACGAAAAATTATTTTTTTCTTTTTTAAAGACCCCATTGAATGAAGATGCACAGATGGAATAAAACCCAAAAATCAAAAATTTACGCATTTTGTTAAAGGTTTAATTTGCTTCTACCATCTTTTTCTTGTAATAATTGTAAATTAAATATTCAAAATATTATTCTCAGAAAAACGTTTATTGTTTCTCTTTCTTCTTTTCAATTTTGATGGTGAGAAATGTAGTTTCGTCTTTATAGTTTATTTCTTACCGTAAACATCCCCAACTAATGATGGAGATGAGGCTCCATATTTTGCCCTTATACTGGTCATAAGTAGGTATGATTATGGGCAAAACATTAGCTGCGGAATCCTCATCCTGTGGGTTTACCAGAGGCACAAAGTCACTGTAATTACAGTAATCCACAATGTGAACCCAAACTCCTAATTTGCATATTCTGCAAATTTTAGAAGCTGAAACGTTCCAAATCTTTCAAATTCGGATTCTGCATGTTCGAAAACCTATATATTCAGGAAATAGGGCCAATAAATTAGAACTTTTTAGAAATTTGAACAAAAGTACGAAAAATCACTGCAACAAAATTACATAAAAATTGTAATTTCACCTTGAAAACAAATCACAGCACATTCATGTTATTGAATATTTTTGCCTGTTTCTCCACAAATATGATTAATTGGATATATTTAACAACCCCCAAACACTACTTTCTCCAAAATATAACATATTCAAATTTTTTTTCGAAAGTGTGATTATGATTATGTGGCAGTGATTTTTCGTAGTATTGTTCAAATTTCTAAAAAGTTCTAATTTATTGGCCCTATTTCCTGAATATATAGGTTTTCGAACATGCTGAATCCGAGTCTGAAAGATTTGAAACGTTTCAGCTTCTAAAATTTGCAGAATATGCAAATTAAGAGTTTGGGTTCACATTGTGGATTACTGTATTACAGTAACTTTGTGCCTCTGGTAAACCCACAGGATGAGGATTCCGCAGCTAATGTTTTGCCACAATTATACCTTATACTAGTCGAGTTTATGGACAAAATATGGAGCCTCAACTCCATCATTAGTTGGGGATGTTTACTGTTAAATATAATTTTTCACACTGAATCTTTGTCACTTTTGAATGAAATTGTTTTTTTTTTAATTCATAAATATCATTTGAATATTTGATTGTTAGAACATTCTTGAAAAGAACATTTAGATTTAAAATTTTCATCTAAAACCTTGAGCAATTATTTATTGAAAACATGCAGAGATCATTTCCATTACATTTTAAATGAAGCCATTTACAACAAAGTAGAAACCATTTTCATCGTAATTATAAAAGCAAAATGTATAAACAAAATACATTCACAAAAAAATTCTTTATATATAACTAAAAATTTGTTATAATCTATAAATCTGAACAATTGATTATTAACAAGGCATACAATAAAATAAAAGAAATTTGACAATATTTTTATCTTTTACATGCGCTGAAAACCTTGAAAATGTTTTATACGTATTAATTTAAGTTTTTTGACATATCTATTTTTATGTTGTTAGCATCGTGCTTGTTAATGGAACAAACGACATGATGCAATTACATTGTTTTTATGAATGACAGTATTTTTTATTAATAACAACGGTGTATTTGTTGGACAAAATAAATGTACTTTCAAAAATACCAGAGAGGGTGCTGTTGTCTGATTTATTAAAAAAACATTACATCCAATACATAAGTATATGACAATACATGCACTGAAAAAAATGGGTACAACTGCTAAGACAGCCCATACAAAAAAAATGACAATCGACTGAACGACAAAAAAAATTTGTTGAAAAACACTTTGAAATAATATGATAATTGCAAGCCAGGGGTCGAAAATGCGGCCGGCTTGTTTCTGTAAGGCCTGCGGCCGGCCCGGCCGCAAAAACTTCGGCCGCGGCCGGCCGCTCAAATTTTTTGAGTATTGATTATTTACAAAAAAGGACGATGTATATTTTACAAGCCTTGTGCCTTTTTGTTATTTCATCTATAGTAGTTGTTTTTCAGTTTTTTTTCATGAAAATAAAACCATAAAACAAAAAAACTACCGTATTCGTGAATAACGCTTTCATTATTTGTCCAAAAAATCTTTAAATTTTAAAAGTAGAAAAATAAAGGCCGGCCGCGGCCGGCCGCGGCCGCGGCCGGCTTGTTTCTGTGAGGCCTGCGGCCGGCCCGGCCGAGAATTTCGGCCGCATTTTCGACCCCTGTTGCAAGCTTGAATTGAAAGAAAATCGAATCAACTAATTTCTTGCAGTCACATGTAGACTTGAAAATTTGTAACCTGAAATTTGTTGTTTTTATTGCAGTTTTAAAAATTATCAAATGTGGGGTCGAAGTATTTGTTACATGTATGTAGTTTAAACTTTGTCTTTGCCGCACCCTTGTAATCGCGTAAAAATGCATACTTTTTCAGTCTTTTATTTTATACCTTGAAATTGGGTGTCGTTAAAAAAGTAAAATTTTTATCACTGAAAAAGGAAATAATCTCACATTTTATTTAGTTTTCTTATGACTTTATATCGAAGAAAGTTTTTATTAGCCAAAAAATTAAAAATTGAAAACAATAATAAAAAGATCTTATATTATGTCTGTCAACATCTTTCATAGCTTCATTTCCACAGTTAACGAAATTCAGCTTGACAGGTAATTTCAAAACTAGGATTGTTTTGTTTTTAAAGTTTTGTTTTTAGAAATGAAGAAAATGTTTTTGCACAATTTCAGCAATGTGTTAATCATGGAACTTCACAGATGCAGGATATCAAAGAGGTTGTTTTATAGTCCTGTAATTTTAAATCCGATTATTCTAGTTTGGAAAGAAGATGAAAAAAGCCAAAAAACAATTTATGTTCAGTCTTTTTTCAGAAATTGATAAATGTCAACAACGATATCGATGATCTATCATTAACAATTTATAATACAATTAATGAAGAAAGTTCAAAATTGCAAAAATTGCTCGCCGATTTCAACGCTGTTTATAAATCTGTTTTATTAATTAACGAAAATGCCATTTCAATTGGGCAAAAATGTGAAAAACGTTCAGATGAACTAAATATTCATCAGTCATTTATTGAATCTTGCTTAAAAAGCACTGAAAAAAGTTTATTGGAAAAAGAAAATGAGTATTTACAGGTTAGTTATTTGATACAATTATGGACCCCATTCTGGGGTCAAAAACTCCGTTTCCAACCGGATCCGATTGGATGGCACCGGAGAGAACTTTGCCAGAGCTCATTAGAAACATAATTCTTAAAAGAATATTATGGATTAAATGGAACTATCAAAAAAGCAAGAGTTAACTTAAAATATTACAAATTTCTTTAAATGTAACAAATCTCCATAGACTTTGGCAAAGTGATTTCCGATCGGAAACGGAGTTTTTAACCCCAAAAAGAGGTTCACCATTGCATTTGAGTAACATAAATTATGAAAACACTTTTAGGCAGAATTACAATATGAAGAATCATTTCATAATCTAGAACAAGCTAAAACAGCGCAAACTGATGTTAGAGATCAGCTAAGAGAACTTTCCTTTCAAGCAAATGTTGCAGGAGCAATTGCTTGTTCTTCCGTAACAATCGCAGCAATATTTTTTTCGCCGATATACATTGCTATAGTTTGTTTTCAATTAGTTTCAGCTATCTTTAAAAATATAAAATATTTTAGCCTATTGCTTGTTATTGTTATCACGCCTACAAAGATGGTTACAAATATTTTGCAAAAGGTTATCAAATACCGTTAGAAGCAAATTTCGAAAAATGTGTTGCCTTAAAAGAATTTGCACTGGAAGAAGTTGAAAGAGAAAAAGGTCTTTCATATTTTCACATCTTTCATAACAATTTTTTCTTTTATAGCTGCAAAAAACCGTCTGACAAAAGAATTAGAATCGACTAAAATTGAATACGAAAATGTTAAAAAAGAAAATAAAAATCAAACAAAGAAAGTAAAATCTTTTGAAAGAATGATAAAACTCTTATGTAATTTTCAAATAACTTTTAAAAAATGGCAACAACCTTTGGATCAAGTTATTAATGTTTACGAAACACATGTAATTTCTCCATCAAATTTACCAAGAACCGTACAAAAAGATCAAAAACTGCTTACAGAAAAAATCAAGTGTATTATTGCTGGAGTTGTTTACAGCGAATTGGAATTTGCGTCGTCAAAAAGTTATTGAGCCGTCCCTGTTTTAAATAATTAATGTTGTTAATCCTGTTTATGTTTGGTCAATTATTGTTTCACTTGTCATTACTTTTCATTCTGTATTTTAAAAAAAACATTTTAATGCAAAACCAAGTCACAAATCAATAACAAACATTGATAATAATACACCCCAAAATAGATAATCTGTAAGTGTATAAGTAATATTTTAAAGGGGTCTAAAAACGCTGGTTGAATTTAGTCTCATACATGCAGCTTGTGTATGGATGGGCAATAATTTTTTGTTAGCCTTGATCAGAATAAATGATTGAAAACGAAATCTCTTTTAATTCAAACTGATCATAAACAACTTGAGCTTCCTTCAAGATTGTTGTCATTTGTTCAGCAAGGAGCTTTCGATCACGTATATCTTGAGGCATTTTAGAAGACGAGGAGCAATGATGTGTTTCATAAATATTAACGATTTCATCCATATGAGCTTGCAGCTGTCTAAACATACTTTGAAAATGACAGGTGCTTTTGATAACATGATCAAAAACATTTGCTTTCATTTTTTGAATTCCGCACTCCTCTTGAGCTTTTCTTAGTTCAAAGTATATTTGGTCTTCTTCTTTTTCAAGTGCACGTTTTTTTTCTAGGATGAAAAAAATTATTTGTTTTTATAACATTTATTGTACCTCGTTCTTCTTTTGCCGTGTCTATTAAAAAATCTCTTTTGATTTCAGCTTGTTGGATTTGTTTCTTTTGTTTATCTGTTAGTGCTGACACTAACTTATCTTTAGCGTTTTGAAGATGATCCATTGGAACTCTGGCAATAAATTCACTCTTAAAAATAAGAATTATTACTAAATATTTTGTATTGTCTTCAGTAGAGATCCCCAGATGACGGTACAGTTTCGGGCAAGGCCGTAGGCAGAAAAAAATTTCGGAATGGGCATTTTCGTTTCAGGGGGGCACGCCTTTGATCTTTTGCCGCCCTAACACGGCGGCAGCAAAAGATAAAAGGATTTTTTGATTTTGGGGGGGGGCACATGTACCGAATGCCCCCCCCCCTAAATACGGTATATCAAAAAACACTGTAACAACAGTGTTTTTTGATATACTAAAAACATATTGTAAGTACGGCTCAACTTACACTTCCATCTGGTGGCCTGAAACAATAGCCAGGATTTATATTTGAAGAGGGCAAGCCTGTGATCTTTTGCGGCATGCAGCAAAAGATCAAACGGCGGATTTAGGAAATTTGGAGAAAGCAAATGCCCCTAATGCCCCCGTCCACAACTCTCGACGACCTTGACCTGACAAAGCAACAAACGTTACCCCTTTTTCAGATAATAAAGCAAATGCTACAGTTGTTGCTATTATTCCAATGTTGTAGTAACGAGTTGTTTTTTTAAGAACAGCAGTTGAGTTTTGGATATGACGGGTTTCGGCTTCGCATTCGTTTAGAATCTAAACGGTAAAAAATTTTAATAAATGCAAGTTTTTAGTCTTGCGGCCATCCATAAAAAATGCACCATTTATGATGAACATAATGTGTCAGATAGCCCGTGGAAGAGATTTTAAAATTGCTCTATTTTTTAAGCGCTACTTTGGCTTCCGTAAAAATTTCAAATAAAAAAAAACATTTTTACCTTTGAGAGTTCACGTTCTTTTTGTAATAGGTTCTTTTTAGAAATATTTAAATGAATTTCTAACCCATTTTTTCGATTTGTAAGCTCATCACATAGTTGTTCACTTCTTTGTCGCATAATCATGAGATTTCCATTAGTTTCTATGATTAAATTATAAAGAATGTTAAATCTGTTAATAATTTCAAGTAGTTTAGTTTTATTTTCGATTATTGTTTCATAAATATTTTCTGCTAAATCTTTTTTCACTAATCGAAGATAAATTCTTTTTAAAACTGAAGAATTAATTTCATTGATTAACTTGTGTAATTCCTAAGAAGGTAAAATGAAATAATTACAATTACTTCAATTACATTTTTACTTTTTTGATCAAATTTAAATCCTTAATTCCTCGGTTATTGTAATGCTTGAATACAAACAACGTTTTGGCTTCATCTCTAAAAAAATATCTAAAATTATTAAATGTTTTTAATTTTATTTATACCTGCTGAATTCAACTTGATTAAGTAAGAGCAGGAAAGTGTATTCCAGATGTAAAGCCATTTGAATAAACTTTTCCGCAATAAAATTCCGTTATGGGAAAAAGATTGTTTTAAAAAATTTTGATAAGCAATCATGTGCTTATTCTTTCCGCCCAAGCGCTTTATTTACTTGCCTTTTTATGTTTATTCTATTTAAACGATAAAGTGTACTTTGCAACAAGAAAACCTATAAAATCATTTTGAGCATGCCTAATGTGATCTTTGTTGCTACCTCGAAGTCGAAAGTTATTTTTTGAAAAAAGTACTATAGCTTTTGAAGGAACAGTTGAAGTTGAATATCAGATTTTGTCCAAACAAACATTAGCGACATTTTTTAGGTTTTTATATTATTTCGGTATTTTGAAATTATAATTAGGTTTTAAAATATCTCTCAACTTTATTTATTTAACACAATTCTATTTTTTTTAAATATTCATTCATTCAAACTGAAAAAAAAAACAAATAATAGATAAATGTTTGAGAAAATATTTTTAAAATTAATTAAATAATAATTTACTCCAAAAATAATCTACGTTCGTTTACTTTTTTGTCTTCAATTGCCCGACCAACATTAAAACCTTGCTTTATCATCTTTGCACGAACATTATTTGTAAGATTTTCATTATGAAAGTCGATTTTGCTTTCAACACATTCTCGTACTTTGTTGAAATTGGTGACAATGTTGTATTGAAGTGCCTGTAATTATAAATTATTTCATGGCAATTAATGTTTAATTAACATCTTACTTGGGCTTCAGGTTGTGTCAATCCGATATTTACAATTGATTTATCAATAATTGGCATGACATATTCTTTCGAAATTTCTTTATAAAGTTGTGCACTTTGCATTAAAACATTTGCAACTGCACATGCTTTTGTAACTTCACGAAGAAGTATACGACGCTTTAAAGAGCTCATACTTCCATCCGTAGCTTCTTCAACATGAGTTGTCACACTATGGATGTGTTCAATCATAGGTCCTTCAACGGTATTTCGAATTTGATTGAAAAATGCAACAATATTTTTCCATGCAATTTGAACACGAGAAAGTTGTTGAATTCCTTGACGTAAATATTTAACGACATCTTTTAAATCAACTTCTTCGAGTTTTAAACGTTCCAAGTTTGCCATAATTTCACAAAGTTGTTCATCTGTTGCAGTTTGCTCCTTCCGTAATTCATCTTGTCGCTGTCGTTCACTGGCTAAAGTTTCACGAGAAACTTTTAGGTTTTCCTAAAAATACTGTATTGAAAAAGTGTTTGTTATATTATGTTTTTACGTTTCGAATTCGCATAAATGTTTGTCTTTCTTCACTTGTCATAGTCTTAAAGATATCTTCATTTACTTCTTCCGAATTGTGTGCTTTTTCGTATGCTTTCATGTTAAAGCTAGCAGCAGTTTTTGCATTTTCAAATTTTTTCTGACAATCAGGTTCATTCTTTTGGATGCTTTCTAAACCTTCAATCAAGAGCTTGCTACCTTTCCGAAGCATCTTTCCCATTTCAGAAACTGTTTTATATGTGTTTGCGTACTTAAGATTTTTAATATGTCCTTCTGCTTGTGCCGTAACATCTTCATTGTTCTGCTTTACAATATCTTCCATGCATTCAAGAAGTGTACTTTCCTATAAAAACTTTTATATTTCGTTATGTTATAAAAATCGTAACTTACTATTGCTAGGCCAATCATGTCTTCTTTTTTCATAAACGTGTTGGAGTCATTACTTGCATTTTTTAATACAGTTAAAACACTAACTGGAAGATTACCAAGACCTCCAGAAAGATTTTCAGCCGACTTTAAAACTGATTGTACAAGGTTATTAAAATTATCAACAAACATAGCACCAAAAACACCAGTAAAATCTGTGCTTTGCCCCATCCGCAACTAAATTATGTAAAATTTAATTTAAGTTAAAAACTTTTTATACTACTTTGTAATCTTCTCGAGCTTCGTGAACGATATTCTCTTGTTCTTTGATTTGCTCTTCCAAAGCTTTTAATTGTCGTTGCTTTTGTTCTTGGAAATGTTTTTGCTCTTGCATTTCAAGTTGAGCTGCTTCAGTACGATGTTCGCTTCTTCCCTGAGTGGCAATAGCAGCTTGTAACAGTTCTAAAAAAATTTAAATTTTTGATAGTTCATTAATTGAAAAAATATACCCTGGATTACGTTCAAAGCTTTCTTACATTCGTCATCTGCATCTTTTGCAGCTTTAACGCAAATATTAGCTGATCGGGTTATGTTTGAAAGTGAGTGAGAAATAATTTGTTTGGAATCAGGCTCATCATACTAAAAATTAGGATTTTTTCTGTTCTATAATTTTGAAATATTTGAAAGATCCTTACATCATCCAAAGCTTCCAACATATCGATCATTGTTGCAGGCATTGTATTAAGGCTCAAATGAATTTTATCCATTGAATTATTGGCAACTCGAAATGCTTCACACATTGAATTGATAACTTGATAAAGGGAAGCTTTGAAGGATTCTGGTGTTCGTAAAAACAAGAATTTTTCATCCTTTTCACCGCTTCGAAGTGATGGATCTTTAGTACAAGATGCAAGAACAGCAATTGTTTCAATAATGCAGCATGCTTCCGGTGCATGAAGAAGATTTTTTGCTGTTGATTCTGCTTGGGTACACTGTTCAATAATTAATTCAGAAATATGTTGCTTGTCTTTCTCTTTCAAAGCCCTAAAATTTTTTGTATAATGATTACAGTAACAAAAACTCACATTTTTAAGATAATTTTTTTCCGCCTTGTTGAAACAATGAAATTGTTTTTTTTAAAGAAAGTAGAAGAAATTTATACTACTTTGCATAGAAAAAATATTTCTTGATAATTTTAATCGTTTTTCACTGTGTGTTGAAAAAAAAACTAACACAAAAAAATGACAACAAATTTTGTGTTTGAATGTTGTTTACACTTTTAACACATTTTGAAAAAGTGTGTGGGTATGTCATTACAAGGTAGATTTTTTATCATAAAGTTTTTATTGTGTCCTTTTTCTTTAAACTTTTGTGTGTGTTACAAAACACTTAGTCATTAAAATAAACTAAGAGAGTTAATGATATAAAAAAATTTTGCACGTTTTTTTGTGTGTTTCGTCGTGATATTTTTATATATTTTTTATCTTGAAATGATACAAATGACAAGATACAAAAACATGGGCTCTTTAATCATTTTGCAACAAAGTGCTCCTAAATGTATTCAAATAAATTCAACGAAGTAAATCTTTGACCAAAAAATAATAGTCAAAAATTGATTTTTTATTGTGCATCAAATTCTTCATTATACGCACGGCAATTACAAATGAAATGAAAGTAAAAACCAAATACCTGCGAAATTTGTTTTATCTTTTTTTCTTCAAACATTTGTAAATTAAATGTTCAAATAATTCGTGAAACAAAAAAAACATTGATCGTTTTTCTTTTTTTCAGTTTCGATGAACTCTTTTTTTCTTTGAAGAAAAATAATGTAGTTCCGTCTTTGTACTTTATTTCTCCTAAAATATAAATTTTCAAACAAAGACGTTTGTTTATTATAATATTTCTGATTTGAAAAATACCATAGAGGTTGTTTTTGGCAAATTTTAAAAACAACTTTAAGTTAATATGATATTTAGTGCACAAGCCTAAATAAAGGTTGGCAAAAGTAGATAATCCAAGAGTTTGGAGAAAAACAATGGAATATTCTTTCCTTTACGCCCCCCCCCTCTTTTTTCTTCCAATTTTTTTCTAAGTTTTTGCTCCCAAAAATTTGACCAAGTCCAAAATTGAACTTGATCAACGTTTTGAGAACAAAAACTTGGAAAAAATTGGAAGAAAAAGGAGAGAAAATGACGACCGTTCATCAAGAAGAAAAAGGGGGGGGGGGCGTAAAGGAAAGAAGTGCCAAGAGCGAGAAGAAACAACTAAAATACAAACTACATTTGTCTTAAATTTGATGATTTTGAGAAAGACTTTTTTCATTTTAAATTTTTTGTACTTTTTTGAATATTTTATTCCATGCAACAAAAAACTATGAAAACGATTTTTATATCCTTCAAAGGAGAAACACGTTTGTATGATGATCTGAAGAATTACAACTAGTTTGAATAACTGCACTAATTATATTTTGTTGAGGTAAATGGTGCACTAATTGATAATTTTCAATCAGTTAATTTAACATTAAATGTGCTAATGACATGACGAAGTATTACATCTTTTTATGAATAACATTATTTCTTAAAAAAATCGTCGAAATAGTCAGAATACAAACTACATTCTTCGTTTTTTTGATGATTTTGAGAAAGAATTTATATGTTTTCAATGTTTTTTTCTACTTTTTTTGAATATTTAATTTTAAGCAATAAAAAAATATGAACATAAATTTTTTCTTAAAAGGTGATAAATATTAGTATGATGATCCGAAAAATGGTTAATAGATTGTGCAATATTTATAAGTATCAGTCGTTGTTGATGCAATACATTTTTTTATTTAAAATAGATAAATTTAACATTAAAATTTTGTTTACAATCAATGATTTGACATGGAACTGTAGTAAATTTTTAAAGAGAGCAGATTCCTTGAAAAACTCTTGGAAATAGTTAAAATACAAACTACATTTTTTCTTAGCTTTTGATGATTTTTGACAAAAAAAATTTTGTTTTATAGTTTTTATAATTTTTGAATATTTTATTTTAAGAATGCATAAAGCAATAAAAAACTATGAAAAAAACTTTAATCTTCTTAAAAAAAGATAAACATGATTCGATCAACATTTAATGGATTGCAGCAATAATTATATTTTTCTGGGGTAAATGGTGCACTAATTTATAATTTTTATTCAATTAATTTAGCATTAAACTTTTAATTACTACTAATGAAATGACTTAGTAGTGCATCTTTTTATAAATAACTGATTTCGATAATACAAACTACATTTTTCTTAGATTTTTAACAAAAATTTTTTGTTTCATAGTTTTTTATAATTTTTGAAAATTTTATTTTAAGATAAAATAAAGCAATAAAAAACTATGAAAAAAAATTTACACGGAAATCCTTTAATCTTTTGCCGCCGCTGTTCAAAGGCGTACCCCCTCCGAAATGAAAATGCCCACCCCGAAATTTTTCTCTCTCTCTACGGTCTTGGTCGGTGGAATAAAAAATTTAGACAGCAGCAAAGTTGATCAAAGCCACAAAACTAATAATGTATGTGGAAATATATGCTTTTTGGTTTACTGTAAAATTTAATTAAAACTTTTTAAAATTTATTATTTTATAATTGATATTTTTACAAATAACGGAACTAACCGTCGGGAAGTAAGTGTTACATGGAACTAAGTGTCGGGAACTAAGGGTCGCAGCGACACTTAGTTCCGGAACTAACTGTCCGGGAACTAAGTTTCGCGGAACTACGGATTATACTTGTTATGGAGATAACCTTATTGATTTTTCAAAAAATATTTAACTCTCTTTTTTCATAATTTTTTTACTTTTACCAATAAATTCTGTTATCATAAAATCCAGTTGTGCACAGTTCTTAAAAAAACTAACGAAAATGACTGTAACACTTTTTGTTTAAAAAGAGCTTCTTTCTTTGTGCCAAAAATTTTTGGCATTTTGCAACCCAAGGATAATTTCTTCTTCTTTTAAAAAAAATTGTTTGAACAATTTTCAGCGTCTTAGATTTTTGATTCATTTTTTTAATTTGTTGGTTTTCTTTTCAAACAGATATTCAAATTTATTCATTCTCTCTCATTCTCAAATATGGCTGTAAATGATCAATCTGATAACAATTTTACATTTCAAGAACCTCGTCCACAAAGATTTTCTCTTCCATTACCAATCATCAAATATTTAATTGATAATTCAACTCCAACAGTATGGAAAAAACTCATCAAAACATGCAAATATTTTTATTCCAAAAAATCAGTATATCCAATCTACCGTATCAAAGCTGTCAATGAATTTAAATGGAATGCAGATGGAGAAATTTTTGATCCAACAAAATTTATCCCAAAAATTTGGTTATATGATTCTGTTGTGATTCACACTTATCCCAAAAGTGGTAATCCTCGTCATTCATATTTTGATATTTGTTTTATTTCTACCTTGATTTCAATGATTACTGTCAATGATATTCGAAATATTGATATTTTTTATCACCACTTTTCATGGAAAAAATATAAATTTCTTACTTCATCTCCAAAATTAGAACGAATTCAACTTCTTGATTGTACTGTTAAATACTTCGATAAATCCATTGTTACTTTTGACGTGGCCATTTTTGGGGACAGATTTTTGGGGATCTGTTTTTTGGGAATTTATTTTTGGAGATCTAGTTTTGAGGACAGATTTTTGGAGACAGATTTTTGGGGACAAGAAATTTGGGGAAAGTTTTTTGGGGACCGCGTTTTAGGG
The DNA here is from genome assembly GCA_024447195.1 of Panagrolaimus sp. LJ2414. Taxonomy (NCBI): domain Eukaryota; kingdom Metazoa; phylum Nematoda; class Chromadorea; order Rhabditida; family Panagrolaimidae; genus Panagrolaimus; species Panagrolaimus sp. LJ2414. The sequence continues at coordinate 3,880,505 of JAMRXY010000023.1, forward strand.
ATCTGTTTTTTGGGGATAGGATATTTGGGGATTTGATTTTTGGGGACAGATTTTTAGGGACCTAATTTTGGGGATTTGATTTTTGGGGATCTAATTTTAAGGACCGATTTTTGGGGACAGAAATTTGAGGATCTGATTTTTGGGGACAGAAATTTGGGGATCTGATTTTTGGGGATTTGATTTTTGGGGACAGAAATTTGGGGAAAGATTTTTGGGGACAGAAGTTTGGGGACAAGAAATTTGGGGACAGAATTTTGGGAATTTGATTTTTGGGGACAGAAATTTGGGGACCGATTTTTGGGGACGGGACATTTGGGGACGAACCCCTAACATCAACCATCAACCCAAAAATTCCTTCCTTTTTCAAAAATTTTTCATTTTACCCTCCACGGGACTCGAACTTTTGCATTTTTGTGTTCCATTTTTTTACACTAACCACTCCGCCATACAGCCATGAAACAAAAAGCGGTGATTCTTTCTCTTGTCAAAAGGAATTTTTTTTGACGCGTTTAAATCTTTTATTTTTTTACTATTTTTTAAATAAAAAAATACAGATATTTGTAATTTTAGTGTTTTATTATTTTAATGCTTTACAAACTTACAAACATTCAAAAAAGTAAAAAAAAATAAAAGATTTAAACGCGTCAAAAAAAATTCCTTTTGACAAGAGAAAGAATCACCGCTTTTTGTTTCATGGCTGTATGGCGGAGTGGTTAGTGTAAAAAAATGGAACACACAAATGCAAAAGTTCGAGTCCCGTGGAGGGTAAAATGAAAAATTTTTGAAAAAGGAAGGAATTTTTGGGTTGATGGTTGATGTTAGGGGTTCGTCCCCAAATGTCCCGTCCCCAAAAATCGGTCCCCAAATTTCTGTCCCCAAAAATCAAATTCCCAAAATTCTGTCCCCAAATTTCTGTCCCCAAAAATCAATCCCCAAAAATCAATTCCCCAATATTAGATCCCCAAAAATCTGTCCTTAAAAATCAAATCCCCAAATGTCTCGTCCCCAAAAAACACATCCCCAAAATGCTGTCCCCAAAATTCCGTCCCTAAATTTCTTGTCCCCAAAATGCTGTCCCCAAAAATCTGTCCCCAAATTTCTGTCCCCAAAAATCAAATCCCCAAAAATCAGATCCCCAAATCTCTGTCCCCAAAAATCAAATCCCCAAAAATCAGATCCTCAAATTTCTGTCCCCAAAAATCGATCCCCAAAATGCTGTCCCCAAAAATCATATCCCCAAAATTAGATCCCCAAAAATAAATCCCCAAAAAACAGATCCCCAAAAATCTGTCCCCAAAAATGGCCACGTCTTACTTTTGATAAACTTCTTGAAAATCTTTCATCTTTAAAATATTTTAAAATGTAAGTTTTCTTTAATGAGTATTTATTGATAATCATCTGTTTTTAGTATTTCTCCTGGTAATTCTCATATGTTTAAACCAGATACAATCAAGAAAATGGCACCAATTTTATCAAATTTCAAAACAGAACCATTCATTTCATTCCAAGATCTTCCACAAACTTGCAACTTTCCTGAATTTATTGATTTAGTTATGGTAAGTTGACAAATATTTTATCTTTAAAAGCTGCTTTTAATTTTTTTAGAAGAATGAAACCGTGAATGTTGATGTTTCTTTTTCGTCTTTTTCATATACATTTTGTGGCGGAAATGAAAAATGTAAAAATTTGATGAATACAATTTTGGCAAATCCTCCGAAAAGAATTCCATGCCTCGAACTTCCACCAAATTATCTTCCTGAATATAGAGAATATCAGAAATTGTATAAAGCAAGAAATGATTAATTTTTTGTACAAATCTTTTTTTTGATTGTTGTTTTTTGTTTTCAAATAAATTTATTGTTTTTGAATTACCTTTTTTAAATGATTTTATTTAGACAAAACTTTAAAGATTTTTCTGTTAAAAGAGGAGACCCATTGTAAATAAATTTTCTTCCCTTTCATTCATTGGAGGTCTCGACACGAAAATTTCAAGAACTCCGAATCGAAGAATTCTGATGATATTATCTTCCATAATTATTTTTTCTGATTCCAAAATGGTTTGAACTTTTAAAAATGGTTGGATAGAAGCTGAGTTTCAACTTTTTTGTATTAATTCTCGAAAATTCATGGATTTGATTAGAACGACTTAATAAAGGCACAAAACGCGTTTTTCTATAACAAAATGCAAATTTTAACATTGCACCAGATATATTTTTTCACTAGCTAAAAATGTTTTCAATTTTTTCCATTTACAATTATTTAAGTTTAAAATGTTTTAATTCGACGGTAAAAAATCAGTACAAGATCTATGTCAAATGAACGAATTCTGTATTGATATTTAGAAAAAAGTTTAAATTTTAATTTTTAAATTTTAAAAAAAGAACACAGGGAACGCCAACGCTCCGGGTGCGGCTTTAACCATTCTGTTAACGGTCCAGATTTTTACGAGCGTTTAGAGATGCACCCGGAGCGCTCTTTCGTTGCGAGACCATTTTTGCTTCGACAAAAAAGAAAAGAGAGATTTTCGTTTTTTTTTCGTATTTTTTTTATCATCTCTGACTGTTAATCAGCGATAATCCAAAAATTAATATTCTAATAGAATTAGAATATGCAAATTACACAAACAAGCAAAAAAGGGAAAAGGGGTACAAATAAAAACGCGACACGAAAGGGAAAACGCGAATGGGTAAAACCCAAAAAAAACATGCTGCGATCGGAAAAATATAAAAAAAGAAAAGAGAGAGTTCCCACACGGTGAAAGGCGGCGACAGACAACGAAAGAGAGACTCTTTTTTCATGCGATAATTTGCTTTTCTTTTGTAAAACATAATGCAAATTAATTATAATATTATTTTATAAATGTTATACGAAGTAATATTTTTGGTTGGTAAAAAATATTACAAAACGAATACGGTAACACAATAATAATTAATAATTTGGAAAAATTAGAGTAAAATTGTATCATTTTTTGTTAATTAATCATAGCTTGCATTAAATAATTATTTAAAAAACATTTTTATTAAACATCAAATTTATGTCTTATTATAACGTTCACTAACATCAAATAACAATTTCTTATCTCTAAATTCTTCATACAAAAGAAAAGCTAAAACATCTTTTAAGGAAAGCAAAATAAATTCTTCTTTTTCGCTTTCAATATTAAAAACTAAAGATTGGTACTTTGATAAAATTGATGCAATTGGCTTTAAACTATCTTCAAATAAATTGGTATCAACTGGGTTAGAATAATTTAACATTTTACAGAGCAAAAATTTTTGTCCTTCTCGTTCAATTCCTACAATTACACTATAACATTCACCTTTTCCTGCACAGTTAGCTTTGCAATAAGAGATTTCTCCCTTCTTAGGATTGAACTTAAAGCTTAACCCATTACGATAAACAGAATGAAATGTTTGATCATTTTCAAGCATTAATGGTAGAAGTTCATCAGCAAAGATATGAGACTGAGACATAAGCGGCTTGCTTTTGCTTCCATAAATGGATTTGTATGTTTCAGAAGGCAAACCACATCTTTTAGTCATATCTTCTGTATGTTGTTCTGCAACAGTTTTTAAAAGATGCCTGAAAATAAAATTTTTTATGGATGTTTTTCAAACAGAAGTTTAAAACCTTGGAACCAAGCTTCGATCAAATCCACTTGTAATATATGGAGAAATATCACATTTAAGAATCCTATTTCCATATTCAAATGTTGTGGCACTAAAATCAGCAGGAGTACCATGCTCTTGAAGTTCTGTGGCACCATGAGAGAAAAATCGCTGAAATTGGACAATTGTGCCATAATGAAAAATGATTACAAACGTACATGAGATTTGATCGTTTTAAACAAACTTCCAAAATTATCCTCAAAAGCTTTTCCCAAAAGTTCAAAAGTTGGTGCAATTTCTTCACAAATTTGAACATTAAGATGTTTCGAATACAATAATCTACATAAAAGCCAAAAAAGGAAAGAGCATTGAATTTTGATATCTCCAACTGCAGTAGTTGTTAATAAAGGAATTGCGACAGTAAAATACATTCTCATTTGATGACCATTCAATGTTTTTAAACTTTTTGAGTAAGCTAAAGCATTACTTCCATGTTTCAGCAATGATCGATGGACTGCATGTTGAACTTCTTGCATTACTTTGTAATTATTTTGAAGATAATAAATTAATTTTTTACAAAGTCCCTCATCCAAGACATGAAGACCATCGAGGCGATAAGTTGAAGGTGGAGCAATCTTGCCAAAAGCAGTGGGAGCTGCTGGAAGGCCGATTCCATAATCGGTTTCTCGAAGTTCTCCAGAAGATAACGGCCATCTTTGGGCATTATCACCTCGTTCAGGAAAAATTGTACATGTTGTACAAGCATATCCATATGAATTATGACTAGCAAGCCCCCAAACAATCTTGGCTTCCTGAAACTCATAAGTTATGTATAAGATTTGTCTACAGTAATCCTACAATTTGATCGATAACAGTATCAGTAATAACTGCTTTTACAACAATCGTGGTTCCATCTTTGCAGAGATATGGAATTCCATTTCGAAGCTTTTGGAGTTCTTCATATAATGATCCCAAAGCAGCATTCCAAATATATTCTTCAGGAGATTTAACACCATGAATGATAGCTGGAAGTAACATATTACACATAGCTGATCTCTTTGCTGCACATAAATTTTTAATCAAAAGAAAAACAGGATGAAAGGGCTTTCTAAAGTCAAAGTTATATTTGGCAAAATGTTTAAATTTTACCGTGAATTGGCCTTTGGCATGACGCCATCGGTATTAATAATAAGATACAAAATTAGCTCATCAATTTTTTCTCTAATTTTAACATAATCTAATAAATCTCCACGTTTATCAGTTTGTTGCCTATAACGTATATCATTTGAAAATAATTTTAAAAATCAATTTCGGAATTACCTTTCTTGCAATAACTCTTCTTCATTTCTCCGAATAAAATTCAGTAGTTGTGGAATAATTAAAGCTGTACTGATCAAAGCTCTCTTAGATCTATCAGAACCACATTTGCACTTTTTAACCATGTTTGCTACAGTACCTTTACAATCAGTACAAAAGATTTGTTCTTTTACATGAAAGGGGGTAAGCCAAATTTTTTTTTGAAGTTTAACGTCAGATGTTGTAACTAGAAACTGTTCACCAACAAAAGCTTTAAACAATTCTCGGAGCCTATCAATTCCGGCATCTGTGAGATTCTCTTTGATGGCATATGTAGTAATTAAAATTAATTGCCATTCTTTGTCTGAAACAGATTGCAATTAATGAAACAGTTTGCGTAAAATTTTAAATATTTTTACCAGTAACATCTCCTTGTTGCATTAATTGTTTTAAATTATCAGTATTAAAATCTTCATTTTCATATGTATCCGGAATATCAAAATCATTATGTGGTATTTCATAATCGCCGAAATTATAAAGAAGAGGTTCACGATGGAGATTAGCAAAACTTGTTGCAACTTCGGGATTATAATCCCATTGATCTCGTCTTCGATATTGCTTTGGAGTAATATATTGGCCTCCATAAGAAAGATTCTGTAAGATGTTGTGTTTTTGATTTAAATGTGTAAGTTTTCCCCTCCCAAGCTTCCAAAATCGCCTCTCCCCTCGGACAGTTCAACGGAATCTCGATATACTGTATAAAAAAAAAGTTTATAATTCATACTACAAAAAAATTTTTAGAAACATTTAAACATGTTAAAAAGCATATTCACTATTTTCATCAAAACTTTCACCACCACCATTATTTCCTTCAAAATTATCCCCGCCACCATTATTTCCTTCAAAACTTTCACCACCACCATTATTTCCTTCAAAATTATCCCCGCCACCATTATTTCCTTCACAATTAACACCGTCACCATTATTTCCTTCAAAATTATCCGGCATAACAACATATTCTTGTTCATTGTCGTAAACATATTCCCCATATGCCACAGTTTTCTTTGCTCCAGCTCTAAGTCGTTTACTAAAGATATTTGAATAAAAAAAGCTATAAAATGAGAAGTTATATTACGCTTTATCATTAATACCATTGGCAATTTTATTTTGACAAAGTTGAAAATAACTCATATCAGTTGATGTACATGTAAGTAACTTATCAATCAAATCATCGAATAAACTTGTGGGAATCATAATATTTCCTCTGGCACAACTGCTACTGGAATAACTTGCCAAAGAATTTAATGGGGGCGGAAAAGTTTTAATAATCTAAAAAATGTGGCAACAATGATTTTAACTGAATAATTATTAAAATTTTACCATTTCGAATGAACGAATAGCAATAAGCTTAACCACTTCTTCAATGAACTTGCCATAAAAATCTGATTGAATATAATCTTTAAACACTATTCGATAAAGCTTCTGTTCATATTTGATATCGAAGGTAGATGTTTGTAAAGTTGGTGTAGGAACAAATCTTATATTCTAAAAAATATTGTGTATCAAAAGGAGATATCGGTTATGATAAATTTTACCGAGCAAGATTTTTGTCGTTTATTTTTCATAAAATCTTCCAATGTTTGAAGTTTTTCTTTGGTATCTTTTAATTCATCAGTTAAGACTGAAAATTTGGCTTCAAGATTGGTTACGGTTGTTCGCAATGTTGAATTTTCAGCCAGAACTTTTTTCATATCTTTTTTCATTACAGCAAATTCCCGTAAAAGCTGTAAAGGTATTAACTTATTTATTTTTGGTTAATAATTTAACACCATACTTCATGAGATGAAGCTAATGGCTCAGTTTCTTCTTCTTCTTCTTCAAGGGTTACTGTATCATTAACAGTTTCTGCAACTTTTTGCTGTCGTTTACGAGGAATTTTGGGAGTATTTTGTGAAGAACCGAGTGAATCAGTTGCTGCTGATTGTGGTGGAAGTTCTGGCAGTCGGGAATTCGGTTGTGGAGGTTTTGGCATTCGATTTTTTGGCGTTGAAAGCCTTGGCGTTGATGAAGATAATAATTCTCCTCGCGGCGGTACAACAGAAACTTGCCGTTGCTGTATTAAAAAAGGATTTTGGGGCTGCGGTCGATAACCGACAGGCATAACGACATTATATCGAGGCCGTTGAACTGTCATTCGAGGACGTTTAGGCTAAACCATTGTTAGCATTTGTTATTTTATCACCTATTCCATAATAAAAAAATGCAACTAACCCTGGATAAATCAAAAAAATTTCCCAATTGTCGTTGTGGTTGTTGCTGTAGAAGAGTTGAAGGTATTCGAGATAAAACTACAGGTGGTTGTTGAACAGAAAGACTATTTTGTTGTGGATTTTGTTGAACCATTGGTGGACCACTATCTGGTGCAGCCAATTGATTAGGGTTACATAATTGCTGGGAAGCTGTAAAATTCATAATGGCAGGATCACTTTTATCACCTGTTTGCTGCCTTGGAAATTCAAATGAATTCTGTAAATTCTCAATTTAAAAATGATTTAATATTTTTTACAACAAATTACTTGAATAGTTGTTGTTGAACTGATTGATTCCCGCTTTTTACTCAAGCTATTCGATTTTTCTTTCCCATTTAACATTTCATTTTCCCCCAATGATACAGTATCACCATCATTAATGGAATTTTCATATGCAGCGATATGAAGGGAAAGGGTGCTATTATTCTTTTTATTTGCAGATTTATCATCATTCTTCCACTTCTTTTTTGAGGTTTCTTCTTCATTTCTGTATCCATTTGAAGATGATTTATTCCAAATTGATTGAATTTTTCCCTTTTCCGGTTTCTCAACAAATACATCTGAATTTTTAAATATTGTTACAGTCCTTTATTTTTTAAATGCTGCTTTCTTAGAATGTGCCTTTTCAACTTGTTAAAACGATGTTACTATACTGATTACATTGATAATATTCAAGGAGGACTGTAACAATTATTTACCAATATTTTTGCTATTTGTGCATGATTTGCTACGTGATTGAACAACTGATACATCCAAACATTTTTGATTTTGATTTAAACTGAGATTAAAATTTGAATATTGCTGGCTTTTTTGATAAGATTTTCCATTATTCAAATTCAGCACCTCATTTTTCGTTGTCATCTATAATTTATTTTTATATTTACTTTTATTACGCTCATTTTTTAAAACAATTTTGTTAATGTTTGTTTACAAGTATACAAAATTCATAGCATTATACAATTAAATAAGATTAATAAAAAAAGTTTACAACTTTTGTAATTTTTTGAATTAAAAAATGCATTGTAAAAAATGGATTAATTTTAATATGTCTGCTTTGTCTCTGAAAAATCGAAAAAAGCTAAAGAATTTTTAAATTTGCCGCGCGACTTTTAGGAGCGCTCCTAGTATTTGGCCAAAAGTGCGTCTTTAGAGCGGTTAAAGCCGCACCCGGAGTAGACGCTTTTCCTGTGAAGCTATTTTTGAAGTCATTTTTCATCTCTTTATGGGAAAAATCTTTCTATTTTTAAAGGACTCGCAGAAACAAAATTGTCTTTGCACGAAAGTTTAAAAGAACAATACGGTCTCGGTGATGCTTCTTGCTTTTCCGCCTGCATCCGTTTCCTTTCTGCTTGTTCTTTTTTGACATTACTCTTTGATTAATTATTGTTGTTAATTTACCTTTTTTAGCAATAAATATTTAATAATTTATTCAACACCTTTTTTTAGCGTTTAAAGTTTAAAGTTTAGTTTAAACTAACAAAATTGTTAAGAGATTGCTTTTTTAAGTCTTTAATTTCCTGAATTTTATTCGTTTGTTGCTTGATCTCCTTTAAGGAAAATAAACATGATTTGAGCAATTTTAAATGACTTAAAATAAATAACTGATTTCGATAAAAACAAACTCGTGGGAATAACTAAAATACAAACTACATTCTTTGTTTTTTTGATGATTTTGAGAAATGAGAAACAACTTTTTTAATTTTTTTTTTACTTTTTTGAATATTTTATTTTAAGCAACATAAAACTATGAAAGATAATTTAATCTTCAAAGAAGATAAACATTTGTATGGTGATCAGAGCAATGGTTAATAGATCGCGCCAATAATTATAAAGAGTTCTCGAAATTATTACAAATCATTTTTTAAATATAAAATGAATAAATTTGACATTAAAACTTTGTTTGAAATGAAAGAAATTACGTGTAACTGCATCGTTTTATTTCTAGAAAAACTCGTGGAAATAGCTGAAATACAAACTACATTCTTCGTATTTTTTGATGATTTTGAGTAAAATCTTTTGTTTTCATTGTTTTTTATATTTTTGAATATTTTATTTTTAGATTAAGCAAGCAATTAAAAACTATGCAAAAAAAATTGTCTGTAAATAAGATTGACATTAAAATGATGATGGGACATTGTTTTAATAAAAACAGAGCTTTTTTTAATTAAAATGTGTTGTTGTTATTTTACATTAAACTCGTAATAATGTTACTTTAAATTGCGGCATTTTTTGGATAACAGGATCTTTCGATTTTTAAAAAAGCCCTTGAATGAATTTTGTTTCATATGTTTTTAGCTGCAATTGAATATTCTTTGACACCAATTGTAAAAAATAATCGTGTTTAAACAAACTGTGTTGACATGTTGATTTATAACCTGGCTAGCCATCTGGCCCTCTCTGTCCCCATAAAAGTACTTTTACATTTACTATCCAAATATGTTTCATTTTTAATGCCATAAAATTTGAGATACCTGGAAAAGCAAAAGAAAGCATTAATTATTATGCCAAAAAGCTGCTTTTTAAATTTGAAAAAAATGGTCACTATAAAGAAAGCAACAAATTATAGCCCTTGACCTTTACCTTTGATGTATTTTCGATACTTTAATTATTATAATTCATTTTTTACCACATGCTTACATTTTTTTATTATTAAATATTACCTAAAATCATATTATTTTGTTGAAATTTAATTTAAAGTTATGGCACATTTTTTTGTTATTATGTTACAGTATAAGTACATTGCATTGAAATAAAACTTGTATAGCTTTAAAATGGCATCTGTTGAAGTAGTTTCATTATATTGCCTAATTTACATAATTCCAGGCTGTATTTTTTATTTACTTTTTGCCTTTCATTTATTTACAAAAAACAATAATGAACTAAAATCTCGATTTTTTATAATTTTGCGAGTTTTGGCAATCGTAGATTTGGCAACACTTTTATTTTCGAGTGTTTCTTTGAGATTGGGATATCTGCTATCTCAAATCCCTTATTTTCAACCCCCAGGGCAATATAATGTTGTCGCAACTATTTTTTCTTTTGGTACAGTATTTTTTGGAAGTGTTCAAGCATCGATTCATGTAATTTTGGCATTTAATCGATTCACGGCTATTCTTATCCCACATGAATATACAACTTTGTGGAATGGAAAATATTTTTATGGAATTATTTTTATTGCTTTTTTAATTCCGGGAATCATGTTTTCTTGGATGCTGTATTTTGGTGGACAAGTCCTTTTTAGTCCTGTTTTTAGCGCATATGTAATTGATGGGCTTAGAACTTCAATTCCATGGGTATGCATTTAATAAAGGTCACATGTTTGATATTATTGTATTTAAATATGTGCTTTTTACATATCCTAAATTGCCTAACAAGGGCCACTATCAACATGTCCTGTCTCTTTTGCAACAAGATCTATCCCATTATATAGCCCAAGGGCATTTATGCATAACCCCAAAATATGTCCGTTTAATGGCCTTCCTTTATGCAAATTTATGATAATGTTGTTTGAAAAATGTGCGTGAAACAGGTGTTTTTGAAAAATCGTCGACCTGAGGGTCTTGGATTTTTCTAACTTTTTTCCAAAAATTTGCATAATAAAAGGACATTCACGGGAGATTTTTGGAATTATGCATAACTGCCCTAGGGCTATTTAATGGGACAGATCTCGTTCAAAAAGCGGAGGGACATGTTGATAGTGTTCCTTGTTAGGCAATACAAGATATGCAAATTTTACAAACTTTAAAAACAGTTTTAACAAACTTTTACACTTTTTTAATCCAAAAATCACAACATTTTTCATTTTTTTCAGCTTCGAAAACCATATGTTCATATAATTATTCTTGCTTCAACTTGTGTTTTGGCATTTGCATTTGATTTTATTACATTTGTAGCCCTTAAAAAAGGACATTTAATGAAATCGAATTCAACCAAATACAAACAAGAATTTCGACTTTTAACTGTTTCAATCGCATTTTTAATTGTGCATTTTATTTCTCTTGCTTGTGCAGTAAGTTATTTTCAACATTTTAAATTTGCATAGCATCATTTCAGGAATGCGGTATCGACTGATACCGTAATCTTGAAATAATGCATCTTGAAGTTTAATCAAACATTAAATAATCTTCTAATGAGTAATTTGTCCTAGTTTAGGTCTACTCATTTGCATTTCCGATGAAAGACGGCATTCTTTTATTAATTTTTCTCCAAGTAACAACTGACATACAATCTCTAATTTCACCATTTTGTGTTCTGCTAGTTGATAAAAAACTTCGACGTGCATTCTTATGTCATAACTCAAAGGCTACTGTAGTCTCACAATTTATGACACGTCCATCATTTAGATAAAAATGTAAATTTTATTCATTTGTTAAAAAGAATTCTTTTGTCAATACTAAAATTGAACATAGCTTTGTTTGAACTGTTGAAAGAAAGATGATTCCAAAAAAAATTTTCTAGTTAATGCCCTATAATACCCATGAGAGTTTGTGCACAAGTTTGTTCACTAAATAAACATAAGCCCTAAAAAATGGCAATATATTTTATTATTTGTCTTTCTTAGAAAATGCTTAAATATTCAAATCGTTTTTTTTTTAAAAATACAATTCACTTTGTCACTTTTTAATGATATATGAGGGAATGACAAAACTACAAAAATCGTAATCATAACTCTTGACTTAAATTTTGTGGGCTAAATTGGTGATGCAACAATTTAGTGTTCTTTTTTGTGCAAAAATAATCATAAAAACAGTTGGTTCGTTAACTGATTACACTTGATCTGTCTTTTGTTGACGCGGTTGTTGAAAAAAAATTGAAAAAAACCCAGGTACAAGGCACAATAAACCGCCGAACAATCACTAACGAAATGCTTGAAAAATCCGTTTGATCTTTTAACATTATTATTGTCTTGGCAGGTATCATGATATAATCACATACTTTGCTTTTTGTGCATGCATTAAATAAACCTAAACATAACACTCTTTATAATCAGAGTTCTTCCATTTGGCATTCTTTAAAAAATATACTAAATATTCAAATAATTTTTATATGCTTTTTAGTTTTTTTCAGTTGCATTTTTTTTGTTAATCAAATTTTGTTTGTTGGAAGAACAAAACTACAAAATTTATAGTATTTGTTAGTCTTAAAAAAAATTTCCTGACTAAAAAATAATGACGAGTTTTTTGTGTTCAACGACAGTCACGAAAAATTTTTTTAGCAAAACATTTCTTCTAATAATTAAAAACATACAATCTCTAATTTCACCGTTTTGTGTTCTGCTAGTAGATAGAAAACTTCGACTTGTATTTTTATGTCATAATTCAAAGGCTACAATTTACGACACGTCCATCTTTTAGATAAAAATGTAAACAAGATTATTTTGGAATAATGTAAAATTTTATATTAATTTGCATAAACATGTTCTATATTGCAAACATTACCCATTGATTTTGATGAGTACTACAATAGAAAAAAACTTTTTTTTAAAACTGTGACAATCATACTGCCAATTTCTTTTTCTGATTATTGTCCTGATGTTACCCCATTTGAGTTTCTTTTAAACTTTGTTTTATGTGGAAGCTTTTAATCTTCCTAAAAATGCCTCATTAAAAGCAAGTCTATACCATTTGGTTTTATTACCCGAACTAGCAAAATTTTAAAATAATGGCGGAAGAAGTGACTTTTAATGCATAATAATGGCGGAAGAATGACTTAAAAATGAGTTATTTTTCCACCATTTTTAACTCATTTTTAGCTCATTTTTAACTCATTTTTTCAACACTTGGCGTTTTCTGACTTAATCTTTTTTGCAAAAAACATTATTCAAAGTTATTTTTGCGGCGTTTTAACTATTTTTTTTGTTACTGATATTAATTTTTTATGTTATTCTATTTTAAGAAATACGCATTTTTTGTAGTAAGATAAATATTATTTTATTTTTTCATTAGGCATGATATATATTAAAATATAGCAATGATCCAAATATGTTGTTTGTCGAAGTTGTTGAGAGGCATATGCTATAAAAGTGGTAATAATTAGATAAAGATAAGTGTTGAGAAAGTAAAACTAACAATAAATTAAAATGAATTTTGAGCATTGAAATAAGGATTCATTTTTTCTGAATTTAAAAATCCTTTTCCTGATGTTTTGTAATTTTGAACTTTGACATTAAATTTTTCTCGTAAATTTTCAATCCATTGAGTTTGAACTGAGCTTTTTAATACACAGCCCCCGAAATACAATGCATAGAATTTAAAAGCTTGTTGAAATTGTTCATTTAAAGTTCTTTTGTGCTGTGAAGGTCGAGATCTTCTTAAATGTAAAGTCATCGGAGGTAAGAATGAAATACTAAAAGCTGCTTCATTAATCAAAAATCCAGTCAATACAGTAACGAATTGCCCATATTTTCCAGTTTGGCATAAATCAAGTAATAAAGGTTCTGCAACTTCGATTAATCTATCACGTTCACCATTCTGCCAAAGTTCAGGAAAACTTCCTAATCCTTGACGATAAATTCTTAAAAGATTATTGAATTCAAGTTTACTAATATCCATAACATTATGTTCAACTCCATCAATTTCAACGATAGCCGCCTCTACTACCATTGCATCCGGTTCTCTGCTATTCTTTTTTCCTTTCAAAGCAGTCATTTCTTTCTAAAGCAGTGTTAAAGTATTGGGTATTACAATAAGTTTTTCCCTTATTTGACTGACTGGCATTTTTAATTTACAGAACAACCTATATTGCAAATTTTCACAGTGAACTGCACGAAATGGGTTTTTTAGAATGGAATTTGAATTTTCATGGAATTTAAAGATATTTTTGCCCCGAGTTTCGAAGTTTTTATTAATTTGATGTGGGGGTAGTCCGGGTACTGTTTTTTTGAATTATAGGGTTTTCAAATTTTTTGGGAGTATTTGAAGTTTTTGTATAATTTTCAAAATTGGATTTTTGTTGCTCAAAGTTTTGTAAAAAGCATTTTGTAATTTTTAAATTGACTTAAAAATGTTGTTAAAGGTTATTAATTTTTTAAAACCTCTACGAGTCAAACATTGGACAATATTTTTTGAATAACCCAACAGTTCAATTAAGCTTTTTACAACACTTACCTTTGTATGTCGTAACTCGGATTCTACCTTTTCTATTCTTCCTGTTAATGCAATAACAGTTCCAGATAATTCATCAACTTTATCAATTAGTATTTCACAAACTCGTTCGACTGAAATTGGAGATGATGAAAGTTCGGCTTCAGCTTTTCGTTTCTTCGAAATAACATTTGAAAGTTGTTCAGTTTCATCCATTGCAGCTGTTTCGTTACGAATTCGTTGATCAAGGAAATCTTGAGTGCCGCTAACAACGAATTTACATAAGCCAACATTTGGAACAGTATAATCAGCACCCGGTTGTAATTCCCAAAACTGATCTTCAGGTAAATCCAAATCAAAGATATCAACGCAGATAAAAGAGTTATCGGCCATTCTGAACAAACAAACATTTTCTTTGAATGATTGACTACTTTGCTCAATCATTTTTGATGATTGATTTGGTTTCAATAATTTTTGTGATGCTTTAAATTTCATCAATTCTGAATGAATAACTTTGTCATCTTTTTGTTGTCTTGGAAATTCAAATGGATTTTTTAAAAAACAGTGTGCAATACTCATTCTTGGGGTTCAAAAATATGAAGACGCTCCTTCACAACACAATTTCGAAAAAAAATTTCATGTTAATTGTCTTAGCTCTCCTTTAAATGAGTATTGCTTTGCTATTTTTGAATCTTACTTCTTTAAGACTATTTGTAATTTGTTTTGCACATGTAATGAAATTAGCATTCTTCATCATTGTCTCACCAGATTCTGAACCAAATTCAATATAATTTTCATATGCTGCAATATGAAGGGAAAGGGTGCTAGCATTTTTGTTATTCTTTTCAGAAGTTTCATCTTGCCTTTTCCAACGTTTTCTATCTTTTTCAACCTTTGAATCACAAATATCCAAGACTTTTGATTTTGAATGATTATAATTTCTTAACGAACAATTATTTCGTTTTCGATAATCATTTTCATTTTGATCTGATGCTTTGGCAGAAGCTGCAGTCTCCAAAGATTATTGTCTACTGTATTTTGTCTCAGGCATCTTTGACTTTTAACCGTTTTGCTGTGTATAATAACAGCAAAACGATTTTTATGTTAAAAGAGATCTATCAGTAGCAGCCGTTGTTTTATTTGGAAATTGACAAGGATAAAAAAACTATTTTGAGTTATTACAATGGGAACCGAGAATATCAATCTAAGTCACTTTGGGAATTAAATTGCTAATGTTAGATCTTCTTTAACAAAAAAAATTTCGAGACTACAGCTAAATTTTTTGTTACCGTAATCATTTGTTTTTGTTGTTCTGCTTTCATTTAAAATGCTTTTTGATCGAACTTGATTCTTTTGTGGACATATATGATTGGCATTCAAGTTGAAATTACTGTATTGAGAATCATGATTTGAAGAAGATGATGATTTATTTCCAGGAGATAAACAACCTTCTTTAGTTGTCATCCTTTAAAGTCACTAACTTATTTTACATTTTTAATTTAAAATATAAAAAATTAAGGGCAAGGAACAAATAAATTACGGTAGTTTAAAAACAAAAAAGGCTTTACAAAAAATGTAGGGAAATTGCCAAAGAGTAATCTTTTAAAAAATTGATTTTCAGGGCAATGCAAGATAGGGGAATTAACATCTAGTTTTTACATTTTTATTCTTAATAACCACAATAACTTTCCAGACGAAAAAAGAATGGGACACAGCAACACCAAATTTGTCAATCTCAAAAAAACACTCAAATATTTTTTTCGATCTTTCCAGTTTGTCACTTTTGCAAGTAACCAAAATTTAAATGAACTGAAATTTTTTATATCAAAAGTGATGAAACATTTCGTTATTCTCTAGTCATCCATTAGACAACAAAAAAGAAGCAACATCCAAAAAGTTTCTTTGTTCTAAATTTTTTTTCTCACGCTTTTTGCAATTTTTTGCACCAAAAAGGACTAATTTTTTGCATTTCAATGTAACAAGCGATTAATTAAGTTTTCTTTCACTTTTTTAAATAACAAAAATTAAGAAACACCCTTTCATTAAAAATTTTCTTGTTTTTAATTACCGTGATTTTGTAAATGGAATGAAAAACATTTTTCGTTTCCTTTCTTATATCAAAATTTTGTAAAAAATTACAACATTATAAAAATTTGGAAGACGCAGTTTATGATTAGAAAAATTGGCAATATTGTTCATACAAATAATATTGATAATCGATAAAAAGAATTCTAAAAATACAAAGAAAAGAAAGTATATTGATTTTGACGAAAGTTTTTATTGCATAGATTTTTTTGTTGACTTTTTACTTTTGCCCCTTAAGCTATACTTTATTACCTTCCACTCAAATTGATTTAAAAAATTGTTGATGAGTTTATTTTTTTATTTTTTATATTTTATTTGCTACAAATTTTTAAAATGTCTTTACGGAATAAGAGTGACCAATTTGCACAAAAGCAAAAACGTCCCCTCATCGCTGATGATACTGCGGATGGCAGAACGAATGATAATGATTCACGGAAAAAGCTCAAAGTTGAAACGAATGATGTATTTGGAAATAAACTTTTAAATATTCAAATAATTTTCATATCAAATTTTCAATTTTTATTTTCAATGAAAAATTGTTTGATGTAATAAAAAAACTACGAATTTTATAGTATCGCGTCTTGCTTATAATTTTACAGACTAATAAATAATTATGTGTTTTTTTGTGTGTAATGAAAGTCACGAAAAAAATGTTAGAAATTATCTACAAAGTTTTATTCAAACATAACACAAAAAAGAAGCAAATTTTTGAAAACGTCAGAATTAAATATTGTTTAAGGGATAACCTTGAAATTTACAATTTGTATTTTTCGTTTGGTTTATTGGTAAAAGTGATTTTGATATATTTCTGAGATTGGCCAGATACAGGTGTGAAAAAATCAGATAACTTTTCTTCGACCATTTTATCCATCATTTAGATAAAAATGTAAATTATATTCATTTGTAAAAAATATATTATTTTGTTAATATTAAAATAGATTTTTTAAATTTGTCGAAAAAAAGACAACTCCAATAACATTTTCTAATTATTGCCCCCGTAATTCTCCATGAGAGTTTCTGTACAACTTTGTTTTCTAACTAAACTTGAGTCCTTAAAAATGACAATAAATTATTATTTTTTTTTAGAAAATGTTTAAAATATTCAAATTATTTTTTAAATGACTAAAACTTAATTTATCAATTTTTTAATGATATGATAGAATGACAAAACTACGAAAGCTGTATTCGTGAGTCTTGATTTAAATTTTGCGTGCTAAATTGGTGATGCATTAATTTAGTGTTCTTTTTTGTGCAAAAATAATCTTAAAAACAGTTTGTGCCACTGTAAATGACGTTGTAAAGTATTGACAAATTCAAGGAATGTTTTCTTTTCTTTTCTTTGCAATGTATATTTATATTGCAAATATGCGGCGAATAATATGCATAAAGGAATAATAATCGTTTCGTAATCATTGCCCCATTCTGAGCCGTGTGAATTTCTTTAAAAGTTTGCTTTTCGTTCAAGCTTCAACTCAACCTAAACATAACTACTTTTTATCATGGTCATGTCATTTGACATTCTGTAAAAAATATTAAATATTCAAATAATTTTTATATATCAGTTTTTCAATTGTGATTTTAATCAAATATTGTTTGATGGAAGTACAAAATTACAAAATTTATAGTGTTTGTTAGTCTTGAACAAAATGATTTTGCTGACTAAAAAATAACGTGTTGTTGTGTAATAAAAAATAGTTAGAAATAATCAACAAACTTTTATTCATGAGCAACAAAAAAATAAGAAGCATAATTTAAAAAAATTTAATAATCAAATATTTTTTAATGCAAAATCTTGAAAGTTACATTTGTTTTGTGCATTTGGTTTATTTTTGAAGGTAATTCTGATATATTGTTGAGATAGACCAGATACAGGGGTGAAAAAATCAGATAACTTCTCTTCCACCGTTTTATCCAAAAATTCTTGCCATTTTAGGTCAAAATTATAAGCAAAATGTTTGTTAGATTTTTTCTAAAAACATTATCACTTTATTTTTGGGAAGACAAAAAATTAGATTAACTATTAATTAGATTAATTTTAAACATCTTTAAAAAGCTTACCTTGATTAAATCAGCTAAACACTTGACATTAAAGTCCAAGTTAGGAATCGTTAAATATAAATACTTAAAATTATCATCATTACTGAACCGAAGCAAATCAGATGCCCAAGAATTTCCAAGTTCAACATTTGTTTTTGAAATATTTAAAATTTCAAGTTTTGGGGCTTTTTCCAGAATTTCAACAAAAGTTATTTTTGAACAAAATTTTACATATTCACATTTTAGGATTCGCGTTTTACTGGAAATAAGATGCAATAATTCTTCAGGAAAAAAGGCTTCACTACTGATTTCAAGTTGTTCAACTCGAAAAATGACAAATTCGAAAGAAGGTATTTCACTCTCTTTTGCAATTGTGTTAATAGAAGTATTAAAATTCCATTTGACATGAAATTTTTTGGTTGAAAATATATCACATTTAGGATATTTGATAATATCTGGAATATCAATCTTTTCTCTGTAAATTACTTTTACAGGTTTTAAGATGTCAGCTTCATGAAAGTTGGAAAATTTAAGAAATTGTTTTTCTTCAAAATTCAACATTTCATGAAATCGTGGAATCATGTGGTTATCAATATTTGGGTGGAATATCCTTGACGCTAAAAAAAGTGATGTAAAAAACAGACGTAAACAAAAATTTACCTAAAAATCGTTCTGAACAATTAATAGTGTTATGATCCGCAAAAAAGCAGATAAAACATTTTCGATAAAAGTCATACTGTATAACATTCCATATATTATCATTATAGTCATTGTTTATTTGAATACACTTATGACAATACTTTGCAACACGATTTCTGGGAGTGTCAACAGAAAAATTAAGATTATCTTCAAAAATCATGACCTTTGAATTGCAGCCAGGACACCCAATGCGTCGTTGCCGTCGATGATCTCTTTCTGCTAACTTTAATCTTCTAAGAATCTCGTCAACGGTTTTATCTAAAAAAAGATGTTTAAATCATGGTGAAGACAATGAGCAAAAAATCTTACGTGACATAATAATAGAGTTGTAACTCGAAAACAAAAAAGGTTATAACAAAATCTGTAGAACCTTTTGGTAGATTATTTTTTAAAATTCAAAAAAATATTTGAAAAATTTAAAAATGATAACTTCAATGTGTCTTATTTTACCAAAAGGAGAAAAAGCTTCTTTAACAATGTTAATAGATATTTTAAAGTTAAAGTGAAATTGAAAAAAAAATTATAATAAAAAAAAATAAAAACGGCAGCACAACACAATTTATTGTGATCAATAAATCTTTTCCAATCCAAATGCCAGACCTCTATAAAAACTAAATATAGCCTCACATTAGATTCCCATTCTCTGAAGGAAAACAAGGATGGGAAATACCGCCGGAGAGAAGACGTTCTGATAGGGTGGCATTTTTTTTTGCTTGTGTGCAATTTTTTTGCTTTTGAAAAACTGTTCCTGATTTGTCATTTTTTTGGGCATAGTTTTGTATCCCGAAGAAAAATCATTTGTGTGAATTAAAAAAAGACAATGATTATTTATTAAACTTTTAGTTCGAAAAAAGGCAGTTTTATAATTTGTTGATAACAAATAATGGGTCTGAATTAGATTTTGTAATTAACAGATCGATAATTATAGTATTCCGTTTTTGATATCTGTTTTCTGTCCATCACCAATATCCATCTCACCTTCAGTTTCAAAGGCATACACGGTCGCAATTAATAAGGGACCATTATCACCAAACTTGACCTGCACTCCAGCTATATCATCTGTTGTATAATTGATAGACTCAAAGGAATCAGAATATTGATAATAAACAAGATTTTCGGGTTTAAATAATTTTGATGGAACAACGTTGAAATAAAAGGCAAAGCAATCCTTTAGAAGTTTAGGTTGATTTTTTGACTAAAAAATAAGGGAAAATTTTAATAATTTTTAAGTTTTAGTTTTTACCTTTATAAGCATGCCAATATTCTTTTCGCCAATATTAGAATTTGGTAACTTTAAAATTCTTTTGTAATTTTCAAAGCATTTTTTGTTAACTAAAAAATGAGTAATTAAAAAAATAATTGTTAAATATAAATTAATTAATTAGTAATTACTAATATCGTCAAAATGTTTATAAACATGATAAACAGCAGAATGAATATTTATGTATTTGTAGTCTTTAAAATTAAAATTTTTGATTTCTTTAAATAAATAGTAATAGTCATTTACAACTTCTTCATCATTTTCATGATCGTTTGAAACTAAAAAAAACACAAGTTAAAACTGTAACAACAAGTTTGAGTTAAATGTATCAAAAATGAATGTTAGTTTCAATTGTGAGTTTTTGACTATTTCCCACAGGGGGAGATTAGCTTCTTCATTATGGATCAACTTGAACAACTTACATCTTTCACGCAGCCATAAAACAATATTTTTAAATTGCGATAAACTGATAGGTCTTTTTGGAGATATTTTTTCAGATATCTGTTGAGCAAGCTTGTTACATCTTGTCACTAAAAAGGATATTAATTCGTTCGAAAGGGTGTATTTGTTTTACTAAAGTCCAGATTATTTTCAAAAATTCTGTTCATTGTAATTAAATAATGATCCATTGTTGATGAAAAACTGGGTTGGGGTAATGATATTGCAATTGTTTCTTCTTTAATTTTTTGAGTTTCAACATTATCAATACTAATTCGCTACATTAATTTTAAAAAGCTCGTATAAGCAGCTTCGTTGGATAACCTAACCGTAGATATATGCAACTTCTGATCGAGTTGGGGCCCTATATTTTGCCCATAAACTCGTACAGTATAAGGTATAATTGAGGCAAAAAATCAGCTGCCGAATCCTCATACTGTAGATTTAACGCGGACTTAAAGTTACTGTAATATTACGGTAAAAGCACTCCATGAACCTATTTTGATCCAACCACGAAAAACAAAGTTATAATTGTTTTGTGGCATTTAAAATATTTGAAAATATGAATTATATAAGTTTTGATGTTTGGTAAAGTCTTAAAATGCAATACCGTTAGGTTCTTAAATGGTAAATACGTTCATCGTGTGCTTTGACCCTAATATTATATTACAGTAACTTTAAGTCCGCGTTAAATCTACAGTATGAGGATTCGGCAGCTGATTTTTTGCCTCAATTATACCTTATACTGGACGAGTTTATGGCGGAAATATGAGGCCCCAACTCGATCAGAAGTTGCATATATCTACGGTAAAACACGTCAGTGTTACGGTAAATTTGAATATTAAAATCAAGAGCAGTTAAAGTTTTAAAAAAAATTAAATTTACATAAAAGAAACCCACTTTTCCATGTTTACTTCAATTGTCGTTTCCTGGTTTCGTTTTTGTTCAAAAAGTTTGATAACAAGAATTTGAGAAGGATTTCCAATTTTCAAATCTGTAATTCGATCAACATTTCTTGAAAGTTGAATAAAAAATCGGTAATAATTTTTGATGATTTTTAAAGCTTTGATCGCATTTTTAGGATTCAACTTGTCAATAAAAATTTCCAACATTTTTTTGATTTCTTTAGAATCAAGCCTAAAAATATCAATTTTTGTACAAATAAATTCCGGTAATTAAAAATATTTAAAACTTACATATCAAAATTTTCAACTATACCTTCAAGGTATTCTTCATCAGAATTAAAAGATTTAACATGAAATATTTTTTTAGCATTGTAATATTTGTAATAATATTTGTTGCAATTATTACTTTGAAGAAGTTTAAGTTCGTTAACAAATAAATTTCCAAAACAATCAACAAAAACTGAATGTCCAAAAGAATCGGCAGAATAAAATGCAATCAATGGATTTTTGTTGTCATAAATATAAAGCATTCGATCCCATTCTTTATTGTCTTCTTGAAAAATTGTTTGACAACAAAAATATGGAGAATGTTTAATTTCGAGTTGTTTGAAAGTTTCCAGCACAGAAGCTTCAATAGCTTCAAATTCACCAATATTTGTAAATGGTGGCAAATCAATAAATCTTTGAATGTAATTAGATATATTAACCATTCCTGAAAATAGTCTAATATGGTTTTTTTTGAACCATTAATCTGATTTTTAACCAACCGCTTTCACTACGGCCGGAATAGAGACATTTTATCTTTTGCAAAAAAAGTGTTGGCATTTTGTTCCCTCAAAAAAGTGAAAAATTCAGAAAAATTTCAGAAGTTTGTTGATTAATAACTTCTGAAAACAACATAAAATATATTTTTTTATTGTTATAACGTTAAAATAGATGCTTTTGGCTATCCAAAAAGGTATAATACACAGAATTTAAATCATTTTAAACTTGAAAATTTCGTGATTGAAAATTTACACTTCTGAAAGCTTCTGTAACCTGAAAAACATGCTTCTGAATGTTCAATGATCGTGAAAATTGGCAGAAATGATCCTTATAGGGTCAATTTTCATTGGGAAAAACATGAAAAAATTTGGTCCATTCATTTTTTTGCTACATCGATTTTTCGATATTCACCTTACTCAACATCTACAACATCATTTTTTTCTTTAATATTCTTCAACTAACGCTCGAAACTGTATTAAATCAACTCCTAATAATCAGTAATCAATGTTAAAACCGATAGAAACTTTATTAAAGTCAATATTGATGCTGCAAAACAATACAAAGTCATCAATATGTGCAACATCAGAGAATCAAGAAAAATCAAAGTAACTCATCAATTTTTGATTTATAAAAGGCTGAAATAGTTTTATAATGACCTTCTAACATACAAGTAACCATTATAATCATTATTTTAACTAATTTAGATAGTTTAGATTGCTTTCTAACAATCTGTTACTATGGAAGTATACTGTAGCTTTTCTTCTTCTTCAAAATTGAAGTGTATATTATGTATCAGTTTGCCAGTCATACATATACTATTATTTTCGTTCATTTACGATGCTACGAACAACGTTCGAAGATTGGTTAATCATTATTAACACGTCGAAGCTGCGTTTTCTATCATCTGATCAATAACTTTTTTCAATCTGAAGTAAAAATACATTCAAGAAAAAGGCATGAATATTTCACTTGTGTTAAAAATTCATTTAAAACGAATCATTATTCATCACAAACTTTGCAGTGTCAAACTGATACATAATATACACTTCAATTTTGAAGAAGAAGAAAAGCTACAGTATACTTCCATAGTAACAGATTGTTAGAAAGCAATCTAAACTATCAAAATTAGTTAAAATAATGATTATAATGGTTACTTGTATGTTAGAAGGTCATTATAAAACTATTTCAGCCTTTTATAAATCAAAAATTGATGAGTTACTTTGATTTTTCTTGATTCTCTGATGTTGCACATATTGATGACTTTGTATTGTTTTGCAGCATCAATATTGACTTTAATAAAGTTTCTATCGGTTTTAACATTGATTACTGATTATTAGGAGTTGATTTAATACAGTTTCGAGCGTTAGTTGAAGAATATTAAAGAAAAAAATGATGTTGTAGATGTTGAGTAAGGTGAATATCGAAAAATCGATGTAGCAAAAAAATGAATGGACCAAATTTTTTCATGTTTTTCCCAATGAAAATTGACCCTATAAGGATCATTTCTGCCAATTTTCACGATCATTGAACATTCAGAAGCATGTTTTTCAGGTTACAGAAGCTTTCAGAAGTGTAAATTTTCAATCACGAAATTTTCAAGTTTAAAATGATTTAAATTCTGTGTATTATACCTTTTTGGATAGCCAAAAGCATCTATTTTAACGTTATAACAATAAAAAAATATATTTTATGTTGTTTTCAGAAGTTATTAATCAACAAACTTCTGAAATTTTTCTGAATTTTTCACTTTTTTGAGGGAACAAAATGCCAACACTTTTTTTGCAAAAGATAAAATGTCTCTATTCCGGCCGTAGTGCGCTTTGAGCTGATTCTTTATTTGTTAAACTTCTTTTGAGCAAAATAAAAAAATATTAAAAAGGTTGAAAGTATGTTATAAAAAGGTTCTTTTTAGTAAAACAATAAAAAGTTTTCTTCGTTTCAGTAAACATAATAAAAAAGTCATCGAAGGAAACAAATAAACAAAAAGAAAAAAAGGCACGTGATTTTTGTTTCCTTTTTTAAAGAAGAAAATGAAACAAAAATCGTTGTTTGTCTTGACACACATTTGTCTTTGAACAATCTATGTTTTTTAACTTATTTCATGTCCTTATGTTACTTAAATTGAACCAAACCGTATTTTTTTTTATTTTAAGTTTTAAAACTCAAAAAATACTGACAATGTTAAAACAGAATAACGAAGCGCATCATAAAGGCAGAAAACCTTGCATTAATTTTTGTGTACAATTTGCATTAATTTTTGTAATAAAAAACTTAATTAACAAAGATATTCAAATTTCTTTTGTTTGCAAAGTTTGTTGGTTATATGTACTTTTTACATCACCGTAAAGAATGCATTTGAAGTTCTTTTGTGTTATGTGTTATGTGTAGTCATTGTATTAATTTATTATCCTTTAATTGTAACTGAAAACTTTAAACATCAGTTATAGTCAGAAATGAATTGGTGAAAACAATTGGTTTATATGTTACAAAAGAATTATGTAATTTTTCTCCAAATTTTCTTGATAAATTTTTATTAAAATATTCGAATATGTAGCTGTTCCAAAAATATTTTGCGGTTTTTAGTGCATAGATCAATAGAGAAAAACGACATTACTTATGTCATCAATGCATAATATTCAAATTTTTATTAAATATTCAAATACGAATTTTCAGTCTTTATCATGAAATAAAAATCAACATTTATGTCAAAATATCTTACTAGCTAAACTTATTTGCAGCAAATGCTTAAACTACATTTTTTGTAGCGGGACAAATTGAAATGTTGAGCGAAAAAAAAGATAAAAAGTAGTAGTTTTATAAAATTACAAAGTTGAAGTGATAAACATTCTTTCTTTGATCTTTTGGTGTACTTGAACTCGTATTAAGAAGTCAAAGTCACAGTAACTCTGATTTAAGTATAAGCTTTAGTAAGAAAAAAATGATGCAAACAGACAAAAGTTGAAATTTATTTCTAAGGTTATAGAGAAAATCAATATCATAATTGGGCCCATTATAATAACTAAAAAACTACCCAAAAAAAAATGCATTTTGTCATTCTTCTTCAGCAAGAATTTATTAATTTTGAGTTCTGTTTGGCCAAAACAGGAAAAGTTAACAGGACAATTTCTATTTATTTTATTCTTCACTTTTCATTAACGACTACCTCACTTCGTTTTACATTATTATAAAATGTCATGTTTATTCTGTGACAGTAATTTTCACGTTTCACATTTTTGTGACAAATATGTTACAAATGAATCACGACGAGATCGTGCAACCTCGAAAAAATGTTGCCCAAATTGTTTTTTAAAAAGTGAATCATGGTGCAAAAAATGTGAGTACAGGAAAAATTGTTACGTATGTTTTTCAAGATATCATGAAACTGTATTTTGTCCAAATGTCATGAAAGGTATTTCATAAACTTTATATAATAAACTTTAATAAAAAAACATTTATAGAGCCACGTATGTTTCCTCCAAGAATTGATGAAGATTTGTTACCACGATTTTATGAATTTTTAAATTTTGATGAAAAATGGTCCCTAATTTCGACATTCCCAAATCTTTCAAATTTGGTTATTTTGAAACCAATTCGAGTCTCTCATAAACAGGAAATTTTTGTCCCATTCAGTTATTCAAATTTTGATGTTATCACAGTTGACAAAATCTGCCTTTATAATGGCGCTTTTTCTTTTGGGGACAATTATGCTGTCAATATTGATCGAGTGCTTCCGTTAAATCCACCAATTTTTTATATAAGGCATGTTGAAATTCATGGTTTAAACATATCATCTCAAGAATTTTTGCTATTGTTATCATCAAGAACCTCCAATCTTATTTGCAAAATGACAAAGATTTTTCCAATTTTGACCTTTTCTGAAATATTAAAAAAAGCTCCTTACCTTATGGATATTGATCTTTTTAATACAAATATTGGACTTACAAATTCGTGGCCAAATGACGTGCTAAATTTACATAAATCTGATCATTTCAACACCATAAAATTAACTTTTAATGAATTAAATGTTAATCCTGAAAGTTTAATTTCTTTGTTAAAGGTAAGGATTCAATTTATCTATTTTAGAATTTCATTAACCTTCAAAATTTATCTATTTTTAGAAATCAACAAAACCATGCATAATTACTCTTGACTTTTTTTTAAGGTTTGATGAAAATTTAAATAAGAACATTAAAGAAGCAAAAAATGAAATGTTGAAATATTTTGTTCCAACAGAACGTCATGAGTCATATTGTTTGACAATTCAAGTAATCATTTTTCATAATATAAAAGAAACTTATCAAGTAGTTGAATATTATACTTTAAAGGAAGATTGTATGGCAGAATAATTTAGAAAATGACATTATATGTATTTTTTCCGCCTTTCATCAAGTTTTTGTTATTGTTTTTTATCTTGCGAAAAAATTTGAACAATACTTTTTGATTAAAAATAAACAACTCAAATTACAACTATATGTATTTTCATTTTTGTTAATACAGTCGAACTTTGTTATTACGGTGTTGAAGGGATAACAAAGTTCGCGTAATAACAAGGTTCGGGTCCAGAACTTTTTTTGTAGTGCATGTTTTTGCCCAAAATTAAAAATGTGACCTATCCAGGCCATACTGTTGTAACAGATGTTACAGTCGAACCTCGTTATTACGTGCCTCGTTCTTACGTTGTTTTTCTGCGGTCCCGGCGCAAGCTAAAGGAAAGTGGAAACACTGCTTGAAAGCTTGGTTTGTTTGATAAAGGTAGGAAAACTTTTGAATGCAAATTTAAGCAAATTTTTTTGACCACATTATGAACTACAATATCATTTCTTTGAAACAAACCTAATAGAAGCAGTTTTTAGAAATCAACCAAAACCAAGTACGATTTTTCTTGACTTTTTATTGCGATGAAACTCTGGATAAAAAAATTAGTGAAGCAAGAAATGAAATATCAAAATATATCCTTCCATCAGAATGTGGAAAGCCCTATTGTTTGAAAATTCAATTAATCATTCTGGGTGATAAGAAAGTGATTAATCAGGAGCTGGGATATTATACTTTAAAGGAAGATTTCTAAAATTTCAAATATTTCTATGCATTTAGTGTGAAATGATTTGAAATTTAGTTTTACTATTTGTTATATAAAACATATAAATTTGATATATTTTATTGTAAATGTTGTTTGCTTCTTTCCAAAAAAAGCTTTTTTCCATAAATGAATCTAGACTCAAAAATGCCAAAAATTTATAACAACATTTTTTTCAACTTCAAGCAAAAATGGAAAAAATGGAAAAATTTTAAAATCTATTCAAAGGTTTCAGTATTCAAATGTTTACCAATTTTGTATTATTAAATTTTTAAAACTTTTATCACATAGCTGCAGCTATTAAAAATTGATATTGGTCAATGATTTTTTACTTCCATGTCATTTTCCATGATTCATTGTTACACATTAAAAGATAGGTTTTTTCCATTTCTTTTGAAACATTCGGACTGCAGTTTTTCCTAGAAGAGGAAAACGATGCAAAAATGTCTGCATTTTTTTGTAAAACACAACGAAAAAAAAGTTGAGGCATATTTCTTTCCTTCTTTTTTCGATTTTGAACAACATTGATTTTAAAAAATGGCTATTCATGCAGGAATTGATTTTGATACTGGTCAATTTTTAACGTATAATAATGTAACAAAGAAGTTTATTACTGGTAAAGATGCTAAAAAATTTACAGGTTGGTATTATTCATATTTTTTACTTTGGTGTACTTTTTCAAACATAAATTGTTTTAAAATTAGTAAAAATATGTTTTTTTCTATTTTTGCTAATAAGGAAAGGTCCCAAGATGTGACACCGCTTTTTGAATGACACATACCCCATTAGATAGTCCTAGGGCAGTGATGCATAACCCCAAAATATTTCTGGTGAATGGCCTTTTATTATGCTAATTTATGGAACGAAAGCCAAATGTGCATAAAACAAGTGAAAAAATCGTGGGGCAGGGTCATGGATTTTCTCCATTTTTAAAAAATTAGCATATCTAAAGGCCATTCACCGAAAACATTCTGGGGTTATCCATAACAGCCCTGAAGCTATCTCATGGGATAGATCTTATTCAAAAAGCAAGTTCGTCATTTCCCTTGTTTGTATTCGCGGCGTTTTGAAAAGTTCAAAGGAATTTGTCGATATTTTAGAATATGGCGTTGGCGTCAGTATTTTCATTTTTTATTTCTTTAGTAAAAATACAAAAATATTTTAAAAAGATATAATGGGTAATAAAAATTACTCGGTTTCTTTTCAGAAATTGATGACACTTTTAAAAGAGCAGAAGCAATTTTTCATGACATCACCCTTTCTGACAACAACATCAACAATTTTGGATGTGTTTGTGTGTGTCTGGATCCAATTTACACCAATGACCTTCGTCAAAAACTTGTACAATGCTCATATGATGCCGGGTTTCAACGAATTCAAATCATTGATCCCAATACTGCTGGCTATCTTTCATTAATTTTTAAATCATTTTATAAACCAAAAGAAGGAGATATTATTTGGATTTTTGAAGAAAAAAAATGCCAAGTTTGGAAAATTTCGGGCGGCTTTGGTTCATATGTTTCAATGACGGAGTACAAAAGTGCCAATGTTAATTTTGAAGAAACTCAATCAATTTTGAAGGAATCCAATTTGCAACAATTGCCAAATATTGTATTATACAAATCGAAATTATCATTTCGAAGCCAATTTTTTATTTCATGTTTTTTCCAAGAAATGAAATTATATGAATATGGTGCTGATGGAAATAAGACAAATGGAGCACTTTTAAAAGCAAGAATTATGTCAAAAACTGGAAAATCTAAGCTTTTAAAATTTGATATTTATAATCGCCTTTCCAAAAATATTTCAATTAATGTTGATGGTGCACCATTTTGGTTGTTTAAAAAAGATGAGCAACTTCCAATCGCAAAATTTTTTTCGATAAATGCTAATTTTTTGGAAGTAAGTATATCTCTTTTCACTTGTTAGTGAATAGTTATCAAGTCAGCAAAATATCCATATTTATGCCTTTTTTCTGCTTTTTAAATTTAAAAAAATCATTCTTTTTAACTTTGTGCGGTAATGTCGAAATTTAAAAGGTGTCTAAAAAAGCAAAAATTTTACACAAAAGTTCCTTGGGACATCCTAAGATACTTTCACGGATGATTTTTTCGTTCAAACCCTCTGAGGGAATTATGGGATCAAGGCCGTAGAGAGAAAAAAAATTTGGGGTGGGCATTTTCATTTGAAGGGGCACGCCTTTGATCTTTTGCAGCCTTAACATGTCGGCGGCAAAAGATTAAAGGATACTCTCAGTTTTGGGGGGCGTGTGCCCAATAAAAGCCCCCCCCCCCCTTATTTAACGCTTTTAATTGGATATCCGTTATCCCTCACCGTAGACCACCTCAGAGGACGCCGAAGATAAGACCCCATATTTTGCCCATATAATGGCCTTGAGTAGGGATAGTTATAGGGTAAATATTAGCTGCAGAGGTCCAACCGTTTTTGTTTAACAACATTTTGAAAATACCTAAAGTACCCCTTCACTTTTTCACATTTCCAGGGGTGGATTCGGCAATTGTCCAAATTTCAACATTAGTTCACGGATATATAGGTTTTCGAACATGCTGAATCCAAATCTGAAACGCTTGAACAAATTGAGCCTCTTCAAATTCACTTATCGCATAAATATTAGGTATCCGTAAACGTTTTTGCGGGTATTTTCAGTATTTTCAAACTGTTGTTTAACAAAAACGGTGGGACCTCGGCAGCTAATATTTACCCCATAACTTTCCCTACTCAAGACCATTATATGGACAAAATATGAGGTCTTATCTCCGGCGTCCTTTGGGGCGGTCTACGGTCAGTTTAACAAATTTCTATTTGATATAATCTGTTTTCAGGTAATTGAAGGCAAAAAAATTGAAACATATATTTTACCGAGCAATGTTGAACTTCAAATTGCTATTACAATTGATGAAAACTGTATTTATTCATTGGAATGTTATGACAAATCAATAAAAATTTCAAATTATGAATCAATTATTTGTGACAAATTGGAAATTCAATATGTATCACCTCCATTGAATAAATCATATGTAATTCCTGCAGATTTTACTTTTGCAAATGAAAATGATGCAATTGTTGGAATTGATTTTGGAACTTCAAAATGTTGCGCAGCTATTTCTGCAAAAGATGGCATTAAAATTGTTGATCTGGATAATAGAAAAATTTTGCCATCTTATGTGTCATTTAATGGCGAGAAAAAAGAAAATTGTGGACAAGTTGTTATTGATAGGTTCGTTCAAGCGCATGGCTAGTGCAACTTTTTCTTAGCACGAAAAAAACTAGAGAGATTTCTACTTTTTGATGTCAAAATTTTCGTGCTAAGAAAAAGCAACATTATTCGTGAAAGCTGTTACAATATGCAAATTTTTTATTGTTTCAGACTTCAAATCGATGCTGCTTCTACTGTCTTTGATATTAAACGATGGCTTGGTGACGGCAATGGTGTAGCAGGTGATGGCATGAATTGCCCATTTGAAGTTGTCTACCCAAAAGTATTTATTCCGAAAAAAGCAGATAATACAGTATGGAATTTTGAAGAAGTTCAAAGCAAACAACGATTTTTCAAAGTTCAAACTTCAGAAGGCCAAGTATTGAAATATCCTGAAGATTGTGCATCTGTTCTGTTTAAATATATTAAAGAAAAAGCCGAAAAAGTTCATGGCAAAAAGTTAACAGAAGTTGTTATTCCTATTCCATCAACATTCAATAAAGCCCAGATACAATCTGTTTTAATAGCAGCATGTTGTGCTGGATGGGAAAGCATACATATCTTGCCAGACCCCGTGGCTGCCGTATTTGCATATTACCTTAATCGACCACGTCCAAAATCATCAATTATTTTTGTTGTTAATCTTGGAGCCGGTATTTTGGATATTAGTATTTTAAAAGTTTCTAAAAATGCCATTGAAATTTTGGGTTCAATTTGCGATTATAATCTTGGCGGAAGAGAATTTGATCAACGTATTTTTAATTACTTTATGGAAACTATTGGAATGATTAAAGAAAACACAGAATTACATTTTATGCAAATTTGAAAAAAAGTTAAAGAAAATCTCTCAACTTCAGATTCTCAAAGGTTAGTTAATCTTCGGGGCACAAAATTTTATTAAAAATTTGAATAATTTTAGCATCAATGTTGTCAACTCTGATCTTTTATTTTTTGGCAAATCTGAAATAAGCCGAGCAAAATTTGAATCAATTACTTTGGATTTAATTGACACAATTAAAGATAAAGTTAAAAGTTTGTTAACTTCAACTTCGCTTGAATCAAATCAAATTGAAAAAGTTCTACTTTTTGGTGGAGGATGTCGAATGCCAATGATTCAAAAATTGTTTGAAGAAATTTTTCCTGATTCTGAACAATGTCGTGAATTAATTGTTGATGAAATTCTTGCAATCAGCGCGGCAGCTTATGCAAGTGCATTAAATATGCCTCCAAAAAAACAGTGTTTTCTTATGTAAGCTTGAATCTAATAAGTGTGTAACATCTTTTCGCGTCATGGTAAATGCTATTTATCAGGGATCAAAATAAAAAAATATTGTTTGATCAATTTTTTTGTAAAAGATTTAAATCCTGCCCTTTTCCGTTCTTACTTTTGTTTTTATTTTGTGTGCATAGAAGAGCCTTGAGCTCAAGCATTTTTTTGTCATTTTGTTGTCAGTTCTTATCATTTTTTATTTTTATTTCGATTTTTGTGTTATTATTTTATGTTTTGAATAAAACGAAGAAGTTCAATTCGACCAGGCTCCCACTTGCATATTACAGTGCTCCACAAAACTATAGGAACACCCTAAAATAACATGAATCCGCAGAATTAGAAGGCGGAATCGATCCAACTGTTTGAGATTCGGATTCAGCATGTTTGAAAACCTATATATACGGTAAATAATGTCAAACCGTTGAAACCTGTCGAAATTTTCCCACAAAATGCCAAAAATGACTTCCACAAAACTATAGGAAAGGAACACCCTTGAAAAATTTGCATACGATAAGTTTTAAAGAAACCAACTATCAGGGGGTGTTGAGTATGCTTATTTAAGCTAATTTGTGAAGAAACTATCAAAAAATATTCAGTGGCACCGATTTGCCACCGTATTGAAAATGCCATTTTTGCCGTTTTTGGCGATTTTCATGTGTCTATAAAAGGGGTAACAGTAAGGTTTAGAAGATGCCACATATGCCATTTTGTAGCCCTTAACATACGTAACGTCCCCACAAAGTTTTATAGCTCAATTTTGAACATGCACCTCAAATCAGAATTTCAAAAATCTCATTTTTGTTCATTTTTATGAGTTTTTTTCAAAAAACGCAAAATTTCGCATTTTTTCCTATTTTTTTTATAGTTTTGTGGAGCACTGTATTAATATTTGTTATTCCACTTTTTATGACTATGTGTTTCATCAAACAAAAAAGTCCAATTTTTCAAATAACTAACTTGCTGTATGAGGAGCAAACAGAAACAACGATGTTATTTCTTTTAAAGGTCAGAAAAATCAATACTCTTTTTTGGGCTTTCTATAATGATAAAGTTACCTTTGCTATAGTGGACCTCAAAAAGAAAGAAATACAAGTCTTTGATTTTGAGTTCTAACTGAACAAACCCGAAAATTTTTTGTTGCTCTTTTTTCCCATTTTGTATTTATTCATCCATTTTTATAAACCAATAATTTTCTTCATTTTTTATATTTAAAAATAATTAAAATTAAAAATGTCCTGCTTTTTTTGTGACAGCAATTTTCACGCTTCACATTTTTGTGACAAATATGTTACAATCCAATCACGACAAGATCGTGCAACCTCGAAAAAGTGTTGTCCTAATTGTTTTTTAAAACGTGAATCATGGTGCAAAAAATGTGAGTACAGAAGAAATTGTTACGTATGTTTTTCAACAAATCATCAAACTGTATTTTGTCCACATGCCATGAAAGGTATTTTTAAATTTTATATTATGAACTATAATAAAAAAACATTTAAAGAGCCACGTATGTTTCCCCCAAGATTTGATGAAGATTTATTACCTCGATTTTATGAATTTTTAAATGTTGTTGAAAAATGGGCTCTAATTTCTACATTCCCAAATCTTTCCCGTTTAGTCAATTTAAAACCAATTCGCGTTACGCATAAATCGTATCTTGGATTCCCAAACAATTATTCAAATTTTGATGTTATGACAATCGACAGAATCTTCGTGTTTAAAAGTCCCTTCACTTTTGGGGACAATCATGCTGTCGAAAATGATCGAATACTTCCCTTAAAACCACCAATTTTTTATATAAGGCATGTTGAAATTCCTGGTTTATACATATCATCTCAAGAATTTTTGCTCTTTTTATCACCGAAAACCTCCCATCTGAATTGCAGAATGACAAAGGTGTTTCCGATTTTGACTTTTCCTGAAATTTTAAGAAAATCTCCTTATCTATTGAATATTGATCTTTATTGGACAAATATTGTACTTTCTGATTTATGGCCAGATGACATGCAAAATTTGCATAAGTCCGAATACTTCAACACCATAAAATTAACTTTTAATGAATTAAATATTAATCCTGAAAGTTTAATTTCCTTGTTAAAGGTAAGAATTCAATTTATCTATTTCAGAATTTCATTAACCTTCAAAACTTATTTATTTTTAGAAATCAACAAAACCAAGTAAAATTTCTCTTGACTTTTTATTACAATGGGATAAAAATCTAGATAAAGAGATTGGAGAAGCAAAAAATGAAATGTTGAAATATTTTGTTCCATCAAAAAGTCATGAGTCATATTGCTTGACAATTCAAATAATCATTTTACAAAATATGAAAGAAACTTATCGAGGAGTTGAATATTATACCTTAAAGAAGGATGGTACGGTATGCAATGCAGAATAATAAAAAAAATTGACGTTACATTTTTTCCACTATTCATCAAGTTTTTGTTTTTGTTTTTTATCTACCAACAAAATTTTAACAATATTTTTTGATTGAAAAATAAACAACTCAAATTGTCTTTTGACGTTTTGCCGTTACTTTGAAATTATGGCTACGGAAACCCAGGTAAGATTGAGCTATGAAACTTTGGGATTTGTAAGCAATATATACGCCTACAAAATAGAGTTGGTGATTTTGCCAAACTCACTTTTGTGCCATTTGGTGAGCACTCAAAAAGTGCCAAAAATGGCAGAAATGCCATTTTCAACATGATACCAAATTGGTGCCAATAAAGATTTTTTGGTTTTTTCTTCAAAGATGAGCTAAAATAAGTATGTTAAACAACCCCTTATAGCCAGTTTCTGCATATCATGCCGTATGCAAATTTTTTATGTAAGTGGCTCTATATTTAAGAGCAAGCAATGTTGAACATTTATTACTGTAAAAATATTTTCGGAAGAGCGTTTTGGATAATTTTGTGGGTTTATAGGTTTTTTGACATGCAGAATCCGAATCTGAAATCCATAAGTTTTTATCTTAACTCAAAATCTCAATATCTGCATATTCTGGGATGGCTCTTAATTTAAGAGGAGGACTGTATGACAAATTTTTAAAGGTTAGCAAAAATCAATGTTCAAGTCGGGGCTCATTAATATGATTAAAATAACACAGCCCATGCTGACCAAAAAATAAAAAAGTGCATTTTGTGGTTTTTTCTCTCCAAAAAGTTATTGATTTTGAGTTCCAACTGACCAAAACTAAAAACTGGTCATTGCATTTTTTCACACTTTTTAGTTCTCCATTCATTAAAGCCTACTTAAATTTGTTTTATATTGTTTTAAATAAATAAAATGTCCTGTTTATTCTGTGACAGTTATTTTCACGTTTCACATTTTTGTGACAAATATGTTACAATCCAATCACGACATGATCGTGCAACCTCGAAAAATTGCTGCCCCAATTGTTTTTTAAAAAGTGAATCATGGTGCAAAAAATGTGGTTACAGTAAAAATTGTTATGTATGTTTTTCAACATATCATGAAACTGTATTTTGTCCAAATGTCATAAAAGGTACTTTCCAGTTTTATTTTGTCGTAAATAATAAAAACATTTTCAGTGCCACGATTTTTTTGTCCAAGAATTGATGAAGATTTGTTACTACGATTTTACGATTTATTAAATGTTGCTGAAAAATGGTCTTTAATTTCAACATCCCCAAATCTTTCAAATTCCGTCAATTTAAAACCAATTCGAGTCATCCGTAAACAATTTCTTGGATTTCCAAACCATGAAAATTATTCAAATTTTGATGTCATGACAATTGAACAAATCTCCTTTAGTTATGTTCCTCGAGAATATGATTTCACTTATGTCAAAAATAACCGAGTGCTTCCTTTAAAACTGCCTGATGTTTTATATATTAACTTTATTGAATTTGAACATTCAAAATTATCGTCTCAAGAACTTCTACAACTTTTATCACCTAAAACTTTCGTTTTTCGGTGTACATCAACAGAATTCTCTCCGATCTTGAATTTTTCTGAAATTTTAAGGAAAGCTCCTTTCCTTGCAGATATTTATCTTTTATCGACAAATATTCAATTGACTGATTCTTGGTTAGATGACACTCAAAATCTGAAAAAATCCAATCATTTCAATTTTTTTTCAACTTTTCAGGAATTTAATGTTAATATTAAAAGTTTGGTTTCCTTGATAAAGGTAAGTAATTGTTTAAAAAATTTAATATAAAGAAGGCGATGGTGTAGTTATTTAAATTTAAAGGTTCATGAAAATCAGGGATCAAAGAATTCTTTGGTGGTAACTCATTTTATTACCGTTCATTTTAGTACCAACTCATTTTAGTTCCACATTGCCAAAATGTGATTTTTAATGGTAAAATTTCTTATTACTAGTATAATAATTTTTATAAGATTTTCCTAGTATCCTCATCACAAAATTACTCGCATGCACTTAAAAAATAAGCTTTTTGGCGAAGTGGTACTAAAATGAAACATTTTTGGTACCAAAATGAGATACCGCCAATTCTTTGATCCCTGATGTTATTGAACTTGAAAATCCGTGTCTGATTTTGCTAGGAAATACAAAAAATTAAAAAATACGTATGCAGATGCAATTTTTAAATTTTGGGCTATAAGGTAATTAAGTTTTGAAAAAAAACGTATAAATATAACTTTAGAAATCAACAAAGTCAAGTGTAATTTCTCTTGATTTTTTATTACGGTGGGATGAGACTCTGAATAACAAAATTAAAGAAGCAAGAAATGAAATTTCAAAATATTTCCTTCCTTCAGAATGTGAAAATCCCTATTGTTTGAAAATTCAATTAAACGATTTTCGTAATGAAGGAACTTATCAAGATCCTGAATATTACATTTTAAAGGAAGATGGTGTGCTAGGCAATGAAGAATAATTAAAATAAATTTGAATGTAATTATTTTCACTGTTCATCAAGTTGTCATTATTGTTTTTTATCTATCAACATATTTGTTTGAAAAATGAATTACTCAAATTTCAACAATGTGTATTTCCATTTTTGCTCTATATATAATTTTTTGATAAATATAAAAATTTGAATAAAATTTGAAACAAAAGTTTATTAATTTTAAAAATGACGAAATTAATAAGTTTTAAAGAATAAGTTTGAGAAAATTGAAAACCAAATGAAATCCATATGAAACAAATGGAGCCGTTGCAGAATTAGAATTTCCATTTCCGCCGTTGCCGCCATCGCTTCCTTTGCCATCGAGACTATTGCAAGAATCACTTGTGCAGCAATCAATTGTTGCTGTGATGCCATCAGCATTATGCAATTCTTTTTTACCAGCTTGCTAAAAAATTGCGATTAATAAAATTTGCATAAAGAGTCAATTTTGAATATATGTATAATTATTTTATGCCAATTAATGCAAAACTTACCGTACAACTAATTAAATTACTTGGAATGCCATTCCCTTCCAGATCTGATGAACATCCGGTAATTGTGGCATCAATTTTTGCACCATTTGTTTTGGCAACCAATGTTAAAGCAAAACAATATCCATCTCCAACAGGGCAATCAGAATGTTCAGTTGGATTAATATCAGATAAAACTCGAAGACATTTTAAACTTTCAACAATGCTAACAGAAATAAGTAAAACTGCAACAAAAACAGTGTAGGTCTTCATTTTTTATTTAAACAAGAAAATTTAAGCAAAAGTTTTTGTGTTGCAAAGCTTATATATAAAAATTTTGAAGTTTATTTTTTATCACTAAATTTTTTGATGAAAGCAGTTTCATGCTAATCTTCAGGAACTTTGAACGATGAAACAAAAGGATTAAAATTCTATGACGAAAATATTTTTTTGGCTCACCCCTTTTTTTTGTCAAATATTTTTTGAAATCGGTTAGGTGTGGTAAAAAAGATGTCATGATGATTATGTAGTGAGTTTTGTGTTTATTGCTGACATTAATATCTTCATTCTTTGTACGAACGAAACTTTAATGGCACAGAACCAAAAAATTAAATTGTTAATTATTTCTTTGGTAAATTTTTTTAATACTTATAACAAATTTTATTTTTCTTCTTGATATAAAAAAGCAACAATTTGTTTAAAACCCCCCAGAAACATTAAAAATGACTGAGCTTTGTTAAACAACAGTTTTGAAAAAAAGTTTTAAAGAAAAAAATAATAATACAATAAATTTTATTTCAATTATTTTTATTCAAAAAAACGTTTTAAACTGATAAATTCATCCAAACCAAGTATGATATAAATGAGCCAAAAGAGAAAAATTTTGTTGCAGCATTTACAGTTGTTGAGGTTTCTGATGGACCTAGAGGAGCGACTTCAAAGTTTTCTTTTGTATTACAAAAATCAGTATCACAACAATACTCATCATGCAAAAACCACGTCGTTTCATCTACAAAACCCAATACTCCAGTTCGAACATTTTTCTAAAACTCAAAATCATTTTTACTAAAAATAAATAAGCTACTGTGTTGTAAAAAACATTTTTATAAAAATTTGTATATTTAATCAATTTTATTTAACAGATTCAAACTTGTGAAAACTTACTTTGCATTCAAATGAATATGAAGAACAAGACGCTGTAATTTCTGGAATCCCTGACATTCCGACGTAATATACGGAATAACTGCAACATTCATAAGCCAAAGAGCAATATATTGTATCATTTTTTGTAGAATCGTGGCAAATAAGACTTTCATTTATAGCAAAAAAACAGAATATTAAAAACACAGAAATATTAAACATTTTAGAGTTGTTCATTTCTTTAAATTTTTTAAATATTTTTGTGAATAAAAAAACGTTGGCTTTTCTTTAAATAACGGAATTCTAAAAAAAGAATCATCATACCTGTTTTGATGCTTTGTTTTGTTTTACGAAGTTTTTGCTGTATTTTATTGTTAGTCATTTTACATTTAACATGAAAAATATTTTTCATCAACAGAAAAAAAATATAAAATTTATCATGATGAACATGAAAAAAAACATTTAAAAGAATGCATCAAACATTTTTTACAAATGAAATTTTTACACTTACAAAAGCATTTTTTGAAATCATTTTATTTGTTTGAAAGCAAAAAACAATTTGCATAATATTTTTATTTAAAGTTTTTTATATCCTTTTTTAATAATGTTTTACATTTTTCAAAAAATTTTTATCCCAAGAACAACGAAAAAATAGTGGTATTAATTTTAAATAAAAAAATAAACAATTGTTACAAAAAGAATTGACCAATGTGCAAGTAGTTTTGTTGAACCATTTTTTGGGACAACTGAAGAAGAAAATTCTGGAATTTGTGTTACTGTAGAAGGAAATTCTTGAATTTTTGTTACTGTAGAAGAAATTTCAGGTGTATTGGCTACTGTAGAAGAAAATTCTGGAGTTGTTTTTACTGTAAAAGTGAACTCTTGAGTTGTTTTTACTGTAGAAAAAAGTCGGGAGTTTGTGTTTCTGCTGAAGAAAATTCCGGAATTTTAGTTGAAATCGTTTCATCTTTAGAAATTTCGGTAGTTGTAATTTCTGTAGTTGTTGTTGTAACCATTTCAAATTTTCCATCGAAATTGCACATATCAGTGTCACAACAATATTTGTCGAAATAAACCCAGAACCCGCTACTTCCTTTAAAGTTACCAGGAGTCTTAATTTTTTTATGTATTAATTATTTGTTAATTTTCGTTCGTAATAATAATAAAAAGCAACTATAATAATATAATAGTAAAAAATATATATAGCTGCTTGCTTGTTAGGGGTTAAACACAATGAATTTAATAAAACTGAGGAAAACTTACATCACAATGGTAATCCCGTGCGCAAAATTGTTTCGTGGTGTTAATTTGTTGAAATGAGTAAAGAAGCGGATAATTGATAAACGTTCCTTTGCCCCAATAGCTCAGTGGTTTGCGCAGTAGAAGCCGGAAGATCCCGGGTTCGATTCCTCTTGCGGCCACTTGGGTTTGCGATGGCGGGTGCTCGGTGGATCCGAGGTTAAAACGAATTCCATGGATGGCAACCAGGTTAAACGGCAGCTACTTCTCAGAAGTCAACCATTTATGGTTAATCAGATATTCACGGGTATATCGCTTTAGGGACTCAGCAGGTGTTAGGGCCTGCACATACTAAGTTTTAGTTAAGTTAAAACTAAATTTAAA
Source organism: Panagrolaimus sp. LJ2414 (assembly GCA_024447195.1). Taxonomy (NCBI): domain Eukaryota; kingdom Metazoa; phylum Nematoda; class Chromadorea; order Rhabditida; family Panagrolaimidae; genus Panagrolaimus; species Panagrolaimus sp. LJ2414. The sequence goes on from JAMRXY010000023.1 coordinate 3,920,664, forward strand.
CAATGAATGCAGCATCATCAAAAAAAAACATTTATAAACGTGTTTTTTTGGTATTTAGCAACTGCTAAAAATTAGTCACTATTAAACGTATTTTCTGCTTCTTCTTTTGGTATTAAAAAAAGAAGCATCATCATCAGTCAAAAATGTGTGTTTTAAATCACATTTTTTTGTGTAAAAAAATAATTTGAGATTTTTGTAGAATTCGAAGTTCAAAAATCTGAAAATGGTAACTTTGAACTTGCTTTTTGAAATCGAAGGTGAGGAACATTTTTATTTAAATTTGCATTCATTAATATTCTCAAAAAGTTTTTTCCATAAATCAATCTTAACTCAAGAAATGCCAAAAAAATTAAAAAAACCCCATGGATGGCACTTCTCAAAGGTGGGCGGTAGTTGGGGTAGAGATTTTCCAAAAGACAAATCAATGAAGAAAAAAAGGTCAACCCTTAAAGGGGTTGTCCAAGGCAGTAAAAAAACTTTTTTTACTTTTTAGATGAAGTATCTTAACACGAAAGCAATATCTCTGGCAGCAACAAAGAAAAAGAAAAAAGAAAACACAAAAAGAACACTTGTTTCACTCGTGTATTTATTGTTTTTCCTGAACATATTGCTTTCGTGTAAAAGGAGATCTTTCATTTGATTCATTTTTTATTATTTTGCAAGAAAGTTCGCGAACCACAAATAACTGATAATCAGGAACTTTCGCTTTTTTCTATTGTTTTTTGTCAAGAAAAAAAGTATTTTTTAAATATTTCATAATCATTTCAAAGAAAAAACTTTTTTTGTTGACAAAAAACAATAGAAAAAAGCGAAAGTTCCTGATTATCAGTTATTTGTGGTTCGCGAACTTTCTTGCGAAATAACAAAAAATGAATCAAATGAAAGATCTCCTTTAATGATGAGGTTGATATTGATAAATTTGTGGAGGAAATTGTTGTCAATGAATTACAGGCAAAGACCAATTTAAATTAACTTATCAGTCGGTATACAATTTCGGACAAAGCTTCGTCTAGCAGCAGCTTTGAGAGTTCTTCGAAGAGTTTTAGTTGAGCCCATATTCATCATAACACCATCATGATCTCCATCTTCTTCTTTTTCTTTACCTTTCTTATTCAATTTTGCAATACATTGTGATCCAATAATTCCAGATCCAGCAATTTCATTTCGAACTTCACGTCGGATTTGTTTTGCTTTTACAAAATGGGGATGTCTTCGTTCACAGCAATGATCGATCATATCAGGATTTTCTTTAAATCGAACAGTTTTTGATTCAAAATCGATATCTCCTTTGAAATATGGGAGTTTAAATTTTGGAGCTCTTCCATCTGATTGTGCTGATCGGCATCCACAACATCGAAAACTTGCTTTCGTCTTCTTTTTGTTGTATTGATGAATTGCAAATTCATATATTAATTCACCATCGATCATAGATTGATAAATAATATTTGGTTTATTTCTTTTAGTTACTCCATTGATAATCCCAATAAATTCCACAAGTTTTTAAAAATATAAAATAAATAAGATTTTTTTCTTTCTTATTGACTCAATTCATAGGTTAAGATCAAATAAGGAGAGGGCATTGCCTAAATGAAAGTTGGGTAGATTTCTCCTCATTGTTCGTTATTAAAAACTCTACCCAAACTACCTAAATGAAACCCTTCTCAAAAACTATTTTCTCTTGCAATTAATTGACCTGTAAAATAAAATATGCCTCTAGGGAACACTTCAAAGAAATAAATTGTTTGTTTTAATTCAATAATTTTTGGGAAAACAATTTGTTGTCGTTTCTTCTTTATCATCACGCATTGAATTTGTTGCGGCAAAATATCTATTAAAAATTGTAAAAATGTCAACAAATGTAAGCCTTTTTAAATTTATGTGCGTTAAATATTAACACCTTTTTAGAATAAATATGAATTCGATTTTGAATGGGCATTAACCAAAACAAGAATTCAAGATTTATTTAACAAAAATGAAAAATTTATTAAAAGTAAAGTTTTTGATATCCAGAACTTTGAAAATGTTAGATTTTTTTTTACTTTATACCTAAATGGTAAAGAAGAAGATCAATCTGGGACAGTTTGGATTTATTTTAATGTTATGAAACTTGGATTTGACAAAATTGATGCAAATTTGAGTTTCGAAGTTGAAAAATGCAAATCAGAAATCAAGATTCTTCAATGCAGCCTTTCTGGTTCTGGAGGAGATGGTATTGAGTTAATCAAGCATAAAAATTTGCATATGGTCAAAGATAGTTATGTCCTGAAATGCCATGGAATTTTAACCATTCACGGCAATAATAAAAGCAATTTATTCAATTGGGTGAAAAATAAAAATGGTAGAATAGATACGGTAAAAAAAAATAGAATAAATTTGCATAAATCTGTCATTTGTTTTCAGTGCCCTCATAATTTTTCATCAATTTATGAAGCGATAAACAAAAAGCAATTTATGGAAAATAAAATGTTCAAAGATTTTAAGTTTGAAGTTGTTAATGCTGGTTTTAATTTTTATTATGGAAATGATGTAACTGGGATTCTGGACCTTGATGATTTAATATCACTTTTTCATTTTGCTGAAAAGTATGATATGAAATATCTCAAAGTAAACTTTAATATTTTTATCAAAATTTTTAAAATGTTTAATTTTAGGCCAAGGTTGAATATCGTTTAGCCACCAAAGTTTCGTTTAAAAATGTTTCACAATTTTTTAATTTCTCAGAAAAATTTAATGCAGAAAAACTCAAAAATATTTGTGAAGCAAAGTTTGCAATGAAATCTTTTATAAATGGAATTGGAAACCCTTCTTGTAACAAAAAAATCTCATATAAATTAAATTTGCATAAAGATGGATATGTCAAAACCATAGTGCCAAAATTTGAATATTCTAACTTTGATCTTTTGTTCGACAAATTTATGCAAATTTATTGTTGTTTTCTGTTTGTTCTTGTTCTTTACTTTTATTTTTTCGGTAAACCAGTTCACCAAAAAGAATGTAAATGCTGATAAAAGTTTTAAAATATTGGTCTTAAAATTTACATGCAGTGGTTACAATTTTTTATGAATAAAGAAAGGACTTTTTGCTTCTCAAAAATATCCATTTTGTTTATGCAGTTAATTAAATTGGGCTTCAATTTTTCAAAAATGTTCAATAATAATTTATTCTATTTTTTATTGATAATTTCGACTACAAAAACATAATTAACTAAAACTGTAAGCAGAAAATAAAAACATTTATGACAAATTTTTCAAGGTTAGCAAAAATCAATGTTCAAGTAGGAGCTCACTAGGATGATTAAACTGACACAGCCTATGCTTACCAAAAAAATAAAAAAGTGCATTCTCTTATTTTTTCTCTGCATGAAATTATTGATTTTGAGTTACCACTGATCAGTGCACTGACCAAAACCAAAAAAAGGTCATTGCATTTTTTCACCATTTCTATTTATTTTATTCTTCACTTTTCATTAACGACTACCTCACTTCGTTTTATATTAATATAAAATGTCCTGCTTCTTTTGTGATAGTAATTTTCACGTTTCACATTTTTGTGACAAATATGTTACAAACGAATCACGACGAGATCGTGCAACCTCGAAAAAATGTTGTCCAAATTGTTTTTTAAAAAGTGAATCATGGTGTTCCAAATGTCAGTACAGAAGAGAATGTTACGTTTGTTTTTCAAAGTATCATGAAACTGTATTTTGTCCACATGTCATGAAAGGTATTTTATAAACTTTATTTCATGTACCATAATACGATTTTTAGAACCCACTGTGTTTCCGCCAAAAATTGACGAAGATTTATTACCTCGATTTTACGGTTTTTTAAATGTTGCTGAAAAATGGTCTTTAATTTCAACATTCCCAAATCTTTCAAATTCGGTTAATTTAAAACCAATTCGAGTTACCTTTAGACATAACTTTTCCTTATCAAATAATGAAAATTATTCAAATTTTGATGTTATGTCAATTCACAAAATCTCCCATAAAAATGCTATATCCCCTTTTTTCTCGAATGATACATTTTCTGTTGAGAGCAATCGATTACTACCTATAAAGCCACCTATTTTTTATGTCAAACAAATCGAATTAGGTGGAGTATTATTTTTATCTCAAGAATTGATGTTGCTGTTAACACAAAAAACTTGTAATGTTCAATTCACAGGAACAAATTTCTATCCAATCTTGACTTTTTCTGAAATATTAAGAAAAGCTCCTTTTCTGTCGGAAATTCAACTTACTAATACAAATATTGAACTCCCTGATTCTTGGCCAGATGATGTACAAAATCTGAATGAAAGTGAGCAGTTCAGCATGTATTTAACTCTTCGAAAATTTGACATTAATCTTGAAAGCTTGGTTTCCTTGTTAAAGGTAAGAAATTGTTTTGATCTTTTACCGCTGTCGGCACAAGATCAAAGGCATGCCTGTTCACATGAGGATGCTTTACAACGGACACTCTCAACATACCCCGCCGCTGTTTGACCCATTAAATAGTCTTAGGGCAGTTATGCATAACCCCAAAATATTTCCGTTGAATGGCCTTGTTTTATGCAAATTTGTGAAAATAAAGTTCCAAAAAAGTGTGGGAAGAAGGGTTTTTGAAAAATCGTCGATGGATACTTCGTTTTTACAAATTTGCATATTGGAAGCCAATGCAAAAATATCATATATTTTGGGGTTATGCATAACTGCCATAAGGGCTATCTAACGAGACAGGTCCACTACAACGCGTTTTGCACACTTTTGATCATGCGCTGCGTCTCTTCTTTTCTCTGTTCTTTTTTTAACTCTGTCATGAAAGAAAAAAAAAGAACAGAGAAAGGAAGAGACGCAGCGCATGATCAAAAGTGTGCAAAACGCGTTGTAGTGCAGGTCTTGTTCAAAAAGCGGCAGGACATATTGATACTGTCCCTTGTTAGATGTTTTTCTTACTTTTAAGTTTAAAAAGATATTTCTCGATACAAAATCATAAGCTCCTATGCAAATTTGTGTTCTCCGCTTTGGCCGTGATTTACCAGACCATTTAATATAACTGTTTTTAGAGTTCAACAAAACGAAGTGCATTTATTCTTGATTTCGATTTAATTTGGGATAAAAATCAAGATGCCATAATCGCAGAAGCCAGAAATGAGTTGTTAAAGTACTTCCTTCCATCAGAACGTCAAAAATCATCGTGTTTAATGATAAGTTTAAGAATTCCCCTAGGCAAACAATCTTACCAAAAAAACGTTACTTCTGAATATTATTCTTTAAAGGAAGAGAATAATATTGGTGAAGAAAAATGATAAAACTTGTCGTTCATGATTATATTATTTTTGAAGTTTTTTGTGTTTTTTACTATTATTATTGTAAACGTATATTCAAACAAAATTGTGTTTTGTAAAAACAAGAATAAAATATATTTTACCATGGTCTTATTAATTTCTGCAACAAAATGTATAAAATTCTTTATTGTTATTGAAAACTGTATTTTTGGGAATTCCCAAATGATTTCTTACAGTTATAGTTGCATTTTTCATAAATGCATAAAATTATATGATCTTTAAGTCAAATATATCCTGATCTTCTCGATAAATTAATGAAACAATTTTAATGATAAATGTTAAAAATTTTGCCTCAAAAATTTATTGTGTCTTTTTAAAATACTTACCTATTTTGCTGCTGAATAATCTTTTGTTTTTTTCGAGTAGATTATGTTGCAGGAGAACACTTCATAGACAAACTGATCTCATGAGAATGCCAAACTATTGATTTTAAACCAATGGTGGGGAGGAAAATAAATTTTCCATGGCATTTTTTCATTTTTATTTTATCTGGATTGCATTTTCACTATAATAAAATGTCTTGTATTTTTTGTGGCAGCAATGATCATTTCTCTCAAAATTGCAATATATATGTCTCCGATGAAGCTCGACAAAACTATCTTCTAGAAAATAATTATTGCGAATCTTGCTTGGAACATAATAATGAAACACGTCATTATTGTATTTTAAAATGTTATATTTGTTATTCAAGAAAGCACCATACTGTTTATTGTCCACATCGATATGCAGGTAAATAATTAGCGTTTGTGTAAAATCGTTTTTCTACAAATATTGTAAAGTAAATAACTTTTTTTCCCTGTTATTTTTCGACGTGCGTGCATTAAAGGCACTGTCTAGGGCAAGCAGAAAGATTTCCTGACTCACGACGGAAATGTCCCGACACGAAAAAATGAAAATTTCAGAATCAATTAATTCTGATGACATATTCTATCTTCCTATTTTTTTCTGAGCCAGAAAACAGTATGGATTTAAAAACTTCATCTCAGATGAGCTGAGATTCAGATTTTTGGCACCATTTTTGGATTCTTGAATTAGACATAAAAAGCTGAATCTCAGCTCGTATCCAACGTACTTCTGAAGTCAATACCATTTTTGGAATCACAATAAATAGTTATGAAAGAATATGCCATTAGAATTAACTGATTCTGAATTTTTTCATCTTTCGCGTCGAGACCAATCAGTCGTAATTTTTTTGCTTGCCCTAGACAGTTCCTTTAATTGCATGGCTATATATATATGTTTATTCAAAAGAATATGCATCCAGAGAAGCGAAAAAAAAGGATATTGCTCTTCAAGAAGCGGATTCCTGTGCACGTGACCAAAAAATTGTGGTTTTTAAGACCCCCTCACTCGCACCGTGACCAAAGATCAAAGCTTTTTTTCCGACACCATCAAAGCTGGATAATCATTTGGCTTACCCACTCCCCCTCATGGTCAAACGTATTTTGTAGACCCTGATTTTCAGGTGCATGGCTGGTGCAACTTTTTCTTAGCACGAAAAATAGTAGAGAGATTTCTGTTTTTTGATGTCAAAATTTTTGGAAATCTCTCTAGTTTTTTTCGTGCTAAGAAAAATTTGCACTAGCCGTGCAGGTGTGTGCAACTTATCAATCAGGGTCTCTTTGTCGATCCAAACCTATATTATTTTTTACGTTGCAAGAGTGAAAACAGGGAAATTATGTTGCCTCTTTTAATTTTTCCTCAAAAGAATAGAGCTCTTTTTTACCATAATTTGATTTTAACATTTTTAGTGCCGAATTTATTTCCACCCAACATTAACAAAGATTTGTTCCCTCGATTTATTAATTTTTTAAAAGTTGAAGAAAAATATTCACCTACTTTTTTGTTTCAATGCATTTTAAGCTTGATTTCTTTGAAGTCTTTAAAAATTAAAACCATGTCTCAATGTTCATTTCTAATCACAAAATTCATTAATGGCTGTGATCTCGTTATAGCAAATAATTGTTACATATACAACAGTATAATGGAAACAGATTCAAGAGAAAATCAAGAAAAGATCATAGAAAATCCTTCTATAAAAGCATTCTGGATTGAAAAGTTGCATTTTCGACAATCACCATATTCTTCTCATGAACTTCAACATTTGCTATCGATAAAAACAAAAACTTTAGAATGTACTGCAATTGAGTTTCGACCAAAAGTGACATTTCGCCAAATTATCGAAAATGCCCCAAATCTTGAAACAATTGTTATTGACAAAACAAATATTGTCGTTGGCGATTCTTGGGTTGACGATTTACTTCATTTAAATCATTCCTCAACGCTTAAAAGTATTTCTTTACCATTAAATAACTTAAATTTTAATGTTGAAAATTTAGCAGTTTTAATGAAAGTTGGTTATATTTTTTTGTGTTTATGCAAACTTTTCTTTTTAGAAAACACCAGTGAAGATAGTCCTTAGAATTACTTTTTCTCCAGAACAGAAATTTGACAAAAAGACGCTTTATGAAATCGTAAATTCCAAATTATCAAAATATTTTATTCGGGTTAATAATATAAATGGTTTGCCACAAGCGTTATTAATTTCAATTAAGTATTATACAAAAAGTTTAGCAAATATTTCTGGCAATTGTGAAGTTGAATTTTTTAATATGCAAAAAAAACTTGCATAGATTGAATAAATGATGAGATATGTTCAATTCCTTGTTTCTAAAATCCCAGATGATACAGTATGTTCAAAAAGATTTGTCGAGTTTTGCACTTCTTTTTTTCCAAAAATGACCCATTTAATTCTTTTTAACCAATTTATAATTGCTTGTCGATATGGCTTAAAAATTACCATAATTGTAATTGCATTTCCACTCGAATGAAGGCCAAAGAATTGAAGAACCCACTGAGACAGTTCTAAAAAATTTGCATAAAATTTTAGTTGTTATGGAATGGCATAAGATCTTATGTTTAACTTAAGAGCGGCAAAGATCAAAGGGAAAGATATTATGGAAAAGGGAAAGAGTTACAAAAATTTGCATATTTTGAAAAACAAACCTGCGATATCTTTTATTCCAGCAAATGCGACATTTATCATCAAAAACATAACTGGAATTACAATAAAAACCAAGGGAATTGAAAGTTGAACAGTTAAAGAAAGAAAAAGTTGTTTTTGGATTTTTTGATTCGAAAGTGACATTGAAGCTTTCAAACTTTGCAACTTTCTCACAATTTTAATTGCAAAGATTGCAACAATCAAGTATGCAAATATTATTTGAATTACGGCAACAATAATATAAAGAAAAAATAAATAATTCATTGGATTCATAAAACATGCCCTCGAGATATATAAATCATAAAATTGTGGGCTATTTTGTTGTACATATTTTTTTGCAAATTCATAATCTGTATTTGCTAAAGATAAGATAGCCGGAGGGCATCCATACAAAATCATTGAAGCTAACATTGCTGCTATGGTTTTTGGTTTATGAAAAATTTCGGAGTTGTTATTTAATGAAAAATATTGATACAGTAACGCATAAAAAATTGACATTCCTCCAAAACTGAATGTTATATTCAAAATTGCCTTAAAAAAGATTGATAAAAAGTATTTCCCCTCGGGGCATCTTAAATTACAAAACTACCTATTGACAAGGAACAGTATCAGCATGTCCAGCCGCTTTTTGAACGAGACCTATCCCATTATATAGCCCTAGGGTAGTTATGCATAACCCTAAAATTTTTCCATTAAATGGGGTCCTGTATGCAAATTTATGAAAATGAAGTTCGAAAAATCCACGACCCCCGAGTTGACGATTTTTCAAAAACCTCTGCGTGACGTGCTTTTTTTGGAACTTCATTTTCGAAAAATTTGCATATAGGAAGCACATTCACCGGAAATACTTTAGGGTTATGCATATCTGCCCTAAGGCTATATAATTGGATAGGTCTCGTTTAAAAAGCGGCGAGACATGCTGATATTGTTCCTTGTAAAAAGGGTCCCATAAAGAAAGCATATTTCTCCTCAGGACATCTTTACTTACATAATTGATACTTACACCCAGCCAACCCCAATGCCTTGAAACTCCTGCTCCACAAATAATTGGAGTTGGGAAAAGTGTAAAAAGTCCAAAAATGAAGCATGAATGAAAATCCATTAAATATGCTCCAAAAATTGTAAGCAAAATAAAATATTTTGTATTTTTCATTGCATTTGTTGAATATTTTAAAACTAAATATCCTGCTAATCCATTTGTAACCGAATTTATTACAGTATTAAAATGCAGTCGATTACCGTATCCTTCAATATCTTGAATGGTGAAAATTTTAACATTTTCAACAACCTCCGTTTTATTCATATTTTTGGATTATAGAAAAACAAAGTACTTTTTCGAGGGAATATAAATGTTTTATTTTTATGAGGGGGCTATTTAATTGCTAACTACTAGAAAATTTTATGTTAATAAAAACAAGACGTGGTATTTTTTATTGAAAGCTATTAAAATAAAAACAGTGATTCGCGTATTTTCAAAATTAAATACACTGTAGGAGGCATTTTAGTTGCATAGACAACCAAAACATGCCCATTAAATTTTTTACTTGCCTCTATTAAACTTTAATCTTTTTGAAGACAATCTGTGAACAATTCAATACATGCTATTTAGCAATTGACATCACAGTGTATATTGTCCAGATCAATTACCAGGTAACTTTGTGAATTTTACCAATATATACGCTGTCACATTATTCTTATGTAACATAAGTTATGTTACACACGGTGTATTAAAGCATCCAGTCACTTTTTTTCACCGCCTGCTTTTTTCCATATTAAATTTTCAAACCTACATTTTTAGAAAGGATTGGTTAGAGTTTATCTCAAAATTATTTTACCCCCTGAACAGATCTATGACAAAAAGAAACTTCGTAAAATGGTAATTTCTAAATTCTCATAATATTTTTATCAAGCTCGTCATATTGATTTTTTCCAAAGATTAACAATATCCGTCACGTTTAATACGAATAATTTACCCGATAATACTGAAGTGGTTCATTTTTATTTAAAAAATTTGTTAACTTCTTAAATAAAAAATTGAGGTGAAATGCAAGTATAAAAAAACCGTTTGGTTTATTGAATTTTGTTCTTTTTCAGCATTTATGATAAAAAAAAACGGTCAGCTCTGCATCTTATAATTATCGTAGAAATGAAATTAAAAAAATAGTCAAAAAACAACAATACATTTATTTTTTTCGTATTAAAGTCAAACAAATTTTTATACTTTTAAATTAGGGATATTTCTAGAGCTCCGTTGGAACCATTTGATTTTTCAGTATTTAGTACAGTCATACTTTTTAAATTAGTATATTTTTTAAAATAAATAATTTGCAGAATTCACAAAAATGTCCTTCATCCGTCTTTTGTATATGGTTTCACAGCACGTTCGCAGAATCTATGAAAGAGGGATTTTGCCATATTTTAAGTCGGAGCGATTTGCCAGCCCGATGAAGCTGTTTTTTAGAAAAGATTTAGCTTTTGGGCTTCATCGGGCTGGCAAATCGCTAAAACTTAAAATTTTGCAAAATCCTTCTTTCATATTTTAGTTCAACATGTTTACTAACTGTAGAAATTAATAGAATGTCTTAAAATATTAAGAAGACCGAATGGGTAGCAGAAATTTGAAAAATGCTACTCCGTTTCGAACATGCTGTGGTTTGATATTGAAAGATATATATTAAAAATATCAATGATATTGTAACTTCTATCATTGAAGAACAATTTAGCATGAAGGATGGATGAACCGATTGTTAATATAAGAAATCAATTAGAATTCAACCGATAGTTAATATAAGAAATCAGTTTCATTCAACCTTGAATGAAGGGGTTGACTGAAACCGACCTTTTTCTTTCTTTAAAAACAATGTAATCTTTAACACACTAATTTCTGTTTATGATTTCGTACTAAAAGTTTTAAACAAAGACATCAGTTCACTGCAAAACATTAATTGAAAATATTGTTTTGATGAATCAAAAAATCAATTATATTTTATTAATGCTTGTATAAATAATATTTTTTAAAATCTTATCTTAATATCGTAATTTAAAGGAGGCTTTTTTTTATTTCTCTAACGTTTTTTTTTTCCTTGACGATCAGGGTCTTTTTCTATTGTTTTTTTTATCTGCCTCTTTAAAAAATTTAAAACAGCGATAATGATTAATACTATGGAATAAAAAAAGTAATAAAATATTCAAATTCTTCTAAAAAAGTCTAAAAAAATCTTATATCAGGTTTTATCCTATGCTTTTCCCAATGAAATGACTACAAATGCAAAAGAACAAAACGGCAAAACAAAAGTTTTTTTGTTTTGATTTTTCTCTTTTCTTTCTGCGTTCATCCGGCTGTGACCTTTCTAATTTTTGGTGGGTTTTCTTCATCGATGTTGTGGCACAATTATACATATTGATTCTGGACTTTTCTTTTATGTGCTGCTTCCTCCTTTTTTCTTTATTAACCGAAAATCTTAAAATGTCTTGTGTATTTTGTTATAGTAAAACTCATGTGTCACATAATTGTGACAGATTTGTGTTGGATGCATCATTGTTGAAATATTTTCTTTTTGTTGAAAATGATGAATTACCGCAATCCTTAAATATAGCATTTATTGCTGGAGAAAAGAATCTAAAGGGTTGTATATTTAAACACTACAACCTCATAGAAGCTTAAATTGAATAGAATTTGATATTCTTTTGTAAAATCTTTGTACAAACTTTGATGAAAGTTGCTTTGACCTGGATAAAAAATGAAATAAATCGTAATAAAATTTTGCATGTGATGTCTTTGGAGTTCGTATTCTTACAAAACTGAAACTGAAATTTTTTATATTGTTAGCAAAATCGGCAAGCAAACTTTAATTAAAAACCTTTTTTTTGACGTAATCAAAAAAATACAACTGTTTTTTTAATATCGATTTTTTTTTCATGAATGCCATCGAAGGTCTTTGTTATAAAACAAACTAAAATTTGCATTTAAAAAGTAATTTAATTTAAAACAACAATAGTGAATAGAGTTAAGCAACAAAAAATGTATAAAATATTCAAAAATACACATTCGTGTAAATAAAAAATGTGACAAGAAATGGAATACCCAGTATGCAGAAAAATTTATCCATATTTTCAGGGAGTGACCAAAAACTGCCTAAAAACCAAATGTCAAAGAGAAAAACAAAAAAGGTTTTGTCACAATTCTTCTCTCTTCTTACTGCAGCATTCCATCTGACCTTTTTATATTTTTAGTTTGCTTTTTTCTATGCAGATGTGGCAAAAATATTTATTGATTTTGGGTTTTTTTGATCCAATACATTTTTTATTTTGCTGCTGTCCGTCTTTGTTACTGAACCAAAAATCTAAAAATGTCCTGTGTATTTTGTTATAGTGATTATCATGTGTCACATAATTGTGACAGATTTGTCTCGGATGAGTCTCGACAAAAGATTGCAGTTTTAAGAAATCGTTGCAAGCTTTGTTTTGAGTTAAAATGTATTGCCACAAATAGATTAAAATGTAAATTAAAACAAAAATGTTATATTTGTTTTTCTAAAATTCATCATACAATTTATTGTCCCGATCGATTTACAAGTAATATTTATTCATACATTTATTTAAAGTTACCTCCCGAAACTGTTTTAGAATCGCACAAATTTCCTCCAAATATTGATACAATTTTATTACCACGTTTTATTAAATTTTTAAAAGCAGACGAAAAATCTTCATTGTTATTTTCATACCCAAATTTTTACAATTCTTTGAAGCCACTAAAAGTTATTCATAAACGAAACCCAAATTTTTTCCGCTTTGAAGATTTGCCTGAATCTGATATTATAGTATCTGATGAAGCATATTTTCATTTTGAGTTTACGTCAAATTTCTCTGATTATAAAAATCCAATCTTTTATGTCACACATCTTGATGTCGATCATGCACATTGTCCCAATGAATTATTTCATTTTTTAACATTTAAAACTAAAACATTAAAATTAAGATGTGCATTTTCCTGCCAAAAAGTGACTTTTCGAGAAATTCTTTCAAAGGCTCCAAAACTTGAAGACATGAACTTTCGATTTTGTAACGTTGAAATAAGCAATTCGTGGCCAGATGACTTACTTCAACTTAGTCGAGCTAAGAAATTACGATGTTTATATTTGCCAATTTTGAGTTTGGATTTTAATATTCAAAGTGTGGTCACTTTATTGAAGGTAAGAAATTAGCATAGCTGGAATTTGATTGCTACCAGCTATATATCCGTTTTAGTCCAAATCTGCTAAAATTTATCTTTATGTTGATTCTTCTTGGAAAACAAAATTGTCAACATTACAAGATAACGCAAATGAATTGGATTTGAAAACCGTATTATCAAAATATCCGCATCGGATTGGAAGTGAATCGCAGCCATCCTTAAGTGTTACATTCACAAATTGAAAAAAAAACAACTTTATAACCTTTCATTTGAAAGGGTTTTCTAAATTCCAATTTCTCAACGTCCAAAGCGCAGCCCTAGTAGCTCAGTCGGTAGAGCACTTGGCCGGAAACCAGGAGGTCGCATGTTCGAGTCCTGTTTGGAGCACATTGTGCTGAGACGTATTTTTTCGGTTATTTTTCTGTATCTTTCTCTTATTTTAAAGATTTTACTTCAACATAATAAACTCAAGGAAGCTTACAGAAAACGATGGTTTAAGATCTTTTTTTTGAGCCAATCAATGAACACCAAAAAAGTACCGTTATTATTCATTCTCAAGTATTTTTGCCAAAATAAGGCAGCGCCCTCAAACGTTCACTAGCAAAAAAAAATAAAACATTTATTTTTATATGTAATCAAAAATAAATCATTGTTTTTTTATTGTCGTCGACTTTTGCATACCAGTATTCCTTTTCTACAAAAACTTAAACAAAAAATTTTAATATCGAAAAATGTACAACTATTTTGAATTATTTAATGGAACAAAAAAGATATAAAATATTCAAAAACATTTTTTAAAGTGTCTGGGAGTGTTTCCATCATGAAAAAAACAGTATTACGAAAAAAAGTTTATTGGTCCTAGAACCAGTTCTTCCTTGTTACAAAAAGGCAAAAAAACAAGTATGCATAAAGTTTTGGCAATTTTTTTATAAAACGTCTATTACAGCCGAAAAATCAAATGCCTATGAGCAAAACCAGAAAAATTTCCTCTCGCATAAAATTTTTTTCTATCTTATTTTTGTGGTCATCCGTCAAGTGCTGAACTTTTTTATTTGACAAGGGATCATTCCAAAGTGACCCCCTGGGATTTCAACTAGAATCAATAGTACCTCCATAGGCATGAAAAACCCCCAAGGGTTTTTACCTTTTTTGGGTTTTCTTAATTTAACATCGAATTGAAGTTGGCAAAATTAACGATTGAGCAAAAAAAATTTTTTCACGACCCGGGATCTGTGGATTTTTCCAACTTCACTTCGATGTTAAATAAAGAAAACCTCGAAAAGGCAAAAACCCCTTGGGGGTTTTTTATACCTATGGAGGTAGTACCGATTCCACATAGTCCAGTTGAAATCACAGAGGGTCATTTTGTTGTCCTTTTCACTGTTGATGTGGCATAAGTGTATGAATTGATTTTGGACTTTTTTAATCCAGTTTATCGCTGCTCCCATTTTCTCTGTTTGCTTTACCAAAATCTTAAAATGTCTTGTGTATTGTGTTATAGTAATACTCATGTGTCACATAATTGTGACAGATTTGTCTCAAATGAATCTCGTCAAAAGATTGCAGTTTTACGAAATCGTTGTCAGCATTGTTTTGATTTAAAATGTATTGCTCCGAACAGATTAGAATGTGAATCAAAACTAAAATGTTATATTTGTTTTTGCAAAGCTCATCATACAATCTATTGTCCTGATCGATTTACAAGTAATATTTTGTGTAACATATATTTATAGTTTCTTACTAAAGTTTTTGCCAATGTATTTTAGAGTCAACCATATATCCACCAAATATTGATGAGGATTTATTGTCCCGTTTTATGAAATTTCTAGAAGCAGATGAAAAATGCAGTTTTGTACTTTCGTATCCAAATTTTTGCAATTCTGTGAAGCCACTTAAAGTTATTCAACGACAGCATTTCTATTCTTTCAAATTTGAATATTTGCCTGAATTTGATATTTTCGTAGCTGATAGAGCATATTTTCATGACGATTTTTCAACGAAGTTATCAGATTATAGAAATCTAGTCTTTTATTTGACACATGTTGTGGTAAATTGTACAAATTGGCCCAAGGAATTCTTGTTTCATTTCTTAACTTCTAAAACTAAAATTTTACAATTAAAATGTAAAAGTTCTTGCCCAGAAGTGACTTTTCGTGAAATTCTTTTAAAGTGTCCAAAACTTGAGCATATTGATCTTCGACAGTCTACAATTGAAGTAGGCAATTCATGGCCTGATGACTTACTTCAACTTAATCGAGCTGAAAAATTACAATGTTTATATTTGCCAACTTCGAGTTTGGATTTTAATATTCAAAGTGTGGTCACTTTATTAAAGGTAAAATGCTAATTATTTACTGCATATTATTTATTTTTTTAGTCAAAATCTGCTAAAATTTTTGTTATTGTTGATTCTTCATCGATAACAAAATTATCAGCATCACAAGAATTAGATTTACAAGCTATATTAACGAAATATCCTCATCGTATTGGAAATGAATCACAGCCATTCTTAAGTATTATATTCAAAAATGCAATAAAGAATCCTTTTAAAGTTTTTACTTCAAGACGATAAACTCAAGAAGCTAAAAGAGGCGGCGGTTGTAGTACTTTTTCTTTTTTGTGTCTCAAGACGAAATTAAATTTAAATGAATTTGTAGCGAAAAAAGACCCTGATTTTCATGTTAGTGTTGCATACAAGGCCGTAGGGAGAAAAAAATCAAGTGGGCATTTTCATTTTGGAGTGGGCACGCCTTAACACGACGGCGGCAAAAGATCAAACCATTTTCCCAGTTTTGGTGGGTTCAAATGCCCCTCTACCTCTATCTAGGGCCTTGGTTGCAGAAACCTGAAATTCAGGGATTAAAAAGTACTTAAACCGCCGCTTTCTTTATAATAAATGTTATTGTGTTTCTTTTGTTATACACTTGTTACCTTGATGAAACTTTTTTCAACCTTTTATATGATAATATTTTTTTGTTTATCTTTTTCAACTGATTTACACACATTTCTTCATAAATTTAAATAAACTCTTTTTTTTCCTCACCTTTCTTTTGTTTTTTCATTATAACTAAAAACATCATAACTATTGTGTTAAATGGTTGTTAGCTGCTACATCTACAATTCATTGATAAGAACTCTTCATTGTTGTTGAAAAAATCATTTAATCAATACGCAAAAAATTAATGTTTCTCTTTTAAACATGGCTGTTCCGATTGGAATTGATCCGTTGAATGGAGTAGTTAGCGCTTACAAATCTGTAACTGGTGATCTTGAAACGATTAGTATCGAAAAAAGTAAGTTTAAAAGGTTGTAATATTTTTGATGCTAAAAAATTTATGCAAATTTTAGTTGCCCCAGGTGACTTCAACAAGGTTGACAAAATTGATAAACAATTTTCGATTATCCAAAAACATTTTTCGTCAAATTCAATAAATGTTTGTATTTGTTTGGATGAAAAATACGGTAATGAAGATCGAGAAGCTTTTGTTGAAAGTGCCAAAAAACATAGTTTTACAAATTTCTCAATTCTCGATTTTTCTTCTGCCCTTTACATTCATGCAATTTTTAAATCAGCTTTTGAATTTAAAAATGGTGATAAAATTTGGATATTTTTTGCTGATTTTTGTTACATTTATCAACATATTGATGATAATATTGTATTTCTGGGATCATGTTTAAATACAGCTTTACCAAATGAAGTCATGAATAATGGGATGGAAAAACCTGCTGCATTTTTTTATCCATTTAATGTTACCCGAAAACTTGGAAATGAATTATTTTTGGGCTGTAGTAATCATTTTTATACAAGATTTTTGCCCGAAAATGCTGCCTTAATAAAAGCAGAATTTATTGATGGTTGTAATAATGTAAGATCTTCGCTGAAAATAGTTCCAAGTTGTGGTAGAAAGATTGAACTGGTAATCAATGAAAAATGTGTTTTATTAGTTGAATCAAGTCAAACTTTGCCATATAAAAAGGTGATAAAAGTGTATGATGAAGAACAAGATTTCAAGTTGAAGGTGAGTATTCTTCAGGGATCAGCATGCCCGAATTTAGGTGTCGGCAAAATGAAAAAAAATCATTTGATCTTTTGCCGCCAGCTATTTTCGGCGGCAAAAGATCAAAGGCCAGCCCCCCCTCAACATTTTTCAGGCCCCACCAAAAAAAGTCTGAATACGGACTGGGGGATCAGGTTTACCCAACAGAAGGAATTTATGCAGTCTACTTTTTATAACTAATTTGTTTGTTTTACAGATATTTGAAAACAATATAAAAGAGTTTTCAATGACTGGAAAGGGTTTGATTTTTTCAATCGATATAAATGGGATATATTACGTCGAGATTGGCGAAGAAGCTGTTGAAGATCAAAACATTCTATCTAATCCTGAAAACGATTGGAGCTTCGTCCCAAAAAATGAAGATTCTGTTCAAAAACCCGCTATACCATCTTCAACTATGTTGCCTGAAAAGGACTTAAAAGATGAATCCTTCTCAAAACCAAACATTAAACTGACAATGCCAAATTATATTATTCCTGACAAATTTGCACCTTACGTTGAAATAATTCGTCAAATCGGACATATTCAAACAGAGCTAAATATCCTTAATCCATTGGTCGCAAATATATCCAAAGATTTTGATTTCGAAAGTTTCAAAACCTTACAAGATTGCCATCATTCTTATGAATCTGCAATTTTTGCTTTAGGTAAGTAAGTAAGTTTTTAGAAAATGGCATAATTTTGAAATTGCAGGGACGTTGATTAATGTTGTCAAAGATCAAGAGCAATCTGAAAATAACAAACTTGGAGGAAATAATTTAAAAGACCTAATAATTTCGGTCACTGCTCAACATACCATATTAAAACAAAACTATGATAAAAATGATGTACTTATGAAACAAGCCGAAATTTTCTTATCAAGTTATAACCTAGAAATAGAATGGATTGACTCAAAACTAAACAACGATGAACTAAAATTTGACAGTTTTGAAACTTCAAAGAACTCTTTAAAGCTTGTTAAAGTGTTAAAAAATGAAATAACAGAACGAGAATTCAAGTATCAAGAGATAGTCACAGATGGGAGAAAATTCATCACGAAAGGTAACAAGGAATCGATTGAAAAATTTATGAAAAAATTGGAAGCCAAATGGGATCAGCTACAAGATCACGTAAAATTTTATTCTACACTTGTAATCAAAGTTCAAAGAGCTGTGGAATGCTGCAAAAAGGCTTATGATATTGAAGAATGGATAAGGTAAGATTCATGTTAAAAGAAGGTTGTGGTAATCTATTTTCGTTGTGAGACTCGTTTTAATTTCGGTCTCACAACGAAAATAGATGTGAATGCATTTGACACGAAAATAGACCCTGATAGTCAGTTTCGTGCTGTACAAACATGGAAAACAGGGATCTAAAGTAAAAATCCGCCTGTTTTTTAATGAAACTTAAAAATTTGCATATTAAACTTTTAGTGTCAAGCTGAAAGTGATATCAAAAAATGACACCCACACTGGCTCTGAAATTATTAAAGAAATGCAAATGAAGAAAACTAAGAAATTGTTGGAAGAAGTTGAAGCTTATTACCCCAATGTCGAGGCATTTGAAAAAGAAACAAATGCAATAAAAAGTGAAATAATTTTGGGTGGAACTGAAACAGGCACAAAATTATTCATATTTTTGGATGCTCTTTCAACAAGGCTGGAAAAGGTTAAAAAATCTTACAATGACCTCAAGGAAGATGTGAATGAACAAATTAGAAAATTAGATCATGAAAAATTAGCATATGAATTTATTAAAAGCTGTAATGTTATGGAGAGATCGATACAAGAAATTATGGATTCAGTTAATTTTGAAATCACAAAAGATAATTTAGAGATGATGCAAAACAGTTTGGCTGATGCTGAAACTGAAAATTGTGATATCCAAAGTTTAATGGAAACTTCTGAAGAACTTGATGCAGCTGGATTTCTCGAAGCGAAATTGAAGATTAAAAACATTGAAAAGTTGTTGAAAGAAAAAGATGAGCTTTTAAAACAAAAACAAGCAGAACTTAAAGAAATGATTGAATTAAAAGAATTTATTTCAAGTTGTAATAACATAATCGAAAGGATTAAAACCAAAATAGCAAATGTTGCTGCTTTAAAAAATAGCAATGAACTTCAAGAATATAAAGAAGATTTAAAAGAATATCATCAGTTAATTTATGACTTATTAGGTGTTGGCATTATCTACGACTTTATAAATGTTAAGTTCGTAGACAAAATGGAAGAAAAAATCAGTGAAATGAAAGAAGCTTATGCAAATTTTTCAAATGTAATTGAAACAAAATTAGAAGAATATGAAGCAAATGAGTTAACTGAATTCTATGAACGAGCAAAGTAAGCCTTTTTTACTATTCTTGAGGAACTATCCAAATCAGATGTCGGGTATTTTTTCGTTACAAAATCCTCTCCCTTTCCTTCTGCTTTTTCCCTTTGATGTTGGCCGCTTTTAAGATAAACAGCAGATCTTACCTTATCCCCATTGGGTCTGTCTAGATATTACGTCATCATCATATTCTGCTTTACCCTTCTACAAAAAAGCATTTTTTGCCGCACATCAAAGGCGGCATGTTCATTAACCCTTCCCAAACTGATGACGTAATATTAGGACAACTATCTTCACGGCTGGTGCAAATTTTCGTGGCACGAAAAATACTTGAGAGATTTCTGTTTTTTAGTGTCAAAATTTTGGAATTCTCTCTAGTAGTTTTCGTGCTAAGATAAAGTTGCACCAGCCGTGTATCTTTAAAACTGTTGAAGGCAGAAATATTACAAAAATCTTTTTTAGCGAAATGCTCAAATTTTTGGAACAAATAACGTCAGAATGTGAATGGAGCGATGCTGTTGATATCAATGACATAACTACAACCTCAAATCTTTTAACAGAAAAACATCACCAATTAGAAGGTTGTATTTCTTCAAAACAAAATGAAATAACAGAAATTGAAGAAATCGGAAAACAACTTTTAACTGAAAATCCCGAAGCAGTTCATGTGGAACTAATGTTAGAGAAATTTGAAGAAGCAATTAATAAATTAGATCAGATTTGGCGAAAAAGATGTGATTATTTTGAACGTATTGAATTAATTGGAGAATTTAATGAGATTGCTGCTGTGACTGAAAATGTCTTGAAAGAGTATTACGGTATTTTAAAATCTGAAGGAAGTGAAGCAGCTGATGAAAGTGAAAGATCGAATATGTTGGATACCGTAAACTTGCAACTTGATGAACTTCAAGAATTCACTCATAAAGTTATTGAACAAAGATCAGACTTGGCAGGGTTTGTAAATGCAAAAGTTGATGAACTTACTGATTTGCATAAAAGCTTACAAATGTCGATAGTTGAAGAGGAAACTGTTAGCGAAAATCCATCAGAATCTGACATTGTGAAAAACTCTAGCAGTGAAACATCTACTAACACAGATATCCCTTCACTCCCTAAACACCCAAGTGATCCTAGCCCATCAATTATTCCATCTAAAAATCAAAGCTACAAAATCCCAAAAAAGCTTCGAAATTACGATGAAAATATTCATGCAGTTGGGATCGATCTTGGCACTTCAAGATGTTGTATGGCAGTTAGTCGAAACAATAAAATCGAAAGTGTTGCATTAGAAAATACCGGAGAAAGACTTCTTCCCTCTTTTGTGTCCTTTGATGAAGCCGATGCAAATTGTGGTGAAATTGTTATTCAAGGACTTCAAAGAAATAAAGAAAAATACACATGTTTTGACATAAAACGGATTATTGGAAGAGATTTTCATGATATTATCCCTGATAGAAGTTGGCCATTTACAGTACTCGATAATGATGGGAATGTTATGATTAAAGTTCAAGACAAAGATGGTGAATGTATAAAATCCCCTGAGGAAATTTCTGCAGTTTTATTAAAATATATGAAAGATAAAGTTTCAATTTTTGAAGGTAAAGAATTGAAAGATGCAGTTTTAACAGTGCCAGCGGCATTTAATGAAAAACAAAAAGCTGCAACTTTGAAAGCTGCAAAACTTGCAGGCTGGGAAACAATTCATCTTCTTCCAGAACCAATTGCAGCTTCATTTGCATATTTCAATAATCGTGAAATCCCAAATAATTCTAATGTACTGTTATTTGATCTTGGAGGTGGAACTTTGGATGTTTGTGTTTTTAAAATTATTGATGGAAGTTTGCAAATTATTGCCAATAATGGTGATACATGCCTTGGGGGCAGAGATATCGATAATTTATTAATCAGGCATTTTACTACTGTTTTAAAATTTAAATTTGGGATTGAAATAAGAAAAAAATTAAAAAGAAGATATCAGTTAATGATAGAATGTCAAAGAATTAAGCAAAGCTTAACCGTTCGAGAACATGATATGTGAGTACATTTTTTGACAAAACGCACAAGGGACAGTATCAACTTGTCTCGTCGCTTTTTGAACAAGACTTATCCCACTATATAGCCCCAGGGCAATTATGCATCACCCTAAAATATCTCCGGTGCATTCACTTCCTATATGCAAATTTATGGAAATAAAGTTTGAAGGTCGACGATATCTCCAGCGAATGTCTTTGTATTATGCTAATTAATGAAATTGAAGTTCGAAAAATCCACGACCCTCGGGTTGACGATTTTTCAAAAACCCTTTTACAATTGTTTCAGCCACATTTTTTGAACTTCATTTCTATAAATTTGCATAACGGTATCGCATACACCGAAAATATTTTGGGGTTATGCACAACTGCCATATGGCTATTTAATTGGATAGGTCTTGTTCATAAAGCGGTGAGACATGTTGATATTGTCCCTTTGTCAATAAAAACAAACTTATTCCAATTTTTAGCCTAGATTCTGAGAACTTTGATTCGAATGTTCAAGGTACTGTTACAATAGACAGACATGAATTGGATGAGATGATATCTGATCTTCTTCAACGCATGAGATTAGCCGTCAATCTAACTCTCTCAAATGCAAAATTAGGTCATAAAGAAATAAATAAAGTTTTACTTGTTGGAGGAGGTTGTCGAATGCCGACAGTAAAGAATATGCTTCAACAAATGTTTCCAAATGCTGATCACTGTTGTGAAGAACAACCTGATGAAGTTGTGGCAATTGGGGCGGCAATTTATGCCTATCATCTTGCAACAACTAAAACAAGTGAAATTACCAAATTTTAAAGTTAACGTTTTTTAATTAATTAATTGTATCAAATTTTGTCTTTAAAATATGAAATTATTATAATCAAAAATTTTCTTTATATTTTAAAAAAATTAGAAAAGCAATTATTAATAAAAATTTGAATAATTCAAAAACATTATGAATTTTATAAAATAATGTTTCTTTTAATCGATAATTACTTATTTTGTTCAAACGCTAAATGATATGAATAATATGCAGCTCCAAGAGCAACTACCTCGTCGGGATTCTCTTCAACACAATGTTCGGCCTGCGGGAACATTTTTAACAGCATTTCTTTCACAATTGGCATTCGACTTGATCCACCAACTCGAAAAACTTTGTTAATTTGATATGCTTGTAGCTTTGCTTCTGTCAAAGCTCGAACAATTAACTCTTTCATTTTTTCTGTGAGTTTTATTGTTTTTGTTTCAAAATCTTTTCGAGTTAAAGTTATCGTGCCTTCAATATTTGCATCAAAATCTTCAACATCAAGCCTAAAAATTTATTGATTGATTTTTTAGGGTAAAAAATGGAAGGGATTTTCCAAATCTGATGGCCGGGATAGATGGCAAAAAATTTGAAGAAGAAATCATTTAAAAAGCGGCACGCCTTTGATCTTTAGCCAATGTCGGTAAAAGATCAAAAGAATTCTAAGATTTCGAAAGGACCTTGTGCCAATAATGCCGCATCTTGGAAAAGGGGCTAGTCGAAGTCTGTGACACGCCTCAAAAGCGGCAAAGATCAAAGGCAAGTAATCTGAACTCAAACCCTAAAAATCTGAAGAGGGGAAAAAGTTAGCCGAAAGCCTGCAAAAATCAAAGGAAAAGTTAAGAAAAGCTGACTTCGGATCTGGAAAATCCCAAACCTACCAATCATCATGTCGAATTGTTAATGAATGTTTAATTTTTTGACATTCCAATAAAAGTTTATACTTTTTTCTTTCATGATTTTCAATATCAATTTTATGCTTTGAAAAAAGTTGTTCTTTGAAAAATTCAAATAAAACTTTATCAAAATTTCTGCCACCAATTGCAGGATCTCCAGTATTACTGATAATTTGCATTTGAGAATTGCTAACTTTGAATATGCAAATATCCAGAGTCCCACCTCCGAGATCAAAAAGCAAAATGGTAGCATTGTTTGGGAGGGGTCGATCAATGAAATATGCAAATGAGGCAGCAACAGGTTCTGGTAGAAGATTAACTTTGTTTAAGCCTGCAAGTTTTGCTGCTTGCAACGTGCCTTCTTTTTGGCTTTCTGTGAATGCCGCGGGGATCGTTATCACAATCGTTGTAGGATCTTTTCCTTGAAATTCTTTGATTCTTTGTTTTATATGAGCTAGAAGCATTGAAGCAACTTCTTCAGGTGAATGGATTACGGTAGTTTTTTGATGATTTAAATGTTGAATTTTAACTTTTGTATTATCATTAATAATTTCAAATGGCCATGTTTCATCTTTTAATTTTTCATCAAAAAGTTGTCCAATTAGTCGTTTACAATCAAATACAGTATGCTGTGTAAAATTTCCTAACCTTTCAACAACAAGTTTTCCACATTTTGGTTTTTCTTCTTCAAATCCGATATATGATGGTAGAATTCTTTCTCCAGTATTATCCAATGCTACCGTATCAATTCCGCTATTTCGATTAACTGCAGCAAAACAGCTTGAAGTTCCAAGATCAATCCCGATCGCATTAATCTCGGTATCATAAGATTTATGCTTTTTTGGGATACTGTAAGTTGGGATTTCATTCATATTTTTTAGCCAATTTTTAAAAAATGCATTTAATTCATTGATTACTCCTTTCATTTCTTCAGGTTTTGGTGGAACATATTTTTTAAAAGGTTTTGGTTCTGGTGGGATTGAACTTGTTGCTGGATTATTGATGGGTCTTGAAATACTTGACCATGCCAATGGCATTCTGTTGACCCTTGTTGAAGACGTTGTTGCAACTTCAGCATTCTTTTCTACATTTTTGGCATCCGTGAAACCAAAAATGTCCTTATTTTTGTCAAAATAACGAAACAACTGTGCCACATATACACTAATTACAGTACTATCTGGATTTTCAACTTCTATTTCTTCAGCTTTGATAAATTTTGGGATTCCAAAATTCATTTCAGCCAAATCCAAAGCATTATTTAAATTTTTCAAGTGCTCATTTTCTTTCAACTTTTCATAATCAACTAAATGTGGAAAATGAGCTTGAATCAAAGCATTCAAAGCTAATCCAGATTTCCAAGAAGTTGTAAAATTGCTGATTACGATATTTTCATATCCGTTAGTTCTCTCTTGGCACCATTCAAGTAATGCAAATTTGCCTTGTTTTTCATGAAATTTAATTGGATCAACTTCAAAATTTAAAATGATTCTTTCAAATAATGTCAAAATTACAACTTTATTTCCATCAACAATATCTTCGGCATTAAAATATCGAAATTTTGCACTTCTTTGTTTGAGGTATTCCAAGCACCATAAAATATTTGCTGTATGATGTACTTTTTCAGTGCCGTCATTCGGTTCACAAATTATTTCACCAGAAAGAATTTGAAGTAATTCCAATAATAAAACACCACTACAAAAATCTGTGAAAATGTTGTTTATGCTGAGATTCTTCTAAAAACACAACAAATTTATTTAAACAAAGAATTTTTTAAATGATGCATAATCAACTTACTTTATTTAAGTGATAATTACACCATCGAGTAAATACTTCTTTTTGAATTAACTGATTTTTAGTTAAATTTTCCATCATTTATTCCGTGGTTGCAATTATAATGAAAAAAGACGTCATTAAAATTTTTTTGCTTAAAATGAAAGACGTTGAAAAACTTTAATGATAACAGTTCAACGAGAAAATAAATGATTTCACTTTTTTATTGATTGTTACGCAAAGAAAAAACGCTTAACTATTTATTTGGCTCAAAAAATAAAAGCCTCTTTAGAACACTAAAGTATGCAATTAAAATTATGTTTTTGTTAAAGCAAAATATCGGCAACAGTAGTTTTTTAATAATACGCGTAAATTGCATCATCTGCATCAACTTGTTTATCAGGGTGTTTCTGCCAATGTATAGCACTGACAAGCACTTTTTTAGGATAGGAAGTGAACATCACCTTCCAACTTGTAAAACTGTGTATATTAATTTTGCATTGGAAAAGATTTTGTGACCTTCTACATAATAGTTTCACCATTGTTTAAAGAATAGCGTAACAACAACTGCATTTATACTGTTTTCAAAAAAAATCTATATTTAAACATTGAAAATCCACATAAAATTGTTTTTGAGTTAAAATCAATTCCTTTAAGACTCTTAAAAGTTTTATCTATGTTCTAAATACGATAAAAAAAAGCATGAGCATAAAACTATGCAACATCTCTTATCAGAGATTGTTGTGTGCATTCATTCGCACTCTTAAAAATATATCGGGCCAGTTAACAACGATTCCTTTTTACATTAAAAATTATTATTAGTTTATTTATTAATTCTTTCATTAAACTTTAAAAAAATTAATCGCGTGCGTAAAATATGTAATTTTAGTCTTCTGCAGCACAGTCGTGAATAAGATTTTTGTATTATTATGTATTCGGGATTCGTTCTATATTTTTGTCAGTTTCCTTTAAAAAAATCAATTTCAGCTCAAATAACGCAAAAATGTTAAATGGGTGCTGTTTTGGTAATGAAAAGGAAAAAGATGAGAGAAGAGAGTTTTTCAAATTTTTTGCACTCTTATTTCAAAATCATAGAATTGTTCCAAGATTTCGCCAAAAGTGGGAGATCAATGACTTATTCAATGCTATTGAAAATGGAACAGTTCGAGAAGTAATGGAAATAGCTGGTGTTCTTTCCAAATCAAAAAACCAATGCAAAGAATCAAAAGATCAAATATTTGAAGAAATGGTTTCAGTTCGAGACCTTTGGGAAGCTGTTAAGGGACGGGAAAAAAGTTGCACAAATAAATTAATGGTGTACGAAAATACACCTTGGAAATATTTTGATGCATTTATTCAGCGTAAAATGTTTTATGATATGGAATACATTTTAACGGATTTGCCAAACTCAAATGGATATTATATTCATGTTAAAATCGACGATGGAAATGAGATGATTAAAGTAAAAGAATATGGGATAGCTGGTGAAGGAAAATCATGTTTTCGGTGTGAATGTGACTTTCAAGATCTCGTCCTTTTATGTCCAAAGTGTCCTGGTTTTATCGAATATGAAAAATGTCAGTTGAATCCTCGACATGAATATTATCCAAACACATATCGATGTTTTAAAATCAAACACAGAAACGACATTAAACCCAGAATAATGTCATACAAAAGAACCAACAAAATTTCTCCAGAAATACAAAACTTTGGACCAAAAACATTTACAATGGAGAATCATGCCTTTACTTTTACAACTTCATCAAATTTTAACAATAAATTTATGAATGAATTAGAACCGATTATGGGAAATGATCAGAACTTTTCTAAAAATTTTAATTGCTTTAAAGCGGACTTTGATTGCTTTGCTTCAAACACCAAATTTATCCAAGAATCTGCCAATGCACCTTTAAGTCAGCATTATACCATTCCTCCAAAGTATGAAACATATGATGCAAGGATAAATGGAGTTGGTATCGATTTAGGTACTTCAAGCTGCTTTGCAGCCGTCACTCGAAATAAAGGAATTGTCACTGTTCCTCTTGATAATGAAGGAGAAAGAATTCTACCATCATATATCGGATTTGATGAAGAAAAAGTTAAATTTGGAAAAGTTGTTGTTGATCATCTTGGAACTTATTCAAAATCCACAGTCTTTGATATAAAAAGAATTATTGGACGTGCTTATCCTGATATTGAAAGAGATTCAACATGGCCCTTTGAAGTTATACCAGAAGGTCAAACTGTAAAATTAAAAATCAAAAATCACTTAGGCGAATTAACAACAAAATCCCCAGAAGAGATAACTTCTGAGTTAATAAAATTTATAAAACAAACTGTATCAAATTTTGAGCATGCTTCTCTTAAAAATGTTGTAATTTCAATCCCTGCTAAATTTACAGAAAAGCAAAAAGATGCAACAATTACGGCTGGAAAGCTTGCGGGTTGGGAAAAAATTCATTTACTTCCCGAACCTGTTGCTGCCTCATTTGCATATTTCATTGATCGACCCCTCCCAAATAATGCAACCATTTTACTTTTTGATCTTGGAGGTGGAACTTTGGATATTTGCATATTTAAAATTTTCAATGAAAAACTTCAAGTTCTAAAAAGCACTGGTGATACCAAACTTGGTGGCAGAAATTTTGATAATGTCCTTTATGAATATTTTAAGAAGGAACTGGCATTAAAATATCGATTAGATGTGGAAATAAATCACAGAAAAAAATACCAACTAATGATAAAAAGTCAAGATATCAAACATTCATTAACAGCGCGAGATAATGATTTGTAAGTTGATGCATCTTTTCCCATTGTTTTTTGAGACTATTTTTTTTCTAGACTTTACGTTGAGGATTTTGGCATTTCTGCAAATGATACAATTCAACTTACCCGGCAACAGTTTGAAGAAAAAACAACCTATTTAACAGAAACCATCGAACATTTGTTATATTGTGCTACAGATGGTTTTCAACAACAGATTGATATGGTTTTTCATGTTGGTGGAAGTTGTAGAATGCCAATGATTAAAAATTTGTTGGCACGTCTTTTTCCAGTTGCTTCCCATAGTTGCCAGGAACATCCTGATGAAGTTGTGGCAATTGGAACTGCATATTATGCATATCATTTAGAATTTGAAGCAAAAAGGATGGGTTCAAATTAAAGCTATTAATGGCATATTTGGTAGACATTTTAATCATTTGAACACTAAAATTATAATAAGTTTTTTGTATTTTATTTTAAGTAAGAAATTACAACTTTATAAATCATGCTTTTTTTGATTTTGAATATGGTTAAATTGTGATATTATTTTTTTGATACAATGTTGTTGTAAAAAAATTATTTATTTTGATACAGTAGTTTCCTTTTATAAATAATTTTGTCTTTTGAATAAAGCAGCATGTTTTTATTTTTATGTGAAGAAATTGACTTGAACGTTTTTATAGAATTTCATCATAGTATTTCAAAAATTGTTTTTGCTTATAAAACAGTTTTCTTTTTAATGTTTTTTGATTGTGTATTGCTCCCCTTCCTGCACTTCGATTGTTTACTCAATAAAATCAGTGTGTTTTTTCTTTCGTTAAGGAAATTGTGATATCAATTTCAATGTTTACACTTTATTTTGTTTTCTTGTTCACAGGGAATGGGTGCTGATTTCTCTAAATTTTTACCTACGTCAAAGAAATCCACTTATCAAAGGCTTAAATTCTCAAAAAGTGATGAAAACATTAGTATTTCTACACCGGTTTTAAGCTATTATTTTCCTAAAAAATTACCTCCAAATGATGCCAATACTCCTATTGTTGGAATAGATTTAGGAACGACACGATGTTGCGTTGCTGTGAATAGAAATGATAAAGTTGAAGCTGTTGCCATAGATAATACTGGGGAGAGGCTAATGCCATCATATGTTTCATATGATGGAAAAGAGCCAGTTTGCGGGAAAGAAGTTGTGAAAAGACTGCGGAATTATGAAAAATCAATTGTTTTTGATTCAAAAAGATTTATTGGAAAAAAATTTGAAGAAATTGAGATTGATAAAGGATGGTCATTTGATATTTTAAATGAAAATGGAAATGCTGTGATTAAAGTTAAACACAATGATGGCTTAATTGATATATCCGCAGTTGACGTTTCTGCAGAATTATTAAAACATATAAAATTAAAAGTTGAAGAATTTCAAGGAAAAGAAGTTTTTGAGGCAATTATTACCGTTCCTGTAGCATTTACCGATGCACAAAAAGCAGCAACATTAAAGGCAGCAACAACTGCAGGTTGGGAAGTTGTTCATTTAATTCCAGAAGCTGTGGCAGCTTCATTTGCATATTTCAGTAACCGAGAAATCGGAGATAACTCAAATGTACTGATATTTGATCTTGGGGGTGGAACTTTGGATGTTTGTATTTTTCGAAAACATGGTAATAAGCAATATATTATTGGTCAAAGTGGTGACTCACATTTGGGTGGAAGAGATTTTGATAACACTTTAATGAAGTTCTTTGAAGAAAAGCTTAAAAACGATCATGGAGTGGAAGTGAATGGAGGCAAAAAATATAAGCTCTTGTTGAAATGTCAAGAAATCAAAGAAACTTTATCTATTGAAAAAGATGACACGTAATCAATAAATAATTGCTTACGCTAAATTACTTCACTTTTTAGACTAAGCGTTGATGAATACGAAACATCAAAAGAAGGATTTATTTCACTCACGAAGAATGAATTTGAGGTCATGGCTGAAGAATTACTCAAACGTATTAGCAAAGTTATAAGTGATGCGATGAAACAATGCGGAAATGACAAGGTTGATAAAGTTCTTTTGGTTGGAGGAGGAAGTCGAATGCCAATGATTAAAAAATTGTTAGAAGATAAATTTCCAAACGCTGAACACATTTGTAAAAAACATCCGGATGAAGTTGTTGCAATTGGAGCTGCAAATTATGCATATTATTTAAAATGCTGTAAAGTAGAAGAAAGAAAGATACGGTAAAACAGATTTTGATAGCATATTTTTTATATAAAAAAAGCTTTTCAGATATCTTTTAAAACCAAATCAAAATCCTATTGCTGGCAAACACCCAAGAACTCATATTACTAATGCAAGCGAATTCCCAATATTAGTAAAAGTTGATACGGCTAAAAACTTTGACTTTAAGTTAAATGCTTCGTCTGCATTCACATCTATGAACAATTATAACAAAGGAAAAATTGCTGGTAACATTTTAAATTTTAACTAAACATTTAAATTAAACTTTGTGTTGACGGTAAATTTGAATAATAACTTTTTAGGATATAGTGAAATTATACCGAGCGAATTTAAAGAATTTAAGCCACCTGTTGGATTATTTGATGCAAATTTTATTAAGCGTGCAAATGTTTACATTACTGTTTACAGTTTTCAAGGTGATAAGATAATAAATATCTGTGATAACTACATTGTGAAAGATAATCATTATTATTACTCCCCAGAACAATGTTTGTCATACTCGTATGGGAGAAATATGGATTGGAAAGAATGGTGTAAACTACGAAAAGAAAAAACAAAAGAAAAAAACAAAAAAGTTAAGAAAAAAATTATAGATTGATTAAGGTTTTGGTAGCATTTGTTAGAAAATATTATTTATTTGTTTTTTTTTCGATTTTTAAAGTAATAAAAAGGATTAAATGTCTTTTAAGACCGTCCAATTTTGCTAAGATTTTTATTGTTTTTTTTTTCTAAATACACAGATTTAATATTTTGGTTTCCAAAAATTCAATTATTTCAAAGACCAGTTTTCCTCCGCTTTTTTGGTGACATTGGACATAAAAGTACAGAGCAATAAATAAGAGGTCCATTTTAAAACAGAATAATATAATAATAAAAAAAATCAAAAAACTTGTACAAAAACTTGTATAGAGCCTAATTGAATTGAATAAATTTATAAAAGCATTTTTATTAACTATAATATTTTCTCCATGTAATTATGGTTACTTGTAAGACAGAAAAAAGAATTAAAAAAAAACAAGTAACATGTGAAATGCCCTTAGGGTATTCAAAAAATTTGTTCACAACACCAATTTTTTTTTTAAAAAGTTAACCTTTCTATGCAAATTTATTAGTTAAAAAAAATTTTGTCACTACACAAACTTTTTGAAATATTTGCATATTAAACATTCTAAAGATACCGTTTCTTGCTGGATTTGTACAGTATACTATTGTACAGTATTATTAAACAATGAATTCAACCCAATTTCTAAATTACACCACTGCTTCCCTTGATTATGTTGCTTATTGGATTTACACCATTGAAGGCGCCATAATTTTCGTTTTCAATTTCCTTCTTGTAATTATTATTCTTGGAACAAAAAAACTTCGAAACCAAAAAGAATACATAATTTTTACGGGAAATTTATTATTTGATGTACTTTTTGGATTTGCATATCTTTATGCTGGGATTAGAAGATTAATGCTTTATTATGGACCAGTAAAATGTAATCATGAGATGTCATAGTTTTTAAAAATTTGCATAAATTTTTAGATGTTGAATTATATCCACTTTGGAGCTGTTTTTTCACACCACATAGCATTCTATTTGTTTTGATTATTCCTGGAACAGGTTTTATGGCCCTAGCTACTTCTTTTGATCGATTTTTTTCTGTTTTTAAACCGTTAAAATATATTTTACTTCGAACATCTTATGCATGGATATTAATTTGTGGTGCACTTTTGGCGAATGTTCCAACTTTTATTGCTTCAGCTTATGCTGCTTGGACTGTTAATACCAAGTTTTTGGTAAGCATAATTGATTTTATAAAGTTGTTTTCAGCTACTAAAAATAGCAAACACATTTATGTAAATTTTTTCAAGAACTTACATTTTAACAAAAGTCAAGTATTGATGCGTGTAACATTTTTTTGGAGTGTTTGTTTATGCAAATTTATTAGACAAACACTGATAACGGCAAAATAGCCCGACTCTTGTGAGAACCACCAAAAAAAGCTACGAAAAAAATTTGCATATCCAGAATCCCTTTTTAAATAAAATTAATTTTAGCAACCCCAAACTTGCACCTTAAACACGTCAATTGAAATGTTATCAATTTTGGAGGGGATTCGAGTTGTGACAACAATTTCAGCAATGCTTTTGTATTTTCCAGTTTGGAGAAAAGTTTATTCTGTAAGTCTCTTAAAAATTTAAGCTATTATAAATTACAGTATTTGTTGAATGTAAAAATTAAAACTTTCACTTTTAATGAATGTCCTTTTTTCTCTTTTTTGGACCCAAACTATTATCTTTGTATTCAAACAATTTTTAGAAACACGTGTTGAATTTGCATCGGCATTATTCAAATTATTTAAAACATAATTGACTGTATTCAAAAAATTCAAAAGAAATTTGCTTTAAATACAAAAAATATTGAACTTTAATACAGTAATCCCCTTTTCAAAGAATAAATTTCAGATAATTCGTTCATCAAATTCCCAGCAAGAAATGAATCCAAAACAACGTCAAAGATTTATGTATATGACTTTAACAATGACATTAATTACGTTGAATGAACTTTTACTTTTCATAATTCCAGATGTCTATTTTACAATTTATCCCGATGTTTATAGCATGTTTCTCAATTGTTTAACTTTGAACAAAGGTAACAAAAATTATTGAATATTGTTAAAAATTTAAATATTTTAGGAACCGTAAATATTGTGATCTTTCTTTGTACTCAAAAAGAACTTCGAAGTGCAATTTTGCAAAGATTTGGTCTTCAAAGAGATATCAGCAGTCAAATATCAATGCATTACAGTCGAACGAATAGAGTCATACATGTTAAATAACCATTTTTTAAGTAAAAATGTGTAACTTTAGAACCCTTATAGAAAATGATATAACACAAATTTATAAGGGTTCTATCATTTTCTGCATCGCTTCAAAATTTGCATAAAATGATTTTCAGGGTTTCTATTGTCATGTCTCGGAACAATTGTTGTTGTTGAACTTTAGAAAAGAAAAACTACTTTGAGACATAGCAGTTAAAATCCTTGAAAATAAATTTATGCAAATTTCGAACAAAACATCGAATGATAGATCTTCTTTATCAACAAAGCGTTTAAATGTTTTTAAATGAATTAAAAATGAGCTTAATAAAGATAATAATAATACAAAAAAAATTGTACAACTGAAATTTTTACAACAATGCAAATTTTTTACTTACACAAAATCATACCACTACAAAATAAATTATCCTCTCAATTCCAATGTTGCACCACCATCCCCAGCTCCATTGATTGCATCTTTCCTTAAAGGATTACCAAAATAGGTTCGTCCATCTTGTTCCAGACCTTGCATGGGTTGCATAATTCTTCGCTGTCGTTGAGGAGGATATTCAAGTTGCCGTTTAAATTTTAATGAATTTGTTTCAGCAGCCGTGAACAAAACTAAACCAAGAAGTACACAAAGGAAGCATAAAATAAATGATTTTAAAAACATTTTTAAAAATTTGGTGATTTTTTGATCGAAAAATTTTGTTTCTGTATAAAATCTTTTGGTGTTATTCAATTTCAGAGAAAAAAATAAACAAAATGCTTTGTTGTGTTTATTAAAAGAATCTTCGAAAAATAAACACTGTTTCTGTTTCTTTTTGCAGAAAAGTGTCGAAAAAAAAGAAACACTTTCTTTTATGACTATTTTAAAGATACAAATCGGTTGTTCTTTTTCATCTTTTATTTCATTTGGGCTTTCCATTATTTATATTTGTGATCAAATTTCAACACCCTTGAAAAAAAGGCGCAATGTATAAAATAAGGCGCAAAGAAGGTTTTTTGAAAGAGTTCTCAGGAAAAGGTTGCTTCCCAAAAACAGTTTTATATTTTTTTAAAGTCGATAATACAAAATTGTAAAAGCTGCAGAAGAAGGAAGTCGATTTTCAATTTTAATTAAAGGAGGAGATCCATCGTGAATAAACTTTTTTTTACGAAAATCAGGGACTCATTGGAGCTGCTTTTTTCTTTTCTTTTTTTGCAGCTGCAGTTAAGAAAAAAACAAGCTCCAATGAAGGTGTTTTCGCGTCGAAAAACTGCAATCGAAGTTGCATGTAAAAAGTTTATTCACGATGGGTCTCGTCCTTTAAGATAAATAAAATTCATTAACTGTTACACCAAACATAAAAATGAAATTGTTTGGACTAAAAAGATTACCTATTTTTCAGCACTGTTGCAATTCAAGGCTGTCCGGAAAAAAAATTATGATCCGGAATCCGGAATTCCGCAACGCCTAAAATCAGCCGGAATCACGGAATCCGGAATCCGATCCGCAATTCCGGACAGCCTTGCTTGAAATCTTATTGTACAAAAATGTTTTTGAAAAAAATTGTTTCTACTTTCATAAACGAAGTTGCTGTTTATTTACAGGGTGTATAAAAAAAAAGTGCAATTTAATTTTTAAACAAATGGAAGGGGACTTGAATAACTTGTGTTGGGTGGGATTAATACTTGGTATGGAAGCGCATTTGACCCTACAGTATGACCTCTCCAGCATTTTCGTGTCGGGAGTTTCGCCGCCGCCAAGTTTTGAAAAGTACGTTTTTCGACCTTTTCGTAGAACAAAGTTCCTGGGAGAACCAAAAGGGCTGGTGAAAAGGTGATGGTATATTCGGATAGCCCATATGTCAGACTCGTAGACGCAACAAAGTTTTGGTTTATATATCTTTTGCCCCGGGTATAATCGCTTCGAGAAAAAAGCGATTTCCGAATTTTTGATTTTTTGGTCAACTTTGAACGATTGCCCTGGATTTCTCAGAAGGAGTTGGAGGCTCATATTTGTTGCCAAAAAACTTCAGCCTCTTTGTGGTTGATTCCATACCAAAATATTGAAATCTAGAAAATCGGCTTTTTAAGCAGCCATAATCTTTGTATGTAAGTAAGTATACGTAGTATATACCGTAATTCTATTCAATGTTAAAGTATCCAGATTAGTTATAAACGCTTAAAATGTATTATAGAGTGTTTTTCTGGTCTATTTTCATTGATATATAACAAAAAACAGCATTTAAAAAATTTCGTGTAAGCATAGTTACTTGCTATTTATTAGTATACAACTACAAGCAGCCATTTTTGTGCATTTTGGAGTATCTAAAAAAACTCAATTTTCTAGATTTCAATATTTTGGTATGGAATCAACCACAAAGAGGCTGAAGTTTTTTGGCAACAAATATGAGCCTCCAACTCCTTCTGGGAAACCCAGGGCAATCGTTCAAAGTTGACCAAAAAATCAAAAAATCGGAAATCGCTTTTTTCTCGAAGCGATTATACCCGGGGCAAAAGATATATAAACCAAAACTTTGTTGCGTCTACGAGTCTGACATATGGGCTATCCGAATATACCATCACCTTTTCACCAGCCCTTTTGGTTCTCCCAGGAACTTTGTTCTACGAAAAGGTCGAAAAACGTACTTTTCAAAACTTGGCGGCGGCGAAACTCCCGACACGAAAATGCTGGAGAGGTCATACTGTAGGGTCAAATGCGCTTCCATACCAAGTATTAATCCCACCCAACACAAGTTATTCAAGTCCCCTTCCATTTGTTTAAAAATTAAATTGCACTTTTTTTTATACACCCTGTATATAAATTGAGAGTATTATTCATCGACAAAAAAAGTTAAAAAACATAAAAAATGGATCTCAATTCCATCATAAATTTAAAAAGACAAACATCTGTGCTTCGACGTTTTTCTGACAAAAACTTGTTTTAGCATTTTTAGTTTTGATTTTTCTTTCTTAGAATCCGCTTTTTGGCTTTTATATATCCATCCAAAGTAAATGTAATACGAAAAGTAAATATTTTCTGAAATACGTTGGCATCGATACCTTTGATGCGATTTTGATCCAGAATCATTTCAAGAGGTTTTTTGTTGTTTTTCTGTAAAAAATGGTGCTATAAAAATTTACATAATTTACCAACCTTTATTTTAACCGGCAAGTATTCTGGAACTGCACAGGAAGCACTTTCTATAGGAAGTTCAACCCGTTCTAGGCATTTACATTTTTTAAACAAATTTGTAATACATAATTTATCAAATTTGATATTTGAACGTTGAAACTTCAAACTTTTAATATTTGGGATCATTTCAATCAATTTCGAACATTCTGGCGCTCGAAAAAATTCAACATCAATGCAGTGAAGTTCAATAAGTTTCGGTGATAAAAGCAGAAGAAAAATGTAGAAGGGAATATTAGTAAATTGTATATCAATAACTTTAACATGAACTATAAAGACTTTTGTAGAAATTAATGTGTATAGTCGAGATATATTTGGGTATGAAAGATAAAATCTTTCATGCAGATTAAGTCGAAAAGAATTGGTGATCAAAATATTTGAGTCATTAAAATTTGGGAACCAATTTTTGTCCGCCACAAAAACTGCATTCTTTGCCACAATCAATGGTTTTGGTTGAAATAAGCTTAAGACTTCCTTGGAAGAAAATGCCAAAGAATATTGTTCCATGACATCAATAATTTGCATAAATCTGGGTATAAGTTGATAATCGATCTTTGGGAGAAACATATTCGAAACTGAAAAATGGTTTAAATAGTGATATATTATTTAGATATTTCTTACGTGATGATTTTTGTTTGCATTTTTCAGTTTTGTGATTTTTCGAAAAGCAGGCAAAACATTTTTTATTCTTTGACTTTAACCATGTCAACGAATTCTTTTCCGCTTGAAGTGGTTTTCTTTTTTTAAAATTGTCATAATGTGGACAAGAATTCATCCATGATGACAAATATTTAATAACTTCAAAATTTTTAATATAAAAAGCTTCGCAACAGAAACAACAAAAATTTTTCCTTCGCATTTTGGTAATTTTTGTCAATTACAGAAAAAAATAACAAAGCAACAGTTTTTTAAAAAATTAACAGATTGTAGAAAATCTAAAAGACACAACTACAAACAGCCAAAAAAAATTTCTTAATAGCCATTTGAGGTCATATAAATCAATCATGGAAGGAATGTGAGTAATGTATTAATTGGTTTGTGCATCATCAATATCTCTTTCTAATTTTAAATTGAGATTTTTGTATTTTTAAAAAATCTGTGAATGACAAAGGGTTAACCTTTGGGATTTGTCACTTTTATGAAGTATGCTTTTAGGACAATTAATGGTATTTTTGTATCGTTAATATGCTAAAAAAACAAAAATAGTTGAAAAACAGGATAAGTTGTTTGTCTAAAAATTCAATAAAAATCACATAAGACTATAAGGTCGTACACAAACCTTTCACGATATTTATTCATTTTTTGTTGCTGTGTATATTTTCTAATGTTTTCAACACTTTTGTTCTTGATTAAATACTTATTGTTCTATTTTCTATGTATAATATTTATCTGCTTAGGCGGTATATTGATCCTTTTCTCAATATCTGGTATCTGTCTTGGCATATTCTGTTACTTTGATAAGGAAAATGCACAAGAAAAAGTATGTGCCAAATTTTTCGATAGTAAAACACCATTTCACCAAGATTTTTCTATTCCAAATTCAATCGTTTATTATATTGCAAAAAATTCTTCAACAATATCTTTAAAAGTTTGTCAAAAATTAACAAAAACTTGCAAATATTTTTATTGCAAAAATGGAATAATTTTTGTTCAAGCTTTTGATTACTACAACATGCCAGGGAGATGGCATATTTGTGACTGGAATTGGACAAATGTATTTTCCCATAAAATTAGTAAAGAATTGGAAACGACTTTCTGGGACATCCGACAATCTGATAAGCTTGATTTAATTTCAACACCTTTTAATTGGCATAAATTTTTCATGGGCTCAGATCTTCCAATTGATTATAACAAAATACGATATGTTCATCGAATGCCATTTTTCAAAAATTTGATTATTTTCTATGCTGAAATACCATCAGCAGATAATCACGAATTTAAATAATAAAAGGTTTTCAGATTATTGAACAAAGAATGCCTGAAAAATAAATTCTTTAAGCTGTACAAATATATTTATTTGTAAAAATTTTGTTCTGCTTTATTTTTTTTTGTTTTTTGCTTTTTTTCCAAACTCCATTCATGTCTTTTTTGTGCAATGAAAAAATTGTTTATGAAATTTTATAAAAATTTGAAAATAAGAACACAGAATAAAAAAAAACATTTTTATTGATTATCATGATTTCCAAAATTGCAACTTAAAATTGCCTGAAATTTTATTCACTTAAAAAATAGCTGTTACAATTTCTTAATTTTTTAATCCATAATAATTTGTGAAATATGATATTTGTATATTCAAACCTTAAAATTTCGATGTTTGGTGTCATTTTAATAAATTTTGAAGATTCAATTTCAGGAGGAGACATTTGTATTTGCTCGCAGTAAAGTTCAATAAGTTTTGGAGACAAAAGTTGAAAAAAATTATTCCGAGAAATTTTGGTCGACCGTATTTTAATAACTTTTACACGAACTATAAAGGCTTTTGAAGAAATTGAAGGAAATAATCGATCATAAATGCCTTTTCCGACTCCTTCAAATTCTGAACTTAACAAATTAATTCGAAAAGATTTAGTAATCAAAATATTTGAGCCTTCAAAATAGGGTAAAAAAAATTTGTTTCCATCAAAAGTCGCAGTTTTTGCGACAATTAATGGTTTTGGTTGAAAATTATTGAACACTGCCTTATAAGAAAATGCCAAAGAATATTGTTCCATGACATCACTAATTTGCATAAATCGTGGAATCAGTTGATAGTCGATATTTGGTAGAAACATATTTGAGGCTGAAAAAAATAAAAGTTAGGGGTAAAAAATTTATATAAACAAATAAATTTAATTGAGTGTTTAAATTATTAAAATATACTTACATGACAATTTTTCTTCGCATTCTTCAGTTTTATGATTTTTTGAAAAGCAGGCAAAACATTTTTTATTCTTTAATTTGAACAATCTCGAAGAATTTGTTTCAACTTGAAGTGGTTTCTTTTGTTTAAAGTCATCATAATGCTGGCAAGAATTTTTCCATATTGAAGAATATCTTACGAATTTAAAATTCCTGACATAAAAAACTCGGCAACAGAAGCAACAAAAATTTTTCTTTCGCATTTTGGTAATTTTTGTCGATTACAGGACAAAAAATTACCAAAAATAACACAATAACAAAGCCACAGTTTAAAAAAAAGAAGCAGATTGCAGAAAATATTAAAGACACAACTACAAACAGCAAAAAAAATTTTTTTAATGGCAATTAGAGGTCATTAAAATCAATAATGAAAGGAATGTGAGGGATGACGTAAATCCTTTTGTTCATCCATCAGTCTCACCTTTTCTCTTTCTATTTTTTTTTTTTATCCAATCCGTGAATGACAAAATTGTTGTGGTTTTTCTTCTGCACTTTCAGTACAGTGAAAGTGTTAAACATTTGAATCAAAAATTGGATAAAAATTTTTTTATCGATAACTAAAATTTATAAACACAAAAACAGGAATAAAAACAACTTGTTGGATTTTTTCGGATACAATTTTTTTTTCAACAAAATATTTCTGGAACATTTTCAATTCTAATTTTTCTTTCCCTTATTTTTTGTTTGCCTTTAAATAAACATTCCAACGGTTATGAATAACTTTAATATCAAAAGCAGATAATTGCTTGAGCAGATTGGCCTCAATACCTTTAATGCGTTCAAGATTCCGAATTGGTTTTTTACTGTTTTTCTAAAAAAAATTTTTAAACATTTTTATAAAAATTTAGTTATACTTTCGATTCCCCAACCTTTTTAATGACAAGTAAGTATTCAGGTGTTGCAACAAAAACACTTGAAGCAGGTATAATAACTTCTTTTATGCATTGACAAGTATTTAACAAATTTTTTACCCATGATTTGTCATATTTTATATCAGAATTTGGTAGCCTTAAATATTCAATCATTGGGGACTTTTCAATAATTTCGGAACATTCTGTTTCAGGAGATACTCGTACTTGGTAGCAGTAAAGTTCAATTAATTTCGATGACAAAAGTTGAAAAAAATTATCCCGAGAAATATCGATAGACATCATTTCAATAACTTTAACACGGAATATTAAGGCTTTTGAGGAAATTGAAGCAAAAAGTTGATTATAAATTTGTATTGAATGCCAAGTCGCAGTAAACAAATCAAGTCGGAAAGAATTTGTGATCAAAATATTTGAATCTTCAAAATTAGGTAAACAACATCTTTTCCAATCAAGAATCACATTTTTCGCAACAATTAATGGTTTAGGCTTAAAATGATTTAAGACTCCCTTGTAAGAAAATGCCAAAGAATATTGTTCCATGGTGTTAAAAATTTGCATAAATCGCGGTATAAGTTGATAGTCGATCTTGGGAAGAAAAATGTTGGAAGCTGAAAAAGTAAAAAATTATTGTGAAAATTTTTCTTTGCAATTTTCAGTTTTATGATTTTTTGAAAAACAAGTAAAACATTTTTTATCCTTTAATTTAAACCATGTCGAAGAAGGAGTTTCGGGTTGAAGTGGTTTATTTTTAATAAAATCATCAAAATGTGGGCAAGAATTTTTCCATGTTGGCAAAAATTTTGCGATTCCAGATTGTATAGAGATTTCGATACAAAAGCAGCACAACTTTTTTTCCCGCATAACAAAAAATAGGGTACCAAGAAAATACTAAGAGCAATAAATTTTAAAAATAGATAGATGACAGAATTCCGTGAAATTACAACCACAAATCTTTAAATAAAATATTTTTAATTCTCAAGAAGTATCCATTCGTTTAAGGGTTTTTTGAGGTCATTAAAATCAATTATTGAAGGAATGTGAGTGCTGGGATTATAATATAATTTGTTTGCGCATCAAGAACTTCACCTTTTTTCTTTAAAACGGATAAATTGTTTTAAAGGAGGCGGAACCTTTGGTACTTTTTTATTTCTCTTTCGTTTTTTTTCGTTGAATTTTCATGACGATCAGGGTCTTTTTCTTTTGTTCTCTTGCCTGATCGTCAGGAAAATTCAAACGAAAGAAAACGTTAGAGAAACAAAAAAGTACCAAAAGGTTCCGCTCCCTTTAAGGAATTTTCTCGCAATTTTTTTACTTTTTCTTTTTAAACAAAATTAAAAATAATAATGTCGAATAGTTTTGTTTTTTGGACTATATGAGCCCAAAAACGGTGCTTCTTTTTAGTTATTAAATTAATTAAATTTTTTAGAAGGAGAGGGAATTTGTTTTTTTAAAATAATTGTATGACAAGAGTCGCTTCTGCTAAAACGAAGCTCGTAAACAAAAGTTGAATAATTGTTTTTACACATTGATTACATGTCACCTAAAATTCAAATCATATGCAAATTTTACCTATTTATTGCCCAAATATCCTTCATTTATTTCTTTTATTGTTGACTTAAAACAAATTTCTTCTTCTTTTTTGAAGCAATTAAAAATCGCAAGAAAAAATGGAAACATTTTTATTGATAAAAAAGAATTTGAACATAAACAATGAAATAATTACTTAAAGGACGAGACCCATCGTGAATAAACTTTTACACACAACTTTGATTACATTTCTCAACACGAAAACATCTTCATTGGAGCTTGTTTTTTTCTTCACTTCAGCTGGAAAAAAAGAAAGAAAAAAGCAGCTCCAATGAGTCCCTGATTTTTGTAAAAAAAAGTTTATTCACGATGGATCTGCTCCTTTAAGAACATTATGCCCTGAACTATTAGATATGAATTTTAGAAATTTAAGTTGTGTTCTTTCAATATTTTTCAGCGAAAATTTGCTCGAGCATCTTTAATTTCAATGTTTCTTTCTTTCCTTCCATGTTTTTTGCCATTATATTAAAATCGCGACCATTATCAAAAATTTTAATACGAAAAGGGGATATTTGTTGGAGTACATGGATATCGATACCCTTAATCCGTTCAAGATCCAGAAAAGGTTTTTTGGGGTTTTTCTACAAAAATACATTTAGGGTTTTAAAAAATTTAGTTTACTCACCTTCATAATTACCGGCAAGTAATCAGGTGCTTCAGAAGCAACACTTGATAAAGGAAGAGAAATCAATTTTAGCGATTTACAAGTATTCAACAAAATTTTAATCCATAATTTTTCAAATTTGAAGTTTGAAGATTTAATTCTTAAATATTCAATGTTTGGCATCTTCTCAAAAAGTTTCGAACATTTTATCGCTGGAGATATAGTTACATTGATGCATTGTAGTTCAGTAAGTTTTGAGGACAAAAGTTGAAAAAAATCCTCCTGAGAAATTTCGGTCGATCGTATTTTAATAACTTTTACACGAACTATAAAGGCTTTTGAAGAAATTGAAGCGAATAATCGATCATGAATGTGTTTTCCAAATTCTTGGAATTCTAAATTTAGCCATTTAATTTGAAAAGATTTAGTAATCAAAATATTTGAGCCTTCAAAATAGGGCAAAATAAATTTGTTTTCATGAAAAGTCGCATTTTTTGCCACAATTAAATGCTTTGGTTGAAGAATGTTTAACACTTCTTTAGAAGAAAATGCCAAAGAATATTGTTCCATAACATCAAAAATTTGCATAAATCGTGGTATTAGTTGATAGTCGATATTTGGGAGGAAAATATTAGAAACTAAAAAATGGTATAAATGATGATAAAATTTGTATAATATATTTCTTACGTGATGATTTTACTGTGCATTTTTCAGTTTTATGATTTTTTGAAAAACAAGCAAAACATTTTTTATCCTTTAATTTGAACCATGTCGAAGAAGGAATTTCAGCTTGAAGTGGTTTATTTTTAATAAAATCATCAAAATGTTGACAAGATTTTTTCCATAATGATGAATATATTACAAACTCATGATGACTAGAGTAGCTACACTTACATGGATATGAATAAATGGTACAACAGAAGCAACAGAATGCTTTTCTCATCATTTCATTTTTTTTTAATATTCCCACAGATAGCAGAAGAAGAAAAGACAGTTTAAAAAAATAAGAAAGACAATGTTTTTTTGACTGAAGAGGCTAATCTTCAAACAATCAAATCCATTCGTTTTATAGATTTTTGAGGTCAGTAAAATCAATCATGGAAGGAATTTGAGCACATGTGAGTAATGGTATTTTTTGGTTTGTTCATCATCAATGTCTCTCTTCCTGTCCCTTTTTTCTACCAGGATTTAATTATTTTTGCACTCTTCGTTAAAGAAAAAAAATTTTTTAGAATAATGTTCCTTGTTTTTATCCTTCAATTTTTTAATCAATTTTTGCATGGCAAAATGCCAAGTTTTGATGTTTTTTTTCTTCAGTTTTTTCTTTATCAAGTATTTTTGTATGACAATAAATAAATTTATGA
The DNA here is from genome assembly GCA_024447195.1 of Panagrolaimus sp. LJ2414. Classification (NCBI taxonomy): domain Eukaryota; kingdom Metazoa; phylum Nematoda; class Chromadorea; order Rhabditida; family Panagrolaimidae; genus Panagrolaimus; species Panagrolaimus sp. LJ2414. The sequence goes on from JAMRXY010000023.1 coordinate 3,964,317, forward strand.
AAAAATGGATAACACAATTTTATTGTTGCAAAGAACGAATCTTTCCTGATTCTTCTTTTAATGTTCAGCGGTCGAAGAAGGTTAGTAAAAAGTTAGTTTTATTAATTAATCACAGCAATCTTCACGCACCTGCTGGTTAAGGCCGCTTAGATTCTCGAATAAAAATACAACAAGAAAAATGATGACAAAATAAAAATGGGAGAGAGAAGAAAGGAGAGAGGGGACAATAAAGTTTGGGTAACATATCGCCAAACAATTTAAATTTCAAAACTATTCCCAACAATTGTTAAATAAAACTTCAAAACATAAAAAATTCCAAAAAAACAAGTTGTTGGAAACTTTTGAGGCACAAATTTGAGAAATCGATGTTCTGCTTTTGCAAAATTTTTCGACGAAATTTTAGTTTTTGATCTTTCTTTGTTTTCTTCCACTTTTTTTGGCCTTTATATAACAATTCCAACCAAAATGAATAACTTTAATACGAAAAAAGGATATTTGTTGGAGTACTTCGGCATCGACGTCTTTGATGTGTTCAAGATTCAGTAAAATGTTATTTGATTTTTTGCCTTTTTTCTAAAAAAATATATTTACGGTTTTAAAAAAATTTGGTAAACGTTTAACAAACCTTTAAATTAACCGGCAAATATTCTGGTGCTTCAGAAGCAACACTTTCTACAGGAATATAAATACGTTTTAAGGATTTACAAGTATTAAATAAATTTTTCATCCATACTTTGTCAAATATAACATTTGGAAATTCAAGGCTTAAACTTTCAATATTTGGGATCATTTCAATAAGTGTTGAAAATTTTATCGCAGGAGATATTTCTACACTGCTACACTGAAGCTCGATAAGTTTTGGGGACAAAAGTTGCAGAAAATTATCCCGAGAAATTTCGGTCGACCGTATTTTAATAACTTTAACACGAACTATCAAGGCTTTTGAAGAAATTGAAGTAAAAAGTCGATTATAAATTTCGTTTCCAGATTCTTCAAATGTCGAGCCAAGCGAATTGATTTGAAAAGATTCAGTAATTAAAATATTTGAGCCTTCCAAATTTGATAAAGAATATTTCTGCCTATCAAAAATTGCGTTTTTTGCGACAATTAATGGTTTTGGTTGAAAATTATTGAACACTTCTTTATAAGAAAATGCCAAAGAATATTGTTCCTTGACATCAAAAATTTGCATAAATCTTGGTATCAGTTGACAGTCGATCTTAGGGAGAAACACATTTGACACTAAAAATTTAAAATTTTTGGTGGATAAATTTATAAACTAGTAAATTTCATCGGGGGGATTTGGAATATAATTATACACTTACATGACAATTTTTCTTTGCATTCTTCAGTTTTATGATTTTTTGAAAAACAAGCAAAACATTTTTTATCTTTTAATTTAAACAATGTCGAAGAATCGGTTTCGGCTTGAAGTTGTTTGTTTTCAATAAAATCATTTGGGCATGAAGTTTCCGCAGTTGAGGAATATTTTACGATCTCATGATGCCTAGAGTAGTTACACGTACATAAAGATGAATCAACTGTGCAACAGAAGCAACAGGAATTCTGTTTTAGCATTGTATTTATTTTTTGTAATAGGGTTTCATATAACATAAAAGTAAATAGTTCTTTAAGTAAAATAATAGGTAACAGAATATTTTGAACAAGCGACCAAGGTAAGAACTGTCAATCAAAAAATTTTTCATTTGGTTGAGAGATGTTTAAGGGTAATAAAATCGATCAAGGAAGGAAGGAATATGAGTGATGATTTTTTTAAAATTTTATTGCTGTTATTTTTTTGTTCCATGGAGGCATATTTTTTTCTAGAATAAATTTATATATAAATTACTTTTTGTGTGTCTCTTTTTTTGTCTTAACCTTCTACCTGATTATGATAAAGTGAATTATTTTTTCACTTTTCTTTATTGAAAAATAACCATGCAAGAAAAATGGTTACTTGTTTTTATCCTTTCATATTTTAATCAATCTTCTTCATGAATGGCAAAAGGCCAAGTTTTGGTGTTTTTTACATTTTTCAATGTTGTTCAACTATTTTTGTTGGCCATAGATTTACATAAAAACATCCAAATTTATCAATTAAAAACAAACTAAATTTGTTAAAGAATCAAAATTATTAAAGGTGGCACGCTTTCACTTTTCTTTTTCCTTCCTCCGCAACATTTAGCAAATTTTAATTTAATTGCAATAACAGCAGTCACGATAACCATAATCACGTGAATATTTGGTTCCTTCAAAGTTTTTCGAAAAATTTTATCAATTTTTTGTGAAAAGTCTTCTTTGTGTCCATTTGATTTTTTTGTAGCTGATTTTGAATGAGTTATTGGACACTCAGGAATACCAGGGTAGCATTTGGTAATTTTTGCAGGACAGCAATAATAATCTGGAAATTAAAATCTTTGCTTTTGGCTTTAACAATGAAATTTTTACCACGAGTTTTTACCAAAAAAAATTGTAATGAGAAAATTAAAATAAATGTCAGATTTCTCATTTTGCAGAAAAATGTTAAACAAAATATAATTAATTAATTAAAATACAAACTTTCTTAGATTTTGATCTGACTTTTAACTTTTGAACGATTAATTGCTTTCTTTTGTTAATTGTTTAAAATTAAATCGAATTGAAAAAAATGTGTCTATTGTAAAAAGAGTTTAAAAATAATGAAAGCATTCACTCAAACACACATTGTTTTGTTTTGATTGAAAAGATAAAATAATAAAATAATTTGAGAAGACCAAATTTTATAGTTTTTATAGTTTTTAATTGCTAATTTTAAAGATTATTTTATACGGATTGCTTCTTCTAGTCCTTGTTTTACAAACACTGGAAAGATATGCTTTTTATTATTTAACAACGATATAAAACAGAAAAAATGTCACACATCAAAAAAAGACAAACTCAAGATAAAAAAAATTATTTCTGGTTATCTTGATTTTGTACACATAAAAATAATCCATGAGTTTTACAATCTGTTATCGTAATGACATATTTGAAGAATAGCTTTTTTCTAATTTTTTCATCAAGAAAATCATGATCAACTACCAATTCAGGTTTATTTCGATTATTTTGCTAAAATAATGGTTTTTTGACACAAAGAATAAAAAAATAATAAGAAACCTGAATATTTATGACGAAAATTTCAAACTTTGTGGTTAAATAGACGCTTTTTAATGGAATTTGAAGATATTTTATTGATTTACAGTAATTTAATATTGTTTTAATCCATAAATTATCAAATTCAATATTTTTTACAGTTTTTAAAATAATATTTTTAATTTGTGGAATTTTTTGAATTACAGTAGTAAATTTGAAGGGGGAAGTAAATTCCACAAAAATGCATTTCAATTCCTGAGTTTTTTTAGATAAAAGTACCAAAAAATTTTCTCCAGAAATTTCAGTATTAAATAAATGAATAATTTTTGTATAAAAAAATAAAATTTTTGAAGAAATTGCAGAAAAAAGATCTTGATAGATAAATTTTGTTTTTGGTGACGTTGAATTAATATCAAAAATGGACACATGATCAGTGACTAAAATATTTAGGTCTTTCAAAATTGGAAAACAATAATTAGCTTCATTAAATCTCATATTTGAAGCAACAAGTAATGGCTTTTTTTGTAATTCTAAACCTTGTGCTGATGAAATTGAAAGCAAATATTGTTCAAAGGGATTTAGCATTTCAGTAAATCTTTGCATTAAGTCTTCATCAATCATGGGATAGATTAATTGACGAGCTAAAATTTGAATATGCAAATTTTTGGATTAATGGTATAAAACGGCAAATTGTGGAAAATTTCACTTTGATGCCTTCGGGGTAGCAACGTCAGAAAGATAAGGTACCAGGAGTACATGCCCGTCAAATATCAAAAAATTCCTTTGATCTTTTACCGCTATCGGCAAAAGATCAAAAACGGTCCTTATGAAATGCTGCCTTACTTGGGAGGAAGCATCAAAACTGGACTCAACTCTACAAAAAAATGTCATACCAAAAGGATACTTTTCTGTTGAAATTGTTGAACGGCATTTTGAAGCTTTTCTTGTTGGCAACAATATTGAAGATGCCATCTCATCTGGCAAAGATGAATTGCTAAATTTTAACGGAACAATACAAGAAATATGTTTGCTGAACCATGTTTTAATTTTAGAGGAAATAGGTTCTAATGTTTCAGATTCTTCTGTTAAAAATCGAATTTCAGATTCTTCTTCAATTAAAGATGGAACAATTTTATTTTTTGATTCATCCAAAACTTCTTCATTCACATCAACAGGTTTTTCTTTAAATAAATTTTCAGTTGAAGAACTTTTAATAAAACTGTCACAATAAGGACACGATTTCTGCACTATTTTAAAATTAATTTTTTTGACTTCAGAATCCATTATTTTGCTACAAAAACAGCATAAAGGTCCAAGACCCATTTTTAAGGTTAATTAAAATAGAAGGTTTATTCAGTGAGACAAATAATAATCAATTGTTTTTTTAGTCATTCCAAAGTAACTTATTTTTTTCTTATCGAAAAAAATCAATGGAAGATAAAGAAAAAAAGAAGAAGAAGGATTATTTAAGTGCATTTCTTCTCTTAGGGTAAATTATCTGAGAGAAATTAAAGATTGAATAATTAAAGTTTTTTAGTTTCTTGGAACTAGGTTTTTTCAAGTGTTTATTTTCATTATTTTTTTAACACTAATGTTAAACTTCTGTTTTCGACGGTGTCACCATATTTTTGTATGCAAATTAAATGTCTTTAATAAAACCCCCTTATCATTATAACAAAAAAACAACATCAGATTAACAAAAAATCAACAAAATATATCCTATAAATCAAGATATGGAAAGCTACAATCAATCTTTGCTAATTTGCAGGCTTCTCCAAGACCTTCTTCAACTAAACTATATCCTTCAACACTAAAATCATCTTTAAACCATATCACAATTTCATTCGGATATTTTCCAGTTTCTTTTTCGATTACTTTTAATTGCATCTTCAAAAACTTTGCCATTAAAGATATCGGAGTTCGAGCCTTTTGAGTTCCATCTGAAGAAACATAACTAACAAGGACGGGGTGTTTGGCATTTTTGACAATTTTAAATGTCCATGTTGGATCCATTTCGATTTTGTTTGGGGAAATTGATAAAAGTTTTAACAGATCTAAAAGGAGTAAAATTTGCATATTCTTTAAAGGCCAGTTATATGGCTTACCGTAAACAACAGAATTTGATTTTGTTTCAGAATCTTTTACAGCTTTACTGCCGAATTTGAGGATTTTATCATCAGCAAAACTGATATAAACCTCTACACCACCGATACCTAAAAATTTGCATAAATCTGTGCTTCTTGCGTTTTAACAAAAACTTTACCATTCCATGCATCAAGAAATTTATATTCTTCATTTTTGTGAATCAAAATTACAGAAAGATTATCAAAAAATGCAATGACAGGAATTTTTGATTCAAGTTCTTTCTGTAAAACCTTTGGCATGGCAATAATTTCTGGATGATGGAAGGGTTGAAGATTGTATGATAATAAATTGTTAGCATCAACAGATAATTCAATTTTAAGGCGATGAAAAGTTTTGGGAACTTTTATCGGTGCAACATATTCCACTTGAGATAGTGTAGTTTTGTATGCCAACTGAAATATGTAAATTTTTGTTTTGAAAAATGCTTTTAAAGTCCTACAGTAACCATCATAATAGTTTAGCTTATTTTTTAATTGTTTTGAAAATAAAAAAGTGCAAATTTTTGTTTTTAGGCAATTGACAAGAGAAGGTCAAAAAGTGCAAATTTTTGTTTTTAGGCAATTGACAAGAGAAGGTGTCTAGCCACTATTTGAACGAGACCTATCCCATTAGGTAGCCCTAGGGCAGTTATGCATAACCCCAAAATATTTTTAGTGAATGTCCTTTTATTATGCAAATTTATGGAAGTGAAGTTTGAAAAATCAACAAAAAAAACCTCGACAGTTTTTCAAAGTAGTGTTCGCAACAACTGGAATAATCAGTCCAGTCAACTGGACTCCAGTCCAGTTAACTGGACTTCACCAAAAATTTTTTTTTTGCTTAAATGAATTCTCCTATGCTTAAAATTATTGCCAATATCTTTAAAACTGGCTAAAAACAATTTTTAAGCAATTCCAGTCAACTGGACCAGAGTCCAGCGCACTGGACTAGTTGTCCAGTTGACTGGACAAGTTGTCCAGTTGACTGGAATAGTGATAAAATTCACTGATAACACTATAAAAAACATTCTATAACATTGGAAATGTATTTTTTATTGATTTTGAACACGAAGAAACCTAATTTAATGGGCCTATGAATGTTTTTAATGCATATGACTAATATTATCATTTTAAGAGTTTATTTTCATTCAATCAATTGTAAAACACAAAAAAAAGCCCACCATCGAAATCTCCAACCTCGATTACACATGTATCCTACAAAATCGAAGCAAAACAAACAGTTTCGAAAAATTGCGAGACAGGCTTATAACTACCTGTCTCGCAAAAAAATTATTTTTTTAGTTTTGCTTCGATTTTGTAGGATACATGTGTAATCGAGGTTGGAGATTTCGATGGTGGGCTTTTTTTTGTGTTTTACAATTGATTGAATGAAAATAAACTCTTAAAATGATAATATTAGTCATATGCATTAAAAACATTCATAGGCCCATTAAATTAGGTTTCTTCGTGTTCAAAATCAATAAAAAATACATTTCCAATGTTATAGAATGTTTTTTATAGTGTTATCAGTGAATTTTATCACTATTCCAGTCAACTGGACAACTTGTCCAGTCAACTGGACAACTAGTCCAGTGCGCTGGACTCTGGTCCAGTTGACTGGAATTGCTTAAAAATTGTTTTTAGCCAGTTTTAAAGATATTGGCAATAATTTTAAGCATACGAGAATTCATTTAAGCGAAAAAAAATTTTTTTGGTGAAGTTCAGTTAACTGGACTGGAGTCCAGTTGACTGGACTGATTATTCCAGTTGTTGCGAACACTATTTCAAAGCACCTGTTTCACGCACATTTTTTAAATTTCATTTCCAAAAATTAGCATAATAAAAGCCCATTCGCCGGAAATATTTTGGGGTTATGCATACACTGAGAAAAAAAGTGTTACCAAAGCGTGGCACATTCGTTACCAAACAGTAACACTTTGCGTTACGATTTGCTCATTTACACATTGTGTGACCACATGAAACTAATGTGTTACCATTGGTAACAAAAGTGTTATCAATTTGTCACCGTTACAAAAATTTTTTGTCACACTTCAATAAAAGTTCAATATTTGTGCACCCCCGGGGGCATTTTTCCCAAAAATTTAATTCCTGCACCGACCGTGACACCATGACACTGCAGGGGGGATTTTATTACCATACCTTTTTATGGGATTACAGGTATTCCATTAAAAAGGAACGGTAAAAATATTTTGGTTTCTTACCCAACCGGAGTCAGCCTTATGTTTAATGCATTACTTATAGAAGAAGAGGTGCACTATTTTTATTTTACAACCTAGAGAAATAAAGACATGTTCTCTCTCTTAGAACAAATGTTGTAACACCAAAATTACTAAAATGGTAACACTTTCGTGACAGCGGTAACAGATTTTGCTTCATTTTCGTAACAATTTTATCGCAGTAACACAAAATTTCGTAACACATGGTAACTTTTTTTTCTCAGTGTAACTGCCTTGGGACTTTATAATGGGATAGGTCTCGTTCAAAAAGCGGTTTCACATCTTGGGACTTCCCCTTGTGAAAAAATTTCAGTGATACTGATTCACACATCCCTTTAGGGCATACAACTTTTAAAAAAAAACTTACGTTAAATAATGTGTGAAGATCTAATAATTTCATCATTTTCAACTTTTTCAGACAAAAAAGTCGAAAATTCCAACAAAACCAAAATTTCTTGTTGATTTTTGTATTTTTTGATAAGCAAATATGAATAAGCAGCCGTAGGCAAAACATAAAAATTTACATAATTCTTATCCAACACCCATTTAGAAAGTTCTGCGATATGTTGAGCATTTTTATCAGCATCAATTTTTTCTGGTATTCTCAAGCCCTCAAATCTAGACATAACTTTTTGGAATCTTTTAATTGTTGGAGTTGGAAAAAGAGCGGTTGCAACGATTTTAACAGGATTATAAGGTCCAATAATTTATTTTTGCAGTAACTTTTCATCAACTGATCCAAGGATTTTTCGAGTTGCAATTCGTTTATATCCATTTTTAGTGAATTCAAAATCCATCAAATGAAAATCATTTCCATGAATGACGCAATATGAAACAACTTGACCAAATTTGACTTTGATGTTGGCATGAACAAGGGTTGATGAAACTGCAAAATTATATGCTCCAATAAAGTAATATGGCATTTTCATTGAATCCAAGATTTCCTTCAAAGTTTGACAAAAAACATGAATGCTGGGATAATCTGGGGAAGAGAAATGTAGGACATCAAAGATCAAAGCTTTGTAAATGGTATTATTAAAAATTGTTGTAATATTTTTTACAAATTCTTTAATATTTGGATATTTTTGAAGGACATCAGGGATGTGTAAGGATAAAATATATTTTTCTGTTTTTGAATCAACAGTAAAAATTTGAAGACTTGTAAGATCTTTTGTTTTGATTGTAGATATATAAGCATAATATCCTGATTTATCTGAAAAAATACATTGTTAATTTTTTTCTTATGATTAGGCCTGATTTTTATTTTATGCAAATTTTTTACACAAACGTTACTTTTGTTTGTTATCGACCTGGTACTGAAAAATGTCTTAAAGCGAAAAATTTTTCTCATAAGTAAAATGATGGATCAGGTTTAACAAACCCAATTAGCCAATGAATGAAAAATTTGCATAAAAAAAATTAAAAATCTGATAATTTTTTGCAGATTTTTGAATTGCTTCTGTCAAATGTTAAAAATACAGTAAAAAATACTTACTTTTTGAGCCCAAATTATGTGAAATTGTTTGAAATTCATCTCCCAGATTCTCATCCTTATCTTTGTGACTTGTCTGTGCCAAAACACTTTTCCTTGGAATTTGATCATGATTTTCAATAACATTTTCAAGTTCTTTAATATCATGTTTTTGAATATCAAATATTCGGAAAATATGATTAAAAATTCCATGCTGCGTCAAATCTCCCAACAAAGCTTCAGCAGATTCAATAGCTTCTTCGAATCGAGAAATTTGATCAGCAAAAAATAAATCCCTTGCAAATCCATCATCATCAAAATCATATTTTTGCTTGTATTTTTTGAAAATAGAAGGATCCGGATTTTGCATAATATTTTTCATTTCAGTAATTGCATCTTGTTGAATATCGATTTGAATCAAAACTTCAATAAAATCTTGATTTTCTAATACAAATTCTTGTATCTCAATTTCAAGGTCATCAACGGTATTTTCTATTTTTTCAAGTTTTTCATTAATAAAATTATCACGAAGTTGCTTTTCTTCATCTTTAATGATGTCTTCTAATTTATCTGCTAAGATGGAAGGAATAAATATTAATAATAGTAATAAACATGGCAATAATTTTTGCAACATTCCATATGCAAATTTTCTAAAAAACAACATGAATTTTAATAAAAAATATTAATATTAAAGATAAAATTATGCAAATTTGAACTCATAATGTTAAAAATGGCAAATGTGGCAATTGCTCTTAAAAAATGTCTAGTTTAAATGATATAAAAATATTTTAAAAAACAGAGACAAACAAAAACTATAAAAAACCAAACAACACTTTTTTGCAGCAAAAAAGCACGCATTTTCTTTTTCAAAAAATGCTCTTTGCTTTTGGGTTTGGTTTTTTTTCATCTGGCCAGTGTTCCGTTTTTTACATTTTTTTGTTTGTCCCTGAGTTTCTCTCTTTTTCAGTTGCTATAAAAAGTTTCATCGTGTACATTTTTTGCAGGCTGCTTTTTGTAGCGATTGAAAAACATCTTTGTTTGCTTCTTTCAAAAAAAAAATGAAAAAAAGCGGAATTGTTGAAAACAATACATTTTTCTACGGCTTTAGGCTATAGTTTCTATGGATGTTTTACAATTTGTGTTTTGGTCCCCTAAAATTTATTCCATGATAATCGCTGCTTCGCTATATCCAAAATCTAGGATTTTTAAATTAAGATTACCCTGATGTCGAATTTGGAGGAATCCCTTTTTAAAAATTGTTTGCAAGCAAATGTACATAACTACGGGGACTTTGAGATTAAAGAAAAAGTTATGATAAACTATTTCATTTGAAACTAAACATACGCTTTTATACATAATATATTGGTCATCATGGGTATTTAATTATCACTGTAAATCGAATAATTTTCATAATAAAAAATACAATAAATAAATTATACAGTAGTCGAAAAAGAGAAGCACTTATAGAAATTTGCATTTTTGATATCATTTTTTTTCCAACACTTTCATGTTTTTCCATCGATTTCTTTCTTTCATTCATTCATTCTTGTTTTTGACTTCTTCATCAACTGATTGCTGACATTTTTTACTGCATTAAAAATATTACTTATGAAATGATATTAATTATTTTTTGGTCAATTTTTGTCATTGTTTCAAATGCGTTTTTGATCTGTGGAACTGTATTAATTGGATGTATTGAAAAGAAAGCATCAACTGAACGACAAAAGCAGAATCAAACATCAAATAAAGGAATATCAATCTCTCAACAACCTTCTACTTCATCTGCAGCTAAACAAGTTTGTTTTTTTAAAAAAGTTAATTTATTTTGCATGCCTGGCACTGCCTTACCAGCGTAAAATCATTTTAAACTGGCAAGGAAGGAACGCAACGAATGGGATTCGAACCGGTGAGGTTTGGGTCGTGAGCTGAGCGCCCTGAACCAGTCGACTATGTGACCGGCAGTTGACTAAGCGCCCTTTTTTGGAAATGATGTTTCTCATAATCTTTTTCATAACTGATTACTTTTATTTTCAGATAAATGGAACTCCAAAAATTTATTACCGAAAAACTACTAAATCCGACACTCCTGAACTTGATCGAGATATGGGACAATTTAAATGGTCTGCGCATGAATGTGTGCAAGAAGTGCATGATTTCTATCGTGATTTAAATGAAACTGGTGTGTTAGAATTTCAAAGTGATGCCTCCTCAAAACTTGTATATGAAATCGAATCTCCATGTATTATCTCAACACTGAATGGAACTTGTGCTACAATATCTATCAAAGGAAACAAGATTCAATGTTCTCCTGGAAAAAATTCTAATGGTATTATCACTTTTTATGCTAACAGTTATTCAAACTCGAATGTTGGAACAATTTCATCAAATGATAATTATGTAAATATTGAATCAAATGGAAATATTATACAATTGTCACCTAATGGAGCTGTAATTCAATGTCCACAAGGAAGTCTCACAAAAATTAATGGAACAAATGTTCTTCAATGGTCTCCTGGAATAATTACTCGAATTGCAGTTGATAATAGTGGTACAAAAGATATTATACAATGGACACCTGGAAATATTCAACAAATATCACATGGAATTAATGGAACATCAAATGTGTCACAATGTTCCATTAATTCATTACCCAAGTAATGAATTGTTATTAATCCATATAAAAAGTCATATCTCATTTATTTATATTTTCTGTGTTTCTTTTATACTGATTGAAATAAAGCAACATTTTTTAAAAACCATTTTTCTGTTTTGAATTTAAAAGGTATTTTCCGTTCAACGTTTATTTTACATACTTTATTAAAGGTAATTTTTTAATTCAAAAACATTTATTGTGCGTCTTTATTCTGTTATGGAATATATTTGATTTTGTGGCATATTTTTGAATACCACGATAATATCTACCGTATATTAAAAGCAAAAACGCCTTCTGGAAAAGCAAGAATTAATAAAATTTAACTTCGATTTAATTGAAGCCCCTGCAGAAATTACAAGACGAGAAGATTTTGTATATAAATTAAGAGTAAAAATTGCATATTAATTTTGAAACATTTATAACAAACTTGAGTTAAGCACCACAAAAAAATTTTATAACTTCATTTTTGAGAATAAATATATTTGTTTTGTCTCTTCTCTGACTTGGTCGTTTTAAATAAGCCTCAAAATGTTTGTGTTACTTTAATGATATATTTTGGGTGCAGTAATAACTTTTAGTAATTCAGCGGTAAACCGTTTTCTCTTCTCGATTGATTGTTGTTTTACGTTCAAGATTACTTCTTTTTGACCCCATTTACAAGACATTTTGCGTCAAATTTTTTGTTGATCTTATCTCAAACGGTTCGCTAAAAACCGAAAAACAAAAAAAAACATTTTTAATTGTCCGATTTTTCTTCTGCTCATTTATTTTTAAAGAATTATGAACGAAAAAGAATTTTTTTTTAATTTTTTATATATGTTACAGGAACTTTTGTGAGGCCGTCCTTTTTGTGAGAGCCTAGGCTTTTTTGTGACGGACTAGGCTTTTTTGTGAAAGGCTAGGATAGTTTGTGAAAGAGTCGGCTTTTTTGTGAGAAAAATTTTTTAATTCAAAAAATCAAAAAATTCATAAAAAAAACAATGAAAAAAGGTGAGAAAAAATAATAACAGGCCAAATTAGGGCAATTAAATTTGAAATTAGCAATTAATTTAATTTACAAATCAGTTCAAAAATTTTTGTCGAGGTAGATATGGCGGATATTGAAGATATTCCAAGTGATCGTGAAGAAATGCGAAAGTTATTTCATGAAGCTTATTCAAAATGGAGATTTGAATGTGTTTGGCAGGGTGGTAAAGAAGTACTGCAACACAAAGGAAAAATTGTAATAAAGGAATCATCTCTTTTCAATTTACTTTATGATGTACATTTGAATCTTGGACATAGCGGTCGTGATGGAATGCTTCATGAATTGAAAAAAGATTTTGATGGCATTTCAAAAGATATCGTCAATTTATTTGTAAAATGTTGTCAAAAGTGTGAACTGAAGAAAGGAAAAGTCAAGCGTAGTGTTGTTGTAAAACCTATTCTATCAGAAGATCAAAATTCAAGATGCCAAGTTGATTTAATTGATTATCAAGCAAAACCAGATGGCGAATATAAATTTATAATGGTTTATCAAGATCATTTAACAAAATTTGTAATTCTTCGACCATTAAAACGTAAAACTGGTGAAGCTGTTGCTGAACAACTTGTAGAAATATTTTCAATTTTTGATGCACCTGGAATTCTACAATCTGATAACGGCAAAGAATTTGTAAATCAAGTTATCAAATCTTTGGTTTCTCAATGGCCTCAATGTAAAAAAATTCAAGGTAAACCACGGCATTCACAATCTCAAGGATCAGTTGAACGTGCAAATCGTGACATCGGAGTAAGTTAGATTACAGAAATTTAAAATAAAATTAAAATGTTGTTTCTTTAGGATATTCTTCAAACAATGATGGCAGATGAAAAAACTTCTCATTGGGCTTCATTGTTACCTCGAGTTCAACTTGCCAAAAACAGTCGCTATCATTCTGGAATTAAACTCTCTCCATTTGAAGCAATGTTCGGCAGAAAAGTTTCACAAATTCGAAATGATCATTCTGATGATGTTGTTGATAATAGTTCTAATGAAGCTGAAGGTGAGGAAGCTAAAGAAGCTGATGACACTGAGAGCGCAAATGCTGATATTGGTGGCAGCAATCATACAGATAAAGCGGTCGAAGTTGAAGTTTCGGAAGTTGAATCAGCAGATGCCGAAGAACAAGTATTATCATTAACTGAAGAAGATGAAGTTGTTGCTAACTTAGCCCAACAACAAGAAAGTATTCAAAAAAATCGTGAAACAGCCCGAAAAGGTCAAAAACAACAAGCTGAAAAGATGCTGGAAACATCAGCAAGGCGTTTCAAACCCCTTGAAGTAGGTCAAAATGTGAGAGTTCCAGTTGCCGATGTTGATCGTGCAAAAACTGATGCAAGGAATATTTTGGGAATTGTAATTGAAAAAATTGATGATTTTTATAAAATTGGAACCAAAAATGGTCGTCTTATGCAGCTTTTTGCAAGAAATCAACTGGAACCAACTTCTGAAATTTTTATGCAAATTAATGAAGTCCCAGATTTTGAAATCAGATCAATTAGAACTGCAGCGGCTGAAGAATCTGTATCTGGTGGTCAAGGCCATGTTCATTGCAACTGTAAGAGCAGATGTCAAGATCGAAAGTGCAAATGCAGAAGAGATGGAAGATTATGCAATTCAAGATGCCACAGCAGTTTAACATGTACGAATAAATAATTTAATTTTTTTCTCACCTTTTTTCATTGTTTTTTTTATGAATTTTTTGATTTTTTGAATTAAAAAATTTTTCTCACAAAAAAGCCGACTCTTTCACAAACTAGCCTAGCCTTTCACAAAAAAGCCTAGTCCGTCACAAAAAAGCCTAGGCTCTCACAAAAAGGACGGCCTCACAAAAGTTCCTGTAACATATATTTTTCCTCCTAAAATTCATTGAAGGGATGCCAAATTAGCTAAAATGTAACTACAATAGTATGCCCTGTACCCTCACCTTTGAAGTTTGGTAGCCATTTGTAGAGCATTAAAGCTGTTGACGTCCCTTACCCTGGGGCCATTAAGAAATACATACAAAAAAAAATTTTCTTTTATTATGCTTTTTTGGCCTCAAGGATACAAAAATTACTATTGGAGGTCCTACCAATAGCCATTAAAAATAATTTTGGCCATCCCAAAGAAAGGAAACTACTAATAACAAAGTTGAAAATGATACAGTAACCTCATGGTAAAACCAACAGTAAATTCAAAGTCGTAAAATGCAATAAAAAGTTTTATGGTAAAACTACAGTTTACAAATGTGTGTGTTCAAAATAGTTATATTACTAAATTTTTGAGAATAAATGACCTTTTAGAATAATGTGTTTTTGCGGCAAACAAATTTTCTTTTCTCCTTTGATTATTATAATACGTTCAAGGTTGTTTCTTTTTTTTACCGCATTTATGAGTCGAAATCTTTCGTTAATCTGAATCGGATGGGTGCATAAAACCAGAAAAACAAAAAAAAACGTTTATCTCTATTTTTAGATAATAGTGTTTCCTGTTCTCATTTGTTGTTTCATATAATAATGAACGGAAAAACTTATTTTTGAATTTTTTATAAATTTTTTCCCCAAAATTTCAGTTGGGGGATGAAAATTAGCGGGCCTATTTTTGGGTCCCGTTCATTTCGGCCCTCATACATACATTAAAGGTTGTGATATTTTCATCATTACCAATACCCTTTACCATGATACGTGTAAAGCACGTTATTTTGGCGAATCACAATGCATCCTCTCCCAGAATTTAAAATAATGAGGAGAAAGGCCTATCTGCAAAGTTACTTTCCATTGTATCTAGGATATCAAGAAAACTTGTTAAAAGCGCTGAGGAAAGGAAGCAGCCTCGGTCCACATGTTCAACCCTGTTCAGTCCTGTTTGACATATAAAATAACTGTAAAAATTTTTCAAGCTTTCTTTTGTAGTATTCATGATTACTTTCTCTCGATACTTATCTTTTTCTTTCTTGCTCCATTCTTTTTTGTTATATCATTGCTTTATCTTTTCAAAAAATAAAATTCGCTTTTCTTTTTTGCATGAATTTTGATTATAAAAAATTAATATATTTTTGCCTTCTATTTTTTTTATTTACGATCAAAATATCTGTTGTGTGATTTTTAGATAGCAACAAAAAGAGAGAATTTGCTTGCAATGAGCAATCATCAATCACGAAGCAGGTTCCAAAAAGTGTTTCATAATATTCGAATGTCAATTTATATCAAAATCATATTTGCCATGATCTCCAACTTGCTCAATAAAAAAAACATTTCAAAAACATAAAAGTCAAAATAATGGTTAAAATAACGGACTGCAATCTCATAACAAAAAACTTAATAATTATTGATTTCTTATTGAATGCTTAAAAAAAATTTAAAGAGTGATGGATAAACAGATTATTTTGTGTTTTACTAACACATTTTATTCCACCTTGAAAATTTTTGTCTACCCTTAATCATACATTAATTAAAACAGAAAATAAGTGCATAAATTTGCATTTTTGTTATCATTTTTTTCAACGCTTTCGTGTTTTTTTCATCGCTTTCATTCATTCATTCTTGGTTTTGACTTCTTCATCAACTGATTGCTGACATTTTTGCTGCTTTAAAAATATAATTTGTGAAATGATATTAATTATTTTTTGGTCAATTTTTGTCATTGCTTCAAATGCGTTTGTGATTTTTGGAACTCTATTAATTGGTTGTATTGAAAAGAAAGCATCAACTGAACGACAAAAGCAGAATCAAACATCAAATAAAGGAACTTCAATCTCTCAAAAAC
The DNA here is from genome assembly GCA_024447195.1 of Panagrolaimus sp. LJ2414. NCBI lineage: Eukaryota > Metazoa > Nematoda > Chromadorea > Rhabditida > Panagrolaimidae > Panagrolaimus > Panagrolaimus sp. LJ2414. The sequence continues at coordinate 3,980,680 of JAMRXY010000023.1, forward strand.
CAATCAATACTCCATCGGAACAATTAGCTGCTCTATCTGCACCTGCACCTACACCTAAACAAGTTTGTTTTTTACGACCCTGTTAAGCAAGGCCAAAGGGAGGGAGGAGAGTATTTCGGGCACGCGCCCCCCCAAAATCGAGAAATTCTTTTGATCTTTTGCCGCCACAGTGTCATGGCAGCAAAAGATCAAAGGCGTGCCCCCTCCGAAATGAAAATTTCCGCCCCGAGATTTTTTTCTCCTTACTGCTTTGTTGTTAAGAACGATAGAATTTCGAGATGATGTTTCTATCCTAGTCTTACTTATATGCTGATAAATTACTTATATTCAATATTTTAGGCAATTGAAACTCCAAAAATTTATAACCGTGAAATTACGCCACATGAAAAATCTGAACTTGATCGAGATATGGCACAATTTAAAGGAGCTGTGAGTGAATGTGTTCAGGAAGTGGATGATTTTTATCGTTATTTAAATGGCTTGTTAGAATTTCGAAATGATGCTTCCCCGGAACTTGTTCATGCAATCAAATCTCCGTGTATTATATCAACAATGAATGGAACATATGTCACTATATCTATCAATGGGCAAAGTATTCAATGTTCTCCTGGAAAAAATTCTAATGGTATCATCACTTTTTTTGCTAACAGTTATTCAAACTCGGATGTTGGAACAATTTCATCAAATGATAATTATGTAAATATTGAATCAAATGGAAATATTATTCAGTTTTCACCTAATGGAGCTGTAATTCAATGTCCACAAGGAAGTCTCACAAAAATTGATGGAACAAATATTCTTCAATGGTCTCCTGGAATAATTACTCGAATTGCAGTTGATAATAGTGGTACAAAAGATATTATACAATGGACACCTGGAAATGTTCAAAAAATATCAAATGGAATTAATGGCAATATCCAAGTAATGAATTGTTTTTGATGTATTTAAAAGACCGTATCTCATATAATTATATTTTCTATGTTTTATTTATACTGATTAAAATAAAGCAACAGTTTTCAATAGCTGTTTTGTTTTCTTAGTTTTCGAATAACTTGTTCTTCCTTTTTGAGGCATTTAACATTTATTACGTTTATTTAATCCATTATGAAATAAATTTGATTCTATAGCATATTTTTGAATACCACGATAATATATACCGTATATTTAAAGAAAAGATTTCTTCTGGGAACGCAAGAATTAATAAAATTTTGTTTCGATTTAATCGCAGCCCTGCAGAAATTACACGATGCGATAATTTCGTGACCGTTGATGATGGATCTGTTTCTGTTGAAGAGATCAAATGTTCGAAATTGACTATTATTCCAATGGATAACGTTTATATTTTTATTAATTTTTGATAATTCCTTAAACTTAATAAATGTGTTATATATTGAGCTATTTTATTGTAAAAGTTAATTAGTAATTTTGTCTCCGTTTTGTTGTCCTTTTATTTGTTCTTATTTAAAGTTCTTTGTCTCTATTTTCCCATCCTTTTCTTTAGTGATTCATTGTTAGTTCCTGTCTATGTCTATCTCTTTCTTTCTTAATCGTGGCGCCTAAAGTTAAAGGCTAATTTATTCTGCGCAACTCTTCTCTTCGACTCTCTCAGTGTCGGAAGACAACGAGCAGTTTTAGTCAGAGATAGCAGGTGCCAGGAGGTGGAGCTTTAGCTGGCAATTGCCGCGTCTTTTCTGTCTGGTTGCGATGGCCCTTTAAAAGGCGCCTCCGATCAGTGGAACTTGGTCATTCGGTCAGTCGTCAGTCTTCAGTCGTCGAAGTTAGTTAGTTTTGGAGTAGAAAATATTCAGTCTAATTTTGCGCTCTCTCCCTATTTCTCCCTGTTTGTTGTTAGTTGTAAATAAAGAGCTGAAATCATATTGGCAAAGATAAAAAGGGTTGGGACAAGCTATATAAAATAATAACCAAGAAGAATAGAACACCACCGGGTCACATCTATAACACTGGTGCCACGACCTTTGCGGAACGTTCTCTTCTTGGATAGCTTTGTCACCCTTGAAGATACTGTATCAGGCCTGAAAAGCTGATCAATTGGAATTTTGGAAATTTTGGAGCGGTTTCGTTTTTTGCTCGTGGATTGTTTGTGAAAAGAAAGTTGAGGAAGAAAGAAGGCCCTGGGATTTGATTTGAAAGGAAAGCCGGAGGAAAAGGCGTTGATTTGTTGATTGTTTGGGCGAAATACTTCTTTGATTGGATTTTTGTGAATTTTTTGGTGCAGAAATGGATGGTCAACAGAATTTTTGGAATGATATGGGTCAAGCGGTTACTGGGATGATCGATAAGTTCAATTTGTGGATTGATAACTTTGGTGAAGAAGCTAAGGTTGAAGCTCTTGACCTTCAGGTCCAAGATGACATTAAAGTAAAACTTAATGTCCTTGTTGAGAGGGAAATGGGTGAAAATGAAGATTTGAAAGAAAAGATTGGAGAAAAGAAGGCTGAATTGAAAGCTGCTGGAAGTGAAAAAATTAATTTGGGTACTGTAAGTGTTCCTTTTCAAGAACTTGAAGCTGGTAAAACGGTTGTCCATGCAGACGTTAAAAGTAATTTTAATGTCCTTGAAGACACAGTTGTTCTTGAAGCGGTTGCTGCTCAAGATGGCGATGAAGCATTTATGCTTAAAATGAATGTTGAGCTTGGAGGAAAAGCTGCTGAAGTTGTTGAAAGCTTGGATGCTTCAAATGGTGGTGCTTCAGAAGATGAAAAAGCAGATTTAAAGGCTGACTCAGATAGCACTTTTGCAAGAGCTAGTCCCTTTGATCGTGTTACCGATCCTGCTTTCATTGCTGAACAACGGCGGATAATTTTTGAAAGTGTTGCACATGATCCATCGAAGCTTGAACTGTTTTTGAAAAAGCTGCATGCTGTTGGTGAAGATGTCCAAGTGAAAGCTTGTTCGACATCCCTCAAAAGTGGAATCATGGATGGTGGTGGATTAATAAATGGTGATACTGGAGATGGTTACGGTAGAGCTGAAGTAAATGTCCTTGATATCGTTGGTGGATTTGAAAATCGAAAAGCTGAACATGATCGACTTGGGTACTATGATGGAAATGCTTTGGTGAACGTGAATGTTTGGTTCCGAGATCTTCGACTTTTTTTGATGATGCTACCAATTCCGCCAAATGCAGATCAAGCACTTGCTCACTTGGTGGGTAGACTTCGCGGTCGTGCTCGATTTGCTTATGAAGCAATGCCTGCAAATGTTAAAGCTGATTTCGATTTGATTGAAGCTGCTTTGAAGCAAAAGTTTCCCATTGATGAATTTGTTCGTGCTGCTGAAATGAAACTTCAAGGATGTTACCAAGAACATGGTGAAAGTGTTGAACATTTTACTCAAAGGATATCTGAATTGGTGTACATTTTGTTGGATGGTAAACCAGAAGACGAAATTGAAAGAACTCTTCGACGTGAAACTATGTTCAAGTTGCTGCCAGAGATTCGTGAATATGTTGAAGAAATGGATCCAAAAAGTTATGATCGAGTGGTACTGTATGCTCGTCGTGGTGAAGCTGCTCTTCAAAGACGTCGGAATGAAGTTGCAAAATACCGTAGTGGTGAAGTTTTTGTTGTTCAAGATGATCGTCGCTGCTTCTCATGCTCAGAAATTGGTCACATTTCAAGAAATTGTCCGTCTGAAAAGAGGTTTAGACAATCTTTTGATCGATTTGGAGATGAAGATGATTACGGTAATCATGGATATGATCAACAATTTGATGCTTCAAGTGAACATTTTGATAAAGTTGAAGATGATGGTGGTACAGCTGAAGTTTTTGAAGGTGAACAAGATGAATACGGTAATCATCAGACTTTTTTGTATTCAACTGCAAGAAGTCCAAGTCCAGAATTTTATGATGAAGGACTTGAAGATGATCAAGAAGAATCATACGGTGCTGCTGAAAGTAATTTTTGTGGATTTGATGTTCTTCGGTGCTGTTATGCTTGTGGTGCACAAGGTCATCTTGCTCGAAATTGCCCTGTTGATGAATTTTCGGTTGATGATGACTTCTTTGTTGATGGTCCTCAACCTGATGGTCTTGATTACGGTAATCCTAACGATTACAGTATTCCTGATGCTCTACAACCTCGTCGAAGTGCTGAAGTGAATGTTGTGATGCTTGATGATCTTTTCAAAGGTGCTGAAATTGTTAAACCAAATGAAATAGAAGGTGAATATGCGGCACAAAAGGAAGCTGTTAAGCTCGCTGCTGATATCGAACGTGCTGGAAAACATCAATTTTTGGTTGATAAAGGTCCAGAAAATTCTTTTTCTGCTTACTTTGAAGCTGAATCAGTGGCGGGCCTAGAAGATGCTGCAGATGAACTTGGGGTTGCTGACAACTATGTTGGTTGTCCACCTCGAAAAGTTTGGTTCGGGGTTGCCGAAAATCATCGTGAAAAGCTTGAAGGTATTGCTGAATTTGGTACTTTTGAATGGAATTCAGCTGGTGAAAGAAAAGTTCGAATTAGTTTTCAAGCTGCTATTGAAGATGAAAAGTTTGTTGGGGAAAAAGCTTTCGTTGTCCCTTCATTGGTTGACACAAGTAAATTGGTAATTGGTGAAAAAGCTGCATTCGAAATGATTGACGAAGCTGAAAAGCAAGTCATCTTTGGTTATGTTGATCCAAAAGATACGGTAGCTGACAGCTTAGTTGAAGTTTGTCCCGTATCACGCCGCAATGATGGTACTGCATGTGAAGCAATTCAAGCGGAACTTGTTGTTGGTAAACTTGTTGAAAAGTTCGAAAATTTGCCGATAAAGCGGAAAAGTGAGACACAAAATTTTGTTGTCCTTTTCGACTGTCTCCTTTCGTTGGAAGTTTTGTTGAAGGGGGGAGGAAAGACAGGTCGAAAAGCTTTTAAAAATTTTGTTGCTGAACTTGGAAAAGCGCAAGCTACAGTCGTTGCTGCTACCGTACTCAAAGGTGTTTTACGGTTAGCTGCTTTTGCTGCATGTTGTGGTCCTGGTGTTCAACTTGAACTTTTGGAAGCAAGTTGCTGTGAACTTTGAAGATAAATTTTGCCTCAATATATTGTTAGTTCTTAGTTAAAATTTCTTAAGGAAATTTTCCCATAAGGAAGAAGGAGTGTTATATATTGAGCTATTTTATTGTAAAAGTTAATTAGTAATTTTGTCTCCGTTTTGTTGTCCTTTTATTTGTTCTTATTTAAAGTTCTTTGTCTCTATTTTCCCATCCTTTTCTTTAGTGATTCATTGTTAGTTCCTGTCTATGTCTATCTCTTTCTTTCTTAATCGTGGCGCCTAAAGTTAAAGGCTAATTTATTCTGCGCAACTCTTCTCTTCGACTCTCTCAGTGTCGGAAGACAACGAGCAGTTTTAGTCAGAGATAGCAGGTGCCAGGAGGTGGAGCTTTAGCTGGCAATTGCCGCGTCTTTTCTGTCTGGTTGCGATGGCCCTTTAAAAGGCGCCTCCGATCAGTGGAACTTGGTCATTTTCGGTTTCGGAGTAGTCAGTAGTCAGTCTTCAGTCGTCAGTCTTCAGTCGTCGAAGTTAGTTAGTTTTGGAGTAGAAAATATTCAGTCTAATTTTGTGCTCTCTCCCTGTTTGTTGTTAGTTGTAAATAAAGAGCTGAAATCATATTGGCAAAGATAAAAAGGGTTGGGACAAGCTATATAAAATACAATCCAAGAGAAGAGAACACCGCCGGGTCACGCATTCATAACACTCCAAAATTTTCGAAATTCCTTGATAAAAATTTGCATAAACATTAATCAATGGTAAAGATCGCAAAATTAATTTTAAAACATTTGCAACAAATTTAAGATTTTTTATGCATCAGAATGTTTTCATTACTATGTTCTTGAGAATAAATACTCTTGTTTTTTTTAATTCATGGTTTTAGCGGTAAACGATTTTCTCTTCTTCCTTGATTGTTATTTCACGTTCAAGGTCGCTTCTTTTTAGACCGAATTTACGCGAAAGTTTCGCGTGATATCTTTTGTCGATCTTATTTCAATCGGTTCACTAAAAATCAAAAAATTGAAAAAAGTACATTTTTAATTGTCCGATTTTTCTTCCGCTCATTTATTTTTAAAGAATAATGAACGAAAAAGACCTTTTTTGAATCTTTGAAATATTTTATCCATGAAAATTCCCGGGGTAGATGTCAAATCAGCTAAAATGTGACTATAATAGGAGGCTCTGTAACTTCACCTTTGAAGTTTGCCCGCTGTTTATTAAACAATGAAGCTATTGACATCTCTCTCCCTGATTCGATTAAGAAATGTATATCATAAAAAATGGTTTTTAATTAGGCTTCATTGGCCTAAAAAATTACAAGTGGAGGTCCTACCAACAGTCATTAAAAAATATTTTTTTTCATTCTAAAGAAACCAAACTTCTAAAATGAAATTTGAAAATGATACAGCAACCTCAAGGTCAAACCAGCAGTAGATTCAAAGTCGTGAAACGCAATGAAAAATCTTATAGTAAAACTACAGTATACAAATATAAAATTTTTTTTTGCTTTTAAAACGCATTCTGGCTGAAAATCTGTAAGGCTTGGCACAGCAAAAAATGAATATTTTTGAAACTTTACCCATGTTTTCGACTATGCTTAACAAACCCACATCCAAAGTCATTTTGTCCAAAAGTACCGCTTTGGCACTTTTTGACAAAACTGCCCAGGGGGCATGAAAACGTTCTCCAAAAGTTACTTTTGCTTAATTCGATGTTTTGGATATTCAATACCCTGAGGGATAAAGGATATCCCCTTAATCCCCCCAGGTGGTTTAAACGAAAAACAGCCTACGGAAGAGTCTTAGGATGTCCCAGGGAGCTTGTGGAAAAAATATTTCAGCCTTTTTGAACAACTTTGAAAAATCGTCATTTCACACCTTATTCGAAGTTGAAAAAAAAAGAGTTTTATATTACTTCACTGCCCTTTTAGAAAAAAGTTTTTTGCGGCAACAAAATTTTTTTTCTTTTTTGACTGTTATAACAAGTTCAAGTTGGCTCTTTTTCAGACCGCATTGTCGTTTTGTGTCTTTGAAACCTGTCGTTAATCTTATCTCAATCGGGATGGGTGCATAAAGCCAGAAAAACAAAAAAACGTTTATCCGTATTTTTAGTTAATAGTGTTTCTTATTTTCATTTCTTTTTTACGAATCATGAACGAAAAAGAATTTATTTGAATTTTTTATATATTTGTCCTCCTAAAAATTCCATTGTGGATGCCAATACAACATGATGCCTACAAGGCGCGATATATGGGGTCATCTCAATGTGTCTTATCCAAAACTTTCAAAGTCATGGATGATCGACCCATTTGTAAAGTATCATCTCAGTGTATTGCAGACATCCGAAAGAAGGGGGTAAAACGCTGAAAGCTGCCCTTGTCATGCTCAAGTTCTTTCAACGACGCAAAAAAATCACCCTTAAAAATTTGTTTGTATTTTGTTTAACGCATTTGTTTTCTGCTGTTTTCTGTCTTCATTTTTGTTTTTCTTGATCTATTTGGCTCTCGTTTCAATAAAAATATTTTACTTTCTATGTTATTTTGTTTGTTTTACTGTATTGTTGTATTATGGATGGAAGATATATTGGCGAGGCACCAGATTCGGATGATGAGGGCGATTGTAACCCCACCTAACGTGTCTGGTCGTCCAACAGTATGCCCGCCTTCGGCCGCGTCCTTTATAAGGTGCGAAAGGGGAGCTAGCGATGTCTTCCCCCTGGCTCGGCTTGAACTGGAATAAACATCTTTAATTAGGCTTATTTGGCCCGCTGTCTAACCACCACTACACATTCTTTTTTTTTGTTATAAATCAAATAAAAGAAATTATTGGGTCTTAAAATATTTGTGTTATTTTTGTTTTGATGATATTTAAATTTGTTCTTTTTGCGGCAACTCGTTTTCTATTCGACATTGATTCTCGTTACACGTTCAAGGTTGTATCTTTTTTGACTGCATTTTTTCGTTAAAATTTTTTCTTGATATTTTATGCGTTCACTAAAAACTGAAAAACAGAGAAAGGTTTATCTCTATTTTTGCGTTTGTGGTCTTTCTTCTTCTCATTTCTTTTTCAAAATTCATGAACAAAAAATGATTTTTTGAATTTTTTATTTATTTTTTACTAGAAAATCCAGACGTCATTGTTGTCTGACCTCCAAAATGTGAGACATCGATGGTGAATTTGTCGACGTCCAATAAATAATATTTCGTAATTCAAGCTCATTGCCTTCATGGCCCAAACCTGCATAATTGGAGGTCCTACCCACAGCCATTTAAAAAACCCTTTTGGCATTGCCACAATTGACAAATTTTAGTTTAATTTAGATAAAAAAATTTATCAACTTTTTAAACAAAAATTTCACCGGATTTTTTTTAAATTTTTTTAAAAATGAACTGTTAAGTGTTTTACATTGAGTTAAAAATCTTTAAATCCGTTTTACTCATTTTAATAATGAAACAAGACCAATATTGGATTACCATAAAATAAATTAAGGTAGAAAAACGATCCTCCTAAAATTATGGTTGAAAAAGATACATGTATGTAAATACAGTAACCTCAAAGCCAAATCAACAGAACATTCAAAAGGTGATGAAAGGTCATAAAAATGTTACAGTAAAGTTACGGTATATAACTCTGATTAATTTGTATGTGAAAGTAGTTTGCAATTAAAGTTTCAAATTTATCATTGCACATGATTACTTGTTCAAAAGTTTATATAAACTATTGTCTTAGAATAATAAAATATGATCGTGCCTTAACAACTTCAAGTAAAAAAAAATTTTTGAACTCTGTTTTGTTTTAAACTTTAGAAACTGCTATTTTTTGCTATTTTACAAATTTATGCCGTAATTTTTACATGCTATTTTTTACACCTAAAATGTTAGCTTTTTCAAATTTATCAGCTCGATAAAATTTTTGTTTTTGAAAAGTTTTGTACAAAAAGTTGTTTACATAAATTTGCAGGAAGAATGAATACTACTTTTATAAATGTCAAAAAATAACAAAGAAAACTTTACACATTTTTAGCGCTTCTTCTTTCTTCGAAAGAACAAAACTTTGCTGACATCCTTCTCCGGCAAATTATTCATATTTTTAACAAAAACAAAAATTAAATGTCAAAGTTGTTTACGACTTCGACAAAAAAGGAGAAATAGAAATTATGAAATTTTCTATCGTTGAAACTTTGAATTTTGAATTTTTTTCGATTTCGTAAACATTGTGTTTTTTTGTCTATCTTAAAACACAGTTTTCATTTCCATATTTAGCTTGTTTCTTTGATTAAAAAAGAATCTCTGTATTTTTTCCTACTTTTTATTTTTACGGTCAAAATATCCATTGTGTGATTTTCAGATGGCAACAAAACGAGAGAATCTGCTTTTAAAAAGCAATCATCAATCACAAAACAGCTTCTGTTCAAAAAGTGGTTCAGAATATTCGAATGTCATTTTAAATCAAAATCATTTTTGCTCTGATCTTCAACTTGTTTATTTTAAAAGCCAAACAGCATTTCAAAATCATAAAATTCAAATTAATGGTAAAAATAACAGATTGCGATCCCATAAACTAAATTGACAGATTTTTTACTGTATAAAAGCACACTTAAACCAAATTTTTTGCTTGAAATTATCCAAACACTTTGATTCTATCATTTGAACAAAAAGACTGCAATGAAAAAGACTTAAAAATTCAGTGAAATATGGTTCGCGCTTTTTGTTCTTTTCAAATTAATTTGGATAAGAATATGATACTAAAAAATACTTGAAATGCAAAATATAAATCTACGGTAGTAAAACTACAACAAGCTATATTTTCCATGATACATTTTTTTATAATTTGAATTTTAAAATTTTTCATTTGGGATTGCAGCTTTAAAAAATTCATCAGCTTTTACTTGCACTGATAAACCTTCAAAAAGTTCATTAGCTTTGGAAAAAAAAGATAAATCATCAAATCCATTTTTTACATCAGAATCTTTTGATGAATCTAAAAGAAGAAAGCAAAAGAAAGATGAAAGCATTTTGGGTAAACCCCACAGCAGCACTTTATCCCTTCATATTGCTGCTTATGAAAACGGAATTGAAGCTGAAAATTATAAAGATCAAAGCAAACTTTCTGAATCTTTTGTTAGCAAAAAGCCGGGTTTTGGAAAGAATTTCAGTAATTTAAAACAAAACTTTTATGATGGATCAGCTAATGTTTGTTTATATCAGTTGTTTATGATCCCTAAATCTTGCTATTACTTTTTCAGATCTGTTTTGAAATTCCTCGACAACAAAAAGAAAATGAATCAAAAGAGCCAGAAATTATGCAATTTAAAGCATCCCAAAAATTGTTTAATGTCCAACAACAAAGTTCTCCTTCGAATGCCGGATTTGAAAATCTCAAAGAAAAAGCTAACAAACTTTTTAAAGTAAAATTTATACCTTTTTTAGGGATTACTTTTTCGGATATGTAATGTTTGAGGATCACTAAAATCAAATCCGATCCTCAATAAAATGCCCTAAAATGACCATACCAAAACAAAGGATTGTCCACTTCTGATATTAGCAAGTAACTCTAAATTTTTAAAAACCAGCTTCGGATTTTCTCCTTTGATCTTTGCCGCTTTTAAGGTGATTGTCAGACTTTAATTTACTCTTTCCACTCTTTAAAACTGCTGACATCAGATCAGGATAATCCCATTTGTTATAAGGCTGCTAATTTCGAAATTAAATTTAAGGAAGAAAAATATAATGAAGCTGTAAAATGTTATACAGAAATCTTACAACTTCCTGATTTACCAAAGCAAGATCAAGCAGTAATTTTTTCAAATCGAAGTGCAGCATATTTATTATTTGGAAGCAAAAATGCAATAATTAAAGCAAAATTGGATGCTGAAAATGCAATTAAATGTTGGCCAGCTTGGTGGAAAGGATATTTTCGAATGGCTCGTGTTCAAATGGAATCTGATGGATGGTTTGAAGCTGAAAAATCCCTTGAACAAGCTTTGGCATTGAATTCTGAATCCAAAGAAATTCGGGATGAAATTAGTTTTGTTCGAAGAAAAGTAAGTTTCATTTTAGAATTTGATTAAATTTTTTTATAACAATTATTGAACATCAAAGACGGCTTTTATAAACACCGCCTTTGATCTTTGGCAAATCCTCTTTGAACTTTTCAAAATGCCGACAAAAGCGGTGGCGTGAAACCATTTCAGCTAACAAGGGGGTCCAAAATGTGACACCGCTTTTCGAACGAGACCTATCCCATGAGATGGCCCCTGGGCAGTCATGCATAACCCCAAAATATTTCCGGTCAATGGCCTTTTATTATGCTAAATTTTGGAAATGAAGTTTGAAAAATCGACGGTCGACAATTTTTTTAAAACCCTGTTTCACTCACATTTTTTGAGCTTCAATTTCATTAATTTGCATAATTGAAGACCATTTACCGGAAACATTTTAGGATTATACATAATTGCCCTTGGGATATCTCATGGGATAGGTCTCGTTCAAAAAGCGGTGTCAAATGTTGGGACCTTCCATTGTAAATAAATAATTTAGATTGGTAAAATTGCCCGTGAAGAACATCTTAATCCTGATCATTGGCCTCTTCTACCTGAAGATGAAGAAAAAAATGTTTGTAGCCGATTAGGAATTTCTTCAGAGCAATTTCAATCTTTGATGAAGGATGCAAATATTTTGCCTGAATTTGAAAATATTCTTCAAGGTCATAATTATCGAGATGGAATTGTTGTTCGACAAGATTATCAAAAAGCTGCAGTATGTTATGCAAATGCTGCAAATTTGGGAAACCCTGAGGGCATGTATAATTTGGGTAAATTATATCAAGATGGAAATGGTGTTAAAAGAGATTTTGATGAAGCAATGAAATGGTTTTTAAAAGCTGCAAACTCAAAGCCTGGTCCTGTTATGGTAAGTTAAAAAATTTCTTTTCCTTTCTTTTTCTTGGTTAAAATTTAAAAATTTGCATACTGTTCTCACGGATTCGAAATTCCATGGAACTGAAAAAAGATCATGTAAATTACCAAAAAGAAAACTATGCAAATTTTAACAACCCCAAAAATTTTCTCTTTTTTCTTCATTACAGTAACCCAAATACCTAATTTATGCAAATTTTTTTGATATTTAGGCTGGAAGTGGAATTGCTGAAGCTCAACATGCCATTGGCTTAAATTATACTGAAGGAGTTGCCGTTGAAAAAGATTATCAAAAAGCTGCAGAATGGTATGAAAAAGCTGCAAAACACGGATTTGGGCCATCTGCAAATAATCTTGGAAATTTATATCAATATGGTCTAGGCGTTCCAAAATCTGCTATAAAAGCTTTAAATTATTACAAATTTGCTGCTGAAGATGGTGACACAAATGCAATGATTAATTTAGCTCATTGCTATTTTAATGCTGAAGGTACTGACTCGGATATTGCAAATTCAAAAGATTTTGAAGAAGGTTATTATTTTTTTATAGTTAACAAGGACTTCGGTAGGCATGAGCACCGAAGTCATGTGCCCTCTTTAAAAATTGGTAAAATTCTTTGATCTTTACCGCCCGTCAAATCATAATCCTGCTGGGGTCCTTGGTCGTTGAAAAAAACAAATAAAAATTGTTGAATTTTAGGTAAAAAATGGTTGCGAATTGCTGCAGAAAAAGGTGATGTTAGAGCTGTAGAAGAATTAAGAAAGCGAAAAGAATTTTCACCTGAAATTGCTATGATGGATAAATTTTTAAATCTTAGCATAAAAAAACCTTTTGAAAGTTCTACTAATCCACTTGATTTTGAAAGATTTGGTAAATCTGTGATGGTAAGAAAATTTTGTTTGTTTTTCAAATGGATGCTTGTAAAATTTATTTAATTCATTTAATTAAATAAATTTTACAAGCCGCCTTTGATCTTTTGCCGCTAGGGACAAAATATCAAAGGTTTTACTGTTTTTGTAAGAGGCCTTTTTTCTTTTTCTGACGTCCTTGATTTTTTACATTTTAAAATATCCCTTTTCTAGGAAGCAGCAAAGAATGGATCCTTAACTGCCCAACGGCATATGGCCATTTGGGAAAATTTGAATAATGCCATGGAAGCTTTCAAGAAGAATGATTCAGCTGGACTTGTAGCATCTTTGGCAAAGGCATTCCGTTTAAATCATCAAATTGTTGAAGTTTCTGATCTCTTTAAACCTGTTATTGAAGTATGATTTATAAATAATTACAGTACTTTTTCGCGATATTACTGTTTTAGGAAAGAATTAAAACTCATCCAAATGATCTTGATACTCTTGTCTGTTTTATCAAAATTGATCCAAGACCACCAGTTTTGAAGGGATATGTTTTGGAAGCTTATAAACAATATCCTGATGATGTATATTTGACCGAGATTAATGCATATCATCATTTGATTATGGGACATCCAGAAACAGCTTTGAAGCATATTGAAATGGCAGTTAAAGTAAGGCATTTAGAACTTTTTTCAATTAGTCCGGATCTGACAAGATCTATTTTATCGGATCTTTTTCTTTGATCTTTGCTGCTACTTCAAAGCGGCAAAGATCAAAGAAAAAAATCAAACAAAACGTTGGATAAGTTTCTCAGATTTTTTGCAGATCTAAGTCCGTATTAAAAGGGTGGGGCATTCGGTACACCCCCCGCCCCAATTGAGAAACCCCTTCTTTTGCCGTCGCGTTCGTATCGTTGAGCGGCAGAAGATCAAAGTCGGCCCCCTTTAGAATGAAAATACCCATCCAAAAACCCTACGGCCATGCAGATATCAGATCTGGATAATCCTTATAAAACTTTATAAATGTTTAATTTAGCGTCATCCAAATTCTTTACGATTACTTTATTGCCGTGGCATTGTTCAATGTAGGCAAGAACCACAAACCCCAGAATGCATTAAAGCTTTGGATGCCTTTCTTGCTGCAGCTCCAGAAGATTTTGCAAATGTTCCAGCTATGCATTATCATAAAGCAGTATATTATTCAATTATTGAGGATAAAGATAATTTTATTGCATCATTTGAAGCTGGAAAAGCTGCTGAAAAGAAGCAATTACCTTGTTTTTTACCGTATTATTATGGAGGAAAAGAAAAATTGGAAATGATTTATTTGGGCCTTAAAGAAGTTATGGATGATAAAGGTTAGAATTTTTAAAATTATGTTTTACAAGTGGCAGTGACGCCGCTTTTTGAATGAGACATATCCCATAAGATAGCCCTAGAGCAGTAATCAACTTTGTTGCGGCTCCAACTCCGGAGTCGGAGTCGATGATTCCAAAACATCAAAGGTGAGAATGCCGCCAGAATCAATTAATCGACTCCGGAGTCGGAGTCGACAAAAAGTAAAAAGCCCAATATTGGCAGTAATCCCAATGGCCTTTTATTATGTAAATTTGTGAAAATAGAATTTGATAAATCCAAGACCCCCAGGCCATTTATTTTTCAAAATACCCCTGTTTCAAGCACATTTTTCAAATTCCATTTTCGAAAATTTGCATATAGGAAGCCATTTAACGCTAATATGTTGGGGTTATGCATAACTGCCTTGGGGCTTTATAATGGGATAGGTCTTGTTCAAAAAGCGGTGTCACATCTTGGGACCTTCCCTTTTTAGTTTTAAAAAAATATTAAAGTTTATTCAAACACTTTCAGTTTTTTATTTTAGATTTCTTGTTTAAAAGAATTGAAGCAGATCCAAAAAGAAAGGCATTGATTCTTCAAAATCGTGAACTCTTTATTCGATATGCTGAAAATTATGAAAAGGTAGCATCATTTCCTCGAACAATTACAAAACCTCCTTGCACTCCCGCTCCACCAAATTGGGCATCATCCCCTAAGGGCATTCGATTATCTGACATGGATCCAACGAAAGATAAAGTTTATAATGGATGTCTTCTTCAAGTTCGAATTATTGATTGGCCACTTTTGATGATTAGTATTCAAACAAAAATTGAAGATGAAAATGCTGATGTTAATCGGTAATAATTTTGTTGTAAATTTTAATTGTTAAGTATAACTGTGTTTTACAGACTTGCAATTTACAATTGGCCGACATTGGGAAGCAAACGCGATACTCTTGAAGCGATGAAAGTTTTTCGTCCAAATACAATTGTTTCAATCATTAATCCATATCATCGAAAATCTGCAGATGGACAAAATACAATTCGTATTGAAGGTCCAGAATTTATTCAAATTGGTAACATAATTTTTTATTTATCTTCAAGACCGGAGGCAGAAAAATTTTTGTGTTGGGCATTTTCATTTTGGAGGGGACACACCTTTGATCTTTTGCCGCTTTAACATCATGGCGGTAAAAGATCAAAGGATTTTCTCGATATGATACGTCAGGTACCAAAAGACCACTCCCTCCAAAATATGGCCTTGTTTATCTTAATTAGATAAAATTTGAATATTGCAGATCATTCAATGATTGATAAATTATGCCATGTTTGTGGAAAAGAAGGCAAATCCCTTCCAAAATGTTCTGGTTGCAAAATGGCACTTTACTGCTCAAAAGAATGCCAAAAACTCGATTGGATTCATTTTAATCATAAAGGCATGTGTAAACATCTCAAAATGTATTCAAGTTTGATGTAAATTCTTTTTTGTTTTGTATTACAGTAATCCTGTAATAAAACTTGTTTTATAACTGGTTGCAATAAAAGATTTCAATCAAAAACTAAAAATTAACCAACAATTTTTTGTTAATAAAAAAAATGAAGGACAAATTTGCATAAAAGTTGAAGCTAAGAAAAAAATATTGTTGAGATGCATGCGCTTTTTTCTTCGTCCGCAAGTTCTGCTGATTTATCTCTTTTATCCCTATAAAATTTGTAATGAAACAAACTAATTTTTTGTTTTACGACATATTTCATTTTTGCAATTAAAAATAAAATTTTGAGCACAAACCACATGCATCAGCAAGAGAAAAAGAATGACGTGAAAAATTGTTTGTTTGTAGTTTTTCCTATTTCTGCTGTGGATCTTTGGGTGCAAACACACCTCCACCACAACTTTGTTGTGTGCAATGACCATTTTTTCTTTGCTATAAATAGCGAGCATTTTTTTGTTATTTTTATTCACATTTTTGAAATTGGTGTAATTTTTTTCTTTCTTTAAATTTTTATTTATTAATTTTTTTACTTTTTTATAATATTCTAACAAAAAATTGCTTTGCAGATTCATTTATTACTTTCATTTTGACATTTATCTTGCCCACAATTACTATGCCTCAATATAAATTAAATTATTTTGATTTACGTGGCATGGCTGAACCTGCTCGTTTAATTTTTCATTACGCTGGACAAGAATTTGAAGATCGCCGTTTGACCCAAGAAGAATGGGCAGAAATAAAACCAAGAAAGTCCCTAAAATTCAAGGGTAGTCTTTTGTTATGCCTGAGGGGATTATTCAAATTTTGTGAAATCTTGGTTTGTAAGATACAAAATTTTTAATAAAATTTTAAAGGTTTGTTACTCTTTTTTGGGATTGTTCATACAAGATTTCATTATCGTATTGGGTTATTGTAGCTTAAATGGTTACTGTATTCTGCTGCCTTTAATCTTCGCCGCTTTTGAGGTAACGTCTGATTTCGAAATACCCCTTCGACCCTTAAAACTGCTATCGTTAGATCTGAAAAATCTCATAATTTTGGATAAATGTCACTTAATTCTTACTGAAAAATATTTTAAGCATCTCAAACCGGAAAAGTTCCATGGCTTGACATTGATGATGAAAGAATTTATGAATCCCTTGCAATTACCCGCTACCTTGGTCGTGTCTTTAAATTAGCAGGAAAAGATGAAATGGAAGCCGCTCAAATTGATTCCATTATTGATACATACAAAGATTTTTTCAAAGAAGCTCAAGCTTTTCATGCTGTTCGAAGAGGTCGAAAAGAAGGAAATGTTGAAGAACTTAAACCAAAATATGAAGATAATTGCAAAAAATGGTTCAACTATCTTCAGAAAAGGTTTGATAAAGCTGGAAGTGGATTTATTACTTCAAAAGTTACATGGGGAGATTTTCTTTTGGCTGAAGGAATTTTAACGATTGGAAATTTTGATGAAGAATTTGCTGGAAAATATCCAAAAATTGTTGAATATCAAAAACGGATTCATTCTCTTCCGGAAATAAAGGAATATGTTCAAACACGTAAAGAACTTCAATATTGATTATCGATTTTCAACGATGTTATTACTCCTTTTGATGACAACTAAAAATTTATTTAAGCAACAAATGTTGCAAGTTTTCATTTCCAGTTTTTGTCTCTAATTTTTTATGATCTAATATTATTGGCTGGTTCGACTAGTAGTGCTTTGAATAATTATTATATCTATCTTGTTGACAAAAAAGTAAATACTTAATTAAAGTATGTAACTGTGAGTTAAACAATAAAAATATTCAAAAACAGTAAGTTGGAAAAAATACGTGCAAAACATGTTTTATTTTTTCAAAAACATAGTATATCAACTTCAAACTATAAAAATTGAACTTTGTTTATTTTATATTTATTTAAACGAAAGAAAAAAATTCAATACACAGCTTTTTCAGTTTCAACAAAGTTAAAATCATTTTTTGATATGTGCCAAAAATGGCTGTGGCATTTTTGTTCCACCAAGAATTGTAATCATGTTTGGTGGATTCGAAGGAATTACAGTAATCAGAAAGTATTACATTTCTAATGATGAATTGAAAAGAGATTGTTCAGATCTGAAGTCAGAAAGTAATTCAATCAAATTTTTTCCTTTGATCTTTGCCGCTTTTAAAAGCGAAGTCAGATTTTGGGTTTACCCTCTTCCATTTTTGCTATTGAAAACAACATTTTAAAGTAAGAATTCTCGCTCTAATTTTTAATGATTTTGTAGTCGATTATTATTTGAGTAATTATTGTTAATAATGTCTTAAAATATCAAATATAAAAATTAATTAAAGTACACAGGTACTCAAATGATACTCGTCGCACTTTGCCAAAATGAAGTGAAAAAACGAAAAAAATTCAGATTTCTTCAGAATCCGCTTTTCTGATGCATTATATCAAAAATCTAACGTAGTAATCTTTTTAAGCATGTATTTTTACATATATATGCAAAGTTTCAGGCTTCAACGTTTCCTCAAAAAGCTTAAATCTTCCCCCGTAGCTTGACATTACATTTGGGGGAAGATTTAAGCAAATGCAGACAATATTAAAGCCTGAAACTTTGCATATATATGTGAAAATACATGCTTAAAAAGATTACTACATTAAATTTTTGATATAATGCATCAGAAAAGCGGATTCTAAAAAAATCTGAATTTTTTTCGTTTTTTCACTTCATTTTGGCAAAGTGCGACGAGTATCATTTGAGTACCTGTGAAAGTATGTATGCAGTTCATATTTATATAAACAATAAAAATATTCAAATACGCGAAGCCGAAACAAATTGTGAAAATTAAAGAAAAGATGTTATCTCTTTTGTTAAAAACAATGGACATTTAGCTTCAAACTATATAAATTGAACTTTTCTTATTTTACATTTCTTTAAATAAAAGAAAAAATCAATAAATTTTCAACACTTTTTTTAAAATTTCAAAAAAGTTAAAAACGTTTTCTGACATGTGCCAAAAATGGTTGCGGCATTTTTGTTCCACCAAGAATTGGAATCATATTTGGTGGATTTGAAGGGATTACAGTAATCTAAAAGTATTTAAATTTTTAAGATGAACTGATAAGGGATTGTCCAAATCTGATTTCAGCAAAAACTCGTAGTCATGACCTTGTCGTCAGAATTTCTCCTTTGATCTTTGCTGCTATTTGGGATGACCCCCTTCCTTAAATAGCGGCAAAGATCAAAGGAATTTTGTGTTACCTTCTTACACTCTTAAAGCAAGCTGCTGACATCAGATCTGGACAATCCTCCCAAAAAAAAACCCAAACCTCAAAATGATTGAATAAATTCGCAGCAAACAAATACAATTCCAATCTTGCCAATCCTTCCCCCAAGCAAGCCCGTTTTCCAATCCCAAATGGAATTAATTCTGGTTTTGTTTGAAATTTTCCATTTTCATCAATAAATCTTTCAGGCTTGAATTTATCCGCTTCAGGAAAAATCTTTTCATCCATTAGCACAGATCCAACTTGTGGGATTACCATTGTATTCGCTTTTAAATGATATCCATGAAAATCAAAATCTTCTGTTAACCGATGTGGAATATTATTTGGGATTAAATTACAGTATCGTTGAGTTTCAGCAACTACAGCATTAAGAAAATGAAGATTTGTTTTGTCATCAAGAGTTATGAGACGATCGGAAGCGATAACTTTGTCGAGCTCTTGATGAAGTTTGGATTGGATTTCAGGATGGGTCATAAGGTACAGGGTCATCCAGGCAAGAGTATTCGAAGTGGTTTCTTGCCCCGCAAGCCACATATCAAATACACATCCAAGTAATTGATTATTCCTAAAATATATTTTACTCAATTTTAACTGATAATTATCGTATGCAAATTTTTAATTGAGCCTTATTGAAAATTTTAGTTCAATTTTTTTGTAACCAAATACAAACTTTTCTATAATGATTAGCTGCTTTGGTTCCTTATTTATGCAAATTTTTGTTAACGCGCAAAAATTTGCATAAGTGTGTCCTAATCCAAAATCTGATTAGGCAAATTTTTAAGTATGGTAGCTTCACTTTTAAATAGTGTATTTCGATCAAACCATGAACAACATTTTCTTCAATTTTGCGTTGTGTTTGCATTATGCAAATTTTCATTAATTAAAATTAATTTATCCTAACGCAAAAACTAAGAAAACCCTTTCATTATGCAAATTTTTAATATTGTTTAAACCAAAAACAAGCATTTCTTCGATTTTGAGATGTTTTTGCTTTATGCAAATTTCAGGTGACTTTAAACTAATATATCCCATCCCCAACCCTGCTAGATAACTTACGTAAATAAATCTTCATCCCTTCCCATTTGTTCATTCTGATACTGTTGTCTTAGATAAGCTTCAACATAATCAGTTGCTTCTGAATCCTCATCAAAATTTATCTTCTTTTTTCGTTCAGCAATTTGTGCATTAAAAAATGTTTGTAATTCAGTACCAAGTTCTACAGCTTCACTACACATATTTTTAAAGTATGGAATTTTCTTCAACATTCCCGTAGAATCTGCTGATACAATACCATATGCAGGATTTCCAATCATTCTCAAAAATCGTTGAACAAATCCTTTAATTTTATCAAATTCTTCTAAGCTTTTCTGAAATAAAAAAAGGTGTTATTAAAGGTGGGAAGGAAACGATATTTAGAAATTTAGGTTACGGTAACTGTTAGATGGGATTGGGTTACTGTAGGCTTTGGGTAAATGTAACTTTCTGGATTACAGTAACCTTTTAGGCTAATGCAAGTTTTTTTGTTACTGTAGCTATTTGGGTTACTGTAGTTTTGGGTTACTGTAGTTTTTTGGGTTGTTATAGTCTTTAGGGTTACTATAATCTTTAGGGTTACTGTAATTTTTTGGTTTACTGTAACTTTTTGGGTTACTGTAACTTTTTGAATTACTGTAGCTTTTAGGGTTACCATAGTATTTTGGTTACTATGGTCTTTTGGGATACTGTAGCTTTTAAAGATGTTGTTAAGATTACGGTTGAAATTATTCAAATTTGGTTACCGTAATCTCTTTTCCCTTTTAAGTGATAAAATTACCTCTTGAAGAGAATATCCAAAAATGATTGAATTGATAACTGATCCAACTGCAATATCAATATAATTTTGAACACTTATTTCATTCTTTCCATCACCATCCGAAGATTTTCCCTTCATTTCATCAATCATCCAAGAAACTTCTGTCAAAACTCTTTCTTGCATTAAATTCCTCCCAAGACCCAAATTCCTCATCACATGTAAAGCAAATCTTCGATGTTCACGCCATTGTTGTCCATCTGTAACCAAAAGTCCAGAAAAACTTCCACGAATTATTCTATCCAATTCCTGTGATTTTAGTCTTCCAGCAAAAATTTCAGCATTTTTTACAAAAGTTTCTTGAAGATCATTAAAATTATTAAAAAAAACTGCTGGTTTTGGACCAAACCAAAGAGTATTTATGTCCCCGAAAGTTTTTTGAAGATAATTTCCAAATCCACCAATTCCATGAACAATAAGAACATGAAAATTCCCAAGAATTGGAAGTGGAAGTGGACCAGGTGGATAATTCTTTTTCTTTAAATATAAATCATAAAAATACCAGCCGAAAAATGCAAATAAAAATAAATAAAAAATCATTGCTTTTTTTTCAAGCAAACAAAAATAATCAATGAAAAGAAATGAAAAATAACTACAACAAAAAAGAGTTGAAGAAAAGGATTACATTTTTATACCCCAATTTTTTTGTGTTTTTTTGTGTTTTCTTTTGTGTATTTTTAGGAAGTTTGTGTGACAGAAGTAAAATAAAAGAAGGTCGTTTTTAAAGGGACACTTTTTTGACTACATTTTTTTGTGATAAATGTTGTACTCAAACAAAACTTCAATGAGGAAATTCGTTCAACAAGTTTTAAAAATAAAAAATTTTTGTAAATTTTTGTATGCAAAAGAATAGAATTTGTTTTTCTTTATTTTTTGAAGTTATAGTTCGATTTTGATTTTTTGCTTTTATTTTGGAGAGGGCAGAACCTCTTTCAACAGGGTGTGACTTTTGAACTTATGCCGATGGCGGAAAAAGATCAAAGGACTTTGATGATTTTGAAGAGGCTATGTGCCCCTAGTAGTGTTGTTGCGACTCCGACTCCGGAGTCGGAGTCAATGCTTCCGAAACATCAAAGGTGAGAATACCGCCGGAGTCGGAGTTGACAAAAAGTAATAAGCCCAACACTGGCCCCTGTTACACCACATTGCTGACCTCCCTGGTTATGTTCGTAAAAATTGTTTAAAAAAAAGATGTTGTGGATGTATATAGTTTTTGTTCTTTACAAAACTATACATTTTGATTATTTTTTAAGAAATCTCTAAATTCATGCAAATTTTGCAATTTTTATTAAAATTTATCAAAATATATTATGTGTAAAGAAATTTTAACAAGAATAATAGAACTCAAATTTGTCGATTATGAAAAAAATAATAAGAAAATAACACTTGCAAAAATTACAAAAAAACTAAGACCACCAAAATTTGCATCGCTGGTGCACGTATCACATTGAAGATCAGAATAACAATATCGAATGGATACTTCATTTTTAGCATAGTAATATCCATCTTTTCCACATGATTTTTTTGCTGCATTTGCATAACAATCAATATACTCTTCTGCTGCTGAACAAGTTTTAACAAGACCATTACATCCAGTATTCAAATTTTGGAGACAGTTTAATTCATTTTTTAATGCTAAAATTTTTTGGAGATTTTGCATTTTTATGATAATTTTAGTCAACCTTTTTTGCCACTTCCACATGTAAATTGAAGTTCAAAATAATCGGCAGTAAATTCGTAACTGTAACTGCCACCAAAAGTTCGCCAAAATCCATCATGATTTACGCAGTGATTAACAATGTTACTTCCCAAACATGTTTGTAGGCTACCGTAATAACGACAAAGGGTATCAACGTCATCGGCAGTATCAAAATAATCATCCGCAGTTTCCCAATAGCCATTGGCATCTGTATTTAACATGTGGAAATAGGTGTAATAACAGTTTGAAAGGGTCTAAAATAGGGTTAAATTGTAATTATAAAAAATTTGCATGTTACCGATAATTCACTATTTGAACAATCACATGATCCATTTCTGATCAAATTTAGGAATAAAAAAATTAAAAGAACTTTTTGAAGCATTTTTTGTTATCAAAAATAATCAAAAAATGAAAAGGTTGATTGAAAAATATATGTTTCCGGCAATCATTTTTATTGCTCCTTTTTCCAAAAACTTATCAGCTAACTTTTTACTCTTTTTTATTTCCACACTGAAAAAAAAACTAGCAACAATGTGGCGAAAAAAAGCCACATTTGAGTAAAAAAATATGCGTCCTGCCGGTCATAACAAAAACGTTTTTTGACAAATTTTTTGCAAAAAAATTCGCCACATTGTGGCCAAAATTTTGGCCATATTGTGGCATTTTTTTTGCTGAATTGTTGCTTGTAGATCTGAAAATCGTCCCTGATTTTGCAGGGTGAGAAAACTTCGGGTGTTCTTTTGTGCCCTCCCCTTTATGAATCCCACGTATATCCCAACCGTCCCGCATCGTTCCCGTACCAAAAAACACAAGGTATTTCAACAATACATTTATAAAACCATAAAAACAAAGAAAAACAATAACAAAAAAATTACTTTGACGAGAAGATAAACATGATTCTTATTCTGGGGAGGATTGACGAGGGTTGAAGAAGGATTCATTCATAGGCTTTTTTGGTCGTTGAGATTCAGAGATGATTGTAGCTGGACGTTTACGAGAAGTTGTAGGAGTTGAGGGGTATGTAGAAGAAGAAGAGCCATTTTCTCGGTCATTTTCATATTCAGTTGTCGATTCTGCAGCTTGTTGAGAGGAGATAGAAGCTAAAAAAGGTATATAATTAGAAGAGTCTCAAAGCAGAAAAAATCAAACGTGGAAGAAGCATGTTGAGAAGCTGTTGACGTCCAGAAGTTGTTTTTCCATTGATTCCCATTAGAGCTTCCAAGAGATAGACAATGTTCGTTGTTTTGTTGTCGTAGTTGAGGTTGAAGACTTATTTTGAGGGAATTTTGAAAGAACATAGTCCTCGCTCAAGATATGGAGCTTTCCACAAAGATTGGATCCAACAAGTTCTAACAACGCTGGAAAATGAGAATGTAAGAGTGTAATAATGAAAAAAAAACTAGCCTTGACGATTCATAAAGTTGAGGAAGAGCATCTCGATCAGCGGCGCTATTTATCATGGTGGAGGCTTCATCCATGGATGTATCATTACATTGTTGGCGGAGTTCTCTAAGTTTTGGCGATCTTGTAGGAAGCGAACGACGTTGGCGTTGAAGAAAGCGATTCATCATTCCTTGATGATTATCCATAGTTAAGCTTGAAAAAAGGGTAGTAGCAGTGAGTCTGTTAACAATTGACGGGAGAATTTGAAGTTCTACATGTTTGGCGTCGAATCTATGAAAGTATGTTTAGAATAAAGTCTAGAACAAAACAGAACTTACAGAGGCCGAGCTTCTTTAACCATTTCATTCAAAGTCTGGCAAACCGCAGAATGAGCAGAATCCTTCAAATGTGGTTCAGCATTTGTTCGAAGAAGGACAACTGCAGCTTTGGCGATGGATCGTTCGGCAAAATATTGATAAATATCGATCTAAAGATATAGCTAAGGGATATTTTTTTTACTGCAAAAGACAACTTACATTGAGAAAAACAAATGGGGTTGACGAAGAGTATGAGGCATAGGCATTGTTGACGGCAGATTCATTTTGGACGAAGTAGGCAGAGATTTGTAATCTCTTGCAAAGCTTGAGAGGAAGGTAAGAAGAAGTTGACGAAGCTGATTGACTACCAGTGACGATAGAAGCAGAAGTAGGGGTATTGTTGAGACTGGATGGAGCACATTGACGAATTGCATGATCTAAACAAACATAAGTAAAATTCTGACGGAAGAAATATAACCTGGTGGTAAAGAATCAGATTGCGGGAAAGCATTTTGTCGAAAAGTTGTTCGAGGAGTTGAAGGAGAAGCTACACCCATTAAAGAGGCTGAGAAAGCATTGTTGTCGGCAGTTAGTGATTGATATATCGATCGGCCTCGTGATGACTCGGGAGTTGACGGTTCATTATTTGTCGAAGGAGGAGAAACCATATCTAAAAAGAATAGATATATCAAAAGCAGAAACACAGAAAAAACTCTTACCTGTAGTTTTGTTGTAAATTCTTTCGTCGACGATGTTATATTTGGCACCTACGTCAAGCAATTCATCAAGCAGCAGCAAAGTATTCGGTTGAAGCATATCGACATTGGCGGATTCTTGATAGGCGACAGTTTTGAAGGTATTACTCATACCAAGTCGCCGGCATCCTTCTTCCATAGCATCCAAAAGGTTCGTGTCATCGTCGACATTGCATTGCCAACGAGTAACACAAACTTCAACCGAATCATCAAGCACGGAAAGGTTTATAGTAGAGCGAGACATATCTGTAAAAAAAAGTAATGTTAGTAATGGAAAAAAAGCAAGGAAAACGTGTAAAAAAGGTCAACGGCGCCGGGCATATCTATTTATTTACGTATTAATATAGTTATAATAGAAGAACGGTATAAAAAAGGGTAATATTAAACACAAATGTAAAAAAATAATAACGAAAAAAACGCGGGTAAAAAAAGGCTGCTGCTGCACAAAATTCCTCTTCAACAAAAAAACGCTGCAGCCGCGACGGAGGGACATTTGACTGCTTACACTGAGCGTTACATTTATCAGTGTTTAAGAAAAAGTGCGTTGCGCAACGAAATTTTTTTTGCGGGAAATTCAACATCGAAAAAAAAACTTGTTAATTTTCGGGGATTTAAATATTTTTTTAATGATGAATTTTGATTTCTGTTGTCGTTATTATCGATATTTTTTCTGTTCATGAATGTGGATATTTTTGCGTGAATTTTACGTTGCTGTTGATTTTATTTTTTTAATTATTCAATGATAATTATTATTCATGATTTTTAGATATTGTTATGATGAATGACAAAAAGAAAGAAAGTGATGGTGTTCCTGATACAGGTGATAGTGGAAAACCTCCGACAACTCTGCCAAACGATGCTGATGCTGCTGAAACTCCGCCAAATGATGCTGCTACAACTCTAAAAAATGATGCTTGTACAACTCCACCAAAAGTTGAACCAGCAACCTGTGATGATGGAGAAGCGACAACGTCTGAATCAACTCCCGTTAGCCTATGATCGTCAATATCACTTCGTCAGTCAGATACTTTATGTTCGTGTTTTTCCATCTGCTTTTGATGATTATGATTTTATATTTTCATTTCTGTTTTAGCACATTCATCAATATGTCGCCGATATATCCGTGTTCTCAATAACTCCAATTTCAAGTCGGTCTAACTTCAACGACGTCAATGGTGCTGCTCTTTTAATCAGATTCTCAGTTCCGCTGACAACTCCGCCGTACGTACTTTAAATGTTTCTCCTGCTCCTCAAACGTAATCCGAAAGCTTAAACTTCATCGACAACTACCTTTAATTCTCTCTCGACAACATTATGTTAATAAATTTCATTGTCATCGTCAACTATTGTTACGTCAGTAATTTATCATTAATAAAATATTTTTTTCGTAAATTTGTTGTCTAAATAGAAAGGGTTTTGCCTAAGCTAACTTAAAAGTCACACCCGAAGTCTTTACAATCTTTTTTTGCTTCGGGAGTTACCCTTAATATGCATTGATAAAGTTGCAGTGATCGTTTTTGCCTTTAGTGTCAAAGACAAACATTTTTTGCTTTTGAGGAAAACTTGCAAATTTTTTTGCTATTTTGCCGGAAAAAAGCAAATTTTTTTGCTTCTGAGAAAGAGTTGCAAATTTCTTTGCTATTTTGTCGGAAAAAATCAAATATTTTTGCTATTTTGCCGGGAAAATGCAAAATTTTCGCCATGTTTCAGCACATTTTTTTGCAAAAAAATGTGGCGAATTTCATTTGCCACATGTGGCGGAGGTTTTTTTTTCAGTGCATTTTTATGTTGTTGTTTAAAATTATAAGCAAAAACAACACTTTTTTGCATTTCAAGAATCAAAAACATAGTAAAAATGATCACATTTTAACAATCCTAAGATCAAAAAACTGTAATGTTGTATTTTTAGGGTTGATCGTTTTCCTTACCAAAAAGTAACCTAATTTTCGTGTTTTATTTCACGGTAAAAGTTGTAGTAATTTTTGTTATGTAATTATTGAAGAATTAACGATTAACGATATATCAACAACAATAAAAAACAATGTAAATATTCAAAAATTAAAAAAAATTAATTTGAACAGTCTTTTTGGAGGTGGTAAAAGTATTCCGGATAAGGGATTGTCCAGAAATCACGTGACCATAAGGGGGGAGGGAGGGGTAAAACCAAATGGCTTTGATGTTGTCAGCAAAAAACTTTGATTTTTGGTCACTGGGGGAGAGAGGGGGTCTGAAAATAACGATTTTATCGGATTTCTGGACAATCCTTTAAAGATAAAAAATGCTGTATGCCTCAGTAATTTGCCTGGGGCATTCCCACAAAATGCTTTCTTCCAAGTTATTTAGGTAAAATATTTAAAATTTTTATTTTTATACCGTAAACCTTTGATTTGTTATTTACTTATGAAATTATGTATATTTTTGAACAACGTATTTTACAATCTGTCATATGTTAGGTATTTTAAAAGGATATCAATTTATTAAGCTGTAATTGTGAGCAAAATTAAACCTTCACATACACACAAAAGTACACTTAAGGACAGCAACTTTTAATATCATCATCTGTACATCCTGTTGAGCAACAAGTTAAAGCCATCTTAGAACAATCAAAATCCTCTTTTAAAGTTCCACAAATTTCCGCGAATTTTTTGGCCATAAAGGGTCCACAATATCTTGGAAGCGGTGTTGTTGCTTCTTGAGCTTCAGCGACGAAAGCAAAAAGAAGTGCAATGATGCAAATTGATAAAAGAATGAAGAAGCGGGACATGATTGGGATTGGTTTTTTTTCTAAATCTTTGTGCTTTAAAAAAACGAATTGTTAGTGCTTATTTTCCACGGTTTTAAAATCACGCATAACTGCTCAAATAGAGCCTTCATAAGTAGACTTTTAAAAATTTGTCACTGACTCCCTATCAAGGAATGTCCAGATTTGACGTTGGATTTGTTAAAAAAATTGTTGAAACCACTTCATCAGTTTTTTCTTTGATCTTTACCGCCTTTACATAGACCATCGGTTTTTAGCTATTCCCTTTCTGTCAATAAAACATCTAAAGTCAGATCTGAATAATCCCTGAACTTAAAAAACAAATAAAAAGAGACCATCTTTGTTGATTTACAATTGTAATTGATTAGTTTTTATATGGTTTTTAAATGTGTCAAACAGGGCGGGATTAGAAAAAAATCGCATAAAACAGATCTCTTTTTCATGTCTTTGTATAATTTTAACAAAATTACGATTTATTATTTTTTCAAACACAAAAACATAAATCACATCATTTTTGATGTCCTTTAAGAAATCAGTGCTTTTTTCAATCATTTTTAAGCAATTTTTAATGGGTTTGTTGCAGACAGTGATAATGTGTGATTTTATCTTTCTGAAAAAAAATAGTAAACAAATAATATTTTTGTAAAATTCAAAAGTTTTTTATTTTTTAGTTCCCCAATGCACTTTTTAGCGGAATCATTTCATCTTTCTATTTTACCAATATACCTTTAACTTTCATTAGAAAATGAAGAAAGCAGAAACGTTAACAAAATAAGAACAAATTTATATATTGTATAATAAAAAATGAGATTTTCAACGTTTCAAATTTTGATCGGACTAGGGTTGTCATGGGGTGGCGCGCCCGGGCGCAGAGGTGTTGTCGTCCGGGCGCGCCCGATGGTTGCGCCCGGTCCAAAATCCATATGATGGTAATTTTTTCCGAAAAATTGACTAAACAACAAATTATTTCCTTATATAATTTTCATTTTTAAGCCAAAAAACGATACGTGGAACAATTTGCTATGTTGTCTTTAATTTTTAGCATGTGTTACAGTATCCTCAGGATACTGTAACACATGTAATTGAAGAAATTCACGTTTTTTTATCTTTAAAAATTAGTAACGACAAAAATTAGTAAATTCATGCTTAAATAATGCTATTTATAGCTAAAATACTCCTTTTTTTGCATTTTTATACTGCACATATTAGTAAATTTGGATTTTGAGGTCACGGGCGCATGCGCCCAGGCGCGCCCGGGCGGGCGCGCCCACCTTTTTCGGAAAATCGGGCGCGCCAGCAACCCTAGATCGGACACAGACAGGAGAATGAGGAGTGATGAAGGCACTCATCATCTTTCTGCCTTTAATTTTATATCAGATAATGGATGTTTCCGTTCCTTGTTTGTTGTAAAGACTATGCTACTCAAATGTGACATTAATAATCATGTAAAATGTAATACGAAAATTTATTGAGGTCATTTTTATTCCTCAACAAGACCAGGATTTTCTTATTATTTATACTTAACAAATAAATACAATGTATTTTTATGCGTCTGTACACCTTTTAAAATTGAGTGTGTGCCTTGCTCTTCTTCTTGATGAAAAAGGACTCATCCTCCTAAGTCAACTTGTTGTTAGTGTTGTTCCTTCAATTTGTGATTGGCATTTGTTAAATCAATAGAAAATGCCACATAACACATGGTTGCATTTTTTCTTGTCTCTATGAAAAAGTTCTTATTCCTTTTAATTTATCAACCTTTTGTGACCGAAACAAAAAAATTTTTTTAACAATGTTTTTAAAACCAAAATTTACGTTATGTCTGTGTAGTAAAAACTTAAAAAGGTTAAAAAAAATTACTGAAAATATTTACTACATCTTTATGTTTTCATTACCGCTGTTGTTATTTTTTACTACGTTTTGCTTGGTATATTTCGTTTTTGAATTTGATGTAAAAATTAAAGATGTTAAAGCAGATATATTAATAAGTATAAATAGTACTTGTAATGAGACTGATTTATTGCCATGGAATGATTACAATAAGCTTTATCAAAAATGCAGTGATGCTGGTCGAGTAAGTCGTGGTGTTAAATTTTGGAGTTAAAACTGAACACTTCATTTTAGTATGTCAAAATCTGTTTTAGGAATTCAATTCTACGAAAAATGTAAAGTTTAAAAAACCAAATGAGTTCTCGGAATTGTTCAACTATCATCTAAACTCTATTACCAAAGAACTAAAAAATTTTTATGTTAAAAACAAAAAGATTTATGATTATCAAAATGAATTAAGAATGAAATGTATTGATAATTTTGTAAAAAGTTACCTATTACCCCATTACCAAACATTAAATTCTGGGGTATATACAATGGTTGCAAGTACTGTAATTTTGTTGCTTTTTTCGATCATAATAATTATTCGTCTAGTTAAAGGGAATCGTGATACCCCTATGGAAATATTAGGGTTTGCGATTGGATATTTTTATGTTTTTTGTTTCGCGATGATCGGCTTTCAACTTGCACCACTTTTTAAATTGTTTGAAAAAATCATTTTTTTAAAAACTTATCAAACAAGTGATTTCTTATTGATTTGTTGAATATCCAAAAGTTTCTTACTGATAAATAAAAATAAATTTATATTAAAAACTTGTATCGTTTTTGTATTGTGAATACAGAATGCACCAAACAAACAACGTTTTATCAGTTTATTTATTCTAAAAATATTTTGCACGCCATAGGTTTCGCCCTAAGAGAAAACATTATGACAAAGATGTAATATTTTATCGTATTGTTATTGCAACATTTTTTTATGTCATCATCGTTACAGCCATAATAGGATTTTCTATTGCAACACTCTTTTGCAACACCTAAAAATTTATATAATTGTTATTAACAAAAAAACTGCAACTACAAATAACCTTTACAAACATCATGATTAACATTGTGATTGCACAAAAATTCAGCTGTTTCAAGCACTCCTTTTTCACAATTTGGATTGAGTCATGCTTCCGATAAATAAATAAAAATGATAGAAAGCAGAAAAATATACATATTTTTGGATCATTATTAAATTTTTTTGAAGAAAATGGCCCAAATAATTGTTAGAAAATTTAATAATAGTAATAAAATGATTGTTGTTATAAAAATTTTACAATTTAAATGATAATATACGTATAGTAGAAACATAAAAGAAATAACAAATTTTAAAGGGAGTGTCGCAGTCAGATTTTTTAAATTTTTTTTTGACGGACGAAGACAACAAACGACGCTTTCTTTATCATTGCTTTTCTTTCGTGTTAAAACCACTTTTGGCTAAATCAGGCAGCACTGCGACAGTCCCTTTAAAGCAATGTTTTCGACATATAAAAATTTGACAGGGCATAAGCAAAATTGCGGATTGATAATGCCACTATTTATTTTTCTCTGCCTATGATTTTGGACAATTTTTTATTACTCAAAATGTCCAAGAGTTTTTAATCGTTTGAAAAATAAATCCATAATATTTTTGTTGTGTTTGTTAACCTTTTAAAATTGATTATGTGTGTACCTTTCTCTTCTTCTTCATAAAAAAGTGCTCATTGCAAATCAACTTGCTGTTAATGCTTCCTTTAATTTAAAATTGGCATGTGTGTTTGATTAATAAAATATGCCACATGAAACATATTATAGTCTCATTTTCTTCTTCGTTTGGATAAATAACTTTTTTTGTATTTTCCAATTATTTTACTAATCAAAAAACAAAATTGTATAAATGTTTTATGGTTAACTATGTTTTCAAAACCTAAATTTACGTTGTGCGTATGTGGTAAAAATTCAGAAAGGTTTAAAAAAGTCGGTGAAATGATTTACTATGGCATACTTATCTTAATACCACTGTTTTTGTTAGTCACAAATGTATGTTTGATGGCATTCGCTTATGATCAGGGTTTAAAAATCAAAGAAATTAAAGAAAATATATTAAATAGTACTTGTAATGGGACTGATCTATTGCCATGGGATGAATATAATGAACTCTATCAAAAATGCAGTGATGCTGGTCGAGTAAGTTGTATCTTCTATCAGCACAAAATTTGCAATTTTATAAATTTTTAACAGGAATTTAATTGTTCGAATAGCATCAGCTTAAAGAAGAAAAGTAATTTCTCGGAATTGTTCAATTATCACCTAAACTCTATTACCAAAGAACTTAAAAATTTTTATGTTAAAACTAAAAAGATTTATGATTATCAAAATGAATTAAGAATGAAATGTATTGATAATTTTATAGAAGGATCCTTATTACCCCATTACCAAACATTAAATTTTTGGGCATATATTATGGTTGCAATTACTGTAATTTCGTTCCTGGTTTTAGTCATAATAGTTTTTCGACGAAAAAATGTAGCAGATGATGTGGTGCTGTTAAACTTTGCATTTGTGTCTGGTTTTTGTTTCATGATAATCTGCTTTCAATTTGCATCACTTTATAAATTGTATGAAAAAATTGATTTTTTAAAAAATTATCAAATGTGCGATTTTTTATTGATTTGTTGAATTTTGATGAAATTTTTTCAAATGATATATTCTAATAAAATGGTATCTTTAAAGTTGTCAGACAAAATCACCCGTTTCAGCTTGGGGGAGATCGCGAATCAAACACACAAAACATCAAGAAATTTAAGCTCTCTACGTTGAAATAACTTTTTAGCGGATATTAATTAATTTTAGCGTACAAAGTATGAAGAGTAACTACAGACATTAATATAAACCTATCATACACTGGAAAAAATAGTACTATACGAAACAAATAAATGACATAAATTTGTCCAATTTGGAACGATAAAAACATCTAACAACTGTTGCAAAATACAGATGAATTAGTAAGTTGGAGTTAGGGATTATCAAAATCAAAGGTAATAGTTTTGACGGCGGGAGATCGTAAGCCAAAATTTGAGGATCACTTAAAAGCAGTAAAGATGAAAAATATCTGACTAAAGAGAAGACGTTGGATTGAAAAAAAAGATTTTTAAACCCTGAGAATTTTTGGCTGACATTGGACAATCTTTTTGGTATTACACGAAAAGAAAAACACAATACATTCTCTTTATCGCAAACATATAAGACAAATCACGGATGTAAAAAAGGACTAATAAATAATTTCAGCAGGATTGGGATCAACTTGACCACTTGAAACATTCTCAGGAGCTGACGATGAGCAACATTTGACACAACAAGACAAACAAGGACATCCAAAAATGAAAAAAATCAAAATCATAGCACAAAAAACAGTGCACCCAGCAGTAATTCCAACAAGTGTATAAAAACCAATAGGCTCGAACCCAACTTTTAAAGCAAAGACGATAATTGGAGATACACAAAGTTCGAGAATCTTTTGGATATATGAAAAAATTTCAGTGTCATTATTAGCCAATTCAACGCAGATTCCAGATGCTGCTGATGAAACAATACCAATTACAAGACTTAACCATCCAATAACTCCCATTTGATTAGCTAAAAAACAAATCAAATGATATATATGAAAGGATAAAAATGTGTCCGAAAAGTATGACGCAATCACAAATATGTTTTAGTTTTATTTATACGCTCGTTGGCGTTTTTGCAGTAATAAAATGTCCTCAAAAAACTAAAATGCGAACAATATTATGCTTAAATAATTTTATTTTTATTGATGGAACACTCATTTTAAAAAGGGGTGTTCCATCAGTTTGAACGACAAAAATAGTAAAAAAAATATTTGTTTAAATTAGCAAATTATAAGGTAATGCGGTGAATAAGATGCAAGTCTAAAATGTAATTATAATTCGCACAATAGAACACATTCCAATGTGCTCTTAAAATACAATATGAATATTGCTGACGATGACAGTTGAGTTTTATTTAATGCTACATGTGGTTACAGTATGACTCAACGCAGCAATGGTAGTAATTCTTTGCCGTATTTAATTGATGCTAGTTATGAAATATACTTACTTGCTGTAACAAGAATGTAAAAGCAAACACCAACTTCAACGGTACTTAAAATGATTGTTGATCCACCAATAATTATCATAAAAGAATAATTAATCCATTTAGGGAATTTACGAGGTAAGACGTATGGAGATTTTTGGAACTTGTAAAACTTGGGCTCTATTCGAGAATAGCTGACTTTTTAAATTTTGCTGGTCCCAGACATTTTTGATGGTCCCAGGGATTTATAATGGTCCGGGATGGGACCACTATAATTTAATGGTCCAGGGACCACTATATCTCGGACCATTAAATTTTAATGGTCCCAAAATATAATTCTACAAATGGGACCACTATTTTTTCGGACCATCAAAATGAACGAATGGAGGGAAAACAAAAAAAACCAAGTGGCTCTATTCGAGAATAGCTGACTTTTTAAATTTTGCTGGTCCCAGACAAACAAAAAAAACCAAGTGGCTCTATTCGAGAATAGCTGACTTTTTAAATTTTGCTGGTCCCAGACATTTTTGATGGTCCCAGGGATTTATAATGGTCCGGGATGGGACCACTATAATTTAATGGTCCAGGGACCACTATATCTCGGACCATTAAATTTTAATGGTCCCAAAATATAATTCTACAAATGGGACCACTATTTTTTCGGACCATCAAAATGAACGAATGGAGGGAAAAAAATAATGGTCCGGGACCATTAAAATGATTTCTAATTAATAGTGGTCCAGATTTTTTTTTTAAATTTTACAAAGTAATTTTATTTACTATTACAAAAGTTATATTTTTATGCAAACATATGTTATATTAAAAAGTGTAAAGTTCAGTAATAATTCTAAGAAAATTATTTAAACGTGATGAAGGATAGTATCGATAAAAAAAATAACGGTAAAGATAAGTTGGACAGACACTTGTTTTAGAAGATGTGGTTGCTGCCAAATAGGGTTGTGCATTCCCCGGGGAATCGAAAAAATGAGGGGATTCCCCGGGGATTCCCCGGAGATTCCCCGGGGAATTCCCCTGCATTCCCCAGAAGTGCCATTTTGTAATTTTAAAATTACAGCACCCAAGAAATCTTAAAACTTGAATTTTTAACATAAATTAAAACATTTATATATTTTTAAATGGTTTTTTAAGCAAAGATGACCTTCTTTTTACTAAAATATTTAATTATTAACAATTTTTTTTTCTATAAGGAGAAAAAAAACGGGGAATGGAAAGCATTCCCCGCAAAAATCGGGGAATTCCCCGGAGATTCCCCAGGGGAATTCCCCGGGGAATCCCCGGGGAAGGGGAATTGACAACCCTACTGCCAAATCTTTGCGCAATTGTACAAATGCCGTATTGGATGCAGAAAGTCGAGTCAAGGATTCGATAGTCTTACATTTGATATTTATTCTTTGTCGAGTAAATGCAAAGGCTTCAAGATCTTTGCAAAATTCCTTTGCACCTCCAATTGTATCAAAAAAGCTTTCAGGGGCTACAACCTTTGACCCATCACGTAAATTGTATGAAACAAGCATTGACGTTGTAGAGATGTTAATAAGTAAACCAATTAAGCATGTGAAAGCAAAGGAAGTTGGATCATCCATTTTAATTTCAGGATGAAATGAGGAAAAAGAAGCCTGAAAAAATACAAAATTGCATATAACAGTAATGTTTTGTTTATATTTGCGTTATCGAAATAACTGCTTCATTAAATACAAGACGTTTATATATATATATCAATGACACCTGCGAAAAGCCAAGAGAAGAGAGGAGATTTGCAAATGCTTTTGATCTTTTGCTGATTGCGACAAAATCTGCACCTCACTGGGGGTATTTTTGGTATGAATCAAAAATACCCCCCCCCCCCCCCCCCCCCCAAATAAAACTTTTTTCCGACTTCGGCCTTGCTTGCACCTGCGTAATTTGTTTAACGGAAAAATATCTGTTTTTGTGGAACCAAGGTCTAAGCTTTTCTTTATGCGACATAAATATTGTTTTCTTTCATGTTTTATAAATGGCTGCGCATTTGTATACACAGCCGCGTTTTGTGTTTTCAACCCCGGACACGTAATCGGAGGCGATTTTTCCAATAAATTAAAGAAAAAGTCCGAAGCAATCTAAACAACAGCACTGTTGAATATATTATTTTGCATAATTTCCATAATTGTAGAACTTACTGTTCAAAGATATCTAGATAAGAAATATAAACAACAGAATAAAAATCATTATTTATTTCACACAATAAAACATGATTAAAAGAAACAGGAATTTGAATAAATGATTTTTGCTCTGCGGATTGCATAAATTTTGTTTATTTATCACTCTTTAAATAGCTACTTTGATTTTTTAAACGTCTTGTATTACAGAAGCTTTTGTTTCGATGACGCAAATTATCCTGCAAATATATATAAAAACTTACCAATGAACCAAAGGCACCAACGCAGTAAAAAAAGAAAGTGGCAACTGCTCCCACAACAGCAATATACTTTTGACGAGAATTCTTAAAAGTTTTATAATATTGAAGTTGAATCTGAGTATTCATTTGTGGTTCCTCAGGCATTTCAATTGCAGTTGCGTAACTTTCATTTGATTGTTGATGCTGAAGATTTCTTTGATTCAACGCAGGACTTTGATTTGGGGTGTGATATTCTTCCATTTCAATAACTTCCGCCATTTTTTGACACGTGAAACCAACAAATGATTGCAGATTTTCATTGTCGATGGCAAAAAAAATTTTTGCAAATTTTTCTATTATGGTTTGTAAATTATGCAAAACTTTTACAAGCTTTGGTTTTATGCGGTTGCTTTTTTATCATGATTTTGGGTAATACAATTTTTGAAAATATTATTCTTCCCCTGGCTTCTTTTTCTGAAAGTTGATATCATTGTTAAGACAACGGATCACCCAGAATTAAATGTTTCTTTGACATGGAAAAAATGATTGTTACTTGAATAATTTATTACTTAAAATTCCTTTTTTTGAATAAAAACACATATTTGACCACTAATCGATAAATAATCGGTGATCTCTTTTTAAACTTCTGATATGCATTATAAAGAATAAAAATATAAATCTCTAAAACACCAACAGCTTAAAAACTTTCTTTTTGTTAAGGTTCTTTTATCTATGATTTTGATTCAAACTCCCAAATTTTGTAAGAACAATCATGAGATTTAAGAAAGTAGTATGTTATACTTATCAATTTATTTATTCTTAAAATTATTAAAATTATTGGCAAAATCTTATGTCGAAGACTCAATTTGTTTGGTTAAATTTTCATTGCAACATTTTCTTATGTCATCATCATTACAGCCATAATATGATTTTCTATTGCAACATTGTTTTGCAACACCTAAAAATTGATATAATTGTAATTAACAAAAAACTGCAACTATGATACAAATAACCTTTACAAACATCATGATTAACATTGTGATTACACAAAAATTCAGCCGTTTCAAGCACTCCTTGTTCACAGTTTGGATTGAGCCATGCTTCCGATAATGGAATAGAAGCGATAAAAAACAGAAAAACAAGTTTTTGAATCATTACTGTGCTTTGTTGACAAAAATGCCCTAAAAACCTTTACTTTTTTATTATTTTTATCAAATGATAGCAATTTGATAAAACTAAAACAATAAAAATTGTAATAAAAAATTGTAAAACACTTCTTGATTTTTTTCTAGACAACTCTGAAAAGCTAAAATCATAAAAGCTTTTTTTGGAAATGCAGTTTCTGGATTGCTGAAAATTTTCTCACATTTGTAAATGCTTCATAGTTTTTTTATTTCATTAATGCAAGATATTTGTCTTGTAAAACAGTTATTTGAAATTACCAAATTACAATAATTTTTTTTCTTCCTTCTTTTATTCAATTTTTCCCAAATAATGAACTTTTTTTAAACAAATTTATTATTTATTCTTTTTTTAAAAACAATTTATTAAAATAAAAAAAATAATCATAATCTGCGACACATTTTTATTTTTGGTTTATTATTTCATAGTGATAGCTTACAGTATGAGATAATTTTTGCAAAAAACTAACACACATTTGAAATTGATTGACATAATAAATTTGTTCAGACACCTAAAAAAGTTTTTATTTTGATAATATAAGTAAGTTTTGTCTTACATTGGTTTGTTAGACAGCGATGTCCTCTTGCACAATCACGATTTGTTTTACAGCTTCCAGCTTCAGCTTCTTCTTCAACTTC
Source organism: Panagrolaimus sp. LJ2414 (assembly GCA_024447195.1). Lineage (NCBI taxonomy): Eukaryota > Metazoa > Nematoda > Chromadorea > Rhabditida > Panagrolaimidae > Panagrolaimus > Panagrolaimus sp. LJ2414. The sequence continues at coordinate 4,018,453 of JAMRXY010000023.1, forward strand.
AGTAAAGCCAGTTGGACCAGGCTAAAATTTGGGATTTTATAAACCTTAGCTGTGATTCATATTTTTAAAAAAGCGATTTTTGTTCGTTTTAGCTATTAAAGTTACATCATTGCCAATGGCATTTTGCCATTTTTTATAACAGTTAAAAAACTTACAACGCATTCACGCTTTTTGCACATCCATCCAATGGCACATTGTAAATTATCAACACATGGTGGGGGTGGAACCTTTTTAGATGACGCAATAACACAAAGAAATGCAAAAAAGATGACAAGTTTCATTGTTGTTGAATTCATGTTTCTCATTATTTTTTTGGTGACGAAAATTATAACTAAAAAAGCTTTTCAGAAACAAAAAACTATTTTTCACGTTTCTCTGAATCTAAAAAAACACATGTCATAATCTGTAAAAATACACTTCTTTCTTTAACGCCTCTTTTTTTGATTTTAATGTCGCATAAAATTAACATTTTAGTTTAGCTATGAAATCATAAAAATTTCTATTGCCCCTTTTTTCATGCTTTTATTCAACATTGCTAACTGTTAATTGTTAAAAGCTTTTTAAGAAATTATTATATTTTCGTTAAAAACACGTGTTTACAATATTTGAGCGTTTTTGAAAGTTCCTTGAAAATGAAATATTTTTTTCACAATCAGAAACAGTGACGAAAATGACTTAAAATTTAATAATTCATTCAAATTCATTTTTTTGTAGGAACCTTAAAACGTTAAATTTCATGTCCCAATTATCTGACAAACATATTTTAGAAAAAAAGGGTGTTTTTGAGATTTTGTTTTTCTCATAGATTTTATTTCAAACACAGAAAAAACTTTAATTACAATAAAGTGGAAAAAAAGCGAAATTAACAAAAACGAAAAACAACAACATTGAAGCTTACAAGAACAAAAGGGAGAAAATTAATTGTTAACCGACTAAAGAAATTCAAGGACGTCTTCGAGTTCAATTAAAGAATGATGATGGAACATATTGTAATGATGAATTCAAATCTAGTATGGTTTTACTTATATCAAAATGATTGTTTATTAATTTTGTGTTCAAATTTTTGTAGGAGATGCATTGATGATTCATATTGCTTCTCTCATTCCAAAACTCAAAACCAGGCAAGCTGGCGGTGCTGCTCCTCAACCTGCACAATCTGCTGGTGGTGGAAAGAAAAAGAAGAAGTAATGGTTGACTGTAAATGGCTTATTAATATTTATTGCTTATATTTTTGGATTTGTATTTTATTAAATGATCATGGCTTTTGTGAGTTTTATTACATTTGTTTTCAATAAAGTTTTTGTTTATATCTATGTATTGTTTTATTACATGTTGTGTAGCTCAGTTGTAATCCGTTTAATATTCCAATGCATTCAATCAACAATGAAGTTACCAAATAAAATTTATTAAAAGGAATATCACCATATACATAAAATTATCAACACAAACGAACCAAAACCAGAATGGAAAGTCGTTGCTGCTGCTTCTTTTCCTGGTTCATTTCTTTGATCGCTTCTTATTTTTTCCACCACCAGAATTCTTCTTGCCACGTTTTCCATTTGCAAGACCAGATCGCTTTAAAAATGATGCAACATTTCTGAAGCCCATTTCATCAAGTTGAGCAGCAAATTCAATTGCATTTACAGGAAATGCAGAGGCAGAACGTTCTTTCAAAGAAAATTCATCATCAATAATTAGTAGTTCACGACTAAAAAAAATGTTTAGTAAATAATATGAAACAATAGATAAAAGAAAAAACAGACCGAATGAAGACAGCAATTTCACGACGATTTTGGATTGAATACCGATGTTGAAGAAGGATAGCAAAGAGAAGAGGAATTGAATAAATCTTATTGCCTGGAGCATGATCATCAATGAGTTTTCTGAAGAGAGAGCCAAATGCATAGCTTCTAATAAATTCAGGAGTAGTTGGCAGACGTAAATAATTTACAGCTTCTTCAGGCATTGATTCAATTTCCATATTATTATCAAATTTAACACCAACATCAGCCAAAGCATCTTGAGCATCAATTCTGAAAAAATCAATAATTGTATTTTACCAATGACAAAAACAATGCATACCTCATAGCATCAACATTGTCAAGCATAGAAAAAACATTTGAAGCACAAAAGAGTGCCTTTTCACGATCTTGTGGAGGTTGAAGGTGACGTTTTGCAGTTGAAGAATAAAACCTAAAAAAAAAACAAATGATTAAAATAACTACAGTATCCCTTCGGATAAAAACATACCGATCAAGTTTTTGTTCTTCAATTAAACCAGGAGAATCACAAAGCCGTTCAAGACCACCAGGTTGAGATTCAACCAATAAATGCATGGCAGGATCATTTATACCAGAAAGTGAATCACGAATATGTGAACGGGAACCAGATTGTGAACGTTTATGATAAAGTCTTGGACGAGGAACAACAGGTTCGGATGGAATATAAATCTTTGGACCCTTTAAATGTTGTTGGATTGGTTGAACAACTGAAGGTTCAGTTGTGGCACCTTGAACAGTTGGTTCAGCAGATACTTTTGATGGTTCAACAGAAAGTTTTTGGAGTGGAGCATCAACAGCAGGAACAATTTGAGCAACTTCTTTTGGTTGTTTTTCATGAACGACAGCTTTTTCTTCAACTTTTGGCTTCTTTGCTGGTTTTGGTTGTTCAACAATTACCTTCTTTTCTTTTGCATCAGGAACTTTTGATTTAGAGGCTTCTGTTTTACAAACAGTTTCTTCAATTGCATTTCCACCATCAGTTTTTGTCTTAATTTCTGTCAAAACTGGATTTGTTTTTCCACCATTTGCAACAACAAGAGCAACAGAAGATTTCTTTTGTTTACACCAACACCAAATTCTATAAAATGGATACTGTAATAATCATAACAAATACTAAAAACTTACCCAATTACAATAACAGCAACAACAAGAATAAAGAGAAAAATGCCAAGAACAATCCATAATGGCAATAAGGCTAATGATGAATCTTCGTTTTCTTCAGTTGAATCAATTTGTGGTGATTCAGAAGTTAAAGGTGTTGGAGTTGTTGGAATCCATTTCTTTGCATTCAACTAAAAATAGGTTATTAAAATCAATAACAGGTATTTTTCAAAAACTTACAACTTTTAAATAACAGGAAGGTGAAGCTCTAGAAACATACAAATTGACAACATTTCCATCAGTAATATTAGGTTGACAGCTGTTCAACGGGGCAGTGAGAAATGATACTTGAGCTTTAGATGATTGCATTGTAACCCGTTCACAAATTTTAGAAGTAAATGGCTTTGCTGCAAATAAGTACAGTTTCTTTTAGCTAATTTAGAGAAACACTTACAGTGAGAAATATCCCCAAACCAAAGAATTTTTGTATCATCTGCTTCAGAAACACCTGCCTTAAGTTCACATTTGCTTGATGCGCATCTGCCTTGCAACAATGGATTAGAATTTAAAGCATCATAACATGCAGTAATTCTAAATTTTTTTCTTTTATACTTAAAGCAATTACTGAAATAAAATCTTACTTTTGATTCATACAATTTTTTGAGCAAAGTTCAAATTGTAGTTTACCATGTGTCAATTGGAGTTGAACAGTTCCTTGTCCAGTCAATCTTATATCATCACCATCAACTTCAGTAGGAGCTTCCTTTTCTTCAGACAAAAGATGAACACTTTCTCCAATTTTTTCATTTTCAGTGATGCGATTCTTTGTTGTTGTTGTTGTTGCATGATGTTCAAAACGATGTTCAAATGTTCCAGCACCGAAGAATGGAGCAGAAATCAGAAGAAGAATAAAGTTGCAGATATTCATTTCTTGAATTTGAAGCAGCAAATTTTAGCCAAAGAAAAGATAGAGAAGCAACCACGACAAAGATTGAATTGAAGAATGAAAGAAAAAAGTTGCCGGTTTTCCCCTTTTATCAAAAAATCAAATGTTATGCAAATTTCGTTAATGCAAATGTAAGCACGTGTTATTCATTTACAAAGGAACCGCACTCAATGATAATCGAGTTTTGCAATCAAATATGGTTTAACGGTGTCTAATAAGGTCAAAAACGAACATAAAAAAGTTTTACGAGCCACTTTTAACTTTAAGGCACTTTTTCGGCACTTTAAAGTTTGGCACCCTTCTTTTTCAAAGGGGATGGAAACGTTAGTAATAAGCATATGATCCTTATAAGATATTTTTGAGTAAAACTTTCATTAAAGTCCTTTTCATATCAATACAAGCATGCACCTTGATATAGTAGAGGAACTTTGAAGGGGTTAAAAATCTAGTTTTCGGCACTCTAATGACAAAATACTTTACATACGTTTATAAATGATCCTTTGGAATATTTTTAAGCAGATTTTTTAAAAAAATTATATTTTTTTATTTTTGAACCCAAAGGGGGGAGTAAGGCAAATCGTGTAACTTTAAAGTGCCGAAAAAGTGCCTTAAAGTTAAAAGTGGCACGTAAAATTTTTTTATGTTCGTTTTTGACCTTATTAGACCCCGTAAAATCATATTTGGTTGCAAAACTCGATTATCATCGCGTATGGCTCCCTTGTGAATTTTTATTCGAAGTTGCTGTTTTTGCGATAAAAGATTTTTATGGAAACACTTATTTTGATTGCCTAGAAAAAGAAGATTTTGATGCTTTTGCAATTTGCTGAAATATACTACATAGAAATAGTGAAGGCAAAGACTTATTGTTTTGCTATGAGTATTAAAACATATTTTCAGAATGCCGTCAAAAAATGTATCAACTACTGCCGTCGAATATACAAATTTTTTGTTGATTGGCTATATTTTTGTTTGCTCCTCCAATTAAAAAACGTTCAAATGTTGGATGCTCGAATTCGTTTCCTGTTTTTCTATCTTGCCTTAATCAATCCAGTTCTCAAAAAAGATCCATAAATCGAACATTGTACGGGTTTTGAATTCAAAAAATGAAAAATTTCAATTCTACTTTTTTGGGTTGTTTATTATGCAAAATATGAAGCCCATAAAGATTATTTGTTTTATAGTTTTAACTTTGAAAAGATGGCCCTCACTAAAACGCGGAACGTGCTGAATTCCGGAACGTGCTACTAAAACGCGGAACGTGCTACTAAAACACGGAACGGGCCACTAAAACCCGGAACGTGCCACTAAAACGCGGAACGTGCTACTAAAACCCGGAACGTGCCGTACAAATTTTGGATTTTTGATATCCTTATCACCTGAGGTGGATTTTCATGGGGATTTTGAAGGTGCCAATAATAAATTTTTGTGCCAATGCCGTCGGGGGAGTGCCAATGCCATTGGTGAAGTGCCAAATTTGCATAAATAAAATGTTTTCAGACTAAATGTGGATTATACTCAGAATTTTTTGCTGATTCTAGTGCCGTTGAAAAAAATTTTTTTTGTGCCATTGCCATCAAGCAATGGCATGCCATGGCATGAAATTCTTTTTTTGACGACAAATCTCTCCCAAAAGGTTGTAGAAGCTCATATTTTTAGGGAAGAGTGTCCAGACAGAGGAGCATCTTTTGCACCCATATTTTTGGCATTTGGAACATTTCGCCAAAATGACGATAACTTGAATTTGATTTAAGTATGGCACAAAATTGGCATGGATTCTGAAAGCCTAGATATTTTTACACAAAATAGTCGAAAAATATAGGCGGTATCTTCGAAACTGATAAAATGCCTTCAATTTAAAAATTTGAAGAATTTAATGAAGATAAAGCCAAGAAAACTTCACGCAAAAATGAAATTTTCTAAATTGACGGCAGTCTATCAGTTTCGAAGTTACCGCCTATATTTTTCGACTATTTTGTGTAAAAATATCTAGGCTTTCAGAATCCATGCCAATTTTGTGCCATACTTAAATCAAATTCAAGTTATCGTCATTTTGGCGAAATGTTCCAAATGCCAAAAATATGGGTGCAAAAGATGCTCCTCTGTCTGGACACTCTTCCCTAAAAATATGAGCTTCTACAACCTTTTGGGAGAGATTTGTCGTCAAAAAAAGAATTTCATGCCATGGCATGCCATTGCTTGATGGCAATGGCACAAAAAAAATTTTTTTCAACGGCACTAGAATCAGCAAAAAATTCTGAGTATAATCCACATTTAGTCTGAAAACATTTTATTTATGCAAATTTGGCACTTCACCAATGGCATTGGCACTCCCCCGACGGCATTGGCACAAAAATTTATTATTGGCACCTTCAAAATCCCCATGAAAATCCACCTCAGGTGATAAGGATATCAAAAATCCAAAATTTGTACGGCACGTTCCGGGTTTTAGTAGCACGTTCCGCGTTTTAGTGGCACGTTCCGGGTTTTAGTGGCCCGTTCCGTGTTTTAGTGGCCCGTTCCGCGTTTTAGTAGCACGTTCCGCGTTTTAGTAGCACGTTCCGGAATTCAGCACGTTCCGCGTTTTAGTGAGGGCCTGAAAAGATTAAAAATCAGCCTTAGCTTTTTGAAGGGGGTGTTAAAGTTTCACCTGCACTTTAAATAACGCAATGTTTTTATTTATGCAGAAACGAACATTACACAAATTAAATTTAATAACATGAAAATAATGAATCTGACTATTTTTTGCAATATAACTGATAAAATAAATTAGACAACATGGCATTCAATTAATCAATACAGTAGTATTTCTGCTGTTTACCATTACATTTGAATTATTATTAACTTGATTAATTGAACTAAATCCACCAATTCTTTGTTGTCCGATCAAAATTTTAATTATTCTTTTCAAAGTATTTCGATATCCTTTTACCACAGTAATAACAATAATAACATCTGCAATTGGATAAGCCATAAAAATACAAAAAAGTACTTGACATATTGTTTTTATTTCTGGGTTATTAGTTTCAAAAAATGTTGTTAACACATACATTCCACCAATAAAAATGAAGATAAAAGTTGTAATAAATTGTGCCATTGTTGATTGAAACATCAGAGAAAATTGAGTTTTAGTTTTTTCCGAAATATTCAGTTTTGAACTTTTAATAAATTCATAATTCTTTTTTAAAATAAAAATTACAATACTTAATCTTAATAAACAATAAAAAAATGTGCTTAAAAATAAAAGTATTAAAAAAGTTTTGCCATTTTCAAAACGAAACATAAAAAGTGATGGCTGAAAAATTAGAATAATTTCGGCATTTTCGATTTCTGATTCCAACAAAATCTTTGCTTCTTCATCATTAATATTCAAAAAAATTAGCATAGCAAATGAAAATATAAAAATGATGTTTGTAAATGCCATTGAAAAATAAACTAAAAATCGATTTTTATTGATTTTTTGTTTTCCAGTTGAGACAGTAAGGAAATGTCTTTCAAATAAAATTATTGCCATTGTATCAATAATTAAAACATGTATCCCAAAAGTTGAAACACAAAATCCAGCAGAAACTTTATCCGACATTGGAGCTAAAATTCCAACAGGATAAAATATACTATGTGGATAAATTCTAATTGGTTTCCAACAAAGTAAAATAAATTCTGCAAAAATACATTCAAAAATATAAATAAATGTTAAAATTCGAAAGATTTTCATTTTTTTCGAAGTTGTTTGATAAACAATAAAAGCAAAAAATAATTCCAGAATTACAGTAACAATAAAAGTAATTAAACTATAATTTTGAAATATTGGAATTGCATAAAAATCAATAACATCCGTAATATTATATTTCATTTTTAGATAAAAATTAAAATAATTGAGAGAGTAAAGTTAGAAAAAATGTAGCATATTTTTTGATATTTTAAAAAAAATACGAGCAAAAAAATGGAGGTGGCAGGTGAAATTTTTAAATTAGAGACAGACAAAAAGATTTTGCATAAAATTAAAAATAATGTATTTTTTAAACTTTTGTTTTTTGTATAAAGAAAATAAAAAAAATTAATCTAGTAAATTTTTTATTATTACTGTTAACAACAGAAATTGAAAAGTTAGGGGTTTTACTGTTTTTTTGTTATAATTATTATCAGTGTGTTTCGGTTTGTTGAATGTTTTTTAAAATATTTTAATAAACGATTTTTTATATTAAAAAGAAACAAGAGATTAAAATAGACTTATGGCTTATTTACCGTGATTGATCAAAATTGGCAAAGAGATAAGACTGTACTTGAGTTAAGATTGACCAAGCGTTTACCCTACCATTATTTTTTTATTTGGTCAAACGAATAAATAATGCAAATAATTATTAACTGCTTGTAAAATGGCGATAATAAATGATATTAATTATTTTCCATTTTACTCGGATTATCACTAACGGATAAAAAAATTTGTGCTTGGCAGAACTCTAAATTAAAAAAATATTGTTTTTTTATGAATAAAAGTCAAAAAAAATCTGTATTTCATTATAGTGGTAGCAACAAAAAACCAAGGACAGCTTTCTTATCATTTTCATTAAAATTAGCTACTCTATTTTATCAGTGATACTAAGTTTGGTTATTCTTGATGCTTTAAATAAGTGCTTTAAAACATCATTAAACAAAATCAATAATGCTAAAACAATTAGCTTTTCTTCCTTTAATTTTTTCAGTTGTTTATGGAAGTTCATGTCCAAATGGCACAATTGAATATCAATCAAATTGTACTGGGTAAGTGTTGGATCGGGGTTATGATGGTGTTGGTGTAGCTGTTCGTGTCTTTCAAAGCGTGATTCAATGGTTAGCTTTATTATCAAGTTACAAGGGAAGAAGGAGAGAGAGATGAGAACAATGAGGAACAAGAGCGCCCAAAGGCACTCTTGCCTCTTCCTCCAAAGGGCTGCTGCTGCTACTGCTGTTGCTGGACCAGACTGGCTCTGGAAAGGCATATTGAAGCTGAAGCTTGTCGGGTATTTAAGGAGCTTCTGGATGGGAGGAGTCTGCAATGCCATGTTGGAAAGATGTTGGACGAGGAACATATTGTTGGGCATTACATCCCGCATCCCGACAAAGCATTGACCCCAATGCTTCGGTGGAGTCGAAGAATGATTGATGATCGTCGATTGATGGATGTCGATAAGTGGATGTCGATTGATGGATGTCGACTGATGAAGTAGCAGCAGAAGAGGATGATGATGGAGAGATAAAGGGTAAAGACAGAGACAATGGAGTATTGAAATAAAACATTAACAAAATACATATTTTAAATACAATTTTAACAGTTTTATAAAAATTTGATTTTTATTAATTATTTTTATCGATGTTGGCATCGTTGAATGTGGCTTGTGGTGTTGTGTCATTGTTGGTGTTGATCAGTGTTGGAGTTGATTGATCATGTTGGAGTTGTGCAGGTGATACGGTATCAGAGGTGTAGTTGTTTGTTGATCATTGTTCAGCTTGTGTTGAGCATGTGTCCTTCCCCCGATACCTGAAGAATGGACCCCATTCTTATTTTAAAATCGTACCTTGTTGATGTGGTTGAAGTTCAATAAAGACTAATCAGAAAATTTTTTTAATAACATTGTTGAGTATTACAGAAGGTAATATTAAATATGAGTATACAAAAATATTTAAATAAAACAATGTTGTTTACTAATACAAAATATTAATATTAATATTAATATTAATACCAACGAAATATAATTTAATCCATAAATAAAATTATAATTGTAGTGTTGATCAATTACTGTAATTAATTTCCATTTAATAATTGAAGTTGAAGTTCCATAGTTCTTTGAATTATCATGTCCATATTCTTAAAGTTGTTGATTTCTTGTTCCAGTTGTAATTGAATTGGATGTCGAATTCCTTTGATGAATTGTTCGATCATCATTTGATTTCGTTGCTTTGCAGTTGTTCCAGTATTGTTGGGAAATTCTTTGTTGATCTTCTTTTTGATCACCAAAGCATATTGATGAAGGTTGAGTTCAGGTTTATTGCATCTTGAACAGATATAATTGTTGATAGGTGACATTGTTGTACTGTACATTGATGATTGATCTTCATTGTATTCATTGATTGGCGTATTGTTGACTGAAGTTGTATTGATTGAAGTTGAATTGATTGAAGTTGAATCGGCTTCTTTTCCTTTATACTTTTCGATGACTTTCTTACTTGACTTTTGAAGTTTATTGATGTATTCCATTTTTGAGTTTCTTCCAGCTAAATCAGATTAATTGTGACGCGGAATTTTGCGCTTCGCGTTTATGATTAAGATTAGGGATTAATAAAAATTTTTAAAATGAGACTGCAAATGTGGATATGAGATATGTATATGAAGTGAGGAGCCTATTTACGAAGACAAATGCATTTATGCAAGGTGAGGATTCATTCTACTCACAGAAATTTGGGGGGCTGTTCCTTCCAGCTTCTGCCCAATATCATTAATAATCAAATAAAAAAAATTACAGGGGCAAAAAGAAAAAAATAGAAAAAGTATTTCCTGTTTATGACCGTGTGTTACTTCTCACGAAATATAGATATGAAATAAAAATGCAGAATAATTAAGACAAATGAATCCCGAAATGAATTATTGATTGATTATCGATCAAAAAATGGAATAATATTTTAATTAATTTTTAAAAGAATTATTTGAATTTGAGTCAAGAGAATAAATAGATGGATTCTTTTTCACGATTGAATAAAAATTTTAAAAGTTTTCAGAAGGGATTAAGTTCTGAAAAATTCAAAGGATTTTTAGAAAAAGAAATCTATTTGGAAAAGTTTAAAGTTTTTAAGGCTTCAGATTTTTTAAAAACAATTTTTTTTAGAAAAGATTTTGAATGAAGAATTTGAGATGGGGCTTTTGATGAAAAAATAATAGTGGTTTTTTCAGACAGAAAATATCAAAAGATGTCACCAAATTGGAAAATTGGAATAATTATTTATTCCCCAAAAATAATTTATTTTAGCAAAAACCTTTTTTAGAAAAAAAGAGTGAAAACTGTTTTGGATTTGGTTTTGAAAAAAAATTTGTTTCACGCCTTTTTTGGCATGCTTTGTTGCATTGAGCATAAATGAATTTCTTTTTTTTTCTTTGTTGAGACTCAGTTTGAGTTCTTCTTTTCTTTAAAAGTTGTTAAAAATTTGTGTCCCTTTTTGATGAATGCAAGCATAAAGTAATTTTGTTGAAGTGGTTTCCGAAAAAGTTTATGCTTGATTGAGACAATTGTTCGAGAAATAAAGAGAGAGAGTGGTTTAAAATTGTGTTTGGACATTTTTTGTGTTTTAAAGTGAATGAGTCCCTTTTTGGGATTCATTTTGAATTCTTTTTTTTTTGAGAGTGGTTTTGCAAAAAAAGAAAATTTTGTTTAAAAAATTTTTTGACATTTTCCTGAGTTTTTCTCGGAAATGTTTGACGTCAACGGCATGATTGTGAAATAACCGTTTTTTTTTGAAAATTTGAAAGAAAGAATATGAAGTTTAAAATTTTGTGTTAAATTTTTTCAAGAAAGAACAATGGTTTAAAGATAAGATTGCCTTTGGCTGTCGCAGAGATAGATTTTGGGACAATTGGCGCTTTATTCGTTTCCTGAAAATGATGGAATGCGCTGGGGCAAAGACTTCAAATAAAAAGAGATGGAGTGGAAATAAATTTAATGGATTTTCAATGGCATAAACACGAGAAAAACTAAAGCATAATAGAAAAAAAATGAAAAAAATGAATTTGCAGCAAAGTAGCTTTTGCAGCAAAGAGGAAGTTCTCATAAAATTTTTAAATAAAACTAACCTTGAAACGGGCAATGAAAAGGGTAGGATCCTCCATGTACTGGGTAAGTGTTGGATCGGGGTTATGATGGTGTTGGTGTAGCTGTTCGTGTCTTTCAAAGCGTGATTCAATGGTTAGCTTTATTATCAAGTTACAAGGGAAGAAGGAGAGAGAGATGAGAACAATGAGGAACAAGAGCGCCCAAAGGCACTCTTGCCTCTTCCTCCAAAGGGCTGCTGCTGCTACTGCTGTTGCTGGACCAGACTGGCTCTGGAAAGGCATATTGAAGCTGAAGCTTGTCGGGTATTTAAGGAGCTTCTGGATGGGAGGAGTCTGCAATGCCATGTTGGAAAGATGTTGGACGAGGAACATATTGTTGGGCATTACAAAATTGTTATCTTTTTAATTCAACTGAAACGGGATTTGCTGCAGCTGAGATTAGTTGTGCCAGCCTTGGCGGACATTTAACTTCAATTCATGATGCATTTTCAAATGATATGCTAGCTCGTAAGTATTATATTAATAACTTATGATGGTAAAATCTTTTTATCACGCTATTGCACATTGCACATTTAGAAATTTCCCAGAATTATTTTCATGGCAGCACAAATTCTGATTTTTGGATTGGAGCTAACAATTTAATCACAAATGGAAAATGGAATTGGACAGATGGCACAAATTTTGATTTCAACAATTGGAACGAAGGTGAACCAAACGATGTTTTAGGTTTGAATTGTGCAGCCGTATCGTTGACCGATGGAAGATGGGCTGCACAAGATTGCTTCAAAGTGAAACCATATATTTGTCATTTATCTTCTACACCAGCATATCCGACTTTTGCCAATTGTAGTAATGGATGGGTATATTTAGCAGCCACAGGATCATGTTATGGTGTTAACCCTTCAGGGTTGATTGACACATGGCATGCTTCACAGACATATTGTGAAAAACTTGAAGCAGTTTTACCATCAATCGACCACTTTGCTGAATTTCAATTAATTACAAGTTATTGCAAAAATTTGCATATTTTATCTCATAGATTAATTTTAAGGTTTTGTATACGAAATGTGGGTTGCATTTTGGATAAACGTTTATTCAATTGATGTTAAAACATGGAAGACAAGTCAAGGCGAGCCCGCAGACTTTTTAAAATACGGTAATTGGTGTCCAGGTTACCCCCAACATGTCGATGGAGAAACTTGTATTTACATTGGATCTCTTGGAAATGGTGGCTGTTACCGTAATTATGGTTGCAACAACAAGCAATATACACTTTGCAAAAAAACACTTTTTTAAACAGCTTTGTTCAAAATTACATTTCAAAGTTGAACAAACACGTTTTTATTAATATTGAATTTTCTTATATTACAACTATAACAGCAATAAAAAATTATTTCTTTTACACGTCTGAAACCATCTTTGGCGAATGCAGTGTTTTTGATGTAGTAAATATTTTATAATTACATTTTCAAAGATTTTGGTTGCTGAAGTTGTATAACAATCAGGGCTATGCGAGATCCGATATTTCGGATAACCGAAATCTATGAACCCTTAAAACTACTCCCGAAACAGAGAAACCTAAAACGCATGAAATTGTTGAAAAAAAGTAACAAAGTCTACTCTAACGAACATCTGATAAAAGGAGTCGCTTATCAGTTAAATGAAGCAAATAAAATTGATTGAATTTAAAGTATATTTGGTAGTGTTCAATTTTGAAGGAAAAAAAACTGTTTAGAGAAATTGTGTTGATTACGACGGTTTTAAAATGGATAAAATTCAATGTTTTATTTTTATACTTTTATTTATGATACCAATGATTTTCGGAAATTGTTCTGAATCAGAAAATGTAGTAAGTATTGACAAAACAGATTTCAAAAAAAAAATGGTGACAGTGGATGGTGAATCATAGCTGACGCCATTCATTTTATGGGATTTAACAAGGAACTGTCAGAAGTGATAATCGAGTTTCGGCATCAAATTTAATTTAACAATAAACTTATTAGGGTCAAAACTAATATGCAAATTTTAGGGGGTGCATTCGGTACCTGTGCCCCTCCCGAAATCAAAAAATCCTTTGATCTTTTGCCGCCGCTGTGTTAAAGCGGCAAAAGATCAAAGGCGTGCCCCTCATCCCCTGAAATGAATATGCCCACCCCAAAAATTTTTTCTGTCTACGGCCTAGACCAAAATTACCATAATTTCGCCAACTTTAACTTTGTCACAAATAGTGAAAACCTGCAAAAATGAAAGAATTTAATTTTTAAAAATTTTGCAAAGTAAAAAATGGTATTGTTTTTTTTTAAATTTTGCTCACAATTTTTTGCTGAAGAAAATTGAAATAAAAAATGAGTGTCATAGTCAAGCAAAAAACGACGTAGTTGTCTAACTCGTTTTTTAAGAGAGAGTCTGTGAGAAAATTTGCAATTTTTAGATATCAAGCGCACAAGATTTTTTAGAATTTGGTTTTTTGGTACTAAATCGATTAAATAGGTTATAAATAGACGATTTTGAAAATATAAGGCTCATCTGGTGTGTAGTTTTCGTATAGGAGTAATTCAAAGTTACATATGTGCAGAAAATAAGAAAATTCGGCATATTTTTTGTAATAAAGTTAAAAATTTGATACTCCGCATTTATACTAAGTCGAACATGGGCTATTTAATGGTATATAGAACATATTTTTTCGATGATGAAATCGGGCCCAAAATTCACTTTTAAATTTTTGAGCTTAGATATCGTCATCAGATATTTGCCGGCCGGACCAAGTAAACATCCCACAATGTTGCCCAACATGTCTAGTTTATTTGTGGAAAGTTTCAGCCAAATCCAGCAACCCCTTTTTCGTAGACTGTAAATCAAAGTTGCTGACCCAATATCTCCAACATCATGTGACCCACATAAGTTACGAAATAGGTTACGAAATGACTTCCGGTGACTTGTATTATGAAATACTATACTTATAAGTCATTCCGGGTGAGTTTCATGACATTTGGATATCATTTAGAAATATGCCATCCACATGAAATTTCGCAATTTAGCAACAAAATATGTCAAAGAGAAAACCGATGTAATTTGAGTTTTTGGTTAAAAATAAAAAAGTTAATGCTTTTAAAATATGGAATAGGTGTAATTTAAGCAATTAGAAGCAATGAACACTGATATATAGGTCATTTTTGATTTTTTCGGTCATGTTGAAATTTACCCTATTTTTGATCATTTTTTGAGATACCAAAACTTTATGAAATATCACTCCTATCAATTTTTTTTGCCGTTACTGATCAAATATAACATGTTTGGAATACGTAGGTACCATTTCAACACCTGGGAATACCCACTTTTTATTTCGGATCATTGTAAAAATCACGGCATTTTTCGCCTATAAATTATCTCTAAAATTCATGTTTTTCGTCTCAATTAAAGACGAAAACAATTTTTTTGAACTTAATAACAGTTTTTCGTAACATTAAACAGAAAAAGAAAACCAATTGATTAAAAATCAATAATTCGAAAAATCCAGAAAATCAAAAATTTTGAAAAATTTGCATAATCATCAAATTTGTTCCTAAATGATTTTTACTGGTAATATGAATCATAAAAATTAATTCTGAGACATTTTGAACCTTTTTGAATGCAAAAACATGAATTTTAGAGATAATTTATAGGCGAAAAATGCCGTGATTTTTACAATGATCCGAAATAAAAAGTGGGTATTCCCAGGTGTTGAAATGGTACCTACGTATTCCAAACATGTTATATTTGATCAGTAACGGCAAAAAAAATTGATAGGAGTGATATTTCATAAAGTTTTGGTATCTCAAAAAATGATCAAAAATAGGGTAAATTTCAACATGACCGAAAAAATCAAAAATGACCTATATATCAGTGTTTATTGCTTCTAATTGCTTAAATTACACCTATTCCATATTTTAAAAGCATTAACTTTTTTATTTTTAACCAAAAACTCAAATTACATCGGTTTTCTCTTTGACATATTTTGTTGCTAAATTGCGAAATTTCATGTGGATGGCATATTTCTAAATGATATCCAAATGTCATGAAACTCACCCGGAATGACTTATAAGTATAGTATTTCATAATACAAGTCACCGGAAGTCATTTCGTAACCTATTTCGTAACTTATGTGGGTCACATGATGTTGGAGATATTGGGTCAGCAACTTTGATTTACAGTCTACGAAAAAGGGGTTGCTGGATTTGGCTGAAACTTTCCACAAATAAACTAGACATGTTGGGCAACATTGTGGGATGTTTACTTGGTCCGGCCGGCAAATATCTGATGACGATATCTAAGCTCAAAAATTTAAAAGTGAATTTTGGGCCCGATTTCATCATCGAAAAAATATGTTCTATATACCATTAAATAGCCCATGTTCGACTTAGTATAAATGCGGAGTATCAAATTTTTAACTTTATTACAAAAAATATGCCGAATTTTCTTATTTTCTGCACATATGTAACTTTGAATTACTCCTATACGAAAACTACACACCAGATGAGCCTTATATTTTCAAAATCGTCTATTTATAACCTATTTAATCGATTTAGTACCAAAAAACCAAATTCTAAAAAATCTTGTGCACCCCGTTTCAACGAATCTCACAGACTCTCTCTTAAGATTTCAAAAATATCTCTTATTTTTTGTCTCACAATGTAAAATTTACATGCTTAATAGCCATTTTGCTGGTTTTAAAATGAATTAAAGCGCTACGAAACCTAATTGTTGATAAAATTTAATAATCTATGGTTTTTTATGATTTTTAGAAAATGCAATTTTTAGAAATAGAAAAACATTTTAATTTAATTTTGTTATATGACACTAACCACAAATGTAAAAAAACCGATGATAATTTTTTTTTGCATTTTCTAAGTTTAACCAACTCTAAATAAAAATGGATCCTGATAAACTTTTAACTTTAACACAGAAACAATTCATCAACTTTGGTTATATTACTTTTATTCCCTTAACTTTAGTAATTTTAATATCCCTTTTTGGTAAAATAAAATTAAATTATCGTTGGTTTATTTTGAATCAAGCAATTATTGATTTATTTCTTTGTTACCATTTTATTTGTATTAAATTTGGGTTTAATATGTCACAAAATTGCACGTTTGGATTTCTTGAAAAAGGAAATCAATTGCTACAGATTTTACCTGCCATTGGATTATTTGTTTTAACAGGATCACGATTTTTACACGTTAATTTTTCTTTCTTTCAATGGAATAAAACATGGAAGATAATTTTATGTAAGTTTTTGAGCATTTTTGATAAGTCACTGAAATGGGATAATTGAGATCGTCGAACAAGGCCGTAGGGAAAAAATTCTTGGGTGGGCATTTTCATTTCAGGGGGGTACACCTTTGATCTTTTGTCACTTTAACACAACAGCGGCAAAAGATCAAAGGATTTTCTCAGATTTGGGGGTCACGTACCCTAAATGCCCCCGTTCTTGTTGTCGAAGGGCTATTTTCCAAAATCTTTAGTTACATTTTTCCTTTGATGTTTGCCGCTTGTGATGTGATCGTCAAATTTTGACTAACCCAGTTATCCCCTAAAACACTTGACGCAAATTGAAAAATTCCCGATATGATAATTTTGGCATTCTTAATGCACCTTTGATCTTTTGCCGCGTGTTGCAAAAGATCAAAGTTTTGTGCCGCCTACAAATAAAATCCTAAAAACCGAAATTAAATTATTTCTTGAAGGTATTAACCTTTAATTTTTAGATATTGTATTAATTGATGTAATATTTATATTTGCAACCGGAATAACAAACTTTTTAAATTCATGGCAAAGTGAAAAACATTTAAAATGCCTTAAATGGCTTCTTAACGAATGTGAATACACATTTGAAAATATAACATGTAATCAAAATTCAACTGACATTCAATGCTCATATTTTATTAAACAAGGATATGATAAATGTATGAAGAATTTATTAACTGAAAATACATATTTGTTGTACTGGTATTACAAAAATTATATAATTCCATCAATTTATCCAATAACTTTGGCATTTTCTATTATTTTCGTTTTACTATTGTTGATTAAACTTTTGAAACAAATTAAAATTCAAGTATGTTTTGAATTTCATACGCAGAGAAAAAAATGTCACTGCAAAATTTTGTGACATTTGAACCTCATAATTTTGATTTTGAGATTCTAGAAAAGTGCCATCCATATTATCTGGAGAGTAAAAGGGCAATGTGCCATGCGCAAAAATGGACCCACCCAAGTGTCACAAAAATGTGACCTTGTCACACATTTGACATTTCAGTGACATGTTATCACCTTTTTGTGACACTTGGGTCCATTTATGCCCATGGCACACCGTCTTATTTTTTCCGGATAATATGAATGGCACTTTTTCAGAAATTTCAATATTAAAATTCAGCGGTTCTAGTGTCACAAAATTTTATCATCACTTTTTTCTTCTCAATGCATTTTACAAAAAGCTAATTTTAGATTAATTTTAGGCCATAATCAATAAAACAGCTTTAAAAACCAACATTCGAATTATTATTGTTTTATCACTTCAAACAATATTTTTGTCAATTTTGGGGTCAATGGAAATTGTGCATACTTTTTCACCACAACAACCTTTACCAAATTGGCTAAAGTGGTTGTACAATAATGAGCAGACGACGCTAATTTTCCGTGAAATTCGTGTATTTTTTGATGCTATAATAATTTTGGGATTAATGACTGGATATCGGGAAAATTTGCGAGATGTTTTTTTATGGTCAAAGAAAAGCGTGACAAAACTTTGGAAAAAGAGCCTCCCAATGAAAACAAAGTTTACAAAATCTTTTACTTATTAATTTTGGATATGTGTTTAATTTTTGTAACAAAATTTACTGTAATGTTTTCTTGAAAAATATTTAATATTTAAAAAAGTTGTATCCAAGTCTGTGACCTCATTTGATGAATTTAACAAATTTAATAAATGTTATTAAATATCTGACAGATTATTACAGTGTTGAAAACAGACATTCCATTGCACTATAATTATTATTATTATTACTGACGGACATAAACAAATTTGTGTATATCACCACTCTACATTGAAAAAAAACCTTAATTGCCGTGATTTGGAAATCAACAAAAAAAGTGTCTTTGATTATAGCAGCAAAAATAAAAAACCAGGGATTGTTTTCTTATCATTTTCCAATAAAATTAGCCACTCTATTTTATCATTGATAAAAAGTTTGGTTATTCTTGATGTTTTAAATAAGTGCTCGAAAACATCATTAAATAAAATCAATAATGCTCAAACAATTAGCTTTTTTTCCTTTAATTTTTTCCTTTGTTTTTGGAAATTCATGTCCAAAAGGCACAATTGAATATCAATCAAACTGTTATCTTTTTAATTCAAGTGAAACTGGATTTGCTGCAGCTGAATTAATTGTGCCAGTCTTGGTGGGCATTTAGCTTCAATTCATGATGCATTTACAAATGACATGATTGGAGGTTGATAATTTGTATTATGCATATTTTTGTTATATTTTAGTTTTAGAAGAACGCCAAAATTATTTTCATAGCAGCACTGATTCTGATCTTTGGATTGGAGCAAATAAACTTTATGCAAATCAAAAATGGAATTGGACTGATGGAAGTGCTTTTGATTTTAATGACCGGAAAAAAGGTGAACCCCAAAATGTTTCCGGGGCCAATTGTGCTGCTTTATCCATGAATGATGGGTACTGGTCAGCACAGGATTATTTTAAAAATAAAAGTTTTGTATGCAAATTTTCTGCAGCTCCTACTTATCCAATTTACCAAAATTGTTCCATGGGATGGTTCTATTTTGCTCCGACTCATTCATGTTACGGAATGAATGCACTCGGACTTCTAGCTAATTGGACTGCATCTGAAAAATACTGTGAAAACTTAGGAGCATTTTTACCATCAATCAATAGCTTTCCTGAATATCAGCTTGTTACAAGTAATCCGAAAACTTTACAAACAATATTTTTTAAACAAAAGTTGTAGGTTATGTGTACACGTATTGGAACGGCATTTGGACAGATGTATTTTCTGTAAATGGTGGAAAAACGTGGAAAACAACTGATGGTTCTGCTGCAGATTTTTTAAAGTACGGTAGTTGGTGTCACGATTTTCCAACCAGTGAAGATGGAGAGCGTTGTATTTTCTTAGGTTCAGATGGAGGTAGTGGATGCTTTCGTGATGTTGACTGCAATGTATATCAAAAAAATACATTATGTAAAAAAACTTTATAACTTATATCACTATGTTTTTATGCTAAATCATTGATTGTTTACATTATTTTGTTTAACAAATTCAAATAAATAATTACTAAAATTGTGGTGTCATATAAGGATATTTCTAGATTAAATCCATTTCTTCAGTAAATTTATTTTTTTAAATTTACATTATGCAAATTTCTTTAATTTTCTCGGGATTATTAAAACATTGCTTTCAAATAATTTTTTAAAAATACTCGAGTTTAATGTCTTTAAAATTTGACAGTCAAATCCATATTCAATTTCTTTATGATTTTAAATGGATCGTTAAAACGGGAAATTGAGGTGAAAGTAAAATCGGGGTTTCAACTGCCAAAAATTTGTCCAAAAAATGGTCAGGTTTTACAAACAGTTTTTGGCCAAAATTATATTTTACATAAATTTATAGCAAAAAACATTTCCTGAAATAATTAAATAAAGTGAATGTCATCGTGCATTTTTCCGAAAACGTGAAAAAGTTTAAAAATTTTCGCATTTAAAATTTGCATTTTTTAATACTTCAAAGTTATCTTCGTTTAATCTTAAAATTTCTTTGTTGTTATTTTTATTTATAATTTATTCCCCCATTTATAATGATATTAATGACCATATTTTTCTATTTTAAGAATCGTAAACATAAACTTTTATAAACATTTCCGGAAATAATTACTGTTTAAATGAATGTAAAAACTTATGTAATCTCTGCTTTTTCTGAAAATTACACAAAGACAAAATATGAATTATAAGAATTTAAATTTGTGCCGACGCAAACGAATTATCATAGAAAATTAATTAATTGTTGCCCAATTATTTCTGCTTTAAAAATTTTTGGAGCAAAAGTTTATTCTTAGAAAAAGTATACGGTGTTGGTTTTCATTTTTTTGTCTGTTTAACGTGTAGTTTGATTAAATTTAATCCAGGTGGAAACAAATTTTTTATGGTTGTTTGAAAAAAAAGATGAATGAAACTGCCGCTTTGAAGTTGCCGCCGTCTTCAAATTCAAATTCATTCAATCCATTTTCAATGGCAGCTAATCCCTGGCTCGTCTTGGGAGAGTATATTCTTGCCTTAGGGTCACAACTTTTTAGTTTATATGTATTTACTTACATTGTCATAAAACGGCAATCAAATAATGGCAATTCTACCGTAATAAAATCCCCTTGTATTAGTTTCTACTTCCAGACCCAAATTGCCACGGCATTAATCAATATTAGTTTTATAATTTTTTACATGCTTAATTGGAGTCCACTTCCAACTGAAAACAATGCATATTTTTTATTTTTCATTGGTGGCACTCAACTTCTTTTCATTATTTTATCCCCAATATCCGTGTTTGGGCTAGGACTTGATCGAATTTTGGCAGTTATGTATCCAGTGAGATATAAAAATCCAGAAAATTCATATCCAAGATATTTTGTGATTTTGTTAATGCTTGGGGCTACAGTATTTGCCCTGACAGTAATTCTAATTCCAACATGGCCAACAAAACCGACAACGGCATGTGCCGTTTTTGGTTGTATGGTTGCAAAACCAATTGTTGATACTTATCTTTATTCACGAGGCTTTAGTGGATTTTTTATTTTATTAAATTGTATCGTTTTATTTACTGCTATGAAATATACCCATAATTATACCCAAGCTAACTATAAGGTAGGAGACAAAAAATTTGCGTATGCTAAAAATTTGCATATTTGGATTTTTGAAAAGCAATATAAATCAAGCAGAAAAAATGTGCTTTCTGCTATTTTTTATCAAAAATTAATCAAAATATGCAAATTTTCTTGCAGCTCCAATAAATCAAGAATTTATGCAAATTTTGAAATTTTTAGTTTAACACCCTTGTACTTTGTACGCTACTTGCAACGTTATTCTTGGATATCGGCTCAAATCTTGGCGGGACTTTGCTAAATACGGTATGTTCAAATAGTTTACTTTTTTAATAGTTTATTCAAATTTTTGTAGTTTGGTATTATTAATTTACAAGCTGTTATTGGTCCATATTCTACCGTATCTGCATGCATTGAAATGGGAATCTGCGCATTTTTTTATAAACAAGTTTTTAAAAAACGTTTAAATACTTCCAAAGTTTTTTTGTCACCTTAGTAAATAAACTTTTTAATTAACAAATGTATAGAAAAAGTAATAAGTGCCGTTTTTGGTTGTATGTAATAAGACGTTTAATCAGTGTTACCACGACGCCGACGCCGGCGTCACGGCGTCGACGCCAACACCGACGCCGACGCCGGCGTTGGCGTCGGCGTCACCGTTTCGTGGTCAGCGTCTCTCTTGGCGTCGACGCCGAGACGCCGGAGACATAAATTTTAACAAAAAGTATTAAATTCTTTGTTTTTAACATTGATTAGTAGTTTTTCAGCTTAAATTAGTCGTATGTTTAACATAAATATAACTTTCTAACATGTTTAAAAGGAGTTTATCATATTTTTTTTTTTTTTTGGTGTATTTGAAAAATCCGGCGTCACTCGGCGTTAACGCCATCGACGCCGACGCCGACGCCGGCGTCGGCGTTGGCGTCACTTTTTTTAAAAAGTGGAAACACTGCGTTTAATGTTAAATTAAACGTGAAAAATAAGATAAAAAGTTCGTCTGTGAATAAATAGACAAAATGACATTATACCACAATTCAGAACTATTTGAAGATGTAAATTAAGCATCTCATTAAAATTATTACGTGACGTAACAGTTTTTTATTAAAAATTTTTTCATCATTCGATAGCAGCCTTTTTAAACTATAATTGTTGTCAAGATACACCATGAAAAGTCAATAAAACTTTCCCAAAATACTTGTTGATTAAATGTAAAAAATGTACAATAAAGAATGTACAAACAACTGATAAATTATTTTTAGATTATTTAACCAGTATAAAATTTTTGAGGTCAAAAATTGAATAACATTGATAAAATACAACGATACAATCCATACAAATTTGTAGGACTATAACAATTCAGCTATCCAAGAATGCAAATTTAATTGCTTTGTTTGAAATGCTTTGTTGACAACAACTATTGAATTGTAAACTTTTATCAATAAAAGTATTTTGGTTGTGGATTGAAAAAAGCATATTTATCATTAACAAAAAAAGCATGCTTATAAATTTTATTTTGCTATTATTTTTTGTCGTATTTGGATCTTTTACTTGTCACAAAAGTTGTATTGAGCAGTGCTGGCGGGTATCGGTTTTCGATTTCGGTTGACTGAAAAACCAAAAAAAACCTAACGCGAAGGTAGGCCAGGGGAAACATTAGTAAAAACTTAATCAAACACTGCTCGATTAAGTTAAGCTGATTATGAAATATGTAAGATCAATATAAAAAACACTTTCGAAAGTGTCAAAAAACTTTTTAAGGTAATTTTATTTTTACTGAACTAGTTTCACAATGGAAAATTTGTTTTTGCATATTTTCACAAATTTGTGTTAGCCACGTTTTAGGTCAAATTTATCTTCTTTAGGTATAATGTATGTTAAAACATAATCAATTTGTTATTAATTCAATTAAGTGACAACAGGACATCCGTTGCACCCAATTTTCGTAACTTTTGGATAATTCGGATCATTTACATCAAAAGATGTTTGAGAATCAAAGCTATATTTATCAGTTGGATCACTTGGGTTTTCTATAGAACCACCAATGAAGAATATAACAGTAACGAAACAATCCGCTGAACTATTGCAATGAGGATAAAAATAAATAAGTGGGGATCTAGGATCTTCAAACTCCGATGTAATCACTTTATAGCATGCTGAAGCAGTGCAAGCACACGCATTGGGACAATCCGTTCGATCCCAGAATCCTGCTGCTTCATTGCCATCTACATTCTGCCATTCTACTGGAGTGTTACCATCGTAATACGATAGACCCTCAGATTTACCTGGAAAATATTTAATAAGTTAGGATTAAAAAATACATAAATGAATAATCATATAACGTTGTAAAGGGAGCGGAACAGAAAGAAGAAATTCATTTTTTGCAAGATATGTGTAGGGACAACCGACGAAAAAATAAATGTTATCCTTGGTACTTATGCAATGTCTTTTAATATACTTTTGGATATGGAAAATTCAAAAAAATTTTAAAAAAATTAGAAGCTCTTATTTTGTCATCAGAAGTTGACTTCTGAAAGAAACTGTGATCCAAAAGAAATGCTTCATTTTTTCGCTTGCGTTTATTTTTGCATGTTGCATGCGACATTCCTTCGACAAACGAAAATGAAAAAAAACTTTTTTTCTTCACAAATTTAAAAAAACCGCTTTAGCCTTCGGTGTTCTCAACACGAAAAATTCAAACCTTGTCTTTCTTTGGCAAACTGTTTTGAACCATCGATTATGGTCTCTACACATGTGGTCCCACTCCGAAAACTCTCTACCAATCGAGTAAAAAAATTTTTCAGCCGCAATTTTTAACATTTTACTCGATTAGTAGAGAGCTTTCGGGGTGGGACCACATGTGTTAGAAAAATAAATTTCTTGTATCTGGTCCACTCCCTATAAACATTTTAAAACTTTCTTTGCTGTGATAAAATTGTTATAATTCAAAAGCCCTATAAACAAAGTCTATGAATGACTTAAAAGCGATTTTTTGTAATTTTCGAACATTTTTGTCATTTTTTCGGATTTTGAAAAAAATAAATTTCAAGTTTGAAGGCTAATTCTTCGTCCCTATACTAAATCGAGGTCGTAGATCACGAAAATGAAGTCGGTTTTGGCCAAAAATGCCATGGCACGGAGATATTTCTTCGACATTTATTTTTTCTTTCGCGATATTTTAAATTTGAGGTGTTTTTTGCGTACCAGAATTATGGCGAAAATTAAAACTGCCTATTCCAGAGTGTTAAAATCATCCACAAACATCTCAAACATGATAAATTTTATTGTAAACAACTTAAAATGCATAATCTTTAATTTTTGAAATAATTGTGATACGTTGAAAATACACCAAAAAAGTGGTAAATTTCGATCTATCCGGAAAAATCAAAAAGTCCTGCAATTAAGTGTTTTAAGCTTCTATATGATATTTCTGCATCCATTTTATGTTTTAAAAGCATTAACATTTATATTTCTAAAGAAAAATTAACAAAACTTTGATTTTTTGCAAAAGGGTTAATATTGCTAAATTTCGAAATTTCATCTTGATGCTATATTTCCAAATCGTGTCCACCGGTGTTGAAACTTGCCAGAATTCATTCATTAGCATAGTATTATATAATAAAAGTCACCGCATGACAATATCTTTCGTAATCATTGAGTTTTGCCCCCAACCTGATGCTGGAGATACAGATTTTGGTTTCAAATGGGGAAAACACCCTCGCAGCCCCCGATTTTTTCATCCATTTTTACCTACATATATGCAAAATTATCTGGGGAATTGAATGAGACCAAAAAAAGTTATGCACGTCAGTAACATTTTCTGTGATATCCCCCAATTACCGTATACCCCCAACTTTAAAGCCTAATAACTACTCGAGAAAATAAGTTTAAACGGTCAAATCTGTTATATTATGAATCAATGAGTTAAGAGGAGTCGATCCATATGCATTTTATAGCACTTTTTCAAAAATGTGATTTTTGGCACTATGTGGCACGTGCCATGGCATATCTACGTGCCATGGCATTTTTGGCCAAAACCGACTTCATTTTCGTGATCTACGACCTCGATTTAGTATAGGGACGAAGAATTAGCCTTCAAACTTGAAATTTATTTTTTTCAAAATCCGGTACAATGTCCGATTTTTACAAAAAATCGCTTTTAAATAAGCGCAAAGGAATAGTACGAAAAATATAGTTATATAAACATTATTTTATAATTTAAAAATGCAAATAACAAACTTACAAACGGGTTCTTTTTTTCCTAAATGTGGAAGACTCCCTTCTGTAAGAACGACACCATTACCAATAAAAAGTCCAGCAGCAAATGATGGGGGGCATGCCGAGGTCGTTGTTGGTGGTAAAGTTGTTGTACTGGTTGTCGGAGAGGTCGTTGAAGGCGTCGTTGAAGTGGTTGTTGTTGTTGTTGGGGTTGTAGTAGTTGTTCTAGTTGTTGAAGTTGATGTCGATGGTGTACTTTTCGCTGTCGTTGTACAAATTGGAGTTGTTGAAGAAGAAGCATACTGTAATCGTTTAGCTTCCAAAAAATCTTTTCGACATAAGTATAAAATTAAATGCAAATGATGAATTTCATCAGTAGTATCCAAAGGAATTTTGTTCATTTCCCTATAATATGACCATGAAAGATCAAGAGCTTCAGAACGTTTCATTAAGAAATCATTTTGTCGAGCAACGAGATTAAGGGCGGGATATTTTTGATCGTGATAATTCATCATTTGTTTAATAAAACCTTTGGTAGTGAGTGTCCAATTTGAGGAAGCGAAAGTGGCATTATAACAAGAATTTAGAAGGAATGGTGGACCTTCAAGGTACATGTTATATCGAGCTGCTGTAAGATATGCCTTGGCAATTTCATGAACAATTGAAATTGAAAATGCACCAATTCGGATAAATTTTATTGCTCTATTTTTGATTGCAGGTTGATTCAGGAAAAGATTCCATTTATACATTGTGTCAGTGTTTATTAAACACAACGCATTGTCATAATTTGTTTCAAGGTACTGTTGCAAAGCGGAATCTGAGGCAGCCCGAGCCCCGGCTACAAAATCATCGTATAATTGACATCGACAAGTTCGAGCTTGAATCTTTATCCATAAAGCATCAACATGTCTCATATACCAAATTTGCATAAACTCATCAACTGGACCCCATGTTGAGACATTCTTGGACCAGATTGTATCATATAATTGTGGACAAAGATCAACAAGCTCATGATGGAAATTAACAAGTTGAGCAAGAGTTGATGAAGTTGTAAATTGATAAATACTTTTACATCGAGTATTATCGATTACGGTAGAAGAATTAATAAGCTTTTGAAATCCTACAGAGACAGTTGTCGGGAACAAGGCATCAAAGGATGCATTGCGGATATTGTATCGGCGTTGATACGGATCAAAAACAGCTCCTAAAATTAAAAATTAGCTTTTAGCGATTAAGAAATATGCAAATTTTTTGTCAATGAGCATTTATATATAACACTAGCTATTGCCTTAAGCTATATAGAAACCAGACTTATTTCATATTTATGTCCCAAAAATATTATTAAAACGTACCGTAACCAAGCTCAAAACATAAACAAAATATTAAAACAAAAACGATCATCTTCATTTCTTCTGTTTAAAAATGCAATGTTTTTTAAAAATTGCACTCATTTTATATCGAAAAAAATCAGCTTAAAATTATTCGTGGGAATCTCAGTTTCTCTGCTTCTGAGAAAATAACAAAATGGTAACCGTAATTTTGAAAAAATGTCAAATTTATTTAATTATTTTGCTTTAAAAAGTTAATCAAATGTGTGAAACAATTTCAAGTTCCGTTAAGATAAAGTTTTTTTTGTTTCTGTAAGAAGTCGTAATTCACACATTTAGCGAAATGCATAAAAATGTAGAAGTAAAAATACATCAATTAATATTATAACATGAATTTACATAAACGACAGTGGACAAACCTGGGAAACTTGAATTATTGAAGATGGTGTAGTTTTGAATCTGCTTTGATCAAAGCGACATAAACACTTTCATAGTTTTTTTTGCCACTTTAGTAAACAAAATTTTTAATTAATAAAGATTTAGAAATATTAATAAGACACTTGCGTTTAGTTAGGCACGTAAAATATGACGAAAAATTTGTCTGCGAATAAATAGAAAACCACATTTCAAAATTTTTTGTAGTTGTAAATTAGAAAAAAATTGTAAGGAAAATTTTTGTTTGACGTAACAGTTTTTTATTATAATTTTTTTCATCATTCGGTAGCAGGGGGAGTCCCACTTAGTACACTTTTTTGGTTAGAGTCTTATCAAAAAACTTGATTATCTCAAGACGAAAAGGCACTTGTTGCAATTTTGTGTTAAAAAAATATTTTTCTCCAGCAAAAATAAATACCTGCGTTCACCAACCTTTATTATTCATGTCGAGATCATCAATTTTTTTGATAAGAACCTAACCCAAAAAATTTGTACTTCAAACTATAATTGCTGCAAAGATAGACCATGAAAGTTATGTCAATAAAAAAAACTTACCCAAAATACTTGTTGATTATATGTTAAGATTGTACTGTAAAGAATGCACAAACAACTGATAAAATATTTTTCCAGCATGAGATTTTTTTGTTTTTAAGGTCAAAAATTGAGTAACATTGATAAAAAAAACAATACAATCCATGCATATTTGTGGGACTACAAAAATGTAGCCACCACACCCAAGAACGCAAAGTTAATTGCTTTGTTTGGAAAAGGTATGTTTTGTCAACAATTTTCGACCTCTAAACTTTTATCAATAAAAGCATTTTGGTCGTGTTTGAAAAAAAGCATATTTATTGTAAGCAAATAAAAAATCATGCTTATAAATTTTATTTTACTATCATTTTTTGTTGGATTTGGATCTTTTACTTGTTTTAACGGTGGTATCAAGTATCAATCAAATTGTTATTACTTTAATGGAAAGGCAACAGGATTTGCCGCAGCTGAGGTTTACTGTAACGGATTAGGTGGACATTTAGCTTCTGTTCATGATGGATTTGCAAATACTGTAATTGGACGTTAGTTTTTGTTAAAGGAGGAAACCGACTAGATATAAAATTTCTTCCCTTTCATTCAGTGGAAGTCCCGACACGAAAATTTTGAAAATTCTTAATCGAAGAATTCTAATGGCATTTGCTTTCATAACTATTTTTTCTGATTTCAAAATGGTATAAACTTTAAAAATTGTTGGATTTAAACTGAGATTCAGCTTTTGGATTGAAAAACATGCATTTTCGAGAATTAGTACAAAATAGTATAATCTCAGCTATTATCCAACCATTGTTTAAAGTTCATACCATTTTGGAATCAGAAAAAATAATTATGAAAGCAAATGTCATTAGAATTCTTCGATTCAGAGTTTTTAAAATTTTCGTGTCGAGACCTCAAATAAATGAAAGGGAAGAAAACTTATATCTAACCGGTCTCCTTCTTTAAAGTTGTATATTTATACCTAAACTTTTTATCCCTTTAGAAGAAGCGCGAAATTATTTTAATCAAAGTACTGGAACTGATATCTGGATAGGTTCAAGTAATCTTATCTCAAATGGAAACTGGAACTGGACAGACGGTACAACTTTTGACTACAATAATTGGAAACCACAAAATATTGGTGATTCAAATTGTACTGCTGTAGCATTAAAAGATGGAACTTGGTCAACTCATGATTGTTTTCAAACAAAGCATTTTGCTTGTGCAGTTCCATCTCCTGCTTATCCGCTAGAATATAATTGCAGTGTAGGTTGGGTGTATTATCCCCCAACTGGGTCTTGTTACAGCATGAATCTTGGAAGATTTAATGGAACTTGGTCTGAAGCTGAACAACATTGTCAATATCTTGGTGGTGCACATTTGGCTTCCATTCATAGTGTTGCAGAGTTGCAACTTGTGATGAGTAAGATCGGCCCATAAAATTTGCATATTTCTTGCTTTTAAGGTTATGGTGTTGCTACATCGATTAATATAATGACAGGAATTTACACAAATGACAGTGGACAAACTTGGGAAACTACAGATGGTACAAAAGCTGATTTCTTGAATTATGGAAGATGGTGTAGTTTTAAATCTGCTTTGATCAAAGCCGCAGAAAAAGATGTTAAAAGATGTATTGCAATTGGTTTACAATTCCAACCATGCTATTTTCCTTCTCTTTGTGGACAAATGCCATTTCAAACATTGTGTAAAAAAACTATTTCTTAAAACTTTTTAAAAATTAATAAATAAATTTTTTAATTCAATCGAATTTTTGGAACAACAGCAAACTAAACATTTTTTCTTTCTTCTATTTTCTCTAAAAATTAATTTACTGCAAATTTTGTTCAAAAGAAGTTTGAAATTTCAATTGCAAAAAAATACATTTGATGGAAAATTTTTACGCAATAAAAAAATAAATTAAGGTTAATTGATGCGAATTTTTTTCTTTTGTGTGTTGGTGTCTCCCTTTTTGGGATCAAAGGAATCAAAGATGAAGAAAAATCTACGAACTTTTTTTGACCACCTTTAAATTTATTTCACGCAATTTTTTTTTCATTAAAGAGAAAAAGAAAGATGAACCTTTTTTTTGTTTGACATGTAAAAAAATTTAACCTTAAAAAAATGATGTATCTATTGTTATATTTTATTTTTGAAACATTATCAAAAGTGAATGGATGTATTGCAAATCCAAATCTTGAAAGATGCCCAGCAATGGCAATTGGGCCAATGTTTGAACCATGTACGGTATTTGATGGCAAATGTTTTCCCTCTGAGAGGTCATGAACTAAAATGATATTGATCATTTTGGGATTTTCTGAAAAACAAATTCAAATTTGGCGTCGTTTGGCGAATTGTTTTAGAATGCCAAAATTCTAAGTTTTGCGCCTTTTGGCAAAGTGTTTCAGAATGATCTTTTAAATATAAAAAATTAAAGGAAAAAAATTTGCATATATGCTTTTATTAAAATAAACTTGCAGATTTTAACTATTTTTACCCATGGAAATGCATACAGCTAATTTCATTTAATTTTTTTTCAGTTTGTGAACCGCTAAAATGCCCACTTTTAACAGGAAATCGAATAACAGTTTCACCTGCAATTGCTGATTGTGAAACATGTGTCTACACTGCTACAGCAACATGTGTGGCACCAATTGCTTTTGTTCGGGTAATAATTTTACCAATTTAAATAATTGTTAAACAATTACTAATTTTAAGTTTGATGGTGTTGCTCCAAACTTTCCAACTCCACAAACCATTACATGCAATGATACAACCATGCAATGGACATATGATAATGGCGGAATTCAAGAACCTTTTGATTCCATTGAATGTGTTTGTCCACCTCGTGCTTGTATGCTTGCTCTTACCATGACTGGGATAATTTCTGCACCATTTTTCGCTGATGAAAGATGTGTTTATATTCGAACTGGTTTTCAATGTATGGATATGATGAAAACTACGATTGTGGTAAATAACAAAATTCGAAGTTTGCAAAATTTTTATGAATATCTTTTTAGATGAATGGTTATACCTTCCCAGTCGGAAAACAAGTCCAATGTACGGGTTCTGATCCAGCAATATTTTTTTTCAATCCATCAAATCAGTTGGAACAGCTTACGCCGCCGCCCATATGTATGTAAAAACATGCACTTTGATCTTAGTTATGAAACATGTTGTTGGTGACCCTCATTTTAAATTTAATTTTCAGTTTTGTTTTTGGCGGATAATTTTGACACTGATAGTGTCTTTTTCTTCTTTCTTTAAACTATACAGTCAAAATTGTCACTGTTTTTTGCCTTAAACGAAATCTTACTGTATTAAGGGCATAACGTTTTGTTTTTTGTTAAAAAAAAACAAAACGTTACAGTTAAAGTTATAAAAGTCATTTTTTTAATAAAATAAATTCTTTTAAATAGTTTAGAAGTAATTCTCTATAATGTAAATGCATGTCCATTTTTGTTCTTAAAAATTCTTTGTTATTTTCTTCAAAAAGATTTGAAAATAAAATTCAAAAGCAATTCGTTTTTCATTTTTATGTAGGCCTTTACTGGGTTTCAAATTTTTGATACAAAAATTGTTTCAAAAAAAGTTGAAAGATCGACTCACTTATTCTGAGGTGACAAAAAACTAAATTCTTATGAAATACATCCCTGAAATAACAGTGCAGAAGTTAGCAATCGACAGAACAATCAATTTTTGCGTAACATCAAAAAAATATTAGGCGTAAAACAAAGAATTTGACAACTTTGGTAAATTGAAAAAGTTTCTTTCTTCACAAACATTTGTTTTTATGCAAATTTACATAGACAGCTGTAAAGTTTTTATTTGTCGCAGGCATAAGAAAAAAATAAACATCAAACAAACTAGCTATTTAGTAAATTTGAAATCCACCTAAACCGTAGTTCGTGTGAAAATCCAGCTTTAAAAACCTTAAATATCTTGAATGATAAAACAATAAATCGAAAATATTATAATTTTTGATACTGAAGGTTGTCTTAATAACTAACATGCAAATTTATCATGAAATGAAAAAGCATTTGAATAAAAATAAAAAATCAGTTGGTCAAAATATTGAATCAGTTGGGTGATCATCAAGATGTCAACAGCGATTGAAATGAAAACCTTTGTTGAACCTTATCCATGTGTTCCAAGAAATAAAGAACAAATAATAAAGAAAGCTGAATATGCCGTTACTGAAACTCCACCACCAACACCAAGAAATGCTCAAGACCAGCCTCCAAATGAACTTCAATTTGTAGCTTCTGGTGGTGTAACTCCTGCTCCATCTGTCGAAGTATCACAGCAATTGAAACTCCACCACAATATTTAACATGCTGTACAAATGTGTTCGGATGGTATGGTTTATGGATACTTTTCCAAGTTGTTATTCTTGCTGCTTTTAATTTTGGATGTGCCTTTGCCGCTTTGGTAAGAGTATTAGAAGCATAGTTAACTGTTTTTATTTTAATATATATTTTTACAGGAAATGGCTTCAATGTTCAAATAGGAGTTGACGAACTTACGTGTTATGCTTTAATGAAGCTCTCTCTGTTGACAAGTGCAATTTGTGGTTCATCAATTACTGTACTTGTTTTGACGCTATATTTTTCTGTCGAAGATATCAAATTTGCCTAACAATGAAAATCTGAAGTTGCTTATGCTTTTTTAATGTTTGTTGGTGATTTTGTCATGGCTTTTCTCTCTCTCGTCGTTTTTCCTTGTTTCTTATTTTTATAAATTTGTCATTGTTGTTGTAGAACCTTGCGGTTGTCGTGAAGTCATCTCATAATAAATCTTTGACTTAAAATTAACTTCTCTTCTCTTTCTACTAATCCATTAACAGCAGATACAAGTAAATAAGCTTAGTTTACTTTAAAAGTATTATATGAAAATAAAGTTTTGTATTAAAAAATATTCTGATACGCATTCAGGGATTAAAGGCGTTTAAGCTGCACTTCTTTTTACGTGCATATAGGATTTACGCGTGAAACACAAATAATTTGTAATTTAAAAATACTTCAAAGTATCTTATTACCACATTCTGCCCTTACAAGTATATCACCAACAAACACTTGCATCAAATCACAAATTTTACTTCAAAAATTAAATATTGAAATAATAACGAAACGACAATTTTTTTATATAAGCCATGACGGAAAAAATATCAAATTAGCATAACAATAAAAGATTTTCTGGTTTAAAAGTCATAACACATTTAAAGCATTTTGACGATTCATCAAATGCACCGAAGTGTGCAGCAAAGAGCACGTAAAGATAAATGACAGATCCACCAAAAAATACACCCTCTATCTCACGTCTTATAACATTCCATTCTTTACAAACTAGTACAACCAAAACAACCATTAATCCACAGCTGAAACATAAAGAACTCTTGTAACATTCATGTTCAGATTGTATTTTCGGGAAAATAGCATTTTCCTTGAAATTTTGCATACATAAGCTTCTTGAATTTTGTTGGATCTTCAAAAGTGAATGTATTTTATTAAACTTTTTATGCAAATTTTTCTCATGTTTTTTAAGATGAAATTGAAGATCGGAATCATCAGAACTGGAGAGAATTTCTTTGGTCGAATTAATTTGCTAAATAATACACTTTTAATGATTTCTAATAGACTTTGATTGTAAACGATAAACTCACTTTTGATAAATTTTGACATTTAATATTCAATAGGTTAAACTCTTCCAACGGCAATAAATTTGGCAGATCACATGGAGAATTTATCAAATAATCTTTTATCATTTGAGTTTTAGTACCATAACCAATTAACATATACATTTGAAAAATAGTATTCAATGAAGACAATAAAAATAATAAAAATATATTTTTGGCAGACTTAATATATCGTGCCTTTTCATGATATCTGCTTTTACAGTTACACAATAAATTAAAAGAATTAAATTGCATAACAACTTTTACGAGCTTTCAATCAAAATTGAGCAAAAAATGCAACCAAAATAAAACAATTATTCTTCCTCAGTATAGGCACTTCTGCCTTAAAGATTTTAGACTCATCACTATGCCATGATTCGTAGGATGCACAGTTCATCCAACTAATCTAAAAACGCACTATGTATGTGACTGTTGTTTGTCCCTTTTTTTATTCAACCCAGTAATAATAATGGCTATAAAAACAAAAAATCACAATATAGAAGAAAAAAAATGGAAAAAACATTTTTGCGGTTCAAGCAGGGCCCCTTTTTATCAATTCTAAATAGAGAAAAAGATAATCCAGTATTATTTAGTAATCAATTATTTACGTAAGTAGGATGCATTGTGCAGTCTACTAATATATACGCATAAAAAAGTCCAAAATGCCACCACTAAAAAGATAATAGTTTTTTGTTGTGTTCATATTTTTAAGAAATTTGTTTTGTATAAAATCAAAGATACTAATGAAATCTTTCAATTTATTGTGTAACTGTAAAAGCAGATATCGTGAAAGGGCACAAACAATTAAATCTACAAAAAATATTTTTTTATTATTTTTTTTGCCTATTTTTAATGTTGTTTTTCAATGGTATATATTAAATGCTCATAGTTCCAGTACTCAAGCCGTAGAAAATATTTTAATAAATTCTCCATGTGATAAACCAAATTTATTGCAAATTGAAGAGTTTAACCAACTGAATATTAAATGCCAAAATTTATCAAAAGTGAGTATATTGTTTTAATGTGACACATGTCATAAAACTAAAAAATGTTAAGGAGTTAAACTGGACCCAGGAAATTGCAAGATCTCATTCTAATGATACCAATCTTCAACTGCTCATTGAACAAACTTCAACAAATTTGCATAAAAAATTTAATGAGACGCAATCCATTTTAATGATCCAACAAAATTCAAGGCGCTCATGTATGAAAAATTTTGGGGAAAAAGCTATTTTGGCAAAAGTACAATTTGAATATGAATGGCACAAGATTTTATTTTATTTCAGTTGCATATTGACGATTGTTCTGATTATACTAATTTATAAAGAATGGAATATTATAACACGAGAAGACCAGGGTTGTGCAGTACTTTTTGCTGGATCATTCATGTATCTTTTTACCGTTGGTTTTGCGCATTTGGTGGCATATCTTGAATCATCAAAAACCATAAATTTTGTTTTGACTTTTCTACCGGAAGATCTTTTACCGGTATGCTAATTTGGTATATGGTTCTTTCAAAAGTTTCGGAAAATAATTCTGTTTGTTCATTTTTTAAATGTTAAATTTTGAAATAAAATGGTACTTTTATAGAATCCCCCCCCCCCCCCTTTCTCAAAAATTTTCAAAGTCTTTTTTTCTATTCTTCAACAGTTTTTCGAAAAACTGTTGAAGACTAGAAAAAAAGACTTTGAAAAATTTTGAGAAGAGGAGAGCGATCAAGCAACCATTCCACAAGCAATTGAAAATCGAAGAAAAGCCGGAAAATTATGCATTCGCGCCTTTTATTCACTTTTGAGGCATCAATGCAAATTGTTGCTTCATCAATTCAATTTAGCTTCGGGAATGAAATTTGAATCGATGCGAATGAAAAAGTTGCTATTTACTGATTTAAATCTAATAAAATTAACATAAAATGATTGGAGTTGAAAGCATCAAAATTTGCATTCTAGATTTTTTGGAAGAAAAAAATGGTTTTGAAAAATTTCGAAAGGGGGGGGGGGAATTCTATAAAAGTGCCAATAAAATACGTTGTTTATTTTAAGTTTTTGTGAGTGATGTAATTATTAGGGGTGTCATATGGCACAAATTTACGTTTTTGATCCATTTTTTTTCTATACAATGACCATATAATTTCTATGTTCGTAATTGACAGCATTAAACCATACTTTTTTTACAAAAATTGATTTTACAACTGCAGTCGAACTTTGTGATAACGTTTATCAAGGGAGCAAGATATAATTAAGTAATAACAAGGTCAACGTCTCATTATGGGGATTTCCTTGTAAAAGGAAGCTTAGACGAAAAGCGTGATAGCGAGATCATTCAAGTCTTACGTACATTATGCAAATTTGACTTTTTTTTCTGAAGAAGCACAAACAATTTGTTAGTAAAAAATACTTCAAAGCAAAATGTGCTTGAACATCTTAGTGCCATATTCTGCCCTTGCAATTATACCACCAAAAAACCTATTAAATAAATAAAAATTTTATTTTAATAATTAAATATTGATATAATAACGAAACAACAAATTTCTTTAAAAGCTTTGAATGATCAAAATACCGAATTAGCATAACCGCAAAAGATCTTCTGGTCGAAATGTCAAAACAAATTCTAAGGATTTTGATGAATTATAAAGTGCAGTCCAATGTGTAGCAATGAGCATATAAATATAAATGAATGATCCAACAAAAAGCACTGCAGCACCCCCATTCTCACGTGGTATAACATTCCATTCTTTACAAATTAATACAACCAGCACAATAAATAATCCACAGCTAAAACATAAAGAAATCTTGTGCCATTCATATTCAAATTGTACTTTTGGCAAAATAACATTTTCCCCAAAATTTTTCATACATACTTTTCTTGAATTTTGTTGGATCTTTAAAACTGCATATGTATCGTTAAACTTTTTATGCAAATTTTTCAGTTTGTTCGAGATGAAATAGAAGATCGGAATCATCAGAATCCGAGATAAGAATTTCTTTAGTTGAACTCAGTTGCTAAATACAAATTTTACATTTCAGAAACGCATTTTTTTTTTATCGAAACAATTATCTTACTTTTGATAAATTTTGGCATTTATTATTCAATTGATTAAACTTTTCCAACGGTAATAAATTTGGTTCTTCACATGGAGCATTTATTAAAAAATCTTTTAACATTCCAGAACCAGTACCATAACCGAACAATATATACGTTTGAAAAATAAAATTCAGTAAAGGCAACAAAATTAATAATAATATATTTTTTGTAGATTTAATAGTTTGTGCCCTTTCACGATATCTGCTTTTACAGTTACACAATAAATTGAAAGATTTAATTTGCATAACTTCTTTTTACGAGCTTTCAATCAAAATTTAGCAAAAAAATATGTAACCAAAAAACTATTATTTCTTCTTTAGTTTTGGCATTCCTGCCTTTTAAATTTTAGACTCATCACTATGCCAAGATAAGTAGGATGCACAGTTCATCCAACTAAATCTAAAAAAGCATTATGTCCATGACTGGTGTTTGTCCTTTTTATTCAACCCGGTAACAATAATGGCTACAAAAAATCACGACAGAGAAGAAATAAAAAAATGGAAAAAATATTGAAAAAGAATAATTGTTTTTTTTGGTTAACACATTTCTTGCTCAGTTTTGATTGAAAGCTCGTAAAAGTAGTTATGCAAATTAAATCTTTGAATTTATTGTGTAACTGTAAAAGCAGATTTCATGAAAGAGCACATAATATTAAATCTAGAAAAAATATACTGTTATTAATTTTGTTGCCTTTATTGAATTTTATTTTTCAAATATATATGTTAATTGGTTATGGTACTAAAACTCAAATGATAAAAGATTATTTAATAAATGTTCCATGTGATCTGCCAAATTTATTGCCTTTGAAAGACTATATCCAACTGAATATTAAATGTCAAAATTTATCAAAAGTAAGATCATTGTTTCAATCAAAATCTATCAGGTCGTTCCATAAGTTTCGGCGTTTTTTTATAGAGGAGAACACTTTGCCAAGGGTAACAAAACGCATAAACATATGGAACGACCTTATATTAGAAATTAATAAAATTGTGTTTATTTAGCAAATAAATTCGACCAAAGAAATTATCAGCTCTCATCCTATTGATTCGGATCTTCAATTTTTTCTTGAGCAAGCCTCTAAAAATTTGCATAAAAAGTTTAACGATACATATAAAATTTTAAAGGTCCAACAAAATTCAAGAAAAGAATGTATGAAAAATTTTGGGGAAAATGTTATTTTGCCAAAAATTCAATTTGAATATAAATGTCATAAGATTTCATTATGTTTTAGCTGTGGATTAATGGTTGTGCTGATTGTATTAATTCGTAAAGAATGGAATGTTATAACCCGCGCCGATGAGGGGATACTTTTTATCGGATCTTTCATTTATCTTAACATACTCATTTTCACACATGTGCTTTCACTTGTTATATCATCAGAATCCTTAAATTTTGGTATGACTTTTCAACCTGAAGATTTTTTACCGTTATGCTAATTTGGTACACTGTTCCTTCAAAACTTTCAAAAAAATTGTTTGTTTATTTTTTAAATGTTAAATTTTTGAAAAAAAATATGTTATTTATTTTAAGTTTTTGTTGGTGGTGTAATTTTAAGGGAATCACATGGCACAAATGTACTTTATTGATTTCCCAATCCATTTATTTTTCCATATAATGACCTTATGGTCGTAATTGCTAGTTGATTGAATAAGAATAAGTAAAAATATTTGTATGAACATAAAAAAAGGATGCACAGTGCATTCTAGTCGTAGTTCAGGCAAGTCCAAAATGCCATCACTAAAAGAGAATAGTTCCTTATTGTGCAAATTGTTTGCTTCATTTTTCTTTTTAAAAAATTTGTTTTGTGTAAAATTAAAGATTACAATGAAATCTTTATATTTATTGTGTAATTGTAAATACAGGTTTCGTCAAATGGCACGACAAATAAGATCACTGTTGCGCATACTTCTGTTAATTTTGCTGCCATTTTTAAATGTTACTATTCTATGGTATAACTTGTACACGCATTTCATTGGCCATACCATGATAAGACATTATATTACAAAGCCTCCTTGCGATATGCCACTGGAAGAGTTTAATCAACTGAACAGTAAATGTGGAAATTTGTTAAGAGTAAGTTTTTAACAGAAAGTATCAGATTTTTCAAACCTTGGTGAAAAATATTTAGGAACTCAATTGCATCAGAGAAATTAGCCTCTCCCATCATGTTCATCCCGATCTACGATTTCATCTTGAAGAAGCTTCTAAAAATTTGCATAAAATTTTAAATGACACACGTACACTTTTAAAGATCCAACAAAATTCAAGGAGTAAATGTATGCAAAAATTTAAAGAAAATGCTGTTTTGCCGAAAGTGCAATTTCAATATGATTTTTACATGATTTGGTCATATTTTAGCTGTGGATTAATGGGTGTGTTGATTTTACTAATTTGGAAAGAATGGAATTTTATAACACGCACTGATGATAGGGGGGCTAAACTTGTTAGTGGATCGGTTCTTTATCTTTTAATCATCTTTTTTACACACTGGGGTTCACTTAATTTTTCATCAGACTCGTTAGAATATACTATGAATTATGAGCCAGGCGAACCTTTTATGTTATGCTAATCTGATATGTTGTTCCATTAAGGACTTTAAAAAAATTCGTGGTGTGTGGTTATTTGTTTAATATTAAATTTTTTGAAATAAAATTCATTATTTACTGTAAGTGTTTATTGGTTGTGTGTAACTGCAGCATGTTTTATAACATTTTATACTTACACATTTTCGATTTCATCAAAAAATTATATCTAATTTGCATAATTCACCAATACTCATTATTGCATAGTTCTTAAAGGTCTTTTATTCAAGAATTTTTTCACATGCTTTTATAAACCAGAAAATTAAATTAATGGTGGTGGTGTAACTTCGGGACAGCAGGAGGCACGAACATCTTCACATCCGCATTCTCCTTTACAACATGCTTCAACCATGCCATCGGCTGTAAAGTTTAAATTTTAATGAAAAAATAATTCGTGTACGCAACATACGTCCACAAGGTGCACCTTTGTGAGTGGTTTTGGGACAAATTTCAGCAACCCATCTATTTAATGGTGGTCCACATCTATGTCCCTTAAATCAAGTTGTCGAATTGTAATTTACTTTTTTTTCCTATAAAGTTTTAAAGCTTTTACCACAGTACAATTATCTGGCCAGGAATGAACTGTAATAACAGCAAAGAAGCAAATAGCAACAAAAAGAACAAGACGGACCATTTTTCTAAAACTAAAATTTTATTTGATGGTGCAAAGTTTTGTAAAAACATCAACAATTTTTTGAATTCAACAAAAACTCCAAAGAAAACTAAGAGAATTTTTTTCATTACTGTAAAATTGTCTGTTCAACGACAATATATACCAACTGCAAATAAAAGAAAATTTCACCATAATCGAGAATCGTTTGTTTACGTCTACTATCCTCTCTAAAGTGCCTTTTAATGGAAAAAGCCAAATCAGAAGCTTCACATTTAAAACGTGGCAAATAAAATTTGTCATTTTAAATAATATTTTTTAAAGAAAAAACAAAATCAATTGTTAAAATCACATGATTTTTTAAAATAATTACAGACAACTTTGTTTCTAGAATCTCTGTTTTTTGTGTCTACTTCTACTATCTTTCTCTAAAGTGTTTTTTAATGGAAAAAGTGCAATCAGGAACTTTGTTGACGTTTTGCACTTTGACAAAAATATTTTTAAAACGTGGCAAATAGAATTTGTTATACTTTTTGAATATCAAGCATCAAAACATATGCAACAGTAGATTGATCAAAGTCCTTAGGACTATATTTGTAACATTAGGTTTGGTTCTTTGAAATGATTATGCTTGAAAAAATGATTTATTCAAGTAACCGTTCGCCCGTTACTGTACTTTTTAATATTCTTAAAAGTTTAGTGTTTTGTATTTTAAAATCATGACTTTGTTTTTTCTTTCCAGACATGTTTTTTTTTTCAAAATGGTAATTTTCTTGTTTACTTTAATTACGACTTTTTTTTTAAACCATCGTTATTGTAAATCAAATTATTCTTTGACTTTTGAAAATAGTCTTAAAATCAGTTTTTGTAAAAAGAATATGGTTTAATATTGTTAAAAATTGAAACTTTTTTGTGACAATTATTTGTAATTGACAATTGACCTTAAAGTTTTCTTAAATAGTACCAGCAAAAATAGTAACTATTAAATGATTAGGGATAATTTTTTAAACGATTATTTAATGCTATTTTTAATAAACAATTTTAAAAAAGTTCATCAAATTAAGTTTAAGGAAAAAATAAATGGAAGATAGGAATTAATTGTTTGTGTTGAAATCTTGTTAACAATAAATATTTGAGTTAAAAATGTCACAAAAGGGTGACATTTTAAACACACTTGATGTTTATTGAATTTTATTGAAAAGTCTTTGGGGATATGAGCAACGAAAACAAATGGTTTTTCAAACAATTTCTTTAAGTGGAGGAAGCAGTTAAACAAATTTTGAATATAATCTTTTGTTTCAAAGATTAAAAATGTAGCAATTTATTGTATTTTGTATTTTTTTCTGATTAAAACTGTGTTGTCTTGATGGTGGAGTAGTCTAAAACTGTTACAAGCAAAATCGGTGTTGCTATTATTGGTTAATTAATGGACTAGACCCATCGTGAATAAACTTTTTACACTCAACTTTGATTGCATTTCTCGACACGAAAACACCTTCCATGGAGCTTTTTTTTTGTTCACTGCAGCTGCAAAAAATGAAAGAAAAAAGCAGCTCCGATGAGTCCCTGATTTTTGTAAAAATAGTTTATTCACGATGGATCTCCTCCTTTAAATTTATCCCTTTAGGGTATTTTTAATGTCATGTAGCCGTACAAAAGCAATAAAAAAGCATTAAAAAAACCACGTTACTTTGCAGGAAATAAATAATTAAATCAAAAATGATTCATTTTTCTTTGTTGTTGAACACCATTAAATAAATGCTGACAATGTTTACGTGTACTTTACCCAAAACAATTATTTATTTTTATTCAAAAACAAAACATTTTTTGTTACCTCAAATAAATATTGTAAATTAAATGAGCATTTTTTGTTAATTAAATTGTTTTTTGAGTTTTATAAGTTGGATAAATCAGTATTTTTTCTAAATAGTTTAATTTTGTTAAACAAAAATTACATTTAAACTTTGCTTTTTAACATTTTTTATTATTTTTTTTGATATTTGTCATTTAAGAAAAAATGTATTTTTTTTCTAGTTTTTGCATGCATTTTTCTTTCTCACTCTTAATTTTGTAATATAAAAATAGCTAAATTTTCTCAGATAATTGTATTTCAACAAAAAAATTTGTTGTTAAAAATCAAAACAGAAATTATTTTATTTTTAAAGACTAAAAATGACTATTATTAAAGAACCATGGATAGATTTAAGGAATATTTTCTTTTTTATTGCAAATGTTTTATCAATTATTGGATTTTCGCTGAATTTATTTTTGTTGTATTTAATTGTGTATAAAACTTCTAAGAAAATGACAGATTATCGAATTATTTTGTTACATAATTGGTGTGCTGATATTGTTTTTAATATTGCAAGTGATTTGGTTAAATGTGTAAGTTCTTAACAGTAATTGAGTTTGGTAAAATTTAATAAAAATGCTTGTTCAATGATTCAACATGACATCATTTTATGCAAATTTCTAGAAAAAATTTGCATAATTCAATTTTTCTGTCACTTTTTTTATGCAAAAATAAAACGTGTTGCACCAACTTTAATTAAGAACATAAAATCAACGACACCGATCAATGTTCCATTTTCTTGAATATTATGCAAATTTCTTAGAATAAATTTGCATAATTAATTTAGAGTCAGATAACTTTTTAAATTTAATAAATTCTGCAAATTTTAATGAAAAAATTAAAATGACCAAAATTCTTCTTTTTTCACATTATGTAAATTTGTGAAAATTTGCATAATCTGGAATATTTTCTGGATTTGTTGAAAAAAATGTTAGAGTGTGTTATTCATATTTTAATTAAAGACAAATTTTCCAATTTTCAAAACCATTTCTTTTAAATTATGCAAATTTTCCCAAATCATGCTATTTCAGCACACAGAAATCAAAACCGGTACATTTTACATCATTGAAAGTGACTGGTTGAAGCCATTACCGTATCTCTTGAACATGATTTTGATTCATTTTTGGGTTTTTTCGCTTTTTTACTGTGTCACAACAATCCCTGCTCAATTTGTTTATCGATACTTATTCATTATTTTTGAAAAGAAGCTATCAATAATGGAATACATGGCAATGCTGGTTATAACAATTCTTGGACCATTAATAATAATTGGACTTTGGATTTATGCAGAACTTTCTGAAATTGAATTTTATGAAAATAAAATGGCACTTCTGGCAGCTGATCCATATTATTTTCGAGGAATACCATATTTTATTTCGGCTCGAATTCAATTTTGGCCATTAAGATTTTGTTGTGGTGCAGGATTGTTACTTGTGATAATTTCTTATGCAATAACAATTTATACATTTTGGGCAGTTTGGAAAAAACTCAAAAATGCATATTATTTTCTTTCACCTGCAACTCGGCAAATGCATAATCAACTGACCAAAACTATGATTTTACAGGTAATTTTTAGGGCGCAGAAGTTTTGATGTTGTAATATGCAAATTTTTTACCTTTAATCCTCTTGATGGAAACATATTATTTTAATTTTTCAAAAATTTGCATATTCCTGTGCTTTGATGTTAGTAATAAATTTTTTTAGTAAATTGTACTATTAAAGTTGTTTTGGTAAAAAAGATTAAAAATTTGCATATTAGAAAAACTGAATTTAAAAGTAATCGTTACTATGTGGATACATGTTACTATAAAAAGTGCTCAATTCAACTTTTGAAAAATTTACATAATACTATTACTGATATAAGTCGTTTTCAGGCTATTGTTCCATTAATATTCATTTTATTCCCGATTGGAATTGTGTTAATTGCTGTATTTTCTCTGGTCAATATTCCAGGCTTTGGTATTGTTTGTAATT
Source organism: Panagrolaimus sp. LJ2414 (assembly GCA_024447195.1). NCBI lineage: Eukaryota > Metazoa > Nematoda > Chromadorea > Rhabditida > Panagrolaimidae > Panagrolaimus > Panagrolaimus sp. LJ2414. Next base: position 4,062,224 of record JAMRXY010000023.1, read on the forward strand.
TAATTTGTTGTTGGTATGCTTTAACTTCATTGTTAATTACCCTAAGCATTAATATATTTTCAGGATACCAGTTGTAAATCCACTTGTCACAATTTTATCAGTAAAAAGTTACCGTACAACTGTTTCAAATTGTTTTAGAAAATCTTTTGTTATGCCTTCTCTGAACATGTTGGATAATATTTATTGATTTTAATTGCTATTATCTTTTGTCGTATAAAGGAAAATTTTATTGTACAAAACTCGAAAAATTATAAGAAATGAGGTTATATTTATTTATAAAACTGTGATCGCAGTTTTAAAGACAACAGAGATGAACCCGCCCCAAGCACTCAAAATTTAATAATTTCTGTGTCATTTATGCAATTTTTCGATTTTTAAAGTAAAATAAAGGTATAATAATGACTTTAAAATATTGTTAAAAGGTTTTTGATGTGTTTAGAAACAAAAATCTAAGCAAAGCTTAAATTTTGTAAAACCAATTTTAAAAAATTGCCCCCCGCCCCGCGCCCTGAAGTTTTTAAAAAGTAGCCCCGCCCCGCGCCCGGTTGGGGCGCCCCGGGACGGCGCAAAAGCGGGTCGAAGCAAAACACTGGTTACGTCCGGACTGAAGAAGCGTCCGTTTTGAAGAACGGACGTCGGCCGACGACGCGTCGGGACTGAAAAACCATTTAAGAAAATTACTTGTTTAAAATAATAAACATCTTTTTTTAAAACAAAAGTTTGAAAAATTTACGAATCTGATATTTTAAGTTATTTTTAACACATTTTTTAATATTTGCTAAATTTTATTGAGCTTTAAGAAATTCAAGCTATAATTTTAGTATTGCATAAAAAATAATATATTTCGGACGTCGGTTCTTCAGAAATGGACGTCCGATTTGAGGAACAAGTAAAAAATTATTTGAGTGAACTGATTATCAAATTATTTTATTATGTTCCAAGTTAGTCAGTGGTGTCAAAAATGCTTTTTGAAAAAAAGCGGGCAAAGAAAGCACGCGTGAATGCTTTTTTTTTCTTTTTGCAGCGAGATTTTTTTTCTGTGATCACCAGCGCCGCTGCAAATCACGCATTCTTTTTTTCTTTGTGCTTTCATTCACAGAACTATGTGATTGAAAGCAAGAAGAACTTTTTGGAATTAATGAATGACATACATTTGTCATAATTTGCATTTTATCATCATAAAACGGAAAAAAACTATTGTAAAAAACGTTATTTTTTTCTTTCTCTCTCATTCACTTTTCTGTGATTGAAAGCAGTCGCTGCAAAAAGAATTGCTTTCTGCAGCGGCCGCTTTCAATCACAGACAAAAATATTGCCGCGAAAAGAAATGTGAATGAAAGAATAAAAGTTTTTGCTTTTGCTGTCAAAAGAAAGCATTTTTGACACCACTGATGTTAGTCGTGAAAAAATATTAAACATAACCAAACAAAATTACAATTATATTCAATATTTTTTTTGAAAATTTTTTTAAAAAGTCAACAAATCATATTTTTTGTGCACTGCTTTGAAAGTTTGCATTTTTTTAAACAAATTTTAAAAGATTTAAAACAATGTGAACCGAATATTTTTTCATGAAAAAGCTTCAAATCGACAAAAAGAATACACAACAAATATCAAGAAATAAAGGAATATGATAATTCAAAATTATTTTTGATAAATAAAAAAGTTTAATTATAATGAAATCCGGTTTTTTCTTTTCAACTTAATTAGAGCCACCTTCTATCATTTTGAAATATTGTTGTCCATCAATAGGATATGTCGCTGTGTGTTTAGGTATATACTTCGGTATTTTAGACAAATGGCCTTTGGAAAACAATACTAACTGCCATATGTATCCAATAGCTTCATTAATACTTGCTTCCGCATTTTGAATTACTCCTCCTTTACCATCGAATAAAGTAATAAGTTGTACTCGAGTTTTCATGTGATAAATTTCAATATAACTTTTTGAAGTATTATCCGAAAGATCTAAAAACATAAAAATAAAATGTATATTTTGCATGACGCGTATTAAGTATTGAGAATTCATTATTTTTTCGTTATACCTAAGACAAAATTAATATTGGGTTGATCTTCACCAATTGTATACAATTTACCCACTGCATAAACAACAGCCTGATAATATCCCGCACTAATATTCTTATCCGTTCTATTTTTAAGTTCTTCCAATTGTCCAAAAACGAAAAATGCAACGACCTTAAAATTGAAATTGTTTTGAAATTATTATAAAATTAACTTGTAATTATTTACCTCTTGATTATTAATAACCAAAGCTTTTTCCTCTTTTGTGTAGCACATTCTTCGATAGCCTTGATAACTTGAATAATCGAATAAGAAGCGCTCGCAAGTGATTCTCAGATCCTGAAAATCTTTTTTACATTTTTTGCACATTTGAAATTCAATTTACAAACTTCTAACTCATAAAATTTAGCTTCCATTAAGACACCATGAGCTGTTTGACATTTGTTTAAATTGGTGAAGTTTTTTTTAGAAAATTCTGTTTCACCAGTTTTTATAAAATCCAAAATGTGACGAAAATATTTTGGATCACGTAAAATAGTAATACACCCTTGATTGTCTACTTTGAACGTTTCATCATTTTCCAAGATAGTTTGAAACCGTGATGGGCGTTTAAATAATTCGCCATAAGTAACATAAAACTTTTGATCGCCAATTTTTATTGTGAAACGTGGAAATTGGTTCAGGAATTCTTGTCGAGTCAAGGTGGGTTCTTCATATTGCTCAACTTCTTCTTAGGCTTGCTTTAGTAGTTTTTTGTTAGTATATTTTTAACAGGGCTTACTTGATTGATTAAATCTTTGACACGTTTAGGCAGAGCTAGCTGGTGTATTCCATAACAAGCCTGAAAATTATTTAAATTTGTAGGACAGTCAATGTATTATCTTACACCAATCATAGCAATAAGCATACGAATCCATAACAAAATTTTAGAAGTTCCAGCATCTACAAATTAAGCATAGCTCTAATTACTAGAAATAAAAAACCTAACCTGCAACAGAAAAGAAAAGATTTAGATCTGCAACGCAAATCATGGTTATTAACATCAAAGGAAAATAAGGTTTTGTTTTATAAAAGAGATGTAAGCAGAAAGGTTTTACATCTTCATAAACTTTGTTGATTTTCTCTTTAAATATCGGCATTGCCATTTTCTTTTAAAATTTGTTTCACTGCAGTTTAGCGTAAGACGAAATAAAAAGAACAAAAAAATTGAAGACAAAAGCAAAAAAATCACTTTTTTAGAGTAACTTTTGTCCACAAAAATGCTTCTTCTCTCGAGCAAACGTTTAAATATCAATTGTACTTCATGCAGGGGTATATAGATAAGAAACGAAAATGAAAAGAGCAAACTAATCTAATCTTAATTAGCCTGGCGCCACTGACTAAAAAGTGAAAGGTTTGTCAGTTTTTTAAGGTGTGGCATTTTTTGTTCAAATTGCCAATTGTCAATTCATATATTTAAAAATTATTGTTAATGACGAAACGCTTGAATCATGCTAATAAAAACACTTTAACGTTGATGACGTTGTTTTTTTTATCCAAATTGAAAAGATCACTGAATATATGTTTTTTTAAATTATTTTCAACATTAAAAATTGCAGGAAGTTCAACTACAAAAATGTGTGCGTCCTTGCCAAATTCATTCTTTTTTTCTTTCCTTTTTTTGGGTTGCGGGGGTTTCGGTACACTTTTTCCAAATGGCAAAAATTTAAAATTTCTACTTTAATTGCAATGTTCGACATGATCAGAATTTTGGATTCTGACGTCCGCAATATTCATAAACTGAACTAATTCATGACTGATAAATAACGTTTGTTATTTCTGGAAGTATAAGATCAATGATATTTCCGACAGATACCAACACTTACAAACATTTACTAACTAAAAATAATTTAATATTTAAAACTTTATAACTTTGTTTTAAATTTGTTTAAATTCATTTTACTGTATTTTTTTATTAAGTTACTAATCTATATTTTCATTTGCTCAGGTCATAAAAAAACAGGTCATTGCCTAAATCTTTGGCAAGGCTGACGAGGTTTCGGTAAACTATTCCTTTAGCTCATAATTAAAAAGTGTACCGAAACCCCATGAAACCCTTTTTTTTTAACAGAACGTAATTGCCAGTCATGTCCACCACAGTTCAATATCTTTTTTCATGAATTTGAAATTATTACCTTTTTACTTGAATTTTTTCTGTATTTTTGAGTTTCTATAGTTAAATTTTTATTTACTTTTGTCAACTTTTAATTTTTTGTTAATTAAAAATTGGTGTTTGATCTATAAGGTTTCATACCGTATACTAAACGATAATTATAGAGATAAAATGTAATTTTCAATGTTTTTCTTCATTTCTATTTGTCATACAGTAATTTTTCAAGAACTTGTTTTGTTAAAAAATTTACAAAATAAAAAACCGCTAAAAAACCACAAATTCTTAACAAACTTTTCGAACAATGTTTTACTTATATTTTTTTAATTTATAATCGAATTTGCAGTATTAGTAAAGTTTGAGTCTAATTTTCGCATTCTGAAATTAATTAACAGCTTCAAAGAAAAATTTTTTAAAACTCTAGCATGCCTAATAACCTAAATATTCAAACAACCTTTTTCCCCAATAAAAAACCACACAATGTTTAACCAAAAACGTTAAAACTATTTTTTTTCGTTTTGTTGCATATGTTGTGTGCATGTCCTTTCCACAAATACGTATTATTTTCTTTTCTTTCTCAAACAAGCAAATTATTCCCGATGAAACAAAATCGATTGGAAAAAAGAAGAACTAGTGAAAAACAAAACATCTTTAGAAACAAGAAATTTTTTTCTTTGTAGAAAAGCCATAATCAGCAGCACTTTTATTTGTCCATATCTTTAGGTTTTTTATACATCATTAGTAAAAGAGAATAAATTCAGGTATTTTCACATCATAAAACAGAAATAATAAAACTGCATTAAATCTACACTAATTTTAAAGCTTTTCTTTCTTTGTAACATTGTAAAAAATTCTACAGAAGAAACTTAATAAACATTAAATTCATAAAATCGGAAATCATTTATTACTATTAAAGTCTTTGATTCAAAGATCAAAAGTTTAGCAATAAATTTATTTAACTTCGACAGGATAAAATCTTTTTTTGTATGTATTTTTCTTTGTTAAAACCTATAACTCTGTCCAGAAATAGTCAACGCAGAAAAAAGAAAAAATTGACCTTTTTGCAATTAAATGGGGTTATTGATTTTTCGTCAGTAAAATCGTCATTGTGGAAACAATCTCATTCTACTGAATGAGATTGTTTCCACGATGGAACAAAATCGATTAGAAAGAAGAAACAGTAAAAACCAAAAAAATTAAAACAAGTTCTTCTTTTCTTTATAGAAAATTTAATATTCTTGAACGTCGAATTGCTGCTTTTTCTATAGATCATTTTGTCATTGTTTTACTGATATTTTCTAAATTTTTAATATCGTGCCCAATGTTTTTAGATGCTAGTTTAATCTTAGTAATCAGAGGAGATTCATTAACATTTCAAAAAAAAAACCTTTATAAAACTGGTATGCTTATATGTAAAAATAACCAAAATATTCAAACAACATTTTTCCAGGATAAAAAAAACCACAGATTTATAGCAAAAAAGTTAAAACTTATTCTTCCTTTTTTTGCATATGTTGTGTGTCTGTCCTTGCTGCACAAACGTATTTTTCTCATTTCTTTCTCAAACAGTCAAAGTAGTCACGATGAAACATAATCGATTAGAAAGAAAGAAACAGGAAAAACCGAAACAAGTGCTTTTTTTCTTTGTAGAAAATTCACTATTTTTGAATGCACAATTCCGGTTAGCAGAATTTTTTAGATTTGGCACGGCTCCATTTTGCGGAGCGTCTTTGATCTTTTTTTGAAAGCGGTAAAAGATCAAAGAATTTCATCAGTTTTGGAGAGAGCTCCATTGTGCTTATTAATTATAAAACTTTAGTCGTTCTGAACATTAAAAACAACAAATTTGACAAAGATGTGAAAGTTCAAAATGAGCCAAAATAAAATTGCATAAATTAAAAAATTTAATATTTTTAAAAAATGACACCATTCTAGTTCTTTGGTTTTGATGCGTTTGATCAAACACTTAAAATGTCATTACTCTCAATATATTTTAAAATGATCACTAATTTAAACAAATAGTTTAAATATTCAAAAACTTGCAAAAAAAAACTAAAATGCAAATCAAATTTTTTACGAGTATTTCTATTGAAGATTTCTTAACCTACGCTTGTTTATTAATTTTGGTACTTTTGTCGTTAACGCCCCCCTTCATCTTGCAAAATTTTTCTAAGTTTTTTTCTTCAACAATGTTCAGCAAGTTTAAACACAAACTTGCAAAAACAATGTTGAAGAACAAAACTTAGAAAAATTTTGCAAGATGGAGAGCAAAATGACGACCGTTCAGCAAAGGAGTGAACATGTAAAAAAAGCCTGAAATTAACGTCATCGAAAGCTTTTATACTGTTTTGATGATTTCTCATGCAAATTCTTGAAAATTTGAATGCTTTTGAATGAGGGGGCGAAAAGAACAATAGTACGCCGTAGTCTTCTTTTGTCGTTAACGCCCCCCTTCGAAAATGAACAAAAAATTAAAATGCAAATTTGCTTCATTCCAAAAATTTTGTGTTCGCAAGATGAAGGGGGGCGTTAACGACAAAAGTGCCAAAATACGATAAAATATTCAAAAATTTGAAATAAACTGAAATTAAACAACAAAAAATAAGCAGATCTGGAGAAAAAAACTTTGAGTGCTTTTTTAACGACAATTTGATCTTTTGCATTTTAATGCTTACTTCATTTCTTGATTTTTCGCAAAAATATGGTCTGTGTGCAGAGGATTTTAATCAATAGAAATAAGGAACGCAAAGACTTTTCTCTTTAGTTGCATTTTAGTGTTTTCTATTACAGCAAAAGTTTTTTTGCTTTAATATAATTTTTTTGCAGAGAAGTGTCCCATCCACAAGATTTGATTCCGTGTACCAAACAACAAATATAGAGTTAAACTGGAATTTTCAACGGTTTTCTTAGTTTTCACTGGCCTCATTCAGTTATTTTTAATAAAAATGTTTTGTTGAAAATGTATAAAAAATTGCAACCTAATTATTTAAGTAAAATCGCAAACAAAACACACATTTTTAATAAACTTTTCGATCAATGTTTAACATATATTTTTTAAATTTTTAACGCCTTATTATGTTTGGCATTTCCTAGGAAGTTTAATTATAGCAATTAAAAATTCATAAACATTTTTAAAAATTCGTTTGTTAAACTGTAATGTTTACATATAAAAATAACCAAAATATTCAAACAACCTTTTTCAAGCACAAGAAAATCACAGATTTATAGAAAAACTATTTTTCTTCTTTTTTTGACACATGTTTTGTGTGCGTCTTTCCCCTGCATTTTCTTCTTTCTTTTTTCTATGATTTCAAATAAATTCCGACGTCCCTTTTCCTCCATAGAAGAAGCAAGTCTTATACATCGTAACAATTTGCATCAATAATTGTTGAAACGTTTTCATCATCATCGCTCAATTACCACCCGTCATGTCCACCACAGTTAAAATAAAGTTATTGAGGGTACAAAATTTAACATATCGGATATCGTTCCACAGTAATCAAATCCTTCATAAAACTAGCATGAATGCAAAAATAACCAAAATATTCAAACAACCTTTATCCAGGACAAAATAATTTGTTTTTTTTTAACTTTTTAAAAGTGAAATGGCGGGACGGAGGCCCGTTTAAGCTCTAGTGCCATAAAATAATTTACATGCTTGTTTGTTGTTGTTGAAAATGTATAAAAAAATAATGATTTGATTATTGAAGTAAGCAAAACAAAAATTTTTAATAAACTTTTCGATCAATGTTTAACATATATTTTTAAATCTTTAACGTCAAAATGATTGAAATGCAATTAAAAATTCTCAAACAGTTTTAAAAAATCTTTCTTAAAACTATTATTTTTATATACAAAAACAAACAAAATATTCAAACAACCTTTTTCCAGCACAAAAAATCACAGATTTGAAAAAAAACTATGTTTTCTCTTTTTTTTGACACATGTTGAGTGTGCGTCGTTGTCAAACTCACACATTTATTCTTTCATTTTTCTGTCAGTCGTCTATGATTTGTATTCAATTCTGCCATCTTTTTTCAACCAGAGAAGATGCAAATCTTATACATACAATTTTTTGCATCAATAATTGTTGAAACTTCTAAACCATAAGGAATCAATTAAGGTTTGCATTTTGCATGTCCACCACAGTTCAACATATTTTTTACGGATTTCAACTTATTAGTTTTTTTTAAATTTTAACTGTATTTTTGAGTTTGTATACTTAAATTTAATTTTTATTAACTTTGATGACTTTTATTTTTTGTGCTAATTAAAAACTGGTATGTTCTGAGGTTTATCTGGTTAAAAACTAAATGTATCGGATATCAGATATCTTTTCTGGGAACAAAAATCATGTCATTAAAATTTTGCGTACTTTTGTAAATCATATTTTTTTTACGAGTATTTTCTAATGAAGAGTTTGTTGAAAAGGTCTTTGAATAAAAAACATGATGTGGTTCTATTACCCAAAATATTTTATTTAAAACTTGTATCAAATAAATATCAAATTTTTTTTTAAAAATGCAAGGTAATTTTCTTAACCTACGCTTATTAATTAATTTTTATTTTTCTTTAAAAAAATAACTCCAAATACTGTAAAATTATTACTGATAAAAAATACGAATAAAATATTCAAAAATTTGTAATAAACAGAAATTTTATAACAATAATATTGCAGATCTGGAGAAAAAATTTTTGAGTGATTTTTTAACGACAATCTGACCTTTTGCATTTGTTAAGGCTTTTTTCGTTTATTGATTTCTCCCAAATGCGTGGTCAGTGTCCAGAGGAGTGAAAATGAATCAATGGAAAGAGTGAACGCAAAAACTTTTCTCATTGGTTGCATTTTTAAATTTCAAGTATTTTCTGTTGCCAGAAAAAGGTTTTTTGCTTTAAGAGACAGTCTGCGTAAAAATTTGAAAGGCCAGGAACAGAAAAAAATAAATTTTCGATTTAGGGCTTCAAATTTTCAGAGGTTGTTGGCATAGGTCCTTGAATGCCAAAAATAATTTTTTCAGATTTTTTCGTGTCAGGATTCTGGATTTCTGCGATTCAGAAGTCTGAAACTTTGACCGTGGGGAAAAAATCCAGTTTTGTTTCTTTTTTTATAATTTCCCGGTTGTATAGGTTTTCGACCATGGGGAATCGAATGGCACTCTCGGTTTTTTGAGAAAAAATTTTTTCGTGCTGAAATCGAAATTTCGATTTTTTGACCTAAAATTTCGGTAGCAAAAACCCCGAGGCACAAAGCCGGAGTATCATTTTTTTATAGACTAATATGTCTACTTTAATGGTAGATGGGTCTTATTTTTGATTTCGATCCGTATGCGGGTCATCCAGCATCAGAAATGAGCCTCACTCCACTTTTTTCCTATATTTTGCCTATTTTCGGCACTAAAAAAATTTTTAAAAAAAAATCTGATTATACCATCAAATTCCCCATGGTCGATTACATATAATCCCAAAAAATTAGCCAATTTGGAGACATAAAAAAAAGTCGATGCACGGGCGTGGATTCGAACCTGCGACCGTAAGATTTCAAACACCGGCTTGGTTTGAACCAGGAAGCAGAAAAAGTCTACATAGACCTTTCGGTCTATTTACATAGAAACACGTTTTGCCAAGGAGTCTATGGCTTTAAAAATAGACCTTTTTTTACAGAAAAGGAGAAATGTGGAAACTAATGTATTTTGCGTTAAATTTTTTTCATAAAAAAAACGTTTTTATTGATCTTCAACATATTAAACACAATTTAAAGACAAAAACAAAATCAATTATAATTTAACAGTGATACCAGGCATAAAACGTTCCATTGCGTTGCAAACAACAATATTAGAAATTGTTTCTTGATTAAGCTGCGGACGTTCTTTACAGTCTACTTTATTAAGAACGCTAAAAGATCGTTCAAGTGGGCATGATGAAGCAGGAATACTCAAAATCATTTTTGCAAAACTCGAAAGATAAGGGTATTGAATAGATGCTTTTTTCCAATATTTAAGAATAGAAGATTCGTACTTTTCTTGATCAAGTAAATATTTATCAATTTCAGCATTTAAAATAACATCAGGAGAATCTTCTTGAATACTTACAAGATGAGCAAATGGATAGCAAACGCATTTAAATCAGTCTTTATCATTGTTAAGCAAGCTTTCTTAGCAATTTCTTTTTGAGCTGATGAAAATACAGGAGGCGGCTTTTCACATGCATGTGATAAGAATAGAAGATTGGCTTTGATTTGATTACACCAGATTTCCATTTTCGAACAATTTCTTGTTTATCTTTATTGGTCAAAGATTTCCTTGGTGTCGGACTTAAAGTTTCACTCAAATTGCATAAATTTTGTGTTGTTTGTAATCGCAAAACATCCTCTTCTTCATCTGTCATTTTTGTAAATAAAAAGAATAAAAAATTTAAGATAAAGTAATATTGTATCAGATACAATCTATCTTGTAAAATATACTTTGAAAAAAACGTAGAGAAAAAATAGCAAAAATCTTTGCTGTAAATCATGTTTGGCAATATGTGACTCAGTTTTGGTCAGGGGGTCTATTTTTTGGAAAATAGACTTCAAAAAAAATAGACTTTTAGTCTGCATAGACCCGTAGACTCTTTTTTTCTTTAGACGAAAAAGTCAGTCTATGCTTGACTTTTTCTGCTTCCTGGTTTGAACGACGTGCGTGCAAGTGAAACTTTTTTTTGTGACAGATTTTGAAGCCCTAAATCGAAAATTTATTTTTTTCTGTTCCTGGCTCATAAGGAAAAGTGAAATTTTTACGCAGACTGTCTCTTAAAAAAAAATTTTTTTGAGAGAAGTGTCCCGTTCACAAGCTTTGATCCAGTATACAACACTACAAATATAGAAATAAACTGAAATTTTTAGCGGTTTTCTTATTTTTCACTTGCCCCACATAGTTATTTTTAATAAGAATGTTTTGTTGTGTATAAAAAAACTATGACCTAATTCCTTAAATAAAAAAACACACATTTTTAATAAACTTTTCGATCAATGTTTAACATATATTTTTTAAATTTTTAACGCCTTATTATGTTTCGCATTTCCTATGAAGTTTAATTATAGCAATTAAAAATTCATAAACATTTTTAAAAATTTTTCTTAAAACTGTAATTTTTACATACAAAAATAACTAAAATATTCAAACAACCTTTTTCCAGGAAAAAAAAATCACAGATTTATAGAAAAACTATTTTTCTTCTTTTTTTGACACATGTTTTGTGTGCGTCTTTCCCAAACTCATGTTTTTTTTCTTTTTTCTATGATTTCTATTAAATTCCGACGTCCCTTTTCCACCACAGAAGAAGCAAGTCTTATACATCGTAACAATTTGCATCAATAATTGTGGAAACGTTTCCATCATCATGGCTCAATTACGACCCGTCATGTCCACCACAGAAAAAATAAAGTTATTGAGGGTACAAAATTTAACATATCGGATATCGTTCCACTGTAATCAAATCCTTCATAAAACTAGCATGAATGCAAAAATAACCAAAATATTCAAACAACCTTTATCCAGGACAAAATAATTTGTTTTTTTTTAACTTTTTAAAAGTGAAATGGCGGGACGGAGGCCCGTTTAAGCTCTAGTGCCATAAAATAATTTACATGCTTGTTTGTTGTTGTTAAAAACGTATAAAAAATTATGATTTGATTATTGAAGTAAGCAAAACAAAAATTTTTAATAAACTTTTCGATCAATGTTTAACATATATTTTTAAATTTTTAACGTTAAAATGATTGAAATGCAATTAAAAATTCTCAAACAGTTTTAAAAAATCTTTCTTAAAACTATTATTTTTATATACAAAAACAAACAAAATATTCAAACAACCTTTTTCCAGCACAAAAAATCACAGATTTGTAGAAAAGCTATATTTTCTCTTTTTTTTGACACATGTTGAGTGTGCGTCGTTGTCAAACTCACACATTTTTTTCTTTCGTTTTTCTAGCAGTCGTCTTTGGTTTGTTGATTTGTATTCAATTCTGTCGTCCCTTTTCAACCAGAGAAAATGCAAATCTTATACATACAATTTTTTTGCATCAATAAATGTTGAAACTTCTAAACCAAAAGGAATCAATCAAGGTAGGCATTGTCCACCACAGTTCAACATATTTTTTACGGATTTGAACTTATTAGCTTTTTACTTCAACTTTTTTTGTATTTTTAAGTCTGTACACTTGAGTTCTATTTTTATTTATTGTGGTTTCAAATAAGTATTCTTCTTTATAAAAGTATAAGATCGAGATCTCCTTGATATCTTCTCCAATGATCAAATCCTTCATAAATCTGGCAAAAATAACCAAAATATTCAAACAACCTTTTTCCACGATGAAAAACAATGTATAACCAAAAAAGTTAAAACTTATTTTTTTTGTTGCACATGTTGTGTGTTGTGTGTACTTCCGTGTCGAACTAATGCATTTCTCTTTCTTTTTTTCTAACTTCGCTTGTTCTCAATTTTACCGACCGACATCCTATATAAATGTTTTCCATCACCACGGTCGCCCTGTATCCCAACAGTTCAATATCTTTTTCACTGATTTAAAATTAAAAATTTTCTGAAATTTTAACTTTGTTTTTAAGTATCTTTACTTTTTTATGTGCTATTGTAATTTTTTAAATAATTAAAAATTGGGGATTCTTCTAGTTCGACATCTTACAAGATTTTTTCATAATTAAAAGTTTATCGAATGTACCCCGCAAAAATCAAATTCTCCATTAACCTGGCATGCCTATAAAACTAACTAAAATATTCAAAGAACCTTTTTCCATGAAAAAAACAGCACACATTTTACCAAAAAAATGTCAAAACTGTGTTTCTTTTCTTTGGCAAATATCGTGTGCACCACGCATGTACTGTTTTTGGCGCTTCTTTTTTAGTACCCTTTTTCTTTCCTTAAAACAAACAAACTATTCACGATGGAACAAAATCAATTGGAACAAAGAAGAAAGAGTGAAAAACAAAAAACTCCAAACATGTGCTTTTCTGTTTCTATAATTGTACAAAATCCCTTATTCAATATTTTGAAGTGAATAAGGGATTGTCAAGAACTCAAGGGAAGACAAGGGGGGAGGGAGATCAAAGCTTTTCGCCGACAATTTGATGTTGTTGGCAAAAAGCTTTGATCACGGGGGAGGGAGAAATCACCTGATTTCTGGACAGTCCCTGATCACCGACGAAAAAAGAGGCTTTTGATGAGAAATGTTTTTAACAAAAAATGTAACTATCTGCCAAATAAAAATCATAACAAATTTTTTTAACAAAAAAGGAACACATCTTGGAATATTCGACTTACCGTAGACATATCCAACTTCTGATGCAGTTGAGCCCCCATATTTTGCTCATATACTCGTCTAGTATAAGGAATAATTGAACCAAAAAGTTAGCTGCAGGATCCTCATACTGTAGATTTAACACGAACTTAAAGTTAAGCTACCTGAAGCAACAAACAACAACAATCGAGTAATTAAAGGAGGAGATCCTTCGTGAATAAATTTTTTTTACAAAAATTCTAATTATTTAATTAAAATCGCTAAAAAAACACACATTTTTAATAAACTTTTCGATCAATGTTTAACATATGCTTTTAAATCTTTAACGTCGTAATGTTTGACATTTCCAATGAAGTTTATCATAAACATTTTTAAAAAATCTTTCGTAAAACTGTAATTTTTAAATAAAAAGATAACCAAAATATTCAAACAACCTTTTTCCAGCACAAAAAATCACAGATTTTTAGAAGAACAATTTTTCCTCTTTTTTTGACACATGTTGTGTGTGCGTCCTTGCCAAAATCAAGCGTTGTTTCGGCTATGATATATATTCAATTCAGCCGTCCCCTTTCCCCCCAGAGAAGAAGCAAATTTTATAAAAAGAAGCAATTGTACATTTTTTTCCATCAATAATTGTGGAAACATTTCCATCACAACGGCTTAACTACGGCAGACCTATTCTAAACAGTTCAATATCTTTTTCTCGAATTTGAAATTATTAGCTTTTAATTTGAATTTTATTTGTATTTTGAGTTTGCGTACTTAAATTCAAGATTTCTTTAATTTGGTCAACTTTTAATTTTTTTATTTATTAAAAATTGGTTTGTGCCCAAGTAATTAAGGATACAAAATTAAATGTATCGGATATCTCCACCGATAATCAAATCCTTCATAAAACTAGCATGCCTTTAAAAATAACCAAAATATAAAAACAACTTTTTTTCATTATAAAAGCAAAAAACGTTTAACCAAAAAAGTTAAAACTGATTTTCTTTTTGTTGCACATATTTTGTGTTGTGTGTACATCCTTGTCGAACTAATGCATTTTATCTTTCTTTTTTTCTAACATTGCTTGTTCTCAATTGAAGGCACTCAGTGTAAAAAAAACGTTGCCTGATTTAGCCAAAAGCGGTTTTAACCAGTGTTGTGCTTTTTTATTTTAGTCGCCACCGGAGGCGCAAAGCGGCATTCTCACCTTTGATCTTTTACAAAACGCGCCTCCGCCTCCGCCTCCGACTCCGGAGGCGGAGGCGCAACAACACTGGTTTTAACATGAAAGAAAACAATGATGTAGAATGCGTCGTTTGTTGCCGTCGTCCGTTATAAAAACAAACATTTCTTTCCCATCATTGACAATGATTCATTGTCCATCATTTTTTACACTGATTGCGACAGTCCCTTTAAGTCGCACCACAGCATCACAAGGCCGACCCTGTACCCCAACACTTTAATGTTTTTTTCTAAGATTTTAAATTGATTTTTTTCTCAAACTAAAATTATGTTTTAGAGTATTTTTAATTAAATTCTAATTTTTTTCTTTTTTTCTTATTTACCATAGGATTCATAATTAAACGTATCGAATATCTCCTCCAGAAATCAAATTTTTCATAAACCGGGCATGCCGACAAAAAGAATCAAAATATTCAAACAACATTTTTCCATGAAAAAAACAATGTATAACCCAAAAAGTTAAAACTTTTTCTTTTTTAAGCAACATGTTGTGTGTATGTCCTTTCCACACACATGTGTTTTTATTTCCTTTCTCAAACAAGTAAAATATTCACGATGGAACAAAATCGATTAAAAGAAAAAACAGTGAAAAAGAAAAAAATCAAAAGAATCCTTTTCATGTTTGGAAACTAATCAAATGATGGGCTTTCATCAGTCCAAATCCATCCATAAAAAATCAATGAAGTTCAGGTATCTTCAAATCGCAGAACTGAAAGGGTGAAATTGCATAGAATCTACTGTAATTTCAAAGTTTTTTTTTCTTTGTTACATTGAAAAAATAAGACACTTTAAAAGATTCCATTTTCTTCTGAAAACTAGGATTCCATTTAAAACTATCAAAGATTAAAAGTTCAGCAATAAATTATTTAACTCACAGGATAAAATATTCTTATAAAATGTTTTTCAGTTTGGTAAAACCTATAATTATTTTCAAGAAAAAATAATAAAGCTGCTTGAAAGGCCAATTTTTCATTTTTACACCTTTTCATTTTTTTAAAGTCGGCAAAACCTGCCAATTTTTATATCACTTTTATAAAAAAAATTTAAAAAAATTCAGATTTTTATTTCTTTTTTTTCTCCAAAAAATGAAGAATCTTACAAAATGGCTGCAGCACTTCCATATATGACTTTGTTAGTTTTAATTCAAAATATTTTAATGTTTTTTATGCATTTGATAACTTTTATTTTGTTATCAAATTCGTTGTACACAAAAATAAAGATGCTTAAAAATGCAGAAATTTCTCCACCTTTTTTGGTTTATCTCTTTTCTATTGATTTAATGGCAATTTTTGGATTGATTAATAGCGGATATATTATTGTTGTTTGGTGGAATCGTAAGTATACTGTAATTAATTGAATTGAGTAAAGGGGATTTGAGGATTTGACAGAAATTTGGGATTTTCCAGATCCTAAGCAGATAATATTACAAAAAGGTTCTTTGAGTCTGAATGCTGTAGAAAAAAGTAAACCCAAACATATGCAAATTTTCTCAAGCTTAATTTAACTTTATGCAAATTTCCAAACCTGAATATAAATGCCAATTTCTAGATCTAAATCAAAATTTATAAAAATTTCTAAACCAAACTTTAAGCAAATTTCTATTGGTAAATTAAAGTTCTTGTATATTTTCAAATCGATTTTTAAACTTTTACAAAATTAAAGCGATATTTAAATTTTTGCAAATTTTTAAAATTTTTAAAACTAACTTTATGCAAATTTCCATTGGTAAATTAAAGTTCTTGTAAATTTTCAAAGCTAAATTTATGAAAATTTTCATATATAAGTCAAAATTTATGCAAATTTCTAAAACTAAGTTAAAACTTATGCAAATTTTTTTAGACACTAACAATCCCCTAATAATTTATACAACAACAGCGGCAGTTTTGTTGACCCTTCCAATTCTATCTTTAGCAGTCTTCTTTTTAATTCTTCATCGAACTTTAATTATTACTCGATTTATGGCCCGAACAAATATTCATCAATGGCTTTTAGTATTTTCTATTTTTTGCATGTTTTCTCTTTCATGTCTTACTGTAGCCTATTATATTTGGACTTGGGCAAAGATTTCACCACCGCGTAATTTTTTACAAATTAAAAATATTACTGTAAAATAAAAATGTATATTTTTAGCAGAAAATAATTGCTGGACAATAAATTGTATCACTCGATTCAATGGAAGTATTTTTTCAGTTTGGGCCAAACTTGTCACTGGATTTATGAATGCCGTTATTGGAAGTTGGTTCTTTTATGAGCTTAAAAAATCCCAATCAAAAATTAGCATTTCTCAACAACCCGCAGAACAAGCAAATCGAAAAAAGGTTTATTTTTACAAATATTTTTTACCATTACAGTAACCTTTTTACAGGCAAACAAATTAGCTCTGATTACAATTATCCTTGAAATTGTTTTAAATTTTATTCCTGCATTGATTGATCTGATTTTAAGAGAGGTAACAATTTATGCAAATTTTGATTAACTAAATTGAAGAACTTTCAGACAATCAATTTTTCCCTGACACGATATGTCGGAGTTTATACAATGTTTTTTGGAGCTGCTGATGGCACATTTGTTGCAATTCTTTATTCAAAAACTTTTGGAAAGATCAAATCAATAAAAGCTGCAACAATTTCAGCCTTAATTACTAATACCAATATTTTACACAAAAAAGTTTCTGGGCATAAACAATAGAAAATACATAAAAAATTATTTTAAGACTTTGTGGAATGTGATGAAAAAAATTGTAAAATTTTTTATGGTCTGGCATGTGTTTATTTATATGAAAGAATTTTAAAATAATAAACGAAACAAACTAATTTCAGTATAAAAATTTGAACACAATTTATGGACCATCAACTATGTTTAGCAAAAACATATGTATTTTTATAGTAATTTTTTAACGTTTTCAAATTAATTAATTACGTAGTGGAGAAACTATTGTCCAAGCTCAAAGATATAAATAAAAAAAAGACTGCAAAAGATAAAAATGCAAGGCTCATTAAAACTGCTGAAATTGCAGAATAAATTACTATTGGGTTATTGAAAGTCAGCAAATTTGCATAATTTCTGATGTAGCTATTGTTGATATTCTATAGCATTCAGATTCAACGGATCATACCATGATCGTATTTACTATGTATAAAAAACATTTTCGAAAAACATGAATTTTATTCAACAAGAAAAGCATCAAATACACAAAAAATACAAAGAAAATTTCGCAAAAAATTCAACAACATAAAATTTGAAATTTCAGAATAAAAAAGTTATTTACAAAATTTCCCACGAACTTTTATAAAAGCGATGAATCATAGCGATAAGCTTATTTTGATCGGAATTCGGAATAGTTAAAATTGGAAATCGAAAAGTTGTTGATTCTGTTGCAAGAAGTTCATCAACAAAAGCTTCAAGACGATGACGATATTCGTTAGAAATGGAAGAACAAAAATCAATCATCAAAATAAAATCAGAAGTTTTCTAAAAATAAATGATAACGGTATTTTATAACATTTGAAGAGCTTTATTTACACCTGAAAATGTAACTCACTTTTAAGTATTCTAAAATACTTTCAATATCAAATGAATCAGGAATTTGAGTTAATCGAAGAAATTTAATTTTAGAGAAATGTGGAAGTGCAAAGAGATTTTGAACTGTATTATTCGAGATATACGACACATTTGAAGAACTGAAACAATAAAATTTGTAAATGACAAGGGGCGAAAATGTAGTCAAGGCGCCGACCGTCCATCCACTGTTTATTAAGGCGTTCTTAGTTTTATAAAAATTAAAGCAGACCGGCCGCAAAATTTTGGCCTAGTGTTCATTTCCTCCTTCGTATACCTAAATCGCGGGACGGGGATGATTAACGGGGACGAAATGTTGCGGGGACGGGAACAGAAAAAAATTACGGGGATGAAAATTCCACGGCGACGGGGAGCGGGATCCCCGTCGAGAGCGAGAGGGAAAATGAAGACTATTTTGGCCTCATTTTTGAACCCTGTAAGTGACCAAAAAGATGTTAAAATACTTACATTTGAATATCAATAATCTTTGGTAGATTCGAAAGAATTATTTCAACGTATACGATTGAACCTTTGTCATCAGTTACATAAGAATCCGATAAAATCAATTTTGTAGAAGAAGCCGCAAGAAATAAAAGTTCATCCATTGACAGTGTTTGTCCAGAGAGATAACAATTACCAATATCACATCGATATAACCTTGAAATATAGGATAAAGGGGTAGACACATGTCCATCCAACAAATCAAGAGTATTAGTAACCCATAATTTTCTTGAAATAATATTAATATCAAATATTCTATCTCTTTTCCATGAGCATTTTTTAGAACAAATTTTCCAACCTTTATATGTATAATGTAAACATGGAAGAACAATAACTGGATTTTTGATGAAAAAGAATTTGCATAATTGAACAAGTTTTTGGTAAAGTTTTGAGCTTGAAGGATTCTTTGTGATATAATAGATAATTGAATCAGGTAGAGAACAATTTTGAAAATGAGCGGGTCCCTGAAAATAGATTGGTTGAGAAGAAGTCAATGTGACCAAATTCATTGAATCCATTTTCAAGCAAAAATAAAAATTTGGACTAGTTTGAAAAAATATTTAATGGATTAATAAAAGAGTCAAGGTTTTTTTTGTTGGCAAGTGCCACGGTTTTTTATTATCGAGATTATTTTTCTTATAAGATTAAGGGGCATTTTTTATAGTGATAGTCTAGTCTTCCAAGACGTAATGAAGGACAAACAGGGCATAACAAAGCAGTCACATTACTATTATCAATCGAAAGGGCAGATAAATTTAATGAAAAAACAATACATCTCATTTCTGCAAAATTGCTGTTCATTTTTTAAAAGTCCCTCATTATAGCTCATAATAATTAATATAATTTATAAGATCAGCAAAACGGAGAATGAAAAGGTCAAAGATAGTTCATTGATTTTGTTTTGCTTTATTTTTTCTTTTTTTTATTCAACTCTTAAATACTCTCTTTTTTTATAAACTTGTCTTTCGTTGTGAAAAGTAACTCATTTTTTGAATATTTTATATATTTTGTTTAAACTGGATCCATTTAAAAAAAGTTTATATTATTTGAATTCAGATGAATCAAAATAATATAAACTTTTTTACGCTTTGAATTTCAAAGAATCATTTTAAATCGGCACATTAAAATCAAGAATTAATAAATTATCCTTTAATGAAAAGAGAAGGAAAACGTTATTTAAAATTTTAATTTTTACCAATCCTTTTTTACATAGAAAGAAAAATATAATGTATTTCTCATAACCGACTATTTATGTTTTTTTGAAGTATGAATAACAGGTAGCTTAAGAGGTTTTTTGATCCAAAAAGCTTTCAACATATCTTTATGCATCATAGTTGGCTTTTTAGGGATTAAATGGGCGCATGTCAAACTTTAAATTTCATTTTAAAATGAAAACGTATTGTTCATTTCAGGTACATTGATCATCCATTACAAAAATCAAAAAATATATCCTCACATCTTTTTTATTACATCAGAAAAAACATATCCATGAAGGTTTTCGGATTGATCATCAAAAAAGATAATCCCTTTGTTTTCATTTTTGGTGTTTATTCGCGTTTTTGAACTCTAACGTTTTTGTATAAAAAGAAACAAAAAATGCAATTAAAAAATCAGTTCAAATCCTATTCAAAAAGTAATCACTTGAAAATTTCTGAAAATTGAATTTAAAAAAATTACCGTATCAATTTTTTCGTGATCTTTTGTTAATTTTTTAAAAAAGTTATTGAATTTTAATTAATCATTTTCAGTTTTTTAAAATTAATATCAGCTATAAAATGTTTCTATTTTTGATCTCAGTAATATTTGTATATGTAAATTGTCAAATTTCTGGACAATATAATTTGCCATATGGTCAACAACAACAACCCCTATATGGTCAACAACAGCAGCAGCAGCCATATTATGGACAACAAGGACAATTTCAACAACAACAACCCCTAAATCAATATGGCCAACAAAATCCTTACGGATTACAACAACAATATCCAGGACAATATAATAATGGATTTGGAATGAATAATAATAATGGTGGGGCACAATGTATTTTTGGTCCATTAACACCACTAAATGGTCAACTTCGATTTTCATCTGGATCTGTTTTGGGTCCATATCCATCTGGAACAATGGTAACAAATCAATGCAATAATGGATATACCCCGACTGGGATGTCACAGTCAACATGCATGAACGGCCAATGGAGTCCACCAACTGTTGGTGAATGTGTTTTGGGGCAAAATAATAACAATAATGGATTCAATAATAATCAATTTGGTAAATAAAAAATTTATATCAATGTTTCTGTAAATATTATACTCTTCTCAGGAGAAATTTATTGTTGTATGAATGTTTTTAATTTGTAATGAATAAAGTTATATATCACCCTATAACGGATGCTTACAGTATCCTTTGTAAAAAATCACATTTTTTTCAACAAACAAAAAAAACAGAAACAAGATTTGAGAATTTTGTAATACCTGATCCGATTAGTTTACTTTGAATTTTTAGAAAATCAAATTATCAGGTGTTTGCAAACGTTTTTGGTTTTTTTAACATGGAAGAACACTTTGCCAAGAGCAAAAAAACGCAAAAACTTCTGCAAAACCCTGATATAACATTTCTGAATACCGTAATATTTTGTTTAATGATGTTATTGGGATTAGACTTCCGAAAACGAGTATTGGATTCATAAATATCGAAAAGTTTGAAAAGAATGAAGTTAAATGTACACTGAGAAAAAAAGTGTTACTGAAAGAGGTCAAAAAATGTTACCAAAACGTAACACTTGTGTTTCATTCTGCTCCTTGGTACCAGGTGTTACATTTTTGTAATTCAAGTGTTACCGACTGTAACACTTGATGTATTTAAAACTATTAAACTAAAATTTCAATGACCTAATTTTAGACATACCCCCAGAGGTACTACATTTGCAAAATTTAAAGGGGTACCGTACCCCTTATACCCCCTGTGAGGGAAGGGGTGACACCCCCATTTCATCCATGTTATCCCTAAATGGGCATCTGAATGGAATGAATGATTTGGGTAAAAAACCGGCAAAATTTATAAAATTTGTAATAAGAATGCAATGTAAAACACAAAAAGAAAACAGAGAAACAAAGACACAATCTCTCTCTCTGTGTAATAAATGCGGCACTTAGTGTTACTGTTAAGTAACACATTTTGACCTTTTTATGTAGCACTTTTATCGCAGTAACACAAATTTTTGTAACACTGTGTAACTTTTTTTTCTCAGTGAATCCAAATCATAATAGCAAGTGGCTTGAATTACGACACATCTTTGACCTGTAGTATTAGTGAAAGGATGACCACTACACCAGGGGCCATGTCTATTAAAATCCGCTGGTGAACCATCAGAATTTTTCCAAACTTTACCACCATCAACACTATAAATGCCTGTCCATAGGACTCGCCAAAATGCATAAACTAGGCCTAAAAATGTGCATTTTTTAAATATTTTATGTTTTTTGAAATAAGAACTTGACTTTGTAAATATTGAAATTCTGCAGAAGTGTGAATAGATGGAAGATTAGCGCCAATGCTCTCACAGTAATCTTGTGCTTTTGTCCAATCAACATAATGTAGAGATCCACCTGCACCATAACATGCATGAGCTTGTGGGATATAGTACCAACCACCACTACAATTTCTCGTTAATGGCAAAGGTGTTGTAGTTGTTGTTGTTGTTGTAACAATATTTGGAACTCGACAAACAAATGGTTTAGTTTTGAAACAATCTTGTGCTGACCAAGTTCCATCTGTCATAGATAAAGCTGCACAGTTCAATTTATTTGCATTTTTTGGTTCACCTTGTTTCCAATTGTTGAAATCAAAATTTGTGCCATCAGTCCAATTCCATTTTCCGTTTGAGATAAGATTATTTGCTCCAATCCAAAAATCAGAATCGGTGCTGCCATGAAAATAATTTTGGGCTTCTTCTAAAACCATTTTTTAACAGAAACATTCATTTTATTAAGTATTAACCCGCTAGAACATCATTTATGAATGCGTCATGAATTGAAACTAGATGTCCTCCAAGATTTTCACAGTTTATCTCAGCAGCAGGAGATCCTGTTTCAGTTGAATTAAAAAGACAACAATTTGATTGATATTCAAGTGTGCCATGAACTTCCAAAAACAAAAGAAAAAAGTAAAGCAAAAATTATTTGACCGAACATCATTAGATATTTTGCCTATTTTCGTTTAATCGATGAATGAATTAAAATGGTAAATTGTCTTTTTTTAAGGGAAACAATAAAAATGATAAGGCTTTAGCAATAAATAAGAGAGGGTTTATTCTATTAAAAGTGTTTTATTTTGGGTAATAAAAAAAGATATGACATTGTCATCAGCTCTAATTTAATTTTTTGTTCTATTATTTTAATCATAAAGTGTTGCTTAATTTGATAAGCTTATATCGATTTACTTCAGAGTAAACATACAAAGAATGACCAATTTCTTTCAAATTTAAGATACACTGAGAAAAAAAAGTTACACAGTGTTACAAAAATTTGTGTTACTGCGATAAAAGTGCTACATAAAAAGGTCAAAATGTGTTACTTAACAGTAACACTAAGTGCCGCATTTATTACACAGAGAGAGAGATTGTGTCTTTGTTTCTCTGTTTTCTTTTTGTGTTTTACATTGCATTCTTATTACAAATTTTATAAATTTTGCCGGTTTTTTACCCAAATCATTCATTCCATTCAGATGCCCATTTAGGGATAACATGGATGAAATGGGGGTGTCACCCCTTCCCTCACAGGGGGTATAAGGGGTACGGTACCCCTTTAAATTTTGCAAATGTAGTACCTCTGGGGGTATGTCTAAAATTAGGTCATTGAAATTTTAGTTTAATAGTTTTAAATACATCAAGTGTTACAGTCGGTAACACTTGAATTACAAAAATGTAACACCTGGTACCAAGGAGCAGAATGAAACACAAGTGTTACGTTTTGGTAACATTTTTTGACCTCTTTCAGTAACACTTTTTTTCTCAGTGTTGTACGGCTCCTGTTGATACTATATGCAAAAAACAATTTTAAGTTTTATATAAACTACAATATAATAATGTTTTTAATTTTTATGACGAAGCTCATGTGAAAATCAATAAAAACTTACAACAAAAGTTTGAACAATAAAAAAGCGTGCAATAAATAACACATTCTTCATCAAATTTAAAACAATAAAAATAACAGGTGGATCATTTGCAGAAGTTAAATAAATGGAAAATCCAAATTTTAAGATTCTGGATTACTGCTTAATTCATAAATGTTTTTCATATGAAAATATTGAACTGAAAACATTCATAAATAAATCAGAAATCAGAAGTTAAGTTTTTAAACAAAATAACATTTAATTAAAAAATTGTAAAAAATATGATTCTTATCTTGAAAACTTCGAAGCAAATGATAATCATGTTCTTTAATCATTATGCTTTATGTTCTTTCGAATTCAAATTTTTGAAATGCTTTACATTTTTGTTTTCTTTTAGGCTAAAAATAGCACAAAAAAACAGTGCCTCTTTTTGATTCCTTTAAAGGACGAGACCCATCGTGAATAAACTTTTGATACGCAACTTTGATTGCAATGTTTCGACGCGAAAGCACCTTCATTGGAGCTTGTTTTTTTCTTCACTGCAGCTGCAAAAAAAGAATAAAAAAAGCAGCTCCAATGAGTCCCTGATTTTTGTAAAAAAAAGTTTATTCACGATGGATCTCCTCCTTTAAAAACAAGAAAAATACTGATAATCATTGTTTTTAGCAGTTTTTGTCAAACTTGCTTCTTGGCCATTTTGCAGACACTCAAAAAATGCCAAAAATGGCAAAAATGCCATTTTCACCATGGTGCCAAATCGGTGCCAATGAAGATTGTTTGGTTTTTTCTTCACAAATGAGCTAAAATAAGCATGTTTAACAACCCCTGATAGCCAGTTTCTACATATAATGCCGTATGCAAATTTTTTTGAAAGTGGCTCTATCATTTTTGGGCAGGGAATTTTAACATTTACTACTGTTAAAACATTACCAGAAAGGCATTTTAGATAATTCTGTGGGTTTATAGGTTTTTTGGCATGCTGATTCCGAATATGAAATCCATATGTTTTTATCTTTACTCCCAATCTCAATATCTGCATATTCTTGGGTGGTTCTATCTTTTCTGGGCATACTGTATTGATATCACAACAAAAGGTTTCTCAAAAGTGAATATTTTTTTTCTGGCAGTAACCTGAACAAAAGTTAAAAAAATTTTACACATTATTTTTTTACAACCTCAAAAATAAACTAACAAAAATATTTTTTAAAAAATAATCAATTTGTTCATGCCACTAAAGCTTAAAAAGATATAATTAACAAAAGAATTATTGATTTTGTTGTGCTAAAAATTTTACAAGAAATATCTCGAAAAAAAGTTCTTATTTTTTCGACCGAGAATTATATTTTATTCATTCATTCATTTTTTATTGCATTTTTTCTTTCTTCAAAACTTTTCTCAAATTTATTGCTATCAAAAATGGAACCAACAATTGTTTTCAAAGATGTAAACTTGTGTTTTTATTCTGATACAACTGTGAAACTTGGTGGAAATGTTGAAATTACTTTTGGTGTAAAACATATATCTACATATTATGATTTTGCAGTGAAAGATATTCGAGGTGATGCTGTTATTAAAGGAATTCGTTACATTTATAGTGATGGTAAGCTTTGTTTCCATATGTAAAAAATACACAATTTTTTATTTAGGTAAACGCTATGACCTTGGATGGAACGAAGACACAAAGCAATTTTCATGCGGCAACTACAAATATTGTGGTTTTGAAATTCAACATGTAATTATGCCAGAAAAAGTTGATTACGTTGAAGTTCCATATCATCTTCAGTTTTCATCAAATCTTATAAAAGCTTTAAATCCTGGCCAATTTCATGAAAAAAAAATTGTTTTACGTGGATATGAAACTATGCCATTCAAATACACCGTCTTCAAAAATCGAGAAGGCTTTGGTAAACTTTGTATCAAAAATGAATATGATTGCTTCATTCAAGGTAAGTTTTTTTGGAGATTATTTTAAAATTAATTTTTTTTAATTCTAAGGCATTAAAGATGATTTTTATTATGAAGTGAATGAAAACGGTGGTATCAATATGGATATTTCTTTTATTTTTGATTCATCAATTTCAACTGAAAAGAATCAAATTCCTGTCATCAATGAAAGTCGACCAGAATCTGCTGAATTATCTGAATCGCCGAAACCTTGCTCTGAAATTTATGAAATTATGTCCAATAGTAAATATTCTAATGTTATTATTATATCATCTGAAATTTCCATCTCATCGATGTCTACTTGCAAAATATTCTGCAATTTTTGATCAAATTTGTGATGTTCAAGAAACTCCTCTTAAAATTACTGTTGAACAATTCAATGCTGAAACAATCAAGGCTGCTTTGGATTATTTGTATGGAAAACATGAAACAATTGAAGGAAAAGAAACTGATGTTTTTCAATTTGCTAAAAAATATGAGATTCACGGATTAATTGTAAGTTTCTAAAATCTTTTCTTTTTTATTCATTAATTAATGCTTAATTTTATAGAAAACCTGCTGCTTACATTTTATTGAATCTGTTAATCCTGAAAATGTCTGTGAATTTATTGAAATTGCATATTCCAACAACTTTGAAGAATTGAAACAAAAATGTAAAGAAATTATTGTCGCTCAAAAATCTGAAATTGATAATGCAAAGCTTCGAAATCTTCCAAAGGAAATTCTTCTCTCTACTTTTTGTTTTTAATCATTTTTAAAGACTCCTTTTTTTCTTATTGATATGTTTTTTTGCAATTTTTGATATGATTGTGTTGTTGATAAAATTCTTCTTTTTTTTTGAAAAATTTACATTTCTTTAAGAAAGTAGTAAAATTACATTATGAAAGATAAATAAAGTTTTACGTTAACAATAATTAATAAAAAATAATTTTGCAATTAATCAGTTCTTGACTTTATTCAAGTTTAAGTAATTTATTCTTTAGTAATCAAAGTGGTAGTGTTTTAAACGAAATTGTTCATATTTTAAGTGATCTTGAAACAAATGAAATAATTATTAGAAACTATAACAATTGTATGTGCAAAATGAATTCTTTGTGGAAGCATTGCTTGAATGAAAACGACTCTTCAAATTCTCCATGGGAGTCCTGGCCTTATATAATAATTTTAATTATTTTAATCTTATGCATCAATTGGATAACAACATTTTTTAATCCTAATATGTAGCAATGTTTTGAAAGTTATTAGGGGTTCTCGAGAAACGTCTAATCAACCTGTTGTACGTGCTCCAGATGCCCATGGACCTCTTCCTGG
The DNA here is from genome assembly GCA_024447195.1 of Panagrolaimus sp. LJ2414. Taxonomy (NCBI): domain Eukaryota; kingdom Metazoa; phylum Nematoda; class Chromadorea; order Rhabditida; family Panagrolaimidae; genus Panagrolaimus; species Panagrolaimus sp. LJ2414. The sequence goes on from JAMRXY010000023.1 coordinate 4,089,344, forward strand.
TACTTTAAATAATTCTGAGATTGATGTACTTTTGGGGGCACAGTGAAAAACCATTTTTTCTTTTATTTGCAATTTTTATGATTTTAATGTAATTTTTTAATGTTTTTTTTAATTTGTTATCTCTTTTAAATATATATTTCAATATACCTGAAATTTTGAAAAAATTGATTTTGACATCATTAAAAAATTTTAAGAATTATTTCATTCAATAATGATTGTAAAAATGTAGAAATTATTATGAAAAGATTAAAGATTTTTGTCAGAACTTTAAATTAAAAGTAAATGTAAAAGCATTGTCCCGGGGCACTCAAAATATTACAAGCTTCTAAAATAAAAAAAATGCATTTTTTTCTTTGCTCACTATTTTCTCTTTGGTTCGGTGTTGGCTTGAAAAAAAGCAGAAAAAAATTAAGCTGGCACTCTTTTAAAAAAAGTTAACAGTTGCTTTCCAAGTTAATGAAGTGAAAAATGATTGTGTGCTTGCAACACAAAGCGAATGAAACAAAAAAAAAATACGATAAATTATTTTAATTTATAAAGAAAAGAAAGTGATTTACATCAATGGAATTTTAAACAATAAAAAAAATCCGAATAAATATATCTGTTGTTTTAAAATTGAACTCGTGAAAATGAGGCATAAGGAAAAGAAATAAGAACAAAATATTTGTTATAAAACTGAGAATATTTGCATCATCTAAAAGCTATTATGTTTTTGTAAAAAGCTATCATACTTGTGGAAAATTAAAAAAATTTGTTGATAAAAAGTGTGTATGGTATGATTGTAAAAAAACATAAAGATTCCGTTGTCATGAATGGATGATGGGCAGTAATAAAATAATAGACGGATGGATAGTCGGCGATAAGAGAATAGACAATCTCGGATCAAAAATGCGTTTAATCGGCCATATTTTGACCCCTGAGGCAGAATTATAAGATTAAAAGAAAAATTAATTTAAAAAAAGGCTAAGAAATATTTTAACAGGATAAACAAATGTAAGAGAAAAAGGAACCCTAAAAGAATAGACAGCTGGGAACAGTCTTTAGTTTTGGTTTAAAAAGCAAATCGAAGAGCTTTATGCATTCGATAACTTCATCTTCGGATTTGAATGTAATATGCAAAGTACAGTGCTCCGCAAAAATATAACGTCACCCTAAAACATGCTAATTCCGGCACTTTTAGAGGTCGAATTGATTCATAGGTTTCAGATTCGGATTCAGCATGTTCGAAAACCTATATATACGAGAAATAATGAAAAAATATCAACAGGTCCGGATTTGTCAGCACAATATCAAAAAATTGCTTCCGCAAAAATATAACGTCACCCTTGAAAAATTTGCATACGATAAGTTTTAAAGAAACCAACTATCAGAGGTTGTTAAGTATGCTTATTTAAGCTAATTTGCGAAGAAAGTATCAAAAAATATTCATTGGCATTGTTTTGCCACCATAATGAAAATGCCACTTTTGCCATTTTTGGCGATTTTTACGTGTCCATAAAATGGCTCACAATAAGTTTTAGAAGATGTTACACATGCCATTATGTAGCCCTTATCAAGCTTATCATGTCCGCAAAGTTTCATAACTTGATCTCAAACATGCACATCAAGCCAGATTTTCAAAAATTGGAAAAAACACAAAATTTTGCTTTTTTCCAGAAAAATGATGAAAAAAGCTCAAAAATGAGAATTTTGAAAATCTGGCTTGATGTGCATGTTTGAGATCAAGTTATGAAACTTTGCGGACATGATAAGCTTGATAAGGGCTACATAATGGCATGTGTAACATCTTCTAAAACTTATTGTGAGCCATTTTATGGACACGTAAAAATCGCCAAAAATGGCAAAAGTGGCATTTTCATTATGGTGGCAAAACAATGCCAATGAATATTTTTTGATACTTTCTTCGCAAATTAGCTTAAATAAGCATACTTAACAACCTCTGATAGTTGGTTTCTTTAAAACTTATCGTATGCAAATTTTTCAAGGGTGACGTTATATTTTTGCGGAAGCAATTTTTTGATATTGTGCTGACAAATCCGGACCTGTTGATATTTTTTCATTATTTCTCGTATATATAGGTTTTCGAACATGCTGAATCCGAATCTGAAACCTATGAATCAATTCGACCTCTAAAAGTGCCGGAATTAGCATGTTTTAGGGTGACGTTATATTTTTGCGGAGCACTGTAATCTCACGCCCATCGGGAAGTTGGTTCTAAAAATTGAATTTTAAAAAAAGGTTTCTAATGCAAAAAATTTGCTTACAGCATTTTCAATAACAAGAACATTTCGATTACTATCGTTAATTAAAAATACACTTTTATTTGATGCCCCATCAGTGCTAACTGTGCCTTCTTCGATATTAACGACAGCAGAAGATTCGGTGATTACAAAACTGCCAAAACATTTGAAGAAAAATTTCTTTTGATCTTTAAGGACAAAAACAATTATCGCAAGTTGTTCATTTTTGTTTCCAAAAATTTCAATGCCAGGTTCTTCCATTGGAAATTCGGGGCTTTGATTTTCAGTTAAAACTGAATTGCAGGTTCCATCAAATTTGAGCTGTTTATATCCACTAATTGATAAAATGATGCATGCCATACAATTTGGTAGACGATTAAGAAGGGCATCACAATCTACAATACAAAAATGTAATATTTGCATAAAAATGAAAATTTAACAGTCTTACATTTTGAGATGATTAATGGAATAACAAGAGAAATAACTGGAAAAACAGCTAAGCCAAACAATTTAGCACCATCTCCAAGGGTTGGCTTTTTTGGAGATGAGAGATAAGAGATGTAAACCATTAAAAGCATAAGTACCAATGCAACAAACAAAAACACCAAAGTTTTGTTATTTATCTTTGTTTTATGATAAATAACAAAACTTTGCATATTTGACTCACTCTCACTACGGTGGAGCAAATATGCAATACCATAATATAAGGCAGTAGAAGCAAACAAAACTCCAACAATTTGTGCCAAAAGAATTTTGAAAGTATATTTGCCTTCCATTGCCAAAAAAGAAAAGAAGGCACCGCATGATTGAAAAATGATAATCATATAAATGACGTAATAATGCCGATGATTCTTGCTATTGATGTCATTCTTGCAGCGGCGATAAAACTATAAAAGTATGTGTTAATTAATCAAATAGAAAAATTTGGTTTTTAAAGGAGGCGGACGGTTACGTTTTTTTTGCCAAAATTTCCTGCAAGTTCGTGATTGCGGGCTTTTTGAATTGTGTTGTCTTGACACGAAAAAAGGGAGAATATTTGGAAAAGCTCGATGGAAAGGGGAGGGGAAAGGTGAAGATTTCAAAACATCAAAGAAACTGACATCCCCTTTTCTCCCCCGGGGGCCCTTTTTCCCCCTAACCCCGGGATGGGAAAAGAGATGATTGTGAAACCTGCGGGGAAAGGGGGAAGGGAAGGGAAGGGGAAGAGGACGAAAAGGGTCAAGTCACAACACTGCCCCCGAAGGCAGCAAATTTGGTTCGTTTGCTTTTAGTTTTCCTTTAAAACTAAAAGCAAAACCCGAATAAAAATTGTAACATGTTTTACAAAGTTTGTGATTAAAAAATAACGTACCCAATTTAAAACAGTTTCAATGATGCACAAAATCAACATCAAATCAGGATACGTATTTTTAACAGCATAATCAAAATATGCCACAGTACTATTCCATTGGGTGTATGAAAAGGTTCCTTTGTCTCCAGGTTTCAAATGGCTGAAATCCCATAAAGGTTTCAGTTGTTCTCTACAAAGTATTAATATTATTTTAGGTAGTGTGAATGTACATATATATGTTGTATCGGATTTTGAGAACCGTCAGTTCTCGAGAACCGATATCGGTTCTTGAGAACTTTTTCTTTGCTCTCTTTGGTTTGGTGTTGGCGGATTTTGTGAACTTGAATATTTTACGTGGTTCCCAAAATCGGATATCGGTTCTTGAGAACTGACGGTTCTCAAAATCCGATACAACATATATAAAAATTTGCTTAAAAATATTTTACCTTGGTGTTAATAAATTATCCATCAGAAGTCAAAACGTTGAAAGCAAATAAAACTTTTTTTGTAATTTTATTAAAATTAAACAAAATTAGTTTTTTTCTGATGCAGAATATTCGAATACGAAGGCTTGTGTTGCAACTTGCAACACAATAAAACAAAAATATACCACCTTCAGCAAAGTTTAAGCTTTTTTTTAGCTCGTCTTTCTTTGTTTTTGTTGTTCTTGAACAACACTGAAAGATTTCGGCGCGAGAAAGAAATTTTTTTTTCAGGCAACATTCTACGGTAACCACACTTAAGCCACTTCAAAAATGATATGGCTTAAATTTTTTGTTCAAGAGAAAAAACCAATGATTATGTGCTTCAACATTTTCTTTTTTTTCTTTAAAAAACAGAATGTGTTGATTTTTTTTCTTTCTTCTTCGTTTTCTTTTTCCCTACAGGTCATCTCAGATAAGGTGATGTAATAAAGATTTGTAAAAAATGTTCCATTCGCAAATGTCATGTAATCATAATTAGAATTTGCATATAAAATATTTCTGAACCATAAATGGCCGAGGCCTTTTCACAATTTGATTAACTTTAATTCTAAAAATAATATTTTTTTGCTAAAAGTTACAAAACCGACAGAAATGAGCCTTACTTTTGCCACCATTTTCAAAAATATGCAAACGATTTATTTATTCTTCATTTTAATGTTGACAGCAAAGATTTACTGTAACAGCGTGTTGTATTTCAATCATGGGAAGCTTCTGAAATTAAAATTTTATAACGATATTGTTGTACTGCAAATTTCATTAAAACTATCTCATTAAATCGAATTTTGATGAATCACGTAATTTTTTAAATCATCTTTTTTTTAAATTTTACAATCACATAATAATTAAAATTTCATAGAAAATTTGTAAAATTTTTATTGATACAAAAGCGGAAAACATGAATATCGCCTACTTAATTTTAATTTTTTATAGACAAAAAATGGTAATGGGGACAAAATATGAGACTCGTTTGTTACAAATTTGTACAGTACCCTTGAAGCATGAAATGTTAAAAGATTAAATTTTAAATAGGGGGTTAATAATAAAGAATCGTTATAAAAATGCAAAAGTTAGAATCTGTGTAAACAAAATATTGCACTCTCCCCTAAAACAATGATATACGGTAACTTTGAAAAAAGGGAATAAAAATCAAAGTTGTGAGTGAAGAAGAAAATTAAACGACACCTGATCACCTTTTTTTATCTAGCAATGATGAGATTGAATACTTAACCCAGTGGGTGGGTATTTTTATCGCGTAAAAAATTAACACTTGTCTTTTCTTTTTTTTATAGAAAATTTTGTCGTTAGCTGTTAAAAAATCGAATTCTAATAAAGAGGGAAGATTAATGTCAAAGAGGAGGAAGAAACAAAGACTTTAGCTAAATTTTGTTTTTCTCATTTGATAAATAACTTTTTTTCTTTTCGTAACTTTTTGATGCTTTAACGAAATAGATTTTTTTATCAATTTTTAATTTTTCGAAATTTATCAAGTGTTGTTGCGACTCCGACTCCGGAGTCGGGGATGGAGTCGGAGTCGATGCTTCCAAAACATCAAAGGTGAGAATTCCGCCGGAGTCGATTAATCGAATCCGGAGTCGGAGTCGGAGTCGACAAAAAGTAAAAAGCACAACACTGAGTTTATCTATGAATGTGTCATGCTTGAGGCAAATTACTGTAACCAATGGGTATCTTCTTTGAATACTTCGTTAATTAAAAAACAGAAAGAAACAGCTCAAATAAGAAGTAGAAATTTGTATGCAATTTTTGATAATTTTTTTAATCTTTCAATTTTTTGTTACAGTAATAACATTGAGAAGAACATCAAAAATTTCATACTGTGATACCCTTTGTTTTTCAACAACATATCTTTTAAGAATGCAAATTTTTTAAGGAATATTACATATATCTATCACATATTTGGTTTATCGCTTTTACCGCTAAAAGTTAGTTTGTGAAACTAAAACATTTTGCCTCTAACCATCTCATCGATGTTAGGTATCAAAAAACATCAAAAAATATATGCTTCGCTTTTCAATTCATTTTTAAAACGTAGACCTATGTGCATTGTGCTTTTTTTCCTTTCTCTATCGAAAAATTGCTTAATGCTAAGAATAAAAAAACAAGAGATGATTCACACTTTTCAAAATTTTATTTATTTATTTGATAAATCAATAACAAAAAGAAAACCTTTTTACAATTTTTCAGTCATATTTTATCTAAATTTTCTTCTTGGCCTGAATAAATTCTTCACGAAGTTCAATTGAAAAGTTGGATAATTTTTGTTTCATTTGATCATTCTTGATTGCGTTGAAATTTAAAAAGACTTTTACTTTATCTTCATTTTCCAATTTTTGCTAAAAATTAATAAAAAGGTAAAAAAACAGATAAAGGTTTCGAAAAAAAAACCTGTAAAAATGGCAAGCATTCAGGAGCCAAATTCAAATTTTTGAACGGAGCAAAGAAATATTTTAATGATTTCCAATTATTCAAAACATTTTCAATCCAAGAATTATCAAAAACAAATTTAGAACTATCACTTCTTCCATAATAAAAATCTTCATAGTCAAATTTTTCAACATTTGGACATATTTTGATTAATCCAGAAAATTTTATTGCTGTTGTAATTGTTACGGCATATAAACGAATTTTAGTTGTTTTTGATGACAAAATCAAGAGCAAGGTTTCTGCAGAAATATATATCCTTGTTAACTCAACAATTTTGACATTAATTAATAGTGTTTTTGAAGTAATTGAAAATAAAATAATTTTACGAGCTTTCTTTGTAAAATGTGGATAGGGATCGCTGAAGAGAAAATCTCGTGCTTTTTCAATTTTAATTGACTGGGATACCAAAATATTGGCATTTTTAAAATATGGCAGAAATTCAATTAAATCAGTGCTATCTAAATTCGGTGCCACTATTAAAGGTTTCATTTGAACATATTTTGATGCAGTTTCTGATGACAATCCAAATAAATATTTTTCAATTTCATTCAAAATTTCAATAAAACGGGGCATTAAATCTTTATTAATTTTTGGCAGAAAGAAGTTGGGCACTAAAAATTTGAATGAATGTTTTCTCGATAATTAGAAATGGACAATATTCGAAATTCCCATAATTAAAGATTGACAAAGCTTTTTTGTTTTTGGAAAATATGCCATAGCAATTTTCCAAAACTTTTTTGCCCGCGCCCTTCTTCGCTCGGGGCTAAGGTCAAGGCCAAGGCCCTATTTAGGGAGGGGGCATTCGTTACCTATCCCCCCAAAAACTGAGAAAATTCTTTGATCTTTTACCGCCACCGTGTCAAAGTTGCAAAAGGTCAAAGGCGTGTCCCCATCCAAAATGAAAATGCCCGTCACAAAATTTTTTCTGCCTACGGCCTTGCTCAAGGCCCCTTGGATATTAAAAAGCCTTTGCCCTTTTCCTACCTCGAGATTTTTCTTCACAAAATTCTGTTTCATGTTTGATTGAAAAACAAGTGAAACATTTATGAGATGGTCGTGTCCGTTGAATGTTGGAAATATGTTTAGTGAACCAATTTTTAAATTGTATTAATTTTTTTGCTGTTGATGAAACTTTACATTCTTCATCTTCAAATACAAGTTCAGGGGATTGTTTTCTAATAATAGCATTACAACGAAGGCAAGATCTTTTTGATTGAAAAAATTTATCCAACTCCCAATTTGAAGGATACCCATGGTAATCGTAGTTGAAATACTTAGTTCTACAAAAACAACATGATATTTGGATTTTTGGTGGTAAAGAATAACGCAATAATTTGGCATGTTCTTCGACATACTTATCTCTACTTCTACTTTTTCTTTGCCGCCAGAAACGCATTTTATAATAGTCAATTAGTAGAGGATAAAAAACTAGCAAACATAAATTTTCCAAAAATGCAGCAAAATCGTGGTATTGCAAGGGTGAACACAAAATGTGTTACTCGGTTTATGAGAAAATCCCCGCATACAAACCTTGTATGTCAACGGTCGCTATTTTCTTCGTTTAAAATCGATAAAAAAATCTTTGTAAAAAACAATTTAAAAATGAGGTTAAGAGAATATTTTAGTCAATAAATTTTTAGTATTCATTCCTGTGAGAAACAAATCTTTAGACAACTTCATGGACGTCAGTAGCTTTTCACTTTGAAGTAAGCGCCGGGAGGATCAAAGGGTGCAACTATATACGCGCTTATTTCATGCTTTAAGTACTTTTTGGTTATTTTTTTATTTTCTAAACTTTTGACCCGCTCATCTGAAGCTCTAATAATATATATATTTTGATTACTAACTGGTATTGCAAATTAGAAAAATTGAATAAACTTTATTGCTTTTACACCACTTCTGATTACCTTTAACTTTTGCTTGTGACAACAATTAAAATTTTGAAAAGGAAAAAGCAATTGTTGAGTATCGAACTATCATAAAAATTTTATGTGCACTGATAAAAAAATATAATGATAAAACGATTATATATGTTAGAAAAAAGAAATTTTATATTAGACAATTAAAGTAATACTTAAAACAAAATGATGCTAACTTTTATAGTTTTTCTTTTATTGGTTGGGAGCATTGCTGCTGATTGTCCAGCGAATTCAGCTGAATGGAATTCTAACTGTTACCTTTTTAATGCAACTGAAACTGGATTTGCGGATGCTGAATTTAGCTGCAAACATTTTGGAGGACATTTAGCTTCAATCCATGATGGATTTACTAATGCATTTTTGGCTCGTATGTTTTAAATGGCACATTTATAATCTTATAACTGTTTTGTGTTTAAGAAAAAGCAAAGAAAAACTTCTCTGAAAGCACAGAAACTGATTTTTGGATTGGCGCAACAAATCTTATCAAATATCCAGTTTGGAATTGGACTGATGGAAGTGAATTTGAATTTCATGATTGGAAACAAGGTGAGCCAAATAACAAATCTGGAGCTAATTGTGCAGCATTATCAATGACAGATGGAACCTGGTCAGCTCAAGATTGCTTTAAGCCAAAACCATTTGTTTGTACCACAACAACAACATATCCGTTAACATATAACTGCAGCCGAGGATGGAGTTATTTTGCTCCGACACATTCTTGCTACGGAGCTGATTACGGTGGTTTTAATGCAAATTGGAGCATTGCAGAAAATTATTGCCAAAATTTTAGTGCTCATTTACCTTCAATACAGAGTTTGGCAGAAATACAGTATCTAATGAGTAAATGGTAAAATGACATTTGCTGAAATTTTTAGTATTTATATGTAATGTGGAAAGATATTTGGATTGGAGTATATAGTGTTGATGGAGCTCGAACTTGGAAAAACACAGATGGAACAGATGCAGACTTTTTAAAATATGAAAATTGGTGTCCTGAATCACCCGCAAATATATCTGGTAAAAGATGTGTTGGAATTTGTTCATGTGGTTACTGTGATTGGGGTTGCTCAGACAATTTTACAACAATTTGTAAAAAAACAATTTACTAACAATGGTGAATGATAATATAGTACAACAAAACGAAAATAAAACGTTTTTACAGTATTTATAATATTTTTTCATTTAAAGACGGTGGATGGTTTGATACTTTTTTATTTCTCTAACGTTTTTTTCGTTGAATTTCCTAGGCGATCTGGCAATAAAAACAATTAATCAAACCCTGATCGTCAAGGAAATTCAACAAAAAAATTTTTCTACACGGTCAAAGTTTGGGACTTCTGAATCTCAGAAATCCGGAATCCTAGCACGAAAAAATCTGAAAAAAAATTTTTGACATCTGAGACCTATGCCAACAACCTCTGAAAGTTTGAAGTCCCAAATCGAAAATTTTTAAAATTTTGTGAATTTTTTGTCAAATAATTAGCCAGACAGCCTCTTCAAAAGGTATCAAACTGTCCGCCCCTTTAAAGTTTCTTCACAGCAATAATTTCTCCGAGAAGTTCAATTGAAAAATTTGATAATTTTTCTCTCATGTCATCATTTTTGATTGCGTTGAAATTTAAATTGAAACGTCGCATAACTTTATCTTTGATTTCAATGTTTTGCTAAAATAAAAGGTTAAAAATTTGATAAATTTAATAAAAATAAAAAACCTTTAAAAATGGTAAGCATTCTGTAGTCAAATTAAAATATTTCAACGGAGCTTCAAAATTTTTTAGAGATTTCCAATTATTCAAAGCATTTTCAATCCATGAATTATCAAATATAAGTTCAGATAATTCGCATCTGTTGTAATAAAAAATGTTATAATAAAATTCTTCGTAATAAAATTTTTCAAGATTGGGACAAATTTGGATTAATTCAGAAAATTTCATTGCTGTTGTAATTGTTACGGCAGATAAATAAATTGCCGTTGTTTTTCTAGATAAAAGTAGTCGGAATATTTCTGACGAAATTTGAATATCTGATAGCACAACAATTTCGACATTTATTAATAGTGTTTTTGAAGTAACTGAAGAAAAAATAATATTACGGGCTATATTTGTAAAATACGGATATGGCGGGTTGAAGTCACTATCCATCTTTTTGATAATTGTGAGTGACTTGGATACCAGAATATTTGCATTTTCAAAATATGGCATGAATTCAATTAAATCAGTGCTAGTTAAACTTTGTGCTACAATCAAAGGTTTCATTTGAACATATTTTGATGCAGTTTCTGATGACAATCCAAATAAATATTTTTCAATTTCATTTAAAATTTCAGTAAAACGCGGTAATAAATCGTGATCAATTTTTGGTAGAAAGAAATTGGGTCCTAAAAATGTTAAATTAATGTTTGTTCAACAATTAAAGATATGCAAAATTCGAAATTTGCACAATTAAGTTTGCACAATGACCACAATTTTGAGGCCCGAGTCTTTTTTTTTGTTTTGGCTTCTTCGCTTCGGCCCAGGTTCATGGCCCCGTAGACATTAAAAAGCCTTTAACCCTTTACCCTTTTTATGCCACTTTCTTACCCAGAGATTTTTCATCGCAGAATTCTGTGTTATGTTTGACTGAAAAACAATTGAAACATTTTTGAGATGGTGGCAATACAGATATCGGCTGAATGTTTAACTTTTTATTACTTTTGTATGTTAACAAACAGGAAACATATTTATTGTACCAATTTTTTCTTTTGGATTTTATAACATTTTCTGCCGATTTTGAAACTTTACATTCTTCATCTTCGAATACAAGTTCAGGAGATGCCATTATTAGAAACCAACCTCCGTTTCTAATAATGGCATTACAACGACGGCAAGATCTTTTTGATTGAAAAAATTTTTCTAATTCTAAATCTGTAGGATACCCATGGTATTCGCTGTTGAAATACATAGTTTTGCAAAAACAACAAGACATTTTGATTTTTGGAGGTAATAGGGTCATTTCTTCACGCCTCATCTCTTTTCTTCGCCACCAGAAACGCATTTTATTGGGCAAAATTTGCAAATATAAAAGGTGAAAAACTAAAATTATTTTTCATATATTGTCCACAACTCAGCACAATCGTGGCATTCGTAGTGGGCACATAAAATGGATTACTCATTCCATGAGAAAATCCCCTCATAAAATTTAATAAAGCTATGTTCGTCATTTTTCCATCTAAAATCAATAACAACATGTTCAGAAAACATTTACATAAAAGTGGGATTCAACTGGTTATTTTTGGTCAATAATATTTAACGTTCGCGAAAATTTTTTCAAAAGCGTTGTCATTCAATACATAATTTATTATGCCAAAAAAAGATAAAAAATTTTTATCAAAAAAAATTTAGTTAATTTAATTAATAATGATTATTAACATCAAAAAATCGCGGCAAATTTCGAGCTCTTTCTTCATCAGTCATCAATCGTCGGCATGTTTCAGTATATTCACTTGGACAACCAGCTTTAATCCTTTCAACATGTTCATCAGAAATTAATTTATGAAAATTTAATTGAATTGGAAAACCAGGCTTTTCCTAAAAAGAAATGAAAAAAAAAAGAAATTTTTATGGTCTCATTTGGCTACAGTAACATCAAAGATAAATTACAACGAAATTCAAAAAATCTCACTTTAATAATATTCACAAATGACTGAAAATCAAAAGATTCAGGGATTTCCAAGAAACGAATACAATCAATATCCGTTTTGAGGAGCTTCTTTGCAATTATTTCACCATTAACACAATTAAAACTTTTTCCAATTCTAAATAGACTTTTTAATCATAAAACATATACATTTAACAAACTTACAAGTAAAATCCACGAAGTTTTGGAGTAAAATCAAGGATATCATTGATCGATGCAATTTCTTCTTTCTCATTTAATACAGTAACCTCATAAAGAAGTATGTGTTTAACATTTCTGGATGAAACCAAATATTTCAAATCATTCCATTTAATCACGACATTCAACAATCGGACACCTCGGACATCACAAAAAAGACTTTTTTCTAAAAATGAAAAAATGTGGTTTTGTTTACTAATCTCCAAGTTTTCTGTATCCCATGAATATGCGGGCTTTGTGAAATAATGTTCTGTGCGACGATTTCGCCGGAAATTGTTTGGAACAAGTTTAAAGTTGGATGGAATAAACCATTTATGGCAGTTCATCAATTTGAAAAGAATATGACCATTTGCATTTTTGATTAAATATCGAACAAGAGGTTGCTGGAAATCTGATGATGGCATTTTGGCTTTTGAGAGATCAAGGTTTTCACCAAGTAATTTGGCAGTATTTTTTTGTTCTTCAGTCACGTTTGAAGTTGAATTCAATTTTGGGGTGTCTGAAATTATAAAATTTAGAAAAAACATGTTTATGACTACACACAAAAACACGAAATGAATCAGATTACAAAGACGCAAGCCAATGTTTTCTCCTTCGTTTTTCCTTTTCATAAAACGTTGTTGTGCAATGTTTCGCAAATCAACAAAAGAGAAACAGATTCAAAAAAAAGTATGATTCATACACTTTTCTGGAACTATTACATACAACTGCAAAATCAATTAGAAAATTGCAGAATCAGATTTCGTTGTTACAAACTTTTTGAAAAATATGTTCACGATCTTTAACGTTTGAAAAAAAAACCAAAAAAAATTTAAAATATTAATCATTATATATGACTTATTTATTTAAAAAATCATTAAACAGCATTGTAATAATCAAGTTTACATAAATAAATCCCGAGAAACAATTTATTATTACAGAAAAACAAAGATTAAAAACATTCATTAAAAATCAAGTTTACAGTAATCATTTCAATCCCAAAACCTCGTCAAATGACGGGCTCTGTCTTCTTCGGACATCAATCGGAGACACATTTGAGTATATTCTGTTGGACACCCTGCTTTAATCCTTTCAACATGTTCATCCGAAATTGAATCTTGAAAATTTAAATCCATTCTAATACTTTTCGATTTTTCCTTAAAAGATGTCATGAAATTTAAAAACTTGAATGGATTAGTTTAAAACATATTTGACTACTGTATCTTGGAAGATTAGATTACAACAAATTTTCAAAAAATACTCACTTTAATAATATCAACAAATGACTGAAAATCAAAAGATTCAGGGATTTCAACCAATCGAATACAATCAATATCCGTTTTGAGGAGTTTCTTTGCAATTATTTCACCATTTACATAGTCAAAACTTTTTCCAACTCTAAAAAAACTTTATGAAACATAAAACATATACCTCGAACAAACTTACAAATAAAATCCACAAAGTTTTGGAGTTAAATCAAGAATGTCGTTAATCTCTGCAATTTCTTCATTTTCATTCAATACCGTAACTTCGAACAAAAGTAGATGTTTAACATTTCTGGGTGAAACCAAATATTTCAAATCTTTCCAAGTAATCACAACATTCAACAACCGGATACTTCGCAGATCACAATAAAGACTTTTTTGAAAAAATGTAGAAAGGTGTTCTTGTTCTGTTATTTCCAAATCTCCGGTATCCCATGAATATGTGGGATCTGTCAAACTATATCGGTAAAAACTGTTTGGAACAACTTTGAAGTTAGATGGAATAAACCATTTATTGCATTTCATCAATTTGAAAAGTATATGACTATTGGCATTTTGGTTTAAATATCGAATAAGAGGTTGTTGAAAATCTGATGATGGAATTTTGGCTTTTGAAAGATCAAGATTTCGACCAAGTAATTTTGAAGCATTTTTTTGTTCTTCGATTACATTTGAAGTTGAATCCATTTTTGAGGTGTCTGAAATAACAAAAATTTAGAAAAAGCGCATTTATGATTAATAGAAGAAAAACACGAAATGAATCAAAGAAAGACCATTTCAAAATTATTCCTCGTTTTTCTTTTTATAAAACGTTATTGTGCAATGTTACGCAACTCAACAAAAGAGAAACAGCCTCAAACAAATTATGATTAATATATTATTTTATTGTAATAGTTCAAATAGCGTTTTTGAAGCCGACCTTTTCAAACGAAACAAATATGCGAAACATTTTCTTTTGAGCAAAAGAAAATACAGTATCAAACACCAGAATCCCTTTATTCTTAATACAGTATTTCGTTTTAGAATTCTTAAAATCACCATTTAGAAATATCCCGATAGAAAATGTGCCATTACTAATCAAGTTTGTTACCACAATGTATGTATGGCGACATCTACGCAGAAAGCAACTTCCACAAAGTTTCAAAAAAAAGTTTATTTCCAAAATTGCAATAAAAAACGATAATGGCAAGGCTTGTTAGAAAACCAGTAATAACATAAAAAAGCGTTAACAACAAAAAAAAGTAATGGTTAAAAAAGATATAAAAAAAAGGTATACCCGGTACAATAAAAATTAATTAAGTTAGAATTATTAATTAAAACATAATTGTCGATAAATAAGTTAATTCTCTTTCGTCGTTTCGTTAACTTTAACATTTTCATCTTCATCATCCTCTTCTTCCACTTTGCTATCATCTTCTGTAATAATAATTTCAACAGGAGAAGTGCCATTTCCGACTTTTGGAACTTCAACGGATATCTGCTTTTCTAGAGATGGATAAATACTTGGTTGTTCTTCAATCATAATTTTTGCATCTTCAACTTTCAGCAATCGATTCATATCTGTTACATTTCCGAGCCGATGAGTAATAAGCAGCAAAGTTTTGTCAGCTGTTTTAGTTCGAATACATTGTTGAATAAATTTATCAGTTTGAGAATCAAGATTTGCTGTTGCTTCATCAAGAATGAGAATATTGACATTTCTGAAAGGACATAAAGTTTAATTAGTTCAAAGAAAAACATGATTACGGTAGCTTATAAACAAATCAGTGAAAGATTTCTAACAAATTATACAACAGTACCTACAGTATCCTACTAATTCAAAAACAAACCTCAAAAATGCTCGACCAACACAAATAAGTTGTCTTTGTCCGGAAGAAATATTACTACCATTTGATTCTAATTTAAATTCAAGTTGTTCATTAAAAGATGAAACAGATTCTTTCAATCCAACATCTTCTAAAGCTTTCCAAATTTCATCATCTGTTCGAACGCCATCTGGATCAAGATTAAATCGAAGAGTTCCAGCAAAAATTACAGGATCTTGTGGAATAACAGCTAAAGCTTTTCGAAGAGATTTCAGCGAAATTGTTGCAATATTTTTATCAGAAATAGTAATTTTTCCAGATTCAAGTGGATAAAGTCGAAATAGCGCATTACAAAGGGAAGATTTTCCTGAACCAGTTCTTCCAACAATTCCTGAAAAGATGCAACATAATATTAGTGTGCTTTTAAGATTACTAAAGCTATCAATGTTAACCTACCAACTTTATCTCCATGTGGAATATCAAATGAAACATTGTTAAGAGCTGGTGTAGCATCAGGGCGATAGCGAAGTGTGACTTGATCGAAAGTGATTGCTCCATCACGAGGCCATGTAGCTGGTGGATCTGGTGATTCATCATTTTCTTGTTCAATATTCTAAAATTATGAAGTTCAAATTAGAGATAAGTATCTACAGTAATCATCTGAGAAAATATCAAACCAGTTTTATTCGAGAAACTTAAAAAAAAGCGAAAACTTCAAGGTTACTGTAAAATAACAACTTAAAATACCTACCTTGTAATAATATGATACTCTTTCGACTGCTGTCAACTTTGATTCTAATTCAGTTTGAGATCGAACAGCAAATTGGAAAACTCCAGACATTTGAAGGGCAAATGCTAAAGCCATCCCAGCATCTGCAGGTGTAATGGAAGTTGTAAAAACAACAATTAAAGATGAAACAATAAAAGTTACAGCAACAACAAGTAAATCTAACCATATAGCTTGCCATCGCATTGCTGATTGAAACATAAACAATGCACCAGAATGTTCGTCCAACATTGACTTAAAATCACCAATAAATCGTCCAGTTTGTGAAAAAGAATGAATTGTAACTGCTCCTTCAAGGGATGAAGAAACATGAGAAAATAGAGGAGATCTTGAAATATTTTCTGTTCGTTTTAAAGATCGAATACCAGCTCGGAAGCATAAAAAGAAGACAATAAAAATTGCAAATAATGGAATACATGCAACTAAAAATGTTGGAAAAACATATGCAATCATGATGAGGAAGCCAACACATATAATCATATTTTGTACTAATGCTTCAGCAGAAAATGGAAGTTTTACATCAATTTCATCCATATCTTTTGAGAATCTATTTAAAATTCGTCCAGTTGGAGTTGTATCAAAGAATGATGTTAGCCCGAAGAGAACAGAATGTAACATTTGCTTGTGAAGATTTGTTGCAGCTTTTAGGGTAACTTTTACGAATATCATTGCTTTGAACAAACCAGTAAAAAATAGAATGAATAATGAGCATGTGTATACGGTAGTATAGAAGGAAAGATCTTTTTGATTTGCTAGAGTTTGATGTATTACTGTGCCATTATCAAGTGTTACAGTATGATGAACATCATTCATCCATTTTGAAAGCCAAAACGTTGAAAAGATGCCAGAAGAAACATTGATTAAGAAAGCAAGAAGGACAAATGAAAAAACAAGCCAACCACCTCCAGCATGAATATATTCACTGAAAAGAAGATAAATTAATCAAGTTAATCGACATACAAATAGTAAGCTACAGTACTTTGATAAAAATACTTACGAATAAACACTCATTGAAATTTCTTGTAATCCCAAATCCTCTTCTTCATCAGCAAGTTTATCACTTTCTTCTGTCATTTCTTTCTTTTCATCTGTCACATTTTCAGCTGCTACAGCTTCAGGAGAAGAAACTCTTGATTGATATGAAGTTGGTTGAATATAATTTTCAAAGAAATCTTTGTATTCATTTGATTCGTCCAAAAGTTTTTCATGTGTTTCAAAACCAGAAATTTGTCCATCTTTGAAGAATATGATTCTATCACATTTTCGTAAATATTCTGCATCCGAGGTTACAAGCAAAACAGTCTTATTTTCAAGGTATTCTTGAATAGCTTTTTCAAAAATCTTATCTGCAACTTGTTTATCAATGGATGAAAAGATATCATCAAGGAGATAAATATCTTTTGAAGCATAAAGAGCTCGAGCTAAAGAAATTCGAGCTCGTTGTCCTCCAGAAAGTGTAACACCTCGTTCACCAACTTCTGTCATTTCATTTCTTGGCATTATTTCAAGATCTTTTGAGAGCTCCGAACATTGAATTGAACGATAATATCTTTGTGTATTCATTGTAAGACCAAATAGAATATTTTCTCGAACAGTTGCATTAAGAATGCAGGGTACTTGTGAAACAAGAACCGGTGCTCCAGCAATAGCGTAATCACCCGACTCATGGAGAAGTTGACCAACAATGGAATGAAGGAAGGAAGTTTTACCAGAACCAACTGGACCACAAACACCAATAAGTTCTTTCTGAAAAGAAAAATCATTAGCAAAACTATTAGAAAACGTTCCTTCGAATTTGAAGATAAAACGCAAACAAGCTTTTACAGTAGTCTAAAGAAATAAATATACTGTACCTTATTAATAACTAAATTTAATCCATTCAAAGCAAAATCAATTCGTTCATTTGTTTTTAACGGTTCAGCTTCTGCTTGACTTGCAGCTCGTTTTTTGGATTTTTTAGTTGGTTTTTCTGGTTTTTCTTCGACAACATCCCAAACAAATTTTGCATTTTTGAATGACATTGCAACGTCACGAGTTTTTGGCAGACATAATGCATCATCATAAACGGGATATAATAAGATTTTTTGAATTTTTCGAATTGATTGTGTTGCTTCTGCAAGATATCTTGAACCATATGGAATCATTCGAATACCAAAAAGCATTACAAAGAATACTGTAATCGAACTGAATGCCTAAAAATAATAAAAAGATAATAAGCAACGAAGAAGATGTAAAAGAAAACATACATCACTAGCTTTTAAATCAGACCCAACAGCAACTACAACAAGTACAGTAACAATAGTTGCAACAACAGGAACAATAGTTCCAGTTGCAATTGCTAAACTAACAGCATATCCAGCAACTTTAAGACTGTGTTGTTCTTTGGCACGAACTTCATTAATTCTATTGATAAAGAGATGCTCCCAAGCATTCATTTTGATAATTCTAATACATCGAATTACTTCACCCATAAGATTCATCTAAAATGCAACCATAATTTAATATAGCCAAATCCCAAAATTTATGCTTACTCGTTTTTCAGTTTGTTTAATTGCTTGATTTCTGAATCGAACCATTGTAACACCAAGAATAGCTTGAATCACATCAAAAATAAAGAACACTCCAATCCCAGCAAGTGAAGGCCAGCCAATAACTTTTAGAAGATAAATTAATCCACCAACAAGAACAAAAGGCCCAACAAGTACCAAAGGAGCAAAAGTTACAGCATCAAATAAGCGTTGTCCATCATTTGCACATACATTAACAATCTGAAATAATAGTATAAAGGATGTAAAAAAGCAAGGAAAGTTTTACTTCTGATGGAGTATGATTTCTTTGAGTTCGTGCATTCATTAAATGTTTGTACATAAGGGAAAGTACAGCTCCACGAACTCTTATACCAGTACGGTAACTGACAGCCCAACATGCACCATACAGTAGCACACGTGAGATTTCTACCTAAAATGGATGTAATGTTAAACACAAGCTTAAAGATACATATAATAATAGAAGTAAGATTCGATTAATCAAATTCAGTATCGCCAAATCGGTGAAAAACTTACAAGTAGCATTGCACCAACAATATAAGCACCAAAAATATAATCAACACCACCAGTATCTGTTCTCTTTGGTTCTTCAACAAATGCAATTAGCCCCCGGACAAGACATGTTGGTCCAATAAATCCAAAGCACAAACATAAAGCAAAAATTATACATGCAAGAATAAGCCGATATTTCATAAAGCTTAAAACAACTCGAAAAAGTGATGGATTCTCTGGCTTCTTTTTCAGTTCTTCATTCCACATTACTTCAAGCCTATAAGAGATCAATAAAGATAAGCTTAATTAAGTAAAATAATCAATTATTAACCTCGACATGTTAACATTTGCTGAATCAAAGATGCTACACTTCCAGGATGTACATGGTTCAGCTTTTCCTTTATAAGTTTTCCATAAGTAATTAAATACCCAACCAAAGGAAATAAAAGATAGAATTCCAACTTCATCAATTTTTGCACAAATTGAGACATCTCTAAAAATTGTAGTTTAAATAATGATTAATACAAATTAGTCATAGATAAAACCCAAGCAAAAAATTTACCCAGGTTTGTCATTTATAAATCTTTCTGTTCCATCTCTGGTCCCATTTTTTGTTGGAGGATCCTCGAAAGACATCCTAAAAATATATATTTATTGATAAAGGATTAAAGAAATTTAATCAAAAAAATGTTTGATGCAAAAAAAATTTGTTGAACGCGTTTAAAAAATTTGAAGTAGTTTTTAGTGTTGGCAAAATGCCATTAACCGACGATGAAAAAGGTAAAGATTTTTGTGGTGTTGGAAAAGAATCAACAATTTTTGTACTTTTTGGTGTTGAAGTTTTATAATTCTACTTTCTTTTTTACCACATTTATTATCGCGTTTTATGGTTATTATATATCCTAGTTATTAGTTGTAAGGAAAAATAGTTCAACGTGAAAATTTGAGAGAAATAAGAAAGATAAAAACGGGATTTGGGATCTTTTGATGAGGGTTAAAACTTTTCTGTAAATTTATTAATAGTTTAGATATATAATATTTATTATGAGCTTTGATCTTCGTTAAATGAGTAAAAGTATATCCTGCGTTGGCATCTTTCCAAAAAGCAAAACTTTTTATAAGTTTCTGCTATCCTTATTTTACCCTACTTTAATTGATTAATAAACAAACTTCTAACATTAATACTCTTAGTAATAACAAAACAACTTTTAAAAATCTTCCACAAAAATTTTTTTCACTTAATAAATTTTCACGTTTACATTAAAAGTTCAAATTTGGCCCTGTCATTTTATATTTATATATTTATCTATCGACGGACCAGGCTCGAACTCAATTTCTTTTTTTTTCGGTTGACTATAAACATTAGAACGGAAAACAAAAAAGAGAGGAAAAGAAGTGAGTGGCCTTTCCTTCTTTCTCTTTTGCATCCTTTTTCCATAAAAAAAGTATTGCAAACGATTTTTTTTGAGCTGAAAGGGGGTCCCAGCTGTGACTGTACATTGCAACAAGAAAAAAACGCAGAAAATGCGACACTCAAAGAGCGATCGATTTAAAATGCATTGTTTAAAATAAAAAGTTGTTGGATAGAAAGGAAGAACTTGATAGTGGCAATTTCGCAACAAATGTGTGATAAGGAGATTGGAAAGGGGTATTCGAGTGTGTAGATTTTGGTCAAACAAACTGTAAGGGAAAGGGTAAGAAAATGGGATATAAGGGAATGGATATTATTTTGCGCCTTTTACAAATGTATCCTTTCGTGTGGTTGTTTCTCTAATTAGACGTGCTAAAAAATATGATAAAAATATGTGCAAATGTTTCCTTTGATCTTTTGGCAGCCTAATAACGTTGATTTCTTTAAACTTAGTTTTGGACCTAAAGGAAGGATGAAAATATTTATTTTTTGAACAAAAATTTTATTCTTTGGTCTTTCTATTATTTTCAAATGCAGGCCCTTTTAATTGCAAAATTATATAATTAGCGCATTCTCTCTCTCATTCCTAATTCCATTCCTTTTAAACTTACTTGAGTGCTCCAGAAATTGATCCATGAGTAAATTGATTAAAAGTTCCAAAATGTGACAAAATAGACATGTTTTTTAGGGAAGCCAAATTCTATTTTTTTTCGTGCCTAAGGCGCTATTCTTCCTCTTTTTTGACTTTGTTGTGTTCAAATGTAATTAAACATGCTTTTCAAGGGACTGACTTTTTTGGCTTTTCAAAATGAAAGAGCAATGGCAGCGGCAAAGACTGATTCAGAAAAAAATAGAGGGAGCCAAAAAATAGCTTTTTTTAAAAAGTAATGGAATAAGAAAGCAATGGTTGCAAACCTTTTTTTGGGAAGAATTATAGCTTTGTTCTTTTGAGGGAGTTAGAAAGAAAGTAGCTGACAAGTTAGAATTATAAATTCAAAAAAGAAAAATGGGGTTTTAATTAAAAATAGCTAGTGAGGGTTTTAAGATAGATACGGTAATATCTGTTTTCCTTGGATAAAACATTCATTGTCACGAAAAGGAATTTAGGATTGCTCAGTGTCATCGTTGAAGCAAAAAACTGAGACAGTGATAAAAACAGTAGCAAAAAAGTTTAACCCAAAAAGAAGGTTGTCGACAAAGGGACAATGATAAGCAATTGTTTCAATAAATTTTCACCTCAAATGTGTTTTTCCCGACATAGCTCATAATAACGCGAGATGATTGCATAGGTGATGATTTTTGTCGAAAAATATAATTGATAGTCTTTTTGGGTCTTTTTTCATTTTCAGTTTGACATCAAAAAAGACTCAAAGTTGGTGTTGTCTCTCTTTCGTCGTTACACGATATTTTGGTGTTGTATTGATTTAGAGAATCATTGAATATTTTATTGATAAGAAACTAGCATCATTGGTGATTATGTGATGCAACTGCAAAATGATTTTATTGATTTTATTCGTGTTTCAAAAAAATGTTAAAATCGTGTTTTCGTTTTCTTTTCGTCGCTTCTGTGTTAATTTTCGCTGTCGTTGAACTTTGTTGTTTATGATGATTTTATTCAAATTATTTGTACTTTTTCAGGAGAATAAAGATGAATGGATTTGATGATGGATTATTATTGGATTTCAAAGTGGTAGTTTTACATTTTTTGTGGAAGATTTTTTGATTGAAAGCGATGCTGAATGAAAGAACTGTTGAAACGGAGAAGACCGTAACAGTGAAAACTTTTGGAAAGAAAGACGATGGTGGATATGATAATTTGGAGGTCACCCGGTATGTCAGTTTATTATTGTAATTATGGTTTTTTTAATAGACTTTGTTGAGCTTTGGCTAGTTAATCCTAGTGCAACTTTAACGTTTTTTCCAGTAAAAGCACCTTTATGTACTTTATTCCATCTTTGGATACTGTATTTTTATTAACGATTTATGCCATGTCTAATTGCCCTAATGAACAATATTTGTTAACGGATTTAGTTGAACTCGTTTTCGGTTGAAGACTGAGTCTCCTTTTTTGCGGCATTACAGTAACACAATAACAACATCCCATAAAAACAGTTCCCAAGACATTTACATGGGGTTACTCAATTTTAATTGTATTGTGTTTACTTTATTAATACCATCCTTTTTTCAGATCAGAATATGCAGATAATGAAAAATCAACAATCAAAACATTCAAATCCAAACCTGTTAGATATTCTCAACTGCAAGAAGAAACTTATAAAGATTCTCAAATGCTTAAACCAGAAAGAAGACCACTAAAAGATGAAAGAACTTCAAAATTTACAAGAGGAAGAGCAGATCCATTCGAAGCATCACCATCAAGTGCAGCAGGTGCAGATGATAAAAAGCCACCTGAATCGGATGCCATTAGTGATTACGGAGTTGATGTATTACCGAAACGTGAATCAACTTCATTTGATAAAAATAAGAAAAATAATAATGCTGGTGAAATTCAACGACAAACTTCATCTGTTCCAACTGAAATTCCAAAGAAGAAAAAAACTGGATGTTGTACTTTGTTATAATTTAGTATAATTTGTATTGTTTTTTAAAACCAATAAACCGATTTCTATTGATTTTGTTTAAGAGTACTGTATGGTTGTTCAGCCAATGTTGTTTATTTTTCTTTGTATATTTATTACTTTTTTGTTTTGTTTGGTGATCGAATTTGACCATTGTCTCCTGAACGTTCAGCTGAACTAAAGCAAAAATATTTCTTCGAAGTTGCCTCTACGCCAGACTGATACTGTAGTGTTTCTTAACATAGACACGGTTAGTCAATGTACTGCCCAGAGGATGTTGAATGGTGAAAAAAATGAACCTGAAAGTAGAAAACTACATTTTTGAAACATTAGATTGTGAAAGTGTCTTTAATGAAGTTTTAGTACGCGTCTTTCCTCATAGTTGTCTATTAAAATAGAAAGTTAATGGCTTAATATCTTTATTGTCTACAAAAAGCATGAAGCAATAACATTACATTGCTTTCGTTAACGTATCCCATGTCTCAACCTTCTCTCTGCATCCTACAGTATCTTCGTATTAATAAGTACATAAGCATTCGAATGATACTGTATGACTGCACGTGTTTTGTTTTTCATCTGTTATTCCTTCCTTTAATTTCATCATTTTCAGTAGTTGACCTTTATCAATATATTGAACAATGGCAGGACTGATAGAAGAACCTCAAAACATATTGTCAGAAGCAGCATCACATCCTGAAGCTTTATCAACAACACGATTCTGGCACAAGCGCTTAACTCTTACTGGACATGCCAAACCTGATACATCTGTTCATCGAATGATTTTATACATGATTATTGATGTTACAACATATATGTTAGTAATCGTTGGATTTTATTATTTATTAACTCGATATTTGATATTACCTGTTGAACGAGGTTTTTATTGTAATGATCCATCAATTCGAATGCCATTCCATGAAAATACAATTTCGACAACCTTGCTTTTAATTATTACCTTATTTTCCCCATATTTTATAATATTTGGTGATTTTTGGATAAGAAAAGATTTATTTTCAAATGGAAGAACCCTCATTCAATCAATCTTTAATCCATCATTTCAAACATGCCGTTCAACTTGTTATGTCTATCTTGACTATGTGCTTTCATTTGGAATTTTAACATATTTATTGGAAATTGTAAAATGTTATACTGGACGTTTAAGACCAAATTTTATTCAATTATGTAAACCTTCAACACTTGGAGAATGTGAAGAGAATCCACTTGGATATATTACATCTTTTATCTGTCAAACATCATTTAAACATTCAAGAAATGCTCGACTTTCATTTCCCTCTGGACATGCCGCTGCTTCTGTGTTTGCGCTATTATTTTTGGCATATTTTCTTGAAAGAACTGAACGAAAACTTTTGGCAGCATCAATTCGTGATAACAAGCAGCATCAAAAGCAACATCAACACTCAAAAACAGATTTCAAACTTCGTGCAAAAACAAAGATTTCAATGCTCTTCACAAAGGGTATGGTAGCTCTTTATGGTGGATTTTGTGTGATATGTTGTGCTTCAAGAGTCTTAGATAATTGGCATTTTATGTCAGATGTTTTGGGAGGAGTTCTTTTTGCATTGTTATCGTTCTTTATATTATTAAAAAGTTATACAAAAATTGGAAAACCTATTAATCAAAAAATTGATTAATTGCTTTTTTATGTTTGATTGTTTTTGCTTCAAAATATTTAAAACATGTTTTTTGTTCGTATACTTTTTAAGCATAAATATTTATCATTTTTTTGTGCAAAAGTTTTTCTTTGACAATCGACTTTAACTTTGGTCTTAATCTTTTTGAAAGGAGGAAAGGACTCGGAACGAGCAGTTTATCATTCATCAATTGCAATGATGTGTCATCTTTCCGCCTGTTATTTTTGCTTCCATTTTTGTCAAAAATAGACCCATTTGAAAGCCACCATCTTTTTTTTTTGTTTCAAATCTTTCACACCCAATTTTAGCTCAAAGAAAAGTTGGTAGCAAAAAAGGAAATGTCTGAGATTTTGTCTTTAGCAGCAGCTTTTTCAAAAAATATATCCGGCCTTTTTTTGGTTGCAAAAAAAATAAAAAAAGAAACGGAAAGAAACAAAGAAAAAACGAACGAAAGAAAAAGTATCCTGTTGGATATTTTGGTTTTAGGATATGCTTATTTTTATAACAAAAAACGTTCTGCTTCAAAGTTTTGCTTGTCAGCAGGCAAAACTTCGACATCTTTTTGGATTTTCCCTTTTTTTGAATCGGTTTTTAAAAATTTGATTATTTTCATAGCTTTTGCTTCATGAACTTTTGGGATTTCTGTTGAATGAATTTTTTTTGTCATGAGATTCCGATTTCACAAACTTTGTTGACTTCTTTTTGGCTTCTGATTTGATGCACTTTTATACGCATGCTTATAACAGAATATATTGATAAGGATACTGTATTTCCGATGTGTTCGGGATACTGTAATTTTTTACCTAATTATTGACGATAAATTTTTAATTCTGAAATTTTAGAATTTTGTTAAATTTGTTTCTCAATTTTTATTGTTTCTCCTTGTAGTTTGTCTTACAGTAATCAAATTTCAATCCCTTTTTACAAAAAAATTGTGACTTCGCGTATTCAAAAAAAGTTACAGTAATCATTTCTTTTGTGAAATAACTTTATTTCGATAATTTCGCGATGTAAAGAACAAAACTTTAAATTCGACATGTCCAAAGTTGTGAAAAACAATAAAAAAGCACACGCCAATTATTTGATTAAGGGATTTTTTCCATTACAAATTTCATTTTTTAATCTTTGAGAAATTCAATTTTAACGCCTTTTTAAATCCAAAACAAGCAACAGGATTTTTCTGGGGAAAGAAAATATAAAACGTACTTTGACAAAAGTTTAACCGGAAATTTCTTGGAAGTTTGTGGGCATTGTTATTGTTGTTGTGAAAGAAAAAAATGTATAAAAATGAGGTTTCTTGGTTTTGCTTTTAGTTTACATTTTTTTCGTCATTTTTTGTTGAAATATCAAAAGTTTAATATGGTTTAGAAGGAAAAGGAACACGAATTTGAAGATATATGTTGTTGCTTTTTGGTAAACCATATTATGGTAAAAAGAGAATGGGGAGACCTATATACCGTAATCCCTAATAAGTAACTTTCCATTAATATTATCAAAATAAGAATATGCTTCTACTCTACCATTTGTAAAAT